>CAWUFW010000770.1:1216385-2432770 GCA_963921515.1 Calotriton arnoldi | reverse complement strand
CCACTGCAATAGGAAGACCCAAATACTCCCTCTGTCCTTCTGACAGCCAGGCAATAGCCACCTGTGACAAATATGTATCTAATTCCACCTGATCAGTCTCGCCTTGAGATGTGTACAGTGTCTCATAGGTCTGCCTAAACTGCTCCGCAATGTCCGGAATGCTATAATGATCTCGCCCCGACTCGTCTGTTATCTTAGTGATGATGTCATGGCTCAGGCGGTGTTTGATTTTTTGAGCTAGGTGGTGTCCCGGGCGTCCCCCCTCACCGTAAGAGCGAGCCACATAGCGCTTGGATATGTATTTCATTTCTACTTCTGCCAACTTTGCATGCTCAAGTGTGGCTTCTTTAAGAGCCGCCAGAATCAATTCGGTAGGCGCACATTCGTAGTCGTGTTCGAGACGAGTGAGTGTAGCTTCTACTTTGGCAATCTGACCCCGGATATCCTTTAATATGCCAGCCGTTGTACTGATGCACGTTCCCCGAATGGTAGCCTTAAAACCCTCCCATAATACTCCGGCACTATCTACCGTCCCCGTATTCTCAGCGAAGTATTGTGTGATGGCCTCGCGGATAGTTTCTAAATAGAGAGGATCCAGCAGGGACTCGGAGCGGAAGCGCCACATGAAGGGCCGTGAGGTTAACATGGGAATGCATAGAGTGAGTTGGACAGGGAAGTGATCAGAGAGCGTGTGCGGCAGATTCTCTACCTCCATCACCCAGCCCGCCACCCCGTCCCCCACCAGCCAGTAATCGAGGCGTGACCAGCTGCCGTGCATAGAGGAAATATGTGTGCCGGCTAACGTGTCTGTATGTCTATGTCTCCATATGTCTAACAGGCCAAACTCTTCCAGTCCGGCATTTATTACCTGTGCTGCTCGCGGTGAGTGCCCATCCCTGCCACTAGACTTATCTTTCCTGGGGTCTAGGTGCATGTTAAGGTCCCCTCCCCACAAGATCGCAGCATCAGGCCAGCTGCGCAGTAGTGCTAAGAGGTTCTCGTATAGCCCCGGGTCATCTATGTTTGGACCATAGCAGTTAATTATGGTAACTAGTTTCCCTGCCAGTGTAGCATGTACGCCCCTCAGTGTAGCATATCGCCCCTCAGAGTCAGTATGTGTGCGATGAGCTGTAAAGGGGAGACCCTTCCGCACCAATGTAAGAACCCCCCGACTATAAGAGGAATAAGAGGAGGCAAGCCGAAAGCCAGCCCAGCGGGCCCCGACCTGCTGCTCCGTGTGCCTCGTCAAATGAGTTTCTTGCAGTAGGGCAATGCCAACATTATGTCGGTCTAAGTGAGCCAGCACCTGACGGATCTTTTTCGGTGATTGTAACCCCCGTACATTCCATGTTAAACAGCGGACAGTCACACCATTACCATGCATAGTAAAAAGGAAGCATATAGTTTACGGAATCTACCACTTGTCATGAATGCATATAGAAAAACTCGAGCAAGCTGCAAGGGAACGAATAGTCGTCCGGCCACATGAACAACCCATATACCCTTCCCTCCCCCCACACAACCCCCCTCCCACTTCAGCAACCCCAACACGCCAAAGCCATCCCGAACACCCACAAACCCGTCCTCAGTAACGCACCAAGGAGGTAACCATTGGCGGGGAACACCCATAGAGGGGGGGCACCGAGCACAAACTCCCTCCCAGTGTGAGCAGGAGGTGGCCAAGCTATCGCGATCAACCGGCCTTAGATGCGTCAAGTATATAACCACCCAGCACATGTAGAATAACCTTCTCAACATAATACAAACTTAAAGGCCGCAGGCCATCAAAGTGGCAGCTTCCACCAAATCTGGATCTGTCACCTCCCCCCAGAAGTCCAGCAAACCTGTACATGAAACAGCATCAAAGCTGAGATCAGAAGCAATGCACATTTGCAAATCAGTTATGTCAGCGTCCGCCATGTTGTGCAGCTGCGTCCTCAGGATCCCCAGCATCCGTACCTCCCGTGGCCCTTGGGGATCGACTGCGACGGGATACAGTCTTTGCAAAGTCTAGTGCTGATTTCGGGCAGGTGAAGATCTGGTATTTCCCGCTGACCTCCACACGCAACCTGGCAGGGTAGAGCATAGCGTATGGAACTTGCGCAGCTAGGAGTAATTTCTTTGCAGGCTGGTACTGTCGACGGGCCTCCTGTACTGCCACTGTAAAATCGGGATAGAAAGCAAGGGTGTTTCCATCATGCGCGATGGTACCCCTCTCCCTGGCAAGGCGAAGGATCACATCCCGATCTCTATAATTTAAAAGGCGGGCAACAATGGGTCGAGGTGGGGCACCCGGTGGGGGTCTTGCAGCCAATGAGCGGTGGGCACACTCCACAATGAAGACCTGCGATAACTGCTCCCGGCCAAAGATATCACTGATGAGCTTCTCCATGTAGGTCTCTAGTCGCCCCGTATTTGTGGATTCTGGCAGGCCCGTAATGCGCACGTTATTGCGACGCGATCTAGCTTCCAAATCCTCATTACGGGCATGGATAACAGCAAGGACCTTTTCCATCGAAGTCGCCTTCTGAGTGACCCGTTGCAGCCCATCCTCCGCATCCGAGATGCGTGTCTCAGCTTCCCCCAGACGCTGCGCATGTTTGTCCAACTTGGATGACATGTGATCCATACGAAGATTAAGCTGGTCGATCTTGCCATCGATGGATTGTAGGCTGGCCTGTACCGCGATGAGAGTCTTGTCTATGTTTGTCAAATGATCTGTGGGAGCGTCGGCCTCCGAGTCCGATGCCGCATGTTGCGCCGCTCTCCCGGCCCTCCGGGGTTCAAAGGTGAGGCGCGGTTGGCTTTTCCCCATGATGCACACCCAGAGCAGTGCAGCCCGCAGCCGTTGCAGTTAGGTCGTGCAGGACGTCCCGGTGCCCAATGCAAGCTGTTGTTCCAAGAAGCGGTCGTATGATAGCAACCGTGATGCCAGAACGTTGCAAGGAACTCGGGATGCCTCGAAGACAGCAGCGTAGTTGGATCGTCCGCTCCTCAACAGTTCAAACTCCCACAGTCCCCCAGTAGCTCAAAAGGCTCAGCTAGCAGAGTAACCACACCGCAGCAGCACTCAGGCTAGAACACGCATCAGTGATGATGGTAATATTGGAGAGGTCGGCCAGCACCTCAGGTCCGCGCCACGTCCGAGGAAATGCCAGAGTACTAGATCCCAAGGTCGGCCGCGTCGGCCCGGGCTCCCAAGCAGCCGCCCCAATCCGAAGCGCCGGCGTGTAAGGTAGGCCCAGACTCGGACGGACGGATGCTGGCCAGTAGATCGCCGTACGGACAGCGCAGATGAGGAAAATACAGTGGGTTGTAAGCCGTAGGTAGACACCAGAAGATCCCGCAGTTCAGCAGCAGTCTCCCTGTGCGCACCGCAATGTGAGCTGATTCAGTGCGGCCGCCCCCGCATGACAGCAAGATATCCTCCACAGTTTCAAAGCGTTAGGGATCAATGGCAGCAGGGAGGCACTCCAGCAATTTGTATGACAGTGCGCTTGACCAAGCTCACGCGCTAAGCGGCGGCAGCCCAGTGTGCGAGCCGGCTCACCGAGCAGCTCGTAGCAGGCCCGCAACCCCGCACCGGCGGGCCGCGGGTTCCAGAGACGCGGTGCAGACGCATGCAAGCCCCTGCCTCCGGTAGGCCGCGCAGTCAAGGCCACCGAGGTAGCACGGCACTCCCGTGCCCGATATGCAGGCAGCTGAGCGTCGCCGGCCCCCCCAAAGCCGCCACACAGCCCACCGCAAGCCAGGCCAGGAATCCGCACTCAGCCCCAGCACCCCCGGCCTCCCCCGGCACCAGTCACGGCCTACCTTAAGCGCCCAGTCCGAGCACGCCTGGAGCCGCCATGCTGTCCGCGCCGAGTTCACTGCTTCGCACATCAATATCTCCGGAACGACGCTGCGGTGTTTCTCAGCATCCAGCCATCATCTTCCACCGCTGTCTGGGAGGCTGGTACAGCAGTCTGTGGCAGATAGCGGCCAGGATTAAAAGGATAATTGCCGGATTTTGAGCTCGGCCGGCGGAGCAACTCTAAAGAGCGGCCATTACGCAGTGCGCCCTCTAGCGCCCCCCAACCGTCTTTTAAATTGTTAAAACATTTCTGCAGCCGGTGGCTCACAAACAGAGCATTCCAACCTCTCAGTCTTTGACAGAGGACCTATCTCTGTTCTTCCACACTAAAGTGGAGAACATTTGCTCCAAGCTCTTTGGAACACCCCTCCGGATAAGGTTGGCTCACAGCTTGAAGCATTTAAAGAGATTTTGCTAGCCAAATTGTTGTGTAGTTCCTTTAGTACCCCTGCAGGACCTGCGCGTTTGGATAACATAAACTGTGGGCTTGGTGGCAGACTGGCTCTGTGCACCCCCACCGCGTATGTTAGCCGGATTTGCATTAACTAGCTCACAGTGCCACTAGAATCTCCTCTTATCGGGGAGAGATTAGTTTCTGGCAACCTTAGATCATGACAACCCTGATCCCTCAGAATCGTGGAAACAATGTACTACTTTTCGCTCAGTCACTCGTGCTTACTTAATCGGTTTGTCTCAGAGAGTTACACAGAATAAACAGTCTGGGCGTTTCAATAAGTATTTATTGAACAGTTGTTATTCTAGTGTAAAATATATGTGCTGCAGCAACCAGCAGACAATAGCAGAGATATATTATCAGCAGTACGATAAAAGTGAAAGGGTAGTACAGTTCTACCATATTGCAATAATAATGGTTACATACATGAATATATGAAATGCATTATAAAAAGTGCCCGTACTCCTACGATGCCTAACTAGATGTACCTAAGTGTACCTAGCATGTGTGTAGGTCTAAAGGCCTAAGAGCCAAGAATAATTCTAGGATTTAGTTGAACCCCATTACCTGAATAGAGAGAGTGTGGGACCCCGTCCTGGTCTCGAGTTGGACACCCCGCAAGGGCTGTGTTAAACCGCTGTCAGCTGGAGTGACTGCATGCAGGAGCCTCAGCGTCTCTGGTCAGTGTGTCAGCATGGAAGTCTCGGTTCCCTCTATCTTACCGAGGCAAGATGTGGTGTATTTATACCCTAAAGTGTCTCGTCCCTCAGTATGGTTTGTATTGTTCTTTGTTAGACATAAGGAAGACGACAGGGGTGAACTTTGTACATACATATTATGCAGGAGATGTAGCTGGTGAATGCTCATGCATAATTTATGAGTACATTGTAGGCCTGTGTTTGGGTAAAACCCTGCAGAGTTCTAACCACAGACTAGATAACGTTCAACCCTCAGAGTTCGTTGTGTCCTGTAGGGAACTAATATAGGTGAAAGATCATGTCTATATTAGGGCATAGGAGATTATGACCATAATAGGGCATATACGATTATGACCATAATAGGGCATATACGATTATGACCATATACGGCATATATGAACGTGTCTATATTAGGGCCTCTAAACGAAACATAACACCCACTCCACTTTCGAATTGGATGACAATGACCATACTTAAAATCTGGACAATTTAACATTTTTCTTAAAAACAGCTAAAAACATGGGGGCATATTAGCAAGACCCACGTTAAAATTATCGCCGTTTTAGCGGCAGGAAACTGCCGCTAAAACGGCGATAATGGGCTTGCTAATATGCGTTCTAGAATTCCAATAGAAGCCCAGGTTAGATGTGCAGGACATCTAACATGGGCTTCTATTGGAATTCTATAGCGCATATTAGCAAGCCCATTATCGCTGTTTTTGCGGCAGTTTCCTGCCGCTAAAACGGCGATAATTTTAACGTGGGTCTTGCTAATATGCCCCTCGGTTTTAAAAAGACATTTAAAAAATGTTTAAAAATGTTAAAAATCAGCTATTCTTTTGTTGCCACTTGAAAAAGTCAATTCTGTCTCACTTATAAAAGTTTCATTACTACAAGCAGAAGAAGGCCATTCTTTTCTCAAGTGAAAGTGTCAATTTAGGAAATGTTCCAATTTTAGTTCGTTTATTTATGAAACGAAGTGGAGAAGCTGAATTCTTTCCTAGGACATGATGAGCCAATTCAAGATTAAGTGTCCTGGCTTGGAGATACAGCATTATTGGTGTTAGCTACTGCAGACGACAAATCCAACGCCTCACAGAGAACGTCAATCGCACATAGATGGAATTCAGCACTGCCAACAGTCGGTGCTGCCGCAGTTGTTACCTGAGTGCCTGTGGAGGAGCCACCTAACCCAGCAGGAGCAA
The DNA here is from genome assembly GCA_963921515.1 of Calotriton arnoldi. Classification (NCBI taxonomy): domain Eukaryota; kingdom Metazoa; phylum Chordata; class Amphibia; order Caudata; family Salamandridae; genus Calotriton; species Calotriton arnoldi. The sequence continues at coordinate 2,426,561 of CAWUFW010000770.1, read as the reverse complement.
TCGGCACCTGTGGATTCTCAAGGAATGCGTTCATCAGAATTGGAAGGCGCTGGGGACAAAGCAGAGCATGGGCCTTTAGGGGGTCCAGCATAGCATCCATGTCCGGAGGCGTATCTGATGGAAACATTAGTCAGAGATCCAACGCGCATTCTTCTCCGCAAAACAGGCATCGAAGAACAGGTAAGATGCAGTCCACCCAGACTGGTCTAAACAATAGGAACCAAGAGGCGTTCAGTTCTCTTAGGCAAGGTATACTCAGAAGCTGCACCATGCGTTCACGGTATTTCCGCTCCATGAGTATGTTCGCCATTTCCTCAGAAATTGGGCCGTCCATTGCGTAGCAGTAAGATTACAATCAGGACTCCTGCAATTAAGAACAGGATAAGCGGGAGACCTCCAAATACGCTTCCCAATACGGAGTGTATAAAATTTGGGATTACTCCGAGGACTGTCTGAAAGGTGCTTAATAGTCCTGACCCTATGGTCTTAAATAGGTGTACAATACCGCTCGTATCAGACATGTTAAAGATACGACCCACCATTTCTGCGAAATGAAAGGGGCAGTTCGTACGTATAAGCACCTGTATCTCAGTCGAGGTCCTTGCAACTTGAAGTTCAAAGGTTTCTCGAGCGGAGGTTAAGGGCACGGATTGCTGTAAAAGCATGGCTTTCAGTCTGCTCAAAGTATCAAATTGTATAAAGGAAACATTCAACGAAGGCCATAACGGCGCCTCCCTGACTGTGTTCAGTGGCGAAACAATACTTGCACACAGCAAGTAACCCTGGAGTTAACAGTGACCAGATAGGCGACGCCAGGAAGCATCCCACAGCAACCTTGATCGTTTAGCATCAAGTAACTCCCATTTGGGAGCAGCTGGAAAACCGACGTGATCATGGCCGCTCGGGTCCCTGACATGTGACACGATAAGTTCGCTACCGAACCACTACGTGCTCCGTGCAGAGAAATATCCTGACACATGAGAGAACCGCTTAAAGCGTTCTTGCAGTTTGTACCACTCAGATACACTTCTCGATCCCCATTCCTGCATCGATATCTATATGGTAACTCCCAAGTTTCCTTAATGTAACCCTTACCCATTTTTTCATATTTGCCTGCCTCTGCTCAAGGCAATATTCAAACTGAAACGTAGTGACCGGCAGAGTGATTTGGCCATGAATTAGCCATTCAGTTGATAGTAAGTAAGTCCGTTTTTATATAGCGCAGCTACTCACCCTTACGGGTCTCAAGGCGCTGGGGGCCGTAGTGGAAATTAAGTGAGCTATTGCCCAGAGTCACATGGTGCTGAGCTGAGCTGCCGCCGGGGATCGAACCGTGAACCCTGTGCTCCGAAGTCAGCTGCCCTGGCCGCTGCACCACACCTCTCCACTTGATGGTACTTCGGCTACAGTGAATGGTAACCTTTCCAGTTTCTCAATACGCAGCATTGTATATTTGGCTCCCCTTTGTGCCATTTCTGTCTGTTTATCAGTTAGATTGTATTCTGAAAACAGAGACGTGGTGTTTATAAAACGCCAGGGCACATAGCCTGCACGCAAAGATTGCAGCGTCCAGCTTAACATCATAATAGAACGTAATTGGGATTGCCCGTGTTGTAACAAGGCCAGATCTTGTTCTAATATGTCGATTGCCGAAGACACAATGTTGCCTAAGGAGTAAATCCTGGAGGTCAAAGTTGTTAACCCATTATCCACTACAGCTAATGCCTTCTCTAATACGGTCTATTTCCTATATTCTTTCTGCGGCCTCCTGTTGGGATATTTTCCAGTTTTCATTATAATAGGCATAAATGCCAGCATATATGAAACGTTTCTGACGTGTTTTCCTTGGGCCTGACAAGAAATCCCTAAGGTCTACATCAGGTGTGAGTAAGGTCAAGTGATGCTTTACTTCTGTGAGTGTTGAGGTCTCTAGCCAATCAAGGCACAACTTCCCAACACTATAGGATGTCACTACCCCTGGGTGTTGTCTTTGTACATAGCGTGTATCTGGCCTGATACTAAACCCCTCGGTTATACCTAGGAATCTCTGTTGACATGTGTTTGTGTCAATGGGCCATTCTATCCAATTGGGATCTGACCTGTTGTACTGGAGAATGTCATCTAATCCTACCCCATGTGTAATTGAATTCTGCCCCCCACCCATCTGTGATGGTGGTGGAAACCCAGGTGTGTTAATTTCCTTGTTCTTGGCTAGTCCAAGACAGGATGTCTGTTGCACAGTGTCATTTAGAAATATCATCTGCTGTGGAATGAGGCATGCTCTAAAAAGCGCTTCTGTTCCCTGGACCTGCCAGTCCCTCGAACCCCAGATTGATTTTAAATCTATAGTGTCTTTCCATAGGTCGAAACCCTGTGTAGACAACTGGGCCATAAACGAAGCAGAGTAAATCTGTTTGGTGTTAGTCAACATAATTTTCTGTGCTGATGTTGTTGCCTCTTTGTAATAAAATGACTTCGGGTCAGATGTATTAAACCCTGAAAAGTATGTGAATTTCTGTGCAAAAGTTTGCGAACTACCTTTAGGAGGTGTTGGGCAGTGTTCCCACTGGTGGTATTCAAATACATTTCTCGGTGTTATGGATTTGTGCAAGAAATGATGACCATAATGTTGGTAACAGTACAATGTATCATAGTCTGAAGTACCTTCTAACATTTCATTGTTCGGAAATGCTGCAGTTTTTTCTAAATCAGACATCATATTATTTACAGTTTCAGTGTCCCAATCATCAGAAAATGTACTGGAGGTAATGATATCACTTAAAGAAATTTTAAATACATGTTTAAGCTTTAAATGTTCAGTCGGAACGAATATATTGAAATCAATCTTGTCCCATACTACACCGTCCGGCAATAGGAACTGCTGTGATGTTCACTGAAGACAAGTCTCTTGGTTCACGATGTGAAGACTGGTGTGGCTTTAAAATCAAATTGACTCTTTGGGCTGTAGAGCTCTGCTGGAGATATCGTCCATTAATAAGCATATTAAAAGTTATTGTTAAACCTAGCCAGAAAAGAAAAAATAGAATCCCAGTGATATACCATAGTTCTATCCAAGGTGACACCAGGTAAGTCTTTCTAAAAAAAATGCAAAAAGTCAATGAGTTTCTGTTTGTGTGATTTTTTGGCTGGCGTCGTTTCAGGCTCGCCTGGATCCAGTGAAAACGTATCAAAGTTCATGAAGTAGCCAGAAGTGTAGTGTAGTTCCTATTTCCCTAATAGGCTCTGCGCATTGGAATAATATAACCTATAGGTTTGACATAGGACTAAGGTCGGTATGTCCCTATCGATTATATTAAACTTAATTACCTATGCCAGCTAGCTCAGAGGCCACTAGAAACTCCTTGAGAACAAGAAGGGAGTAGTTTCTGGCAACCGAAAAACATGACAACTTTGTTTCCCTTTAGAAGCGGAACATGTCTCAAAATCGTGGAAACAATAGATAACAGTTTCACTCATTCAATCGTGCATGCTTAGTTTCTACAGAGTTACACAGAAAGGAAAGACGGGCGTTTCAATAAAAAGGGTTTTATTGAACAGTCTTGTTTCTCGTGTAAGAGATATGTGCTGTTATGATCACAAGACAGTATGCAAAATAAAGAATGTACAGCGTAAGCAGTAGAAATAAATAATACTGCGCTAGCATTATCTTTTAGCATATATTCACGTACATAAATAACATGAGCTAAGAATGCGAGTACTCATTCGATGCGTCTCTAAGCTAGTTCTACCCCAATGTACCTAACCTAGTCTAAGTGTAGGGAAAGGTAGAAGTAGGTGGAGTATTCTCTAGTATGGTAGACTAAGAGTATGTTAAGTCTAGTATGCCAAGAGTCCCTCTAGGTCCTAGTCAGCTCCATACCTTGAGAATGAGAGAGGTGGGAATCTCCTGCCGGATCTGGAACTCTAACACCCTGCGAAGGGAGTCAGAACACTGGAAGCTGGATTCGTCTGCGTGCAGGAATGACAGCGTATTCTCAGTGCGTCAGGCCGGGATACGGGCTCCTCTGAAGTCGAGGTCTCCTCTAACTTGCTTGGGCAAGGGAAGGTATATTTATACCTGGTAGGTGTCGTGGAATGTTAGCATTGACGTGAAGTCGGACAGAGGAAGACGTCAGGAATGAACCCTTAAGGTATAACGGTTCATACATAATAGATGAGTTCTTGGAGAAATCAATAATCCTGTGCTAGGGGAACTCCCGAAGCTTGAGGGTCTGGTTTCTAAGAACTCGTTGTGACGTTAGGGTGGACGGATGTCGGTGACCATGCCTGTATTTGGAGTGCACGGTTAATGCCTAAATAAGGACAGGGATTCTATGCCTATATAAGGGCAAGGCGAATTGTGCCTATATAAGGACATGATTCAGGAAAACCTATATACGGACCCCTAAAGCGGAATACAACACCCACTCCATCTTCGAGTGAATGATATTACTAAATGCTAAACATTTTAAATGCTAAACATAAAATTGAGTACCACATGTTGCTAAAAACATTTCTAAAAGCATTTTAAAAGAAGCTCAAAACTGTTGAAATGCAATAGGTACTGTACATTTAAAGCATTGATTTCATTCTAAGCATGTAACGGAAGTAAGATGCAATGAGAATGAAACAGTAATATATACATATGACAAAATGGTCGATAAGTTCTTAAAATCAAAGCCATCGCATATCATGGAAGTAAATGAAATGTTAGACAAGTAAGGTGACAATGTGTCCCTGGAAGTATTCAAAGAAGTCCGTTTTATAAGACTAGTTCTACTGTAAGCAGATTGTTCATTTTGCCATGTCATTTCAAAAATTAAAAAAAGAAAAAAGTTCAATTCTGGGAAAAGTTCCAAGTTTGAAAAATATGAAGGCCAAATTTCATTGTTGCCCTGGTACACTGTGAGCCGAATTAAAGTCAGTGTATGGGTCTGGCGTAAACATTAGACCATCTATGTCCGTAGCCAAAATATCATCCACCGAAGTCGGTGACATTTGGAACACCTCGTTCAGAAGGTTAAGTGCACAGAGATGAGAAACATCGCCCTCAGCAGAAGATGCAATGTTCACGTCCGTTGTTACCTGTGTGCCCGTTGATCCATCTCGTACCTCAGCAGCAGCCGGAAGCGTCTGTGAGATCTCAATGAATGCCGCCATCAGGATTGGAAGCCTCTGGGGATAACACACAGCATGGGCCGTTATCGGGTCCAGCAGAGTATCGATATCCGTTGGCATGACTGATGGGAGTGTTAGACAGATGTCTAGCACGCATTCTTCACCGCAAAACAGGCAGCATAGAACAGGTAAGATGCAATCTTGCCAGATTGGTCTGAATGACAGGAACCACGTTGTATTAAGTTCCCGTAGACGAGGCATGCCCAAAAGCTGTACTATTCGCTCACGGCATTTCCGTTCAAGGAGGGCTCTCTCCACATTGCTCGGAGTGATGTTGGCGAAGAGGCTTGCCATAGCGTAGTAGGAGGAATAGAAACAGAGTGGGCAGCATGTACTAGAGTTCATGCGCCACCAGTACGTCACTCTTCGTGACGTACTGGTGGCGCAGGGCTGCTCCATATTTACAAGGAGAGGAAAGCCACCCTGCGTGACTTTTCCTCTCCTGTACATACGGCTCCTTCACACGCAGCACTTTGCGGTGAAGGGGCGCTCGCATGGGTGTTGCTGTGGGTGTTCCCACGCAACACTCATGGAAGCAAGACGTACATCTCCAGAATTATGAGAAATCGTAACTCATGGAGATGCGAGTCTGAAAGCTACGCCACCCTAGAGGTGGCGTAGCCGCGATGCGACTCGAGGAGAAATGTTTGTCATTTCTCCCAGTGTTCCTCTTTCAATGCGTGCTGCATTCTGCAGCACGCATTGAAAGAGGAAAATGGTCTGATAGTGATTGTCTTTGTGCAGGAAGGTTCCCTTTCCTGCACAAAAGCAATCTCCTCACGACGCAGGCATCCTTGCACCATGGTGCAAGCGGTGCCTGCGCCGGCGCATGGCTGCAGTTTGTGCGCCAGCGCAGGGGAAGCACTAAGGATGCGACATATTCTTGTAAATATGTCACATCCCTGTGCTACAAAACTAACTCAACGCGGCGCAGCAAAATGACTTGCTGTACCCCGCTGCGTTAGTTCAACGTAAATCTGCCCCAGAATTCCTGCAACAAGTGCTAGACTTAACGGCACACCACCAAACACCGAATGTGCGAAGTTTGGGATGATTCCGAGGACAGCCTGGAAAGGTGCTAATAGTCCGGAACAGATGGTCTTAAATACATGTACAATTCCGCTTGTATCTGACATGTTAAAGATACGTCCTATCATTTCTACGAAATGTATAGGGCAGTTTGTACGAATTAAAGCTTGTATCTCAGCCGAAGTCCTTGCAACTTGTAGATCATAGGTTTCTTTGGCCGAGGTCAAAGGCACTGATTGTTGTATAAGCATGGCTTTCAATCTGCTTAAAGTATCAAATCGAATAAAAGAGACATTCAACGAAGGCCACAAAGGCGACTCCCTGACTGTGTCTATTGGGGCAAACAATACTTGCATACAGCAAGTGACCCTGGAGTTGACCGTTACTAGATATGGGATGCCTGGCAACATGCCACAGCAACTCTGATCATTCAACATGAGGTAACTCCCATTAGAAAGTTGTCCAAACGTTGGATTAATCACAGCAGCTGGTGTACCCTGCTGGTGGCAGGACAAGTTTGCCACAGAACCATTACAAGCCCTGTGTAAAGAAATGTCCTGACAAATCAGTGAACTGCTTAGTGCACTTTCACAGTGTGTACCGCTTAGAAACACTTCACGATCCCCACTCCAACATCTATAGGTGTAAGGTAAATTCCAGGATGTCTTAATGTATTCTTTACCCAACCTTTCATATTTGCCTGCTTGCATCTGTTTAAGGCAATACTGAAACTGGAAAGTAGTCACAGGTAGACTAATTTTGCCGTGAATAAGCCATTCTGCAGCTGGTTTTTCTGCCACTGTGAATGGTAATTTTTCAAGTTTTTCAATGCTCAGTACTGTATACTTTGCTCCCCTTTGTGCCAGTTCGATCTGTTTATCAGTTAGATTATATTCTGCAAACAGAGCCGTCGTGTTGATAAAACGCCAAGGCACATAGCCCGCACGCAAAGATTGCAGCGTCCAGCTTAATAACATAATAGAACGTAATTGAGACTGGCCTTGCTGTAACATGTCTAAATCTTGTTCCAGTATGTCGATAGCAGAGGATACAGTACTGTCCAATGAATAAATTCTGGAGGACAAAGATGTTAACCCATTGTCGACCACAGAGAGAGTTTTCTCTAAATTAATACGATCAAGTTCACGTATTTGTTCTGCGGCCTCCATCTGTGACACCTTCCATGCTTCATTATAAGAAGCATAGATGCCGGCATATATGAAACGTTTTTGACGCGGTTTTCTTGGTCCAAGCAAGAATTCCCTAAGGTCTGCGTCTTCTTTAAGTAAAGATAAGTGTTGTTTCACATCCTTAAGTGTAGATTTGCGCAGCCAATCGAGGCATAATTTTCCTACACTGTATGTTGTTACTACCCCCGGATGCTGTCTTTGGACGTATCGTGGGTCTGGCCTATGAATAGTAAACCCCTGTGTTTTATTCAGGAATCTCCCTTGACAGTTGTTTGTGTCTGTGGGCCAGATCAACCATTTTCTCCAATCAGGATTTGTTCTGTTGAGTTGTAGTATGGTGTCAACTGTAACCGCTGCCTGTGTATTGTTATCACTTGCAGGTGTTGGTACAGAAGGTGCTTTCATGTCTTTAATCTTGGCTAAACCAAGGCAAGACGTTTGTTGGACAGTGTCATTCAAAAACATTATTTGTTGAGGGACGATACAGGCTAGAAATAAAGCTTCTATCCCCTGCACTTGCCAATCTTTAGTACCCCAGACAGTTTTTGTGTCTATTGTGTCTTTCCATAAGTCGAAACCCTGTCTAGACAGTTGGGCAATAAAAGCTGCAGAGTAAATCTGTTTTGTATTTGTTAACATAATTTTCATTCCCGTTTTGTTTACATTTCTATAGTAAAATGTTTCTGGATCAGATGTATTGTATCCTGAAAAATATGGAAACTTTTTAGCAAATGTTTTTGAACTACCTTTTGGTGGTGTAGGACAATGCTCCCATTGGTTAAACATAAACACATTTCTAGGTGTTGCAGATTTATGCAAAAAATGATGACCATAGTGGTTATAGCAATACAGCTGCTCATAGTCTGATGAACCCTCTAAATATTCATTATTAGAAAATGCAGCAGATTTTTCTAGGTCAAACATCATATCATTTACAGTTTCAAAGTCCCAATCATCAGAGTAGGTACTAGATGAAACAAAATCACTTAGTGAAATCTTAAATAATTGTGGAATGTTCAAATGTTCCATCGGGCCAAAAATATCAAAATCTGTTTTGTCCCACACTATACCATCCTGTATAGCAACGGCTGTGATGTTCACTGCAGACAAGTCTCTTGTTTCACGATGGGATGATTTGTGAGGTTTCAAAAGTAAGTTCACTTCTTTTCTTTCAATGTCCAAATGGATGTATCTCCCATTTATAAGCATGCTCATAGTCATAACAAAAGCTAGCCAAAGCAGGAAGAAAAATATTCCAGAAATAACCCAAAGTTCAATCCATGGTGAAACCATATAGGTCTTTTTCAAAAAATTTAAAAAGTCTTGTACTTGCTGTTAAAAAGTTTTTGATGCTGGCGACGTCTCGGGCTCACTCGGATCCTCGGAAAACGTATCAAAGTTAATGAAGTAGCCAGAAGCAGTTCTGTCAATTGTTGGAATTGCATCAGGATTTGTAGAAATCGCTGGTACCAGTTGATCACTTGTTACATTGGTGTAGACAGGTGTATTTGGACGAACTGTTACTTGTGTTTCAAGAGGGATGAGTTCCATAGCATTGTTGCTCAGTCCTTCATCTGTTACTGCTGAATTCTCGATGGTTATCAGTCTTTCAGTCTGAACCTCTTGGATAGTAGCGAGAGGAGTGTGTCTGCTACTAGGTCGGAGTCCACGAGGCCTACTATTTAGTATTGGCCACATACTGTGGTTTGATGAGGTCGATGGACACAAATCTTTTCTCCTTTTTTCCAGCAAGGGGCGGCAGAAGTACTGTTCTTGTTCGGTGTACGCCTAGGACAGGTAGTGGTTGTCTGTAAGAAGGTCCAAATTCCTTCTTGTCTGCAATCTTCTCTCTGACTAGATCCCCAACTTTTGGAATCCAGACAGGCCTTGCTGGGACCGCCGGTTTTGCCCCAGTGGTGGTTGGCTGCAGGAATACTTTGCTTTGTTTCAATCTTAGTTCATTTAAGTCCTGTAAAACAGCCAAACGATCTTTGATATCAAAGGGTTTATTTTCCACCACTGTGCCACTACTTTCCAGATCTGGCACCCACATTCTTGTCCTAAATAGGACCTCATATGGAGTGACCCCCCCTAGAGAACTTCTTGGCAAATTGTTTAATGAGCATTGGACCCCATATAGATGTTTGACCCACCCATCACCCGAACCTAATACCCTAGCTGTTATAGACTGCTTTATGTCCCGGTTTTTCCTTTCCACAACAGAATTTTCCTCAGGATGAAACGGAGTGGAGTACCGCAATGCAACGCCCAGACTGGCCATGGCGTCTTTGTAAGCCAGAGAGCTAAACGCAGGGCCCTGGTCAGAATGTAGCGTGCCTATTGCATATGTGCAGATAAAGACTCACAAATCTTTTATAACAGTTCAAGCGTCAGCCGAGCGCTGAGGCCATATCCATAGGAACCTTGACTTAGTATTTGTGGGATTGCGCTTGTCCATGAGGACGCCTGTGCATAGATAGTCTAATGCTGTTAAACAATGGTGTCTGTGCTGGGCAGCTACATTCGTAGCATGGTGTCTGGTGGCTTTCTCGCTGTAATTTGCAGTCTATGCAGTTGTTGATGAATGTGTGTATTTCTGTATTCATCCCAGGCCACCAGTACATCTCTTTTAATGTCAATATTGTTTTAGAGATCCCTTGATGTGACAGACCCTCCCCCAGATGTGTTTCATAAATCAAAGCTGCTCTACGTTCCATGTTTGGAATTACCCTATCCCCCACTCCAGGGATTCGAGCAAAAGGAACGTTGTTCGCATCAATTACATAAGAGCACTTGAGTGGAAACTTTTTTGGTAACGCTGCACCACTGCCTTTGCTCGTAGCATTGACAGCCAACATTATCTCACTGTCTATTTTCGTTTTCGAACGAGTGATCGCAGCTACGGAAGCCGTCTGAACAGCCCCCTTTGCGGCTTCGTCAGCCAATGAATTCCCTGCAACGTAAACGCCATCACGTTGATGACTCAGTGTATGGATCACGTGAGCCTTTGGTAGTTCGCTTTTTAACTGAACTACTTGTTCCCAAAGCGTTTTATGCTTTATTGTGCCACCTTTTGCATCTTTAAACCTGTTTTCAAGCCAAGTTTGTATATATTCATTATACGACTGCACACAGTAGAAAGAATCGCACACTATTAGAGTGGGGAATTCTCGATCTGTACTTTCAAGTGCCAGTTTGAATGCTTGTAGTTCAGCTCGCTGAGCTGTGCAATCTCCTAGAGATTGGGTTTTTGTGACCATAGGTCTGAATTTGCCATCGCGCATGCGACCTTTAACGATTGCGCACGCTGCACTGTAAGCTTGCTTACTCCCTGTTGCGGGTTGTGCGGATCCGTCAGTGTAAATTATGAATTTGTAGTGATCGAGAGGCAGAATCTCAGTGGGTAGAGGACATTCATGTTCATATTGCAGGAACGCTTGTGTTTTTAGATCAGGATCAAAAACATATTCAACATCTGTTGCAGCAAGAGAATTAACCCATTGTATCCATCTAGGATGTAATGCCTTATTATTTGGAATGCTCGCTTTAGTTACCGCCTCTAAGGCCGGAACTGGGGTTACGACAATAATGCGTTTCCCTTGGGCTAGAGCTCTTTCTTTTGCTACAGCGGTTTGAACTGCTGTCAGAATTTTTTCTGTTGAAGTGAAGCGCATTTCTGCTTGTGTATACAAGTGTGATTTGTATGCAATTGGTACTTTTTCACCCTCATTAAATGTTAAGTAGGTGAATCCGCATTGACCCGAAATTATTCGGATCACTAAATTGCGTTGGCTTACGCGTGTTTGTAAGTGATTTGTTGCTAACATGTTAGCCTGGAGTGAACGCAAGATTTCTGTGTGTTCTTGTGTCCAATTTTGATTGAAAAATCAGGTTTGATTAATGCGTAGAGAGGTTTAACCCTTTCTGCGTAATTTAGAATGTAAGTTCTTCCAAAATTTAGGAAACCCAGGATGGATTGTAAATTTTTCAGCGTCTTTGGAGGTTGGAGCAGCGCACACCTTTCTAAAAAGTTGGCTGCCAAGCTCTTGCCTTCACTTGAAAGCTCATATCCTAAAAACAGGACATTGAGATGGGCAATTCTGGACTTTTGAAGTTGAATTTGTAGCCCTCAGAGGCGAAGCCCAGTATAATGGTGCTCACCCTGTTCAAGTGCCTATCCAGGTCATCGTCTGTCAGATAGATGTCATTGACATAGGACAATGCCTCATTGTCATAAATTTGTAGTAACTCCGTTACTCTCGCTGAGAATAACCCGGGGCTGTTCTTGTACCCTTGTGGGAGTCGACAAAATTGACGCTGGGTCCCCATTATTGAGAAAGCTGTTAAGTACCTGCTTTCAGGTGCTATGTTTTGACAAAAGAAACCATTTGAGATATCCAATGTGGTTTTGTATTTTTTACGCACAATGTTATTCATTAATGCTGTACTATGTGCATTTTGCACTGCAAATGTTTTTGCCCAAGTATTTAAGTGTCTGTAATCCAAAACTAGACGATAGGTATTGTCTGGTTTGGAGACAGGAAACAAAGGATTGTTCATTGAGGAGGTGCATGTTTCAATCACCCCTTGGTATTCAAGTTGATCTAAGATCTCCCTGACCTGTTTTTTAGCTTCTTGCTTTATTGGATACTGCTTAGGGAGCCGCTTCGCTGCCAATTGCACTTGTGGGGGACTCCAAGTCCCAGAGAGACCTGCTGCACGCGCCTGGAGGCGCCGACATCATCGCTGTGCGCCCAGGGGGGCCTATTTAACAACTTGCGGCACCCGCTTCGCGGGACGCGCGCGGGTGCGCGCCGGGCGAAGCCCGGGCCAAGGGCGGGCCCGCCCACGCCCGTCGGAGCCCGGACGAGGCTGGGCCCACTCTCTAACTCCTGCACCTAGGTAAGGTAATAGGCTTGGTTTCAGGCCAGTGTGGGACAATTAATAATTGGTTCATCTGGGTGTGACAGTAGGAATAACCCATAATTATTTCACCGATTTGGCCGATCTGAACAACATCTTCAAAGGGTGAGCCCCAGGTATTAAATAAAACTTGAGAGAGGGGCTTTTAGTTAAGTGATCCTGAAAAGCCACAATGAGTATTAGAGGTGCAGTAAACTCTATGAACCCACAGATGACGGGGAAGATAGTGAATACCTTGGACTCTTTTTTGACGAGAGCGACAAATATCTTGAAGAATGAGATAGCGCTGACTGAGCGCCGTCTCTCGATGGAATTTCTACCCCAGAAAAGATCATCGTTAGGAGCGTTTGCGAATAACACTGATTTAGGGGGCCACGAGATTACTGAAGTGGGCTCGGAGGAAGTATTAGTAGCGGCCCCGGAGGGTGTGACATCGCAAATCCCGGAATTAACAGCACCCAGTGAGAACATACAAAGGACTTCCACAAGGACTCAAACCAGGAAAAAATCCCAGGACAGCAAACTGGATACGGGGACAAAAAGAAAGCGGGGTGGGGGACCGCAAAGGGCTAATACAGCAAAGGTTTCAAAATTAAATAAGAGTAAAAGTATGTGTGAGGAGGAGGGAGATGCTGGAGGTGGGAGTAGCCATGGTGAGACAAATATTTTAAACAGTGTAAATTCAGTTGCAATTCGTGAAACTGATGAAGCATCATGGCTTAGATTTGAAACATTGGTTTCTTCACTATTAAATCCTATTACAGAAAGGTTGACCCGGATGGATCAAAAAATTACTGATCTTGGGGTGTATGTATTGGAACTCCACAATACAATGGAGGCACGACGAAAAAATATACAGAGGCAGGATTTCCTCACCCCGGCCCCGGAAGTGAGCCCAATTGATCCTAGTTTAAGAGGGCCTAATCTAGACTCAAACACCTCTGAAGTCCTGAATGCAAAGATGCATATTGCTTTCAACACTGGGCTGTCAGACGTGGACAGGGCTCAAAGGGGTACTGAAAGTACTAGTACTGGATTGACAGGGGGCCATCAGGATAGGCACCTAGGCAACAATAGCAGGGCTACCAGTGTACCTGGAATGGATGAGGCGCCGACGACAGTGGGCCTACGCGGGGATGCCTTATGGAGGGAAACAGGTTTGACTAAGGGGCGGGCGGGGAAGATGGACCAAACTTTATATCTCCCACCAGCGGCAGCACCCTTGGTCTTAGTACTGGGAAATGTTCCTCAGTTAAGGAGGGATCAAGCTGAGTCTACCCCACAGTTGATATTGAAAGCCTTTTATTGGCTAAATCAAAATCTAAACAAAATAGGAGTGTCGGGAGGGTTGGTAGCGAACCAAATACTGATGGCAAGAAGGGTTCCATGGGTGGGGCCCACAAGGAAGCATTGGGAGGGGGATTGTGTGGTTGTGAACTTTAATAGTAGGCATGTTGTAGGATTTATTTTAACACATTTAGGCCAGATGCTCCCAAGTAGCTCTAATATTAAACCTTTACCTCTGGGTTATTTTTATAGGCCGCCTAGACCACAGAGATTCCAGCCACAGATCCTGCACACTGATGATAGGGGCTTGAATATGCAGCGGGTTCATAGTACCGGGGGCATATCAGATATGAACCACCAGAACCGCTTTGCACCCCTATCTGATTTAGAGGAGTGTGATTGACGCCAAGTCAACCCAATATACGCTGAAAGTTGCTTAGAGGGCCAGATACCCCCAACTAATAATACCATTAATGTAACCTATTCAGTAGAGGGAGCTATTATAAACAGTCTCTGTCCTAAGACCATTCTAGTAAAAGACATGACCTCCGAGAACATCCATAATCTCCACTCACCTGTAGGAACAAGCTTCCAGCACCAAACAGATATACAGAGAGTAAAAAATACTGATATATTAGGTGAGCCAGTCATTCCACAAGACGTAGCGCATAGTCGGAGGCTACCGTCCAATTTACATAGTTTTACATACATTGATAATCAAACACAGGAAACAGCTAACCCAAACAGTATTACGGTACTTCTTTGGAATGTTGCAGGACTTCGGTCTAAACTACATAATCAGCTATGGCTAAATTTTGTGAGTAAATTCGACATACTTTGCCTGCAGGAAACATGGTCTTTGGAAGAAAATCATATTGAAGGCTACAAGACTTTTAACACTATTGCTCGACCATCGGCAAGTGGGAGGCCAAAGGGTGGCCTGTGTACGTATGTGTCAAATTAATTTTTTTAATAAATCTGTTTTTATTGTTTTGAAAAGTTTACATCTTGAAGACAGGCAACATTTATCATATAACATTGACCATACCACGGAGCATTTGGCAATAGTAAATGAATGTGACCGTGGACCAGTGATAAACTGATGTACATATCAAGGACAGTATTAGTGTAGGTACAAGTGGAACCTAGACAGAATAAATGACATCAGGCATTGGTGGCATGGTATAGTGGTATGGTGTACAGAGTCTACGCAGAGGCTACAGGATACATGCGTGCACAGATGTTAGAACTAAAACATTAAAAAGGGGGGCGAAAACTCAATAAATCCCCAATAACAGCAGCAGAGTCCGACTTTAGAATGCTCATTCCGCTCCGTGTTCCCGTTGCTCCTTCCTCCCCCCGACCCCCGGCGCCCCACAGACAGACATCACTAGTCAGAGAACACAGCACTGCACATCTTGAGCGCCAGATGGTACATGGGTGTCTACATGGCGACGCAACTGATCTTTGGCGGTTTAACTATCACTCCCCCTGAGGGTGCCTCCAATATGTTCAGGATGCCCCTCTGTGTTGTCTCCCCCAGACTGCGTCAAAGACTGTAGTAGACCATCCCAACCTGTCACCATAGGCGTCTTCCGAAGTCCCAGCGTTTCCTCCCTCAGAATAGCTATTCCCTCTGCCTTAGCCCACGCCAGGAGCGAACACTTCCATGCCCGTATGTGTGGCGGGTCCGGCGCCTTCCACCGTTTAGTAAGTAGTCGTTTAGCCACCACCAGCCCCAAGTCGAGAAAGCGGGAGGAGACTTTTGTGGGCGGTGTTCTGCGAAAGAGGTGCAGCAGGTAGACAGGCCATTCAAAGGGTATGGTGCGGCCCGTGCACGCACGCAGCGCCTCGTGAACCGCCTCCCAGTAGGGGTGGAGCTTGTGGCAGCTCCACAGCATGTGTATTAACCCAGCTCCCAGCTCCGCGCAGCGGGGGCAGACCGTGTCTGTGCGGTGAAAATACCTATTGATCGCTTCGGGTGTGAGGTATGCTCTGTGGAGTATAAACAGCTGTATTTGGCGAAACCTCATATTTCTGGGAATACGTGTTGGACTTTGTAATATCTTACCCCACTCTTTATCCTCCAGTGGCCGCGTCAGATCTGCCTCCCATTTGCGGCATAGTGGTTCCAAACTTGCCGCCGCGTGCGTACGTAGGGATGCCGCAAACCACCGAATCAAGTGCCTACCTCGCCCCATAACATAAAGGTACTGTATGGTGAGGTGTTGGCTGGGCTCTTCCTTCATGTCTCCCCATCTAGATGTCAACGATGCAATCAGTGAACGGTGTCGAAGGAATTGCCCCGGGGGCAGCCCCGCCTCCTCAACTAGGGATTCATACGTCATGAGAGTGCCGTCCCGGTATAAGTCTCCTAGGGTCTCTATGTCCGCTTCGTGCCACTCCACGAGCGCAGTAGGTGTGAGCGTACCCGGCCCGCTGGGGGAGCCCTCTAGTGGTATGGCAGGAGCGTAGGGGATCATATTTCTAGTAATGTATAGACTGCGGCGGTAGCATTTATAAGCCACCACCATGAGGAGCGGTGTCGGCGTTTGGGCTTTTGCGGCGGGATGAAAGAGTTTAGTGATGTCAACCAGAGAGAGGGGAGGTGCTGTGGACGCGGTGTCGTCACGGCCTCTGTCGGCTAGCCAGCGGGCTATCCATTGTAATTGCGCTGCCAAGTAGTAATGCTCGAAGCATGGCGCAGCAAGGCCTCCCTGGTCAGTGGGCAGGTACAACTTGGACAACGCTACCCTGTGACATGAGTTACCCCAGAGGAAGTCCCGAAGTGACTGAGTGAGTGCGGTGAAGAAGGCCGCCGGGACATAAACCGGCAGGTTGGCAAAGTAGTATAGGAGGCGGGGAAGGATCACCATCTTAGATAATGCTACCCTGCCAGTGACTGTTAGTGGGAGCGTGCTCCAGAATCGCATTTGGGACTTAATTGCTGTTACGGCACGGCCCAGGTTACCCTCAATGAGATCCGCCGGTTGACGATATATCTGAATTCCTAGGTAGCGGAAAGTGTCCACTTTCCACTGCACCTGTATACCGTCCAGGATGTAGCCCGGGTCCTGGGTGTCACTACTGAACGCATAGAGGCAGGACTTGCTGGCGTTTACCCTGAGGCCCGAGAGTGCGGCGAAGTCGCGCAACGCGTGCGCCAACCGGACTGGAATATTGCTCACATCACGCACGAAGACCAAGAGGTCGTCCGCGTACAGTGATACCTGATGTGTCGCATCCCCCAGGGGATCCCATCTCCCAGCGTCGCACGGAGTGTCGCTGCCAGGGGCTCGATTGCCAGCGCAAACAGGAGGGGCGAGAGCGGGCACCCCTGCCTGGTGCCTCTACGGACTGGAATGGCGTCAGAGATGTATGGCCCCATCTTGACCCTCACTGTAGGGTTTTTGTATAGTAGGTCGACCATCTGGAGAAACCCCAGGCCCAGCCCGTAGCGCAACAGTACTGCCGCGAGGTAGCCCCACTCCAGACAGTCAAAGGCTTTTTCGAGGTCCAGCACTAGGTAACCCGCTCTAGGCCACTCCCGCACGCTATCCGACGCCACCCTGAAGAACCTCCGCAGATTCAACGAAGTACTACGTTTGGGTACAAAGCCATTCTGGTCGTTGTGGACTAATTCAGGCACCACCGGCGCCAGGCGCTCCGCCAACACCTTGGCGAATATTTTGTAGTCCACATTGAGGAGTGCCAGGGGACGGTAGGAACCCAAATTCTCGGGGTCCCTGTGCGGTTTGAGTAAGGACACCAGGTAGGCTTCGCCCATTGAAGGGGGCAGAGTGTGCTCGTCAAGAGCTGTGGAGTAAAGGGCATGCAACTTGGACACCAGGGATTCCCGGTAGGCCTTATAGTATTTAGCAAGCAGGCCATCCGGCCCCGGCACCTTCCCTGATGCCATGGAGCCGACCGCCTCCCCGATTTCCTCCAAAGTGAGGGGACCGTCTAGTGTCTCTTGGTGGACTTCAGGCACCGTGGGCAGGCGGATAGTCTCGAAAAATCTATCCAGCTCGGGCCAGAACAGTGCCCTGCGGAACGATACAGGTGTGCGTAATGGTCGGTCATCACCCTGTGGATCTCACGCTGCGTGTATACTAGGGCCCCCTCAGGTGTGCGTATTGCCCCGATTGGGGCGTGCTTACTCTCCTGTGTGAGTAGCCAGGCTAACAAGCGACCCGTCCTGTCGGCTTTGGCGTGAGTACGAGCCGTATGGGCTGCATAATTGTGGCAACGAAGACGTTCCATAAGATCCGCATGCTGCGCCCAAAGATCCATCAGACGAGCTGAATGGCGGCCACCGCCTTCGCCCTCCCTTTCGAATCGAAGTAATTGCGATTCAAGACGGGTAAGTGACAGCGCCAGGTTTTTGCGTATGTTCCACGTGGCACCGAGGCAGTGACCCCTGATAGCCGTTTTATGGGCCTCCCATTCCACTAACGTGTTACTCGCCGTCCCTTCGTTTAGTTCGAAATACTCCGAAATTGCCATCCCCAGGGATGCACGGAATTCCTGATCCTCTAGTGCAACTGATTGGAGACGCCAGGTAGGGACCGGAGGACGATCGGGCTCCCAGTTCAGCCGCAGCCTCAGGGGATTATGATCAGAGTGTGTCCGCCCTAAATATTCTGCGTCCTCTATCAACGTGGTTAGCGCTTGAGAGCCCACCACCCTATCCAGTCGCACGTGAAGGTCGTGCACTGCAGAGTAATAAGAATAGATACGATCATTAGGGTGTAGACCACGCCACAGATCCAATAGCGCCCAGTGGGATAGCCAGTCTGTGAGAGCTTGCGCGTTTGAGACCGCTGAAGTCGTTCGGAGGGGTGGGAAGGACCTATCTAGGTGTACGTCTAACACCGAATTAAAGTCTCCGCCTAACAGCCAGGGGAGTCCGGCATAGGGGGCCAGCGTTGTGGACAATTGTGCTAGGTATGAGGGTTGGTCAGTGTTCGGAGCGTAAATAGAGCCCAACAGGATTTGTTGACCATTAAGTGTCCCACGTGCCAGAGTGTACCTGCCTGCAGGGTCTATCACAGTGCCTGTACAATTGAACGGGGTGCCCGCTCTCACCCAAATTAGTGTACCCCGCGCGTGTGCTGAGTATGTTGTGCCATATAATTGACCCCTCCAGCGCCTGCGCAGCTTATCTAATTCCGGCTGTGTCATGTGTGTTTCCTGCAGGAGGGCAATTGCAGCGGAGTGTCGTTGGAGATATGCAAATATGGAGTAGCGGTGCGCGGGTGTGTACATGCCGCGTATGTTCCATGTAATTATGTCAGTTCGCGCCATTTTGGGTGAACAGATTCAGTGGGAAGGCCGGGACGCGCCGGGGTGGCGCGGGGAACAGGGACAGGCCATGTCAGGTCGAGTGTGCTGCAACCGAAAACATAACTGGAGAACCAGAGAACTGTGTAACATCTGGGGCGGACATTTCTCAATGTCCGTCCAAACCTCTAACTGTGAAGTAGCGTAAACTAGGTCAGTGGTGTGCCTATTGGGGTGTGCGCACTAGCGGTATCTTGTTATGGCCATCCCCCTTTGCTCCTACGCGTGCAATGTGCCATCCATGTGATCACCAGTGTCTCCGCGCGGGCTCAACAGACCGCGATTTGAACCGTTGCGCCGGGTGAGTGTGCCACTCCCCCCACCTCCCCCCCTCGTCCCCTTTGGGGGTAAGGTACGGAGCCTGACCAGTGGCGGGTACGTTGTTGCTGCTCCGCCCCCGCGTAAGCCGCCCAGTGCATCTAGTACAGTAGGCTCACCCTTCCCCCTAACTGCAACCAAAACAGAGAAGTTAACAGACAGTGGTCTACTTGCGTGAGCTGTCCATGCTGAAGACTATCGCAACAGTGTCCATTCAGATAATGTCATCCGCAGTTTGCGGAGTTACCACTGGCAATCCGAGGTCCTCCGAAACTTCCGTGGATGGCGATGAGGAGTTGCTGGCCACCAAGGTGGTACGTACGTGGGAGTCCAGTCGTTCTTGAGTGTGTGGGGAGCCGAGAGTGGTGACTGCTTCTAGGGCTTCCAGTCTTTCCCTTCGAATGTTCTCCGGGCTTGGGGCGTTTATTCCAGGTTGGGCGTTCTTCATTGTCCCCAGTCGTCGACGTCGTCGGGTTCTCCTGCCCATCGTGTTGTCACCCTCTGAGTTCGAAGGTCGCATTCCCGACCACAGCCCCCACTCTTCAAGCCAGTCCCACGCCTCCTCTGGTGAGTCAAAGAAGCGGGTCCCTTCTTTTAAAACAACGCGTAGCCTGGCTGGAAACAACAACGAGTAAGGCAATTCTAAGGCGCGGAGCTGCCGTTTCACCGCTGTGTAGTTGCTCCTACGCCTCTGCACCCGGGCTGTGTAGTCTGGGAAGAGCATAACTGGGTTGCCGCTCACTTTCAGGTTGTCCAACTTGCGTGTTTCACGAAGGACCGCATCCCTGTCCCTATAGTTGAGCAACTTAAAGATGAACGGCCGTGGTCTGGCTTGGGGTTTCTGTGCCGGGATGCGGTGGGCTCGTTCAACCACGAATTGCTGTGACAATGCTCCCTGGGGCAGGAGGTTGTGCAGCCAGCGTTCCGTGAACTGCTCCGGGTGCCTTCCTTCTTCGCCTTCCGGCAGGCCCACCACGCAGACGTTGTTGCGGCGGGAACGCCCCTCCGCATCATCTGCTCTGTCTTCCAGGTCGTGAACCCGATCTATCAGGTCTTGCAGCGCTGCAGTATGGCTTTGCGTGACAGGTTGCAGCTCGTTTAACATTTGGCCTTGCACGGTAACTTTGTCCGTCAGCTTACGGTGGTCTGCATGGAGGAGGGTGAAGTCTGAGGAGACCTTGTCGATCCTGGTTTCCAAGGAGGTCCTGGTGTGTTCCAGCGCTTCGCCTATCCTTTCTACTGCTGCAAGTACTGAGTCCATTTTGGCTGCTAGGGCCATGGTCGCAGGTTCTGTCGCCCCTCCAGTACTCGTACTCGTGGGATCCAAGGCGTTCCTGCGTAAAGGCCCCTGCTGTATCTTGGCTCTCATCCGGCCCATTACAAACTGTTGCGCCGTGGGCATTCGCGGGCGGGCACCAGTGGGGGCGGTATGCCAGCACCGACAGGGGAGTCCACTCCCGTGGTAGTTGCACGTGGACTAAATCCCGGCGGGGCAGAACATAGCGGTCACTCCCCGCTGTTTGTGGTCAGGGCTCAGATGGCGACTTGTGGGGGTTAGGTATGTACTCCGCCTCAAATTGTCCAGCGGGGGCGAGGTGGCGGATCACGGAGTCTCTGTGCGCCGGAGTGTGGATCTGTCAGTCTGCGCAGCTACCAGCCGGTGCGAGTGGTGTTAGGATCCCTGGGGGTGGACACCTCTCTAGCCGCTGGGCCCCAGGTGGGCAAGCAGGGGCCTCCCAATATCCACTGCTCTCATCCAGCACGGCCTCCGCATCCACCTATCGATCTCTGTAGGGGCCACCTCCACGTCGACAGCGACCGCTGGCCAACGTCCTCTTGGGCGCAGTGTACACACGGGGTTCCCGCCCGCGTCGGGATGCCGAGGCACTAGCTAGTGTGTTCGTGCCCACTGTGGATGACACGGGTGCCGGGTCGCAGCAGGGTGCTCTTGGTGGAGGCCTCTGGGTCACTGTCCGTGTACGTGGTCTTCCCCCTTTCCACCACCTAATGTCGCTGCCGCTGGCGTTACCGGTCAATGCGTGGCGGCCTACCTCAGTTCCAGGCCGTACCAGGTCTTCTCGTGGGCCTTTGTCAGCCGCTGCGCCCGCTCACCGCGACTCCGCCTCGCCTGGGCCTCTCGCTTCCCACAAACTCGGCGGCGCATGGATGGCCCCCTGTCTCACCAGGAACTGGGCTTCAAGAGCTCCGGGAGGTGTCCTGTGTGTGGTGCTGAGTTTTCTGCTGGCGCCAGGATTCGCTGTCTCCGCGGGATAGGTATCGGACAGACACAGCCCCAGCCCGCCGCCAACGCTGAAATGCCCCCCGGCTGCTGGGCCGTACTGTTGCCCGAGGGACTGTGCCAACTGGTGGGGGCCTCCCCAAATGTGAGCGTCCTCCCTGCACACCTCCGGCTCCGTGTAGCACTGGGAATCAGGCGGGATCGCGGATCACTCACCACTGCAGTCAAACCCCCGGGGGGGGGTCCCTGCGCGGTCCTGTACACTCTGCCGGTCGCGGAGCCTTCTCCCCGCAGCCCAGCCAGCCGCCGACGTTGGAAGGCGGCTGTTGGGCCGCACCGTTTCCCGAGAGGCTGCGTCAGCTGGCGGGGGCCTCCACAAATGCAGTGCCGCCGCCGTCTGGGTTCACCCGGCGGCGGCGTGAGCGACCTCCCTTCACGTCTCCGGCTCCTCCGGCTCCGCGTTGCACTGGGAGTCAGGCGGGATCGCGGATCGCACACCGCTGCAATCCAACCCCCGGGTGGGGCCCCGCACGAACCCGAGCACTCCGTCGGACTCGGCGTCTTCACCACGCAGCCCGCTCGGGTCCGGACTGGGCCATAGACCCCCTCCGTCGCCGAATCCCTCGGTCAGGCGTTGGCGGCCATCTCACAGTCTGGAGAGGCCGCGCGCGGTCTCACAGCGGGCAGGGCCGCGCAGACTTCGCTTACACTGTTGCGGTGTCGGCAGGCCAGGGAGACTCGGGGCGCAGCCAGCTAAGTGCAGCAACTCTTCCGCCACCAGGATCCGGCCAGCAGGTACGTGGATGGCTAGTTTGGCAGGAGAAAATACCGGAGTTGGGGGATCACCGATTTGAGCTTCACGGACTCGCGTCCGCCATGTTGGCTGGCTAGCCACGCACCCCACGTATGTGTCAAATTTATTAAAGATAACTAAAGTATGGTTGACTCTCTCAGAACCAAATTATCAAGTATTGGTCATGAAAATAGATAAGCGAGACACAGTTATTCTGGTAAACTTTTATAATAATGTACAAAGGGAATATGTAACTCAAATGTTAAAACAGCTCAGAAATGCAATGCAGAATACTCTGAATGATGATAGGGAAAATGGATTATTAGTTTGGGGAGGTGATTTTAATACTGCTTTGTGTCCGCACAATGATGATGCACTATGTGGCATAGTAGATGAAAGAGAATGTTACCTCCCTCACTTTTCCCACAACTTACAGGGTGATGCCTTAAATGAGATCTTATTCTTTTTAGATATGAGCTTCGTAAATATGTTGACCTCGCCTCCTATCCAGTTTACACAGACTTTCCATGGAAGGGGGGCGAATACAATTATAGACTTTATAATAACAACAAATAGATCTGCCTCCAGGGTTCTAAGTTTTAAAACCCATAAAAATGTCTTAAGTGACCATTTCCCCCAAAGCATGAGTTTATCAGTGGCATCAAAAACACGGATAGTACATTCCGAAAGGATCCAACAATTACAGGGTCTAGCAATAAATAAAATAAATGGATATTCCTTAAAGTGGGCCCAGGTAGAACCATCTGTAGTCATGAAAGAAGTTGTGGATAACAGTAGGGAAAATATTATGAAATGTCTCGATGAGACTTCGTCACGTGAAGATTTATTGGGATCTTATATTTGTATAACAGATATTATTAGGAACACGTTGAAAAGGGAAATGAGAAATAGGAAGGAGAAGAAGGTTGGATGGTTTGATAATAATTGCACGAGAGCATATACCACCTTGAAGAACGCCCTACATAAAAAGAAACGGGATAGAGAAGAAATAGCCCAATCCAGGCGTGCATATAACCTAGCTTTAAAAACTAGAAAGAGGGAAATAAAAACGAATGCTTGGGCTGACTTGCACAAGGCAACCACAGAGTGCGATACTATTGCATTTTGGCGTGTGGTCAACTCTCCCTTCCTGAGATTCGAGACAATGCCAAGAATAGAAATCGCAATTGATGAAGGGCAATGGGTAGATCATTTACTAAAATGTATGCCAAGAAACAGGAGTTTAGCATCCAAACTGTTTGTCCCTATGTCCCTAGCCGTACAAACGAGCCATTCCCAATTAATATAGACTTCACCTTAGAAGAAGTTGAACTTGCTGTGAAAGCTAGTAAGGGCGGAAAGGCACCGGGACCAGATGGGGTACCCGTAGACATATTCAAACAAAATATGGAGCTATGGGGCCCCTTAAAAAAACAAGTCCTTGCAGCAGCATGCAAGGTAGGACTCATAGGAACTTGGTCTGAGTCATTAATGGTCCCAATTTTTAAGAAAGGTGACAGACAAAACCCCACATGTTATCGCCCAATTTCCTTATTAGATTTGGTGGGAAAGGTCCTAGGCCGTATTATTTTAAACCGTCTCCAAGAATGGGCTGAAGAAAATAACGTATTAACGGACCTACAATTCGGATTCAGGGAAGGATTAGGAACATTAGAACAGGGCCTTAATTTAACAATCCTGACCGAAAAATATGTTACAGCAAAAAAAGGAAAAATGTACTTAGCCTTCGTAGATCTTTCCACTGCGTTCGATTCTGTATGCCATAATAAATTGTGGAAGATTCTCGAAGCGATGGGAGTTGAACCAGCCTTAATTCAAGTTGTGAGAGAATTATATTCTGATGCCAGCGCTAGAGTACGGTATGGACCAAATGGGGAATACACAGCTACATTTGCAGTAGAGAGGGGGGTAAGACAGGGTTGTGTCCTGGCACCCTTCTTGTTTACCATGTATACCAACGGCCTTGAGCAGGTGATGCTTGAGGGGTCTGTCTGAACTGGGGTGGCGGAGTGAGCTAAAGAATGATGATGGATTAAACCCAGATCAGTTGACTGGGGGTGAGTGCTTGCAATGTTCAACACTCCATCCATCATCCCCTTTGGTTTTGCGATGCTAGAGGGGTGCCAGGATCTACCACAGGTGAAAGGTCGACCCATTCCCATCTTACTCTATGCCGATGACGCGGTGATAATGGCCCGAACACCTCTTGAGCTACAGCGGGCTCTAATTAAATATAATGTCTACATGGAAAGCCTTGACCTAAAGATTAACGCTACTAAAACCTTTATAATGAGCTGTGGGAAAACTAGCAAGAAAGAAAGACCCATTTTTGACATTTATGAAAACAACAACAGCCCTTGTAAATTTTGCTCAGAAATTAGGCAAACGGCCACCTTCGGAACTGGTTAAAATCTATCAAGCCAAGTGCGTCAGTGCAGTACTGTACGGGGCGGGGATCTGGGGATATTGTAACGTAGTAGACATACAGAAAGTGGAAAATGCTTTTATTCGCTATATATTGGCTGTCCCTCGTTCGACTTCAACCTTTGTATGCCACAAGGAGCTGGGGCTAGAATACATTACGGATAAAATAAGGGTCCAGCCAGTTTTATTATGGCACCGAATCTGGACCTCAACAAAAACAACATTTAATCAAAGGGTCATAAAGATTCTCTTAAATTGGACCAAGCCTTAACTATTAGATGGTTGAAGTACATTAAAGATTTTATGGGGGACTTAGGTCAGTTAGAATTTTTGAAGATCCATTAAAGATGACTAATATCTCTAGGAAAGATTTTAAAAAACAATGTATGTCACACTTGGAAGAACTTAGATATGAAAGCGAAGCCTACAAACCGACAGTTCTCCAAAACCAGATGATTCTCGTTTCCACTGAAATGCAACCTTACTTGACCTACTATGGAACTGGGTATGACAGATTAGTGCTTGCACGTTTTAGATTAGATTCCTTTCATCGTTTAGTATCGTTCCCTACAATAAACGATTGGTCAAAAAATTTAGAAGCTTGCCCCTGTGATGGTGATGCATCCCAAACGAAAATTCATATTGTTTTATTTTGTAAATATTATAGGGAATACAGAAAAAGGTGGATTCTCCCTATTTTAAAAACTTGGGGTTTGAGGCAATGTCGCCCGCCTATTTTGCATTGCAACTATTGGATAGTGAATGTTATACTAGAAATATTGCAATATTTTTAAAAGCGGTAATCAAGTGTAGGAAACAATTGTAAAATTTTAATGCATTGGTCTTATCTGTATAAATTGTTTTAATGAACTTAGCCTGATATGGACAGTCGCTTTTTATTTGAAAAATTGAACAAAGAAGTACTATTATTATGTGGTGGTTTGTACTCCGTTAACAATGATTTTAAATTGAATGTTTAAAATGTATAAATGTATAAATTTGTATTTGTGTATTGTGCTTTTATGATTCTTCTTATCCTAAAATGAAAATCGAATAAAGCGAATTTGAATTTGGATACTGCCGTTGTGCAGTAGGTTCATTTTTTATATGTATTTTATGGTGAGGTGAATCCTCGTCCCATCCTACATGATTTTTGTATAATGCTGGGGCCTGGGCAACTGCCCATTTCCTGGCATAAGTATATTTTAGATGAATTGGAATATGGTTAGAGAAGGCAGGCATAATAATGTCCTCGCCATGTGGGCACTCCCTGACAAATTGTGGTGGCCAGTCTTTTTCTGCTAGAAGTATGTCATACTGTAATGTACTCATTCAAGTCCACTATCTCCAGAAGTTCCTTCAGGTTCTGGCGAGCTATTGTGACTTCTGCTGCACTGTCCAGCATTGTCTGAGCCCATTCTCCGTTCTTGAGTTGTGTTCTCAGTATCCTCGGCATGTCTGACCTTCAGGCCTGCTACCTTCTTCTTTGAGAATTGAGGTTTTGATTTGTTTTTCTGAACTTGTTTGTCGTCTTTCGATTTCACGCGTTCTTCTCTATGTTCTGACCGTCCTCTTCTTTCCGATGTCTGTGACGAGATCTGAAAGGTACGAGAGGAACGTGTATCAGTATCTTGATACCTGTCAGGCTTTTTCAAATTATCCCTATTCCTGAGGTTATACCTCCTTTCAGAGGGCTCCTTTTGAGGAGACCTACCTCGGGATTGAGAACGTTTCTCGTTTGAATTTTGTTTATTAGTTTCCCACTTCTTTTTAGAAGATGTAGGAGTTTGTTTAATAGAGTCCTTCTCAGGACTTTCAGATAGTTTTGGCTTTACTGGTCTTCCACCCAAACTATCTCTGCCTAATTCTGCATAAGATTGTTCTATTATTCTGGGTAGCTCAGTTTGATGTTCT
Organism: Calotriton arnoldi; assembly: GCA_963921515.1. Classification (NCBI taxonomy): domain Eukaryota; kingdom Metazoa; phylum Chordata; class Amphibia; order Caudata; family Salamandridae; genus Calotriton; species Calotriton arnoldi. The sequence continues at coordinate 2,399,902 of CAWUFW010000770.1, read as the reverse complement.
GTAACATCGAATTCCCTTAATCATTGGCGGATCGCCACTGCTGCTGCCTCCCCTTTAATATTAGATAATATTATTGTTGAGACCTGGTCGAAATTTTTCAGTAATTTCATACCTAAATTTAGAGCAGGCTCTGCCCCGTATTCGTTTTGAATTTGTTTCAGGACATCAGGTACTACTACAATTGATGGAATACAATGTGTTTTAGTATAGATGGCATCAAAGACTGAGCCCCAAGTGGTGCAGTCTTCCAGTTGTGGTGTGATCCCCATTGGTAAACAGATAGTTAGGATTCTGTGTTTCTCATACGGGCTAGTATTTGGAAATACTGCTTCGATTTGAGTAATTTTTTGAGCTATCCAGAATGGAATTTGCTCACGTTTTGTGGGCATTTTACCCATGACTGCGTATAGAGTCTGTGGTGTAATTTTTAGTGTATTCCCCTGTTGAGGAGTTTGATTTGGAAGTGTCAATGGTGGTTGGACTGTGAAAGTCCGCATGACATATTGGACTAATTGTCTGTAGATTTTGATTAACTCTGTAAGTTGAGTAAGTAATTCCTCGTCTGACATTTCTGCAATGTCAGGATGAGGTGTGTAGCCGGCTAGAATCGGCCATGTTGCTCCTGGTCTACCTAGTGGACCAAGCCTGGTAATGTTTCTGTGATGTTTTAGGGTGCCTTTAAACCAGAGCTGATGCTCCTGGTATGTTAGTGGAATTTCAATATCCTTGAAAGGAATATATTCCTCTGGTGGATCATCTTCTTTGTAGAAGTGAAACAGTCTTGTTACTGAATTTGATTCAGGAAATATGACCCATGAATAGAATACCTCTGTCTGAAAGGATTTGTGTGCCTCTATCACGAAAACTGCTCTACCTCCTCTTGGTGGTAGGCCATGTTTTATAAGTTTTAGAGTGATGGCTCTTCTTAAGTTTGGATGGATGTCTATAACACCCTCCTCAGGTTCATTTAAACCTGTAAAGTTAAAAACTGTTGCTAGGGCTGGGTCAGCCGCAGCTCCACCGGTGTCGGTGGCATTTTCCCTGTTGGACATTTGTTTTTGAAAAATGCAGAACAAGTTTCAAGGAAACAAAAGATAAGGTGCACAATATTTTGGAACACTGTATCCTTCAACGTTGAACAAACCAAACAACTAATTTATAGGGTGCTTCCCTATTTAGTTATGGCGGATATTTTAACCCTACCCACTCCGGACGTCTTATGGAGTATGTGAGTAGGGGTCTCTGAGAAAAGCACGAATGAGTTACTCAGTATCTAGCATTAAATTACTGCCTTACCAAACGTTGGGCGCCATGTAGTGTAGTTCCTATTTCCCTAATAGGCTCTGTGCATTGGAATAATATAACCTATAGGTTTGACATAGGACTAAGGTTGGTATGTCCCTATCGATTATATTAAACTTAATTACCTGTGCCAGCTAGCTCAGAGGCCACTAGAAACTCCTTGAGAACAAGAAGGGAGTAGTTTCTGGCAACCGAAAAACATGACAACTTTGTTTCCCTTTAGAAGCGGAACATGTCTCAGAATCGTGGAAACAATAGATAACAGTTTCACTCATTCAATCGTGCATGCTTAGTTTCTACAGAGTTACACAGAAAGGAAAGACGGGCGTTTCAATAAAAAGGGTTTTATTGAACAGTCTTGTTTCTCGTGTAAGAGATATGTGCTGTTATGATCACAAGACAGTATGCAAGATAAATAATGTACAGCGTAAGCAGTAGAAATAAATAATACTGCGCTAGCATTATCTTTTAGCATATATTCACGTACATAAATAACATGAGCTAAGAATGCCAGTACTCATTCGATGCGTCTCTAAGCTAGTTCTACCCCAATGTACCTAACCTAGTCTAGGTGTAGGGAAAGGTAGAAGTAGGTGGAGTATTCTCTAGTATGGTAGACTAAGAGTATGTTAAGTCTAGTATGCCAAGAGTCCCTCTAGGTTCTAGTCAGCTCCATACCTTGAGAATGAGAGAGGTGGGAATCTCCTGCCGGATCTGGAACTCTAACACCCTGCGAAGGGAGTCAGAACACTGGAAGCTGGATTCGTCTGCGTGCAGGAATGACAGCGTCTTCTCAGTGCGTCAGGCCGGGATACGGGCTCCTCTGAAGTCGAGGTCTCCTCTAACTTGCTTGGGCAAGGGAAGGTATATTTATACCTGGTAGGTGTTGTGGAATGTTAGCATTGACGTGAAGTCGGACAGAGGAAGACGTCAGGAATGAACCCTTAAGGTATAACGGTTCATACATAATAGATGAGTTCTTGGAGAAATCAATAATCCTGTGCTAGGGAACTCCCGAAGCTTGAGGGTCTGGTTTCTAAGAACTCGTTGTGACGTTAGGGTGGACGGATGTCGGTGACCATGCCTGTATTTGGAGTGCACGGTTAATGCCTAAATAAGGACAGGGATTCTATGCCTATATAAGGGCAAGGCGAATTGTGCCTATATAAGGACATGATTCAGGAAAACCTATATACGGACCCCTAAAGCGGAATACAACAGAAGCAGTTCGATCAATTGTTGGAATTGCATCGGGATTTTTTTAAATCGGATTTTGCTCTTGACGAGGCATGTTGACGTAGACGTCTGTAGTCGGTCTTATTGCAACTTGGGGGCATATTATCAAGAACGGCGGTAAAAATTATTGCAGGTTTAGCGGCAGAAAACTGCTGCTAAAGCGGCGATAATGGGCTTGATAATATGCCCTTGAGAATTCCAATAGAAGTCCATGTTCTGGTGTGAACATGGGCATCTATTGGAATTCTCCAGGGCATATTATCAAACCCATTATCAACGCTTTAGCGGCAGTTTTCTGCCAATAAACCGGCGATAATTTTAACGCCGTTCTTGATAATATGCCCCTTGGTTGTTAAGTTGATTTTCTTCTTGAAGTTGAACTTCTTGTTGAAGTGGAACGAGTTCCATAGCATTGTTGCTTAGTCCTTCATTCCGTACAGGTGGCTCTTCAAACGTGATGAGTCTTTCTGTTTGAACTTCTTGTATTGTATCAAGAGGAGGGTGTCTGCTACTGTGGAGTCCACGAGGCCTACTGTTTAATATCGGCCACATAGTGTGGTTTGAATAAGTCGATTGAGACAAATCTTTTCTCCTTTTTCCCGGCAAGAGGCGGCAGAAGTACAGTTCTTGTGCCTTGGATTGCTAGGACCGGTACAGCTGGTCTGTAGGATGGTCCGAATTCTTTCTTGTCTGCAATCTTCTCTCTGACCAGATTCCCAACTTTTGGGATCCAGACAGGTCTTGCCGTTACTGCCTTGACTTCCTCCGTGGTGGTCTGTTTTAAGTGGATGTTGCTTTGTTGTGTCCTGGATTCATTTAGATCCTGTAAAACAGCCAAACGATCATGGATATCAAATGGTTTTTTATCCGCCACTGTGCCTCCACAATCAAGATCAGGTACACACATTCTTGTCCCAAATAGGACCTCGTAAGGAGTGACACCCCCTATAGAGCTTCTTGGCTGGTTGTTAATTGCTCTTTGGACCCCATAAAGGTGACTGACCCAACTACTGCCCTTGCCTAATACCCTAGCTGTTAAAGATTGCTTTAAGTCACGGTTTTTCCTCTCCACAACAGAATTTCCCTCAGGATGTTACGGAGAGGAGTAGCGCAATGCTACGCCCATTCCTTCCATGGCCTCTTTGTAAGCCCGAGAGCTATACGCCGGGCCACGGTCAGAATGTAATGTGCCAACTGCGTATGTGCCGATAAAGACTCGCAAATCTTTTATAACAGTTCGAGCGACAGCCGAGCGCTGAGGCCAGACCCATAGGAATCTAGAGCAGGAATCCACCGCAACCATGATATATTTCTTGGCCCCATCCGATTGTAGGGGTCCGCAGTGGTCCAAATACACACATGCGAGAGGTTTGTCTGATTTTACCAATGGTGTCTGCGCTGGGCGTGCTACGTTGGAGCCTTTGATCTACTGGCAGATGTCGCACTTTAAGACGTAGGGGTATATTCACAAGAACGTGTGATAACTACCGCAAGAGTAGCGTAACGCAACTTTCAATATCGCAACCTATCGCGGGAAAATATCCACTTGTCAACGTGGAATTCACAACAAGGCGGTACCATGCGATAGCCACCAGATAACGCGTCAAATGTCAGCGTGAAAATCAACGCCACGCCGGTAAAATGCGAAACGCGAATGCGAGAAATCATGCGATGAGGCCAATCGTGGTACAGAAATCAGCGAACACCAGCCACAGGCCTGTAAATCCCACGCGGCCGGCGGGAAAAAGCACCATAAAAGAAAGAAAAAAAAAAGCCCAAAAACAATTCAAACTGCGTAGCAACATGGATGCACCCGGACCGAGTGCAGAGGACAAGCCGAACACCACAAGCCCTACGGAGGACCAGCCAGGAACCCCGCTTTCGGGAAGGGCAAGGACAAGAGGAGGAAGACCGGGTACAGTCCGCAGGAAGACCAGATCATCGTCACGGGGTGACCGAACACCATCAACAACTGTTCGGCACCTCCACTGCGGCACTGGCAACCCAAACCGAAATATGGCAGGCCATCGTCACCAACGTCAATGCAGTCGGAGTGTCGAGGAGGTCACTGGAGGAGGTCAAGAGGCGCTGGCATGATCTGAAAAGGCAGACCAAACATAAGCTCGCCGCCAACAGGGAGGCAGCAACCGCGACTGGAGGTGGGAGTCCTGCGACACAGGAGGAGCTGGATGAGCTGGAGCAAATGGTGGCCACAGTCAGCAGTGAGGAGACGGTGGCAGGATTTGGGGTCCTGGACACAGCACGATACGACCTGACCCAACAGCAACAGGGTGAGTAATGACTAGGTACGGGGGGACGGGGGGAGATGGGCACAATGGCACACATGCACAATTAGGCGCAGCAAACAGCACACCCACAATGACCGTGGAACATGTCCCTGAATGCCTTGGCACACTGCAGCACACATAGAAACGCCAAGCAGGCCCCCATCCACAATGTGCACAGAGGGCCCCCCTATCACCAATATCACAACCGACCCGTGCACATGTGCTGAATCGAGCAAAGCAGCTGCTCGGTGACCCACACTGACTATGCAAGTAACACTGCATGTCCGATAGCATGGCAGCTGTCCCAAAAAATGAGATGGCCCACGAATCGACATGGAGGTAGCCAAGTGCGGATCACATCCGTAAAGGAGCAGGTCACACTCCGACATGTCCACGTGCACCCACAACCCATGCCTTACAATACACGCAGCAGGCGAACAATGCACCAGGCCACAAAAACAGTCCGCGAGCACACATGACCCAAGTCAAGAGCAAATCAGGCCCCGAAAAGCACACAATTCTAAGACACCCCGCCTCAAAGGGAGAAGGCTACACAAAATCAGAGCTGCAGGGGCAACTCCCCCACAATGCAGCACACACACATAGCAATCACAGAACATCAGCAATGAAGGCAATGTGGTACAAAGTGCAACACCAGCACCCCAGGACAGAGCTCACAACAGGTTCCGCTCGTGCGTAGTAACTGTCCACCCACATCTGGCATTGCCTGACACTGTGTGATGATAATGTACGGGTACTACCACACATCCGTCATGTAGTCGAAAAACACACTGACTGCCATCAAATAGCCAGCACCCCCAAACAGTCACAATGTACATTGGCATGCAGTCTGAATGTATACATCTGCAAATCATCACCATACATGTGAAACTCTGTTAACCTGCATCTCCTCTTTACATTGCAGAGGGACAAACAACACCCCTGCAGAGCACACCACACATCCCACCATTGATGATGAAGAGGACAACCTGCACATATGTCAAGACACCCTCCAACGGATGCTGGACAGCCTCTGCACCCCACCCCCAGGAGCAGGCCAGGCCAGCTGCTTCGAGGTGACCCCACCACCTGCACAGACCACACAGCAGGAAACACACACCACCACGGCTGTCTCCCAGGACCCCCGACCAATACATGGAATTCCAACGGCGTGTGTTGGGTTGCCAGGTGGAGTTGGCTCATCAGCTGCGGCTGGGTTTCGAGCTCGTGGCAGCCAAACTCGATGCCATACGTGGGTGTCTGAGTCCTATCAGGGACCACGTACAGTCCCTATCGGACACCCCCTGTACGCACCATGCTCCGCCACAGACCTTGGCTAACCTCGCTGGTGCCATGAGTCTAATACAAGAACTGTCTGGTCAGACAGGCACCAGCCATGACAGCACAGAGTTGGCACAGATGCGGAAGGCAATGGACACCATGGAGCAGATGCAGGCTGGAAGTATGTGTGCCACGGCTGGACACCAGCGAGCAGTGGCTGGGAACAGCAACGCCCTGCAGTACTCCAACTTGCCATTGCTGCCACTGAGCCGTTCCCAGATGACTGCAGCGGGAACATCGACACATACAGCTCTGACCCCTGATGTGTCCGTGGCACACTGTGTTGCTGCCCCATCACCTATGCAGTCTGATGTGTCAGGGGCACACAGCGATGCAGTCATCACCCCGCCACACACACGGACACACCGGACACAGAACCCGTATCAGGGGAGTGAGAAGGGGATGGGAACTACTGTGTGAGGAAGGAGGCAGTAGCATCCATCACCGCCATATGGCCTGTCCCTGCCTGGTCATGACCTATGCATCATGCCCTGGGAAATACCTCCTACTGACCTCCGGAACACCCTGCGACATTCACCCGGACCCCGACACGGACTGCCATTTCTTCCCCGCTGGCCAATCACACAGCAATCCTGCTGCGGACTGCACTCTCCCTCTTCCCAATCACTGTGCAATCCCCAAAGGACTCTGGTTGGCCCACCACTGGGCTTCCATGTGATGTGGGCTTGGATGGCCAGGTACAGCTCCAGCTCCGTCAATCACCTGAATGTGAATAAAACATTCTAAATCACACAGATGTGTCATCACTATGTTCACTCACGTATGGAAGTATGGCTGGATGTGGGAACGATGATTCCACATGAAGGTACACCCTGGTAACTGACATCTATGCGCATGTCTATCCCTGAGACACATGGCCAATTGGATGACTGGGAAGGTGAGGACTAGCTGTGTCCCCATTGCACATCAACAGCAATCTCACAACACCCCAACGTAGGCACACGTCCATGTGTTGAATAATAGGGCCGTGTGTAGGAGTGACCAAAACGGTGGCAGGCCAGGAGTGGTATCCCACACCACGTGTGACAGCAGAACTTCACGTCGCATACCGACTTACACACATCTGTGTGGACACATTCTGTTGTGATGTATGACATTGCTCCACATGGTCAGAGGTTGGAAACCAAACACACATAGCTGGAGTCATGTAAGTGCACATGTCGTCCAGCACCTATCCAAAAACAATGTCTGGCTCACAGAGGCGGAGCTTGCCAAAGGGACACACCCCCATTGCACATGCGTCAGTCAGTTCCTCCCTGTGTTGGGACGAGGCTCATTGTGGCACACGAGTGGACAATCTAAACAACACACCTCACAGTTAGACACCAGTGGAGTGGCATAGGCTTTATTGGCATGTGCGTGTCAGTACGGACGAGGCAACGGCCACAACAGGCAGGGACATGCTTAAGACACTTACACGCAGCATGGGTACATGTCGAGGTTCAGATGATGGTGGGGCTGAAATGGACAACATTCATCACGGATGGCAACGCTCACAGCCCACCTTGCCTTGCTGGATGAGTCATGTGTTGTTTGGCGTCTGCACATTGCCCCGTGTGAGGGGGCACGACTCACTGCACGTGGGGTCTGCATGGTGCTCTGCCTCCGGGGTGCGCCGATTGTCTGCTCTGCCGACAGTGATCAGGTGTGAGGGTCCGACAGGTTCACATGTCGTGCTACATTGCCATGTGTGTGCTCTCACCCAGCAGTGTGTCCGAATTGGCAACGTTGCCAGACGACGCTGTGTTGCTCCGACCATGGACCTGCGTCGCCTTGCACAGGTGTGTGTACACACGCGTTATTCCACGCACATGCATCCAGAGCCCGAACGTTGGCAGACGTGTCCTCTGTTGTGGTGGGATATGTGAGCAATCCCCACGATGCAACAAGTTGTTGGGCCATGTGCTGTGGGTGGCAATCGGATGTGGCTGCAGGGAACGTAGTTACTCGTCCATGAATGCCCGTGCAGCTTCATGTGCAATGTGTTCCAATAGTACGTCGTTGTCGTGTTCAAGGAACACCAGGGTGAGCCAATCCATTAGGTGGTCCGGGCAGGTGTGCTCAGCCCACGACGTCTCACCGATCCGCAACACAGCCCAATAGGGGAGCGCCTCGATGTGGTCACTGCACATGAGAAATTGTGCAATCTCCCATGCACAACTACCAATACATACGCAGTATGTCAAGGCATCCCATGCACGGCTGTCTCGGTTTCACTCCTGTTCGTGATCCAACAGGGGGCGCAGACACAAGTCATAGTCCAATTCATCAACAGTTGTGTTGGATAGGCAGACATCCATGGGACACTCGAATGTGCATGTTCGGCAGTGGAACCAGGGCTGGACGCAGGTGACGTGGGCAATGCGGAAGCTGAGCCTGTAACTGATCCGCAGCACTGCCAGTGGCAGTGCGCCCAGTAAATGCAGCATACGTGCACGGTACTGTTCCACGTGACGGGGGTTGTGCATGTGCCCGGTATGGCCTGCCATTGCGTTGGTGCGTCTCGTGAACAGGCACTCTTCTGGACTGCGGCAGTTGTGTGGAGGATATGCCACAGCTCTGAGCAATGATTCGAATGTGTGTGCAACGTTGTGGGTTATGGGTTGCTGTTTCCGTGAGTGTCAAGGGCATCCCATGCGGGGGTACCACAGGCAGGGGCTTCTGTGTGTGGGCTGTGGATGAGTCAGATGGTTCATTTGCGGAATGCGTGGTGTGGGAGTCGTCCCCATCTGCCATTGCATCTCTATCAGGGTGTTCCAGGCGCGTTCTGGACCAAGGTCAGAGGTGCAGGTGTCCTCCCGCATTCTGCATTGGGACAATGGTGCTTTCATCCCTGATGTTTGTCTGACTACTACTTTCGTTTTCGGAATGTGATGTGGGTTTGGCGCTGAGATTGGGACACAGCCTTGGGCTCATGGTGTACGGATGGCGATGCACACACACATGTTGGCATGTGAGCCAGGTGCCCGAGCGGCCTTGCGCTGCTTGTGCTATGTCACTCCGTCTCTCTCCCTCGCTCTCTCCCTCTCTTTCCTTTGTTGGATGCATGGCATACCATCTTCTCTTTTATTTGGTCTTCCAGGCTGTGTGCTACGGATTGTCCAGTGAGGAGCAGCTAGGACTCATCCTAAGGGTTGTTTCTGCTTTTGTTTGTATGGTGTTTTGTGTTGGTGATTGCATTGCTGTATGACTGATTCTCCATTTTCTGGCCACGCATGTATGTTTATTTTCCTGCTTGTGCGACATCAGGCAAAATGTTTGTTTTGGGATTCGTGGTGTTGGTGTGCAATTTCTTAGTCCGGGGTTGGGGGTGGTCCCGGGGGGGGGGGTGTTGCGGGCCTGGGTGTGGTGTCGGTGGGTGTTGTGGCCCTCTTGGGTGTCCGGGCCGCATGATGAGTGGCTCCATGGCATCTGTTGCCCTTCGGATGTGGCCCTGGGCTCTGCTCCCTTTTGTGGTGCTGGCTGCCGTCCGACTTTACACCAGGTCAGAGCAGGTGTAAATTTCCTGGTGCTAACGCGCCTTATCGCCTGTTTTGTGTTTTTGTCGCGGATGTGGCTGGTCGTTGTGAATGTTGAGGTGTGCTGTTGTCTCGGCTTGTGTCACAGGAACGCCTACTCTGCATCTCATTAGCGATATTTGCGGGAGTCCTCTGTGGCGATGTTTTTTGCGGCTGCTATCGCGGGTAAACTGGTGCCGTGGGCTGTTAACACCGGCTTGTGAATGGGGAGGTAAATTTATTACGACTTTGGCTGCGATAAAGTGCCGTTAATTCGGCGATAGCTCCTTGTGAATATGCCCCATAGTCTTTGGTCTGCTTTGTCAACCCTGGCCACCAGTAGCGCTGTTTCAGTAAAGAAATAGTCGCTGTAACGCCTGTATGTGCAGAACCCAAACCCTTGTGTGCTGCTAGAATTAAGCCTTGCCTACGATCCATATATGGTATTACTCTATCCCCCACTCCAGGAATCTGAGCATATGGAATGTTTTGTGCATCTAACTTGTAGGAGTACTTGAGTGGACATTTTTTAGGTACTGCTGTGCTGCCTTTGCATGAAGCATTGACATCTACCAAAATCTCACCGTCTATTCTCGTTTTTGAACGAGTGATTGCAGCTACGGACGCTGTGCGTACAGCCCCCTTTGAGGCTTCATCAGCCAATGAATTCCCTTCAACGTGAACGCCATCACACTGATGACTCAGTGTATGTATCACGTGAGCCCTTGGTAGTTCGTTTCTCAACTCCACTACCTGTTCCCATAGCATTTTATGCTTAATTGTGCCACCTTTTACGTCTTTAAACCTGTTTTGTTCCCAATGATGTAAATATTCATTGTAGACTGTACACAGTAAAAGGAATCACACACAATTAGTGTGGGGAATTCGTGTTCCGTATTTACGAGTGCCAGTATTAGTGCTTTTAATTCTGCCAACTGAGCCGTGCAGTCTCCTAGAGATTGCGTTTTAGTGCAACTTGGATGAAACTTTCCATCGCGCATGCGACCGTTAACGATTGCACACGCTGCGCTGTAAGCTTGCTTACTCCCTATGGCCGGTTGAGCAGATCCGTCAGTGTAAATAATGTATTCATACTGATCTAGAGGCAAAATCTAATTTGGTAGAGGATATTCTTGTTCGTATTGCAGAAATGCTTGTGTTTTTAAACTTGGATCAAATCTGTATTCAACATCCGTTGCAGTAAGAGAATTAGTCCATTGTATCCATCTGGGATGTAAGGCTTTCGCATTTGGAATGCTAGCCTTTGTAACAGCCTCTAAGGCTGGTACTGGGGTCACGACTATTATGCGCTTTCCCTGAGCCAGAGCTCTTTCTCTTGTTACAGCGGTCTGCACCGCTGTATTTTTTTTTTTGTTGAAGTGAAACGCATCTCTGCATTTGTGTACAGGTGTGATTTGTATGCGATTGGTACTGTTTCGCCTTCATTGAAAGTTAAATAAGTGTACCCGCATTGACCCGCTATTACTCGGATTACTAAGTTGCGTACGTTTACGCGTGTCTGTAAATGTTTTGAAGCTATCATGTCTTCCTGTAGTGAACGTAGGATGTTTGTATGTTCCTGTGTCCATTGTCTGACTGAAAAATCAGGTTTTATTAAGTCGTAGAAAGGTTTTACTCTTTCTGCGTAATCCAAAATGTATGTTCAACCAAAATTTAGGAATCCCAGAATTGATGGTAAATTCTTTAATGATTTTTGAGGTTGGAGCAGCGCACACTTTTCTAAAAAGTTAGCTGCTAGGCTTTTTCCTTCACTTGACAGCTCATACCCTAAAAACAGGACATTGAGATGGGCAATTTTTGATTTTTTTAAATTAAATTTATAGCCCTCAGAGGCGAATCCCATAATAATGGTGCTCACCCTGGTCAAGTGCCTCGGTAAGTCATCGTCCGTCAGATAAATATCATCCACATAGGACAATGCTTCTTCATCCAAATTTTGGAGTAACTCTGTTACCCTTGCTGAAATCAACCCCGGGCTATTCTTATACCCTTGGGGCAGACGACAAAATTGCTGTTGGGACCCTAGCGCTGAGAATGCGGTCAAATACCTGCTTTCAGGCGCTATATTTTAACAGAAAAATCCATTTGAGATATCAAGTGTAGTTTTGTATTTTTTCCGCACAATGTTATTCATTAATGCGGCACTGTGTGCATTTTGAACTGCAAATGTCTTTGTGCAGGTGTTTAAATGTCTGCAATCTAAAACTAAACAATATGTGTTGTCAGGTTTTGATACGGGGAACAAAGGATTGTTCATTGGTGAGGTGCAATTTTCTATCACACCCTGGTATTCTAGTTGATCTAGGATCTCCCTGACTTGTTTTTTAGCTTCCTGCTTTATAGGGTATTGCCTTTGAGCATTTGGGGAAACTTTTAACGGGTTCACGTGGTGGGTTGAATCCTCATCCCAACCAGCATGATTTTTGAACAATGCTGGTGCTAGGGCAACCGCCCACTCCTGCGCATATGCATGTTTTAAGTGTATGGGAACGAGGCTGAAAAATGCTGGAAAAATTACCTTTTCTCCCTTAGGGCACTCTATGACGAATGCTGGCGGCCAGTCTTGCTCTGCTAATAGGATTTCATATCCAGATGACAAATTTTTCCAAAATAGACTTTTAACTTTTCTGGGCTTGTCCCCCTCCATCCGGAGTGTTATCTCATGTAACTTATGTGGGACACTTACCCGAGTATCAGGTGTTTCCACCGTGATATACTCACTCAACTCTGCTGTCACCAGAAATTCCTTCAGGTTCTGGCGAGCTATTGTTACTTCTGCCGCGCTGTCTAGCATCGTCAGAGTCCATTCACCGTTCAGAAGCTGTGTCCTCAGAATTCTGGGCACGTCTGATCTTAAGACCTGCTACCTTCTTCTTTTTGAACTGAGGTTTTTGTTTATCTTCTTTTTTAGGTGCGTAGTCTGCAGCGCGTTGCGTGTCTCTGGACTTTGTACGCTCCTCTGACCGTCCTTCCCTCTCGGAGTTTTTTGATGAACCCTGAAAGGAACGAGAGGAACATGTATCAGTATCCTGATACCTGTCAGGTTTTTTAATATTATCCCTATTCCGGAGGTTATACCTCCTTTCAGAGGGCTCCTGTTGAGGAGACCTACCTCTGGATTGAGATCTGCTGTCTTTAGACTTTTGTTGTTTTTATTTTCCCACTTCTTTTAGAAGAAGTAGGTGTCTGCTTTGTAGTGTCCTTTTCAGGAGTGCCCACCAGTTGTGGTTTTAATGCTTTCCCACCTAGACTGTCTCTGCCTAGTTCTGCATATGCAGTTTCAATTATTTTGGGTAGTTCGTGTGGTTGATCTACTGGACTGAACTCCCTTAGGCGTTGGCGGATCGCCACTGAAGCTGCTTCCCCCTTAATGTTAGCTAGTATTATGGCTGATACCTGTTCGTAGTTACCTAGTAACTTCATCCCTAAGTTAAGGGCAGGCTCTGCTCCGTACTCATTTTGTATCTGTCTCAATACGTCACGTACTACTGCTAATGACGGGATACCATGTGTTCTGGTATATATGGCAGCAAAGACTGTACCCGAAGAGGTGCAGTCCTCTATTTGTGGCAAGCAGATTGTTAGTATTCTGTGTTTATCACAGGTGGTAGTATTCGGGAATACCGCCTCAAGCTGAGTTATTTTCTGAGCTATCCAGAATGGTATTTGTTCGCGTTTTGCGGGCATTTTGCCCATTACCGCGTGTAATGTTTGAGGAGTAATTTTATTTCCTGTACCCTGAGCTGGAGTACTATTTGCTGCACCTGGTGCAGGTTGGATTGTTAAAGTCCTCATGACAAATTGTGTCAGGTTTCTGTAAATTTTAATTAAATCTGTGTGTTGTATGAGTAAGTCTGGCTGTGGCGTTGTGCCAATGTCAGGATGTGGTGTGTAAGCCGCTAGTATTGGCCATGTGGCTCCGTCTCCTCCGAGCGGGCCTAATCTTACTCTTCCTCGTACGTGGGATAGGGCGCCATTAAACCAGTAATAATGCTCCTGGTAAGTAAGTGGAATCTCTATGTCCTCAAATGGACAATATTCCCGTGGTGCATCTCCTTCTATATAGTAGTGAAATGTCTTTGTTATTGCATTTGCTGCTGGGAATGTAACCCATGTACAGAATACCTGTTTTGTTTGATTCGTGTGCCTCAATCACAAAAACTAACATGCCACCCCTAGCTTGTAAACCATTTTCTAATAGTCTTAGAGTGACTGTCATTCTGAATTTTGGTGCAATCTGTATTGCATCCGCAGGATCTTCTCCTTCTTCTGAAAAATTCAGTTCAACTCTGTCTGCCCTTACCTCGGTATCAGGCATGTTTAGAGGAAGAAGTGTTCCAAGGGAACTAAGATAAGGTGTTATGCACAATTTTTAGGAACACTATGGGGCATATTCACAAGGAGCTATCGCTGAATTAACGGCACTTTACCGCAGCCAAAGTCGTGATAAATTTACCTCCCCATTCACAAGCCAGCGTTAACAGCCCACAGCACCAGTTTACCTGCGATAGCAGCAGCAAAAAACATCGCCACAGAGGACCCCCGCAAATATCGCTAATGAGATGCAGAGTAGGCGTTCCCGTGACAAAAGTCGAGACAACAGCACACCTCAACATTCACAACGACCAGCCACATCCGCGATAAAAACACAAAACAGGTGATAAGGCGCGTTAGCACCAGGAAATCTACACCTGCTCTGACCTGGTGTAAAGTCGGACGGCAGCCAGCACCACAAAAGGGAGCACAGCCCAGGGCTACATCGGAAGGGCAACAGATGCCATGGAGCCACCCATCATGCGGCCCGGACACCCAAGAGGGCCACAACACCCACCGCCACCACCCCCAGGACCACCCCTCCCTGGCACCCCCCCGACCAAAGACATGCCACATCAGCCACACCCAAACATGTACAAATTATTCTGCATGATGCCGCACAATCACAACTGGTGACATGGATGTGTCGTCACAGAAATGACCAGCACACATTCACTTTCGAAGCAACAAATGAAACTTTATTAAAATGAACAACGAAATGAAATGAAGACACATGGCCGCTCCCCTCCGGACAATACGTAGGTCACAGCCTGTAAGACCAAAAACATGATGAGAAGGTGTGTCCTGCGCACATCAGAGGACAGAGAGAGAGCGAAGGAGAGAGAGAGGAAGAGAGGGAGAGAGAGAGAGAGGAAGAGAGGGAGAGAGAGCGAAGAGGAGAGAGAGAGAGGAAGAGAGGGAGAGAGAGAGAGAGGAAGAGAGAGAGAGAGAGCGAAGAGGAGAGAGAGAGGAAGAGAGGGAGAGAGAGAGGAAGAGAGAGAGAGAGAGTCCCGCCCCTGCGCACCCAGGCCACACTGCTCACCTGCTGCCACTGGTGTGTCTCCAACCACGTGCCGGTATGTAGGTCAGTTCACCAGGTCACACATCTGATTCAGAGCCGTCAGCTGAAACAGAGCACAGATACATGACTGGCACAGTACACACACTTGCACAAGACAACATCGCCTGCCCGCCCATGCACACCCAGGCAGAGGCACCCCAACCTCTCCCGCCGCCCATCGGAGCATGCCCTCCCATGCACACCCAGGCCTCAAAGCTCACCTTCCGCCACCGGCGCGTAGACAGGAGGTCCCACCACGTGCCGCTGCAAGCCACAAGCCCGGGGCCCGCAGACATGGCACCCTCCACATCATGCAGCCACGCTCCGCAGGCCACCAGGTCTCATGTTTGGTGCTGGGTCTTGATTACTTCATGGCAGTGGACATACCAGTGCACCCGGCACCATCGCAGGCTGCACACCCGCTCAGCCCAATGGGTGCCACCAACTCTGGGACCCCGGAAGCAACTCCACGTGGCGGTAGGCCCGCGCTGCCCGCTGGCTCTGGCCTACACTGCGGTCCAGCAGGGCACACAGAACCTGAGCTGTCCGGACCGCCTGGACGGGGCATCATCACAGGCTGCACACCCGCTCAGCAGCTCAAGGTGCCACTGACACAGTGCACCCCAAGTCACCGTCCCGTGGCGGGGTGCCTGTGCCGTCCACAAGGCCCCGGGTGCCACTAACCCTGTGCAGCCCCAGTCTGCGCCACGTGGTGGAAGGCCCGTGCCTTACTCAAGGCCTTGTGTGCCACTAACCCTGTGCAACCCCAGTCTGCGCCACGTGGTGGTAGGCCCGTGCCGTCCGCAGGGCCTCGGATGCCACTAACCCTGTGCGCAACAACTCATGGGCCCTACATGAGTGAGAACCGTGAAGCGGCCGTCATCCAGTCACCACCGGAAGAGGGGAATGTGACGTCGTCGGCCCCTTATGTTGGCGGAGTCACATGGCCTGTGACGCCTGTGCTGGATGGGTGTGGTGTGTGAAAACCTGCCCTCAGGGAGTGGCTGTGACATGCTGACAACAAGACAAGTGACCTGCACACCACCAGCGAGTACTGCTGCGACGGGTAGCAATGAGGGCCCCCCCTTGGGGCGTTAGCGGAGTGGTCTGGCCTGCCGTACGCCCGACCAGTGCAGGGCTTGCAACAATGACTCGTGGGCTCTGGGCGTGGTCCAGTCCATGTCCGGACAAGGAAGTGACTGATGCGTGTGTCCCTGTTGCAGTGTTCATGGAACCCGGTACACAAGATGCAATGTCGCACCCTCTGAATGGCATCCCACAGGATGCACATCATTGACGCAAGGGAAGGCACTGTCCCCACATTCATCCACACATGAATGACGTAAGACATTACACAGCAGTGCGTCACTGGATGTTTATTTGCACATCCAGTGCAGTCATGCAGGTGGAGCGGTACAGGGCAATGCCGAGCACACTGCACAATATGGGCCCGTGGAGGGCCAGCCAGTGTCCATCCAGGGATGACCTGTACTGCGGAAGAGGAAGGGTACAGTCCGCAGTCTGTCCGCCGTGTCATTGGTCGTCAAACAGGATGTGGCAGTCCATGTCGCTGTCCAAGGTGAGTGCATCGGAGTGTATCCGGGGTCAGAGGTAGGTCTTGAGGCCATGTGCGGCACCAAGCAGAAACAGGCAAGGTGGCGGAAATGAATGCTAGTGCCTGGCCCTCCTGACCACAGTCCCATCCACGTCCTCATCCCCGGGTGTGTGCCCTGCCCCACCTGTGGGTGTTGCAGTACCGGCTGCGGCACTGTGTGCCACTGTCACATCAGGGGCCGGAGGAGGATTCTCGTCCGCAGTGTCTGGCAGTGACACATCAGGTGCCGGAGTGGATACGCCTGCCGCACTGGGAGGCACTGACACACCAGGGGGCGGAGATGTGGATGGTGTGGGGGCAGCAGCATTCATCATCGCCACGCCTTGTGGCAGCAATGCCATGACGAGGACATGCAGGGCACGGTAGATCCCAGCTACATTTCGCTCATGTGCAGCAGCGGCTGCCATCCTTTCCGCCTCCATCCGCACCATGTCCTCCATGAGCCTCCGCATGTTTGCCAGCTCACGGCTGGCATCTCTGGGGCCACTCTGAGCGGACAGGTTCCCTCCGTGTCATGACTACAGAGATGCCAGTCAGGGTTCGCTGGAGACCATGGGGCGGACATAGACACCCAAGGATGGCGTCCAGTTTGTTAGCCATGAGCTCGAACCCCACCCGCACCTGCTCGGCCGTCTCCCTCTGGCCCTCCAGCACACGGCGTTGGAAGGCCATTTGTTGTTCCTGGGGATCTTGGGAGGGTGCCGGGGCTGTGGGTGCCTCCTGCTGGGTGGTTTGGGTGGTGGGTGGTGTCTCATGGATGTAGCTGGGCTGCCCTGATCCTGGAGGTGAGTTGCGGATGAGGTCAATGAGGTCTTGGATGGTTTGGGTGTCGATGCTGGTGTTGTCCTCCTCCTCGTCATCAGTGAAGAGTGGCTGTGACTGCTCTGCAGGAGGTGTTGACGATGCCCCTGCGATGTGAAGGGGAGATGGTGTATTACAATGTGTCCACATGTATGTAGCCGCATGGTACAGGTTGACATTCAGACAGCATGGCATTGTACATTGTGACAGTCTGTGGGTCTGGGCGAGGACCCAGGGTCATTGTGGGTGTGCACTGTGTCCTGCTTGCTTGTGCATGTGTGCCATTGTGGCCATCTCCCCCCGTCCCCCCAGTACCTGGTGGTCACTCACCCTGTTGCGGTTGTGTTGTGTCCTGTCGAGCAGTGTCCGGTCCCCCGACTCCTGCCACAGTCTCCAGACTGATGACTGTCGACACCAGCTCCTCCATGTCATCCAGCTCCAGCTGTGGCGCTGGGCCCCCACCTCCGGTCTGCGTTGCTGCCTTCAGGTTGGCGGAGAGTTTCTCCTTGGTCTTCCGCTTGATGTCATTCCATCGCCTCTTGACCTCGTCCATTGTCCGCTTGTGCTCTCCGACGGCATTCACCTTGTCGACGATGTCCTGCCATATTCCAGTTTTGGTGCCCAATGACAAGTTGGAGGTGACGAAGAGTTGTTGATGGTGTTCCATCACCTCCGTGGCTATGATCCTGTTCGCCTGCGGACTGAACTTGGTCTTCCTCATCTTCTTTTCCTTGCCCTTCCCTGTCCCAGAGGTCCCTGGCTGGTCGTCCGGGGTGCTTGTGGGGTTGCGCTCGTCCTCTGCGCCTGCTCCGGCTGCCTCCATGGTGCTTGTGTGTTGGTCAGTTTGTGTGTGGGTGTTTTTTCTACTTTTATGGGGATTTGTGACGCCTGCCAGGTGTGTGTTGCAAGCCTGGCGCTGCTTGTCGCTGATTTCCTCATCGCGCTTTTGCCCATCGCGTGTTTTTTGGTGTTGTGGTTTGTGTTTTTATCTCCATCGTGGTGGTTGTATCGCGGATATTGTCCGCGGTTTCGGCAGACTATCGCATGCTACCGCCTTGTTGTGAATTCCACGTTGACACAGGGATATTTTCCAGCGATAGGCTGCGATATTGGAAGTTGCGTTACGCTACTCTTGCGGTAGTTATCACACGTTCTTGTGAATATACCCCTATGTCCTTTCAAGCTTGAATAACCAACAGCCAATAAATAGTATTTTCGTACTACTCAACTGCGGCGGATTTTTGTTCCCACCCACTCCAGACGTCTCTGGGGTTTTGTGAGTATGTTCTCTGAGAATAGCACGACTGAACTACTCAGATTCTACTGTTAAGTAAGTACCCAACCAACGTTGGTGGCGCCATGTCGTGTAGTTCCTATAGTACCCCTGCAGGACCTGCGCGTTTGGATAACATAAACTGTGGGCTTGGTGGCAGACTGGCTCTGTGCACCCCCACTGCGTATGTCAGCCGGATTTGCATTAGCTAGCTCACAGTGCCACTAGAATCTCCTCTTATCGGGGAGAGATTCGTTTCTGGCAACCTTAGATCATGACAACCCTGATCCCTCGGAATCGTGGAAACAATGTACTACTTTTCGCTCAGTCACTCATGCTTACTTATTCGGTTTCTCTCAGAGAGTTACACAGAATAAACAGTCTTGGTGTTTCAATAAGTATTTATTGAACAGTTGTTATTCTAGTGTAAAATATATGTGCTGCAGCAACCAGCAGACAATAGCAGAGATATATTATCAGCAGTACGATAAAAGTGAAAGGGTAGTACAGTTCTACCATATTGCAATAATAATGGTTACATACATGAATATATGAAATGCATTATAAAAGTGCGCGTACTCCTACGATGCCTAACTAGATGTACCTAAGTGTACCTAGCATGTGTGTAGGTCTAAAAGCCTAAGAGCCAAGAATCCTTCTAGGATTTAGTCGAACCCCATTACCTGAATAGAGAGAGTGTGGGACCCCGTCCTGGTCTCGAGCTGGACACCCTGCAAGGGCTGTGTTAGACCGCTGTCAGCTGGAGGGACTGCATGCAGGAGCATCAGCGTCTCTGGTCAGTGTGTACCGAGGTAAGATGTGGTGTATTTATACCCTAAAGTGTCTCGTCCCTCAGTATGGTTTGTATTGGTCTTTGTTAGACATGAGGAAGACGTCAGGGGTGAACTTTGTACATACATATTATGCGGGAGATGTAGCTGGTGAATGCTCATGCATAATTTATGAGTGCATTGTAGGCCTGTGTTCGGGAAAAACCCTGCAGTGTTCTAACCACAGACTAGATAACGTTCAACCCTCAGAGTTCGTTGTGTACTGTAGGGAACTAATGTAGGTGAAAGATAATGCCTATATTAGGGCATAGGAGATTATGACCATAATAGGGCATATACGATTATGACCATAATAGGTCATATACGATTATGACCATATACGGCATATATGAACGTGTCTATATTAGGGCCTCTATACGAAACATAACAAAATCTTCACATACTATTTTAAGTCAAATCTGGCTCTCCACTTGACCACTGCCCCCCTTACATGCTTTCTGAAGCAGTGACAGCAACTAATCCACAGACTAATGCCCTTTTCAATTTCTCCTTAGAACGTGGTGTGGTACATTCTAGTTGGAAAAAAGCATTGGTAGTCCCTGTTTAAAAAAACTTAACACGGATCCGCTGATCTCGAGCAACTATAGGCCCATCTCTCTCCTTCCTGCCCTTGGGAAAATGTTGGAATCCCTGATGAACTTTCAGATCACCAGGCATGTCGAGCAGAATAATATTCTTCATCCGCCTCAGTCAGGCTTCCGCGTTGGCTTTAGCATGGAACTGGCCCAGCTTGAGGTCACCGAATACATCAGAGGGAATCTCAATTTTGGTCGTAAAGCGATGGTCATTTTATTAGATCTGTCTGCCATTTTCAACACCGCGTCTCATAAGATCCTATTTTAACCAAGAAATGCAAATTAGATAAGCAAAGTTACAAACTTTTGTGCCACATGTAAAAGGTTATAAAAAGCCCCAAGTGAAAGAACCATAACAAAAAAGGAAAATAATTGTGACAAAGTATGTGTGATATCGGTACATTGGTTTTGAACAGACAGCCTCATCCAATAAATACATCAGTGAAATACAGTAGCACAAGAGAAAGTCCCGTAGGGTTTGTTTTTAAACAGTGGTCTGTTTGTGAGGAGGTTGACGGTGTTTCGATCCTATGAGGAGTAGAAGAGTCTCAACAGGACTGTAATTGACCTTGGCGATGGTTTGTCAAAGAGCAGTGTCTGTGTACATCACATCACTTGAGGACTACGGGAGGATTGCAGCAGAATAGTTGGACCCAAAGGAGAGTGCCAAGGGATACACCACACAGAGAATAAGGGCGGATGGCCTAGAGGTTAAAATCACCAAGGTGGAAGGATAATGACAATAATACTAACTGGGCTTGAGACCTTGAGGTATAGTGGTGCTCGATGCAGCAGGAGGGCCCGAGAGGGAAGCAGGAATCAGTGCTGTGAATACTGCAATTGAGGCGAACTCCACAATCGGAGGATCACTGAGGAGTATAGTAGCTAATCGCCAGTGTCTCCATTACTTTCCCTGATTTTTATTTGCGGCACTGGCACTTTTTGCAAAGGGGAAGCTTTGAATTTAATTTTAGGGGAGAGTAAGTGGGAACCAATCACCATTTTAACCTCACACTGGAGACACTGACGATCGCCTGCGATACTCCTCAGGCGATCCCTTCTCAGATGATCCTCCAATTGTGGAGTTCGCCTCAATTGTTGCATTCAGGCTGTATTCACAGCACTTATTCCTGCTCCCCCTCAGGGTCTCCCGCTGCATCGGGCACCACTATACCCCACGGGCTCAAGCCCCATGAGTATTATTGTCATTATCTTTCCTCCTTCGTGATTTTAACCTCTAGGGCACCCGCCCTTATTCTTCATGTGGTGTATCCCTGCGCACTCCCCCTTGGGTCCAACTATTCTGCTGCAATCCTCCTGTGGTCCTCAAGTGAGGTTATGTACACAGGCACCGCTCTTTTGACAAACCATCTTCCAGGTCATCTTTAGTCCCAATGAGACCCTTCTACTCTTCATAGGGTCAAAACTCAGTGGACATCCTCACAGGCAGACCATTGTTTAAAATCAAATACTACGGGATTTTCCCTAGTGCTACTGTATTTCACTGACGTAGTTGTTGGATGAGGCTGTCTGTTTAACACCAATGTACTGATATCACACATGCTTTGTCACTATTTTTTTCCTTTTTGGTTATGGTCCCTTCACTTGGGGCTTTTAATAACCTTTAACACCTACCACAAAATGTCATAATTTTTCTTATGCAGTTTGCATTTCTTTTTTAAAATAAACTCAATTCAAATGAATTGATTGCAACAACTTTATACTGGTTGTTACTTAATTGTTCTTCTCCAGATTAAATCTCAACAGTTATTTTCTGATTTTCTGTCCTATTATATTCTCTGTTTAAACTTTGTGTTAGATACCCATGTTCATGTTTTGGGGCGCTCTTGTTTCAGAAAAATATATAATAAATAAATAATCATAAGATCCTGGCACAGAGATTTGGGGAAAGCTGGAAATACTTTGCTGCTACTTCGCCTATAGGCATCAAGCGGTATTTCTATCCCCCTTCACCTCCTAGTTCAGACATATAAGTTCTGGTGTCCCTCAGGGCTCAGCATTAAGCCCAACCCTTTTTAACATTTATATGGCCCCTTTAGGCACAATAGTACAAAGTTGGGGTATGAACATTGTCTATAATGCTGATGACACACAACTTATGTTGGGGCATATTATCAAGGGCTTTATCTCCGCTTTTTTGGCTTTTAAAGCCAAAAAAGCGGAGATAATGCTTTCGCTCTATTTACAAGGCAGTGCTAACATGCATTAGCGCATGTTAGCAGCCTTATTACCGACGCCTCGCTTTGCATCTCTAATGAGATGCAAAGTGGGCGTGTCCTACTAACACAACACGGGAATCAAGGAGTTACAGCACTACTCCCTATCAACAAGCTGGCCCAGGACACCAATTTCGACGTTTGAATCAGCGCTAATCGCGGATAACGCCGAAAACTAACGTCTGCTAAAAAGCAGACTTAGCTATACATATGATGGGAGGTGGATTCTATGGCTGAATCCACATCTCCCTATTAGCAAGGATTACCTGATCGCTTCCGTTGTAGCGCTGGATTTCCTGCGATGTGCGCGGATTTCACCGCTATCGCCGGATTTAATATCGCTGTGGAGATATGCGTTGTTAATAACGCGATATCTCGGCGATTAAATCCGGCGATAGCCGGCGTTAAGCTAATCCGCGCTATGCCTGCTCAGCGATGTTTATCGCTGTTCTTTGTTGATATGCCCTGTTGACTTTCCATCAGCTCAATGATTCTGTGGTTGGTGACTTCCGAGGATGCCTCACGCCATTGCGAACTGGATGCATAACAGCTGCCCTCAACCCACCTCGGACAAATCTGAAATTCTGATGTTTGGCACCACTTCCCCACTTGATGCCATGAGACTTTGGCCTCCTGAGCTGAGACCAGCACCCACTCTAGCCACAGTGGTCAGGAACCTGGGGGTGCTGATGGATACGGCTCTATCCTTCAAACCCCAGGTTCAGGCCACTGCTGCTGTTTCGGGCTTTTAAACTCACTAAGGAAGTCTCTGAAATATCTATCTCTTGACACCCAAAAGGAAATTGTACATGCACTAGTAACCTCCAGGTTGGATTATGCCAATGCACTCTATCTGGGAGTCCCTCGGAATCTGCTGACATGGCCTCAGCATGTACAGAATGCCACAGCTCAGCTAATCTTGAATATCACAAAAAGACACTCTTTTAAACAAGGTCTTAAACAATTGCACTGGCTATCAGTGAAATCCAGAATCAAATTTAAAACCCTCACGATCACACAGGAAGCATTCTATCAGAAGGGCCCAAGTTATATTCAAGACAAGTTGAACAAATATCTACCTTCTAGGGCACTCGGCTCATCCAACCATAACCTATTGTGCTTTCCTAAAATTCAGAAAGCCTGATCCAGGGGCAGATCTTTTTCCTTTCTCGCCCCCTCCTTTGGAATGCCCTACCACACCTTAAAGGTTTTCCTACTTTGTATGTGTGCTGCATTGTGCAGCATGCATGCAGAGTCACAAAAAAAGGAGAAATGAAAACATTTCTTCTATTAACGCCTGCTTTCCAGCGGCGTTACTTTTTGGCGCTAAACCCTGTCTACTCATGTTAGTGGATAGGGTTTAGCCTAAAAAAGCATGGGTGGTAGTATGGGGATACCCATGTACGACCCATGTAACGCCCCCTTGACTCAAAGTAATGCAAAGCAGCATTTTGCACTGCTTTGCATTACTTTCCCATACAAACCAATGCTAATACCAATTATTGTTGGTTTGTTAATCACCAAAAAGGTTTAGCGCTTATCACACTCTTCCTGGCCATTCTGGGACAATGAGGATGACTTATGCCCGGTCTTGGCAAATCTTCCTAAAAACTCAGAGAATCAAGGGTATGGGGGAAATGGGTAATGCAGCAGAAAATTCCACCTCAACTGAAATGCATCCATCCAGGGCACTCCCTAATGGATACTGAAGGGTGCAGATCCGCTGGCACTAAGCATTTTCATAGGAAGCGAATAAGTCCACCTGAGGCGTGCCCCACTGGGGAAGATTGTAGTCAAGTGCCCCTTTTGGATATGGTCAGTCCCACTTTTTGCCTGGTATCTGATGAAATTTTGACAGACGTGAACTGGGTTCCTGCTAACAAGGTCCCCAGTGCCAGATCTCTTTCCCTAAAACAGTACAATTTAGCACCCCCGTAAGTCCCTATTAAATGGCACCTGTGAAACCTAAGGCAAGGAGTATTAAAGAGGGTCCCTAAGGGCTGCAGCATGTATTGTGCCACCCTAAGAGATCCCTCAGTATCAACATTAAAGCTGCCATTGCAGCCTGCGTGCCATGGTGCAGAGAAAAACGTGGACACAACATGGCACACCTCCTGCGTGCCATGCCCACAGACACTGCCTACAGCAGGCCTTACAGCCCAAAGACAGGTGCACTATACTACAGGTGAGGACATATCTGCATGAGCAGATATGCCTCTGTGATATCTAGGTCGATTCTTGGATATTACAAGTGAACAGGGAGCCATTTTAAGAACATGTGCTGGTCACTGGTGTTTACGATTTCCCCAGCTACATGATGGCTTCTCTGAAACGAGGGATGTTTGGAATCAAACATCTCATATTTATAAACCCACAATGATCCCAGTGATTGATTTATTAATAAATGCTCCCAGAGGGCACCTTAGAGGTGCCCCCTGAAAACCTACCAACTACTAGTGTGCTGGCTGACCGATGTGGACCAACCTGCCACCACAGACAGGTTTCTGACCCCCTGCAGTTGACAGCCCGTGCTCTATAAGGACAGAAACAATGCCTGTTTTGGCCAGAGGTGCCTCTGCCACCTTTGATATGCGACCCAAGGCTTCCCCAGACAGGAGAAATGCCACCCCCTGGCCCATTTGGCACCAAGACAGGTGGGAAAATTAGCTAGTTAGGAGGCATGCCCCCCTCTCAGGCTACTCCCACCCCTAAGGTGGGCTACCTGAAGAGGACACGACTTTTAGAATTCCACCATCCTAATTTTGGTGGAATTAGGCTTTCTGGGTCAGGGTTATGCCCATTTACCACAGGAAGTGGTCATATAGAGGGTGTTGACACTCTAAGGGTAAGTAGCCCATTGGCTACTACCTGTCACTCCATGTAACGCCCCTAAATTGAGTATTTCTTTGGCACCCTGACACCAGTAACTTAGATTCCATGGATCAAGAGGAGAAGAACACAGAGAACTGCATGAAAAAGTGAGAACTGAAGACTGCTGTGGACTTTTGCCACAAAACCCTGCCTGCCATCTTGACAATCACCACCCAGCGACTTGTCCTGCAGCTGAACTCCTGCCAAGAACCCCAATGGGCTGCCAGGACTTCTCAAATTACCAGCAAATCTTCCTTGGAGTAGAGGAGCTACTCCCATGCAGCCAGGAGGCACTGAAATGCAAAGTCCGGTCTACCGAGTTGCTGCTCCCGGCCAGCCCGATGCAGCAGCCCCTCAGGAAAAGGACCATGTGCTCCAGAAGGTCAGATCTGTCCTCCCACCAAGTGAGAGGACACCTGGACCAACCGGAGCAGCACAGGACCAACACCTATGGGGCCGGAACCCTTGCAGCAAGCCAAGACCGTGATAGTGAAGTCGTGACTCCAACTACTCCAAGACAAAGCAGCCATCAAGGGACGTTAACATCGCAGAGATCCAGTTCCAGAGTGGCCCACCTGTCCTGAATTTTGCCCCCTCAACTGGCGAGACAGAGGACTGCAAGGATCCAGGACGCACAGAGCCCAGCAGACCTTTCTACTTTGCACCAGAGGGCCCCAGCCGGGTATCGATGAACCGGCTGTGCCCCCTTGTCCCTGGGACTCTTGTGACCTGAGCTACGCTCCTGGACTTTTCCCCAAGCCCCACTCTGCAGCTGGTTTCTAGGTGGCTCCCTTTCCTTCTACCTGCGTAGCACGGACAGCTACCAAACCGATCAGTACCTCTGCACCCAGATGCCCCAGCGCAGGAAACAAGTAACTGCTGGTGGTACTTTGGACCTTGGCCCCCACGGCCCTGAGTCAAGAAGGAGACCCCCAGAAACCGAAAGCAAATAACTGTATACTATACATGCCTTTTCTCCCACAGGAAAGCATTGTGCGTAAAGACGCATTTAAGTGAACATTTTACTTGCCTGCTAAACTCCGTATTTTAAAAAGTACTTATTCGATAAAAGTTTTGGTATCAAAATTTATATAAAAATACAACTTGTTTTTCTAAATTCTTCTCAGATTTATTCTTGAGTGTGTGTCTCATTTATTGCCTCTGTGTGTGTCAACAAATGCTTAGCACTACCCTATGATACGCCTAACTGCTCGCCCACACAACCACAAAAGAGAGCATTTGGGATATCATTTGTGTCTCTGTAATCCAATCGGGGTTTGCCTTGACTCTTTACACAGTGTACCTCATTTTGGTCCACTATATAAAGAGCCACCATCCTACAAAAGATGTCCTGGATTACCTCTGGTGGAAGACACAACTCGTGCTCAGAAAGATAATGCCGGCTGAGGCTGTCAGCTGTGGCATTCAGAGACCCTGTTAGGTGTTTGGCGGTGAGCCACATCCCTTGGCAGTGTGCCCAAGAAGACAGTCTCGGCGCCACCAGACACAGATGGTGAGACCCTGCTTCCCCTTGCTTGTTCACCTACTTCATCACAGTTGTGGTGTCTGTCATGATCTGGAAGGATGATCCACGATGGAGCAGAGGAAGGCCCTGAATGCCAGCTGGATCACCCACACTTCCAACAGGTTGATGTGCAGAATCTGCTCCTATGGAGACCAGAGGACTCTGATCTTCAGATCCTCCAGATGAGTTTCCCACCCTAGGGTGGAGACATCCGTCACTAACGTAGTCACTGCCGGAAGGTTAGTGAAGGCCATACCTTGAGTCTGGATCACCTAGTTCCCCCACCAAGCAACTTCCGCTGCAGCGCTGGGGGAGATCACTATGGAGTTCAACGGATCTTCCCTGTATTGGAGCCACTGCCTGCAAAGGCACCACTGCAGGGCCCTTATGTGCCAACATGCATGGGTGACTAGGAAAATGCAGAAAGCCAGCAGACCTAGGAATCACAGGACTCAGGACTGAGACTCTTGCACCTTGTTGGGAAGAAGAGACCATCTCTTGGATGTCTCTGTGTCTCTGTGGTGGGAGAAAAGCGCAGCGAAGGGCAATGTCCAGTACCAAAATTTAGAATTAGATTTGTTCAGAGGGCCACAGGTGAGATTTGGGCTTGTTGATCGAAAAGTCCAAGTCAAACAGCAGAGATAGTGTCGACTGCACATGGCGTAACACCAACTCCAGCGCACTGGCTTTGAGGAGCCATTCACGAAAGTCTGAGATGGGCTGCAACCACCACCATCACCTTCGCGAAGACTCGAGATGCCGATGTCAAGCCAGTACCGCAATCCGGTATTGCATAGAACCCACCACAATTCTCAAGTACTTCCAGTGAGATTGCAGGATAGGGATGTGGAAGAACGCATCCTGCAGGTCCAGGAAAAACATCCAGTCTCCAAGCTCCAACACCAGTAGAACTTGAGCCAGGGTCAGCATCTTGAACTTTTCCTTTTTGAGGAAGAAGTTCGGGTGCCTGATCCTCGATAAGATGCAGAACGTCATCCTTTTTGGGCACCAGCAAGTAAAGTCCATAACAACCGTGGACCCATTCCTTGTCTGGCAACACTACACTGCTCCTTTGAAGAGGAGGAGAGCTGCCACCTCCTGTTACAAAATGGCTAAACTGTCGGGAGTTGTAGAGGAAGGAGGAGGGGAGATGGGGGGTAGAACCTGAAGAACCGGCAGGGTGTTACCCTGTTTCACAGTTCGTAGGACCCACTGGTCCAAAGCGAAGGCCTTCTAGGCCGGCAGAAAACAGGCTACCCTTCCTCCCACAGGCTCCATGTGGGGTTGAGGAAGTGATCAAGGCCTGCTTACCTTGGGTCACAGGGGAGGAGGAGGTTGAGGAGGGCTGCAGGGTGTATCTGCAGCCTTTCTCTCTATGATGGCCCCTGTACTGTTTGACAGGGCTTTGGGGTAGTGATGGGCATGAAAGGACGTGCTTTGCCAAAGCCTTGAAAGCAGCGAAAAGGCCTGTAGCCCTTTCAAGTTGGCTTAATCTGAAAACCCAATCATTTGACTGTGGCTTTGCAGGCCTTAAATCCCTCTAGCTCCGATTTGGCTTTGTCCCCAAACAGCCGGACACCATTGAATTGGAGATCCATCAAATTAGCCTGCACATCTGAGGAGAAATTTGACGTCCTGAGCTAAGCATGGTGTCGTTCGGAGGCGGAAATGCCCATCGCTCGGGCTACATAGCCCGCTGTGTCTAGCCCCGATTTAATAATGTGCTGAGAGTATTCCTTCATATCAGGGGGGACATGCTGGAGAATAATTTGGGCCATATTCCATAAAGCATGGCTGTAGCAAGCTAGGAGGCAGTTTGCATTGAGGGATTGTAGAGCCATACTTCCAGCTGAAATGATTTTCTTCCCCTGAGCCTTCAGAAGGGACCATAAAGAAAGCACCTCCAGATTGTGCCCCTGAACAGGAAGCTTGGATGACCAGGTTCTCAGGAGAAGGGAATGGGATTAAAAGGCACGATTGCCAGGGGCAGAACGATAAAAGCAAGCAACTTGCTGTTTGACTGCTGTTGTCGTTGATGGATTTTCCCTTGCTGCCAGAACTCATTCCAGCAGGGCCTTGTTGATAGGTAGAAGTGGTTCAGAGGAGGTTGATGAAGGGAGGAGAACCTCCATGAGGACATTAGTTTTAGCCTCAGTGGTCGGCAATTGAAGATCCAGTACCTCTGCAGCATTTAACATCACCTATGCAAGGAGACGACCTCTGATGTTAGTGGACCAGTGGGGAAGGCCCTGGCTAACTCAGGTGATGAGTCCAACCCACAAGCAAAAGACAGGCCTTGGAAATCCAGAGGAGCCTGATGTGGGTCACCTTAATGAAAAAACTCCTTAGGATCAGAGTCAGTTCCAAACATTTCATGAATGTGTGCACTATATGACTCTTCTTCCAGAAGTCTCTGGGCCTCTCTGCGAGAGTGCACCCTGGGCTCGAAGCTGGGGTGCAGCGTTGCCGTATCTGGAGAAGGAGGAGGCTTCGACAGTGGAGGAGTCAGGGGTGAAGACAGGATTGGCACCATCCATGGCATTGGTTGTAGCATCATGAAGCGAAGTGTGAGGTCAAAACAGTATGGCACTGGCATCAGTTCTGATGGAATGGTGCCGAATGGCTATGGTTGGAAGGGCATGAAGAGTAGTAGATGCAACAGCTCCACTTGGTCCAAAGTTGCTCCAGATGGCATAAACGCTTTTGCGAACATCATGTGCATAGCGTTGAGGAACGCTGCTGATTCTGCTCCCGATGCTGGGAACTCTGGGAGAGCCAGGCTCGGCGCTAGTGGATCGAGAGATGATGGTATCGGAGGTCTATCTGG
Source organism: Calotriton arnoldi (assembly GCA_963921515.1). Taxonomy (NCBI): domain Eukaryota; kingdom Metazoa; phylum Chordata; class Amphibia; order Caudata; family Salamandridae; genus Calotriton; species Calotriton arnoldi. The sequence continues at coordinate 2,370,247 of CAWUFW010000770.1, read as the reverse complement.
AGCTGGATCCACAGAGGGAGCAGGGCTGCACGGAGGATCCTTTGTAGGAATAAGGACTAGCTCCGGTTCTTAGGAAAAGGGTCCTGTAGAAGACAGAGAGTGACTTACCCCTGGCATGTTTCTTCTTCTTTCTCCTCCGTTTCCTCGCCAGATGAAGTCGAAACGGGAACGATGTCTAGAGCACTTTTGGCACAGACTGTCATCCTTCGCTTGGGCCTTGAATAGTTTGACCTCCTTTTTAATGGCCTTGAGGTTCATGCGGAAGCACGAGGAGCAAGACTTTGTGTCATGGTCAGATCCCAAACACCACAGTCTGTGTGGAGGTCTGTGATGGACATCTGTCCCTCACAATCCCTACAGGGTTTGAACCCAGACTTTTTCGGATTAGACATTATTCAGTACTACCCTAAAATTTCCTCAGAAGTGAATCTCTGGATCCGCATCGAAGGCCAGGAAAAAAGGGAACTGACATTGGTGCGAAAGGGTGGGCACTTTATGGCCTCGGTAGCGTCATCTGATGTCACTTCCTATGCCGACTAAGTCCAGCGGCCTCTACTAGCGACCTCGTTGCTTTGAATTTTCACCATGGTGCAGAGGTGTGTCCATGACGGCTAACATAGGATTTGTATTGGAAGCCGAGCCACCAAGGCACATTCTAAAACATACCACACATTGTATGTGTGCTATTCAATGTAGCACACAAGCAATGTGTAGAATGTTTGGAGAAATCAAAACATTTCTCCAAGTTAGCACCTACTTCAAGAAAGCATTATTTTTTTACTAAAATCTGGTCTACCAATTTTAGTAGATCGGGCTTTGCTTAAAAATTCTGGGTCCTTTCAATGATCTGCCCAAGTTACATCCGTGTAGTACCCCTTGTCACAATGTGGCACATAGTACCATAAAGCAGTACAAATAGCTTTGTGTGAAGAGAAGGGCATCTTTCCAGACCGAAATTCCTTTTGCACTGGAAAATAAATACCCTTCCAAGACTTTGTGCTGCTTTGTCTCACTTTGCATGACTTTGAGCTGGCCCAAAGTGATGGTAAATATTCCCCTCAATGTTCAGCGAGTGCAATTATTTCAAAGAAGTAGTAATAGCAGTTATTAATATGATATACAAAACCAGGCACCTGAGGCCAAATATATTTATTGAGCTTACTTGCTAAATGGTAGATTTTGCACAATCTTGGCCCTATAAATAATATTGTGTTATGGGGCAGAACTTGAGGAAACTTCAGGAATTGTTGCATCATTCTCTAGGGGCATATTTATTAAAAAGTAACGCAGCGCTGCAGTACACGGAAAGGGGAGGAATGCGCCATATTTAACAAAATATGGCGCAGTCCTGCTTTTACCCCAGCACTGGCGCACAATGGCAGCCTAGCGCCAACACAGGCACCCTTGCACTATTGGCTACTACCTCTGGAACTAAATGAAAGATGCTAGGTGCACAGGGGTCCAATGGTCATCCTGACTTTAGAGATAGCCTGCAAATCTTGATCCACTGTTGCTGGAACAAACTCCTTGAGGGTAGCCTCGTCAGAGGGCCCTGCCATAATTAAGTTTTTATTCATGCCTGCAAATCTGCTGCTAGAGAATGTATTAAAGATGGCTTCCACTTTCTGTTGAAAGAAACATGCCAGAGCATCACAGAAGACCTGACTGCCCTCCATTGAGTTGTGGGTCGCTGGAGTTGAGAACTTGGTCACTGGCAGCTCTGGGATCCAAGTACCATCAACTAGGATACCTGGGCTCCCATTGATGTCACTGCAACCACTGCTTGCTGCAGCACCCCAGGACAAGACCCTACTACTCCAGTAGCATAGGGTGTTCAGTAATTCTTAACACTTAGGGCCTGATTACGAGTCTGGCGGTCCGAGGACCGCCAGACTCAGGGTGGTGCGGTGGTGGCGGTGCAACCGCCCGATTAAGAGTTGGGTGGTTGGACCGCCCTTGGACGCCGCCAGGGAACTGCTGTTCACTGGAGGTGGCGCTGTGGTCCAGAGGCTGCAATATACTTGGCGGGATCACTGAAGTCTCGCCAAGCATATTATGAGTTTCCTCTCCACCAGAGTTTTCATGGCGGTGCCACCTCCATAAAAAGCCTGGTGGAGAGGAAACAAAGGGACCCTACAGGGCCCCCTGTGCCTCAACCGCATGTGCATGCACACAGGGGGGCACAACATGTGCCCCTCTGAGTGCATGCACATAGGATCCTGCACAGCATGGACATTTGAGTCCGTGCCGTGCAGGAGCCTTGTTTGCGGTCCCATTGCAGTGCCTATTTCAAAGGCACCGCTGCCTTTGAAAGAGGCACTGCCATGGGACTGCCATGCTGCCCGCCCGCCAGACTACTTAAAAGTCATAATATGGCAGGTGGGCGGCGGCGACCTTCGGCAGAGCGGTGGTGGGTGGTTTGCACCGCCGCGCCACTGCTCCGCCAAAAGTCGTAATCAGGCCCTATATGTCAGACCACAAGATAAATCTAGCTACTTCCTCAGTCCTCAGTATTCAACTGCATCACTATTGATATAGCCCTCTAAAGCCTTTGAAAACATACCAGATCTTACTACTCGACAATGAAAGAAAACAAATCATTGCACATCTATTGCCTGTTCCACTAAACATAGTGGGAATCACAACACACCTCTACTACTGCAAAATCTTTTCACAGTTTAATCAAATCATGATCAAAAATCTTGCCTGTTCCACTAAACATAGTGGGAATCATAACGTACATCTACTACTGCAAATTCCTTTCACAATTTAATCAAGTCAAGATAAAAAAAATCCAGCATTCTTAAAAAATTACAAAGTAAAATGCAAGAGCTCCTAAATGGAAGAAAGTTTACTTCATGTCAAAAATACCAAAACCTGAAAAATCCTCAACCCAAAGTTAAAATCCTAAAGAAACGACATGAAATGCAGAAAAACCCGAATTTCTGTGGAGCATTTTATTAATGCTTACGTCCAACCTGGTGACACACAGGGCCTTATTTATGAAGGCTTGTAGCACTTTTACGCTTCTGTTGTGTCTCTTTTTGTGACACAGCGGCGGCGTAAATATTGAGCCATGTTGCGCCATATTTACAAAGTGACGTATCGAAGCAGATGTGTCACTTTGTAAATGCCTGCGGTACATTATACCTACGTCTGGTATAATGTATGCAGGGGGTGGCGTTCCCTCGTGAAAAAGCCTCGTAGAAGTGGCGTAGTGAAATCTATCAAATGTCATTGCGCCACTTCTAGGACGCTGCTGCGTCACAACCTTAAGCCTGACTCACAGCAGGCGTAAGGGTGACGCAGTGCAATGGGAATAGGCCTCCCCCATGCATTGCTAGAGTTGCGTCATGCTTATGACACAACTCCAGCAATGCGTGGGTTTTTGCTGACAGATACATCAGGATTCCTGACGTAACTGTCATTCCTTGCGCTATGGTGTGACGTACAATAAATACGGGGCATCTATTGTGTCGCAAGGAGGGCGCACAGAAAAGTGTTGCATCACTGCTTTCACGCAGCGATGCAACACTTTTCATAAATGAGGCCCCCAGGGACTTATTTACAAGCCCCATGCATCGCTGTTGCGTCACTTTTAATATGGGAAAAAGTGACGCACCAGCAGCACAAGAGGCTTGTAAATAAGACCCGCAGGGCCAATAACACTCCAAAGCACTTCTTTATTCTGTTTCTATATAAGAAAACTCATGTCAACATTTTCTTTAATTTTATTTATGATCATTTCTGTAGCACCACTACGCCGGTTGATTTTAGAGAGCTTTACATAGACCTATTGAAGGACTTATGCAAGATATATTTACAAAAACAAACAAACTGGCTGTAAAAACCTTAGAGGGAACAACCTCGTAGGAGCAAGGGTAAAAGTAGGAGAAAGAGAGAACCAAATATGGCATAGGGAAAAAGGTCCCTTTTATGCAAATATCAAACAGCTGTGTCTTTAAAGGTGAATAAAGATCCATCAGAGGGCCACATTTCTGCAGCTATATTATTTTGTAGCATTTATACACCGCCAGAGCATCATAGCCCTGACAAAGCCACAAAGCGCTCTGATTTGCATCAGTATCCTAGCACCTCTTCTGAGTGTATGATTGACAGGGTGTTGAATATAATAATACCTGCGTGGGAGGTACTTCGATCATGATATGGCTGACGTCACTGCACATAAGTGCCGCCATGTTGCAAGGGTGCCTGTGCTGCAGGGGCGATTGTTTATGTGCAGTAAGGGACACCTTCCTGCACATAAACAATCATTCATGGCGATTTGCTATTTCCATGTGTGCCTCAGAATGCAGCACACATGGAAAGAGCAAAAAAAGGAGGAGAAATCAAGCGTATCGCTATTCTAACGCCTGGTAATCCATGGCATTAGAATGGCGCTGTCTTTGGAGCTGCCTCAGCCTTGTAAATCTGGGGCAGCGTCAAAAAGCAAGTGGGGTTGCGGTGGAACGCCCACAGCAACACCCATTACACGCCCCTTTGCCGCTGAGAACTGCGGTGGAAAGGGGCATATTTACAAGGTGGCATTAAGCCATGTTAAGTGGCTTAGCGCCACCTTGTAAATATGGGAAATGGCAGTACGCCACCAGAGCGTCAAAACAATTGACGCTCCGGTGGCTATAGGAGCTTGTACATATGCCCCCTTGGCCCTCCGCAGTAAGTGCTAGCTTTCATCGGGATATTAATGTCTTATATACCACAACAGTATTAAGGTACAATTGTGCTCAATTATGTGATAACAATTAATCCCGTTTGACGAAGAAATAGGTCCACAGATATAAATCATGCTAATTTTATTGTCTTTGTGGAAAATGGCCTGGTGACCAAAATACAACAAAAATGTAACACTGTCAAGTAATCAGGTGAACATTGACTGTAAACAACGATTAATAAAAATGAAAACTTATACCCTATTTATGTTGTTAACATTGCAGTAGAGGTATTTGTTGAACAAATGTATTTAAGTTAAAATGTACTTGTAAAACACGTGGCTAAAATATTGATCCTGAGTTGAAGAGCAAATGATTAAAAGAGAGGAGGCCTGGGTTTCCTCTGACATGTCTTCATTACAAATGTGCATCAAAGATGGAGGCGTCTCCGAGGTTTAAATGTCTGCTGCGGGGCAGGAATGCGGGTAGACTCCCGGGTGCTCGAAGGCCTTGCTGAAGTCCTGCACCTCGATGTGTTGTCCTTTTGTCAGTACGAGGTTTCTCATGCATCCACGGAAAGGCGTCCGGCTTGTCAAGCAGTTTTGTTTAACGTTGGCTGCAAAGAAAATGTTAAAAATACTATGAAGATTCTTCCAGTACATTTTGGGTTCAACAAGAATACGTTTTGTCACCATGAGCATGTCGAACAGATTAGCAGATTCATCAATAAAATACTTTTTAAAACTTGGGGGCATATTAGCAAGACCCACGTTAAAATTATCGCCGTTTTAGCGGCAGGAAACTGCCGCTAAAACGGCGATAATGGGCTTGGTAATATGCGTTATAGAATTCCAATAGAAGCCCAGGTTAGATGTCCTGCACATCTAACCTGGGCTTCTATTGGAATTCCATAACGCATATTAGCAAGCCCATTATCGCCGTTTTAGCGGCAGTTTCCTGCCGCTAAAACGGCGATAATTTTAACGTGGGTCTTGCTAATATGCCCCTAGGTTTTCGTTTATTGCGTCTGTGACAATATTCCTATCTGGGCTAACGCTTCTATGTGACCATCAGCTTTTTTATGGATTGCGTCCAGTGCTTTATGTTGTGCATCTTTATAACTTATCATCATCAAACTTTGAACAAGTGCACATCAGAGAAAGGCAGAAAAGGGAGAAAGATAGAAAAAACTGTGACAAATGGAGAAAGTAGGGATGAAAAAGAACCTGCAACAGTGAAACTATGGGGCATATTAACAATGCGGCGATAAAAAATTATCGCCGCTTTTGCGGCCGTTTTTGGCCGAAAAGCGGCGATAATAATATCGCCTTATCAGCAAAGACACGCTATCGCGTGTTTTGCTGATTTTGCTCCGCTTCAGCACGCTAACTTCGCATCGCTAATGAGATGCAAAGTAGGCGTGTCTGTGGAAACAACATGGGTAAATATCGCGAAGGCAGCTTCGCGATATTTACAATGCGGGGAAGCAATTATTTTAATCACGTTAAGTATGCCTTAACGCAGGAATTTAACGTCTGTTAAATTCCTGACTAAGCAATACTTAACATGGGAGGTGGATTCATGTGATACGACCACAGGGTCGTATCATCAAGCATATCGTCGTTTTACATGGAACATCGCTGGAAAACCATCGATGTTCCATGGAAAAGGGCGCTATCGCTGGAATATACCTCGCCATGGCGCTAAGCGTTGTTAATACAACGCTAGCCTGGCGAAATATTCCAGCGATAGAAGGAAATGCGGTTTACAAGGTCAGCGATAATTATCGCTGCCTGTTGCAAAGATGCCCCAAAGAGACAAAACTTGTCGGGGCATATTATCAAGAACGGCGTTAAAATTATCGCCGCTTCGGCGGCAGAAAACTGCCGCTAAAGCGGTGATAATGGGCTTGATAATATGCCCTTGAGAATTCTGAATAGAAGCCCATGTTGACACCAGAACATGGGCTTCATTGAATTCTCAAGGGCATATTATCGTCTCATTATCGCCGCTTTAGCGGCAGTTTTCTGCTGCTAAAGCGGCGATAATTTTAACGCCGTTCTTGATAATATGCCCCATAGAGGCTTATTTATAAGCCCTGTGCGCCGTCGGAATGTCACTGTTATTGACGTTCCCGCGGCCTAGAGTCATATCTACGAGGCAACAAAATGCCACCTAGCACAAGCGCTGCGTTGCCTCACACTGCACCGGGGTGGAGTGCCATGGGCGTTGCGGTGGGTGTTCCCACTCAACGCCCATGGTATTTGACACATTCCCAGATTTACAACACAGTGTAAATCTGGGAATGCGTCAAAACCGTGACCCACCCCAGGCTAGGCGTAACAATTTTTTCTATGCAGGAAGGTGCCCCTTCCTGCACAAAAACAATTGTGCCAACAGCGCAGACACCCTTGCACCATGGTGCAAGGGTGCCTTCATTGGTGCTAGGCACCAATTTGTGTATCAGCACAGTGGAAGAGAACAGGAATGCACCGTATCACATAGGTAAAGCAAATTGCTGCCCTTTTCTTTTGACGCAGGGCAGCGCAGCAAAGTGACATGCAGCGCTGCCCTACGTCAAATTGTTGTAAATGAGGCCCATAAGGTGGAGTCAAGGCTATAGTTAGCAGTGGTATACATCAACTCTGTAATTCAGCAGTGCTGGCAAAGGAAAGGAAAAACCTGAGTCCCTTCCACTTACTTTTCGACAAAATGAGCACTGCTTGTATCCACATCAAATTGTGGGGAGCACATCATTTAAACGTTTTCCAGAATAGCAGATAGGTGGTTGAACTGCATCTAAACATATAAACCTTTAGCAACTAATAATAAATTACTTAGACCCCTGTAATAAGTGCAGAGCTTTTAACCAAATAACCAGGGGTGTGCAAAATGTGCACAATTTGATTTTGCATGATTACACAAAATACTGCGTAACTATGCAAAACGGAAAACCGGCATTTAGAAAAATAGCACAAAAGCACAAGTGGCGCACACAACAGCAGCACAAGTTCTTATCGTTTATGTTGCTCCTGAGCTCCCACACTAAGGTGTCTATTTATGAAAAAGTCATGCAGTGCAGCGCAGCAAGTCACTGCATGACATGGAAAGGGCAGGAATGCACTTTATTTAAGGCAATATGGCGCTTTTGTGCCTTTCTCTCTGCACTGACACCCTTTTGGCAGCCTAGTGCCAATGCAGGCACCCTTGCACCATGGTGCAAGGGTGCCTGCATTGCATGCAGGATTGTTTTTGTGCAGGAAGTGACACCTTCCTGCACAAACACAAATCTGAGAGGCATTTTCCTTTTTCTATGTATGCTGCAGAATGCAAACACATAGAAATAGGAAGTGACGAGGAGAAATGTACGAGTTACTTACCTTCGGTAACGGTGTATCTGGTAGAGGCGTTGTCTAGCCGCAGATTCCTTAACTTAGAATATCCCCAGGCGTCAGACTGGATCCGGAAATTTCTTTGCGTAGCAGTACCTCCGCGCGCCGGGGGGCGGCGCCGCCTAGCTCCGCCCTGACGTTGTCCCCGGACATGACGTCAGTGGAGCTATATAGGACCCCCCCGGTGCGCTGACGTCAGTTTTCTTCGGAGGAACTTTTCCGCGCCACAACGCGGAGCCCCCAGCAAAACCGTGAGAGTATGGGAACAGTGTGCGAATAAAAAAGAAAATGGGTGAGAAGGCACCATGAACAACAGTGAGAAGCACTGTTGACTGAAAGGTGTTGAAAAGGAAAGAGCAGAGCAATACATGGAGAAGCTATTGCGCGGAAGCGAAGTGAATGTGACCCCCAAGGGAAAGAGATGTATAAAAGAAGACCGAGGGCAGACGACAGAAAGTCAGCACTCGATGAAGGGAATGAAAAAAATCCCACAAAAGCGACAGAATGCCCTCTCCTGAGGCAAAAGGAGTAATGAATTGAGCCAACTGCGACAAACAAGAAAGCCCCAACCCATAGGGTTAAAGAAAAAAATAGAGAGACTGTGTCCCGTATGATAGAACTAGTGGACTGAGGAACAGGCCACAAAGTCCTCAAAGCAACAGAGAAGGTGGGTGGGAGGGTAGAAAACACCAGTAGGCTCCATACTGGAGGAAACTGATGTGAGAAACGCAGAAGGACACCTGAACCTATCACCCAAGCATGAGATTGGGAGAAGCAGAACAAGCAATGCCAGAATAAGCCTAACGGGGAGGGTGGCGAAAGATACCGCCCCGTAGAAGGTTAAACCACTCCAAGGGAGTGAATGTAGAAAACCCCACCTGAACAGGTCCTCGCAGATCGGGAGGATGGTGGGCGTCAGGAATCTGCGGTTAGACAACGTCTCTACCAGATACACCGTTACCGAAGGTAAGTAACTCGTACATCTGATAGAGACATCTAGCCGCAGATTCCTTAACTTAGAATAGATACCAAAGCCATACTCCATAGGAGGCGGGTCTGCGAGAGAACCCCACTAAGTTGCTAGGGGAACAGAAGTGTCAAGCAGCCAGCTAAACACAGTGGGGGCAGAACTGCCAGAGTGGGCAACACCGGAGTACAATACTCCATAGGAGTGGCCAACAATGAGAGGCAATGGCGATTGAAGCTGCCGAGGGCGGCAGGAAATCCCTGTTGGTGAAACAGAGGAGAAGCGAGCACAGAACCAGAAGGACAGTGCGGAATAAAAGTGGATACCTTCCGAAAAAGGAGATGAACCAAGTATATAATATGTGGGATCTACAGGATCAAATGGACTTGGAAAGAGAAAGGTGTAGCTAGGGTACAAAAACGGACCGAGTCCGAGCAGGCAGGACGGACATGCAGACGCACAGTGGAAGTAAGAACAGCAGCGGAAGGATGCCGATGACTCCCAGGATGAGGCAGTGTTAAAGGAAACACAAGACCGGCTAATGCACTGTGGCCCATGCACCGGACATGTGAAAGGCGGGCATGAGAAGAATGGCAACAACCAGTGCCATGAATGTGGGGAACAGAAGTACGCAAGAGAAACCGTATGTACCGCCAGAACCACACCATAGAGAGGAGAAGGCCCCATAAAGCGCCACGAGCAACATCTGAGACACAAGAGACTCACTAATAGGGGTATCGTGTGAAAGAGAGCCGGCAAAACTAACACACATGGAAGACATGCGCTCACGAAAGTGAGGAACCAGACCACAGCCACCCCAAGGCAGAGTACGCCTTCAGGAGGTCTGGGCGTGTGTAGTACGCCGGACAGGACTAAAGAAGACAGGGCCCAGCCCGGTGGATGAGTCGAGAAAGAAAAACCATGATAGCACCAACAGCTACGTAGCAGTGGTATGGGCCCAGAGCCAGACACAACAGCCACAGGCGGTAGGAAAGACCCACTGGCTACTGTGAAACAGACAGGGAGGCCGAACAGCACTGGAAGGAACAAGAGTGGATACACGCTCAATACTGCACCAGAGAAAACACTGCTGGGAGGAGAACACCCCCGCTGAAAGCAGCAACCGCAGCTGGAAGGAAAAACATGACAACACCTGCGTGGAATGCAGCAGGAAATAGAAAGGCCTGGTAGGAGTAGAACCGTACAACGGAAAGGTGCCGGAAAACGCACCAGCCTGTGAGAGCGAGCACACTAGGGAGCAGTCGCTGTACGTAATAGAACACAGCGACAGGGTCCTGTGATAGGCAGTCCAGAGATGGAACGGCCGCAGGGAAAGAACCAGGATGAGACGGAGGGACCTGAAAGCCCTTCCGGCCTCAAGAAATGGAGTAGTGAGATGCAGGGGAGTGCCGCAGACCAGCAGCAGCAACCATGAGAGAGCCCAACAAATGGACCGCTAGAAGGCCCCGGGAGGCATGCAGCAGCAGTAAAGCGCACAGGCACAGCTGCCAAACAACGTAGTAAAAAGGGCCCCACAGAAGCGTAGAAAGACTGCCGTGGGAAGAAGGCAGCTATACAATAGCTAACAAATACCCCACATAGGGTAAGCATCAACCCGCAGAACGGGCACCTCTTGAGCATGAGCCCTTAGACAGAGGACGTAAAGTGGGAACACAGAAACCACAGGTTCCGAACATATAACCCCTGTAGTAGGGGCGTGCAAGGCAGAAAAAATAAGCAGCTGACCTGCTGCATGAAAGAAAACAAATACGGCGAGAAGCCGCTTAGGTATTACCAGGAACCCAGGGCCAACCTGAAGCAAGACACACTACGGAAGGGTAGACAGCAGGCGGTGAACCGCAGAGTCCGCATGTGCGTCAACCAGGGACACACCATCAAATGGTAAGTCTCGGAGACTGTCACGAACATTGTCGGGGAAACCCCCGTCGCGTAGCCAAGCATGGCGGCGCAAGGCAACGGACCTCGCCATCGCCCGACCCACCGAATCGGTAGCGTCAACGGCGGACCGAACGGTAAACCGCGCCATTTCTCGGCCCTCGTGAAGAAGACGAGCTACGTCAGCGCGAGGACACTCAGGGAGGGCAGGCAAAAGACACTCCACCGAGTCCCATAGGGCAGAAGAAGCCCGGGCAAAGACGCAAGCTGTGTTCAGAGCACGTAAGGCTGAACTAGAGGACGCAAAAATGCTGCATCCACACGCTTCCAACCAACGAGACTCCCTAGTAGGAGGCTGCAGAAGAGGTGGAGAGGAAGGTTGCGTGGCCAACGACACCTGCACCACAAGGTCATAAGCCCCAGGCTGAAGGGACAAACAGGCTGGGCTCCCAGGAGCCGGACGGTGCCGGTGTGCTACAGCCCTGTCGACAGCATCCCCGGAAGAGGGCCGTGCCCATGTCCCGAGAAGGGCATTGAACAATAGGCTGCTAAAAGGTAGCAAGGGCTCAATATCTACCCCACCCTGGTGGAGTAGATCCAATAAAGGGTCGGAAGACAAGGGCATAGAAGAAGGGTGCAAATGTAAAACAGCTGCAGCCCGACGCAGACACCCCTCAAATACAAAGCACCAGCTTCAGTGGGCGTGGTGGGGGTGACAACAGCCCATCTGTAGGGACGGCTGCAAGCTGACACGCCCCACAGGAGGAGGAACAAGGGCCCACTGCCCCCATGGCATTGGAGGCAACTGGCGAGGAGACAAGTCCGGGTCTACCTGGCCTGTGTCCTCCGGAAGCGGAGAACCGACAGGTGCTGGCGACCGCTCCGGCGTCGAACGATGCCGCTCCGACGCCGCTCCGACGCCGTAAAGGCGTCGAACCCACCATGGAGAGGCGCGGAGACAGAGCCTGAGGACCAGGTGGCGACAGGCACGGCGCCGGCGGCGCCGCTAATGCCAAGGTCGACGCAGGGAGCCGCCAGGGGCTATGCGGAGACAGGGCAGAATGGCTCGGCGGGGGGCTGTCTGAAGCCGGCACGACTCCGGAGCCGGAGTCGAGGCACTTGACCGCCGGCGCCGATGATGCCAATGTCGACGCAGGGAGCCGCCAGGGGCTATGCGGAGACAAGACAGAAAGGCACGGCACGGGACTAAAACGCCCATCGGCGTTGGCACCCGACGCCGGCACGGCTCCGGAGCCGAGGCACTCGGCCGCCGGCGCCAAAGATGACGCCGGCACGGCTCCGGAGCCGGAGCCGAGGCACTCGGTCGGCGCTGAGGGTGAACCCACCGGCGGAGATCCGACCTGAATGCCTACCTCCACAGTGGGACCCGAAGGCGCGCCAGGGAGAGGAGGTGACCCGAAGATGGAGTGCAGAGCCTTGTAGTAGGCTTCCATCTGGGGCCGAGTCGCGCCAGTACCCGGAAAGGGCGGGTAAAGGGAGGCGGACTCCGGGGCGCACGGCTCCATGTGGGAACGGGAACCATGGCCCCCATCGTCACGTGGAGGCGAGGACCTCGACTTCCGTGACTTTTTCTTCAACTTACCTGTAGAGCGACGTTCGCGGGATCGACTCCGGGAGCGGAGGCGGAGAGAAGACCCAACCGGAGAACGGCGGGGAGACACCGCGCGGGTAATCCGGGCGGCTAAGAGCTTCATCCGATGCTCCCGTAGGGACTTTGGGCGCATCTGCCGGCAGGCGTCACACTCCACGGAGTCATGGTGCGACCCAAGACACCACATACAAATGGCGTGCGGGTCCGTCGCCGACATCTGACGCGAACAAGTTTCGCACAATTTAAAGCCCGAAGGCATCGCACACTGTTCCCCGATGTCAAAGGACGTCGAAAATGGGCCTGAAGAAAAACAGGCCAGAGGAACAGCTGAATCCCGGATCCGCGTTGGAATGCGGAAAAGAAGGAAAACTGACGTCAGCGCGCCGGGGGGTCCTATATAGCTCCACTGACGCCATGTCCGGGGACAACGTCAGGGCGGAGCTAGGCAGTGCCGCCCCCCGGCGCGCGGAGGTACTGCTACGCAAAAAAAATCCGGATCCAGTCTGACGCCTGGGGATATTCCAAGTTAAGGAATCTGCGGCTAGATGTCTCTATCAGATATAGATATTTCTCCTAGTTACGCCTCTCCTGGGAAGGCGTATCTTTTTGGCGTATTCCCAGGCTTACCATTTCTGGTAAATCTGGGAATGCGTCAAAAATGATGGGAGTTGCATGGGACCACCCACGCAAAACCTTTTGTACCCAGTCCCAGTGCAGAGTAAGGCAATGCAGCGATGTACGCTGCAATGCCTTAATCCAGATTTATGGAGCCACTCAGTGCCACTCAAAGTGGCCTTGCATGGCTTCATAAATCTGATTTAAGGATTGCGTCACTCTTGCACCAAGTTGCGTGATGCAATAGCTACTCAAACCAGCTCGTAAATAGGCCCCAAAAACTTGCTGCAAACATGTCGTAATTACACTACATGGCATAATGGCATATTTTGGGGGATTTCATGCAACAAGCATATCGCAAAATTTGTGAAATTATGTGATATTACGCTGGTGTAACAGGAATTTTATCTAGGCCTAGAAATTATGCAAAATGGCAATCTGATATTCAGATATATGTTTAGAGTTGGGTGATAATGCAAAATTTTCGAATTTCTGAATAAAGTTATAATTACAGAGGAGATTCCACTTGTGAAATTTCCTACGCTCTAAATATGGTGTGGGGGAGCGATTCGGGGCGGGGGGCAATTTTAATTGTGGATTCCTAGCTGGATTTAACTCTTTATGTAGGAATCAGAGCAATTATTATTACTAATCAGCTTAAATCTGGTCCATAGTCCTGGGCTGTCTATTACTTGTGAATCATTTTGCGATTATTGAAATAACATTATTCCATATACAACCCTTCAACAAAAAAGATTGTCAGAAAATAAATATATTCTGTGAAAAACCCAAAACAATAGGTTAGGAGAATGACTGTTGGAAGACAAAAGTGTCGATGAGGACCATAGCTACTTTTGAACAAGCAAAGGGCCTGATTTAGAGCTTGGCAAACAAGTTTCTCAGTCACACACGTGGCAGATGCCTTGTCTCCCTTATTATAAGTGCATTCTGATGCTTGTAATAAGGCTTCGGGATACCCGCCACATCTGTGATGGAGTAACCCATCCGCCAAACTCTATAGCAGGCCCAAAGTCTTCAAATGGGTAGAGCTTGTCCATGTTTTCTTGCAGATTCCCAATTAACAAACATCCCCAATTAGTATGAATTTAAAGAGTGACAGTGAAGGGATATAAGGCACTTGGACCAGCACTGCCTGAACAAAAAGCAATCAGTCTATATCCTTTTTGGTGGAATAGCAGTCACAACAAGGATATATTTTCCTGTTCTTAATTTAGGTTTTTTTCTGCCTTGGGTGAGAATACGGGCCTGATTTAGAGTTTGGTGGTTGGATACTCAGTCACAAATTTGGCAGAGTTCTCTTTGTCTTATTACAAGTGCATCATATCCTATGGCACTGATAATCATGCGTAAGCGTCCGCCAAATTTTAAAATCAGGCCAATTGTTTGGTAAAATAGATGTTTTGAAGAAATCAAGGTTTAACATTAAAATGACTGCCCTCCTATACAAAATGTACTGATCACATATTTTAGGAACTTCTCTATTGTTAATCCTAACAAACGTTTACTCACATTTACAATCATAGCAAAGAGGATGGCACAAAAAATGTATAGCAAAGTTTAGGTATACAGATATCAATGACAAATGAGTCACTCCCATGCAGTTGGTGCCTGACAGTCTACTCATCCCTTGTGTTTTACAAGCTAGTTCCTTAACAACCTTTATTCAAATCAATCTGAGGATATGTGGTGCCTAATACATTTAAAAGATAAAAGAATATTAAATATATTAACTGGGATGGAAATGTGGTATTGGAAAGGAGAATCTTTGGACCTATCTCTCTGAGTAGTTTGCACACTTAAGCTCAACTTTGGTTTGTGACAGAGCCATTTGCAAGGATAAAATCCCAAGTCTGATTTACAAAACAATGATTGGAAGCATTTTACTCTTGTAAATGGCATTTATAAATGTGAAAATTCTGCTAATATCGTAAAGTTAGAGTTAAAAGCAGACTTATAGGCTATCCTGGGATTGCACTATTTCTCTGTTTTGACGTTTGGTACACAGGGTTATTTTTCAACCAGCGAACCATGTTATTGGGGAAGTACTATATTTTCCTACTCAGATTCCATGAGTATTATTTACTGTTGTTTAGTTAGTTTTTTAAAACATAAGGTTGGGACATATTAAGATATCTATTTTATTAGGAAAATACATCTTAATTACTTTAAAAATAAACTTTGACAATGTTTTTTCCAATATTTGAGTTTTTTTTCAGGCATTTGTGATGATGTCTCCTATCACAGTTATAACTTGCTATATCTTCAAAACATGCAACGGATTCCAAAAGGATACCCCTTCTTTGGCCCACATTTGAATAAAGTCATGTCTTTTCTGGTTTTCTCCTCATCCAGTTTACCTAGAGATCACTTTATTCTGGAGGGAGGGCCCTTTAAGCAAATCTTCAATAATGCATGTCTTCCCAAGATATCAGGACTACAAGGGATCTAACATAATTTAGTATGCTAAAGAATCAGTGGCTCATTTACAAGCACTGTGCGCCGCTGGAACATCACTTTTAATGCCTCCTCGTTGACGCACACTGCAGAACCATATCTACGAGGCCACATAAAGCCACCCTGGGTGGCTTTTCATGGCCTCGTAGATATGGTGTGAGGTAATGCAGCGCAAGTCACTGTGTTGCCTCACACTGAGATAGGGTTGCGTGCCACGGGCTTTACGGTGAGTGTTCCCACGTAACACCAATGGCATTTGACACATTTCCAGATTTACAACATGCTGTAAACTTGGGAATGCGTCAAAAGCCTATTCCTCTCCAGGGGTGGTGTAACAGTTGTTTTTGTGAGGGAAGGTGTCCCATCGTGCACAAAAACAACCTGATTTTATCGCTGGCACCCTTGCACCATGGTGCAAGGGTGCCTGCATTGGCGCTAGACAGCCATTTGTGTGCCAACGCAGTAAAAGAGGACAGGAATGCACCATATCTCATAGATACGGCACATTCCTGCCCTTTTTTCTTTTATGTACGGCAGCGCAGTAGGAAGGCTTACGGCCCTGCCCTACTCCAAAAATGAATAAATGAGGCCCAGAGAGTTTAAGATAATACAGAGGGTAGTACTTTTTTCAAAGAGAAGCTAAACATAAAAAGTGCATTTTTTGAACTAGGAGCCAACAACACTTGGGATATTAAATCTGATATGTCATAAAAACCCATTTGATAAGCAAAAGCTGTTCATCAATTTATCTTACGCATTTTTATCAATCTCAAAGGTATAAAAGGACGAGTCAGCCTGACTTGAATTTAAAACTCTTTGGACAGACAGCCACTCGGTCCACTTAGCAGGCTAATTAGCCATATAGTTGAGAACTAAATATAGTAATGACACTGTCCTTACATTGTAGTATGGGAATTATTGCAATGCACATCTGCCTCTAGTGTGTCACTACGATAAACTGTACAGAGTGTCTGCCTGTGGAATAATGAATCACCCTATGCTTATCTTGTAAACTACCTCCTTCAAACAAAAACAAAACAATGAAGCAAACCTTCCCACTGTGGGCATCAAAGGTTTGAAACTCCAGCCTGACAACTATCAGAACAAACCCTTTCTTGATAGAGTTCAAGAAAAATCTTAACGCTTTCCTTTTTCAACGTCACCTCTAAAAATGACCAGCTGCAAGTCAACCTTTTCAGCCTGTCTCAGCTCAGAAGTCATGAATACCTATGATCTTAATCAAACAGGAGACCTCCTGTCATTTTATATTGATGACTGTGACCCCTTACCTTTCTAACTACAACTATTGTGATTTATTTAGGTCTATTTTGGAATGGTTAGCCCTCTAGGTTACTCTTTTGCTGTCCTTGTACAACTGCTGACTACCAGCTCCATTGTTCGACTCCTCACGTGATGCCTTCTTATTCCACACTGTAGGAAACTGGGTTTTTGTTGCAGTAGTGCCCCCACTTTTTGCCTGGTATTTTTTGCAACTTTGACTAAAGTGCACTGAGTTCCTGCTAACCAGGTCCCCAGGGCCAATGTTCTTTCCCCAAAACAAGACAACTGGTCAGTTGATCCCTAAGTGACCAGGTCTTTAGCATCTCTGTAAGTCCCTCGTAAATGGTACCTCTTGTCCCTAGGGCACAGGTACTAAAGAGGGTCCCTAAGAGCTGAAGCACATCTTATGCCACTCTAAGGGACCCAGCACCAAACTCATACAGTCTGCCACCACAGGCTGCATGACAAGGTGCTCCAAAAAGTGAAAACATGACATGGCACACACTTGTGTGCCAGATTCCCTAACACTGTATGTAATATTTGTAAGCCACCCCTACAGCAGACCTCAAAGCCCTAAGGTAGGGTGCATTATATTACATAAGAGGACATATCTACATGAGCAGATATGCCACTGTGCTGGCCAGTTCAATTACCGAAAGTACAAGTGAACAGGGAAATCATCTTAAGGTATGTACTGGGCACCGGCCAAATGAGCATCCCAGCTACATAATGGCTTCACTGAAACCTATGGTGTTTGGTATCAAACACCTCGTATTAATAAACTCACACTGATCCCAGTGTTGGATTTATTAATACATGCACCCAGATGGTACCTTAGAGGTACCCCCTGACACCTACTAGGCCTCTAGTGTTCTGGCTGACTGGTCCTGTCACGCTTGCCACCACAGACGAGTTTCTGACACCTAGGGGTGAGAGCCCTCACCAGGAACAATGCCTGCTCTGCAGAGAGGTGTTATCACCTCCTCCTCTAGGAAAGCTGGTAAATTAGCATTTCAAGGCAGGAGGCTTCAAAGGCCTCTGCCACCTTTGATATGCGACCCAAGGCTTCCCCAGACAGAGGATATGCCATTTGGCACCAGGACAGGTGAGAAAATTTGCTATGCAAGAGGCCTGTTACTCTGCCAGGCAGGACACAATTCTAGGGTGACCAGTTTGGAGTGAATATGAAATTAGGAACTCCGCCATCTTGTGTGTGGTGGAATTAGGCATTCTGGGACAGGGTGATGCCCACTACCCAAAGGAAGTGGCCATCTAGGGGATGTAATGACCCCAGGGGTAAGTAGCCCATTGGCTAGTTCTCCTCACTCCCCTGATACCAAGACTTCAGATTTCATTGGACACAAAAGCTGGAGTGGACAAAGAAGACTGCTGACCCGGGAACCGAGGAGCACAACAGACTTGTCGCCAACCCTGGCAGCCTGCCCACTGCACCAGAACCTCATAAAGCAAGTGACTCATCCCGCTGCTGTGCAGACTCCAAGAACCCCAGAGGGTTTCACCAATTGCCAAAGAAGCTCCCTTGGAGTAGAGGAGCTACTCCCCTGCAGCCGCAGGCACAAAAGGAGCAAGACCCAGTTCACTGACGTGCCACCCACCGGGACTATCAATGCAGCAGCAGCTCAGGAAGAGGTAGCATTGCTCCTACAGGTCAGATCCATCCTCCCTCCAAGTTTGGGGATGCCAGAACGGATCAGAGTCACACAGTAGCAATAAGTAGAGTACTGGACCCCTTGCAGCAACCAAGGCTTTTTGTGTCCAGTCCGGACACTAACGTCGAGGAAAACCGACCTGCTCTTCGAGGGACTTCAGGGTCAGTGAGATTCACATTGTGAGTGGCCCAGCTGTCCGGTTTGTCCCTCCACAGCAGAAACCAAGACAAAGAGAGAGCCTCTGACGCCGCCACCTACTCCTCAAAGCACCTCTGCACCCGCGCCCCACAGCCCGAGTCCGATGTGAAGGTGCCAACAGGATCATGAGACCCTCTAAAGCTGAGCCTACCCTTGGGTTTGCCAAAACTGGACTTCCAGTTGCCGCCTGCAGCCTCTTTCTGTGGCCCCCTCCAACTGCAAGAGACTCCAGCACCGAACCGACGCCAAAAGACACCACTGCATCCGAGCCCCTTAGCCCGAGGAGGAGTGGACCAAATGTGTCCCTACATGTCCAAGCATCTCAAGGGTCGAGCCCCCCTGTGGGTTCCCTAGGACTGGTCCCCCAGTCCCAGCTTGCAGCCTCTTTCCAACTGGACTGTTTCCCATTGAAGTGAATGGGACACCCAATGCCATGACACACCTCTGCACCTGGACGCCCCACAGCCTCCAAAGGTCACCTTTTGGTGTGGCCTTTGACCTTGCCCCATACTCACCTTAAGTCCCAGAGAACAGTCCCGTAAATTGCTATTAAGTGACCGAATGCAGTGCCTGTTATTCCCCATAGGACAACATTTCTGCTCCCAAAAATTGCACTGTCCACTTTTGAAAACTGTAAAAATTCATAAATTCGAAAATTACTTACCTGATTCCAATAATCTTGGTATCTAAATTCATATAAAAGTCCAATTTCTTTATTACGTGTGTGTCTTATATACTGCCTTTGTGTGTTCAATAAATGCTTAACACTACCCTCTGATATAACTAACTGCTCGCCCACACTACCACAAAAGAGAACATTTGGGGTGTCATTTGTGCCTCTGTAATTCCTTTGGGTTTGCCTGGACTCTTTACACAGTATACCTCTTTTAGGTCCACTATATAAAAAGCCAGTTTCCTAAACCCACTGATTAAACATGTTACAATTATTTTAACTACACTATGCTTTACTTCAGATCCTTTTTACTGATACAATATATTTTGTTTAGATTATTCTGTTCACATGTACAGCCTCCTGCTACTTGGTGGGCCTAGTTTGCACTATACAAAAGTCAATACACTCCTAATTAACATTTTATAATGTAATTGCTACAGGTAAACCAACTAAAGGGTCTTAATCAGCTAGTGATATTTCAGTTACCCATACACTTTGTCAAGCACTTAGAGTTGAATTGCTGGGAATCTTCAACCCCAAATATCAGGAGGGTGGAATTGTAATGCAGAACGATGTGCTGGCACAGGGAACCCTGCCTATGTGCCTCATGTAAAGAATTATGAAAAGAAAATAGTGTGTCCACAGACAAATAGAAAGTCAGAAGGAGACATATAGGGGTACTGATATAACCTAGATACCCAAGAAATCTATGGTCTATGCCTAGAAAGTGTATTGTTTTCACTTTTACACAGGACCAATGTCGCTACAGGCACCAATGGCACAAGAAACAGAGGATGGCTCCTACAGTCACATAGAAGTCATGAGCGATGCAAGAGAAACCTCAATTTTTCTTCTCAAGAAGCATTATTCCTCAGTCAGAAACTCAGACCTAGAATGGCATCAGATTGAGCTTTTATTTCCACTATTTTTAGAAGATCAGACCGGGGCTCAGTTTAGTAGTAAGAACATGATGCTGCAAGAAGAAAATGATCTTGATTTCCTCGTTTCTGGAACATTGATGTCCACAACTATTAACAGTTTTAGAAGAGCAATAGGCACTTCCTTTATCATTTTGAAGCTGTTTTCCTGAATATACAGTCATAGTGTAGGAAGATGGCTCTTGCTATATCATACCAAAAAGAGGTATACTGTGCAAAGAGTCCAGATATACCTTATAAGTGGACAGGGACTTGCTCCAGCAACCCCAAGGTGCTCTCTTAGGGGGTAGTGTGTTCGAGCAGCCTCAGGCTTATCAGAGAGGAGTGTTAACACCTGCTGCAGGCACACAGGTAATAAATGATACACACGACTCAATAAGGAGATCCGCACTCATCTTTATATATATATATTTAGGCACCAAGATCATCACGATTACGTAAGCACGTTTCGAGTTATGAATTTTTACAGTTTTTAAAAGACGACAGTGAAATGTCTGGAGCGGTAATGTTATCCTATGGAAGAAAGATATATAGTGCATACAAGTATTTTACAGCCACTGGCGTAACACAAGACCCCGCATCCCCTGTGGTGCGGGGGGGCCCCAGCTGCAGGGGGCCCCCTCAGCAGAGTACTCAGGCCTGAGCGCTCTGGATAAAATCCAGGGCGGGGGCCCCTCCGTGTACATTGCAGGGGGGGCCCTTAAACATTCGGTACGCCACTGTTTACAGCGACTTACAGGACCCATATTCTGGATTTCAGGCGAGTATGGGGCAGTGTCCAAAGCAGCAACAACAGGTCACCTCTGCAACAATGGGACAGCCGAGAGCAGAGGTGCAATTCAGCATCATGTGCCCTGTTGAAGTCAATGGGGATCAGGCCGGAAATAAAGAAGCAGCAGGCTGGGAATGGGGGCCAGTCTGGCTGAACCAACAAGGGGGCTCAGGTCTCAAGATGCTCAGGAATGTGGGGAAACCTTTGGTCTTCTTCTCCTCAGGCCAAAGGGGCCGGGTACAGAGGTGTCTTGAGGCATCTGGTGTTTGTCATCAGAGACATTCACAGTAGAGGAGGCCTGCACAAAGAGGCTGCAGGTGGCGTCAGTGAGTCCACTGTGGGTAAACCCAAGGTGCGATTTGTCTCTGGAGGGACAGGGGAACACACTGGCACCATTTGCCCACTTCAACTCAGGCTATGGGGCATTGGTGCAGTGGTACTTCCGGTGTCGGGTTTGCAGCGGTCTGGACTCCTCGCAGTCTGTTTGGGATACCTGCAGGATGCAGAGGAGCAGCTCCGCTACTCCACAGGAGTTCCTTGATCTTGGGTGAAGGCTGGAAGCCCTCCCAGGCTTTTCGAGGTGCAGGCTGCAGGATGAGTCTTCTTTGGCGCAATTGTTGGAGACAGCAGGCATGCCAGCAGGGTTGGCGTCAAGTCAGTAGCTTATCCTCTTTTCTTGCTTTTGCTGGTCTTTAGTGCCCTTCTTTTTTCAGGTCAGCAGGATCTGCTTTCCTGGTGCCAGTGGCTCCCCTAAATACTACAATTATGGGTGTTAGGGGAGTGTGGGGTAGTAACCAATGGGCGTCATTACCTCTGGGGTCACTACGCCCCCTAGATGACCCCTTTCTGTGGAAAGTGGGCATAATCCTGTCCCAAAGTTCCTAATTCAGCCATCACCAAGATGACAGACTTTTAATTTTCATATCCACATCAGGTAGCCAACCTTATAGGTGGAACTAGCTTGAATGTGAATACGCCTCTCTGACTAATAATTTTCATGCCTGTCCAGGTGCCAAATGGGCCCTGGTCGGGGGGTGGCATCACCTCTGAGGGAAGCCAGATTTGCATACCAAAGGTGGTGGGCTCTTTAGAATGCTAATTTATGGGTCATCCTGCTGGAGGAGGTGTAAAACACCCTCTGCCGGAGCAAGCTTTGTTCCTGACCTCCTGAGAGTGTGGGCTCTCACCCCTAAGGTCAGAAACTCATCTGTGGTGGCAGGCTGGCCAGGACCAGTCAGCCAGCACACTAGTAGTTGGTAGGTTTTCAAGGGGCACCTCTAAGGTACCCTCTGGGTGCACGCCTTAATTAATCCATCACTGGAATCAGTGTGGGTTTATTGATACAAGATGTTTGATACCAAATATCTTTGGTTTCAGGGAAGTCATCATGTAGCTGGGAAACTCCTTTTTATCACTGTCCAGCACATGTGCTTAAATGGCTTCTCTGGTCACTTGTGCTGGCAGTAATTGAACTGGTCAGCACAGGGGCATATCTTCTCATGCAGATATGTCAACACATGTAGTATAGTGCACCCTGCCTTAAAGCTGTAAGGCCTGCTGTTTGGGAGACTTACATATACTGTATGCATTGTCTGCAGGCATGGCATACAGTTATGTGTGCCATCTCGTGTTTTCACTTTTGTCTGCACCAAAACACGTAGCCTGTAATGGCAGTCTGCATGAGTTAGGTGATGGGTGCCTTAGGGCGGCACAATACAATGCTGCAGCCCTTAGGGACCCTCTTTAGTTCTCATGTCCTAGGTACCTGGGTACCATTTACTAGGGACTTACAGTGGTGTCAAATGTATTGCCAATTGGGGGAACAATTGTACAGTTTTAGGGAAAGAGATCTGGCACTGTGGACCTGGATAGCATTACCCAGTGCACTTTCTGTCAAAAATGCATCGAAGTGGGGGTGACCATGTCAAAAAGGGGCACTTTCCTACACATAGCACTATGGGTCTGAAACTTAATAGTTAGGCCTACCCCAAAATCATTGTATACTGTGTTCATTCGATTTTGGGAAATGCATGCACAAGCCTTTTCTGCGATGCTTTAATTTACAAGAAGTGCTGGTACCCAAAGTTGTGGCATACAAGAGACATATATAGCCAGGACTATGAGTCTTCCAGTCACAGGAATGGCACTAGGGTTGGCCAAAGACTCCTGGAGCCTCATGACACCGTATTGCAATACTGTTTCAGTAATTTGCTATTGAAGGTCTTGACTTAGCATAATAGTAACTCAGGCATAAGAATTTGTGTAACCCATAAAGCTGAATATCTATTTCAGTTACCATTTTTGCTTTTACAAGAGCTACTGATTTGTCAATTGCTGCATTCAAATGTCCCTGCAAGAAAACGGTGGGATACATACCAGGATAGCCTCCAACATAAATCGGATTGTTTGTATCTGCTGAGGTAGACTGCGTATGGGGATTCTCCGACTTCACTAAGTTACCATCAACAATGATTATGTTGTGGTGTTTGCTCTTGTTTGCTTGAAGTTTGTGCCATTTTCCATCACACAAGGCGCTGGCTTGCTTTGGTTCATATGTAGTTGTTATTTTGCCTGCCCCGTTGTTTACATGGAACAAAACCTACATAGACATTGAAAAACAAAAACAAATTAGCAATAGCAAGAATATGCCACTCTAATAAGAATAATACTCTGGGAAAAATAACTGATAACTATTTCTGTAACATTATCATGTGTACATAAAGTTGTAAGGCCCCTCATTAGAGACGGCCTCTTAATTTCACTGCAATTGGAGGAATTACAAGTTGTGCGTTTTCGGTATGTTGGCCACCATCACACGTCACATGTAATTCTTGTCTCGAAAGGAAATTGAGATTCCTACCAAATCAAGAATTCAGAGGGATGCAGGAAGAAAAATGTTATTTGCAACAATTGGGTTGCAAACTGAAGTGCTTCGGATTCACGCGCCTTGAACACTGCTGCCGTCTAGTGCTGGGCAAGTTACGCAGCAACTTGTTTATCGGTAATTTCGAGTACAGGAATCCCAGTGCAATATTCCTGTGGCACCTGTGATAGTGGCCAATTCCCTTTCCTTTTAGTTATGTGCATTTTGGCAGGCGAGAGTGCACAGAGTAAAAAGGGCAAGTATGGGGCAAAGCAGGAGCCACTGTTATTCACCATTGTGAGGGTTACATCATTTAATACCTTTGAAATTTTACCACAAAAGATGGGAAAATATCAATCCTCACAATGTCAGTCTCTCTCTCAGGGAAAGTTTGTGACAGCTTTCTTGGTAGATTCTTAAAGAGTGTTTAAGATTTTTTTTAAATGGATATATATTTTATTTGATAGGGTCTTGAATGGGTCTCCTGATCCCACTAGGTTGTCAGGTCAATATTTGAGTTTTTCAGGCCCCTTGCAAGAGACAACACTGTTGTACAAGAGGCGGTCAAGTACCGGCCTTGTTTGTGCTAGCAAGCCATGAAAGTATAATGGCTATGGAAGACTACTGTGCTCTGTGGCACCTTTACTGCTTTTGAATGAAAGAAAATGTTACTCATTCTTTTGTGCAAAAGTTGAACTCAGCCTTTAGGCCTTTTCTCTAGACAAGTGTACTCACATCAGTTGAAATGCAGCAATCCAATCCTGCAGTGTCAACTCTTAAGAAGTATTCCTTGAGCAGTCGCCACCAATTGCAAGTAGTTAAATATAAATGGACATTATAAGGCCTTTTCTAAGCACCATATAGGAGGAAATGGTTATTGGGCAGTATGCTGTTTCAGTAATGTGGTTTACCACCATTGTCCAAGGGTATGAAATAATATTTATCTCCAATTGTTGATGCATCCTTTGGGAATGTGACACTCTATAAGTATCGAAGAGGAGAAGTGTAAGCCTTCTTGAGAAGCGACATACACCAAATGGTCAACAATGACACCCACTCAAAAATAAAACATGAGCGAAGAAAACAGACAGTTCCAGACCCAACCACTAGGTGGCAAAATAATGTGCACCATGTGACTCCAGAAAGATTCACTCTGCAAAACTTAGATGTAGTATGATACAGTAAATAATGCGAACCAAAAGCACTGTCTAGTCAGAGTTTTAACTTATAAAAAGAGAGGACATTTATTTACAGGTGTGAAATCCGAACTATTAAAACTGGGTTCTAAAAAGCAAAGCACAGATTCTAGTACCCTTTGAGCTAAGACAGTCCAGAGTGTGGATAGTCTCTAGAATATTCTAAACTCAAAGAGTGCATTGCTCCCTGCAACAGCTTTCTCCCTTTGAATGTAATAGAGTGTACTCCTCGACCTAAGAGCAACTCAGCTTCACCAACTAACAATTGACAATACATATGTTTTTACAATAGACTTAAGTTTGTTGGTGATTTTTGAGAAAAATGGTCCCAAATCATGACTATGTAGTCTGAGGTAGCCCCTTATGCTGAAGATCAACTGCAGTCACACTCAGAGAATAACCCAGTGGCAGAAATAAACAATATAAAGATGGTTCCAACGCACAAGTTACTTACTTGTGTAACGATATATCTGTAAGAGACATTAGTTAGTGATAGATTCCTTACCTTAGAATATCCCCAGGCGTCAGACTGGATCCGGAAAGTTGTCGTCAGCAGTACCCCTGCGCGTCGGTAGGCGTCGTCGTGCAGCTCCGCGTACGTCGCTGGTGTCGTAGTCGCCGAGATTACTTCGTCGAAGCTACTTAGACGCGCCCACGCGCGCTGACGTCAGTTCTGTACACGACTTTCCGCACCAGGAACGCAGAGCCATGCCAGAGACCGACTACTGGTGCAATAGAACTAGGGCCCTGAAAGGGACTACCTGAACCCTAGAGAACAGTTCGCACAACGGGGAGGATGGGTGGGCAGTAAGGAATCTATCACTAACTAATGTCTCTTACAGATATATCGTTACACAAGTAAGTAACTTGTGCATCTGAAAGAGACACGTTAGTGATAGATTCCTTACTTTAGAATACATACCCAAGCAATACCAACCCCGGTGGTGGGTCAGCGAAGTGAAATCACACCAGAAAGTCACGGAGAACCGACCGGCCAAAGAAGCCGTCTCTCCGGACTTGACTGTCAAGGCAATAGTGCTAGTGGAAGCATGAAGCCAGGCCCACGTGGCTGCCTGACAGATGTCTTGCAGGGGGACACCGCGTCCCAATGCTGTAGTAGCCGCTGTCGCCCTGGTAGAATGGGCGCGCAGCCCTACCAGAGGTTCCTTTTTAGCCAGAGAGTAACAGGCTTTAATACACAAGACAACCCATCGGGAGATAGTCCGCTTGTGTACAGCTCGGCCTTTCTTGGCGCCCACGTAGCCAACAAAGAGCTGGTCGTCCACCCGGAACTGTTGTGTGCGGTTGAGATAGAATGAAAGCGCACGTTTTGGGTCCAGACAGTGGAGCCTCTTTTCCTCTCTTGAAGGGTGCGGAGGCGGAAAGAAAGTGGGCAGAGTGACAGGTTGCCCGATATGAAAGGCAGTGACTACTTTTGGTAGAAAGGAGGGACATGGTCGAAGCACAACCTTGTCCGGATGAATCGCCAGGAAAGGAGGTTTATATGAAAGTGCCTGAAGCTCACTCACACGCCTAGCGGAGATGATGGCCACCAGGAAGACAGTTTTCAAAGTTAATAACCGTAAAGGACAGTTATGAAGAGGCTCAAAGGGTGCGCACATTAAGTATGTGAGAACCAGGTTCAAGTCCCACTGAGGCATTACAAAAGGAATAGGAGGGAAAAGGTGAGTAATGACTTTGAGAAATCTATTGACAACAGGGGACTTGAAAAGAGAGGGCTGATCAGGCAGCCTGAGAAAGGCTGAAAGAGCAGAAAGGTAGCCTTTAATAGTGCCCAGAGCAGAGCCCTGCTGGGCCAAAGAGAGAAGGAACAACAGGACCTCAGAAAGAGGGGCAGAAAGGGGATCTACAACTTTCGCTGTGCACCATGCCACAAATGTTTTCCACCGGCAGGCGTATACAGTTTTAGTTGAGGGACGCCTGGCTGCCAGAAGTACATTACAGACTTCAGGAAGCAAGTCAAATGGAATCAACTGTCGCCGCTCAATCTCCACGCAAGGAGGTGGAGACTGGACAGGTTCGGGTGGAGGACCGTCCCCTGCTGCTGCGACAGAAGATCCTCCCGAAGAGGGAGTCGGATCGGGGGATCCACGCTCATACTGAGTAGCTCGGGATACCAAACTCTTCGAGCCCAGTCCGGCGCCACAAGAATGACTTGGGCCCGGTCGCGTCTGATCTTCTTTAGCACTCTGGGTAGAAGAGGTATAGGCGGAAAGGCGTACAAC
Organism: Calotriton arnoldi; assembly: GCA_963921515.1. Classification (NCBI taxonomy): domain Eukaryota; kingdom Metazoa; phylum Chordata; class Amphibia; order Caudata; family Salamandridae; genus Calotriton; species Calotriton arnoldi. Next base: position 2,342,783 of record CAWUFW010000770.1, on the reverse strand, counting down.
AGACCGCAACTCCACTCACGACGAAAAGCTTCTCCGAGCGAGTGCTGCCCTGGAAACTCCAACGCGCAGAACTGCTGACATTGCGCGTTCTCTTCGGTGGCGAATAGATCTAACCAAGGTTCTCTCCACGGCTGAAAGAGACCTTGTGCCACCTCCGAGTGAAGACGCCATTCGTGATCCATCATGCACCGGCGGCTGAGTTCGTCCGCCCTGGCGTTCAAAGAACCTGCCAAGTGTTGAACCACCAGGATAACGCCCTGCGTTCCAGCCACGTCCAGAGGCGCAGAGCCTCCTGACATAGGGTCCATGACCCCACCCCGCCTTGCTTGTTGCAGTACCACATGGCGGTGGTGTTGTCTGTGAACACCTGCCCATCCCTCCCCTTGACAGAGGGAAGGAATGCTTTCAGTGCAAGTAGGATCGCCCTGAGCTCCAAAAGATTGATATGGAGCTCGGACTCCGCCGGAGACCAGAGGCCTCTGAGCTCCACCTCTCCCATGTGGCCGCCCCATCCCAGGAGGAACACATCCGTCACCACTGTGTGCTCCGGTTGGGGAAGGGAGAGGGATATGCCGCTGACCCAACGCTGGTCCGTGAGCCACCACTGCAAGTCCTGTGCAGTGCCCTCCGAGATCTGGATGTAGTCGGACAGATTTCCCTGATGCTGCGTCCATTGGAACTTCAGGTCCCACTGCAGAGCCCGCATATGCCATCTGGCATGATTGATCAGCAGGATGCAGGAGGCCAAGAGGCCCAGCAGTCTCAGTGTCTTCCTGACCGAAATCCAGGACCAGGGCTGAAAGATCGGAATCATAGCCCGAATGTCCCGGACTCGCTGTTCAGGAGGATAAACCCGAGATTGCGCCGTGTCCAGAACCGCTCCGATGAAGAGGAGCTTCTGAGAGGGAATCAGATGCGACTTCGGCACGTTGATGGAGAACGCCAGCAAATGCAGGAGGTCGGCCGTAGTCTGGAAGTGGGAGACGACTGCTTGGGGCGATCCCGCCTTCAACAACCAGTCGTTGAGATAGGGGAAGACTGAGACCCCTGTTCTGCGCAGATGAGCTGCGACCACCGCCATCACTTTCGTGAACAGCCGAGGGGCGCTGGTAAGGCCGAAAGGGAGCACAGTGAACTGAAAGTGCTCGTGGCCAACCGTGAACCGCAGGTAACGCCGGTGGGCCGGCAGGATGGGGATATGAAAATAAGCATCCTGCAAGTCCAACGCTACCATCCAGTCTTGCGGGTCTAGGGCAGACAAGACCTGAGTAAGCGTGAGCATTTTGAACTTCTCCTTCCGGAGGGAGCGATTGACGTTCCGAAGGTCTAAGATAGGACGCAGGCCCTTGTCTTTCTTTGGAACCAGGAAGTAGTGGGAGTAACAACCACAACCTACTTCTGGCGTCGGAACGTGCTCGATGACCCCCTTGGCCAAGAGGGCCGCAACTTCCTGCCGGAGAAGTGCCAAGTGATCCCCCGACATGCGGTGGTACTGAGGCGGCATGGCTGGAGGGGTAGTCTCGAAGGGGAGGGAGTTGCCCCTTCGGATTATCTGCAGAACCCACCTGTCCGAAGTGATGGTGCGCCAGTGGGGGAGGTGATGGCAAATCCTGCCGCCCACTGGCGTTCGGTGGGCCTGAAACACCGGACTAGGAAGGTTTTGAGGCAGTGGTGGCAGGGGCGGTGGTGGACTGACCCGCCCGCTGGCCCCGTGACCCAGTTCGGCAGGCCCCCCAACCGGGGCTGCGCTGAGACTGTTGCTGCGCAGGCCGGCGGCTCTGAAAGGAACGCGTTTGTGCGCCTCGACCTTGACCTCGAAAGGCAGACCCCAAGGGAGTGCGCGTGGTGGCAAGACCCAAGGACTGGGCCGTAGCCCGGGAGTCTTTAAAGCGTTCCAATGTGCTGTCCGCTTTGTCACCAAAGAGGCGTGTGCCATGAAAAGGCATGTCCAACAAAGTGTTCTGGACATCCCCTGAGAAGCCAGTTGTTCTGAGCCAGGAGCTCAAGTTTTTTGGATTCCTTGTCTGGAGGTGCGGAAGGGAATGCGCTCGGAGAGGCAGAGGCCTGGACAACCAGACTCTCAGGCGTTGGGTGTTGCGTGAGAAAACTGGGGTCGCCCGGGGCCAGGCGATGGCGTCGTGCCACACTCCTATCCACAGGAACCCCCGTGTTAGGCTTGGTCCAGGTGCTTAACAGAATGTCTGTAAGCGGCCGCCGGATGCAGCATTTCAGTCAGGAGATTGGTCCTGATAGGCACGGATGGGAGCTCGAGGTTAAGAGCCTCAGCCGCCCTGTGCAACACCACAGAAAAGGACCCAACCTCCTCCGGAGCTACGGAAGAAGGGGACAGTGTACCAGGGTGCGGAGAGAAATCCAGATCGCCTGGACCCTCCACATCGCCCTCCCATTCCAGCTCATCCTCACACTGAGCTGCGAGGGGGTCCTCAGACCCGTTCCAGTACTCCCCTTCGTCCACCGTCTGTTTAAGAGGCTGGTAAGGATGAGGGGCCCGGGGAAAGGGAATAAATTCCCCTCCTGGAATAGGAATTGGGGGGTAATAGACCAATCCAGGCTCGACGTAGTCCAGGCCCATAGGCAACGGCGTCGTGTCCGGCGTTGGCCCCGGAGGCGGCGCCGGATACGACAGCGCCGCAGGGTATCTTGCCGGCATAGCTGGGGCTGGTCTTGGTGCCGGAGGCGGCGCCGAGGCCGGAGCCAACGGCGCCGCAGGGTATCTTGCCGGCGTAGCCGGGGCCAAAGGTGGCGGCACGGGGGCAGAACCACCCAACGGGTCCAGGGGGCCCGAAGGCGCTCCGGAGGGACCTGATGGGGCAAATAAACGGCCCATGGCTGACAGGAATAACTGTATTTCTTCTGGAGTCGCGTACGGCCCCGGGAAAGGTGGGTAGGCCGCAAGCAACAACGGAGGCGTGACCGCCCGCCCCCTCCACCGCGTCCCGCGACCGGTGAGGGGTAGACGAAGAGCGACGTCGCTTCTTCGACTTCCTATGGCGCTTTGACTTACCTGTCCCCGATTCCGACGAACGATGGTGTCGGCTCCGCGACCTGTCCCTCGACCTCCCACGGGAGCGGGGCCTTGAGTGGCGCGGAACGATTGCCGGGCCTCCAACAACTTTCGGGAACACTCCCGCAAAGCCTACGGCGCCATGGCCCGACAATCGGGGCACGTCTCGGGGTCATGGGCGTGCCCCAAGCAGAAGAGACACACGTAATGCGGGTCCGCCACCGACATGGTCCGACGGCAGTCCATACAGGACTTAAAGCCGGGCATCCCTACTGCACCAGAAGTTGAGTACTCGACAAAACAAGAGAAACAAGTCTCAGAAACCAAGTTAAAATATTAACTAGGAGTACCGCTCTCTCTCGGATCTGCGCTTGCTGGCGCGGAAAAAGAAAGAACTGACGTCAGCGCGCGTGGGCGCGTCTAAGTAGCTCCGACGACATCATCTCGGCGACTACGACGCCAGCGACGTATGCGGAGCCGCACGACAATGCCTACCGACGCGCAGGGGTACTGTTGACGAAAACTTTCCGGATCCAGTCTGACGCCTGGGGATATTCTAAGGTAAGGAATCTATCACTAACGTGTCTCTTTCAGATATGTGGGGCATGCCGACTGTCAAATCTCAAAGGTTTTAGAAACAAAGGGCCAGATGTACGTCCCTTTTTAGTGGTCTCATATGGGAAATTAGCCCGTTTGCCACCACTAAAAAGGGTTGTGGTATGTACACACTCTATTTTGTAAATTGGTAACCTATTACCGACTTGCAAAATAGGGTTTGCGAGTTGCTATTAGGAAGAGGCATGCTAAGGGTGGTCCCTCCTAACAGCGATTCGCACTGGTATACACGATTGTTTTGTGACCACAAATGCAGTGGCAGAACAATAGCAGTTATCAACTACTTCAAGTAGGTGGTAAGCCAGTCGCAAACAGGAAGGGGTCTCCAGGGGACTCCTAGTTAGTGAATGTATGCGAAAATATTTTTTAAGAGCAGGCAGTGGTCCCACGGATCACTGCCTGCCTAAGAATGAAAAGAAAACTTTTCATTTATTCTTTTAAACGCATCCCGTTTTCCTTTAAGGAAAACGGGCTGCATTTGAAAATAAAAAAAGTTGCTTTGCTTAAAAAGCAAACACTGTCATAGTGGTCTGCTGTCCCCAGCAGGCCACCATCCCTGTGATATGTGAGATTCCTAAGCGGTCGCAAATTGCGACTACTTCATTAATATTAATGAGGTAGGTCTTTAGCGACCCCATTAGGAATCACAAACAGTGTCTGAGACACTATTGTACATTCCATTTTGCGAGTCGCAAATTGCGAGTCTCAAATCGTCACAATTTGCGACTCGCAAAATGGAATGATTATATACCTGGCCCAAAATGACTTGCCCTTTTAAGAAAAGCACGTGGCTTTGTTAAGGTTCAACCCAGTTCTTTATCATAATTACCATATAAGCAAGTGCCCACATCAAGTATTTCACATCATTTGGCTACAAACATTTCCTTGCCACACGTGCAATTTCACTCATATTTTTCTTAAAACTCCTCTCTTGTAACGTATACAACACTAACCTTGCCATTGACAATCTCAATTCCCACAGCATCAACTTTAGCACTGCTGATTCCAACGAGGACTCCATTCATGGCCGTTGTGCGGAACTCAAAAGAGATGTTTACATCTGATCGAACTTTGTAACCGTCTTTAGCTGAGTATAATTGAAAAAACAATGTAAACGTAACTCACATTATGTACCCTCTTGATTTTTATTTAACAGACATATGTAGCTATGCTTCTTAGTATCTCTTACATTTTATGCGTTACATATGGAGGGTTGTAAAATGCCTACCGTGATCAAAATTTGTCTATTCTACACAGAGCAGCTAAAATGGCGGCATGCTGATTTCACCTGATCCAAACTTTATTAATCAGCTCAAATGTAAAACATGGATTGCTACGCCTTCTAGCTCAAAACAGCTTGTTTGTAGAGTTTTTCATTATTTACATATGGCCACAGAATACCTATCTAGCAACAGCCTTTAATTTATAGTCTAAAACAGAATCTACCTAATAGGATTATTTGTACTGAATACAATTATTTCACAATGAACATAGTACACAATTGTGCATGCACCCCAAAGGCAACTCTATCAACAGCACAACAAAGCAGTAGACCCTCCCCCCAAATCAAATTCAGGGATTAAACAGTCATCGGGGTATCACTTGTACCATTAACGATAAATATTTACCCAGGGCAGCATGTCCACTTCCATCAAAGAAAGTGCCCTCTTGCACTGTCACGTAACATTTATCCACAAAGGCCTTTGAAAGTGGGGCTTGTATATCCAACAGCTTGGAGTTTATTGTCACATTGCCAATGCAGGAAACCATGCTGTTTGAGACCTAGAAAGAGAACTCAGAACCATCAATGCACATGATCATAACTAACCTTGCAACACTGATCTGGAGAGCAACAAACTGCTGGGCAAATTCCAAAACAGACCTTCTCTGAGACAAGATTCTGAAGAAGCTACTTATGAAATAATGTTTCTGACGGAAACCTTTTCTCTGGTAGTATCCATGAGTGCCAGACTGGTTTGCGGTCCTACCAATGAATGGGTGAGAGTTGACAAAAAAGCACACACACAAAACCGGTCATATCGAGATTGCCAGATCATTTGCAGTCATAACAAGGTCAGGCTATTGCATTATTGCAACAGCTAAGGAAAATGCTACTTACCCAGTATGCATCTGTTCTTGGCATATAGAGCTGTAGAGTCATATGCTTTAGCATAGATCGCCATCTGGTGTTGGGCTCAGATGTTTGCACTTTGTTTTTCTTCGAAGAAGTCTTTGTAGTCACAAGGTAGGTGACTCCTCCTTTCGGTGATAGTGCGCATGGGCATCAACTCCATCCCCACATTGTTTTGCGGTAAGGGCGATTATGGAGTTAGTAAGAGTAGAAAGAGATGTCCATGTATAGTGTATCTAAGTAAGATAATACTGCAACAGATAGAGGTACCCGGGGAGGCGGGTGGGCGCATATGACTCTACAGCTCTATATGCCAAAAACAGATGCATACTGGGTAAGTAGCATTTTCCGTTCGAGGCATATGAGCTGTAGATCATATGCTTTAGCATAGACTATACAGCAGTTATCTCCCAAGCGGTGGCTAACCTGTATCTGTTGCAGTGGTCTGAAATAGTGTTCTTAAAGCTGCCTGGCACACACTAGCTTGTTGTCTTGCTAACACATCTACACAATAGTGCTTTGTGAATGTGTGTGGTGTAGACCATGTTGCAGCCTTGCAGATGTTCCCTAAGAATGCCATAGAAGCCCCTAGTTTGCATGTAGAGTGCGCTCTAGGGGGAATTGTTAAGGTGCGTTTAGCTTTAAGGTAGCATATTTGGATGCACTTAACTATCCACCGTGCAATACCTGCTTTTGAAATGGGATTGCCTTTATGTGGTGGTGAAAAAGCAACAAAGAGTTGTTTAGTTTTCCTAAAAGATTTGGTTCTTTCAATGTAATAAAGTATTGCTCTTTTCACATCTAATGAGTGAAGAGCACGTTCTGCCACTGAGTCTGGTTGAGAAAAAAACACGGGTAACTCAACAGACTGGTTGAGATGAAAAGCAGAAACGACTTTGGGTAAAAATTTTGGGTTAGTCCTAAGAACCACTTTATTTTGGTGAATTTGTAAAAATGGTTCTTGTATGGTTAGTGCTTGGAGCTCACCAACTCTTCTAAGAGATGTGATGGCTATAAGGAAGGTTACCTTCCAAGTCAGAAACTGTAGTTCGCATTTGTGCAAAGGCTCAAATGGTGGGCCCATGAGTCTTGTAAGGACTATATTAAGATTCCACACGGGAGAAGGTAGAAGTCTAGGAGGAATGATTCTCTTGAGTCCTTCCATAAAGGCTTTGATAGCGGGTACACGAAACAAAGACAAGTGTTGTCTGTTTTGTAGGTAAGCCGCTATTGCGGCAAGATGTATTCGTATAGATGCATATGCTAAGTTACCACACTGTAGGTGTAACAGATAGCAAATTATGTTTTGAGTTGAAGCATCTAACGGATTGATTTGATTGTTAGTACAATAAATTACAAATCGTTTCCACTTTGCTGCATAGCATGCTCTTGTAGTAGGGAGTCTAGCCTCTTTAATGACGTTCATGCAGTCTGGCGGGAGATTAAGATAGCCAAACTCTATGATTTCAGGTGCCAGATCGCAAGGTTGAGTTGACTGGAATCTGGATGCCTTATCTCTCCATGGTTCTGAGTGAGAAGCTTGGGGGAGAGGTGTAACTTTTGATGAGGAACTACTGATAGTTCCAACAGGGTTGTGAACCATGGTTGTCGAGCCCATGTGGGAGCAATTAGAATCATTGTGAGGGAATGTTGCTTGAGCTTCCGAACCACTAATGGAATGAGCGGGAGAGGTGGAAAAGCGTAAGCAAATTTCCCTGACCAATTCATCCATAGCGCATTGCCTTTGGACAATGGGTGTGGATACCTGGACGCGAAGTTTGGGCATTTTGCGTTGAGGTGTGTGGCAAACAGATCTATTTCTGGGTAGCCCCACATCTGGAAAAATGGGAGGAGAACTTGAAGATGTAGTTCCCATTTGTGGATCTGTTGTCTTTGACGACTGAGCAGATCTGCAATCTGATTGTTTACTCCTGGGAGATGTTCTGCAAGGAGATATATTTTTTGAGGTATGGCCCATCTCCATATGCTTTGAGGTAGGTGTGAAAGCTGTGGAGAGTGTGTCCCCCCCTGTTTTTGTATGTAGTACATTGCTGTCATGTTGTCTGTACGAACCTGGACAGCTTTGCCTACTAGATGTAGTTGAAAAGCTTTCAATGCCAGAAAAATTGCTAGCAGCTCCAGATGGTTTATGTGGAGTTGTTTTTGTTGTAGGGTCCACATGCCTTGAATGGTATGTTCTTGAAGATGAGCTCCCCAACCAGTGAGCGATGCGTCTGCTGTTAGCACTATCTGTGGAACCGGGTCGACGAATGGCCGCCCTTTGGAAAGGTTTTGTGTATTCCACCACTGCAGAGAGCGATGGGTGCGGCCGTCTACCAACACCAGATCGGTTAACTGACCTTGAGCCTGGTTCCACTGACGTGCTAAGCATTCCTGTAGGGCGTGCATTTGGAGTCTTGCGTAAGGAACAATTAAAATGCAAGAAGCCATCATTCCGATCAATTGCATGAACACTCGGGCTGGTAATGAGTGTTGAGGCTAAAATTGTGATATCAGGGTTTGCATATTACCTATCCTGACTGAGTTGGGGTATGCTAGAGCTTTGCAAGTGTCTATTGTGGCTCCTCGGTACGCTTGCGTGTGGGAGGGTTGGAGATGAGACTTGGTGAGGTTCACAGTGAATCCCAAGTTGTGAAGCAGCTGAACTGTTTTGTGAGTGTGGTGTATGCAGCTGTGTTGTGATTTGGCTTTTATTAGCCAGTCGTCCAAGTAAGGGAAGACGTGAATGTGTTGTCTTCTTAAATGAGCTGCGACTACTGCCAGACACTTGGTGAAGACTCTGGGTGCTGTAGTTACCCCGAACGGGAGAACTTTGAATTGGTAATGTTGTCCGTCCACCACGAACCTGAGATACTTCCTGTGAGCCGGGTGAATGGGAATATGGAAGTAGGCGTCCTTTAAATCCAGAGTGGAAAGAAAGTCGCCTTGCTGAAGCAATGGGAGCACCTGTTGTAGGGTGACCATGTGGAAGTGGTCTGATTGAATATAGAGGTTTAGCTGTCTGAGGTCCAGTATGGGCCTGAGAGAGCGTTCCTTTTTTGGAATCAAAAAGTATAGGGAGTACACTCCTGTCCCTTGATGATATAATGGGACTGGTTCTATCGCCTGTTTTTGTAACAGAGAGAGAACCTCTTGTTTTAAGAGGGTGAGATGTTCTGGTGACATTGCACGTTCTCTTGGAAGGATAGTTGGGGGAGTGCAGGTAAGTACCATACTGGATAATTTGTATTACCCACTTGTCTGAGGTGATTGAATTCCAGACAGGTAGGAACTGTGAGAGACGTCCCCCGACAGGTGTGGGATGATCGGGGGGTAGTGGAGGGAAGTCACTGTTTATTGGCAGGGGAAGTGCGGGTGGAGTTACCTCTGCCTCTTCCCTTATTATTATTTCCTCTGTAGCCTCCTCGAAAATAACCTCTGGAGGAGGTAGATTGGTTGTTTTTTTTATAAGAGGAGGAGGGATTTTCTGATGACACTGTTTTTGAGCCACCCCTGTAAAAGGAGCGGCGAAAGGAACCCCTGTTAGAAGGCAATTGTAAGGCCTCCATGGACTTAGCAGTTTCGGTGTCTTTCTTAATTTTTTCTAGTGAAGTATCGACTGTTGGCCCGAAAAGATGCTCCTTATCAAAGGGCTGATTAAGTATGGAGGATTGGACCTCCTGCTTGAATCTAGAGATTCGAAGCCAAGCGTGCCTGCCCAGCAGTATGCTAATGTTGATGGCACAAGATGCTGTGTCTGCTGCATCTAGTGCACATTTTATGGAAGTGTTGGTGATAAGCTTACCTTCCTGAATGAGGTCGTTAGCTTTGGTCTTATACTCATCAGGCAAGTGTTGCATGAGTTTTTCCAACTCATCATAGTGAGCCCTATCGTATCGTGCTAATAGGGCCTGAGCATTGGCAATACGCCAATGGTTAGCAGCCTGCGAAGCCACCCGTTTGCCTGAGGCATCAATGAGTTTAGACTCCTTATCAGGAGGAGGGGCGTCACCTGTAGTTTGAGAGTTAGCTCTCTTGCGGGCGTTAGATACAACAAGAGAGTCTAAGGGCAACTGGCCTTTTATATATGCAGGGTCTGTAGGAGCGGGCTTGTATTTTTTATCCACTCTAGGTGTGAGTATTCTGACTCTAACTGGGTCTTTGAATACATCGTCTGTGTGTTTCAACATGCCCTTGAGCATTGGCAAAGTATTAGTAGACCTTTGTGAGTGCGTAAATGTCTCCACAAGGAAATCCTCTTCTAGAGGGTCTGTATGTAGCTCCACCCCGTGATATTGAGCAGCCCTGTTGATAAGCTGCGCAAAGCCAATGTTGTCATCAGGTGGGGAGGGTCTGGAGGGATACAGGTCAGGGTCATTATTTTGATCTGGATCCTTATTATAATCTTCCTAGGGATCAGTGTCCTGTGGTATGTCCTGGTCTTGTGGTATATCCTGATCTTCATCCCCATCCCCATCCTCATAATCTTCATCCTGTGGGTCAGGTGAAAGTGGAGGTGGTGGTGAATTTGATGGTGTAATCAGTAAATTGGGATTAAGAGGAGGAGAGGGAGGTATGTAAGGGGGAGAAGGGTTAGTATCCATGTCCTTTTTCTTCAGAGGTATAGGAGAATCCTCTGAGAGATCCAGCTTCCGTTTTTTAGGAAGAGTGGCCAGAAGGTGTCCAGTTGCAGGGTCAATACTAAGTCTCTTTTGTTTTGGATCCAAAACTGTGTCTTCAGATGGAGGCTCCTTGGAAGGAGTATCTTTCTCTTTAGGAGTGGATTTCGGCGGGGAAGATTTGGGCTGAGAGTCTTTGTGCGCCGAATGTTTCGAATCCGAGTGCTTAGTTTTAGCCTGTTTAGGGTCTGAAGGTTTCGGAGTGGCATGTTTCAGCGCTGAACTTTTAGGCGCAGAGGGTGTCGGCTCCGAGCTTTTAGGTGTCAAGGATTTTGGTTTGGATGATTTCTGATCCGAAGCTTTTGGATTGGAAGATTTCGGATCCGAGGTCTTCGGTGTCGAAGGTGTCTTTGGTGCAGAGGGTGTAGGGACTGGCACATGTTTTGTCTTATGTTTCGGTGCCGAAGGTGTTTTTTTGGCACCGGAATGGGGCCGGCTCGAGCCCGAGACGAAAGGCTTGTCTTTATGTTTCATAGCCGGGCTGGAGGGCGGGGCATCTGAAATTTTTTCTCGGTGTCGACTTGAGCCCAAGGGCGAGGGTGATACCGGAGCCTTAGATTTTGGTTGCGTGGGCACATGGGGATCTGTACTCACAGTACGTTGACCCGGAGTGACGTTCAGGTCTTCCTCCATGTCGGAGTCGGCTTCGGGCACGGAGACCAGTTCTTCTTCCTTGGCTTCTGCGGCTGGACGGTAGGTTTCTAAATCTTCACCGAAGATGTCCGGTACGGAGCCGCTGCCACATTGCATCTCGTGGTGTCGAGCCCGCACAAATGGTCTTCTTCGATCGGAATGATCGACACGCTTCCCAGTCCTTCTCGTTGTGTTCCGGGGATAAGCAGAGCTTGTAGACCTCGTGCAAGTCTGTGCGTGGAAACTTAGCACGACACCCGGGACATAGCTTGAATGGAATCCGTTCCATCGACTGCTGGCGTGGTCGGCACGGGTGGGCCCGACGGCCCGCCTTGAAGTTCCCGATCGAAGGTTTTCACAATTTACACGAAGCGCGCCGAATGGGAAACCGCGATCGATAAACAATACCGTCGAGGGTAGAGGATTGCGCGTCGAAGGGGTTCGAAAACGATACCGAACCGGAGGGCAGCAATAAAACATCCGAACCCGATGGTGGAAAAAAACAATCTGGGGATGGAGTCGATGCCCATGCGCACTATCACCGAAAGGAGGAGTCACCTACCTCGTGACTACAAAGACTTCTTCGAAGAAAAACAAAGTGCAAACATCCGGGCCCAACACCAGATGGCGATCTATGCTAAAGCATATGATCTACAGCTCATATGCCTCAAACTCATATTTCCTTAAATGAGTCATAAAGCTAAAATAATATATTAATAGCTTTTCTGCATTTTTTTTCGTATTTAAATTTAGGTTCAATGTGTGCATGATTGATTTTTGCCGGTGCAAACCGAAATGGATTTCTTATGACGAAAGGTAGTATAACCATACTTGTGATGCAATAACACCACTTAACTTTAAGGCTCTGACTACAAGCCAAACTAACTGTTTCATGTTTTGGAGCAGCGACTGTCTTAACTGGACCATCTGCAAAACAACACATCTTGAAACATTAGGTTATTATTTTCTGTTTCACCAGGAGACAGTGCACTTAATCTTGAATGTCCTTCAAGCTTTAGTTATTTCCAGTGCTTAATTTGAGCCGGTGGCTTCCAGTGCTCGGCACCGTCACTTAATCGTCAACACCGGTATTTTAGCACTAACTCGACCCAAAGGTATTGGAGCGATTTTCATGAGCACCAGTTAAGGAAACATTCATTTTTTGTAGGCAGGGGAGATTAAGTGATTTGCTCAGAATCACAGGATGTTGAGCCTATGCCGAGACTCAACCTGGTTTCCCAGCTTCAAAGTCGGCAACTCTGCCCATTATGCCACATCCTCTCCCCACTTATAGTGTTTCATGGTTAGAAGTTAGTTCTGTTATAGGTGGCGCTAATAGGAGCAATGGGCTGGTGCAATCTGCCTCCTGATGAGAGCCCTGGCGCTTATTTTTTCACAAATTAACCACTGGTTATTTTCCACCTCCACTTGCACATATTACCTTGGCGTGGTCTGCACTCAGTAACTGGGATGTTTCAGCACTGAAAAGAAGGAAGCCTCAATTGGGTGGGGGTGATGGATTATTCCTGAATCCATAATCTTCCTATCATCCTATGTGTTGCTACATTCTGGTCCAGATCCAATTAAAAGGCAGACAGACCCATGTTCTGATTACCCATCCATCTTATTTCATGGATGTCTATGTAAAGCTGAGCCTCACAGGCAAAGACTTGTTTTCCCACTAAATGCAGCGAATTTAAATATTTCACGGTTAGCATTTTTTATTGTTCACTATTCTATGTCATATGTTTGTGTAAGACTGTGTTTCTGATTTCAAAAATATAAAGAAAGTCAACTCTCTGAAAAAACACCACTATTAACTTTAGAGAAACTAGCATTTAATAAATTACACTTCATAGCAATTTCTTAAATTCTTGATAAAATACCACATGCTCTCTGCAGTATTCTCTGTAAAGTGTAGATATGATTTATGCAATGTAAATGCACATGGTACTCAAGCTACCGGGAAAAAAACAAATGTTCGCAAATTTGCTAAAATAGTGTTTTGTGTTTTTTTTAGCCAATCACAAATCAGCTTTTCCTTAAGCGTATCTGCGAGTCTGGGCAAATCAATTCTTTGTGATGAATGCCTCTGTGCGTGGGTCCATTAAAAATCGATATTTAAAAAAACACACAAACTTCTTTTGCAGCGATCCCCCAATTGTCACTACTTTGGAGTAGAAATGATTGATCAATAATGTGTGACCACATTAAAATGGCAGATTATGCATTACTGCAGTTATAGGCAAATTCGGTATAGCTCTCCCCATCATCAGAAATACACACTATGAACTTTGTATCTAAATTTTCCCAAAGCAGACTTACAATTCCTAACTTCTTGATGGTGTAGTTCGATGGCAGTCCTCCAAGGAAAAGCTTTCCTTCTACATCCAGGGTGTTGCCGTCGCCAATGGCATTGACTGCAGTCGATTCTTGTGTGTCGACAGTGACTGACCCTTTCCTTTTCACATATTCTGTCTTGATCTAGATGAAATAAGAAAAGCTTATTCATAACTATGCAGCAAGAGAGGTAGGAGACACTGACTACCTTGAAACCACCCCTACATAACACATTGTCACAATGAGGCAGCCTTTACAAAAGGGTTTACTTAATTTCTGCATTACATTCCTGTTCTCAAAAGCGACCTCCCTCTCTCGCATATGGAAGCACCAAGGGACAGACAACAAACATATCTCACCCTCGTAACAACAGGCACATAGACTAAACACACATACATACAAATACAGATACAGTCACAGACAACACACATGCAGGCAAACATGGATGGTGCATAGATAAACAAAGGGGCAGATAGGTGTATGATAAACAACTCATGGATGCCTAACTCATGCTCAGGACTTTTTGTCATTATGTCACATAATATATTTATATATTGATGTTGTGCCCTGTCTTATTCAAATGAGCCATACTGCTCTTCAGAAAATCACAACTTATTAGCTCCTTTACTACAATGATTAAAAGTGCCGTTTATTTTGGATGCAACAGATTAAAGTGGAAGAGAGGCGGGGTAAATAATATGCAGTCAACAAAAAACAAGCAGAACAGGAAGGAACTAAATTTCTGATTTAGAGTGGCTTAATGGATGGAGTGCGTAATCAGCCAATAGCGTCAAAAGAAAGAAAGTAAAGATTAGCATTAAAATAAAAGTAAGAGGCATAAGTCTGGGAGTACTCCACAAAGAAGTGGAACTAAAGTTCAAAAGAGGAAATAATGCAGATGTAAAGTGTGGTCTAAATAAGTGATTAAGGACAAAACCCTAACAAACATCAAAATAAAGTAGAAAAAAGATGACTTGCTGACATTATTTTGAACAGGCACATAGAGAGATAAAAATAAGGTATCAAAGATTTGTGAGCACTCTACATAGATGTAGCAGAGCAGGCAGACAAGAAATAAGCATGTGAGAGGATAGGTGGTATGCGAGTAGACAAAGGGCAGACCACAGAGAGGAACACACAACTGAAGTAGAAAAGACTTTCAAGACAGTCCTGTTGGATATATCGACTAGGTAAGGCCGAATCGATAACAAAAAAACAAGAGAGGACAAAAAAGGAAATAGCATGTAAACTGAGAAAGTGGAGCAAAGAATAGAGTAAGTCACTGTGTCAAAGGCAACAGAAAGGTGAAGAGGAATACGAAGAGAGTGTGGCTTTGACTTGTGAGCAGTTGTTAATGTGTTAGCGGCTGACAGAATAGAAGTTTCTTCTCACTGAGGAGAATAAAAGCCAAGCCAAAAATGACAGCTAGACTCAAGATTAAAGACTAAAGGCCCCAGTCATTTGGAGAGCAAAGATCGGCACGTGATTGGTTGAAAACAGAAGAAAGGTCAAGAGCGTAATATAAGGATGAAAAGAATGCTAGAATGCTTGAAAGAAATGAGAATGGATAGGTAGGGGAGATAAAGTTTGAAGAGTCCGACAAGGTAGATTGGCAAGTAAAGATAAACAGGAAAGATACGGGAAGTGGGAATGGCCTCAGAAGGAGTGACAGTCGAATTAACCCTGCTAAGCCAAAGATGGAATTCACAGTCAGAAATAGGAGTGGATGAGGATAAAGTGGAATGCATAGGTGAAGACACCAGAGTGAGAAAGGGAACTGATAGAAAAAGATGATTAAAGTTTATCAATCTTAGCAATGTTAGGTGAGAAAGAAACAAAAGAGAGGTCAGAAGCATGAACAAAGACGTTAATGAAAAACTGAGAAAGAAAAATGGTTGCCAGAAAATGATTTGATCTTGCATCATTTAGCTTGATGTAAGGTGAAGTAATAGAGTGAAGAATGGCAGGATGTAGGATGTGAAGGTCAGAAGAACAGAGCGTGCGGTAGAGACGGGGGGCATTCAGAGAGGCAAGACATCTTGAACCGAGGTCAAGATGGACAGATAGTGAGAAATCAAAGAGGGTAGACAGGCATAAATAGAAGTATAAAACCTGGATATCGGACCAAGTTCTCTACAAGAAAAGAAGACAAAGTGATGAGAAGGGGGGAAGAGATGAGAAGGAGTCAAAAAGAAGATGAGGTTCAGATAAAACCAGTAAAGATATCCAAGGAAATTTAAGGATAAATGTTAAAAAATGGAAGGGAAAGACAAAACTAATGTATGGAATGAGGATTAATTTCAAAATCTTTGATAAAAAAGAAAAGGGGTGGACAGGAAGTAAGAGGGATAACAACACCCATCTTAATAGAAAAGAGAAGGCACAGATGATTAGAAAAGAGAAGGGATAAGGTGCAGGGAAAGAAGCATAAAAGATTTTATAAAGAGGAAGGGGAGGAAAAGGAGAAGAATGAGGGTGAAGGTAGAAAAGGAGAATGGTAGCGTAGCCCAATGTCCCCCCATTCCAATAAAGGAGGAGTGAAGAAAAAGGCAAGTGATTGTAGTGTGACAGCAACATAGGCTAAAAGAATTGATGGAAATTTCTGTAATATATAGGAATTAAGAGATTAAGGGCCACATGTAGCATTATTTCAAAGCGATTACCTAATTGCGATTCTCTGCAAATTGCAATTAGGTAATCACTATTTAAATGTATGAAACTCAATGAGTTTCATTTAGCATTTCCTAATGGGTCACAAATCGACCTACCTCATTAATATTAATGAGGCAGGTCGCAATTTGTGACCCATTAGGAATTGGGAAATAACAGGGATGGTGGCCTGCTGAGGTAACAGACCATAATGTCTGTGATTGCTTTTAAATAAAGCAATCATTTTTTTGATGCAGCCCATTTTACTTAAAGAAAAACAGGTTGCGTTTAAAAAAGAAAAAGGAAAAGTTTTCTTTTCATTTTTCAAGAGCAGGCAGTGGTCCGTGGGACCACAGCCTGCTCTTAAAAACATTTTTACAAACATTCACAAACGGAAAGGAGTCCCTTGGGGACCCCTTCCCATTTGCGAATGGGTTACCATCTACTTGAAGTAGGTGGTAAAATGCAAATGTTTTGTACAGCATTTCGGTTGCAAAACATTCCTACATACCTCTGCGATTCGGTATTAGGAAGAGACGCCCTAAACACTCTCCTTCCTAATACCAAATCGGTATGTATTCGCAATTCCAAATTGCGATTCGGTAACATGTTACCGAATCACAAATTGGAATTCATACATACCAAAATGCATTTTACCTGTCACAAATGGCCCGATTTGGTGAATTGGGCCATTTGCGACCGGTAAAATTCATGATACATGTGGCCCTAAGAGCTGATTTATCGACTATGGCAATGCACTGTATGTTGGTCTGCCCGGCTTTCTACTGAACAAGCTTCAGGTAGTTAAAAATGCTGCGGCTAGAACTCTTCTCAGCCTCCCTAAGAGGGTCAGCGTCAGGCAGCACCTTCGTAACATGCACTGGTTACCGGTAAAAGAAAGGGTGAAATTCAAGTCCCAGGTAATGGCACATGCTGCCCTCCATGGGCTCAGCCCGGTGTATCTGAGTATACGTTTTCAGTTTTATAACCCTTCCAGGCAGCT
Organism: Calotriton arnoldi; assembly: GCA_963921515.1. Classification (NCBI taxonomy): domain Eukaryota; kingdom Metazoa; phylum Chordata; class Amphibia; order Caudata; family Salamandridae; genus Calotriton; species Calotriton arnoldi. Next base: position 2,325,708 of record CAWUFW010000770.1, on the reverse strand, counting down.
TCGCTCTTCTACATTGCTGTTGGCTTGTACTCCCAGGTTCCACCGAAAAAGAATAGGTGGCAGCTCCCTTTCGTATACGGCGGCGGTGGCCTGGACCCAACTTCCACTTGACTTACGTCGCCTTCAGGAGCCAAAGATCTTCAGGAAGAGATTGAAGACCTTCGTCTTTAATTAACCTGTCTCCCTATTTCTGCTTCTCATCACTCTGGGCTCGAGCCGGGACACTCTTTTGAGTAGCTGTGCACGTTACAAACTACTATAACATAACATATAACATGAGTATCTGTGATATATAGGAGTCTCAGGGGCCCCTCATCACATTCAGCAGGAGGGCCCCATCATTTTGTGTTACGCCACTGGCATCACATGCTATGAAACAAGTAACAACGAAGATTCTGCAAACTGACTTGAAATCATTCTGTTTAGAATTCACAACATACAATTTACAAATCTGTTTACTTCATAAAATTCCCAATCATGCTGAAGTAAAGAAACTGTTACAGTTCAGCTTCCATCTGAAACTCTTACTGTATGCCATTTTCCATCACTGATGTGAGCAGGGTGAGTGGCTACTGCCTGCCCTTTGCCAAGATCAAATAGAAACTGTAGCTGTCCATTGTGGAGTTGCAGAGCTGCGTAATCCCCTTGGTTCTGATGGGCCATGTAAAAAATCAACCCGCTCGAGGCGTATGTTCTGATACTCAGCTGGACTGAAAGCCTAGGAGGCAAGAAAAAGAAGAATATGCCTGTTGAAGAGTGCCAACAGAGACCTCATGGTAACTAGCACGTGTGAATCATCAGCATGAGAGTGCCAACCATTGAGCGCATTTCCCCCTTTTCCAAAGCCTAGGAAGCAAAAAAAGAAGAATATGCCGTCTGAAGAGTGCCAACAGAGACCTCATGGTAACTAGCACGTGTGCATCATCAGCATGAGAGTGCCAACTATTGAGCCTATTTCCCCCTTTTCCATGCCTACTCTCGACTTCCCATCCGTCCTTCTATTTGCTCTATGACCCAGCATTTTGTGCCATTCCACCCACTAGATGGTGAAATTATGTACAGCATGTAAATCTAGACATTATTTCATGCTACAAAACAGAAGTTCAATCTAAGTTGCTGGCACTGAGGAAACCCCTGTTGACACCACATTTTTTCCACTTCGGTACTAAATTTCGCCTCATCTTGTCGGTTCATCTTATCCTTGACCCATCATAACTTCTTTCTCCTCTCCATGACCCCTCCCAAATCATGCCTGCTTCTAGTGTTCTTTCCATCTCTGATACTGGACAGTCTGATGTGGTGCAGAATCAGGTCCTATAAGGTCTTGCTGGCTTAAAAAAAATGGATGTCAGGCACCGTCTCACTACTGGCTCTGCTGTGGTTGTACAGGATCTCGGCCACTATCACAAGATCTAGTTTCTTGAAGAAGCACATTATTTTCAAACTGCTCAGACTCAAAGCCACAAGGCCTACACAATGAGTTGTACCCACAATCGTCTAGCTGGCAGTATCTTACCTATGGAAGAACCTCCCTCCATATGAAACTGTGAAGCCTGAAATAGGTGAGAATATCAAGTAGAACTTAGGAGATGGTAGCCACCTTGTAGTTTGATGAGCTCAATGCCCATGAATTCCTATTCTTTCTGAATTTAATTTTCCATCATATCTTAAAGGTAAATCAATCAATCAATCAAGTGGCTTGTACAGCGCGACTACTCAACCGTAAGGGTCTCAAGGTACTTAGGTATTACATTTTATGGCAATATTCATAATCTCTCAAAACAGTGTAGGTACAGAACATTGTGTACTGAAGATCGAATTACACAAATATTGTTAAAAAATATCAACAGGTAAGTTTATATATGTAGGAATAGGTTTTCTATATTTAACTCCACATATACGTACTTTGATGATACATAATATATCTTCAAGGTATGCAGATGTGGAGTTAACAACAGTAAATCTATTCTTACCTGTTGTGCTTACTTACTTCCTCAAAATTTTGTTCCCCAATATATTCACCAAGTTTTTCTTGTAACTCACCATTCAGTACACAATATTCTGGACGACAGCCCTCAACCTGGTATTCGGCTCTGCTAGCAAAATATGCGCATCGTGAGAAATGCTACTGTTATGCCTCACTGTGACCTTTCCAATATGTGGGTTTAGGACTTTGTTAGGGAAGATAGTTCAGTCTCCTTCAGTCTCCTGTGCTTAAGTCTTCAGAAGTGGCAACCCCTTTCCTTTTCCTGACAGTATACCTCAGTCTGTATTCTCAGAAGCTCATGCTCTCACTCAATATCAGTCCATTATTTCTGCAAAGTGAGAATAGTTAGTAGCAGCTTTTCTTTTGATTTATTTGCATGTTAGGATTCGACTGGTGATCACTTATGATAAAGGAAAACCACTGGAACCTTGCTTTTCTGCCACTAACCTGCAGTTTGCTGACAGCTACTGTTTTGGTAGTAGCCAAGCTGGAAAATTTGTAGCTCCTTATGGCCACTAGAGCACTCTAAAAATGTCCTTCATTAATCAGCAGTGCCCAAAGTAATTATAGTGGCAAACATCTTGTAGATATATTGGTAACATAAGAAATAACTTTTACTTGTCATGATCTAAATATAAATGTAATGTATTCACAGCCAAACTACTCAAACCCATGTGACAATTCCAAAACAACCATGTCTTTTCAGAAATGCATACATTTATCTATTCATATGAATATCTGAAACTTCTATCCTATGGAAATGTTTCCACAAACCAAACCTTTTTAAGTCAAAAAGCACTGTAGTGCCCTGAAATAAATCACAAAGTTGCACAAAAAACTGAAAAGTACAGCGAAGTAGAGCCATTCAGTATGCCAAGGACAGTGTCGCAATAAAGTGGCAGGGCTCTAAAAAACAAACACACATCTCAAAAAGTTGTACGTATCATCTGCTTCATAGAGCAAGGATACAAACCACTGATCAAAGTCATGAGCCAGGTAGCAACTCTGTAGTAACGCTGTGACGATAACACCTTATTTTTTGCTGATAATAAATAGGAGAATTACTGGGCAACAGAAACAAAATACTCACTTCTTTCGGACTGCAGCGTGATCAAACGGCAGCACCAAGTGGCTTCTTATGCTACTCCCAAAGTGATGTGCCCCATTTAGGATGGTTGGGCTATCATCTTGTGCACACTGTGCCTGAAATTAACAAAGGGACAGTTTAGTGCACACTAAACAAATATTCAATGTGCACAGATTACTATGAAAGTTCAACAACTACATTCAAACACAGGCCCTGATCCAGAGTTTTTGCAAACGTGATGGAGTACCCTGCCCTCCAAATGCTCAGTCCTCCGCCTCATTTAGAGACCTTAAGTATTCTGTCGACGAGTAGGTGTCATTGGAGGAAGGACATTGCACCAGCCGCCCTACTTAAAGTGCACGATGTAATGTCTTTTTTCCTGCACGTTATAGGAAGCTGGCTCTTTATATAGTGGACGAAAATGAGGTACGCTGTGTAATGAGTGCAGGCAACCCTTATTGGCTTACAGAGGCAAAAATGATAACACTAAATGATATCTTTTGTGGTAGAATGGAGTAGCAGTTTAGGCTTATCAGAGGATAGTGTTAAGCATTTGTTGTACTCACAGAGGCAATATATGAGGCACACACAAGAATAAATCTGAGATCAACTTAGAAAAAAAAGTAGTATGTTTATATACATTTTAATACAAAGAAATTCATTATAAAGTAAGTACTTTTTTAAATATTGAATTTCACAGGTAGCTAAACAATTCACTTAAATTAATTTTTACGCAGCAATGCTTTGCAATAGGTAAAAAGGCATATGTTGCATACAGTTATTTACCGTCGGTTTCCGGGGGTCTCCTTCGGGACTTAAGGTTGTACAAGACCAAGGTCCAAAGTACCACCAGCAGTTACCCGTTACCTGCCCTGGGGTATCCGGTTGCAGAGGTGCAGGTTGGGTTGGTAGCTTTGCGTGATACGCCGGTGGACGTAAGGAGGGCTACCTAGAAACAGGCTGCAAGTCCTGGAGCTCCCAATGGTGGGCTCGGGTCATAAGGATTCTTGGGAGCAAGGGGGCACAGCTGTTTTATTGGTACATGGTCTGGGGAGCTCGGGTGCAGAGTGGATAGGTTGGCTGGGCTCTGTGCGTCCTAGGTCCTTGCGGTTGTCAGTATCGCCAGTTGAGGGTTCCAGAAATCAGGACAGCTGGGCCACTCTGGAGGTGGCTCTCTGCGATGCTGCCGTCCCTCGATGGCTGCTTGGTCTCGGTGCTGTTAAAGTCCTGACTGGACTTAAACAGGCCTTGGTTGCTGCAAGAGGTTCGGTACCCTGGGTATTGGTGCTGTGCGGCTCCGGTCAGTACTGGTGTCCTCTCACTCGGTGGGGGGACAGATCTGACCTTCAAGAGCACAGGTACCTCTGCCTGGGGGGCTGCTGCATCAGGCTGGCTGGGGAGTGGCAACAATGTAAACTGGACTCTGCATCTTCGGTGCCTGCAGGAGAGTAGCTCCTCTACTCCAAAGGAGATTGCTGGTAATTTGCAAAGGGCTGGCAGTCTCCCAGGGTTCTTGGTAATTGCTCAGCTACAGGGCGAGTCACTCGGTCACGATTGTCGAGACTGGTGCAGGCAGGGTTTGGAACGAAAAGTCCACAGTAGTCTTCAGTTCTCGTTGTTTTGTGGCTCTTCTTTGTCCTCTTCTTCTTTGTCCTTCTCTTATATGACCATTTCCTGTGGAAAGTGGGCATAACCTTGGCCCAGTGAGCCTAATTCCACCAGAAACCAAGATGGTGGAATTCTAGTTTTTGTGTGTACATCAGGTAGCCCACCCTTAGGGGTGTAACTAGCCTGATAGGGAACACACCTCCTGACTAGCTCATTTTCCAACCTGTCCTGAAGCCAAATTGGTCGGGCACTGGGTGTCATTTTCCCAGCCATGTATTAATAAATCCATCACTGGAATCAGTGGGGGCTTATTAATATGAGATGTTTGATACCAAAAATCTTTAGTTTCAGCCATCAGGAAGCTGGGGAACTCGCAATCACCAGTGCCCAGTACATATACTCAAGATGGCTTCCTTGTTCACTGGCAATGTCCACAAATCAACATTGGCATCACAGGGGCATATCTGCTCATGCAGATATGTCCTCACATGTAATATAATGCACCCTGTCTACGGGCTGTAAAGACTGCTGTAGGGGTGACTTACTTATATGACATGCAGTGTCTGCAGGCATGGTGCACTTTTCTCTGCATCATGTCATGCAGCCTGCAATGGCAGTTTGCATGAGTGTGGTGAGGGGCCCCTTAGGGTGGCATAATACATGCTGCAGCCCTTAGGGACACTCTTTAGCTTCCCTGCCTTAAGTACCTGGGGTACCATTTACTATTGACTTCTGTCAAAATTGCATCAAATACCAGGCACAAAGCGGGGGTGACCATGTCAAAAAGGGCCACTTTCCTACACATGTCTATAAAGAACAAAGCATATCCTATGGTATACATCAAGAAATTGGAAACAGAGGTCCCTATGGTGATAATAAGGAAGAATAGAAGATTCTTTTCTTTTACAAAAACTTTGTATTGCTCAATATTAGGAACATAATTAGTTGAAAACAGGCAACATAAGTGATCAGAGAGGTGAAGAAAGTGCTCGGTGCTCAAAACTTAGTGATACATTTTTGCAAATTATACAATACACAGTATCATCAATTGTAAACACTGAGTACAATCAACACAGGTCTTGTGTCAACAGTCAACGGTGTTTCGATCCCATGTTAATAAAGGATCATCATCAGGACTTCAGCTGCAAAGGAGTTGCATCCGCTTTGGTGCACGTGGACTTAAAGGATGCACAACATGCGTGTCTTGCACTGGTATTTACGGATGGTGGAAACGCCACAATGGGGAAGTACGCTTTGCGGATCTCGAGGGCCTTCACAGGGACACCCAAAGTGTGCTGCACACACTTTGCAAAAGTGGATCCGTCGCAATGGGGTGTTCCTGCTGAGAGGCCAGTGGTAAGGGCCAGATATAATGAGGAAAACAACATCAATAGGTGGCTGCACTGGTAAAGGAGTCCCTTGTTATTTTCCTGTATGTCACCTCTAGAAAAAGCCTGGTTTGTGAGGGACAGAAAAAAGCAATAACGACCCTCACAACCTAGGAGAAAACTCCCAAGGTTTGGGGGTCATTCGTTTTTTCATTTTTCAGAAACAAACTTCTGCTTTGGGCAGCCATCCACCAAATGTTTAGTGCATTGAAAAGAATCGCTGTGATGGCAGTTTCCTTCGATGTACAGAGATAACCGCTGGGCCTGTGGTAATCTCTTAATTTGGTGGGAGGAGTGCCTCCCCGATGATGTAAGCAAATTCCTTCACCACATCAACTGCCACTACTTGGCTGCAAAACTCTAAATTGGGCCCACTGTTTTTTACTTCTTAAAGAAATAAGTGCACTATGGAATGTTAGTATAGTATTCAGTATGAGACATGTACAAATGCATTTGCCACTTAGCGCACAAATAAAACAAAGAATACCTATTCACATTTGCGATTGGCTAACTGGCTAAAATCCACTTAAGGATAATTACTATTGAGCATCTGGTCACTACATTGGTTGGAACAGCATGCGTGATATGCCATATAGCACCAGTATAGTTATAGTTAGGTGAGAATTTCCAAAGGAAATTATATTTACATTTTTTTTCAAATAATGTTGCCTTCATTTGACAAATTGTATGAAACTTTCCAAAAAATGATCATCTACTTAAGCTTCTTCATAGAAGGTTTTGTGCTGCTCCATCAAAAAAAGGCCATAAAAGGGAAGGGGGTGGCTATAAGTGTGATTTCCAATTTTAATTCCAATAGGAACGTTTGCTCTCTGATACAGAAAAAAAGGCAGGATAGATTTACTCCAAACTTGGCACAAAGTTAGAACTTTACTTAGAAAGTGTGCATTTTGTGATCTGCTGTAATGCTGTTCAGCTGTTTCCAAGAAATAAGCATTTAAAGAGTGCTTCAAATTGGACAGTCTAGGAAAATTTATACTTTTATGGTGTGGTTGTGAGACCTCACCATGTAATAATGTCACAATCTCTATCAGGTCCAGTTAGGTTCTTTAATGAAACATTTTGTTCAATCCTGAATAGCTTGGCACAGAGCAGCCCGGCTTAATCAAAGGAACAAGATGAAAGCATTTAGAAGTACCAAAAACAGACAATAAGTAAAAAAACACGACTCTATAGAAATCCAACTCCAATTTATAAAAATAGAGTATATTTTTACCTTTAGATAGAAACTAAAAAGACACACCTTTATAGAGGGAAACCGAAGATATAATTATTCAAACCTAAAATAAATCTCTGTAGTTCAATCTTTAGATTGCAACAAATCACTGCAAGTAGCTTAGCAGGTTGGAGTCAATGGGCTAGAATGGCTACTAAAACTCTCTTGGATGGGCCACAACAGGTTGGGAGCCAGTCACAGGGACCTGTCAGGTCCAGGGGGACAATTACCTGTCAGGTCCAACGGTCTCAGGGTCTTTCCTGTATCTTTATCCTTTATCCTACTCCAGCAAAAAAGTAGTCCTGATGCTGGGAATGCTAACACTGAGAATACAGGATGCTAAAAATACAGGATGCTGAAGAGGTGTGAGATGCTGAGAATGCTGAGAGCAGCGATAGGGCTTGCTGTGGCTACTCTGGTACCCACGAGGGTCAGATGCCATCTCCAACCTCAAGACTCGATTTCCCATGATGCACCAGTGGAGTCCAATGCAGGTCTAGTCACCACTGGTCAGCTGATCTCCTTGTTACAGCAGTCTCAGCAGTTTCTTGAAGGTAAGCATTCTTTATAGTGGGTCCAGAGTCCACTCTGACTTCTGTTACGGGTTCAACAACCATGGGGGCACCTCGTGACGTCAGGACTCTGCCTCTGAGGCTGCACTTCGATGTCCAGTGGAGGGCAGGTGTTTCTATGCAGCTTTCTTGTAGTCCTGTTGTTTAACAGGATGCTAGCCACTGTGAGAAAGTGCCTCTTTTGACATGGTTAGCCCCCACTTTTTGCACTATACCACAGGTGAGGACCTATCTGCATGAGTAGATATGCCACTACAACACTTAAGTCGATTCTTAAATATTGTAAGTGTCAGGGAAGCCATAAGGAGTACATGGGCTGGGAACTCGACAACTCGAGTTCCCCAGCACCATGATGGCTTCTCTGAAACCAGGAGTGTTTGGTACCAAACAACTCATTGAAATAAATCCACACTGATGCCAGTGTGAGATTTATTAAACCATGTACTCAGAAGGCACCTCACTGATGACATCATCCAAGAAGGCGTATAAATGTGTATGCTAGTCCTCCCTTCTGAAGGTGTAAAAAGTAGTAAATGATATCTGGAACCTTAAATTTGAAGGGGTTTAATTTTTTGGAGGTGCAGTAATAGACACATCTTTTCTACTTGGCTGCATAGCATGTACTTGTAGTTGGCCTATATGCCTCACACAATATAGGTGTACATTCCAATGGGACATCTAAACAGCCAAACTCTAATACCTCAGGTGCCAGATCACTAGGTTGAACTGCTTGGGGTCTGGAAGCCTGATTTGGCTGCTTTGCTGTGTGAGAAGTTCCGGCCTGATCAGAAGTGTCTTGTGGGAACTGATGGACATCTCCTGGAGCATTGAGCAGGTGTCTACCTCAAGTTGAGGCAACCAGGATGTGGGACATGGAGACCTACCTCATCTTACTCACCATGTATGTGATAAGTGGGAGAAGCAGAAAAGCACTGGCAAATATCCCAGACCAGTTCATCCACAGTGTGTTGCCCATGGACTGTGGGGGTGGATATCAGGGGAGGGGAGAGTTTAGGCATTTTGTGTTTTCTGGGACAGTGAAGAGGTCAATGGCTGGAGTTCTCCACCTCTGGAAGTACCTGCAGAGGACTTGCGGATGGAGTTGCAAATCGTGTTGATGCATCCTGTTTAACAGGTCCACAAAGTTCTAAATGACTCCTGAGAGGTGTTCTTCCAAGAGATGAATCTTGTGTCAGATTGCACAGTACCAGATGTCTTGCACTAACGAAGACAGTGTGGGTAGTGAGTGCCTCCATTTCTGTTCGTAGGACATTTCAGTCATGTTGTCTGCCTTTACAAGACAAGCAAGTAGAAAGCTTTCAGGGCTTTGTTAGAGGCCATGAGCTCTAGGTAGGTGATGTGGCACTACTGGTGTATCCCACTCCACCTCTCCATCTCCCCCAATGTTGGGCACTGCTTGCATTGTGCTCTTTTGGAGGAGAACGCTGACATCCTATTGGAACAGAGTGAGATGGTCTTAACTGAGGTTGTGTCAGCGTGGTGCTATGCTGAGCGGGGTGGTTTGGAATTCTAAGCAGTAACCCTGAATGATCCACTGTTAATACCCACTGATCTGAGGTGATTTTCTCTCAGCTAGAGTAGAAAACCCTTAACCTCCCCCAATAGATGTTGTGTTATTGGATGGGAGAGTGGCCGAGTCAATGCTTGGGAGCAGAAGCTCCTCTGCCTGATCTGCCTCTACCTCTACCCTCATGTTGTTATCCCTGTAACCTCCCCTCAAGTATCCCCTCCCTACCTGAGACTTGTGAAAGGCTGATAGGATTGCTACTAGTCTGGCGGAGTGGTCTTTGTCCCATCCTTGACTGCTGTCTGAGAAAGGAATGTAGCAGACTGCAGGCTGCCCATGGACTGTGGGATTAGAGTGTCCTTCTTGATTTTCTCTTCCACTTTGGGACCAAAGAGATGCTTCCTTCAAACGAGATGTTTAGAAGGTGTTAATGGGTCTCCAGTTTACACCCTGAGATGCGAAGCCATGCATGGCAGCAGAGCAGGATGCTGGTGTTAACACTGGGAGAAGCAGTATCCACTGCATCGAATGCCCAATGGATGTTCAAGTTGCAAATTATCTTTCCTTTTGCAACTATCTCCCCACCTCTCTCCTGTAAGTCTCAGGGAGGTGATGTACCAGGACCTCTATCTCCTCCCAGTGGTACTTATCTCAAAAGCAACCCCACCGAATTGGCGGTTCAACACTAGGAGTTTGAGCCAACTGCTACACACTTGCCAGTGGTGTTCAGACCCTTATTTCCCTTATCTTAAAGGGAGGCGTCCCCTTTTGCTTGGGGGGGAGGCCTACTTCCTTGTAATATGAACCACTACAGAGACGGGAGACTTGCCTTCTGATGTAAAGTTCATTAGGAGAGGCCTTAAACTTTTTCTATATATCCTGGAAGTGACCACCTTGGCTCAGACCGGGTCCTTAAAAGTTTTCATGGCCTGATTTAGGCATGCCCTTAAGCACTGAGAGGAAGAGGACAGTGTATTCTGCCTTTGAGAGGGTTTCCACTAAAAAGACGTCCTCATCCTGTAGGACATGCATGTCAACTTTATGTTGGCGGACAGCCCTCTGAATGACTGCATGATAAGCAGTGGTGTCATTAGTGGGAGAATATTTGGCTTGATAAGGCTTGAGGTCTGGATCTTCTGCCAGGTCGACGTTGCAGTTGCCCAGAAGTCATCCCTGTCTCCTATCCCAGGAGGCTGGTCATAAGGGTCTCTCTCCCTATAAGAGCTACTTGAGTCAAAGAAGGACTGTACTACTCTCTCAGAAGATTCTGAAGGAGGTATAGCGGGTGGTGAATATGGCTGGGGTGGAAGTGATGGCGAGGAGCAGGAGGTGGCGTTTGAGTGGCTAGGTGTTTAAGTCTGTGGAGAAGAGCTTGAAGCTGTGTCTTTATGTCTCGGTGAAAGGGCTTTTGGATGGGTGGGGCTTAGCTCCATGGCTTGGAACCAGGGTGGTATTCATGGCCCTTGGTGTCTTGTTTATGCATAACATTATTGGCATCAACGAGCGCCCTTCTGATCGTCTTCCTCGAAGGTGCCTGGCGAATGAAGCTGGAGGGGCCTCCCTCCTCTTCTTCAATGCCAAGCGGGTGCTGTTTGCCAAAAATGTTAGATCTTTCAGAGGTTGATTGTTACTGCATCTTCATGTGCGCCCAACGCCTTTCTCTTTGGTACCTCAAAGTTGTTTTGCAGCTAAAGGCAAGGCAGAAGACACAGAATGACTCCTTATGGTCGGGAAGAGGCAGAGGTTGCAATCTTTGTGCTCGTCTGCCCAAGGACAGTTGACATTGCACTGTGGGCAAAATTGGAAGGGTGTTAATTTCAGCACCACTTCCTGTCTGCATTCTCTTAGGTAAGCTGCCAGAGATTGAAGAGGACTTGACCAAGTCGGGAAACAGGGCTTCATCTACCTCGGCATTGAGGCAATCGGTTACAGTCAGTTAGGTCTGAGAAAGCCACCAAGAGTGTGTCGATCTTGGAGCCAAGGATGAACACGTCTGAAACCAATTGCGAAAAAAACAATCCAAGGTCAAGTCAGTGCACATGAGCATTTTAGACAAGGGCTGGAGTCACACAACATCCTGTGAGTCAAAGCTTCTTCTAAGAAAGACAATTTGTAATGGCAGAGTCTAACACTAAGTGACAGGAGTATGCAAAGCATGTGTATCTACAGTCACACATGCTACAAACACACACGCAAGCACACATATATACATATACATATTTATACATATGGTTATAGAAATTTTAAGTTATAGAAAAATTATATTAATCTGTGTATGAGATTATATATTTATAAAATGTGAATATTGTCTTTTCTAGTCTTAACTTTTCTAGTCTTAGTCTTAACTGCCTTAACTTTGTTTTAAATCTCTCCTCTCTATTTCCTTCCCCTCTGCTTCTTATGACTGAAAAGATAGTACCATAAATTTAAAGAGAGAGATCCTAGGAAACTCGTGATTCGAGTTTAGGTTATAACATCCCTCAGCTTGCTTTTGAAGGGTATGTGATTGAACTGCAACATGTTGAGTGTATGTGAGAAAGCTCACATTTTGCAGTTCAACATAAAGCTTAAGGCTTCTCATTATTAAACATTGGTACACTTGATTTTTAATACAATTTTACCACCCTAGACATCTACAACAGTTTATCAATTAATACCTGAAAACTCAATAAAAATTAAAAGTAACTTGTAAAAATGGCAAGATAATAGTTTTCAATATTTGAACCCTAATTACTAATTTAATGCTTACACGTCCAATTCCCAAAATCTTGCACTTTTCCTTTATCTATTTATTTGAGCTTTAGTTTTGTCTCATTAAATGATTCGCTGGAATTAACATGTTTGTTTTTATGGTATGAATTCCCAGCTAACATTTATTTTATGAAACTGTATTTTTAATCTGTTTTTACTTTTCACACGTCTTTTACCTTTGATACATAATTTTGGGTCTCTTTTTTTACAGTGCTTTTTTCAGGGAAGAAACTTCAATTGAGATGCTTGAAGTCTTGTAAAAAGCCTAATATAGTCCACTAAGGAACACTCTACACTTAATAAAGCACTATTCACATCTTCTAGCCTGGGTTATACAAATATCAGGCATACATATGTCAAATGATTGACTATTTTTAGTGTCTAATATAAAACATGTTTGTAAATGTGTCTCCTCAATACAATGGTGAAACACATAACTCAGGGTCGCCTTTTTGGTATATACAATTAGATATATAATTATATATACAAAAATATAATTGCTCAACTAACAATGTCAAGAGAGCAGATGAACTTTTCTCTCTGTTGCATAACAAAAGATTTTGGTAAGATTTGTAAGTAGTTAATCCAGTCTGGGGAGAATGAAACTCAGTGCAGTTCATCGCAAAACATGAGCTGCATTTCCTGGCATCCTTCAACTATAAGGAATTCATATTTTCAGGGAAGTTTTTGGAACTGTCTGATGCTGGTTCTGCTCAGCCACTCAGCCAATGAGAGCCCAATGAGAGGGTATATACAAACGTGTCAATGTTGTTTGTTCTCCTGCCTTGTATTTATTGTGGACTCGTTATCTGAAAATGTGCCTAAAGTGAGACCAATTCCAGACCTTCTCAGTGGACACATTTGCAGGTTATTCGGAATCTGAGATGGCAGTGTTTCTCTGGGAGGGGTGCACGTAGATATTCTATTGGAACCTTAGCAGTTTCGTAAAGATATCTCACTCTCGTTCCTTTTGAACATGAGTGTAAGGCTTTTCCTTGGTGTTTTAGGGTGGACAGAGATTACTAGGCAATAAATAGCTCATAAGGCTGTTGTTCACTACCATTTGTGTTCTAGGGTACAATATGTAGGAAGCTGGCTCTGTATATACTATACCAAAGTGAGGTATAGTGTGCACAGAGTCCAGTGGAACCCCAAAGGTAGGCAGAGGTAAAGTTAGATAGCACCTCACTGTCTATTTGTGGTAGTGTGGTCGAGCAGTAAGGCAGTATCAGAGGCCAGTGTTAAGCATTTGTTGTACACACTCAGTCAGCAAATGAATTCACACACTCAAAGACTGAACTTCAGACCAATTGTTTTTGTATAAAAATATTCTTTAAGGGTCAGATTCACTGAACTAATCTGAGATAAAATCCTAAACTTACTACTTGGAATTCACAGAAGGCATTTAGTAGTAGTAGTAAAGTTAGGACTCCTAACTTTACTACTACTAAACTGAGATAAAATCCTAAACTTACTACTTTTGGTATTCACAGAAGGCATTTAGTAGTAGTAAAGTTAGGACTCCTAACTTTACTACGACTAAATGCCTTCTGTGAATACCGAAAGTTGTAAAGTTAGGATTTTGTCTCAGTTTAGTAGTAGTAAAGTTAGGAGTCCTAACTTTACTACTACTAAATGCCTTCTATGAATACCAAAAGTAGTAGGTTTAGGATTTTATCTCAGATTAGTTCTGTGAATCGGGCCCTTAGTTATTTTATTTCCTAGAACCAAGCAAGCCTGGCACAGGTAAGTGATAAGTACTTTGCAGTAAATATACAGATTGTAACGCAGTTTGGATTGCAATTGTAATTGTACTTTGATTTGATTACAGTATTGTTACTGAGAATGCAATGCTTTGCACAATAGAGTACATATACTTTGAATGGGCATTTTAGTAAAGTTACAGGTAAGTTACTTTTGAGATTACTTTTCTTACACAGAGTAGTATACCTGGATACTACTCTGGGACATTTCCTATAAACAGGTAAGTAAAATCGTTTTTGTTAAACGGTACAATTTTAAAGAATTTCTTTAGTTTCTCAAACTCTACACTTAGACACTTTTCCAAGAAAAACAGTCAATGTTACCCTATGGAGGAAAATAGTGTTATCGGTTATAAGGTAAGTGTTCGGTAGTGGGAGTTGAGGTTCTGGGGGTAGACTCAGGGGTCCCCCAGCACTCTTGTTACACCCTCAGCGGCACTAGGGTGGCCGGTTGCAGAGTGCTGAGGCCCAATGTTATCCAATGGGGGATAGGGGGCCTCCGGTTGGTGGCTGCTGACAAGCAGGCCACTTGGTTGTGGGAGCAAAGCTCCTGGACTTTAGCTCAGGGCAAATGGGGAAACAAAGTAGCACCAAAGGTGCACCCTCAGCGGCACTAGGGCGGCCGGGTGCATGGTGCTGTTTCGACGTCGGGCGCCCTGTTGTTTGCAATGGGGAACCTCCGGTTTGCAAAGGCACTGCAGGCTTGGGGACTAAGGTCTTCTGGGTGCGACCACCACTTCGAGAGGTAAGTTGGGAAGTTGGTTAGGCACCGACGGTTGGGCCACCCAAGGCCATGGGGCGTCGGGTGCAGGGGTGCCTTTTAGGGTCGGATCTTCTTACCAGCTCCTGGTCGCGGATGGGGGGACCTTCCGGATTTAGGCTGCAGGCGTAGGCTGGAGGCAGGTCAGGGGTCGCCAGATCTCGGGTTAGGATCGCCGGGGTGACCTCCTCGTGGTGTTTGCCCACTCGAGCTCAGGCCGTGGACGACGGGTGCAGAGTGGGGTGGAACCGCGGTGTCCGGCCAGAGCCCGAGGTTGCAGATGAACAAATCCGGTGTTCACAGGAGACATAGTCTTTGGGATTGAAGGCAGGCAGGTCCTCCGGGGTTTTCGAGGTTGCTGGCTGCAGGACACACCGGGATTTCGCAGGAGCAGGTTCGAGGTGGAGACAGGCCGGTAGGGCTGGGGCCAAGTCAGTGGGCGTCTTCCTCTTGTGACCTTCGGCACGGCTGTTCGGTCCGTCTTCTTCTTTTCTTGTAGTTTCTTCTGATCTGAGGAAGCAAGGTTCAGGGTTGCCCCTAAATACTAGATTTAGGGGCATTACAGGTAGGTAAAAAGGTTGGGACCAATGGGTCCCTTCCCTGGGGTGGGTACACCCCCTATTATGCCACCCTCCAGTGGGAGGGGGGCATAATCTTTTCCCTGGTTGGCTCAGTCCCCCCATCTGCAAGATGGCGGGGACTGAGAACTGGGCTTCACCTCGCCTCCCCCACCTGAGGGGTGGAGTTGGTAGAGGTGGGCACACCTCTCTTCCTCACTTGTTTTTCCCACCGGTTCTCCCGCCCAAAGTGGGGATCAGAACCAGTGGGGACCAGTTGCTGAAAGCAGCAAGTGGCCTGGGGAAGCTCACAAAGGCGTCAAGCCTTTGAAGCTTCCCCTTCGTGAACCCTGCCCATCCCTGGGGAGGAGGCTTGGCACCTCGTCCCAGGATGTGCATAGTTTCAGGTCCCAGAGAGCAGCAAGCTCTCGACCCATGGGTCCAGAAACATGTTTGGTTGTGGCAGCTGAAAGCAGCCACTCAGCCTCGACACTAGTGGTAGGTTAGTTTTCAGGGGGCATCTCTAAGATGCCCTCTGAGTGCATTTTTCTTTAAATCCCACACTGGCATCAGTGTGGGTTTAATGTGCTGAGAAGTTTAATACCAAACTTCTCAGTTTTCAGTGTAGCCATTATGGTGCTGTGGAGTTCGTAATGACAAACTCCCAGCACCATCTACTCTTAATGGGAGCACTGCACTTACAATGTCTAAGAATGGACAGGAGCCCCGGACACACTCAGTCAAAGGACATCAGCAATTCAACAAAAAGTGGGGAAACCATGCAGAAAGAGGGCACTTTCTCACACTAAGTGGAAAGAACCTGGAAAGTCCATCTGCATTGGCATGGGTAGTCCCAGGTCTGTGTTCCACTACAAAGTCCATTCCCTGTAGGGAGATGGACCATCTCAACAGTTTAGGATTTTCACCATTCATCGGCATTAGCCATCTGAGAGGTCTGTGATCAGTCTGTACTAGGAAGTGAGTACCAAACAAGTATGGTCTCAACTTCTTCAGAAACCAAACCACAGCAAAGGCTTCCCTCTCAATGGCACTCCAACGCTGCTCCCTGGGGAGAAGCCTTCTGCTTATAAAAGCAACAGGTTGTTCTTGGCCTTCATCATTGGTCTGGGATAGGACTGCTCCTATCCCTAGCTCAGAGGCATCAGTCTGCACAATGAACTGCTTGGCATAGTATGGTGCTGAGCACATAGCCTCTTTCAGGGTGTCAAAAGCCTTTTGACAACTAACTGTCCCGTTTACCTTTTTGGGCATCTTCTTGGAGGTGAGTTCTGTGAGGGGGGCCACAATCGACCCATATTCCTTCACAAACCACCTGTAGTACCCAGTCAAGCCAAGGAATGCCCTGACTTGGGTCTGGGTTGTTGGAGCTGCCCAGTCCAGGATAGCCTGGATCTTGGGCTGTAAGGGTTGTACTTGGCCTCCACCAACCAGGTGGTCCAGGTACACCACAGTTCCCTGCCCTATCTGGCATTTGGATGCCTTGATAGTTAGGCCTGCAGTTTGCAGGGCATTTAAAACCTTCCCAAGGTGAATCAGGTGATCCTGCCAGGTGGAGCTAAAGACAGCAATATCATCTAGATAAGCTGCACTAAAGGACTCCAATCCAGCAAGGACTTGATTCACCAACCTCTGGAATATGGGAGGGGCATTCTTTAAACCAAAGGGCATAACAGTGAACTGATAATGCCCATCAGGTGTGGAGAATGCTGTCTTTTCTTTTGCTCCTAGGGCCATGCCAATTTGCCAGCACCCTGCAGTTAAGTCAGAGGTACTTAGAAATTTGGCTGCACTCAATTTGTCTATCAACTCATCTGCTCTTGGGATAGGGTGAGCATCTGTCTTGGTGACAGAGTTGAGCCCTCTATAGTCCACACAGAACCTCATTTCTCTCTTTCCACCCTGGGGATGAGGTTTGGGGACTAGAACCACTGGGCTGGCCCAGGGGCTCTCTCAGAGGGTCCAATAACCCCTAACTCCAGCATCTTGCTGACTTCAGCTCTGATGCTTTCCTTGACTTGATCAGACTGTCGATAGATTTTGTTTTTGATAGGTGAACTGTCACCAGTGTCCACATCATGGGTACACCCGTTTGTCTGACCACAGGTCAAGGAAAAGAGCTTTGCATACTGCTGCAAGACTTGCTTGCAATCAGTCTGCTGTTGGGCAGAGAGGGTGTCTGAAAAGACAACTCCATCCACTGACCCATCTTTTGGGCTGTATGAGAGGAGGTCAGGGAGAGGTTCACTCTCTGGCTCCTGATCCTCATCAGTCACCATCAGCATGGTGATGTCAGCCCTGTCATGAAAGAGCTTCAAGCGGTTCACATGGATAACCCTTTTGGGTGTCCTGCTTGTGCCCAGGTCAACCAAGTAGGTGACCTCACTCTTTTTTTCTAGGATAGGGTAAGGGCCACTCCATCTGTCCTGGAGAGCCCTTGGTTCCATTGGCTCCAAAACCCACACCTTCTGCCCAGGTTGAAATTCTACCAGTGCCGCTTTTTGGTCATACCAGTGCTTCCGAAGCTCCTGGCTGGCCTCCAGATTTTTGGATGCCTTTTCCATGTACTCAGCCATTCTGGACCTTAGGCCAAGCACATAGTCCACAATATCTTGTTTGGGTTCTTGGAGAGGCTTCTCCCAACCCTCTTTTACAAGACAGAGTGGTTCCCTCACAGGATGGCCAAACAGAAGTTCAAAGGGGGAAAACCCCACTCCCTTCTGTGGCACCTCTCTGTAAGCGAAAAGCAGGCAAGGTAAGAGGACATCCCATCTCCTTTTGAGTTTTTCAAGGAGCCCCATAATCATGCCTTTCAATGTCTTGTAGAATCTCTCAACAAGGCCATTGGTTTGTGGGTGATAGGGTGTAGTAAACTTGTACTGCACTCCACACTCTTTCCAAATGTGTTTGAGGTAAGCAGACATGAAGTTGGAACCTTTGTCTGAAACCACCTCCTTAGGAAACCCTACCCTGGTGAAAACCAATGAGGGCCTTGGCTACTGCAGGAGCTGTAGTAGTCCTAAGGGGAATTGCCTCAGGATACATAGTGGCATGATCCACTACCACTAGTATGAACTTGTTTCCTGATGCTATGGGAGATTCAAGTGGACCCACTAAGTCAACACCTACCCTTTCAAAGGGAACCCCCACCACAGGCAGTGGTATCAGGGGGGCCTTTGAGGGGCCACCTGTCTTGCCACTGGCTTGACAGTTGACACAGGAGCTGACAAACTCCTTTACTTTATGGTACATCTGGGGCCAGTAAAAGTGGCTAACTAGCCTTTCCCAAGTCTTGGTTTGGCACAGATGTCCAGCTAGGGGGATGGCATGAGCTAAAGTTAGGAGAAACTTCCTGTACTGCTGAGGCACTACCACTCTCCTAGTGGCTCCAGGTTTGGGGTCTCTGGCCTCAGTGTACAGCAGTCCCTCTTCCCAATAAACTCTGTGGGTACCACTGACATCTCCCTTTTCCTGTGCAGCAGCTTGCTGCCTCAGGCTTTCAAGAGTTGGACAGTCCTGCTGCCCAAGGCACAGCTCTTCCCTAGAGAGTTCCCCTGGGCCCAAGAGTGCAACCTGGTAAGGGTCAAGCTCCATGGGCTCAGTTCCCTCTGGGGTGTCCAAGTCCTCTCCCTGAGGAGAGGGGTCCTGATCCTTTTGCTGTACAGAAGCTTGTTACCCAGTCTGCTTACCTCTTCTCTTAGAAGGTTGGGCCATACTTTCAGGCTCCAACACTTCTTTTTCACCCTGTTTTCTGCTCTGTGCTCTTGTTTTTACACACACCAATTCAGGGATATCCAGCATTGCTGCATGGGTTTTTAGTTCAACCTCAGCCCATGCTGAGGTTTCCAGGCCATTGTCAAGCAGACATGCAGATGGTAGCTTTGGAGAGACCACTACCTGTTTCAGGCCAGTAACCCCCCCTACCCCCCCCCTCCCCCCCCAGTCTAATGTCACCATAGTCATTGCATGGTTGGTGGTAACACTGTCAGCATTGGTGACTGAGTAAGTTCTTCCAGTCAAGTATTGTTCAGGGGAAACCAGTGTATCTCTCACCATAGTGACACTGGCACCTGTATCCCTCGGAGCTTCTATCCTAGTTCCATTAATCCAAGGGTATTGTAAATCCTTCTTTAAGTTCGGTGGCCACACAGCTACAGTGGCAAATTCAACTTACCCTTCTGAAACCAGAACTGCTTCAGTGTGCAACCCGATTTGCCTTTGGCACACTGTTGATCCCATCTGGAGACTTGCTACACCAGGAGTAGCTGTAGTAGGACTAGGGGGCTTCTTGTTTGGGCAAGCAGTTAAGTGTCCCATAGTCTTAATGTTGTTAAACCAGGCCTTTAAAGGATCAAAATTCTTTCCCCTGTACCTATTATTGGACTGGGAAGAGTTTTAGGACCCACTCCCTGTGCAGGTTTTTGGGGCCCTTTTGAAGACTCAGGCTTTTTATCTAGGGGATTCTCACCACCTTTCCCCTGGGGAGGTTTTGTAACCCCTTTCTTTTGGTCAGCCCCAGTGGTTGTTTTTGTCACCCTTGTCGTGACCCAATGGTCTGCCTTCTTTCCCAATTCTTGGGGAGAAATTAGACCTAGGTCTACCAAATGCGGATGTAACTTTTCATTAGTGCAATTACTTAAAATATGTTCTTTCATAAACAGATTGTAAAGTCCATTGAAATCATGCACATTGTGTCCAGTTAACCAACCATCTAGGGTTTTAACTGAGTAGTCTACAAAGTCAATCCAGGATTGGTTTTGGGTTTTGTGAGCCCCCCTGAATCTAATTCTATATTCCTCAGTTGTGAGTCCAAATCCCTCAGTTCTCTTCATGAGGTCATAAGACCCAGCATCTGCCCTAGAAAGGGTCAGGAGTCTGTCTCTGCAGTTACCAGAGAACAGTTCCCAAAGGAGTGCCCCCCAGTGTGACTTCTTCACTTTTCTCATTTCACAAGCCCTCTCAAAGGCTGTGAACCATTTTGTGATATCATCACTCTCCTCATGTTTAGGGGCAATCCCTTTGGGGATTTTAGGATCATAAGATTGCTCTTTATCCTTATTAAGTAAATTGCTGCCACCATTGATGGGTGCTAGGTCCATCTCTGCTCTCTCTCTCTGTAGAGCCAGCAACCTGGTCTCTAGATCCAGTCTTTTGGTCAACCTTGCTAAAAGGCTGTCCTCCTCATTGAGGCTGCCCTCAATGTCCTCAGTAGTGCCTGACCCACCTGTGTGGGATCTAGGTACTTAGAGGTTGATTCTTGGAGTCAGGGCAACTGGGGCCCTTTTCTCCCTAAGAAGTGGGGGAGGTTGATCTACCTGGTCATCCTCACCCTCTTCTTCCTCATCGGACTGGTCTTCAACAGTTTCAGATGGGTGGTCCTTAGCATACCCAGCCAACAGCTCCTGGAGCTTTTGTTTGGTGGGATGGGACCCCATGGCTATGTTTTTAATTTTGCATAGGGACCTTACCTCTTTGAAAGACAAGTGAAGGTAAGGGGTGAGGTCAAGCTCCTCACCCATGTCCTCTATGCCATTGTGGTTATTTTCACTAACAGATGGGTTCTTGTTTTGAGACATTATTTTTCTAAAATTCTACAGGGACTTAACCAAAGCCCTAGCAAAACTTTTAGTAATTTTGCAAAAAGATTGCCAATCTGAAAAATCAGAATTCTAAAGACAATTTAAGAGTTCTGTTGTGTTATCAGGTGGCAACCAAGTAGTCCAACAAATGCAAAGTTGCATATCCCACCGCTGATCCACCAATGTAGGAAGCTGGCTCTGTATATACTATACCAAAGTGAGGTATAGTGTGCACAGAGTCCAATGGAACCCCAAAGGTAGGCAGAGGTAAAGTTAGATAGCACCTCACTGTCTATTTGTGGTAGTGTGGTCGAGCAGTAAGGCAGTATCAGAGGCCAGTGTTAAGCATTTGTTGTACACACTCAGTCAGCAAATGAATTCACACACTCAAAGACTGAACTTCAGACCAATTGTTTTTGTATAAAAATATTCTTTTAGTTATTTTATTTCCTAGAACGAAGCAAGCCTGGCACAGGTAAGTGATAAGTACTTTGCAGTAAATATACAGATTGTAACACAGTTTGGATTGCAATTGTAAATGTACTTTGATTTGATTACAGTAGTGTTACTGATAATGCAATGCTTTGCAGAATACAGCATATATACTTTGAATGGGCTTTTTAGTAAAGTTACAGGAAAGTTAATTTTGAGATTACTTTTCTTACACAGAGTAGTATACCTGGATACTACTCTGGGACATTTCCTGTAAACAGGTAAGTAAAATCGTTTTTGTTAAACAGAACAATTTTAAAGAATTTCTTTAGGTTTTCAAACTCCACACTTAGGGGCATATTATCAAGCACGGCGTTAAAAATTATCGCCGTTTTAGCGGCAGAAAACTGCCGCTAAAGCGGCGATAATGGGCTTGATAATATGCCCTGGAGAATTCCAATAGAAGCCCATGTTCTGGTGTGAACATGGGCTTCTATTGGAATTCTCCAGGGCATATTATCAAGCCCATTATCGCCGCTTTAGCGGCAGTTTTCTGCCGCTAAACCGGCGATAATTTTAACGCCGTGCTTGATAATATGCCCCCTAGACACTTTTCCAAGAAAAACAGTCAATGTTATCCTATGGAGGAAAATAGTGTTATCGGTTATAAGGTAAGTATTCGGTAGTGGGAGTTGAGGTTCTGGGGGCAGACTCAGGGGTCCCCCAGGGTCAAGGATGCACTCTCGTTACACCCTCAGCAGCACTAGGGCAGCCGGGTGCAGAGTGCTGAGGCCCAATGTTATCCAATGGGGGATAGGGGGCTGACGAGCAGGCCACTTGGTTGTGGGAGCAAAGCTCCTGGACTTTAGCTCAGGGAAAATGGGGAAACAAAGTAGCACCAAAGGTGCACACTCAGCGGCACTAGGGCGGCCGGGTGCAGGGTGCTGTTTAGACGTCGGGCGCCCTGTTGTTTGCAATGGGGAACCTCCGGTTTGCAAAGGCACTGCAGGCTTGGGGACGAAGGTCTTCTGGGTGCGACCACCACTTCGAGAGGTAAGTTGGGAAGTTGGGCGTTGGTTAGGCACCGTCGGTTGGGCCACCCAAGGACGTGGGGCGTCGGGGGCAGGGGTGCCTTTTAGGGTCGGATCTCCTTACCAGCTCCTGGTCGCAGTTGGGGGGACCTTCCGGATTTAGGCTGCAGGCATCGGCTGGAGGCTTGAGGCAGGTATGGGGTCACCAGATCTCGGGTTAGGATCGCCGGGGGGACCTCCTTGTTGTGTTTGCCCACTCGAGCTCGGGCCGTGGACGGCAGGTGCAGAGTGGGGCGGATCCGCAGTGTCCGGCCGGATCCAGAGGTTGTAGATTAACAAATCCGGTGTTCACGGGAGACAGTCTTTGGGGTTGAAGGCAGGCAGGTCCTCCGGGGTTTTCGAGGTTGCTAACTGCAGGACACACCGGGATTTCGCAGGAGCTGGTTCGAGGTGGAGACAGGCCGGTAGGGCTGGGCCCAAGTCAGTGGGCGTCTTCCTCTTGTGAGCTTCGGCACGGCTGTTCGGTCCTTCTTCTTTTCTTGTAGTTTCTTCTGGTCTGAGGAAGCAAGGTTCAGGGTTGCCCCTAAATACTAGATTTAGGGGCGTTGCAGGTAGGAAAAAAGGTTGGAACTAATGGGTCCCTTCCCTGGGGTGGGTACACCCCCTATTATGCCACCCTTCAGTGGGAGTGGGGCATAAGCTATTCCCTGGTTGGCTGAGTCCCCCCATCTGCAAGATGGCGGGGACTGAGAGTTGGGCTTCACCTCGCCTCCCTCACCTGAGGGGTGGAGTTGGCAGAGGTGGGCACACCTCTCTTCGAATCACTGACATAATATCGATGACAAAAATATCGATGTCAAAAATATCGATGTAAAAATATCGATAGTCAAAATATCGACATCCTATATTTAAAATGTAAATGACAAAAATATCGAAAAACAAATATAGATGTAAAAAATATCGAAGTCCAAAATATCGGGTTTTTTTAATATATAAAAAATAATGTTAAAACACTTATATTATAAAAATAACTAAAAAAATAATTACTTAGGGGCACATTACGATGGCGGGCGGAAGCACCACCGCCGTGCTGGCGGATGCAAAAACCACCAGTTACCGCCGGCACGCAGCAGTCCACACGCCCGTCCAATTACGATGCGAAAAGTAGGCCAAACACCGCCGGCAAGCCAGCAACACCGTCCGCCATCAAAGTGCGCCCGTACATGTAGCGGCGCAGCTAACTGACACACACCGTCCGACGAAACACGTCCCGCCCGGCGCATAAATTACGATGCCGCAAACAAACGGCTCCCACGGCCAAGAGACACCGTACGCCAAACCGAAGCGGTAACACGAACGCCGAGCACGGACAACGAAGAAGCGGCTCCCCGAGCATGAATCCAGCACTGCAGGCCCTCCCCATGCTTCTGCTGATGCACCACCAAGGACGCAACGTACCGCGGAGACGCAGGTAGGCACACACACAACAAGTGCACGCAAACAGCGCACACAGTGCAAGAGGCGGAAAAGCGGACAACCCCCCACCAGCGCGTGTACACAACACATCCACCATTGCATCCACATATGACACACAGGCCAAATCGTAACATCGCGGAACACATGTGTACACACCACCTGGGACTAGTAACCAACCACCCCGTCACGGCCCCAAAGCGCCGATGACGCCGCCACACATGCGCACAACGCAGAGGCCAACCGCAGCGCCATGCATGCGTCGCACACAGACACAGGGACACAACCAAGCAGCACACACATCAGCCCCACCCCGAACGCACATGACACGTGACAGGCCGGCCACAGACATGTCCTCAACGCCCAATTCACGGACAACACCCAACGCCACACAACCGACGCACACATGTCAGTGAAGACACGCAACAGCAGGACACACCCCAGTGTAACAAACATGGCGTAGCACACAGCGGCGGCAACACCAACTAGGAGAAGCAGGGCCCCTTCGGGAAGAGGAACGCCAGTACCACACAGAAACACCCATACCACCCTGCACATATGAACAAGACATATAAAACGGAACACCAAAGAGCCCGGGGACCGACAACAGGTGGCCCAAGAATAACATTCACACACAAGGCCCAACGCAGAGCGGAAAGGCAGCCTGCCGCCCACACAAGGGAGAGCAGACAGCACTGAATGACCTTCCATTCCAACTCCGAAACCACAGCCCTACGACAGAAGCCGGTGAATACAGCCATTGTCCAAGAATAGACCAACACAGGCATGCCGAGGGACCGACCACAGGGCAGATAGCGCATATCACAGAAGCACACAACGGACGGGGAAGAAAGAAGAAAACACTCCCCCATGTCGGCCACATGCAAGTTAATTGGAAGGAGTCACACAGCACTGACCTTGAACTGTCTGAGAAGCATGTGGGAAGAGGGCCCGTGTCCTCCAAACAAGCCAACAGAACACAAGTCCTGTCTCCCTACGACTACACAGAGCTCACAGCAACCCCGGAGCGTGCACATTGCAGACTGCACACACAGCCGGAGCACGCCACCTCAACGAACCGCTGCGAAATGGCAACCGCAACACACCTACCCAACTACGCCGAACAGCTCAAGCTGTACAAAACCAACCTGTGCCATACATTGGGATGCGATCTCCTGTCCCTGCTGAACGTAAGTTACCGACTGACTTACCGCATCACATTGTTCAGCTGCGTCATGCCCGTCTTCTACTGTCGGAGGTGTCCCTACCAGCATCCCGTCGAGATATGCCTCTCCAACCCGGCATGTCTGAAGGCGGACCTGCTACCACTACTCCTCCCTCTGGACGCACACGACAGGGCCTGCTCTGCCTATGGGGGCATGGCGTATGTGGCCAACATCGCACCCGCACTGAAATGGGACCACTGTGCCTCCACACGACGGATCATCGATAACAGCTACATCGAATGTCACCCAGCATGCCCCATCATGGTCCTCCAAGGGACAACTTACGAACAACACCTTGACAGCCACCATCCGCTTCATTGGCTGGCAAACATGTACACCACCAATGACATGGAAGCCCTGCTGGACGGCATCGCATACCTGACAACCTGTAAATACGTCGGACCACAACGCAGGTTCCCCGAGTGACCTATGATGTCCAACCCCGCACCCATGCTTAGCTTCCGCACGGACTGGCCAGTCACCACCACAACAGCCATACCAAGCGACCGGCAACTGTAACCACACCATCAACGACATCGCCATGACATCGGATATGACCGGGACATGCACACTGTTCCCCATCACATCCAGGAACACCGCATGCATCGTGGGAGGCAGTGGCATGGGCTCTGTGTATCGCACCCACATGGACGGAACTGCACGAACAACCAGGACACGACATGGATCCAGCGCCCATGGACACACACACCGCTCAGTGGACATGAATAGGTCGCCTGGAGTCTGTGGGTGCTGCACCCCTCCCACCCCCGCCCCGGGAATCCCATACCAGGACCTTTGCATGGACGACAAGTGCATACAACAACAACACGACCCCAGTGACTGTGACATGTCCAGTAACCACCACAGTGCAACAACAAGTGGCACGCCGCTGCATGCACGCAAGCACATGCCCTGATGTCATCTCACATGCACGCGTGCATGAGGAACAACCGCAGCAAACCTGTCACATGGAACTGAGATGGACTGTGCCCATGATGCCAAGCGGTCTGGTAGGCTACATGTATACCGTCTGTGTCAAAGTCCGCAGCTCCGCAGCTATACGTAAATGTACATTAGCACAGCCTTGGCCAAGCAGATGTCACTCTGAAGCCCACATCCCACATGCAACAGCCAATCACATGTAACCCCACACCCTATCCCATTTGCAATCATGCTCAGTATATCCTCAACATGTATTCCGCTGCCAGTAGTGTCCACTATACTGCATCACAGAGGACAGAAGACTCAATATAATGTTTGAAACCAAAACTGTCTCCGCTGACTCATTTCACAAGTACGAATGAGAGAGGATGAGAGTATGTGAAGTACACGGCAGTCGTGACATGACCATGTAGTCCACTGGTATTGGATGTCAACGCAAATGAGTAGCACTACTGTGGAAGACACACATGTGTCGTGTGAAGTCGTATGGACGCAGTGCTCAGGTGGGTGGGTGCGACGGGTAGATGCGCACATGCCAAGTTGGAGCACGCCGTGTTGGGAGGGCTCATGAACAGTACACCACCGCTTCCCTGGGCATTGTGAGAGGACACCTGTCGGGGGGAGTGAACACGTGTGTGCACAGCAGCCGGGCACACGTACAAAGCGGTACCAGGCGCACCTCAGCCCACCCTCTGTGGACAAGCTGGATCCTGTTGTGCGCCCGCCATGCCCCTGACAAGGCACACACAGCCCCAGTCGACCAGGTGTAACCCCAACATAGTCAATCCGCACAGGCGATACAGGGCACGGGATGGCAGTGGAGCATGGTGTGTGAGAGGTCTCCTCGCGCTCCTCCTGGTCATATCACGCAGGCAATAGAACCTCAACGTCTAGCATGGCACAAGTCAGATGGAAGTGTAGGGGGACGCACCACAGCACGAGCAGCACTGACGTCACGGGAGGTGGCTCGCACCATCCCATCCATTGCCCATCATACCAACCACGCCACATGCCATTGCGACTAAGTGCAAGCGCGTGCGCCACCACCCCGAGCCCTCCCCAGAGAGGCCAAAGAGTGAATGTGTGGGCCATCAGCCACAGACGGACGCGGCCTGGCCGCAAGGGCAGCCACAGCCACTGGGTGTCGCAGGTGGCGGATCCGGAAGGCGAAGACTGTGATGCATAGTCCATGCAGGCCGGGTCTCCATTTGGGGCACCACGCAGGTGGACGGCGTCCCGCAACACATCATACCCTGAGACAGCCCACTCGTGCGACTGGACCCACACATACACTCCTTGCCCTCTCTGGTGCGAGCTTGGGGCTGCCTGTGCAAGCGCTAGCCTCGCAGGTGAGCATGCATATTGGGGGAGCGAGGGGAGGACATGAGGGCTGGGGCGAAGATGACTGTATCACTGTCAGTTAGTACAAGGGATGACCCAGATGTGGAAAGGAAGAGACGTGTCCCGTGTGTACTGCAACTAGTCGCCAATGCAACCACACCCCCATGTCCGGAATGTAAGCCCGCACCTAGGCCCGCCCATCCGCCACATCGAACATACCACCAGCACGACAACCTTCCCATTCAAAACACTGACTGGGGGTGGCGACCAGTGTACAATCATGTGTAGCCTACCCACGCGTACATGTGGGCCCTCCATGATCCATGTCACCTGCGGCAAAGTCATGACATGCGCAATGAGGAAGTGAGGAGAGCTGCCCGCCCCACGCGCAGAAGGTGCATCAGCTCCACAGACCCAGCAGCGAGTCCAGCAGGGGTCACATGTGCAGGGGCAGCTGTGCCTGGTGTGAAGGCACATGCATATAGACAGCACATCGACCAATGTGTAGTCTGCCCACATCTACAGTCCATCATCATGCGGACATAGGAATTGAACACAGGGCAACACATCTTAGTGGGTGCACCCACCGTGACCAACAATGCGCAATCATCGACGTACCCGCCCTGTGCATGGCCCCCACCCAACGGAGGCACATCCAGTGCCACCATCCCACACACACAAGCCTTCCACGGAACATGCTGTGTCCAATGGTCAGTACAGAGTCAGCGCCCATCTGGTGGATCCTGAACAGGAGACACATGCACACACATGCCAGCTCCCACTATGTACGACTGCCACCTGGCACGTGCAATGTAACCTCTCACCTGTGACGTGTGACTGCAAGCACACAGCCGTCTTGGCATGGGGCTGTCAATGTGGACACCTGTCAATGTTTCGGGAGGTGTGATCCGTACAGTGCTGTACATAGGGTGCAGTGCTGACACCTACTACTGTCTCATATCCCCTCGTGCCACAGGTCCCACTTGTTTTGGCCGCTCAGCCTGTGCCCACATCGTCGTCGTCGTGTGCCATACTCATCCAGCCGCGGAAGCAGTTCCATGCTCAGCAGACATTCATGTTGCCGTGGCGTTGCCGCTTGACGGATATGCAGTCAGTCCCCATCAGCACGCCCCGCAAGTCATTGGGGCCTAGATCCCCATGTGCATGCACATGGCAGTGGTTTGTATCACTAGCCATTGCCATTGTTGGGAGACCTGTGTAAGTGTATTGTGGCCGTGCCGTCCCAGCTTGACAGCTGGGCTGTGGCTCATGTGCTTGCTCAGTCATGTCAGTGATGTGTATGCGAAATTGCTATGTGTCGTGTTGCATTGACATGTGTCCTCTGCCATTGTCCCTAGGCGGAGACCGAACATTGACCGCCCATACCAATTGCTGGCGGACATGGACGATACAGAGGTTATTAGGAAGTTTCGGCTGGACAGGCCAACCCTGCATCAACTGTGTGCCATGTTAGAACCCCATCTCCGTCCCCGCAGGGTGTATCCGACTGCTGTCACCCCCACGGCTAAGGTGATGGCCGCCATGCATTTCTTCGCCACTGGGTCATTCCAGCACACAGTGGGCAGTGGAGGAGGGATGTCCCAGCCCATGTTCAGCAAGGTGCTGAGGGATGTACTGGCAGCCATGATGCTGTACCGAAACAGGTACATCCGCTTCCCCAGGGCTCGTGAATTGGCGGCAGTGAAGGGTGCATTCTATGCCCTTGGCAGAATCCCACACGTCGTTGGAGCCATTGACTGCACACATGTTGGCCTTGTTCCACCACAGGCCACTGAGCACCTGTACCGCAACAGGAAGCACACGCACTCCCTGAATGTGCAAGTGGTGTGCCTTGCGGACATGGTGATCACCCACGTGTGTGCAAAGTTCCCAGGCTCGGCCCATGACGCACACATAATGCGCAACAGCATCTTGCCACGACTGATGTCCAATCTGCAACAGGATCGTGGCTGTATTGTCGGTGAGTATGTGGAGTGGTGTAGCGTGCTGGTTGTGCGATGCTGTCCCCTGTCCAGTTGGAATAGCAACGGTTCTCTGTGTCCCTCACACCCAGGTGACTCTGCGTAGCCGAATGGGGCATGGCTGCTCAGTCCATTGAGGAATCCTCGCACCCCAGCAGACGATCGCTACAATGAGGCACATGGGAGGACCAGACGTGTGGTTGAGCGTACCTTTGGCCTCCTCAAGTCCAGGTTCAGGTGCCTGGACCGCACCGAGGAGTGCGCTGGCGTACTCCCCACAGAAGGTGTGCCAGATAGTGGTGGCGTGCTGCATGCTGCACAATCTGGCCATTCGGAAGCAGATCCCCCTCATTGTTGATGACGGAGATCAACCAGGGCCCCAGCCCGCAGACCAGGACAGCTCGAGTGAGGAGGACAGCGGAGAGGAGGAAGCTGGGAATGTGCGCCAGCAGCTCATCGCCCGCTACTTCACTTAACGGTGAGTGTCCATGTACGACGGCTGATGTGTCTGTATTTGTGCAGGTGTGTGTGTGCTGTGTCAGGGTGGCCTTTTGTTCACTGCATGCTGTGTGTCAACGCTCCATGCCCAGGTTAGTATGCCACTGATGGTGGCTGTGGCATTGTGCCCTATTGCTCTGTGCGATGTGTGTACATTGCTTGTAGTTGTTGACATGTACTGTGTGATGGGTGTGTGACACACTCATTGAATGTGCTCCTGTTCTGTCTCCCACCCCTAGGTCCCTACAGGCCCTCCGGTTCCATTGCCATGCCACGCATCAGGTGCCTTTCCGCCCAAGGTGGCCGTTGTATTCCGTACAAATAAAACACAGGGCACAAACAGCAGTTTGTGTAAGAGGTGCATTTATTTCAAACTGTGACATGTGATTGTGTGTAAGGTGATGACAAAAGTGGTGCGTGCAGTGACAATGAGCTGTCGGTCATGGCTGCGTGATGCTCAGGGTGTACCCACTGGTTCTATGTCCATAGTCCAACACACACATGCCATCCAGATGGCTGTGTGGAGTGGGATCGTAGTCCAAGTCAATGCAGTGGCTGGTCAAGGAAGGCTGGCGGAAGGCTGGCTGGCTGCCTCACTTGCGTTTGGAGCGTGCGAAGTCCTCCCGGGAGATCTGTTTCCACTTCGGACGGCCCCTTCCACGTTTGCGAGGGGGTGCCTGCTTGCGACATGCTGGTGGTTGAGGTGTGATCACTGGCTGTGGACGCAGGGGAACTGGACACTGCTGCTCCACCCTGCGCCCCGGCAGGTGGTGGCGGAGGGGAGCTGCTGTCCCTGGCTGTGACCTCACCGCCACCACCAGCTGTCCCATGAGGTACACGATTTGGCCCATACGGGCGTCCATGGACCTCAGCACCCCCAGCACCTCACGCGTGTCTGAAGCAGACCGGACCCATTGTCCTTGGGCCTCTTCATAGGCCCCAAGGACTCTGGCCATGTGAGGCAGGGCATGGCTCCCAGGGGAGGCTGGCGTTTCCCTGACCCTGCTCCTCCTACCAGTCCTGCTGCCACCGGCCTGCCCACTAGCCACATTGCTCACCACGGTCCTCGCTGTGGCTCCCAGGGTGGATCCAGTCGTCCGGGCCACCACCTGCGCTGGGGCTGGTGCCAGCGAAGACGTGGCGGTGGTGGCGGCGGTGGTGGTCGGTGCGGCGATGGTGGCGGTTGCGGCAGTGGTAGTGGCCACAATGACCGTGGGTGTGGCCGCAACGACAGTGGCAGCAGGGGGCTGGGAATGTTCAGCAGCCCTGGATGATGGGTTGGTGGGTAGGAGGGGTCCTGGGGAGCGGCTGGGCCCTGCCACACCAGATGGGCCTGCTTGGTTGTCCGTGTCCGAAGAGGAGGACAGATCCTCCAGATCCGTGTGTCCTCGTTGGGGGCTTGTAGGCTGGCTGTGCTGGCTGCTGTCTCCATCCCCAGCATCCGGCAGTTCGTCACCTGTGGAGAGAATGAGATTTGTTATTGTGTTGCACCTGGCGAAGTATGTATTTGTCGTCTGACATTGACAGTTCGTGCAATCTCGTACATGGGTTTCCCGGAGGCGTGTGTGTGGCTGTAGCATCTGTAGTTGTGTGTGCTTGGCAATGGGACTGTGTGCTGTGCACATGTGGCATGGGACGGATTGGCCATGCCGATGGGTGTGTTGCTGTGCCCCTACTTATTGTGACTCTGGTGTATGCGGGCTCCTGGCCCATCCTGGGTCTGGTTTGTACTTTGCTTTTGGGGTTCAAATGGAACAGCTTAGGAACGCATATGGCAACATGGGGGCCATGCCCCAGATTCGCATTTGGGAGGGAATATGCTTTTGGGGTACATGCTGTGAGCCATGGGTGCCGAACGTGACATGTGTTGTGGCAGCATGACAGTGCATGGTTTGAGGTGTGTGCATGCTTGACATGGCCTGCATATTTGCTGTCTGTTGTGATTACTGGACATGGCATTGGACGCATCGTTATGAGTGAGTGATGGTTGTGTGCCAGCCAACGTATTGCAGTTGTCCCATCTCCTTGGTGTGCGTGCTGCCCTGTGCCATGTGCATCACTGCAGTGCTCGGGGGGGTGTGGCCCATGTTGTGTGTTGTTGCTCACAGTGTGTCGTGCACTTCATTGACTTCTGGCACATGGTTGGTCATGGGCATGTATCTTAGCGTGACTGCTGTATGTGTGGCAGCTGTGCGGATGACATGCCTTTCATGAGACTGGGGCTGACGGATGGGATGGATGGTATGTTGTTTGTGCATGGTGTGTCTGTGTGTTTGATGGGTTCAGTGGTGTTCGTGTGCATTTATGTTGTTCCGCTCTGTTGCGTCTAGTGTTGTTTGTCTTACATAGGCGTAGTTGTGGGGTGTGTGGTTGACAGGCAGTAGGGGCTACATGGACAGGACTTCAATGGTGTTTCGGTTGTGTGTGATGAGTTGCACAGTGGCTGCCGTGTGGGACTATATTCAGTGTGGCTTGTGCATGCAGACGTGGCTCCTTGGGTGTTGCTATGTCTGTGATGGGTCATGTGGGGTGTGAGTCTGTTGTTCATGTCCGTGTGCACATTGTTCACTTGTTCGTGACGGTGGGCGGTGCTGCGTGTTCGTCTGCTACGTGACATGTCCCATGTGTTGGTCGTGTTATGGTCCTCATGCCTCCAGTAATCCAGCCCTGTCCAGTTTCCCACCTGCAAGTTGTTCGTGCGTGCACTGTACTGGATGCCACATGGCTCTTAGCGGGGGTGCTCCATGTTGCAGGTCTGTGGGGGTGGGGGGGTGTTGTGGGTCGTGGGGGTGGCTGGACACCCACTGACACCGATTGCTGTGGACCGTGATGTCTGCCTTTCGGCTGTCGTTGTGCACTGCGGTGGCTGACACGTGGCTGTGGGGGATGCTCCTCCTTGCTGTGCTGTGGGACTGGGGCCTGGTGTGTGTTGTACTTGGGCTGTCCACCCTCCCACCCACTGCACTTTGTGTTCCTGCCACTTACCTGTTACTTGTCGGTTAGTGCAGCTGTGGCGGACACATGGGTGTGGTGGGTGCTCGTTGTGGCGCTTCTGGCATATTTGTGGACCTGTTGGTGGTTACGTGGCTGGCTTAGTGTACACATGTCCCCACGCATCTTACAGTTGTTCGGTTTGGGCTGTGTGTGGTAGTGTCTGTTGCATGTGTGTGTGATGTGTTGTGTATTGTGTGCTGGACATGGGGGTGTTTGTCCCTGGGAGCTGTGGCATGGTGGTAGTGCATGTGAGTACATAGCGGTGTGCTGGTATACATTAGTTTGTACTTACCAGCCTCCACTCCCCCTGCTAATCCGGCGAGGATCTCCGGATGTATTACGACTCGCACCTTCTCCTCCCACGCTTTGAAGGTCTTAAAGAGCGCGGGATTCCCTCCGCCAGTGACGGCAGCCAGCTCTCTGTTTTTGCCCTCCTTCTTCTTGACCAGGCTCTTTACGTCATTCCAACGTTTGTTAATCTCGACTCTGTTCCTGGGCAGGGTCCCGACTGCATTGACCTGGTCTACGATCCGGTTCCACATTCTGTTTCTGGTGGCTAGTGGTGTGTGCTGGACCATGTTCCCATAGATTTGTGGGTACACCTTGATGATCTCGTCGACCATGACCGTCAGCTCCATGGGCGTGAACTTGGGCATTCTTTGTGGTGCCATGATGTTTGTGGTGCTGGATGCGGTGTGTGTTGTGTAATATGCAGGGGGTTTGTGGTGCCGGTGTTTGGTGGTGGTGGTGGTGGTGGTGGTGGTGGTGTTTGGTGGTGGTGGTGGTGGTGGTGGTGGTAGTGATGTGTGCGTTTCTGTGGTGTGCTGCTGTCCTTGCTGTGTCACTGTGTCCTCTCCTCTCCTCTCTGGTTTGCAATGTAGCAAGGGGTTGTGGTCTGTGGGAGTGCTGCTTTTGTACTCACCTATGTGGGTGTGTCCTCATGGTCTGTTGTTTTCAGGTGTGTTGTGTCTGGGGTTCTGGCCTTTGTATTTTTTGTTTGTCCGGGGGGTGTTTTCGGGATGTGTACTGTGCTTGTGTATTTGTGCGTGCCTTGCTGTGTGGACTTGTTGGCCATGTTGTGTGCTATTGGTTTTGTGTGCGGATGGTTTCTGTGCAGGTACGTTGGCGCCATGGCTTCTGCTGTGTCGATTCTCATCGGCGTTGTTTGCGCTGGCGGGCGGTATATTTGTGGTTTTCCGCGCTCATGTCGGTGCGATCGTAATTTCACGTGCGGTGTGTCGGCCGTGAGGGCGGGCGGTTTTGTGTTGTCGTGCGTGTTTCCGTCCGTGGCGGGCGGTTTGACTCCGACTCGGACTTTGGCGGGCGGTATTTTGTGTGCTTTTTCCGCCGATGGCGGTATTCGGTTTGTGTAATCGTAATGGCGTGGTCGGTGTTCAGGCGGCGTGTGCGGGCGGATTTTTGCCGCTTCCATGCCTGGCGGAATTATTTACGCCGGGTATCGTAATGGGCCCCTTAGATATAATAAACATAAAAAAAAAAAAAAATTAATTTAAAAAAATTTAAGCATAGATATATAAAATTAAATATATAAATGTATATTTACTTTAAAAAAATTATTAAACTAAACTTTAATTTATTTTTAAATATTATAAATATATAAAAATTAACTATAAAATATATATATATATACATACACCTATAACATAAAATATAATAATAAAAACATTTTATAAAATAAAATACTAAAATATTTATACATTTTTAAACTTACATTTTGCACTCCATTGAGTGCAACAGTAGGAAAATTGTTGGATAGCGTAGGGGTAAAAATTTACTATTCCCACTGCAATTACTGCAACAGTAAAGAAAGTGTTGGATAGCGTAGGGGTAAAAATTACTATTCCCACTCCAGTGAGTGCAACAGTAGAGAAAGTGTTGGATAGCGTAGGGGTAAAAATTACTATTCCCTCTCCAGTGAGTGCAACAGTAGGGAAAGTGTTGGATAGTGAAGGGGAAAAAATTACAATTCCCACTCCACTGAGTGCAACTGTAGGGAAAGTGTTGGATAGTTGAGGGGAAAAAATTACTATTTCCACTCCAGACAGTGCAACAGTGGAGAAAGTGTTGGATAGCGTAGGTGTAAAAATTACTATTCCCTCTCCAGTGAGTGCAACAGTAGGGAAAGTGTTGGATAGTGGAGGGGTAAAAATTACTATTCTCTCTCCACTTAGTGCAACAGTAGGGAAAGTGTTGGATAGCGGAGGGGAAAAAATTACTATTCCCACTCCACACAGTGCAACAGTGGAGAAAGTGTTGGATAGCGTAGGTGTAAAAATTACTATTCCCGCTCCAGAGAGTGCAACAGTAGGGAAAGTGTTGGATAGCGGAGGGGTAAAATTACTATTCCCACTCCAGAGAGTGCAACAGTAGGGAAAGTGTTGGATAGCGGAGGGGAAAAAATTACTATTCCCACACCTGAGAGTTTAACAGTGGAGAAAGTGTTGGATAGCGGAGGGGAAAAAATTACTATTCCCACTCCAGAGAGTGCAACAGTAGGGATAGTGTTGGATAGCGGAGGGGTAAAAATTACTATTCCCACTCCAGTGAGTGCAACAGTAGGAAAAGTGTTGGATAGCGGAGGGGTAACAATTAGTATTCCCTCTCCAGTGAGTGCAACAGTAGGGAAACTGTTGGATAGCGAAGGGGAAAAAATTACTATTCCCACTCCAGTGAGTGCAACAGTAGGGAAAGTGTTGGATAGCAAAGGGTAAAATTTACTATTCCCACTCCAGTGAGTGCAACAGTAGGGAAAGTATTGGATAGCGGAGGGGTACAAATTACTATTCCCACTCCAGTGAGTGCAACAGTAGGGAAAGTGTTGGAGAGCGGAGGGGTAAAAATGACTATTCCCACTCCAGTGAGTGCAACAGTAGGGAAAGTATTGGATAGCGGAGGGGTAAAAATTACTATTCCCACTCCAGACAGTGCAACAGTAGGGAAAGTGTTGGATAGCGGAGGGGTAAAAATTACTATTCCCACTCCAGTGTGCAACAGTAGGGAAAGTGTTGGATAGCAGAGGGTTAAAATTAATATTTCCCAAAAATTAAAATTAAAATTAAAAAAGAAACAAAATACCAACTACAATACAAAAATTGTTAACACAAAAATAAAAAACATATAAAAATATACTAAAAATTAACTACAAACCTTAATTTATAGAATTAAAAAAAAACATTTTACAAACAAATAACTATATTTTATATAAATTAATTATAATCAAAAAAACTAATTAATGATTTTTAAAAAAATTACTTCACACCATATTCCCCTATAAACGCACAGAAAACTCCTACATAATTGAGACAATTAACATATTTAACAATTAATTAATTGTAATTAACAAACAATTAATTATTAATTAATAATAAATAAATTACCACAAACAACACTATAAAATCAAAAGATAAAATAAATACTAATAAATAAAAATTATTAATTACTTTATTCAAATTAAATTACATCCCACCCTGTTCCCCTATAAACCCACAACCCACTCAAAAAAACAAACCGCAATTTACATAATTAATTAATAAAATTTGATAACCAATTAATAATTAACTAATGAAAAATTATTTATAAATACTAATACATTAAAATTATTAATTACTTTAGTATATTTAAATTACTTCCCACCCTATTCCCCTATAAACCCACAACCCGCTCCTAAAAAAATAACACAATTTACATAATTATCAATTAATTAATTAATACAATTTGATAACCAATTAATAATTAATTAATAAAACATTATTTATAAATACTAATAAATTAAAATTATTAATTACTTTATTATAATTAAATTACTTCCCACCCTATTCCCCTATAAACCCACAACCCACTCCTAAAAGAAATAACACAATTTACATAATTATCAATTAATTAATTAATACAATTTGATAACCAATTAATAATTAATTAATAAAACATTATTTATAAATACTAATAAATTAAAATGATTAAGGGGCCCATTACGATGGCGGGCGGAAGCACAACCGCCGTGCTGGCGGATGCAAAAACCACCAGTTACCGCCGGCACGCAGCAGTCCACACGGCCGCCCAATTACGATGCGAAAAGCAGGCCAAACACCGCCGGCAAGCCAGCAACACCGTCCGCCATCAAAGTGCGCCCGTACACGTAGCGGCGCAGCCCAACTGACACACACCGTCCGACGAAACACGTCCCGCCCGGCGTATAAATTACGATGCCGCAAACAAACGACTCCCACGGCTAAGAGACACCGCACGTGAAAGATAGGCGGTAACACGGACGCAGAGCACGGACAACGAAGCAGCGGCACCCCGAGCATGAATCCAGCACTGCAGGCCCTTCCCATGCTTCTGCTGATGCACCACCAAGGACGCAACGTACCGCGGAGACGCAGGTAGGCACACACACAACAAGTGCACGCAAACAGCGCACACAGTGCAAGGGCGGAAAAAGCGGACAACCCCCCACCAGCGCGTGTACACAACACATCCACCATCGCATCCACATATGACACACAGGCCAAATCGTAACATCGCAGAACACATGTGTACACACCACCTGGGACTAGGAACCAACCACCCCGTCACGGCCCCAAAGCGCCGATGACGCCGCCACACATGCGCACAACGCAGAGGCCAACCGCAGCGCCATGCATGCGTCGCACACAGACACAGGGACACAACCAAGCAGCACACACATCAGCCCCACCCCGAACGCACATGACACGTGACAGGCCGGCCACAGACATGTCCCCAACGCCCAATTCACGGACAACACCCAACGCCACACAACCGACGCACACATGTCAGTGAAGACACGCAACAGCAGGACACACCCCAGTGTAACAAACATGGCGTAGCACACAGCGGCGGCAACACCAACTAGGAGAAGCAGGGCCCCTTCGGGAAGAGGAACACAAGTACCACACTGAAAAACCCATACCACCCTGCACATATGAACAAGACATATGAAACGGAACACCAAAGAGCCCGGGGACCGACAACAGGTGGCCCAAGAATAACATTCACACACAAGGCCCAACGCAGAGCGGAAAGGCAGCCTGCCGCCCACACAAGGGAGAGCAGACAGCATTGAATGACCTTCCATTCCAACTCCGAAACCACAGCCCTACGACAGAAGCCGGTGAATACAGCCATTGTCCAAGAATAGACCAACACAGGCATGCCGAGGAGACCGACCACAGGGCAGATAGCGCATATCACAGAAGCACACAACGGACGGGGAAGAAAGAAGAAAACACTCCCCCATGTCGGCCACATGCAAGTTAATTGGAAGGAGTCACACATCACTGACCTTGAACTGTCTGAGAAGCATGTGGGAAGAGGGCCCGTGTCCTCCAAACAAGCAAACAGAACACAAGTCCTGTCTCCCTACGACTACACAGAGCTCACAGCAACCCCGGAGCGTGCACATTGAGGACTGCACACACAGCCGGAGCACGCCACCTCAACGAACCGCTGCGAAATGGCAACCGCAACACACCTACCCAACTACGCCGAACAGCTCAAGCTGTACAAAACCAACCTGTTCCATACATTGGGATGCGATCTCCTGTCCCTGCTGAACGTAAGTTACCGACTGACTTACCGCATCACATTGTTCAGCTGCGTCATGCCCGTCTTCTACTGTCGGAGGTGTCCCTACCAGCATCCCGTCCAGATATGCCTCTCCAACCCGGCATGTCTGAAGGCGGACCTGCTACCACTACTCCTCCCTCTGGACGCACACGACAGGGCCTGCTCTGCCTATGGGGGCATGGCGTATGTGGCCAACATCACACCCGCACTGAAATGGGACCACTGTGCCTCCACACGACGGATCATCGAGAACAGCTACATCGAATGTCACCCAGCATGCCCCATCATGGTCCTCCAAGGGACAACTTACGAACAACACCTTGACAGCCACCATCCGCTACATTGGCTGGCAAACATGTACACCACCAATGACATGGAAGCCCTGCTGGACGGCATCGCATACCTGACAACCTGTAAATACGTCGGACCACAACGCAGGTTCCCCGAGTGACCTATGATGTCCAACCCCGCACCCATGCTTAGCTTCCGCACGGACTGGCCAGTCACCACCACAACAGCCATACCAAACGACCGGCAACTGTAACCACACCATCAACGACATCGCCATGACATCGGATATGACCGGGACATGCACACTGTTCCCCATCACATCCAGGAACACCGCATGCATCGTGGGAGGCAGTGGCATGGGCTCTGTGTATCGCACCCACATGGACGGAACTGCACGAACAACCAGGACACGACATGGATCCAGCGCCCATGGACACACACACCGCTCAGTGGACATGAATAGGTCGCCTGGAGTCTGTGGGTGCTGCACCCCTCCCACCCCCGCCCCGGGAATCCCATACCAGGACCTTTGCATGGACGACAAGTGCATACAACAACAACACGACCCCAGTGACTGTGACATGTCCAGTAACCACCACAGTGCAACAACAAGTGGCACGCCGCTGCATGCACGCAAGCACATGCCCTGATGTCATCTCACATGCACGCGTGCATGAGGAACAACCGCAGCAAACCTGTCACATGGAACTGAGATGGACTGTGCCCATGATGCCAAGCGGTCTGGTAGGCTACATGTATACCGTCTGTGTCAAAGTCCGCAGCTCCGCAGCAATACGTAAATGTACATTAGCACAGCCTTGGCCAAGCAGATGTCACTCTGAAGCCCACATCCCACATGCAACAGCCAATCACATGTAACCCCACACCCTATCCCATTTGCAATCATGCTCAGTATATCCTCAACATGTATTCCGCTGCCAGTAGTGTCCACTATACTGCATCACAGAGGACAGAAGACTCAATATAATGTTTGAAACCAAAACTGTCTCCGCTGACTCATTTCACAAGTACGAATGAGAGAGGATGAGAGTATGTGAAGTACACGGCAGTCGTGACATGACCATGTAGTCCACTGGTATTGGATGTCAACGCAAATGAGTAGCACTACTGTGGAAGACACACATGTGTCGTGTGAAGTCGTATGGACGCAGTGCTCAGGTGGGTGGGTGCGACGGGTAGATGCGCACATGCCAAGTTGGAGCACGCCGTGTTGGGAGGGGTCATGAACAGTACACCACCGCTTCCCTGGGCATTGTGAGAGGACACCTGTCGGGGGGAGTGAACACGTGTGTGCACAGCAGCCAGGCACACGTACAAAGCGGTACCAGGCGCACCTCAGCCCACCCTCTGTGGACAAGCTGGATCCTGTTGTGCGCCCGCCATGCCCCTTGACATGGCACACACAGCCCCAGTCGACCAGGTGTAACCCCAACATAGTCAATCCGCACAGGCGATACAGGGCACGGGATGGCAGTGGAGCATGGTGTGTGAGAGGTCTCCTCGCGCTCCTCCTGGTCATATCACGCAGGCAATAGAACCTCAACGTCTAGCATGGCAAAAAGTCAAATGGAAGTGTAGGGGGACGCACCACAGCACGAGCAGCACTGACGTCACAGGAGGTGGCTCGCATCATCCCATCCATTGCCCATCATACCAACCACGCCACATGCCATTGCGACTAAGTGCAAGCGCGTGCGCCACCACCCCTGAGCCCTCCCCAGAGAGGCCAAAGAGTGAATGTGTGGGCCATCAGCCACAGACGGACGCGGCCTGGCCGCAAGGGCAGCCACAGCCACTGGGTGTCGCAGGTGGCGGATCCGGAAGGCGAAGACTGTGATGCATAGTCCATGCAGGCCGGGTCTCCATTTGGGGCACCACGCAGGTGGACGGCGTCCCGCCACACATCATACCCTGAGACAGCCCACTCGTGCAACTGGACCCACACATACACTCCTTGCCCTCTCTGGTGCGAGCTTGGGGCTGCCTGTGCAAGCGCTAGCCTCGCAGGTGAGCATGCATATTGGGGGGCGAGGGGAGGACATGAGGGCTGGGGCGAAGATGACTGTATCACTGTCAGTTAGTACAAGGGATGACCCAGATGTGGAAAGGAAGAGACGTGTCCCGTGTGTACTGCAACTAGTCGCCAATCCAACTACCCCCCATGTCCGGAATGTAAGCCTGCACCTAGGCCCGCCCATCCGCCACATCGAACATACCACCAGCACGACAACCTTCCCATTCGAAACACTGACTGGGGGTGGCGAGCAGTGAACAATCATGTGTAGCCTACCCACGCGTACATGTGGGCCCTCCATGATCCATGTCACCTGCGGCAAAGACATGACATGCGCAATGAGGGAAGTGAGGAGAGCTGTCCGCCCCACGCACAGAAGGTGCATCAGCTCCACAGACCCAGCAGCGAGTCCAGCAGGGGTCACATGTGCAGGGGCAGCTGTGCCTGGTGTGAAGGCACATGCATATAGACAGCACATCGACCAATGTGTAGTCTGCCCACATCCACAGTCCATCATCATGCGGACATAGGAATTGAACACAGGGCAACACATCTTAGTTGGTGCACCCACCGTGACCAACAATGCGCAATCATCGACGTACCCGCCCTGTGCATGGCCCCCACCCAACGGAGGCACATCCAGTGCCACCATCCCACACACACAAGCCTTCCACGGAACATGCTGTGTCCAATGGTCAGTACAGAGTCAGCGCCCATCTGGTGGATCCTGAACAGGAGACACATGCACACACATGCCAGCTCCCACTATGTACGTCTGCCACCTGGCACGTGCAATGTAACCTCTCACCTGTGACGTGTGACTGCAAGCACACAGCCGTCTTGGCATGGGGCTGTCAATGTGGACACCTGTCAATGTTTCGGGAGCTGTGATCCGTACAGTGCTGTACATAGGGTGCAGTGCTGACACCTACTACTGTCTCATATCCCCTCGTGCCACAGGTCCCACTTGTTTTGGCCGCTCAGCCTGTGCCCACATCGTCGTCGTCGTGTGCCATACTCATCCAGCCTCGGAAGCAGTTCCATGCTCAGCAGACACTCATGTTGCCGTGGCGTTGCCGCT
Source organism: Calotriton arnoldi (assembly GCA_963921515.1). Classification (NCBI taxonomy): domain Eukaryota; kingdom Metazoa; phylum Chordata; class Amphibia; order Caudata; family Salamandridae; genus Calotriton; species Calotriton arnoldi. The sequence goes on along the minus strand of CAWUFW010000770.1, from coordinate 2,283,943 downwards.
TGACGAATATGCAGTCAGTCCCCATCAGCACGCCCCGCAAGTCATTGGGGCCTAGATCCCCATGTGCATGCACATGGCAGTGGTATGTCTCACTAGCCATTGCCATTGTTGGGAGACCTGTGTAAGTGTATTGTGGCCGTGCCGTCCCAGCTTGACAGCTGGGCTGTGGCTCATGTGCGTGCTCAGTCATGTCAGTGATGTGTATGCGAAATTGCTATGTGTTGTGTTACTTTGACATGTGTCCTCTGCAATTTCCCTAGGCGGAGACCGAACATTGACCGCCCATACCAATTGCTGGTGGACATGGACGATACAGAGGTTATAAGGAAGTTTCGGCTGGACAGGCCAACCCTGCATCGACTGTGTGCCATGTTAGAACCCCATCTCCGTCCCCGCAGGGTGTATCCAACAGCATTCACCCCCACGGCTAAGGTGATGGCTGCCCTGCATTTCTTCGCCACTGGGTCATTCCAGCACACAGTGGGCAGTGGAGGAGGGATGTCCCAGCCCATGTTCAGCAAGGTGCTGAGGGATGTACTGGCAGCCATGATGCTGTACCGAAACAGGTACATCCGCTTCCCCAGGGCTCGTGAATTGGCGGCAGTGAAGGGTGCATTCTATGCCCTTGGCAGAATCCCACACGTCGTTGGAGCCATTGACTGCACACATGTTGGCCTTGTTCCACCACAGGCCACTGAGCACCTGTACCGCAACTGGAAGCACACGCACTCCCTGAATGTGCAAGTGGTGTGCCTTGCGGACATGGTGATCACCCACGTGTGTGCCAAGTTTCCAGGCTCGGCACATGACGCACACATAATGCGCAACAGCATCTTGCCACGACTGATGGCCAATCTGCAACAGGATCGTGGCTGTATTGTCGGTGAGTATGTGGAGTGGTGTAGCGTGCTGGTTGTGCGATGCTGTCCCCTGTCCAGTTGGAATAGCAACGGTTCTCTGTGTCCCTCACACCCAGGTGACTCTGCGTATCCGAATGGGGCATGGCTGCTCAGTCCATTGAGGAATCCTCGCACCCCAGCAGACGATCGATACAATGAGGCACATGGGAGGACCAGACGTGTGGTCGAGCGTACCTTTGGCCTCCTCAAGTCCAGGTTCAGGTGCCTGGACCGCACCGGGGGTGCACTGGCGTACTCCCCACAGAAGGTGTGCCAGATAGTGGTGGCGTGCTGCATGCTGCACAATCTGGCCATTCGTAAGCAGATCCCCCTCATTGTGGATGACGGAGATCAACCAGGGCCCCAGCCCGCAGACCAGGACAGCTCGAGTGAGGTGGACAGCGGAGAGGAGGAAGCTGGGAATGTGCGCCAGCAGCTCATCGCCCGCTACTTCACTTGACGGTGAGTGTCCATGTACGACGGATGATGTGTCTGTATCTGTGCAGGTGTGTGTGTGCTGTGTCAGGGTGGCCGTATGTTCACTGCGTGCAGTGTGTCAACGCTCCATGGCCAGGGTAGTATGCCACTGTTGGTGACTGTGGCATTGTGCCCTATTGCTCTGTGCGATGTGTGTACATTGCTTGTAGTTGTTGACATGTACTGTGTGATGGGTGTGTGACACACTCATTGAATGTGCTCCTGTTCTGTCTCCCACCCCTAGGTCCCTACAGGCCCTCCGGATTCCATTGCCATGCCACGCATCAGGTGCCTTTCTGCCCAAGGTGGCCGTTGTATTCCGTACAAATAAAACACAGGGCACAAACAGCAGTTAGTGGAAAAGGTGCATTTATTCCAAACTGTGACATGTGATTGTGTGTAAGGTGATGACAAAAGTGGTGCGTGCAGTGACAATGAGCTGTCGGTCATGGCTGCGTGAAGCTCAGGGTGTACCCACTGGTTCTATGTCCATAGTCCAACACACACATGCCATCCAGCTGGCTGTGTGGAGTGGGATCGTAGAGCAAGTCAATGCAGTGGCTGGTCAAGGAAGGCTGGCGGAAGGCTGGCTGGCTGCCTCACTTGCGACTGGAGCGTGCGAAGTCCTCCCGGGAGATCTGTTTCCTCTTCGGACGGCCCCTTCCACGTTTGGGAGGGGGTGTGTGGTGGCGACCTGCTGGTGGTGGGTGAGGTGTGCTCACTGGCTGTGGACGCAGGGGAAGTGGACACTGCTGCCCGACCCTGCGCCCTAGCAGGTGGTGGCGGAGGTGGTGTTGCTGGCCTTGCCTGTGACCCCACCGCCACCACCAGCTGGCCCATGAGGTCCACGAGTTGGTCCATACGGGACACGAATTGGCCCATATGGGCGTCCATGGACCTCAGCACCCCCAGCACCTCCCGCGTGTCTGTAGCAGACCTGACCCATTGTTCTTGGGCCTCCTCATAGGCCCCAAGGACTCTGGCCATTTGAGGCAGGGCATGGCTCCCAGGAGAGGCTGGCGTTTCCCTGACCCTGCTCCTCCTACCAGTCCTGCTGCCACCGGCCTGCCCACTAGCCACATTGCACACCACGGTCCTCGCTGTGGCTCCCAGGGTGGATCCAGTCGGCCGGGCCACCACCTGCGCTGGGGCTGGTGCCAGCGAAGACGTGGTGGTGGTGGTGGCGGTGGTGGTCGGTGCGGCGATGGTGGCGGTTGCGGCAGTGGTAGTGGCCGCAATGACCGTGGGTGTGGCCGCAACGACAGTGGCAGCAGGGGGCTGGGACTGTTCAGCATCCCTGGATGATGGGTTGGTGGGTAGGAGGGGTCCTGGGGAGCGGCTGGGCCCTGCCACACCAGATGGGCCTGCTTGGTGGTCCGTGTCCGAAGAGGAGGACAGATCCTCCAGATCCGTGTGTCCTCGTTGGGGGCTTGTGGGCTGGCTGTGCTGGCTGCTGTCTCCATCCCCAGCATCCGGCAGTTCATCACCTGTGGAGAGAATGAGATTTGTTATTGTGTTGCACCTGGCGAAGTATGTATTTGTCGTCTGACATTGGCAGTTCGTGCAATCTCGTACATGGGTTTCCCGGAGGCGAGTGTGTGGCTGTGGCATCTGTAGTTGTGTATGCTAGGCAATGGGACTGTGTGCTGTGCACATGTGGGATGGGACGGATTGGCCATGCCGATGGGTGTGTTGCTGTGCCCCTACTCATTGTGACTCTGGTGTATGCGGGCTCCTGGCCCATCCTGGGTCTGGTTTGTACTTTGCTTTTGGGGTTCATATGGAACGCTTAGGAACGCATATGGCAACATGGGGGCCATGCCCCAGATTCGCATTTGGGAGGGAATATGCTTTTGGGGTTCAAATGGGACGCTTAGGAACGCATATGGCAACATGGGGGCCATGCCCCAGATTCGCATTTGGGAGGGAATATGCTTTTGGGGTTCAAATGGAACGCTTAGGAACGCATATGGCAACATGGGGGCCATGCCCCAGATTCGCATTTGGGAGGGAATATGCTTTTGGGGTACATGCTGTAAGCCATGGGTGCCGAACGTGACATGTGTTGTGGCAGCATGACAGTGCATGGTTTGAGGTGTGTGCATGCTTGACATGGCCTGCATATTTGCTGTCTGTTGTGATTACTGGACATGGCATTGGACGCATCGTTATGAGTGAGTGTTGGTTGTGTGCCAGCCAACGTATTGCAGTTGTCCCATCTCCTTGGTGTGCGTGCTGCCCTGTGCCATGTGCATCACTGCAGTGCTCGGGGGGGCCCATGTTGTGTGTTGTTGCTCACAGTGTGTCGTGCGCTTCATTGACTTCTGGCACATGGTTGGTCATGGGCATGTGTCTTAGCGTGACTGCTGTATATGTGGCAGCTGTGCGGATGACATGTCTTTCATGAGACTGGGGCTGACGGATGGGATGGATGGTATGTTGTATGTGCATGGTGTGTATGTGTGTTTGATGGGTTCAGTGGTGTTCGTGTGCATTTATGTAGTTCCGCTCTGTTGCGTCTAGTGTTGTTTGTCTTACATAGGCGTAGTTGTGGGGTGTGTGGTTGACAGGCAGTAGGGGCTACATGGACTGGACTTCAATGGTGTTTCGGTTGTGTGTGATGGGTTGCACAGTGGCTGCCGTGTGGTACTATGTTCAGTGTGGCTTGTGCATGCAGACGTGGCTCCTTGGGTGTTGCTGTGTTTGTGATGGGTCATGTGGGGTGTGAGTCTGTTGTTCATGTCCGTGTGCACATTGTTCACTTGTTCGTGACGGTGGGCGGGGCTGCGTGTTCGTCTGCTACGTGACATGTCCCATGTGTTGGTCGTGTTACGGCCCTCATGCCTCCAGTAATCCAGCCCTGTCCAGTTTCCCACCTGCAGGTTGTTCGGGCGTGCACTGTACTGGATGCCACATGGTTCTAAGCGGGGTCTGCTCCATGTTGCAGGTCTGTGGGGGTGTTGTGGGTCGTAGTGGTGGCTGGACACCCACTGACGCCGATTGCTGTGGACCGTGATGTCTACCTTTCGGCTGTCGTTGTGCACTGCGGTGGCTGACACGTGGCTGTGGGGTGTGGGGGATGCTCCTCCTTGCTGTACTGTGGGACTAGGGGCCTGGTGTGTGTTGTACTTGGGCTGTCCACCCTCCCACCCACTGCACTTTGTGTTCCTGCCACTTAACTGTTACTTGTCGGTTAGTGCAGCTATGGCGGACACATGGGTGTGGTGGGTGCTCGTTGTGGCGCTTCTGGCATATTTGGGGACCTGTTGGTGGTTACGTGGCTGGCTGAGTGTACACATGTCCCCACGCATCTTACAGTTGTTCTGTTTGGGCTGTGTGTGGTGGTGTCTGTTGCATGTGTGTGTGATGTGTTGTGTATTGTGTGCTGGACATGGGGGTGTTTGTCCCTGGGAGCTGTGGCATGGTGGTAGTGCATGTGAGTACATAGCGGTGTGCTGGTATACATTAGCTTGTACTTACCAGCCTCCACTCCCCCTGCTAATCCGGCGAGGATCTCGGGATGTATGATGACTCGCACCTTCTCCTCCCACGCTTTGAAGGTCTTGAAGAGCGCGGGATTCCCTCCGCCAGTGACGGCAGCCAGCTCTCTGTTTTTGCCCTCCTTCTTCTTGACCAGGCTCTTGACGTCATTCCACCGTTTGTTAATTTCGACTCTGTTCCTGGGCAGGGTCCCGACTGCATTGACCTGGTCTACGATCCGGTTCCACATTCTGTTTCTGGTGGCTAGTGGTGTGTGTTGGACCATGTTCCCATAGATTTGTGGGTGCACCTTGATGATCTCGTCGACCATGACCGTCAGCTCCATGGGCGTGAACTTGGGCATTCTTTGTGGTGCCATGGTGTTTGTGGTGCTGGTGCGGTGTGTGTTGTGTAATGTGCAGGGGGTTTGTGGTGCCGGTGTTTGGTGGTGGTGGTGGTGGTTGTGATGTGTGCGTTTCTGTGGTGTGCTGCTGTCCTTGCTGTGTCACTGTGTCCTCTCCTCTCCTCTCTAGTTTGCAATGTTGCAAGGGGTTGTGGTCTGTGGGAGTGCTGCTTTTGTACTTACCTATGTGGGTGTGTCCTCATGGTCTGTTGTTTTCAGGTGTGTTGTGTCTGGTGTTCTGGCCTTTGTATTTTTTGTTTGTCCAGGGGGTGTTTTCGGGATGTGTACTGTGCTTGTGTATTTGTGCGTGCCTTGCTGTGTGGACTTATTGGCCATGTTGTGTGCTATTGGTTTTGTGAGCGGATGGTTTCTGTGCAGGGACGTGGGCGCCATGGTTTCTGCCGTGTCGATTGGCATCGGCGTTGTTTGCGCTGGCGGGCGGTATATTTGTGGTTTTCCCGCGCTCATGGCGGTGCGATCGTAATTTCACGTGCGGTGTGTCGGCCGTGTGGGCGGGCGGTTTTGTGTTGTCGTGCGTGTTTCCGTCCGTGGCGGGCGGTTTGACTCCGACTCGGACGATGGCGGGCGGTATTTTGTGTGATTTTTCCGCCGATGGCGGTTTTCGGTTTGTGTTATCGTAATGGCGTGGTCGGTGTTCAGACGGTGTATGCGGGCGGAATTTTGCCGCTTCCATGCCTGGCGGATTTATTTACGCCGGGTATCGTAATGGGCCCCTAAGTACTTTATTATAATTAAATTACTTCCCACCCTATTCCCCTATAAACCCACAACCCACTCCTAAAAGAAATAACACAATTTACATAATTATCAATTAATTAATGAATAAAATTTGATAACCAACTAATAATTAATTAATAAAAAAATAATTATAAATACTAATAAATTTAAATTTATTACTTTATTATAATTAAATTACTTCCCACCCTTTTCCCCTATAAACCCACAACCCGCTACAGAACTAAAATACGCAAAATTGAATTGACATAAAATTAATCACTTCTAAAAATTTCACACATACATTAAAAAAAAAAGCTATACTTATACAAAAAACATTAGATCACATACTTTTAACATACATACTAAAATACAGAACACTATTATAAATATCGATATTATTGACAACGATATTTTGACAAACGATATTACTGACTTCGATATTACAGAAAACGATATTTCTTACCTTCAAGTTGATAATCTGGTCAACGATATTCTTGAAGTCGATATTCTGCCACTGCGATATTTGCAACTCGATATTCTGGCACTTCGATATTCCAGACTCGATATTCTGTCTGTGCACCCTCTCTTCCTCACTTGTTTTTCCCGCCGGTTCTCCCGCCCAAAGTGGGGGTTAGAACCAGTGGGGACCAGTTGCTGAAAGCAGCAAGTGGCCTGGGGAAGCTCACAAAGGTGGCACGCCTTTGAAGCTTCCCCTTCGTGAACCCTGCCCATCCTGGGGGAAGAGGCTTGGCATCTCGTCCCATTATGTGCATTGTTTCAGGCCCCAGAGAGCAGCAGGGTCTCGACCCAGGGGTCCAGAAATATGTCTGGTGGTGGTAGCTGAAAGCAGCCACTCAGCTTGGACACTAGTGGTAGGTTAGTTTTCAGGGGGCATCTCTAAGATGCCCTCTGTGTGCATTTTTCATTAAATCCCACACTGGAATCAGTGTGGGTTTAATGTGCTGAGAAGTTTGATACCAGACTTCTCAGTTTTCAGTGTAGCCATTATGGTGCTGTGGAGTTCGTAATGACAAACTCCCAGCACCATATACTCTTAATGGCAGCACTGCACTTACAATGTCTAAGAATGGACTTAGACACTGTAGGGGTACAGGGCTCATGCACCTGTACCCTCACCACTGGTACAGTGCACCCAGCTAGAGGGGTGACTGATCTATGCCAGGGCAGTGGGTTGTAGGAATGGCACACAGGGATGTGCGCCATGTCGACTCTTCACTTTGTTCTGCACCAAAACACGCAGCCTGCAAAGGCAGTGTGTGAATGTAGTGGTACAGGGCCTCTAAGGGTGGCACAATAAGAGCAGCAGCCCTTAGGGGTCTTCTCTGGTCACAGTCCCCTGGGTACCTGTGGTACCATTTACCAGGGACTGAACTGTGGCTAGAGATGCCAATTGGGTTTAGGCTTCAATGCAGTTTTTAGGGAAAGAACATAGGCCCTGGGTACCTGGTTAGCAGGAGCCCAGGGCACACTCAGTCAAAGCACATCAGCAATTCATCAAAAAGTGGGGGCAACCATGCAGAAGAAGGGCACTTTCTCACACAATACTGTTGCCCTCCAACTGAAATGACAAAATACTCCCTTTTAGCATTTGCCTCGCTCAGGATAGCGAGGACAGGCAGTCAAGGCGTAATCCAGGAGTAGCTCAAACACTCATGTTATCCAAAAGAGCCCCACTACTGATCAGAACGGATACCCACATATAATCCTTTGCACTCTCTCTCTCTCAATTGCGCACACATGTACAGACACCCTTCATTTAAGTCCAACACACAATGAAGGCCAAGGGCCCCAGTTATGGGCGACTTAATAGACCTTTTAAAGAGAGTCTGAGGGGCCGATTCCGATCTCGGCCGGTAGGGCACCGAATCGGATTCGGCTTAACCGGATCCGATTCGGAGCCCTCTTTCCCGACTGATTTGTACGTGCGTCCGGCCGAGCGAGTACGATGCGAGCGCACGCGAAATCGCCGACCGTCTTGTTCGCGGGTCCGAAGCGCTCCGACCGACTCGCACGGACACGACGCGCACCGCGCGATGGAGACGTTCCCCGGCCGGGCAAGTACGATGCGCGCCGCGACCAGTCCGACCGACTCGCGCCATCCGGCTCGACAGAGCAGTCGGAGCCGCACTTTGGGGGTCCGTGTCGGACCCCCTGTACGCGTAGCCGCGCGAGTCGCACACAGGGGGACCCATGGGTCCCCCCTACCTGTGCATGTATGCCGCGAGTCGCTTCGAGGCGTACCCGCTGTAGGGGGCACCCGTGTTCGCCTCGCACCCATTGGGTCAATGGGAGCCCGCGTACGCGTTGTACGTCCGGCTCCCATTGACTCAATGGGAGTCCGACCGACTCGAGTCCGATTGCATGCGTGCGCATCGTACTCGTTCGGTCGGACTGCCAGAGTCCGATTCGGTCGGAAATCTCTCCGGGTCCGGCTCGGTCGGAGAGATTTCCGGCCTGAATCGGAATCGGCCCCAAAATGTCTCCCTGACTAGAAAACAAACTTTTGTCACTGTTAGTGTCCACATAGCAGTGGTAGAGATGACTGTAGGCATTCTCCAAAAAGGGGGTACACTTTGGGTGTTCCCATGACAGCGGAGCCCAGCTCTGATATCGCTAATCAGTTAAAAAGAAATTACCACAATGGGCTTTCTGGACTGTAGCATTCATTGGGGGAACACAAACTGGACTGTACAGATAATGCACAAGGATAGGTTACAACAGCTTCAAAAAGCTAAGCAGAGGGCATATCTTCCAAAAAGTAATTGATGAGTCAGTATGAAAACCAAACAGCTACAAATATAGCACGTTCATAAGGAGTGCCTGGTTACTAAAAAGGCTGGTTACCAAATAAGAATGCTTTGGGAATCAGAGGCAACATATTTTCACTTGCTAAAAGTCTGCTAATTGCACAGCGATAGCATGCCACTACTGTACAAATCAGTTATTTACTCGTCGTCTATTTCGACCTCGAGCGCGGGTCTCGACGGGATGGAGTATTGGCTCATCTTGTGGTCGAATTCCTTCTTCCGCTGCAGGATGCTCGCCATTTCGGCCTCGAGCCTCCTCTTCTTCCTCTCCATCTCTTGTGCCTGTTCGGCGTCGAGGGCTGGAGCAGCTCTCTTCGGGGCCGTCGATGTCGACGACGATGTCTGCCCTTCCTTTCTTGGTGCCGAGGTGTGCTTCTCGGGGGCAACCTTCGACGCCCTTGGTTTTTCGAGGGCTCTTGCCGATTGGGAGTCCTTTTCGAAGGATCCGCTCGGCTGACTGTCCTTGGACGCTGTTGCCTTCGTCGAATGTTTCGGCGGCAATGCTCCCTTCGAGGACTTAGCTTCACTTCTACGAGTGTCGCTCGGGGCTTTAGCTTCACCCTTTCGAGTGTCGCTCGAGTGTTAAGGGGTCAACGACTCACCTTACCTCTTTCGACGTTTTCTTATAGACCTCGACGACTGCGCAGTCCTCCGGCGATGTTGTCCTACTCTCCACTGGAGAGGCCCAGGTCTCGGAGCGATGGAGGTGGTCCCTGCCCCTGCATGTTGTGGTTCGCCCTTCTCTGCCTCTCCCTCACTCTGAGGGTCTTGAGTGTAAACGCCGAGCACACGTTGCAGTCTTCGCTGCTGTGGTCGAGCGGCAAGCAGAGGTTACAGACTGGATGCTGGTCCTTCTGGGCGTACTTGTGGTCGCAGTTTGTGCAAAACTTGAACAGTGTCTTGTCCATACCCGCGCTCAGGGAGCCCCCTGCGAGCGCTTTCTTTGTAGGACGTCGAGATCCAGGTCGTAAACCTTCTTCCTCGTCGTCCCGGTTACTTGACCTTTAGTCCGGTGTAGTTGAAACTGATTTTCGTCGATTTTCCTTGATTCCTCTTCCAAACTTCTGGAACTCTTCGGCAACGATCCAGACCCAACGGCGGAAAAAAGAATCTGAAGATGGCGACCAAAGGTGGGAGCTTTCGCAGGAAGTGCGTCGACGTCACGAAGGACACCAAATGGTGGGACGTCGCCGCCCACCTGGTCCACGAAAAAAAAAGAAAAAGAGAAAAAAATACTACGATTCCGGACCCAACCACAAGATGGTGGAATAATGCACAGCATAGTGAATCCAGAAAGATTCACGCTGCAAAACTCATTTCCATATGAGATTATATAATACAACAAAGAAGAAACCATGGATTGACCATTACGACTGATCACACTGTGTCCAAATGGAAAGAAACATCAGAAACAAGACAAGGGTCTTATATGTAACTGTTCACATACCATGCCTGTCTATTTTTTTTGCTATTGAAATTTGTAGCTAGACAAACAACTCACCATCGGTAAGGCTCTTTCTGGTAGAGACTCTATTTGGCTGCAGATTCCTCACCTTTTGAATATTCCTCAGGTATCAGGTGGATCAGGAAACTTTTTTGTAGTATCTGAGTGCACCGGAAGGTGGCACCTTGCGGCTCCGCACTGACGCCATTCTGCTACGGATGTGAAGGGCCTATAAAGGCACCACTCCTGTGTGCTGACGTCAGTTGCTTTCGACACTGTCCATGCCTCCAGACGTGGAGCCCCAAAAGGAAATCGTAGATTAGTGTGCAGATTCCTAGACCTTGCATCTTATAAATTGATAGAGTCCAACCACAGAAAGGGGGGGATGGCTGGGTCGGTGAGGAATCTGTGGCTAAATAGAGTCTTGACCAGAAAGAGCATTACCGAAGGTAAGTAACCTGTTCTTCTAATAGAGACTTTGGGGCCGATTCCGATCTCGGCCGGTAGGGCTCCGAATCGGATTCGGCTTTACCGGATCCGATTCGGAGCCCTGTTTCCCGACCGAACCGTACGCGGGTCCGGCCAAGCGAGTACGATGCGAAATCGCCGACCGACTCGTCCGGGCGTCCCGACCGCTCCGACCGACTCGCTCCCGGCTCGAACCGCTCCGACCGACTCCGCTCGGACTCGACTCGCACCGCGCAATGGAGACGTTTCCCGGCCGGGTAAGTACGATGCGCGCCGCGAGCAGTCCGACCGAGCCGCGCACTCCGGCTCGTAAGAGCTGTCGGAGCCGTACTTTGGGGGTCCGTGTCGGACCCCCCTGTACGCGTAGCCGCGCGAGTCGCACACAGGGGGACCCATGGGTCCCCCTACCTGTGCGTGTACGGCGCGAATCGCTTCGCCGCGTACCCGCTGTAGGGGGCGCCCTTGTCCGACTCGCACCCATTGAGTCAATGGGAGCCCGCGTACGCATTGTACGACCGGCTCCCATTGACATCAATGGGAGTCCGACCGCCTCGAATCCGATAACATACGGACGCATCGTACTCGTTCGGTCGGACTGCACGGGTCCGATTCGGTCGGAAATCTCTCCGGGTCCGGCTCGGTCGGAGAAGTTTCCGGCCCGAATCGGAATCGACCCCTTTGAGTCACAGATCCCTCACCTTTTAAATAGATACAAAAGCAGTAACTAAGAGATGTGGGATGTGGATGGACTCAAACCAGAAAGTCCTGCAGCATCGAGCGGGAAAAGTGACTGTCTCGGCGGACTTGGCTGTCCAGACAATAGTGCCTTGTGACCGTATAGAGGGATACCCATGTAGCTGCCTAGTAGATGTCTAGGACAGGGAGTCCACATACTAATGAGGTAGTAGGAGCTTTGGACCTGGTAGAATGGGCTCACAGACCTTTTGGGGGCTGCTTCTCCTTCAAAGCGTAGCAGATCTTAATGCAAGGCACAATCCAGCGTGAGATGGTATGCTTCTGCACAGCCTTACCTTTCTTCACTCTGTGACCCCCCAAAGAGCTGATTGTCCACCCGGTGGTCTTTGGTATGATCAATGTAGAGGCTGAGCGCTCTTTTGGGGTCTATGAAATGAAGTCTCTTCTCCTCTTTAGAGGGGTTAGGCGGAGCATAGAACACCAGGATGGTGATGGATTGACCAATGTGGAATGGCATCACAACTTTCGAGAGAAAAGATGCCCAAGTTCGCAAAAGCAGCTTATCAGGGCAAAAGGTGGCGTATGGTGGATGAACACACAGAGGCCTATTATGATCTTGGTCGGAAAGCATCCGAGCTTAGGTCGGAGGCTTTCTGACTGAGATCGGCGGTTTCAATTCCGACCTGCTGATTACAATACAGCCGGTCGGAATTGGAACTGGCCGGTCATTCCGGCTGGATTCCGACAGGCTCAAGGAGCTCGTTGACACAAGGAGATGATGGACGGAGCGCTGAAACTTTTCAGACACTCACCCCCAGTCACAGATCTGGGTTGAATCCATCATCGTTCTTTAGCTCACTTTGCCACCTCAGTTCAGACCCTGCCATATGCAAATCAGTCTTGACCCTGTGCCTCATGGGAACAGTCCAGCCCGAACTGCCAAGCCAGGTCTTCCCTGAACCAGAAGCAAGCATCCTGGGACCGGTTTCAGGCTAACAGCCCTCATCAGCCAGGCTAGCTTGAATACAGTGGCAAAGTGAGCAAGGGACCCACGTCTGGGCATACCCTGCCAACTTAGGGCGAACACAGCAAACACAAGGAGATGATGGACGGAGCGCTGAAACCTTTCAGACACTCACCCCAGTCACAGATCTGGGTTGAATCCATCATCGTTCTTTAGCTCACTTTGCCACCTCAGTTCAGACCCAGACATATGCAAATCAGTCTTGACCCTGTGCCTCATGGGAACAGTCCAGCCCGAACTGCCAAGCCAGGTTAGATCTGCGGGCCCAACCCTTTTTTCTGCAAGACAGCTCGGAGGAATACCCAATCTACTCGATCGAATGCTTTCTCAGCATCGAGCGATAGCAAGCAAGAGGGTATCTTCAAATGGTGTGCCTTCCCGACTAAATGGGCAACATGTCGTACGTTGTCTGCCCCTTGTCGTTGGTGGATAAAGCCCACCTGATCTGGCTCTAATAGTCCAGGGAGGTGCGAGTCGAGACGTTTAGCTAGTATTTTAGTGTAGAGTTTGAGATCCGTCTTTAGGAGCACGATGGGGCGAAAGGAGGAACAGAGCATAAGATCTTTCCCCGGTTTGGGAATTAAGGCGATTTCAGCCATGGCCATATCCGTGGAGGGCCCTACCGCGTTTGAAAAAGAATTGAAGAGGCGGAGCATATGAGATTGAAGTTGGGGGAAGAAGGCGCGATGGAACAAGACTGGCAGACCGTCCGGTCCCGGAGTTTTGCCGAGAGGAAGGTCCTTTAGAGCGCCGGCGAGCTCCTCCGGAGTGATAGGTTCCTCCAGCAGTTGAGAGTGGTATCTGCTAATCGGGGACCACTCACAGGCCTCCAAGGTAGCTAATACCTGGTCTGGGTCGGGCGACTCCCTGGCATAGAGGGACGAGTAGTAGTTCTGGAATGCTTGCAGTTTGGTGGTTTCAGTGGTGGCCCAAGTACCATCCCCCAGTTTAAGTTTAGCGATGTGCACCTTAGCGGCCCGCGTTTGAAGGCGGCGTGCCAGGACCGTGCCCACCTTGTCCCCCACATCGTAGTACCGTTGTCGCAGGACTAAGAGAGCGTGTTCTGCCTTGTTGGTTCTGTGCGCCCGGAGCTGGCCTCGGAGCATAGCAAGGCGCCTCTTGTGTAGCGCCGAGGGATGCTCCTGGTCTAGTCTCTCAAGCGCCTTTATGTCCCGAGAGAGTTTGTCTTCAAACAAGCGGGCTTCCCGAGCCCGAGCTATAGCGATGGATGTGATACTGCCGCAAACCGTGGCATTAAACGCATCCCAGACTACGGGGAGTGGAGTCTCTGGGAGGTCGTTGGTCTCGAAGTAGGATGTGATAGCGTCCCGGAGTTCCGCCGCGTCCACGGGGTCCCTGAGGATATGAGGGGGAAAACGCCACCGGGAGGGACGGTTGGGGCGAGAGAAGTGATCCTGAATGAGAAGTTCCACATGAGCGTGGTCAGAGACTGAGATGTCAGACATAGACGCCGGAAGGGTGTCCTTGACAAGGTAGTGTGAGACGAAGAGGTAGTCTATGTGCGAGTAGGAGTGATGAACATGAGAGTAATAGGAGTAATCGCGGGTGTCCGGGGAGTGGTATCGCCAAATATCTATGAGGCCAAGTGCAGTTAGTTGCTTCTTTAAGGCAGCGGACATAGCCCCCGTCCTGTGGAATGAGCCTTCGCTACGGTCGAGTCCCGCCTCCCATACCAGATTGAAGTCTCCCCCCAGGATGAGACCAGGGTCATCGTGTGTTATGTGTTCCCGCAACAAACCCCGCAAAAATGAGTCCTGAGCCTGGTTCGGTGTGTAAGTGTTGCATAAGGTGAGGATTCGGTGCCCAATCTTGACCATCACTTTGAGGAATCTGGCATCCTTACTACGGACTACCCTGGGGTCCCCCTGGTGGATAACTGTTCGACAGAGGATTGCCACCCCGCTGATTTAGTGAGTGCAGATGCCCAGAGTTGAAGAGGGTATCGAGAATGAGCCATGCGAGAGACATCCTCTCTCAGGAGGTGAGTTTCTTGCAAAAATATAATGTCCGGATTTTGCAGTAAAAGATATCGCCATATCTGGTGGCGCTTGTTGGGGGAGTTAAGACCCTTCACATTGAGGGAGAGGAGTTTCAGACAGGGTACAGAAGTCATGATATCAGTGTACCAGGTGCGAGCGCCATCTCGGGCAGAAGAGCAGGAGTAGGACGCAGTGTAGCCCCCCCCCCATCGCAGCTCCAAATGAGACAAAGGCAGTGGCGTTCACTGCAGAGCCTAGCGCAGTGCTGAGGGAGAAAAGGGTAATCTGCACAAAGAGAACCCCCATCACGATCAGGGCCGCCCCCTGCCAGGGATAGGAGTAAGAAAAGGGAAAAGAGAGAGGTAAGAAAGAAGAGACATGATATCCCAAAAATAACAACGGCCAACGTGGCCAACAAGGTCTATTCCAGTCCGGGGGCAAGCCAGGCTCAGAGGCACAGGCCATCCCAGAGATGTCACTTTCCAAGGAATAGAGGTGGAGGCGGGTCTTAGGAGATCAGCATCACCCTCTAGGAGTGTAGTCCGGAACCGCCATCGGAGTGCAGTTCAGGCACAGGGCAGTCATGTCAACAAGATGTCGATAAGGGAGTGGGGTGCCAGTCCCACTTCCGCAAGAGGTCGGCATAGGGGGCGAAAAAAGGGAGGCAGCTGGCAGGGGCGCTGACTGACTACTTGTCAGAAGGCTGGGAGCCTGAGGGCGAATGTCCACCTTCTAAGGAACGGATGTGTTGAATAATGTCCTGTTTCTCCTGGGATGAAGTGCAGACTCCCTGGGGAGAAGGGCGTCTGGAACGATGTACCTTAGTCCATTGGGGTTTTGCAGGCTCGCGGGTCCTGGGAGGTAGACGCGAGGGGATAGTGGGCGGCGTGTCTGGGATCTGGAGCAGTTGGGCAGCCTCTCGGAAGGACCGCAGCACCCGGCGCTTTGACTCCCACTGGAAGATAAGTGCAAACGGGTGCCCCCACTGGTAGTGAACACCCATCTCCTGTAGCTTATCCGTTATAGGTCGAAAATCTCTGCGGAGGCGGAGCGTTGTGGGTGCAAGGTCCTGGAACAGTTGGATGGGGGTAACCTTGAAGGTGAGCTCTGCTTTGTCTCGGGCTGCCTTGAGGATGGCCTCCTTCTCTGTGAAAAAATGGACCCGGGCCAAGATGTCGGGGATGAGGCCAGGGCGTCCAGGTGGACCAGACACTCGGTGGGCGCGGTCCAGGGCCGGCGGGGATGCATCGTTGTCTCCCCTGATGTCTTGGAACAAGTCCGCTACAAAAGTCATAATGTCTGAACCCTCTACCCCAACCGGGACCCCCCTTAGGCGCAGGTTATTGCGGCGTCCCCTATTTTCCAAGACCTCCTGCTTGATCTGCAACTCGATGGGTTGTTCCTCCAGGGTGGCCAAGCGCTGCCATAGGTGTTCCTGATCCTCCGAGCGGGCATTGACTGTCCTTTCGAGGTCGTCCACCCTCCCTCCGAGCTCCACCACGTCCCTCCGAACCTCTAGACTGCAGGTCTTACAGAATACGGCAGCTAGGCTGGTTCTGAATCTTCCATCAGGCTCTCCATCTGTGCCCAGCCTGAAGCAACTCCACTGGCTGCCTGTCAGAAAGAGAACGCGTTTTAAGATTCTTTGTCTAGTTCACAAAAACATGTATGGTAGTGGCCCTGGTTACTGGAAAAAGAAGCTTAACTGGCATCAGCCAAACAGGCCCCTCAGATCCAGCAATAAGTACCTTCTTACCTCCATTAGAATTCGTACAACTAGAAATGGAGGAAGATCTTTTTCGTTCATAGCTCCCACTCTTTGGAACAAATTGCCATTACATCTTCGCACTATTGCTGATCAGCGTTTTCGTAGGGAACTTAAAACATGGTCTTTTGACAACTGATCCCCTGTTTTCTCTGTGAGTTGTTTTTAGTTGGAGATGCCCGTGAGCGCCATGAGACCTTCGGGTGATATGAGCGCTTTACAAATATCCCTGATTTGATTTGATTTGACGCAGGCCTGAACCTCTGTTCTAAGAGAGCTAATTTCAGATTTGAGTTTCTGCATGAAGTTGGCCATGAAGGACTGTGTGACAGGGTCAGAAGACCCCCCGGCCGATGATGCCATGTCTGCTGCAGAGGCTGATCCTGATTTGTTCCACAGGGCCGTGACCGGGTTGTCTTTAGGGGGTGCAGAGGGTTCCCTCCCGGTCCGTGAGCTAGTCATGTCCCCTCAGAGTTTTATGCAGCGAGCAGGAGGCCCGGGCGAAGGGACGCAGCACAAGGTCAGGCTGCTGCCCGGTCCGGTTGAGAAGGGTAGGCCAGCCAACAGAGTCAAGAGGCCGTTGAAGTGAGGGCCGGTGAAGGCGACGTGACGTAGGGGCAGCCAAAGGGCGATTCCTCAGTGTAGGAAAGTGGGTTTCTGTTGCAGTAACCCCCCCACTTTTTGCCTGATAACTGATGCACTTTTCCTTGGTGTGCCCTGGGTCCCTGCCAATCAGGTACCCAGGGCCTGTGTTCCTTCCCTAAAACTGCATTACAGCCTAAACCCAATTGGCCTCTCTGGCCACAGGTAAGCCCCTGGTAAATGGTACCCTAGGTACCCAGGGCACTGTGACCAGAGAAGGCCTCTAAGGGCTGCAGCACTTATTGTGCCACCCTTGGAGGCCCTGTACCCTGACACACACACACTGCCCTTGCAGGCTGAGTGTCTTGGTGCAGAACAAAACAGAGAGTCGACATGGCACACATCCCTGTGTGCCATGCCCTAAACACACTGCCCTGGCATACCTCAGTCACCCCTCTAGCTGGGTGCCCTATGCCAGTGGTGAGGGTACAGGTGCATGAGCCCTGTGCCCCTACAGTACGCAGGTCCATTCCTGGGCACTGTAAGTGCAGTGCTGCCATTCCGAGTATATGGTGCTGGGAGGTCGTCAGCACGAACTCCACAGCACCATGATGGCTGCACTGAAGACTGAGAAGTTTGGTATCAAACTTCTCAGCACAGTAAGCCCACACTGATGCCAGTGTGGGATTTACTGTAAAATGCACGACAGAGGGCAACTTAGAGTTGCCCCCTGAACCTACCCTACAATCCACGTCTTGTCTGAGGGGCTGCCTAGGCTGCCACACAGCAGACATGTTGCTGGACCCCTGGGTAGAGAGCCATCCGCTCTCCCGGGCCTGCAACAATGCACGTCCTGGGCGAGGTGCTAGGCCTCCTCCCCTAGGATGGGCAGGGGGAAGCTTCAAAGGCATTCCGCCTTGGTGAGCTTCCCCAGACCACTTGCTGTACTCGGCAACTGGTCCCCACCGGTTCTTCCCCCCATCCTGGCGGGAAGACTGGCGGGAAACACCAAGGGAGGAAAGGGGTGTGCCACCCTCTGCCAACCCCACCCCTCAGGTGGGGGAGGCGAGGTGAAGCACATCTCCGGGCTCTCGCCATCTTGAAGATGGGGAGCCCTGCCCAATCAGGACTAGGCTCCTGCCCCCTCCCACAGGAGAGTGGCAGGATAGGGGTGTACCCACCCCAGGGCAGGGACCCATTGGTCCCTGCCCTTTACCTACCTGTAACGCCCTAAATCTAGTATTTAGAGGCACCCTGAACCTTCCTTCCTCAGATTCCCGCAACCTAAGAAGAAAAAGGACGAAAGAAGACGCCCAGCAGAGGAGACTGCAGAGAACAACTGACTTGGCCCCAGCCCTACCGGCCCGTCTGCAGTTTTCAGAGATCCTGCGCCAAAAATAGTCTTGTCCTGCAGCCAGCGACCTCCAGAACCCCGGGGAGGACTGACTGCCTTCAACAAAGACCGGATCTCCTGTGAACAGCAGCTCTGTTCAAAAGAAACACCAAACAAAGACTCCGAGCCTGCTGAGGAAAAAGAAACCCGACGCCTGGAACCACCACTGCACCCGTCGCCTACAGCCCGAGTTCAAGTGGCCCAACGGTCCCAGCGAGGTCCCCCAGCTCTCCAGA
Source organism: Calotriton arnoldi (assembly GCA_963921515.1). Classification (NCBI taxonomy): domain Eukaryota; kingdom Metazoa; phylum Chordata; class Amphibia; order Caudata; family Salamandridae; genus Calotriton; species Calotriton arnoldi. The sequence continues at coordinate 2,265,510 of CAWUFW010000770.1, read as the reverse complement.
GTCCGAGTCCACCGCGGGTTGACCCCTCCAGGACTCCCCGACGTCGCCTGCAGCCTCTGCACGGAGACCCCCCCAACTGCGAGTGGCCCGGTAAGGTGAAATCCGACCTCAAAAGACACCCCTGCATCCAGCCGCCCTGCGCCCTGGAGAAAGGAATCCGAGGTGCACCTACATCCCCGAGCCCTCCAACTTACCTGCCCAGCTGTTGGTTCCTCCTGGAAGTCTTCCTGGACCAAGCCTGCAGCTGAAAACCAAAACCGAAAATCTCCATTGAAATCAACAGGGCACCCGACCTCAAAACAGCACCCTGCACCCGGCCGCCCTAGTGCCGCTGAGGGTGCCCCTTCTGTGCTAACTTGGTCCCCAACGTGCCCTGAGCTTAACCCTAGGAGCTTTGCTCCCACAACCCAGTGGCCTGCTTGCCAGCAGCCACCAACCGGAGTCCCCCTATCCTCCATAGGATAACATTGGGCCTCAACACTCTGCACCCGGCCGCCCTAGTGCCGCTGAGGGTGCAACAACAATGCATCACTGACCCTGGGAGACCCCTGAGTCTAACCCCAGAACCCTAACTCAAAAGACCGATTACTTACCTCGAAACCGATAACTCATTTTTCCTCATAGGATAACATGGACACTTTTTCTTCCAAAAAGTCTCTAAGTGTCAACTTTTGAAATACAAGAATATTCTTTAAAAATCGTACAAACTACAAAAACGTAATTACTTACCTGTTTTAAGTAAATGTCCCAGTGCTGAATCTAGGAGTCCAGCACTGGATTACAAAAGTAACGTTAAAGTAACTTACCGGCGAATTGAATTTCCTTCCATAGGGTAACATTGACTGGTTTCACTTGGAAATTCTTCCAAGTGTCGAGTTTTGAGACTTTACAATATTCACCTAAAATCAGCCGAATTACGAAAACGAATTTACTCACCTGCTATCAGGAGAGATCCCAGTGCTGGATCTTGGTGCCCAGCACTGACCCTAAAAAGTAATCATAACTGTACTTACCGGTAACTTGAATTTCCTTCCATAGGATAACATTGCCTGGTTTTTGCTGAAAAAGTTTCTAAGGGTCGATTTTGCAAACTTACAAATATTCGTTAAAAATCGCCTATATAACAAAAACACATTCTTCCAACTGTTTACAGGAGATGCACCAGTGCTGGATCCAGGATCCAACACTGAGTTAGAAAAAGTAACAATAACCCCACTTACCTGCTAAGTGAATTTCCTTCCATAGGATAACATTGGTGATTCTATGTGAAAAAGTTTCTAAGTGTCAACTTTTAAAATACAATAATATTCCTTAAAAATCACAACTGTAACCAAAACGCTTTTACTCAACTGTTTACAGGAGATGTCCCAGGACTGAATCTAGGATCCAGTCCTGTGGTAAGAAAAGTAATCCAAAAAGTAATCAATTGCATTTAACTAGAAATTCCCATTGAGCTCAATGTATAATTGTGTTTAAAATTGTGTTGCCTATTGCAACAACTGTAACTATTGCATTCAAAAGTCTATTGCCTATTGAAAGTATTTACCTAAAGCATCTCATTCTGAGAAAGTATATTTTGATACCTATTGTTGGTTCTAAAATAAAACAAGCATATATTTTTATATACAAACCATTGGCCTAGAGTTCAGTTCTTGAGTGTGTGGCTTCATTTGCTGACTGAGTGTGTACAACAAATGCTTTACACTGTCCTCTGATACTGCCTTACTGCTCGACCAAGCTACCACTTTAGAGAGTAAGGTTATATCTAACTTTAGCCTCTGCCAAACCTCTGGGGACTGTGGACTCTGTGCACACTGAACCTTACTTTGGTTCAGTATATACAGAGCCACTTTCTTACACTCAGGGCCCCCCAAGTGTTCCACCGGCCAATTGGGAGAGTGTGAGGCACAAGCAGGGTTGGTCCGTTGAAAGAGTAAAGTTCCGGCCAGGCAAGCGTTCGATATCGCCACCCCTCCACCAGGGCACGTAGGGAGGGCCGCCCGCACAGACCGGGCAACAGATTCAGGAACTGAGACGGCACTCAGTGGTAGCACTCCCCTCTAGGGCTCCCCAGGAGGTCTGCCAGGGTCTACAAGGGTACTCGTGGCGTTAGATATTGAGGTGTCTACTTCCCCCGAGGAACAGTCAGGCAGCAGCACGCAACGTGCACTCACCGGGGTGCTCCAACGAAGTCACTGCGTCACAGCGAGGAAGTGGGCCAGAGCACCAGGCCCCACAATCCGGCAACGGGAGCCCGAGGCAGCGGCGAGGACAGCGTGGCCGTATGTCTCAAGAGAGGCTGCTTGTAGGCGCTTCGGCCCCCGGGTCGTCGCTCCAGGCCTCCAACGCGGGAGCAAGCACCCCAGTGCGGCGTTAAAGTAGTGAAGGGGGCCCAAACCAACCAGGTGCCCCCAGGGTCCAGGGAGGCCCAAGATGGCCGGCGCCCTGCCTCCGGCCGAGGCATGATCCGGTGTCGCCCCACGCTCCGCCTTGTGTAGCCTGGGGCTCCCGGCAGTGTCAGCAGGGATTCCCCGGGGCCCACCTATAACCAGGGAGGCCCCGCCGGGGCGGTGAAGATGCAGGCTAGGCCCCGTAGGTCCGGGGAGTCCCAAGATGGCCAGCGCTTTGCCCCCGGCTGAGGCACGATCTGGTGGTGCCCAACGCTCCACCGTGCGTAGCCCGGTGCCTCCGGCAGTGTTAGCGGGGAATCCCCGGGGCCCAGCTACGATCAGGGAGGCCCCGCCGGGGTGGTGAAAGTGTGAGTCAGGCCCCGCGAAGATCCAGGGAGGTAGGGCGGCAGGAGTTGAAGATGCCGCCGGGCCGATCACCGGCAGAGAGTGCCACCTGTGGAGTCTTCTCAGCGTGCAGGCCAGCACCTCCAGTGGCGTCAGCGGGAGGGTTCCGGGGCCCAGCCGGATGCGAGGCGTCGCCGCCGGTGCGCAGGCAGTGCTGGTCAGCCCCGTGTGAGACCAGCACAGCAGAGGCCCAAGATGGCGGCTAGGCGGGCCGCTGGCAGAGAGGGCTCCCCCCAGGGATCAGCGCCGGGGCACCCCAGCTCCCGTACCTCCGCCGTGGGTCCTGTCCTCTTTCTGCCGGTGATCCCCAGTCAGAGGGTGCAGATCGGTGCTGAGATCCGCCCACCCTGGGGAGCACGGGTCCGGGGTCTCCAAGATGGCGGCGGCACTCCCGAAGGCCGGAGCACTCCCCCACCGGCTCCGCTCTCACCGCCGCCGGCCGGTTCGGAGGGACGCCGGGCCTCTAGACAGTAGCCCGGGCTCTTCCACAGATCAGGCACCCCCAGCCAAGGCACCCCCGAGGCTGCAGTGCCGCTTAAAATGCTTATATCACCGGCGGAGGCCCGGAGCTCCCACGGCGTGCGTCTCACTCCATCAGTAGCGAGACCACGCCCCTAAACAGTACAATTTTAAAGAATTTCTTTAGGGTTTCAAACTCCACACTTAGAAACGAAACTTTTCCAAGAAAAACAGTCGATGTTATCCTATGGAGGAAAATTGTGTTATCGGTTATAAGGCAAGTACTCGGTAGTGCGAGTTGAGGTTCTGGGGGTAGACTCAGGGGTCCGCTAGGGTCAAGGATGCACTCTCGTTACACCCTCAGCGTCACTAGGGCGGCCGGGTGCTGAGGCCCAATGTTATCCAATGGGGGATAGGGAGCCTCCGGTTGGTGGCTGCTGACGAGCAGGCCACTTGGTTGTGGGAGCAAAGCTCCTGGACTTTAGCTCAGGGCAAATGGGGAAAAAAAGTAGCACCAAAGGTGCACCCTCAGGGGCACTAGGGCGGCCGGATGTAGGGTGCTGTTTCGACGTCGGGCGCCCTGTTGTTTGCAATGGGGAGCCTCCGGTTTGCAAAGGCACTGCAGGCTTGGGGACGAAGGTTTTCTGGGTGCGACCACCACTTCCAGAGGTAAGTTGGGAAGTTGGGGGTTGGTTAGGCACTGTCGGTTTTGCCACCCAAGGCCGTGGGGCGTCGGGTGCAGGGGTGCCTTTTGGGGTCGGATCTTCTTACCAGCTCCTGGTCGCGGTTGGGGGGACCTTCCGGATTTAGGCTGCAGGCGTCGACTGGAGCCTTGAGACAGGTCAGGGGTCACCGGATCTTGGGTTAGGATTGCCGGTGGGACCTCCTCGTGGTGTTTGCCCACTCGAGCTTGGGCCGTGGACGGCGGGTGCAGAGTGGGGCAGATCCGCGGTGTCCGGCCAGAGCCAGAGGTTGCAGATGAACAAATCCGGTGTTCACGGGAGACACAGTCTTTGTGGTTGAAGGCAGGCAGGTCCTCCGGGGTTTTCGAGGTTGCTGGCTGCAGGACACACCGGGATTTCGCAGGAGCAGGTTCGAGGTGGAGACAGGCCGGTAGGGCTGGGGCCAAGTCAGTGGGTGTCGTCCTCTTGTTCGGTCCTTCTTCTTCTTGTAGTTTCTTCTTGTGTGAGGAAGCAAGGTTCAGGGGTGCCCCTAAATACTAGATTTAGGGGTGTTACAGGTAGGTAAAAAGGTTGGGACCAATGGGTCCCTTCCCTGGGGTGGGTCCCTGGGGACTTGACACTTGATCGTCCCCTCTTTGCATTGAAACGCAGTAGTAATTTACACGATCTGATGGTACACACGAGACCCAGAAATACAACTAGTCAGAATAGGCAACCAACCTTGTGGGGGGTGGCCCCAGTAACTGGTCATTTTCCATGTGGGTCCTGTTCAGTGTGCCCCTTTACACGACATATGACTGAAGTAAATATACTGCCAGGTACACCTTGGAAACTGAATAGTCATACCAATTGTAACACTAGCGGAGTGGTATATATGATAACATGTCCCTGTTCACTCATCTACATTGGTATGACAACACGGAAGGTCCGACAGAGGATTGTTGAACACCGAAGTACCTTCCGGTGTAAAAAATCTAACACACGTATGACCAAACATTATTTGGAGATGGCACACACAGAGGACGACTTGCAATGGGTTATCATTGATAAACCCAAGTATGACATTAACATGGGTCCCCTCGATAATGTTCTCTTTCGGCGCGAGCAGCGTTGGGTGTTCCGCACGAAGAGCCATATAAGGGGTTTAAATGAGGACATTCCTTGGTGCTCTGTGTAGTCTGTCCATTCATTTTCTGCCTTGTGTCTGGGGTATGGCACTAGATGTCGATGACTGATCTGGTCGTTTTTTGTGGATTTGCATGTAGGAGTGGCAAGCAGTAATATAGTGCATTCTCAAAATAAGGGGGAGTTTGGGCCACCTCAGTATGTAGTGTGTCCGCTTTTCCCCTTCTTTTCGATACACCGATCTGAAAAGAATACATTTACTAGGCTGCTTTGCGATATGTGTGCTGTTCGTGTTATAGCGAGCCCTTTATGAGTGGAGACCGGTTGGTAGTGCATATCATCTGTATGCCACTGTATACGCATTTATTTTTGCTGATTAGTGATATGCATCAGCAGTATGTGCATAAAGGTTTCGCGTTTTTTGACACAGACATTGGGATTAGTGCACACTACAACTCCCATGAGCCACTTGACCCGGAAGTTTGCATGGTTACTTCCGGGGTAGGATACTTTCATACCGACGCTTTCCGCTTTATAAACACAGCGCGGTAAAGCGTTCTTTCCCTTTGATTTCTACCGCATATGTGACGACACAGAGGAACAAGAGGTAAAGGGTAGTTGCTCTTCATGGAAGAGCGGTAATCGTACTTTTAGCAATCGTAACTTTTTTGGATGTGAGGAGTGAGTGTTTGTGTAATTAGTACTCGAGTTTTGCCACCCTCGGGGGACATATGCTTTTCTGCATATTTTGCTACTTGAACTCGGAGTAATGTTTGTGCCCTGTGTAACTACTGCTCTTAAAACATAAGAAATGCGGATATTTGTGTGGAGTGTTTTTGAAACGGGTACTCGAGTTTTGCCACTCTTGGAGGCTATATGTCTTTATGTAACGGTTGCAATTTTGAACTTGGGGCTACGATTGTGCCCTAGATAACCACTGTTTTTATACAAAAGATATGCGGATATCTTTGTGGTGATTCTTAAGTGTGCATGGAAATACCACAATTGAGTTAACTACATTGTATGGTATTGAGGAACCCCCTTTGTTTCACTTTATACTAGGTGCGGTAGAAATATTTATTACACTATTTAATATAATATATCCCTGATTGATATGTATAAACAGCGAAGAGGCAGTTAGCAGCTGTGCATAATGTACTGTTGAAACGAGACTATTAGTTTTAATATATTACATCCCTGTGTGTTATGTATAACAGTGAAGAGACAGATAGTAGCTTTGCATGATGTAATGTTGAAACCAGAGTTTAAGTTTTAGTTTTTATTTCCTCAGAAATCTGTGATCTGAGGTAGAAACTCCCATAAGGTGGAAGTAAACTTATATTACCGCCTAGGTGAGTCAATGTAATTTAACTTAGAAGTGCTACGGTACGTTCTTAATCACGTGTGTGGGTTAATCACGTGTGTGGTGTTAAGGGTGTCATATTGGTATATTACATTGATGAAATTGACAAGATTGTTTGTCTTTTCTAGACATTGGACCGGACTGCAGCTGGTACCATGTCATAATAACCATGACAACTAAGTATGGTTTTTAAACATTTAATTTTTTACTTAAGTTCAGCAGAGTGACATTGCTTTAGGTCCTGACGAATGCCGCGAACCTTGTTGGTCATCTGGCAGAAGCATGTTGACCTTTGACGAATAGGACATTTTTTCAGTCCTATATATCACTGACTTTTTAACCCTAGTCTATGGGGACATGGAATAAATTGAGTTTAGTCACCCATGAGCTAGTTTTAACGCACTGTTAGTTTTTCTTTTGCACTCTGCCCCTCACCCCAATCGCCTAAATTGGGAATACCAGAAAACACCTCACGCTCCTCTCCAGAGGGAGAGTTGTAGCCCACACTGTGTACCTTGCGGTCGCAGTGTGCAAGAGGGGACCCAATGATGAAGCATGTCACCTTTGGGTGAGTGAGGGTTCTCGTCTTTAAGATAATGACTTCCCTTTTCCCCGTTCAAATATTTTGCAGTTTTTGTTGCAATAACTAGCGTCCCATTATTTTGTGTGAGTAACACCCCCTATTATGCCACCCTCCAGTGGGAGGGGGGCATAAGCTTTTCCCTGGTTGGCTGAGTCCCCCCATCTGCAAGATGGCGGGGACTGAGAGTTGGGCTTCACCTCGCCTCCCCCACCTGAGGGGCGGAGTTGGCAGAGGTGGGCACACCTCTCTTCCTCACTTGTTTTTCCCACCGGTTCTCCTGCCCAAAGTGGGGGTCAAAACCAGTGGGGACCAGTTGCTGAGAGCAGCAAGTGGCCTGGGGAAGCTCACAAAGCCGGCAAGCCTTTGAAGCTTCCCCTTCCTGAACCCTGCCCATCCTGGGGGAGGAGGCTTGGCACCTCGTCCCAGGATGTGCATTGTTTCAGGCCCCAGAGAGCAGCAGGCTCTCGACCCTGGGGTCCAGAAACATGTCTGGTGGTGGCAGCTGAAAGCAGCCACTCAGCCTGGTCAGTAGTGGTAGGTTAGTTTTCAGGGGGCATCTCTAAGATGCCCTCTGTGTGCATTTTTCATTAAATCCCACACTGGCATCAGTGTGGGTTTAATGTGCTGAGAAGTTTGATACCAAACTTCTCAGTTTTCAGTGTAGCCATCATGGTGCTGTGGAGTTCGTAATGACAAGCTCCCAGCACCATTTACTCTTAATGACAGCACTGTACTTACAATGTCTAAGAATGGACTTAGACACTGTAGGGGTACAGGGCTCATGCACCTGTACCCTCACAACTGGTATAGTGCACCCAGCTAGAGGGGTGACTGATCTATGCCAGGGCGGTGATTTGTAGGCATGGCACACAGGGATGTGTGCCATATTGACTCTTCACTTTGTTCTGCACCAAAACATGCAGCCTGCAAAGGCAGTGTGTGAGTGTAATGGTACAGGACCTCTAAGGGTGGCACAATAAGTGCTGCAGCCCTTAGAGGCCTTCTCTGGTCACAGTGCCCTGAGTACCTGTGGTACCATTTACCAGGGGATGACCTGTGGCCAGAGATGCCAATTGGGTTTAGGCTTTAATGCAGTTTTAGGGAAAGAACATAGGCCCTGGGTTCCTGATTAGCAGGAGCCCAGGGCACACTCAGTCTAAGCACATTAGCAATTCAGCAAAAAGTGGGGGCAACCATGCAGAAAGAGGGCACTTTTTCACACATGGCACTACCTTCTGGCACCCTGAGATACTACAGAACAGTTTCCAAATCCAGTCTGGGGAATATTCAAAACATGAGGAATCTGTGGCTAGAAGTCTCTATCAAACGTTTTTAACAAGTAAATCATATCAAACTTCATACAATTTTGAAAATGTATGAATACTCATGAATTCTCTTACTCACTTTGGAACCAGTTGTGGTCTGGAGCGTAGGCATCACTTGTACTTCCTTATAGGTGGCAGGTTTAATGGGGGTAAGTGAGGGCAGAGGTTCAGGCTGAGGTTCCACGTCTTCACCATGTACAACAGGTCTAGGCCTTTCCGAGAGCAGACAGCTACCCTTGTCCACCTGCTCATATTTCAGTGCAGAGGTGAAGTCTACAATTCTAGATAAAACCAGGTAGAGACCATTAGACATATTTTCTGTTTTGTACATTCTTCTAGAAATTTTGCAAAATGCCAACACCGATATAAAAACACAGGTACGAGTCATGCACAAATACTATTTACTGGAAAAACAAAATATTTTGTAATTAGTTAGCTATAATACGTTAAAAAAATCATTGTGTAAAAAGAAATCCAGTTAAAACATTTTGACACTGTTTATTTCTACTTACTCCATGTTAAAGATCAGGTTCTGGATACAACCATAAAATGACTTATTTGTCTTCAATGCAGGAATACTCTCCCCAGGTGGGATCCCACCGACGTACACATTGGAAACATTTAATGAACTTGCTTCCAGTTGTTGGGCAGTAAATTTCATGTCTGTTGGCTTACTTTCATCCACCTGCACTGTTACGTTCCTGAAAGGTAATACAACTGCATGTAAAATTGTATCTATATGTCACTTTGATGCTGTGACAAAGAATGCTCCACACATAATATTCATTTGTTTTACTACAGTTCGGCAATTTACTTCTGTGACATTATGGCTCGGCTAGAAATGTGACACTTACTAATGGATGAGCAACACCAAATATTCCACTCTTCATTGAAAAGCTTTTAACTCAACTGTATTGAGGAATTTAAACAAAGGATCCACACAGTAAAAAAGACTCATAAGTAGCTATTAAAACTCAGTGAAGCAGAAAATGTTGTGTGCTTCCCAGTCCACCAATAGAAACTGCTGAGTTCGCATCAACACAACCTTTACAATGATGGTGTTAAGTTTAAGGTATACCTCTTGTTGCGGATCACGATGATTGAATGCTGTTGTCCATCGCTGTAAGCTCCTGTGGCCGATTTAAGGACAGCTTTTCTCATACCTGTGCCAGGGTTAATATGCACTTCCAAGTTCCCAGCCACCAACATGATAGAAAAAAATGGCTGTGGAGAGACAATCACGACCTTCCAATTCAATTCCATCTGACATAACGCATGATTTCAAAGTTCACACAATGGTTATATATGGCGATGATGAAAACATGCCCTATGTAAAGAAATGTACGAGCACCTTGGTGCATGCAAGAAAGAAGTTTGATATTGTCTTGATGACATCTTTAAAAATTAAACAAAAACTTAGGGTCAAATTAGTGCAAGCCAATGTTATATAGTAAGGTGTACACTGAAATTCAAATTTAGTACAAGAATCACATGCTGCTAGGCCTTTAAAAATGTGACTCTCTATTCACAGAGCTTGGCAGTTATAAACTGGTTGACGCTAACATATGATGGCATCAAGTTTGTATTTGTAATGTAAATGATTTATTGCAAATCAATCGCTCGCACTTTGCGACATTATTTTTTTAGCTGCACAAACATTCAGCATTACCAAGACATATCATGAATTGCATTTAGGATTAGCATGCACTGAGCGTTTTTACCTGGTTTAGCACACATTAATGTTGATGTGAAAACTAAAGATAATCCACTTTAAACTTAGTGCACACCTGTTCCATTTTTATGTTATTATATCAAACAAAACCTGTTGTGAGCACCAGAATTTTTCACTTTCTTTTGTTCATGTTTTGCATTTTTGTCTTGTATAAGGATTTTTTCTAAATCTAAACTAGCCTGGAAAGGTAGCATAGCATTTACACATAAACATAAGAAATGATTGGACGTGTGCATATTACAGGTACATGGATATGAAAAGCTTGCAATGGAGGATAAAGAGTAACATGTACATGTGCAATAAAACACATTTCATGGGATGGGAATTAGGTAAAAGGATGGAAAAGGTACTGGGAGAAAAGGGTCAGGGACAGAACAAGTGCTTTCCAGGTCAGGAGTGACCCATGATTTGTTTCAGTACAATAAATACTTACCACATGTGCTTGCCTGCGGTTACGCTTTTTCACTCCCTTGCTGAGGCCAGCCAGGATTATGCCAGTATCATTCTTCGTGGAAAAGGTGGCCATGATCTCAAACTTTGATGGCAGGGAAATGGGCGGTAGTTCGATGTAGCCATTACTCAGAACAGTAATGCTATGGATAGGCTGTTGTGATGATCAAATGAATAATCATTAAGTGAAAACTCCAGGCAAGTCTAGTTGGTACTCTAAGAATAATAATTTCTTAATACACAAGGAAAGCAGTTGTGCACCCACTCTCTGGCTTAATTCGTATTTCAACACATTCTTAAAATCAAGTTTTAGCCACATCAAAACATGCAAGCAAAAGATGAGAGTTCATAAACATCAGAAAAAATCCATTCATTCAAAAAGCACCGTGATACAGATCTCTACTCATCACCACAAATGGGACGTTTTCATGCCAAACTGTCAATGTAAATTGATCCTCAGGCCAGATATCGGAAAAAAGGCAGTATTTTGCCTGGTAGAATAGCTGCTGTGTTTGAACCAAAGCTCCCACTTTCGTGGGAGTCACAAAGAACCCCATGAGTACTCCTTATAATCTCCCGCCATTAAAATTCTATCCAAAATTGAGCAAAATCACGATATCAATGGCCTGTCACATTTAACAGTAATCATATAATTTTCAATATCCAGTGGGTATTACTGTTTTTCCCCTCCATCATATCAATATTGAGAGAAATCGATTTGAAGCAGCACACAGAGCCCAATAAAAGAGATCATTCACCTCTGCCTGTATTTGCCCAAAAAAATGAATATGTGTGTCCTGCTGTTTAGGGAATGGAAACAGATGCAAACTGTTGATCCCCAATCCAAACAGAGACCTTTAAAAGGTGTACTCTGATAGGGAAGTAAAATTATATGCTTCTTTCAGAGATGTGTAGAAGAAGATGGAGGCATGCTTCACATTGAAGGATATGAGTGATTGGGGTTCTGGCACTGAGGGTTGCTGGTAGGGAAAAGCTTGCTTTCTGGGAAAGGAAGGAGTCTTTGCAGGGAGTGCCAATGGTGGAAGGGCTTTTTCTGCTGAAAAAGAGGGATCTGTGTAAGAAGTGTATAGGGTGCAGGGTGATTTAGGAGACTGCAGGGTGGTTCTGTGCAAGGGAAGGGTGACTCTGGTAATTGGAAATGGTTGCAGAAAAGGTTTGGTGGGTAGTAAAAAAACGTATGATGAAAAGAGTTTAAAATGTAATCAAATTATGGATTCTATGAAGTGTCTTGGGTTGTCCAATGTGCAGGGTGCACTTTGCTCAGGTTATGGGCTCACTGGAAGGAGGAGGGTGGGTCTCCTACTGCCTGGGATTGGTGAGCTGTTCTGGAAATGGAATGACTCCTAGAGAAGTCTCTGTACCTGACCCTGAGGGAGATGAAAATGATACAGTTGCTACTGCATGTGTTCATATCTTTGAATCTTGCTGCTTTTATGGAAGGAAATTGGATGGAAGGGTTTCTCTTTTGCTGGAACAAGTACTTGGACATTTTTACCAACAGAAATGTTCTGTAGCATTCAAAGTCAGCACAATTTAACAAAGTTTAGCTAGTTTGATGACTTTTAATTAAAGTGAAACGTCATTGTATCAGAAGATTACCTCAGTGAAAATGAAACTATAGTAGCAGTTTAAATGAAAGGATTTTACCTCAGTGAAAATTGATTAGCATTTGCTGCTTCAAAAAAGAAATGAGAAAAGTAAGCACAACATCACTTACAATGCTATAGGGCCTTACAGAAGTCACAGTCATCCTTCTACATCACACCCATGACATGGAACGACCTCCCTCAACACAACAGAGCCTCCTCCTCACTTCTTGAGCTCCACAAGAAGCAGAAGACCTGTCTCTTCATGTAAGCACCTTGGGACCACACACCTAGCTCAGCACCTGGATACCCCCTTGGGGGAATTAATGGGCTATACAAATCAACATAACATAACATAAAGTAATGTAACTTAACATAACACCCGTGATAACGTCTGTGTAGCTTTGTTTGAACGCTACCACAATCTGTATTGATACAGTTCTCCCTAACTTGTTGATGAACCAAGGTGTGTGCTTTGAGAACCCCAGAAGAAGCTATGCCTCTCAGGGCCAGCCTTCTGCAGACACCAATGAACAAATGCATGAATGTGCCCCGACACACAGCTCCATGTAAAATGGTTTCTGAGGCAAACACTGCTTCTGAGAGAGGACAACATATCCACCTAAAAGGCCTGAACCCACTGAAGTTGGCAGCAAGTCATCTCACTGAGCAGGGCATGCGCCACATCTTGTTCGTGCATGGACTGGCTATGATGTCATATTTCTAGTCCTCAGCATTACTAGTCCATGCAAATTAAACTGTTACTCGGCAGTGCACAGAGAGATGGTCGATGACCCACAGTTGACTACAATAGCTACAGGCACTACTCTGTAGTGGCATTTTAAATTAATATTATCAGAGCACTGTCTCTCTGCACCGCTGCTAGCAGTGGGGAAACCCAAGGCTCTCGGGAAATTTACCTGCTTGTTTAGTTTGCTCAGAAGAGCTGCAGGTCATGGCTTGTAGCAGTATGCAAGCAAATCACCCACTGTCCAATCAAAGCACAGCTGGGCAATGAAGAAACAACAAGCACAGGCCATGAGGGAAGAACCTACATGAATCCCCATGCAGTTTGATTCTGGGACATCAATCTTACAGGGGGCAAACAAGGTGCAGTACAACAGACAGACTGACTATTCTAGTGGCCAGAGGATTGCTAGAGGGCGCGGAGGCAGTGGACAGCAAGCCTCTGCTGAGATAAAAACTACTTACTGTTAAAGCAGAGTGGCAATTCTCACTGCATTACACACCACTCTCTATGAGTCTCAGTGACTGCCATATACCATGCAGTTTGCGTGGCTCTGAACTCTCGCACGTGTGGAAGATAGTACAGCGCAAAGTGGTGGTCTCTGTTTCATTGTAGATAATTCTCCCTAATTTGTCTATTGCCCAGATGTAACAAACAACACACGGAGTTGCACGAAAACTACCACCCTTGCAACCTTTAAATGACATGATGTGGCCTACTTAGCAGAATAATTCCTAGTAATTTTACACAAAAACAACCACTACCATAAAAAACTCAGAAAACAAGACTTTAACTATCTTGAATACTAAAACCTAAACAAAACTGGTATTATGGTGCAACAGATAAATGTTGGTACTTTGAACACTTTGCCAGAGAACATTCTAAACTCTTCACTCTGTTTCTATTACTAGATTAGGTGTAAGAAACTATAAGCCGCAAGAAAAATTACAGACTTTAAAGTTTGCAGTCCAGTATTTTCACACTAACTGAATCAAATGAAACAACGAATATGAATTTTATTTTCAGGGCACAATTCATGAATCGTTTACATCAACCCACTTAATGGCATGTAAGTGACTCCTACCTCCAATTTGCAGCCCTTTCGTACGCCGTAGGAGTTACTTAACAAGTCAAAGTTAGACCGTGCAATTTCCAAGCTCTTAATGCATCCCACAAAGGACCTGCTGCTGAGCTCTTTTCTGAAAGAAAAAAACCCATAAAATCGTTCGGAGATTCATGCACCCTTCGGAAATGTTCAAATAATGAGCAGAAGGGCTAAGCTGCCCTAGCTAGGGGCATACTAATCGCACAAAGGTGTAAAGAAGACATAGTACATTAGCAATCCAACCACATTAACTTCCAACTAGGCACATTCTTCTAGGATTAACAAACGCAGATGTGCAATGCAGTCACAAATATAATAATTTATGTTTCAACATAAGTATGTCTCATTACCTGTTCTACATTATTATCTGCTTAACAATTTGTAATGTAACATAAGATTTAAAAATCATCACTGGGCTCAGAAAGTACTTCCCGTAGGGTTGCATTAATTCAGTACTTGCATAGATGTGATTAAGAAAACAATGCCTTACATTTAATTTAATTTAGAATGCTTCATATTTCATTTAATTCTGAACAAGTACAACTGTATCGGAAGACCGTAGCATGAAAATAATGGGCTGACGTCAAGTTGGCCAATAACTGGCCTGTTAATTCGAACCCCATTATCCCCTGCCGCATTACTAATACCATGGGCATTGATAATTTCAAAGGAAGAGGGTAAATACCTCTATTACAAGATAATGAGGAATAACATGGAAGACTCGGGGTTGGCGCACTGAATCATATAATTTTTTCTCCGTTTTCAGAAGAATGTTCATTAGGACATTTTGACAGCTCTCTGCAGGCAATATGGCTGGGTGAAATTAAACCCCTGGACCTGAGGTGTACCTCCATACCTTGTGCTTCCCAATGGAGCTGGTAACTCCTGTTACCGGCCCCTTTGGGAATTATGGACCGTTTGTAATGGGCTCCTAAGGGAAAAATGACAACTGCTTTACATTTATGGTACGCAAGAATGGGGATATTGCAGTGATTGTGGACTATATTATATGGGTGTTTGCAAGACCAGGAGCAAAGGTTTTGCTCCTATTTTTGCACTAGCACCAGTTTATAGAATTGTACTTGATCTGGTCCAGCACTCAGTAGGAACTGATTTTTAAATTAAAAATAAGTGCTAAAAGCTGCAAATTTGCTAACAGGCATAAGAACATGTATTTTCACGCCAGAATTGTTAAATCTGAAGCCAAATCTCAGTGAGGACCTGCTACAATATTATTAGTTCTGAGCAGTTTTTGCACCAGGGAATTTTGCAGCAGACGCCACATGTCCGCACTGAGGAGTCACACCAGTGTTTAGATTTGCACAAATGATTTGTGCACTTGTTTTCATACTAGCACCGAATAGGAAATGAGCTACTTTGATCTGAGTGCTCAACTCTAAACAAATTCACTAGATATAGTACATAGCAGTAATGTCGGGTGCAAAGACCTTTTTGGCTAATTTTCCCACAATTATAATGCAAAATACCTATATCAGGAGCACAAATTTGTTGATCGCCTAATTCAAAGTTTTTTCATTCAGTTTATCCTTGTTTTTGCTGCATCAGACACCCTAAGTGAGATGTTTATGCCCAGACGTGGGTCTTGGGCTCCCTGTGCCATAGGACTTGAGCTACATCCTACTGACGAGCCCTAAGTATGGCAAAAACAGTCTGGGATTGCATGTGGTTCCCTTCTGGAGGGAGCCTCGCCTGGCAGTTCGGGGTGGACTGTTTCCATGAGGAACAGGGTCAAGACTGATTTGCATAAGTAAAACAGACCTTTGTCTAGAGTGGCATGGTGGATGAAAAATGGTGCAGCCCGAGCGAATGCCAATGGCTAAGATTAATAAAAGCATTCTATCCATCACCTTAAGGTTGTTTCAGTTTAGCCCCAGCACCTAAATGAGACCAATAGGATTTTCCTTTTTTTCCAGCCAGTCTCGTACATATTCATAAACTACATAGTAATACTGTTTCAAAAGATCGGCTGCAGCAGGTAAAAAAACACGAGCTAAATTATATCCGGCTGTATTCAGTTATCAGATTAAATCATTCCAGTGAACAAAAATTAGAATCTGTGAAAATAATAGCAAAACAAGAAACAAATGTGCCACACCCAGAATCATTCACTTCATTAACTCCAACACTCTGTTTCAGACTATCTACTACCCATAGTACAACCAACCAACATTCATGACATCAGAGGGGTGTCAGGCTTATGGTAATCGGCAGACTAGCATGTCTAAGAAACGTTATTTTCTTCACTGGGCGCAAATGCAATGTTTTGCAATAGGTATTCAGAGATTGCTAATTCCTCTTCAAATATGTTACCTGACAGTCCTTGACCGTGGGAGTCCGCCAATGTAAATTGGGTCCTTTGGGGAGCGATTAAGGTCTGCAGCATTGCCAGGCGATTCACCACGCATTGTCTCATTCTGCCTTGTGTTAAATGCATCCATAACAACTAGGTATCCTTGGGAAGAATAAAAGCATATGTTAGCTACAAAAGCCGTACTAAAACCGATATATGGTGAATTACAATCACCATGCGTCATCTTTTTTCACCTCCTCATCCTTAAGAAATTTTATAGAAACGGTATTCAGTTTTCAGCAAGTTACTCTACTGCGGTGTCTTAATACACACCATCCTTCATAAACTATCTGAACATTCCTAAGGTAGAAACCCCAAGACCCTACTTTAATATTCTACTCATATGTGACCCAATATTCCCGGTCCAACATGCAGAGTTTCCAGGTACATGTGCCAAATTCAACTTAGGGTACTGTAACATAAAAGAGTTCCAAGAGATAAAATGTGTTCTTTAAAGTGCCCCAACATTTTACAATTGTTTCAACTAAACTGCCAGGAGGACTCTACTCCCTACTCCAAGTTCTTTTTTTTTGTTTTTGTAGCCACTGGATGCTATCCCCCAAAAAGTATATACTTCTGACTAGGCCTAGGAATAAGTCCCACCTTCTCAGAGAATGCACCAATGCACTAGGCATTATGTTCATATGGTCTCTTAGAACACTGACGACTACATTGAAGAGGACTTTTAACAACTATGAAGTGATCACAACGTAAACTAAATAGTTGGAATCCTTTCAATTTCATTCAATCCAGTTGTTGTAACACACCTTTCTTCTTGTTTCGACCATAGGACAGCATATACCAAGCTCCATTATTGTATCTTTTCTCTGTAGTCATTACAAGTGGTCCAGAGCCGAGATCAATAGTCAGCCTAACTCTCCCATCTACCAGTTCAAATGATAAGAAATCTCTCTGCAAGAAAGAAAATTACTTTTATGATTAAAAACAAAAGAGAAAAAAATACATTCAATTTATATATATAATGCAATATTTAATATAATAGAAATGCAGTTTTGCTAAATGGTCTCTTTTGTAGCAAGAGAACTAGTTAGCACAATAGTGCTAAAAGTTTGCAGAACTTAAACAGAGAAGTCCTGATTTGTAAACATATGTGGAAATCTAAAGAATCTTAAACGTAACTTACACCTTTGATTTTTGTTGATTTCTGCATAGTTGTGGATTTACGAAAATCTATGAGCTTACCCCTGAAAAGGTAAATGGTAGATTGTTCACTCCTAATTACATATTTTCTCCAGTTTTTCGCCGTTAAGTTAAGAGAGCAATATTGGTGTGAAAATCTATTGGGAAGGTTTTTTTTTTTTTTTTACCATCGTCCCTCTATAGCATGGGTACTTGTAATCTTTTGCCAGGGGCCACAAAATATGGTCTGTGGTGTGACCAAGGGCCGCATTGTGGCGGTAGGGGGTCCTGGGAGGGTCCGGGATTGTGTAAGGAAGTCTAAAAAAAATGTTAAATAAACTGGCACACATTTATTCGCAGGTTAACTAAAATTAAGTGGTGCAGGACCCCACAGTAGTTACTTCATTAAGCTTGCAAATAAATGATTGGCGGTTTATTTAACATTTTTTCTGAATATTAGTGCTCACAGGAAAACAGCAGCTCATGCTACTGATGGAGCAAGGACTCGTAAATGAGACTTGCTCGAAAGCAATCCTTTCGTTTTAACTCGCTAACGAATTACTAACAACGTGTTTGTAATTAATAATTGCATTTAGAACAAGACACGCGGGACAAGGAAGCTTGCCTATGTGTTTACTAACGGCAATAACATGAATGAAGGACTAAGAACGCGCTTTAACAAGGGATCTTTACTGCGCATGCGTCTACTACATCTATGTAGTACGACGTACTAATGCTTGGAGGAAAATTCTTGTGCCTGCGCAATAAACGATAAAATGGCCGCTTGAAAGCTCACATGCATGGCACCTGCTTAGCTGAAATAGAATATAAGTTTTATACTAACGCAAATGCAGAAAGGGTAATAATAAATGAAGTGGGTTAGAGTAGAGGTTGGTGGTGTACAGTGAAACCATTTATTTTTGAAAATAACATTTCTTCTTTTGACTTTATTATTAGTGCGCATTTGGGCCCACTATACTTGTCTGAATCGAGCTGACTGACTTGACCCTACGCATGCGTACTGGCGAGAAAGTACGAAAAGATGACTAAGGACTTGTCACGCGTCCAAGGCCAGCGAAGATGTGCCCTGGGAACATGAGGGTGAAGAGTTCACATGAAGGAGCTTTATTCATTATATCGCAACATTTGTATTAATAAAGTTTGGAGATGTATGGGAAAGGAAATGATTTAATAAAGTTTGAGGGGAGGAGTTTAGAAAACAATGGTTTAAAGAAATAAGTGAAATGTAAGCATGGTGTGACGATCACCCCCCCCCTCGCCTGTCCAATCAGAGTTAGTATTTTGTAAAATTGAAACATTAATGGGTGGTACATGGCTATAGAAAGGTATAATTGAGGTAGGTTAGTTAGAAGAAGTGCGATGCTGGGAGTAACTTTTGGCGGAAGCATTGCATAGCTCGGGATGCTATCGGTGCTGGGGGGGTGGTGCTGAAGCTGTGAGACGCTGATGAAGAGAATCGAATGCAGAACCATCTATTTAATTCAATTGGGTTAGAAAGAAGATTGCGTAAGAACCACGAGGAGGAGGAGAGTGTCAGAGAGGGGTGCGACGCAGTCGTCGGTATTTAGAGAGGTGAAGTATCCTGTCCTGATTCCTGTCCTGAAGTCTTTGTCTCCTGATCTATCCTGGGGGACCCTTACCAGCCCTTTGGCCAGAGGGTTTGGTCTTCACACCATACTTGGTAAATATAAAATTCATCGTATTGATAGATGCTCTTCTCTCTCTGTCCTCTTCTTTCTGAGCATAGTTATTGAGTGGATCTGAATTGCTAAATGCCTATTTAAAACTTGATTGAATTGACACTCTTGCGAATGAGGGTGTTTGTACTGAAACGTTTGAGATGGTTCACAAGCAACTAATTTAGATAAAGATTTTAAAACTTCCCGAGTCTGTGATTATTTCATTTAATCAAGAAATGTTTAATAAGTTATGTTAATTATCACCATCAACTAGTTCCAACTAATGGTCTATTGACCAGAGGAAAGAACCAATTGATCAGTGAAAGCTTTAGTTAGGGAAAAGAAATAACTAGATCTTGAAGTATGAAAATCATAAACTAAAAATTTCCAGCGGTCTACTTGCTGTTTTAAGTGGAAGTAGTTATATGGGCCCAGGTGTGTATATGGTAGTAGACTATCTGTTGTTAGTACACCGCTGGATCAGTTTTCTGGTAGCAGAGTTATGGTTATTATTGATTAGTTTGGTGATAAGTATAGATTATTGATTATCAATTTATTTTCGAACAAAAGAGTTAGCGTCTTGTTTTATGTTGTCTGGAAAATTCCCGGGGAATGAATAGCGGGTGGCGATAGAAACCACACCGCAGTGAGGTTACTCGTCTGTTGGAATAACACTGAGAAGCTAGGTAGAGCTGGCAGTGTTAAAGTAGGGACTATTTTCTGTGTAAAAGTAAGAGTGGTTGATAGCAAAGAGTTCGCTAGTGAAACTTTAGGCGTTATATCACCTAGTAAGGGTAACCCTGAAGGAGTAGCAGGTTCTTCTAAGCTAGATTGACAGCAAAAGGAGTTCGCTGGTGAAACTCGGTCTCAAATTTCCCTAACGGGTGACACCGGAGGAGTAGCAGGTTCTCTGGAGCTTATGTGAAGAGTAAGCGGAAGGTTTTACTCGCAGTGAAAAGAAATAAACTATCCTTTGATTTAGCGTAACAGACAGAGTAGCAAATGTTTTTATGTCATTAATAACAACAAATTTTTACAGAAAATATTGAGAAATAAAGTTTTTGTATTACCTTGTGAAGGGAGGGTCAGTTGCCGGAGTGGTACTGATGTCACAGTGAGCCGCGCTGGGATTGGTAGAAACAGCGGGCGTGTGACAGGAGCAGCCTTGTAAAGGAGGGGTCAGTAGTAAGGAGCAGAACTGACGTCAGGAAAAGGCCACGCTGGCATTGGTCAGATCACAAGCGTGAGCCTGATTTGATTGGACACCTAGTTAGAAGCCGCGCTAGGATTGGTGGAGAGAAGGATTGTATGCAGGATTTTGATTTGACTGTCAGTGCAAGACGTACAGGTAGAAGATTTCAAGGTTTTGCGGAATATCATTTCCTACACCGTTCTTCTAGAATGTATGGAGAGAAAAGAAAGATGTCATTTTTAAAGAAAATTAAGAATTTCTTTGTAAAGGATAAGCCTGTGTTGACTAGAGAGGGAATTCCTATTATGCCACCGAAGACACCAGCATCTTTTATGATGATGGAAAGAGAATATCATACTTGCGTGCGGTTGGAAAACTGGGTAGAATATCCGAAGGATGATGGTGTGTTAGCGTTTCCTAAGGATGGTACGTTTAATGGGAGGATTCTTCAGAATTTGAGATTGAAAATGAATGATTTGGAACCTAGACCTAGGTTAACTCAATATGAGGCTTTGGAAGAATGGGAGACTGAGTCATATGAACGAGAGAAATGCAGAGGTGGAAGGTATTGAGGATTTTTTCCGAAACATTTGCATGAGTCACGCGAAGGGCAGATGAAACAGTGGAGGAGAGCTCCAGTGTTAATGGCTGAGGAATAGTCTGGAGGAAAGTGTAAGGAGAAAACGAAACATATGAATTCGGCAGGATATGGTGAATCAGATGACGAGTTGTTAGAGGATATTTTAAATAAAAATCCACCACCGTATCAAGAAGCAGCTAGTAAAGTTACCCCAAGTGCACCAGTAATGGGAATGCCATTAACCCCACAGATTTTACATGAAACGTCATATAACAGAGTGTTGCAGGATAATGAAAGAGAAGCTTTGAATAAAACTAGAGAAGAACTAGTTCAAAAGATAAGTCAATTAAATTTGAATACTGAAGCCTTGACAGTACCAGTGACCATTGGATGGAGATAATAAGATTTGCCAGAAACCACAATCTGTGACCATTCCATTAAATAGTCCTAGAAAAGAAATAATAATTACAGATGATCAGGTTAGCGAAAGCGAGTCAATTATTTCATTGATGGACCTCCCTAATGTGGAACCTCTGACGGAAACTCCAAAGAGAGTTACGCCCATAAATCTGAGAGAAAGAAGACCTTTGGTTCCTGCTGGAACTGGAGGCGCAACAGTAGTCACCTCTGAAGAAATAGAAAGGTGGGCTCAGGAAAGAGATAATCAGAACCCAACACCAAAGATTTTAGATATCAGCAGATTGAAAGTGGAATTGAAAGAGATGATGACAGGATGTGTGGGCACAGAAAGATTGAACGCTTACAATGATGAGGAATTATTTTTTTTGTGTAAGAGTATAACCAGGAGAGCAAGAGTATTTTATGAGAGATTGACTGAAGTTGCTTCAGAGATTGGAATAGATATAGGAAAATCAAAGTTGTTGCAGAAACTATATCGAGTGGACTTTACTGATAAAGATTTAGAAAGAGTAAATGCTTCTGGAAAGAGACTACAGATAAAGGAATTAATGAACATTTTGCGAAAATGGGAAGACATTGATAAATGGAGAATTAGATGGATAAGAAAGAAAGAGGAAGTACAAGCGAGAGAAGCAGCAGCTGCATTTCCAGTAAGAGAATCAAGCAAGGTGGAAAAATTGTGTCCAATGAGAGAGGATCCTGGAGGTGGATATGTTCATGTTCCTTGGAGTAGACAAGATATTTTGTCATTTACAAATGATTTTCCAAAACTGAGAGAAAAACCAGTTGAATGGTACAAGCAGGTAGAGAGATTTATGAAGGTTTCAGAGGTTTTATTGAAAGACTTGGATGGTTTATTTGATATAGTGGTACCTGCTGATTTATGGACAGAATGTAAGATTACAATTGACTGGCCTAATGAGGAGTATCCTAGAGATGCAAAGACAGGAGCACCCTCGGAGGAAGTGATGAAGAAGTATCACCAAGTGATTACATATTTGAAAGGGAAAATTCCTCCTAAAGAAACAGATTGGGTAAAAATAGATAGAACAACACAAGAACCAAATGAATCTGTACATGCGTACTATGAACGGTTATTGCAGGTGTTTAAGCAGTATAGTGGTTTTGAGAATATCGGTGACAAGGATATGGGACATTTTGTGTATCGGTTTGTATATGGTTTGAAACCAGAAATCAGTCAGATGATACAGCAGCACATGTTGTGTTGCCAAAGCAAGACAGTGGATGAGATTTTAAAGTACGCAAAATATTGCGGAGATGACATTGAGGCCAGGCGTAGGAAGCTAAAGGAGAAAATGATGTGGGCACAAGTTAAATTGGCAGAACAGCAAGAAGAGAAAACAAATGACCAAAATAATAATCAAGTGAAAGAACAGAGTCAGAATAATCAAGGAGCGAATGGTAATAAATATAAGGGACGAATGGACAGAGAAGAAGAGAAAAAGAAGTTTCCTTGTCATGTGTGCTGAAAGCTTGGACATTGGAAGAACGAGTGTAAGAGTACTCAGAATAATAAGAGTAATAATGGGCCAAATCAAAATTTAATCCCACAGATGCAGAATGAAGTACTTATGAATCAGCAGCAGCAGGTAGTTACTCCACAATATCAGGTGCCACCAGCTCCTATGCCAAATTTTGTGAACCATCAAAGTTTCAGTGCGAACACCGGATTTCAAGGAGAAAGTGGTAAGAATAATAGAACAATTGCACAATATTTTTAACAGAATGATGAAGAACATTCAGATGCCGCACAATGACGGTGCCTGATGGGGGAGGAAGAGGAGTGCGAGCTTAGCGCATCCTTGCCGGTAGATCAGTCAGGTCCATTTGTTGATGGGAGAGTAGAAGGTAAAGACATTACTTTCCTATTGGATACTGGTGCTACCAGGTCTACTGTGAGAACAGCAGACATCCCAAACCTACCCCTCTCGGGAGAATCAATCCAAGTCGTAGGCGTGTCAAACCAACAGATTAGAACCCCAATCACCAAACCAATGGAGGTGCACATTGGAAATTTTAAGGAAATGCATTGGTTCGTAGTTTGCGATTCCAGTCCTGTAAATCTGTTGGGAAGAGATCTTTTGTGCAAGATGAATTGCACGATCTATTGTACTCCGGATGGTGTCGCTTTCCAAACCCCTGATGAAGATGTGGTATACAAGATGATGCTAGTCAAACAGGGAACAGAAGTAGATGAAATGTTTTCACTAATAACTGAGAATGAATTACCAGAAGAGTTGAGAACCACAGTTAATCCAGAAGTGTGGGATTTCACAGGAAAAGACATTGGGCTAATGACAAATATAGACCCAGTTAAAGTGACAGTGAAAGAAGGTGCAGTGTATCCAAACACCCGACAGTACAAGATGAGTCCAGAAGTAAAAGCAGGAATTATTCCAGAAATTGAACGAATGGTTAAACAAGGTATTTTAAAAGACGTGATGGGTAGTCCCTGCAATTCGCCAATAATGGGACTGAAAAAGCCTAGCGGAAAGTACAGAATAGTGCAGGATTTACGGAAAATAAATAAAATTGTAGTGCCATGTTGCCAATAGTGCCAAATCCAGCAGTGATCCTTTATCAGATACCCTGGAATGCAGGTTGGTTTACAGTAATTGATTTATGCCAAGCGTTCTTTTCTATTCCTTTGCACCCAGACAGCCAGTATCTTTTTACGTTTAAGTTTGAGGATTACATTTATGCATGGTGTTGAGTTCCTCAAGGGTACACAGAGAGTCCTTCAATTTTTAATCAGATTTTGAAAAAGTGGCTAGAATCATTGATCATGTCTGGAAAATCTGTTTTGGTCCAGTACATTGATGACCTACTGGTGGCATCAAAAACACGCGAAGATTGTGTCACAGACACCATTGCATTGCTGAATCATTTGGCTGAAGGAGGACACAAGGTGTCTCCAGAAAAATTACAATTTTGTCAACGAGAAGTTAGATATTTAGGGCATAAAATAGAAAGAGGAGTTAGAAAAGTGACACCGGAAGGAATAAAAATAATTAAAGAGATGCAATTGCCACAGACTCAAAGAGAAATGAGAATGTTTCTAGGAGTGGTTGGATACTGTAGGCAATGTATTAATGGTTTTTCGTTGTTAGCAAAACCATTAATACAGATGATCCAGAAAAGAGCAAAAGATCCGATTGATTGGAATGATGACTGCATAGAGGCATTTGTGAAATTAAGAAACTGTTTGTGTGAGGCTCCTGCTTTGGGCATGCCTGATTATTCAAAAGATTTTGCTTTGTTCTGTTGTGAGAGAGAAAATTGTGCACTTTCAGTCTTAACACAGAGACATGGATTGAGTCGACGTCCAGTGGCATATTTTTCAGCTACATTGGACACAGTGGCCTCAGCATTGCCTGGCTGCTTAAAAGCAGTAGCTGCTACTTGTATGAGTCTGGAGCAAAGTGAGTTGATAGTGATGGGACATCCGGTAAAAGTTTTTGTTCCACACTCGGTTGAGATTCTTTTGACAAGAACAAGAACACAGCATCTCACCCCTAGTCGTTTGACAAAGTATGAAAGAGTAATTTTGGGAGCTGAGAACGTGACTGTGATAAGGTGTACGATCATGAACCCAGCCACCCTATTGCCAGACCCTTGCAATGAAGAAGTGAAAGATGAGAGTGATCATGATTGTCTGGATGTGACGGAGTTATGCACGAAGCCCCGCCCGGACATAAAAGAGTCACCTTTGAAAGAGGCTGACCATGAGTTATTTGTAGACGGTTCCTGCCTTAGGACACAAGAAGGAGGACTAAGTGCTGCATATGCTGTTTGTAAAATATCTGGGGTAATTGAAGCATCCTGTTTACCTGGGGTCAAGTCTGCACAAGTAGCTGAATTGATTGCCTTAACAATGGCATGTAAAAAGGGGAAAAATTGGAGCGTAACCATATTTACTGACAGCCAATATGGGTTCGGGGTTGTGCATGACTTCGGCCAGCTCTGGATGCAGAGGGGATTTCTGACTTCTTCAGGATCTCCTATCAGAAATAGCAAAAATGTGAAAGATCTGTTGGAAGCATTACAATTGCCAAAAGAGATAGCAGTTGTAAAATGTGCTGCACATCGGTCAGGAAATGACTATGACTGCTGGCAATAATTATGCTGACCAAGTGGCTAAATACTGTGCTAAAAATACAGTGGCCATAAACCGAAAAATTGAAACGAATGAAACCAGATGCCAACTTATGTATTTATCAATACCAGAAACATGGGATGAGATTAGACAATTGCAGGAAGAAGTTGAGAAAAAGGAGAAGGAAATTTGGATAAAGGCAGCCTGTACCAAAAGACCACATGATGAAGTATGGGTGTATCTAGATGGAAGACCAGTCATGCCAGATTGTTTGCTTTCAAAAATGGCAAGAGTGTATCATGGAGCAACACATATAGGGAGAGATTCAATGATCAGGCTATTCCGACAGAGTTGGTACAATCCGAAATTCAGGGTAGTCGCAGAGAGCCTTTGCCAAAGATGCTTAACCTGTCAACAGCAAAATCCAGGTAGAAAGACAGTGGTAAGCTGGGGAAAGATTGGAAGGGCAGAAGGACCCTTCACCACATTACAGTTAGATTTTATTGAATTGCCCCCATGCAATGGACTGAAATACATACTTGTCATAGTATGCCTTTTCTCAAGATGGGTGGAAGCCTATCCCACGCGAAGAAATGACAGTCTTACAGTTGCAAAATTGTTGTTGAGGGAGTTAGTTCCGCGATTTGGTTTTCCAGTCACTTTGCAATCAGATAGAGGTCCTCATTTTAATAATGAAATAATTTGATTAATCTGTGCTGCGTTTAACATTGAACAAAAACTGCACTGTGCTTATCGTCCAGAGGCTTCTGGAATTGTTGAGCAAATGAATGGCACAATCAAGTCAAGATTGGGAAAGGTGTGTGCATCCACAAAGCTGAAATGGCCAGATGCACTTCCTCTTGTATTGATGGGTCTCAGAAGTATTCCAGACAGAAAAACAGGAATGAGCCCACATGAGATTCTCATGGGAAGAGCCATGAGACAGGCATTTATTCCTGGAAATAAACTAATGAGTATAACTGATGATCTGGTATTGGACTATTGCAAAGGATTGGCTGACGCGATGCGTTCTATCTCTCACCAGGTTGGAGAAGACTCAGTTGAAAGACAGCCAGACCAAGCACATGATTTGAATCCTGGAGATTGGGTGCTAGTGAAGAAACACGCAAGAAAGTCGTGCCTAGCACCAAGGTGGGACGGACCGAGGCAAGTCATACTAGTCACTACCACAGCAGTGAAGTGTGCAGGTCTGCCCAATTGGATTCATGCCAGCCATACCAGAAGAGTTCCGAGCCCATCAGAACAACAAGAGCCACCACTGACTGAAATGGCTGAAGCGTCAGCAGTTGTAAATTGTGAAATTGAAGAATCTAGAGTAATAGATTCTGAAAGACAACCATATGACGAACAGCCAAGTACAAGTCAGGAAGACTGGATACCGGTGATTGAAATAATTGATGATGTCGTTGAAACCAGAAGTAGAACAGAACTGAAAAGACAGGAAAGTAGTCAGGAAGAGACAGGGGAAGAAGAACACACTCAGGTGGAAATTGAAAAAGACACACACGAACCTGAGGAGGGAAAATTAGAAGAACACGTTCAGGCGGAAGAAGAAAAATTTGAAGTAAAACCTGAACAGGACCAGATAGAGTTAGAAGAACAAGCTCAGGGAGAAGAAGAAAGGTTTGAAATAAGACCTGAACAGGGTCAGATAGAATTAGAAGAACAAGCTCAGGGAGAAGAAGAACAAAATATGGTAGAACCTGAGCAGGTGGAAGTAAAAGAAGATACAAGCACAGAAAACAAAGAAACAGAACAGATTGTGCCTAAAATAAATGAAATAAAAAGAACTTTACAAGGAGATAAAGAAGGTGAAAAAGCAGTACAAATCAAAAGAGTCAGAAAGGGAGACAATTGGCCAACTGGAGTAAAGAAACTAAAATATCACTTGAGAAAATCTGAAAAGAGCCCTGAACAAGTAAACGAAGTCACAAGTCAAACACAATCTAAACAAACTTTGGCAAGAATAACTCGAAGAAGTCCAAGATTGAGAAATATAAGCAGGAGATACAAGGCTCCTGAATGGACGTACGTTATACTCGAGGAATTTGAATCCCTAGATCTGACTGATTTTACAGAAGAAATTCATATTATCCAGAATGATGAAAGCAAATTGAGGCCTCCTTAAAACGAAAATAAAAATAAAAAAACTGACAAAGAAAAGATAAGAGAAAAGGAATTTTCTCAGGAGCAAAAATGGCAGAAATTGAAGTGACCGGAAAACCAAAGTGTGGATTAAAGAAGAAGTGTTTTAGATTTTGTTTTTGTAGTATTTTATTAGCAGCATTAGTATGGCTATTCCTAACAGTAGGAGTACTTTTGTTAATGAAAACAAGTGACAAGAATAATACAGACACTAATGCTAAGGTAGATAGAATAAAAGAAACTGAAATAAAAATAGGGGTAGAAGATGAAGCAAACTATCATAATGAATCAGACTATAATACGTCTTCTAATGTGTTTATTAAATTGTTATTTCAATATGTTAGTACTATGGAGATTAATAACTGTTACGTGTGTATGAAGTTACCCTCATCAGTATCAGAAGGAATGACGTATCACCATATACCTTTAACTTATGGTGTGTCATGTAGTATTCTGTCAAGTTTATTTTATGCTACAGGGAAACTTCAATATTTTTATTCAGATATAGATGTAGTATTTTCTGAATTACCTATTAGAAAGAATATGAATCCAGTAGCTAGTAGTAAAAACGCAGTTTATGGGTGAATTTTTTATAACAATGAGTTCAATAGATTTAGTACAGGCATGTAGAGATAATCTAACATGCACATTAAGAAAAGAAGAAAAAGATTTTTTGGATTGAGTAGAAGAAAGGAGACAGGATTTAATAAAGAAAGCAACTGAACAGAAAACCCATGTACCTCCATGGGTTGGGAAAGAGGGAATCTATGCAAGTGGCAAGGCTCATGCTGCGATGTCCCTGGATTTTGTGAAAAGGGGAAAATTCTGCCTCTATAGATTAAAGACAGTTTATACCAATAATTACATTGGATCCAGTGAATGTGAACACAACTTCCTAATTCTAGGAGGGTGGGGACTAAAAGGGGGAACTGATCCTGTGTTTCCAGGAGTGTATTATGTCTGTGGGAGCAACGCCTATTATAGGTTACCTGCAAGATGGTACGGGAGCTGCTACTTTGGAATAGTTTTTCCAAATATCTATCATGTAGATAAAATCAGTGGAACCAATGGAAATTCTAATGAACTAACACGTAGAAGAAGAGCTAGTTTTTCTGAAATTGTAGGAGACATTTTTAGTGCATTGATACCCTCAGTTGGAGTCATTCTGAATTCACAGAAAATTTGTAAGTTATCAACCATAGTTGATCGTCTTTCTACAGACACTGCAGGTGGATTCTTAATGATTAACACAGACATGGTTGCAATTAGGTCTATGGTTTTACAGAACCGTCTTGCTCTTGATATATTGTTAGCAAAAGAAGGTGGAGTCTGTGGCATGTTGAAAATTCAACACTGTTGCACTTATATTCCGGACAAGAGCAGAGAAATTAAAGGATATATTGAAAACATTACAAGAATGCATAAAGACTTGAACCAACTGGAGGTTGACAGTGTGTGGGGAAGACTAACAAAAAGTATAACATCAATAGGGAAATGGTTTGTTAATTTTGGGAAGGGTTTTCTAGGTCAAATAATAATACCATTAGTTATGATAATAACAGTAGTGGTAATAATAATGATTACATATAAGTGTTGTAGAAAAGGTAGGAAAGAGAAAGTACATTTTGAAAGAAAAGGAAAGGGACAGAAACGAAAGAGAAAATATGATGAAATACAGCTGGAAGAAATGAGAGGCAGATTATATAAAAAGATGAGCGATTTAGAAGGAAACGAGTTGATTGATGAAAAATTGAAAGGAGAAATAGAGAAAACTGAGAAATGTTAAAGTTGGTATCTGGGATGAGATGGGAAATTTTGTGATGGCTTAACATGCCATCAGAGAGGGGATTGATGGAGCAAGGACTCGTAAATGAGACTTGCTCGAAAGGAATCCTTTCGTTTTAACTCGCTAACGAATTACTAACAATGTGTTTGTAATTAATAATTGCATTCAGAACAAGACACGCTGGACAAGGAAGCTTGCCTATGTGTTTACTAACGGCAATAACATGAACGAAGGACTAAGAACGCGCTTTAACAAGGGATCTTTACTGCGCATGCGTCTACTTTATCTACGTAGTATGACGTACTAATGCTTGGAGGGAAATTCTTGCGCCTGCGCAATAAACCATAAAATGACCGCTTGAAAGCTCACATGCATGGCACCTGCTTAGCTGAAATAGAATATAAGTTTTATACTAACGCAAATGCAGAAAGGGTAATAATAAATGAAGTGGGTTAGAGTAGAGGTTGGTGGTGTACAGTGAAACCATTTATTTTTGAAAATAACATTTCTTCTTTTTACTTTATTATTATTGCGCATTTGGGCCTATATACTTGTCTGAATCAAGCTGACTGTCTTGACCCTACGCATGCGTACTGGCGAGAAAGTACGAAAAGATGACTAAGGACTTGTCACGCGTCCAAGGCCAGCGAAGATGTGCCCTGGGAACATGAGGGTGAAGAGTTCATATGAAGGAGCTTTATTCATCATATCGCAACATTTGTATTAATAAAGTTTGGAGATGTATGGGAAAGGAAATGATTTAATAAAGTTTGAGGGGAGGAGTTTCGAAACAATGGTTTAAAGAAATAAGTGAAATGTAAGCATGGTGTGACGATCATTCCCCCCTCGCCTGTCCAATCAGTTAGTATTTTGTAAAATTGAAACATTAATGGGTGGTACATGGCTATAGAAAG
Source organism: Calotriton arnoldi (assembly GCA_963921515.1). Lineage (NCBI taxonomy): Eukaryota > Metazoa > Chordata > Amphibia > Caudata > Salamandridae > Calotriton > Calotriton arnoldi. Next base: position 2,235,149 of record CAWUFW010000770.1, on the reverse strand, counting down.
GTATAATTGAGGTATGTTAGTTAGTTAGAAGAAGTGCGATGCTGGGAGTGACTTTTGGCGGAAGCATTGCAGAGCTCGGGATGCTGTCGGTGCTGGGGGGGTGGTGCTGAAGCTGTGAGACGCTGATGATGAGAATCGAATGCAGAACCATCTATTTAATTCAATTGGGTTAGAAAGAAGATCGCGGAAGAACCACGAGGAGGAAGAGAGTGTCTGAGAGGGGTGCGACGCAGTCGTCGGTATTTAGAGAGGTGAAGTATTCTGTCCTGAAGTCTTTTTCTCCTGATCTATCCCGGGGGACCCTTACCAGCCCTTTGGCCAGAGGGTTTGGTCTTCACACCATACTTGGTAAATATAAAATTCATTGTATTGATAGATGCTCTTCTCTCTCTGTCCTCTTCTTTCTGAGCATAGTTATTGTGTGGATCTGAATTGCTAAATGCCTATTTAAAACTTGATTGAATTGACACTCTTGCGAATGAGGGTGTTTGTACTGAAACGTTTGAGATGGTTCACAAGCAACTAATTTAGATAAAGATTTTAAAACTTCCTGAGTCTGTGATTATTTCATTTAATCAAGAAATGTTTAATAAGTTATGTTAATTATCACCATCAACTAGTTCCAACTAATGGTCCACAAGGCGAACTAAGGTTGAATAGGTCTATTTCTGGTACCAATATATTTTTTTTAAAAGCCTTTGCCCTACGCGGATGCATTTTAGCTGTCTTGCACAGACGAAGCCTCTGAGGTGATGTAATATCTTTAAAGTTATAAGCTGCCTTAGACAACAACCAGACTTGACACTTTACCTGCTCGTAGCAAAGATATATAACATTTCTTATCGAACTTTGCATAGGTCTATGACTGGCACCGATATATTTTTTTAAAAAAGAAAGGAAAAAAAAGGCCTTGTCCTGCACAGATCCACTTTAGGTGCCTTGGTCAGGCGACACCTCCGAGGCGGACATATGTCTCTAAAGTCATCAAAGAACATACAAAATAAGATATAGTCATATACTAGTTGAATGGAAAAAGAAGACCCTATTTATTCATAACAATAGTACAATTCATTTATTTTTAACAATGCAATGGTTTTTGGAACTATAACGTCAAACAGAAAATATTTTGATTCAGATAAAACCAGCACAGCCAACAGGTGTTTCATCTGAAAAGACTTCCTCAGGGCTGTGAAGACAAAAGACATGAGGATAATTTTTCACACTATTGGGGTCGGCATGGTGCACAACATGTTTTATGCTCTAGGTGACCTGTTGCACAAGTTACTAACTTGTGTAACGATATATCTGTAAGAGACAGTAGTTAGTGACAGATTTCTTACCTTAGAATATCCCCAGGCGTCAGGCTGGATCCAGAAAGTTTTTGCGTAGCAGTACCCCTGCGCGTCGGTAGGCGGTGTTGTGCGGCTCCGCGTCCGTCGTCGGCGTCGTGATCGCCGGGATGACGTCGCGGCCAATACTTAGACGCCGCCCACGCGCGCTGGCGTCAGTTCTGTACACGACTTTCCGCGCCAGAAACGCAGAGCCATGCAAGAAACTGACACTGGTGTCTGAAAACTAGGGCCCTGAAAGGGATGTCCTTAAACCTAGAAATCAGTTTGCAGAACGGGGAGGATGGGTGGGGCGGTAAGGAATCTGTCACTAACTACTGTCTCTTACAGATATATCGTTACACAAGTTAGTAACTTGTGCATCTGAAAGAGACACGTTAGTGACAGATTCCTTACCTTAGAATAGATACCCCAGCAATACCAACCCCGGTGGTGGGTCTGCGAACAAAGATCAGACGAGGAAGTCTCGGAGAACAGAACAGCCAAAGAAGCCGTCTCTCCGGACTTGGCTGTCAAGGCAGTAATGCTTGGTAAACGTGTGCAGCGAAGCCCACGTAGCTGCCTGACAAATGTCCTGCAATGGGACACCACGTCCCAAAGCCGAGGTGGCGGCTGTCGCCCTGGTGGAATGGGCACGTAGCCCAACAGGGGGCTCCTTCTTAGCCAAAGAATAACAGGCCTTGATACACAAGACGACCCAGCGGGAGATGGTCCGCTTGTGTACCGCCCGACCTTTTTTGGCGCCCACGTAGCCAACAAAGAGCTGGTCGTCCACCCGGAACTGTTGTGTGCGGTTGATATAAAATGAAATCGCACGTTTTGGGTCCAGACGGTGGAGCCTCTCTTCCTCTCTAGAAGGATGCGGAGGTGGAAAGAAGGTGAGCAAAGTGATGGTCTGCCCAATGTGAAAAGCAGTAACCACCTTTGGCAAGAAGGACGGACGCGTCCTAAGAACAACCTTGTCTGGATGGACAGACAGAAAGGGGGGCTTGCAAGAAAGAGCCTGGAGCTCACTCACCCGCCGAGCGGAGGTGATAGCCACCAGAAAGGCTGTCTTCAGAGTGAGAAGACGAAGAGGACAGTTATGGAGAGGCTCAAAGGGAGCGCACATTAAAAAGGTAAGAACCAAGTTCAAGTCCCACTGAGGCATCACAAACGGAACAGGAGGGAAGAGGTGTGTAATGCCTTTTAGGAACCTGTTAACAACAGGTGACTTGAAAAGGGAGGGCTGATCAGGAAGCCTGAGGAAGGCCGAAATGCCACAAAGATAGCCCTTGATGGTACCCAGGGCAGAACCCTGTTGGGCCACAGAGAGAAGGAACAGAAGAACCTCAGAAAGAGGGGCAGAAAGGGGATTCACAGCCTTTGCTGTGCACCATGCCACAAACTTGTTCCACCGGCAGGCGTATACCACCTTAGTGGAGGGACGCCTGGCTGCCAGAATCACATCACAAACTTCGGGAGCCAAGTCGAAAGGAATCAACTGCCGCCGCTCAATCTCCACGCAAGGAGGTGGAGACTGGACAGGTTTAGGTTGAGGACCGTCCCCTGCTGCTGCGACAGAAGATCCTCCCGAAGAGGAAGACGGATCGGGGGATCGACGCTCATACTGAGTAGCTCGGGATACCAAACTCTTCGAGCCCAGTCCGAGCCACAAGGATGACTTGGGCCCGGTCGCGCCGAATCTTCTTCAACACTCTGGGTAGAAGTGGTATAGGCGGAAAGGCGTACAACAGACCGCAACTCCACTCACGACGAAAAGCGTCGCCGAGCGAGTGCCGCCTTGGAAATTCCAACGCGCAGAACTGATGACATTGCGCGTTCTCTTCGGTGGCGAATAGATCTAACCAAGGCTCTCCCCACTGTAGAAAGAGTCCTTGCACCACCTCAGAGTGAAGACGCCATTCGTGATCCATCATGCACCTGCGGCTGAGTTCGTCCGCCCTGGCGTTCAGAGAACCTGCCAGGTGTTGAACCATCAGGGACATGCCCTGATGTTCCAGCCATGTCCAGAGGCGCAGAGCCTCCTGACATAGGGTCCACGACCCCACCCCGCCCTGTTTGTTGCAGTACCACATGGCGGTGGTGTTGTCGGTGAACACCTGCACCACCTTCCCCTTGACAGAGGGAAGGAATGCCTTCAGTGCAAGTCGGATCGCCCGGAGCTCCAGAAGGTTGATATGGAGCCGGGACTCCGCCGGAGACCAGAGGCATCTGATCTCCGCCTCTCCCATGTGACCGCCCCATCCCAGAAGGGACGCATCCGTCACAACTGTGTGCTCTGGCTGGGGACGGGAGAGGGATCTGCCCATGACCCATTGCCGGTTCGAGAGCCACCACTGCAACTGCCGTGCAGTTCCCTCCGAGATCTGAACGTAATCGGACAGATTTCCCTGATGCTGCGCCCACTGGAACTTCAGGTCCCACTGCAGAGCCCGCATATGCCATCTGGCATGATCGACTAGCAGGATGCAGGAGGCCATGAGGCCCAGCAGCCTCAGGGTCATCCGTACAGAAACCCAGGATAGAGGCTGAAAGATCGGAATCATAGCCTGAATATCATGGACTCGCCGTTCGGGAGGATAGGCCAGAAACTGCGTCGTGTCCAGAACTGCTCTGATGAAAAGGAGCTGTGGAGAAGGAATCAGGTGCGACTTCGGCACGCTGATGGAGAACCCCAGCGAATGCAGGAGTCCGGCCGTAGTCTGGAGGTGGGAGACGACTGCCTGGGACGAGCCCGACCTCAGCAACCAGTCGTCGAGGTAGGGGAAGACTGGAACCCCTGCCCGGTGCAGATGAGCTGCGACCACCGCCATCACCTTCGTGAACACCTGAGGGGTGCTTGTAAGGCCAAAGGGGAGCACGATGAACTGAAAATGCTCGTGGCCTACCGTGAACCGCAGGTAACGCCGGTGGGCCGGCAGGACGGGGATGTGAAAATATGCGTCCTGCAAGTCCAACGCTACCATCCAGTCTCCAGGGTCGAGGGCAGTCAAGACCTGAGCTAGGGTGAGCATCTTGAACTTCTCCTTCCGGAGGAAGCGATTGACGTTCCGGAGGTCCAAGATAGGACGCATGTCCTCCTTGTCATTTTTGGGCACCAGAAAGTAGTGGGAATAACAACCACGCCCTACTTCTGGGGTCGGAACGCGCTCGATGGCCCCCTTGGCCAAGAGGGCCGCAACTTCCTGCTGAAGAAGCACCAAGTGATCCCCCGACATGCGGTGGTATTGAGGTGGCATGGCTGGGGGGGAAGTCTCGAAGGGGAGGGAGTAGCCCCTTCGGACAATGTCCAAGACCCACCTGTCCGATGTGATGGTACGCCAGTGGGGAAGGTGATGCGGACCCTGCCCCCCACTGGCGTGCTGTGGACCTGAAAGGATGGACTAGGAGGGCTTGGAGGCCGCGGACGGGGCGGAGGTGGTGGCCTGACCCGCTCGCTGGTTACCCGACCCGCCTCGGCGGGAGCAACGTCCTCAGCCACGCAAAGGTGCTTGCTGCGCGGGCCGGTGGCTGGGCAATGGACGTGACTGGGCGCCCCTTCCGTGGCCACGAAAGGAGCGAAAAGCAGAAGGCTGCGGAGGGCGCGAGGCGGAGAGGCCCAAGGACTTGGCCGTAGCCCACGAGTCCTTAAAGCGCTCCAGCGCGCTGTCTGCCTTATTGCCAAAAAGGTGGATGCCATCGAAGGGCATGTCCATAAGTGTGTTTTGGACATCGCCCGAGAAACCAGTGGTCCTCAGCCAGGCGTGACAGCGCAGCGCCACTGTCGTCGCAAGCGATCTGCCCAGCGAGTCAGCGGTGTCTAGGCCACATCTGATTGTGAACTTCGCCGCATCTCTCCCGTCTGCAATAACACGGGTGACTAGTGTCTGGACCTCCTCAGGACACTTAGGCAGCACTTGCGCCACCGAATCCCACAGAGAGTGGGAATAACGGCCCAAAAGGCAAGCGGTGTTCACGGACCGCAAGCCAGCACTGGAGGAAGAAAACATCTTCTTCCCAAATTGCTCCAGTTTTTTGGATTCCCTGTCCGGCGGAGCCGTAGGGAAGGCGCTCTGAGAGGTAGAGGCTTGGACAACCAAGCTCTCGGGGGTGGGGTGTTGGGAGAGGAACAAGGGGTCGCCCGGGGCCGGGCGATGGCGTCGGGCTACGTTCCTGTCCACAGGAGCCCCTGTGGTGGGCCTGGACCAGGTGCCCAAAAGAACGTCAGAAAGTGCGTTGTTGAACGGCAGCAGTGGCTCAGAAGAGGTAGCCGCCGGCTGAAGCACTTCCGTCAGGAGGTTAGTCCTGACAGCCACTGTAGGGAGCTCGAGGCGCAAGGCCGCGGCCGCCCTACGCAACACTGTTGCATAACTTGCTCCCTCCTCCGTAGCCACGGAAGGAGGAGACAGCATGCCAAGGACTGGAGAGGTGTCCAGGCCACTGGCATCACCCAGTTCCTCTGCCCAGTCCTGATAAGGCTCACATTGAGCTGTGAGAGGGTCCTCCGACCCCTCCCAGTCCTCCTCGTCCTCCAATACAGGTGAAAAATATGGAGGGCGGACATGAGGGAAGAAAGGTCCCATCGGCGTCGGAATCGGCGTCGGCCGACGCCGATCCGGCGCCGTGTCCGGTTCCGTGGAGAACATGGGGACGGCGTCGTCCGGGACGTCGGACGGCGCTGAGAATGGTACCGGAGTGGTCGGCGCCGGTGGAGGTGTTGTTAGGTCAACCGGCGTCGACCGGGATCCAGGCCTGGGGACTTAGACCCCGACCACCTGGGGGAATGGGAGGATGGATTGTATAATGCCTCCTATAAAATGATGGACATCTTAATTAGAAATTCCGAACGCAAAGTAAAAAAGATTAGGGATGACATACTATCCTTGGAGAAGGAAATTAATGAGACTAATATGACTGATGTCATACAGAAGAATTATGTCATCCTAAAGAAAGAATTGGCTAATTAACAAATCTATCTGAAGGACAAAAAATTACAGAAGATACAACGAGATCAAGGGGATTATGAGAGAGGGCGGATTTTTACTTTCGCTAGGAAGTATGATGATATTACCTACAAGCCGACCCAGGTCCCCAATAATGTAGTCAAAGAACCGAGTGTATCCTCTAGCTCAATCTCTCTTTCCTCAATAGAAAGTGACCTAATTGAAGAGCCAAGTACCAGTATGACTAACTCTGATCCATCGTCCGTTTTTTTACGCAAGGTCCAACGATTCCGCCTTGGAAACAAAAAGAAAAATTACGTAATAGAATAAGGCGGGGTGGCAAAAAATACACGGGCCGGCACAAAAGCAAGAATTGCAAACGGACAGAACAAGTGAATGATGAGATTGTGAATCACGATGTGGGCAGTGTAGAGGTAGAGACTAACACAAATGCTTTAAATGTCATTAATTTGTCCTCAAGGGTTCTAAGTGAAGATGGGTTAGCGGTTTTGTGTAAAGGATTGAATTATTGTCCAACAGAGAAACCACATCTAGAAAATGTGCACCTGGACTTATACAAATGTGTACGCAAATTGCGATTAAAACATTTTTTTTCAGAACATACGTCTGTACGTAATCTCTCTGTGACCAATGTATGTAATTCCGATTTTACCATTGCGGATATTAATGTGTCACATGTCATAGCAACATTACATGATGAAGGTGATACAAGCAATTTGGTCGATTTTGCACGTAACTTGGAGGTCATGGAAGATACCACAATAGATAGTGGCTTACATAATACTTCCAAATTTATACCTCCGAGTCATACTAATTCTGCAATAGATGAATTCTCATTGAGAGTCAAGCAAGACCTGTACCGCTTAGAGGAAACACATAATATCCAGAGTAAGTGTAAACATTCCTACAATCTAACAAAAGAAGAAAAATTGTTTTTGAAATCTTTGAAAGATGATATCAATGTAGTGATCCGCGAAGCGGATAAGGGAGGAAATATAGTCCTGATGGACTATATAGACTACACTGCGGAAATAGAACGACAACTAAATCAGGAATGCTGTTACAAAAAATTACACTCTAATCCAACTTTACAAATTGAGAGAAACATTAATTCCAAATTATCAGATTGGCAGGAGTCGTGTTTGATTACTGACTCTGAATATAAATATCTCCTAGCTCAGAATTCGAGACACCCTTGTATCTACATACTACCCAAAATACACAAGGGGGGCCTTTTCCCCCCAGGTCGACCAATAATATCAGGAAATGGAGGACCCACGGAACACCTGGCGGAGTATGTAGATACTTTCCTCCAACCTTTTGTTAGGAACCTCCCATCCTATATAAAGGATAGCAGAGAATTGCTTTGTAAATTGGAAGATCTCCAATGGGAAACTGATGAGAGGAATCAAGGCCTGAGAGCACTTACTTATTTCCTATACAAAAGAAATGCATGCCACCTAGAACATACTCAAATGTTGCTGGAGATGGCAGACTTGATTCTGACTCAGAATGCTTTTATGCATGGGGAAGAATGGTTTCTGCAACAACAGGGGACTGCGATGGGCTCCAGGTTTGCTCCATCGTATGCGAATCTGTTTGTGGGGCTCTATGAGATGGAGCATGCCTGGGGCCCGGGAGCACGTGACTGGATTGAGAATATCCTATTTTACGTTAGATACATTGATGACGTTTTTTTAATATGGAAGGGCAGTAATGAAGAACTAAATCAGTATTTTCTGTACCTTAATAACAATATCTTCAACGTCAAACTCACTATCAATAGCTCTAAACAAGAGATCATGTATTTGGACCTGATACTATACGTTTCAGGAGATAATATTCAGAGTGATATATTTAAGAATCAACCTCCTGCAACAGCGTTTTACACGCTGATAGTTGTCATCCTAGTACTACCATCTCAGCAATACCATACGGCGAGATGGTACGAGCACGCCGTAATTGCAGTCAGGAAACCAACTTCAACAGAACCATAAAGGGCATTCAGACAGATTTCAAAAAGAGAGGATATAACATCAATTGCCTTAAGAAAGCTGAAGAAAAGGTTAAAAGACTAGACAGAAAGGACACCCTTTGTGTCAGGACTGTCAAGATGGATAAGAAATATCAAGATCAGGTTTCATTTATCACGGAATACAACATGTATAGCGGACATATATACAATATATTACGAAAAAACTGGCATCTTTTGCAATCAAATTCTCTGCCGCCTAACATCGTTTCGAACAAACCACGAGTTATCTATCGCAAGGGCAAAACATTGAGGAATATGCTTTGCCCAAGCCATGTGAGAGAACCTAAAGTAGCATTACAATCGTGGTTGCCGGAGAAACCACATGGTTTTTACACGTGTGGTAATTGTTGCATTTGTAAGCTGGGACTGAATAAATGTGTCAGTTTTCAATACAACAATTCAAAAAAGTATTGGATAGTCTCTTTTATAAATTGCAACACGACACATGTAATATATGTGTTAAGATGTGCGTGCGATCAAATTTATATAGGAAGTAGTATTCGGAGTTTAAAAATCTGCATACAAGAACATGTCAGGGACATAAAGAACAAAAATGAGCATTCTCCAGTAGCTCAACACATACACACCACTCATCCTGATAGACCAGAAATCACATTCCACGCCTTAGATCAGGTTAAGGGCAGCGTCAGAGGTGGGGATAGGACTACTTTATTGAGACAGACAGAGGCAATGTGGATTTGCCGATTGAGGGCAGTCACATTAGGTCTCAATTATAATAATGAACTCCATCATTTCCTGTGATCACATCTGACAGTGTACTGTTCAAATCTGTTAATAGCTCAGATTGACGAAATTGTATCTTTACATCTGTCTGCGCTGTTATAAATTGGCGTGACATTATCCATATATGATCAGATGATTGCTGTCTATTATAATCTGGTTCAATTTGAGACACGACGTGTAGTGAAAAACTAAACTATGATTTACATATTGTTAAGAAACAATGGCGTAGGTGCCGTGTTTATTTTTGTTTCTTTTCTATGTTGGATCGAACTGATCTGATTTTGATATTGTGATTTCTAAGTGGTGCTACAAGAATACACAAAAGAGAGGCAATTATATGCCTGTTTTTGTGTAAAGTACATCGTACCGTGTGGTTAATGATTATGAAGTAGATATGATGTACCTGTTCATGTTTATAAAAAATATTGGGATCTGTATATATATATAATTTGTCTGACACACTGGCCGCACACATGTTGTAGTGTGGATTAGCTCTGTGTAATGGCCAGATGACACAGGGTATTATTGATAATGCCAAATGATGTTGATAATTAATTCTTTTAACTAAACGTTCTAAATATTGTAAAATTGAAAAAGGCACATGGTCACATTGTTAAACTCTGCGTTTTGATTTTCCACAATAATGGAGGTGGCATTAGTAAAGTGATGAACGGTTGTAACAGACATCAACGCAGTATCGTATAATATAAAATGGATGATGTGTTCGATTTGTGACTAATAATTGTTTCATATAACATGCCTGAATCAAATTGGTGAACCTTTTTAATTTTGAACATTACATTAATTGTGTTTTGGTAAATAATTCCTAGGCACATTGTATTAACTATATGGTAATATTACACTCTTCAATATGGCGCCCTTTTCCCGTCTGAACATTAACAATTTGGCCGAGCACCACACGAGATATAAAATTCCATGTGATTAAAACCGATGCGGAATCAACTGATGGTAGGTTGAGAATAACAAGATGACGACGTTAGAATTTCGAAAATCGCATTACCTGACCTTATTTTAATACTTTTAGACCTAAAGCATTATAATCTTAAAAAATTGCACCTTCTAAGATGGCGCCCAGCTTTATGTGCGGGTCATGTGACCGGCAGGCACACTTAGATGATAACAGGTGTGAGCACTCGGGTTTCAGTATAAATGGCGTACGGTAAAAATGATCGGTTCTTTACAATTTTGAAGGAACCAGACGTCCGCGTTTGCACAGAGGGCCTTACACTTTGCCGTGAGTACTGAGACGCGCTATGCACACGAAATGTGTGCTTGCATGACATTGGGGTTTGATTTGTACAGTTTGGACTTACCAAGTAGGAGGACAATTCTCCATATGACTATCAAAATTAAATGTCATGGTTGCGAGCGGCTTAAAACCATTCATGGCAGCACGCTAAATGTGATTTTAAGTCGGTTGTCTAGTCGGTGTTTTCACGTAATTTTTGAGATAGGACGTTTAAGAGCTGCAGAGAGTGATTTTATGGTTGCGAGCTGGTTTAAAATCATTTAGGGCAGCACGCAAAATGCGATTTTAAGTGGGCTGTCTAGTCGGTGTTTTACGTAACTTTTGAGATAGGACGTTTGGGAACTGCAGAGCGTGATTTTATGGTTGCGAGCTGTTTAAAATCATTCATGGCAGCATGCAAAATGTGACTTTAAGTGGGTTATGTGTGCGAACTGGACACCAACCCTGCTAAGTATTACAGCGACGTTCTTGTTGTCTGATTGATTTACATGCTAGGTGCTAGGCTGCATAGACTTTAGTACCAAAGTGATTAATCTAATTGCTTTTATGTATGCTATTGTCCTATCCGGGACTTATTGGCGTTAATAAATAGAATTAGTATTTAATCTAAGGCACACATGAGCCAGTATTGAGCATTCATTTTTAGAGGCTCAATGTCAGTTTTTCTGTCTTTACAGCATTAATATTCTGGATATATTAGGACATACCTACCTATTGTGTGACATTATCTCTTGTGGAAGGTCACAGCACACACAGACTGAATACTGATAACGCGGAATTTTTGTCAGTAAGTGACTTTATTCGCTACTGTTTTTTCTGTCAGCTTTATATGCCCGCAATTTGTTTTCAAACAGTTTCAAGCATTAAGGACCAACTAATGTTGTTATTGTGCGTGACATTAATGTCACTGGTTACTGATACGTGCAGATTAATATCTCTAGTTTGCAGAGTAGGAGGTACACGAATGCTTTCTGTGTACCCACTTTTTATGGTTGTGGTGCATTATACAAGACAATTATCGAATTTAAAAACTTAAGAAATTAAGAACTTCTGCTGTGTCTTATCAGTGCATTAATATATGATATAGCTATAAGAGGTGCTATGTTAGTCTTTCTTTTCTTGTGTTTTACAGCAAATAATTATCTTGAGACACCGGTTCATTGTAAATTACCGGCGCATACGAATTCACTCTGACGCCTAGTGGTACATACTAATAAAACAGCAACAACGCGTATTTTATCATCAGTAAGTGTTTTTATGTACCACTACTTACACAAAATGGAATGATGATAGAGAAGTGGTTAGAAGAGACCACAATACTCAGAGCCTGTACGCTAAAGAATAAACAATATGTCTTCATTTATAGATATATTGCGGGTGTTATACGGTTTCAAATTAGTTTTTTTAACGTCTGATAGTCTTGTTAGCCGCCACTAACACGCATTAAGGTGTGAGTTAGACTTTGAACATTGTTATAAACATGTGCACAATTGTTGTAGGCTAGATTTATGATAAGAATTTGTGAAGAATGGACATCACTATTTGACGATATAGATCTTTATAATTGTCCGATGCACAAATCATTGGTGTTTATTCTGACAGTGATATTATTTAATTGTGGTTGCTCCGATAATGATATAATTTATGCTAATGTTTAGAGCTTCGTTAAATGCGCTTTGGTAACAATATATCCTTATCAGACTGGCAGTGAAAAAGTAAAATACTGTTCGGAACATATACTTATAGCGACATTTTAATTATGTTCATTTATAGATACACAGTGTCTTCATCGCTGCTTTTAAATTTGGCTCGAACTTTCATTAATATCATCAGCAGATACAGACTTTGATTAAGGTATGAATTAGGATGTAAATATTATCGCATACATGTATATAATATATGTATGTGTGATTCAGGATATGAACTAGTGTTAATGATGATTAAATCCAACTTTGCAAATATAGCATACTATATATACTTAACATATAAATGAAGGGTGTCCGTATTGAAGATGGTTTCACCCCAGTTATTGTTTTCTTGTCACAAAAGACAGAGTAATATTGCACCTTCAAACAGACTATAGGCGAGATGTATGATTTATGGCAATAGACTGTGTACTTTTTTGTTTTGTTTCCTCCCTTGGCCAAAATGATCAGGTTATAAATATTACGCGATATTCTGAATGGCTTCCCGTTGATCCAAAAGCAATAGGATGAGAATCATGTCTAACTATGATGGCGATTAATAGCAGTATGGTGTTAGTGTAATAATGAATTATAATGAACTGTATAGTTTTGTGTATTGTATGTTTTTATTATGTTCATATTGTAAATAGTGTTTTGTAATTGCTTTTAGCCCTGAAGAAGTCCCATGAGGGATGAAACGCGTTGGCAAGCAATTGTGTGGCGCTTTTAAAAGAATAAAGTGTTTTTCAATAAAAGATTCATATTAACTACAATCAAGAAACACAACCATCTGTTATTTTCATCTGGGAAGCCATTTATCAATATATTGTTCAACTGTTCTATTGTGTAAACATGATGTACTAGGATATCTATATATAAGAGTATGTGTCTTTCTCGGGTGCAGGGTCAATTGTTAGTCTGGATCCGAGGGGGTCCTGCGGCGCCGGGGCCGGAGCCGCCGGAGACACCGGGGCCGGAGTCGCCGGTGGTGCCGAGGGAGGATCCCCACTGGGGCCCGAAGGCGCACCGGGGTTACCCTTAGGCCCGAAGATGCGAGCCATGGCCGACATGAAGTTTTGGATGTCGGCCGGAGTCGACGTCGGACCCGGAACAGGCGGGTAGTCCGGCGTCGGCTGTTCGGGCACCCCCGGAGCCGCGGGGGCGGTACCAACAGGACTCTCCGCCGAGTCGTGAGACCGGCGAGGGGAGGTCTTAGAGCGATGCTTCTTCGACCTCTTGTACTTCGCCTTACCTGAGGGCGAAGACTTGGACCCCGACGAATGACGACGGCTCCGCGACCGGCCCCTCGACCTCTCCCGGGACCTCGAGCGGCGCGGAGCCGAGTGCCGAGCCTCGAGAAGCTTTCGAGACCGCTCTCGCAAAGCCTTCGGGGCGAGGGACCGACACTCGGGGCACGACGTGGGGTCATGGCCGCTCCCCAGGCAGAAGAGACACTCCCGGTGCAGATCCGAAATCGACATCATGCGATTACAGACCTCGCATGGCTTGAAGCCGGGCATCCCTACTGACACCGTTGGAGTCGAAACGACTCGAAAACTGGGACAAAAAGTCTAAAAAAAGATTCAGTCAAAAAATGACTGGGGCACTGCTCAATCCGGATCTGCGCTTACTGGCGCAGAAAAAGAAAGAACTGACGCCAGCGCGCATGGGCGGCGTCTAAGTATTGGCCGCAACGTCATCCCGGCGATCACGACGCCGACGACGGACGCGGAGCCGCACGACGCCGCCTACCGACGCGCAGGGGTACTGCTACGCAAAAACTTTCCGGATCCAGCCTGACGCCTGGGGATATTCTAAGGTAAGGAATCTGTCACTAACGTGTCTCTTTCAGATCACATCACTTTGGCATCTTGTGTTTTTGGTTCTTACACAGTACACCCATTGTGAAGTGATTTACCAACAATTTTTGAAAATATTGTATTGTATTGTAATTGCATTTATATAGCGCTTACTACCCCTGACGAAATATGATTGTATATCCTCATGTCTTTAGTCTTCACAGCTCTGAGGAAGCCTTTTCAGATGAAACATGTGTTGACTGTGCTGGTTTTATCTGAATCAATTGTATTTTGTGTATCGATTATAATACAGGAGGATCACAAAAATATTTTCTGTTTGATGTTAAAGTTCCAACGTTGTAGGGAACTGGCTCTGTATATACTATACCAAAGTAAGGTATAGTGTGCACAGAGTCCAGTGGATCTCCAAAGGTAGGCAGAGGTAAAATTAGATAATACCTTACTCTCTATTTGTGGTAGTGTGGGCGAGCAGTAAGGCTTTATCAGAGAGTAGTGTTAAGCATTTATTGTACACACACGCAAAAATGATGTCACACACTCAAAGACTGAACTCAGACCAATTTGTTTGTATAAAAATATTATTTTTAGTTATTTTATTTCTAGTACCAAGCCAGGCCTGGTGCAGGTAAGTGAAATAATACTTTGCATGTATATTGCAGTTCAAATACAATTGAAATGCAGTTGAATTGCAGTTGGTTGATTTACAGGTACGTCAGCGATCAAAATTACTTTACAGTTACTTTTGAGGTTACTTTGTACGCTAATTTTTAAGTTACTTTTCCTACTCAGTGTGATATGCCTAGATATCACACTGGGGCATTTCCTAGAGAAAAGGTAAGTAATTCAGTTTTTGTACATTTGCAGTTTCTTAGGGTTTCATACAAACTAACTCCACACTTGGAACAATTTTCACAAAAAAGCAGTCAATGCAGTCCTATGGGAGAAAACAATGTTATCGGTTTACAGGTAAGTACTTGGTTTGGGGAGTTGGTTTTCTGGGGTTAGAACCAGGGCTCCCCCAGAGTCAAGGATGCACTCTCAAAGCACCCTGAGTAGCACTAGGGCGGCCGGGTGCAGAGTGCTGAGGCCCAATGTTATCCAATGGGGGATAGGGGGCTCTGGTTGGTGGCTGCTCACGAGCAGGCCACAAGATTGTGGGAACAAAGCTCCTGGACTTAAGCTCAGGGCAAAGGGGGATCTGAGTTAGCATACAAGGTGCACCCACAGCAGCACAGGGACAGCAGGGTGCTAGGGTGCTGTTTTTGCGTTGGGTGCCCTGTTGTTTTCAATGGACATTGCCGATTTTGGTTTTTGGCTGCAGACTCGGTCCAAGAAGTCTTCCGGGAGGAACCAACAGCTGGGCAGGTACGTTGGGAGGGCTCGGGGAAGGTGGTGCACCTCAGGTTCTCTTCTACAGGGGGCAGGGCGGCTGGATGCAGGGGTGTCTTTTGAGGTTGGATTTCACCTTACCGGGCCACTTGGGCTGTGGGGGTCTCCGTGCAGAGGCTGCAGGCGACATCAGGGAGTCCTGAAGAGATCAACCCATGGTGGACTCGGACTCTGGAGCGCTGGGGGACCTCGCTTGGACCGGTGGGCCAATCGGATTCGGGACGTCGTCGTCGGGTGCAGTGGTGGTTCCAGGCATCTGTTTTCTTTGTCCTCAGCAGGCTCAGAGTATGTCTTGTGAGTTTCTTTTGAACAGAGCTGCTGTTCACAGGAGATCCGGTCTTTGTTGAAGACAGTCAGTACTCCCAGGGGTTCTGGAGGTCGCTGGCTGCAGGACAAGGCAACTTTTGGCACAGGATCTCTGGAAACTGCAGACGGGCCGGTAGGGGTGGGGCCAAGTCAGTTCTTCTCTGCAGTCTCCTCTGCTGAGCATCTTTCGTCCTTCTTCGTAGGTTGCGGGAATCTGTCTTCTTGGTTCAGGGCTGCCCTCTAAATACTGTATTTAGGGGAGTTTTAGCGGTCTCAAGGTCAGTAGTCAATGGGCTACTGACCTTAGGGTGACTACACCCTTGGTGTGCTCACCCCACGTGGGAGAGTGGGCACAATCCCTAATCCTGATTGGAGAGTGCCTGCCATCTGCAAGATGGCGGACACTGAAGAGTGGGCTTCACCTCCCCCACCTGAAGGGTGGGGTTGGCAGAAGTGGGCACACCTTCTGGGCTGTTCTAATTTTTTCCTCCTGTCTTCCTGCCGAAAAGGAGAGGAGACAGGAAGGGGGCCTGCTCCTGATAGCAGGAGAGGCTGGGGGTCACATTACAAAGGTGGCAAGGCCTTTGAAGCTCCCCTACCACAGATGGCTCTTCCTGACCTGGGGGAGGTGTGAACACCTCAGCCCAGGAAAGGCTTTGTTTCTGGGCTCAGGGACCAAAGGCTCCCACCCCAGGGGTCCAGAAACATGTCTTGTGGTGGCAGGCTGGTGTTTACCAGTCAGGGAACCCACCAGAGGCTGGTTGTTTTTCAGGGGGCATCTCTAAGATGTCCTCTGAGTGCATTGTATAATAAATCCCACACTGGCATCAGTGTGGGTTTATTATGCTGAGAAGTTTGCTACCAAACTTCCCAGAATTCAGTAAAGACATTATGGTGCTGGTGAGTTTGTAATTACAAACTCCCAGACTATATACTCTTTATGGCTTTACTGCACTTACAATGTCTAAGAATGGACTTAGACACTGTAGGGATACAGTGCTCATGCAACTGTACCCTCACCAGTGGTATAGTGCACCAAGATAGAGGGGTGTCTTACCTATGCCATAGGCAGTGTGTTGCAAGTATGTGTGTCATGTCGACTCTTAACTTTTCTCTGCACCAAAACATGCAGCCTGAAATGGCAGTGTATGTGTGTTAAGGTACAGGACCACTAAGGGTGGCACAACATGTGCTTTAGCCCTTAGAGGTCTTCCCTGGTCACAGGGCCCTTGGTACCCATGGTACCTTTTACAAGGGACTTACATGTGGCCAGAGAGGTACCAATTGGGGGTACAAAGGTGCAGTTTTTGGGAAAGAACACAGGCCCTGGGAACCTGATTGGCAGCGACCCAGGGCACATCAATCAAAGTGCACCAGAAATCTGGCAAAAAGTGTGGGGGGGGCGGGGGGGGGTTACTGCAACAGACACCCAGCTTCCTAGAAACGTCCATTGCATTGTTAAAAATAAATGAACTGTACTATTGTTGCAAATAAATAGGTTCTTTTTTTAATCAAACTAAAATATGACTATATCTTATTTTGAATGTTCATGTGCTCCGGATATTAGTGGAACATTGTAGGAGTCATTGCTTTAGCAGTGTACTTATTCGCACCTAGTGGCAGCAGGGTGCAGTCTGTGGTAGCACTGTACAATATTGTTCCCATTACTGACCACACATGTAGGAAGGTATCTGTACTGCTTTTACACTACTGCCTTTTTTGCAATAAAAGTTGCATCAAATACCAGGCCAAAAATGGGGCTATGTCAAAAAGGGGCACTTTTCTATACAACCCCTCCCCCCAAACGAAAGACAGTAAGACTAAGCTTTCCCAAGCGTGTCTTGATTGTCAAAGTGGAAAAACCTGGAAAACCCATCTGCATCGACATGGTCAGCCCCAGGTCTGAGCTCCACTGTAAAGTCCATTCCCTGTAGGGAGTTGAACCACCTCAAATGTTTGGGGTGTTCACCTTTCATTTGCATCAGCCATCTGAGAGGCCTGTGGTCAGTTTGCACAAGGAAGTGAGTACCAAACAGGTATGGTTTCAGCTTCTTCAGAGATCAAACTAATGCAAAGGTTTACCTCTCAATAGCACTCTAACGATGTTCTCTGGGGAGTAGCCTCCTGCTAATGAAATCAACAGGGCGGTCATGGCCATCATCATATGTTTGGGATAGGACCGCTCCTATCCCATGTTCAGAGCCATCATTTTCAGAGGCATCTGTCTGGACTATGAACTGAATGGGGTAATCTGAAGCTTTGACAATGGGTGCTAAGCACATTGCCTACTTTAGGGTG
This sequence comes from Calotriton arnoldi, assembly GCA_963921515.1. Taxonomy (NCBI): domain Eukaryota; kingdom Metazoa; phylum Chordata; class Amphibia; order Caudata; family Salamandridae; genus Calotriton; species Calotriton arnoldi. Next base: position 2,217,307 of record CAWUFW010000770.1, on the reverse strand, counting down.
TCAAACGCCTTTTGACAGCTTACTGACCAGTTTACCTTCTTTGGTTGCTTCTTGGAGGTACGTTGTATAAGGGGTGCCAAAATGGTACCATGCCCCTTCACAAGCCTCCTGAAGTGCTCAGTCAAGCCAAGGAATGACCTGACTTGAGTCTGGGTTGTTGGAGCATCCCAGTTCAGAATGGTCTGGATCTTGGGCTGTAAAGGTGAACTTGGCCTCCACCTTTACAGTGGCCCAAGTATACAACTGTGCCCTGCCCTATCTGGCACTTGCTTGCCTTGATAGTGAGGCCTGCAGTTTGCACAGCCTAAAGGACCTTTCCAAGGTGGATCAGGTGATCCTGCCAAGTGGAGCGATAGACAGCAATATCATCAAGACATGCTGCACTAAAAGTCTCCAATCCAGCAAGGACTTAATTCACCAACCTTTGGAAGGTGGCAAGGGCATTGCTTAACCCAAATGGCATAACAGAGAACAAGAAATGGCCGTCTGGGTTCGAGAATGCTGTCTTTTCTTTTGCTCCAAGTGTCATACCAATCTGCCAGTACCCTGATGTCAAAATGAAAGCACTGAGAAATTTGGCTGCCCCCAATCGGTCAATCAATTCATCAGCTCTTGGTATAGGGTGTAGGAAGCTGGTTCTTTATGTGATATGCCAATATTTGGTTATATTGTGTAAAAAGTCCAGAGATTCCCTCAGAAGTGTACAGGGCTCAATGCAAACCCAAAGTGCTCTATTTGTGGTAGTGTGGTCGAGCAGCCTTAGGCCTAACAGAGAGGAGTGTAAGACATTTGTTATGTACACAGTGATTAATAAATGACACACATCTCAAAACGGAGATCCACACCAATTTTAGAAAAATAAGCTTCCTTCTAGATTTGTTTTAAGACAAAGATGTACGATAAAAGGAGAGTACGTTTTTCAATAAAAATACTTTAAAAAGTGGACACAGTGCAATTTTTCAGTTCAGCAATGGTAACCTATGGGGAAAAAACAAGAATGCAGTTTTGCAGGTAAGTACACGACTTACAAATCCAGTCTTCCGGGTTTCAGGTCAACACAAGGAAAGGTTCAAGTTAGTACCAAGACTGCACCTCCAGTGGCACAGGGGCGGCTGGGTGCAGAGATCAAATGCAGAGTCGGGAGCCCAATGTTAACCAATGGAGACTGGAGGTGATCGACGAAGATGCACTATTCACAGGTAAGTAAAGCTGTGTCAGGGGTCAATCTCTGGGGTTTACGGTAATCACAGGGGAGGCCACAAGGCAGCACCAACTTACACCCGCAGCGGCTCAGCGGCGACCGGGTGCAGAGTGCCAACACAGTGTCGGGCACCCAATGCAAATCAATAGGGAAGATCAGTTTTGGAAAATAGCGGCAGACTCTGGCCAGGAGGCTGGGCGAAGAAAACCCACAGCTGCTCAGGTTAGTTCTGATGCTAGGGGACATAGGGACATGATTGGTCAAGCTCCTCAAGCCCCAGGGGCGTCAGGTGCATGGGTATCCTTAGACGTCAGATAAAGGCCTACCGGAGCAGGTCGTGGTTAGGGGGGTCATCGTGCAGAGGCTGCAGGCGTCCATGTGGAGTCCGGCAGGGGTCAACCCACAAAGGGCTCTTACTCAGAATCGCTGCGGAACCTTTGCAGGACTGGTGGGCCACTTGGACTCGGGCCGTGGGCGTCTGATGCAGAGGTGGATCTGGTGGACAGTTTCACAGTTCCTCAGGGCAGAGCTCTTGGACTTTAACGGTGTATCTGGTAACGGTGTATCTGGTAGAGACGTTGTCTAGCCGCAGATTCCTTAACTTAGAATATCCCCAGGCATCAGACTGGATCCGGAAATTTTTTGCAGCAGCACCTCTGCGCGCCGGCGCCAGACGACCTTGCCCTGACGTCGTCCACGTTCGTGACGTCAGCGAGGTCACATAAGTCCCTCCCTGACGTCAGTTTTCTTCGGAGAAACTTTTCTGCGCACAACGCGGAGCCACCAACAAAAAAACTGTGAAAGTAGGGGAACAGTGTGCGAGGGATGAAAAATCTGTGAATAAAAACAGGGGGGGATGGTGGAAGACACCATCGCAAAAGACAGAATCAGACACTGCCTACATATAAGAGAAAAAGCCGCGCGAAAGAGCCCCGCAAGCTAAGCGAAAACCCTTCCCTGAGTGCAACAAGGGAAGAACAGCTCAACAGACAGAAATAGACTGATATTACCATGTAGAACTGTGCCGTCCAGAAGAACGGAGCACGGAAAAAACAACAGTCCACTGTAGGAATGTATGAAAAGACTGGCCCTTCACCTATAATAACGGAGGTTGGAAAGAGAATGCAACCGACCCCTAAAGAGGACGACCAAGAGGAGACTAGGACTCTGAGTCAATAGAAAAGGCAGAAGGAAAGGAGGGTAACTGGAGAGGAAAACGAATCCCCCAGTGAATCAAAGAAGCCCCTCAGCAGAAGATAACTGTATATGGAAACTCTCAGAGGGGTGCAACAAACTGAACTCATGATTCGTGTCGATTCACGAGCGGTATCACGCGCAGCGGGGTCGGCGGTGACTTGTTAACCCCTTTGATGCTCATGACGAGCTCAAACGGCCACACAGACCTTAAAGTGACTTACACAAAAAGCATAAGAGTGCCCGACCGGACCTTGACTGGTAGGTCGCTCCCCCACTACACAGCTCCGTCTGTGTGCCCTGCTGCTGCCCCTGATTGTGCTAGTTTTTCCTTTCTGTGCCCCCTTGCTGCCCCTGATTGTGCTCGTTTTTTTTCCTTTCTGTGCCCCCTTGCTGCCCCTGATTGTGCTCGTTTTTTCCTTTCTGTGCCCCCTTGCTGCCCCTGATTGTGCTCGTTTTTCCTTTCTGTGCCCCCTTGCTGCCCCTGATTGTGCTCGTTTTTTTCCTTTCTGTGCCCCCTTGCTGCCCCTGATTGTGCTCGTTTTTTCCTTTCTGTGCCCCCTTGCTGCCCCTGATTGTGCTCGTTTTTCCTTTCTGTGCCCCCTTGCTGCCCCTGATTGTGCTCGTTTTTTTCCTTTCTGTGCCCCCTTGCTGCCCCTGATTGTGCTCGTTTTTCCTTTCTGTGCCCCCTTGCTGCCCCTGATTGTGCTAGTTTTTTTCCTTTCTGTGCCCCCTTGCTGCCCCTGATTGTGCTCGTTTTTCCTTTCTGTGCCCCCTTGATGCCCCTGATTGTGCTCGTTTTTCCTTCTGTGCCTGTTTCCCGCCGCTGCGCCCCTGCGGCCCCGCCCCCTCACTGCCCATTCGCTGCCCCATTCCCTGCTCCTCCCTGCCACCTCCCCATTTATGGCGGCCGCTCTGCGGCCGCGCAAAGGACGTGCGCAGCGGGCGCGCTGCTGTCTCGCCGAAGGCGCACCTAAGGCAAGCCCGTCTACGCCTGTCCGCGCCGTGACCGCACCCAGCGCCAGACCCCCTGGTCCGGGCATCCCCCGCGCCCGCCACATCAACAGACGCCGATACGACGCCAGCACCCTCCACGCACTGAACCCCGGAAAAGATCACGCCTGCTACCAGGCCACCCCGAAGCGCACCCAAGGGCCCTTCACCTGCCGGAACTGCAGCTTCGCCAGCACCCGCCCCGCCAAACCACCGCCCAGGAAAGAACCCAACTACCTCAGATGCATCCTCCTCAACACCCGCTCCGCCCGCAAACACGCCATCGAACTCTGGGACCTTCTCGACTCAACCTCCCCAGACGTCGCATTCCTGACGGAGACCTGGCTGAATCCCGCTTCAGCCCCCGACATCGCCATTGCCATCCCGGACGGATACAAGATCACCCGCAGGGACCGCACCAACGGAGTCGGAGGAGGCATCGCCATCGTCCACAGGAACACCCTCAGAGTCTCAACCAACACCGACGACACCCTCAGCACCGCCGAACACATGCACTTCCAGATTCACACCGATCCCAACACCACCCTCAGAGGAACCCTCATCTACAGACCCCCGGACCCCGACCACAGTTCAGCGATTCCATCGCTGACTTCGTCAGCACACACGCCATCGCCTCCACGGACTACATCCTCCTCGGGGACCTGAACTTCCACCTCGAGAACAACAAGGACACCAACTCCACCACCCTGATCGACAACCTCGCCACCCTCGGACTCAGACAGCTCGTGACTACACCCACCCACGCCGCCGGCCACACGCTAGACTCCATCTTTTCCGCAAGCCCACACGTCTCCTTCAACCACACCTCCGAACCCCACTGGACTGACCACCACTGCATCCACTTCACCTACAGGAAGCCCACCACGCACCACCGCACCGAACAAATGCCTCGCCGCTGCTGGAGCAGAGTCACGGAAGACCAGCTAACCACAACCCTCGCCCTGAGCCCACCCGCCGAACCCTCCGACCCCGACACCGCCGCCCGCAACCTCAGACAGTGGATCGACGACTGCGCCAACACCCTCGCCCCGCTCAAGAATCCGCCCAACAGCCACACCAGCAAGAAAGCCACCTGGTTCACCGAAGACCTCCAGGCCTCCAAACGAACATGCCGAAAACTGGAGAAGATCTGGCTCCACGAACGGACAGCGGACAGCTACGCCGCCCACAAGAGCGCCACCCGCAGTCACCATCACCTCATCAGATCCGCCAAAAGGGCCTCACTCAAAGACCGCCTAGACAACAACGCACACAACAGCAAAGAGCTCTTCAACATCGTGAAGGAACTCTCCAACCCCAGCTCCAACACCAACGACATCCAGCCGTCGCGAGACCTGTGCGACTCACTGGCCACCTTCTTCCACCGCAAAATCGCCGACATCCACGACAGCTTCAACACCACGACCGCCCCGGCAACCACCGAGACCACTGCCCCCACAACCACCAACCGCCTGCTCTCCTGGACCAACATCAACGACGAGGACACCAGCGAGATCATGAACACCATCCACTCCGGTTCACCGCTAGACCCGTGCCCTCACCACATCTTCAACAAAGCCAGTACAGCCATCGCGCCCCATCTCCGGAAAATAATCAACATCTCCTTCGAGACAGCAACCTTCCCGGAAAGCTGGAAGCACGCCGAGATCACCGCCTTACTCAAGAAACCCAAGGCAGACCCCAAGGACCTCAAGAACTTCCGACCCATCTCTCTGCTCCCGTTCCCCGCGAAGGTCACCGAGAAAATCGTCAACAAACAACTGACCCGCTACCTCGAGGAGAACAACATCCTGGACCCTTCCCAGTCCGGCTTCCGCAGCAACCACAGCACCGAAACCGCCCTCATCGCCGCCACCGATGACATCAGGACCCTGCTAGACAACGGAGAAACAGCAGCCCTCATCCTCCTGGACCTATCAGCCGCCTTCGACACGGTCTGCCACCACACACTACGAACACGCCTTCACGACGCCGGGATCCAAGAGAAGGCCCTGGACTGGACCACATCCTTCCTTTCCGGCAGAACACAAAGCGTCCGACTCGCCCCTTCCGATCCAAGGCCACCACGATCATCTGCGGCGTACCCCAAGGCTCCTCCCTCAGCCCAATGCTGTTCAACATCTACATGGCACCCCTCGCCCACGTCGCCCGACAGCACAACCTCAACATCATCTCCTACGCCGACGACACCCAGCTGATCCTCTCCCTCACCAAAGACCCTCACACCGCCAAAGCCCACCTCCACGAAGGAATGAAGGCCGTCGCCGAATGGATGAGGACCAGCCGCCTGAAGCTGAACTCGGACAAGACGGAGGTCCTCATCCTTGGTTCCAACCCTTCAGCCTGGGACGACTCCTGGTGGCCAACATCACTGGGAACAGCCCCGCCACCCACCGACCACGTACGCAACCTAGGGGTCATCCTTGACCCCACCCTCTCCATGGTCAACGCCGTTTCCTCATCCTGCTTCAACATCCTCCGAATGCTCCGCAGGATCTTCAAGTGGATCCCCACCGAAACAAGAAAAACAGTCACCCAGGCCCTCGTCACCAGCAGGCTGGACTACGGAAACACCCTCTACGCAGGAACGACGGCTAAGCTCCTGAGACGGCTGCAACGCATCCAGAACGCCTCTGCACGTCTTATCCTCGACATCCCCCGACGCAGCCACATCACACCCCACCTGAGAGACCTGCACTGGCTCCCTGTCAACAAGAGGATAACCTTCAAGCTCCTCACCCACGCACATAAAGCACTCCACAACTCCGGACCAGCCTACCTCAACAGACGACTCAGCTTCTACACCCCCACCCGCCAGCTCCGCTCGACCAGCCTCGCCCTCGCCACAGTCCCCCGCATCCGGAAAACGACCGCCGGCGGCAGATCCTTCTCCCACCTCGCCGCCAAGACCTGGAACACCCTCCCCACCAACCTCCGACAGACCCAAGACCTACTGGCCTTCAGAAGACTCCTCAAGACCTGGCTCTTCGATCAGTAGCAGCACCACCCCCCTCTTCCCCCAGCGCCTTGAGACCCTCGCGGGTATGTAGTGCGCTTTATAAGTAACATGATTGATTGATTGATATGAAGCCAAAGTGAGAAACAATCCACAATATAGACTTGCAGGCAGTAGTCAAGGACCACTGCCATCAGAAGAGCTGTCCCGCAGGCGTAGCTTTAACAATAGTAGTTGATAATTTGGAAAAAAGGCATATCCGAAGGAAGTGGCCAAGAACACCAAGGTAACGAATCGTGGGAAGAGCCTCAGAATCCGAGACCAAACACTCCAGAAAAGACACATACAGTGTCGAACACCAAAAAGGGAGCATTTGTCAAATTGGGAAATCACCCCAGTAAGCGGAAGCAAGGAGAAACCTATGGGCAACTTGCAACAACTCAGAAAAGCTCCCCCACACATGGAGATTTGATCCAGACCTCGCAGCCTCGAAAAGAGGTGGCGACGTAGGAAGAGGAATACCAAGGCAACCGGCATGTATACATAATGTATAAACATATAAATATGTAGAGACAGAACAAGCCAGGAGCATGAACATGTCCATACCGGAGCATACCTAGCACAGTAAGGGCAGGTAGGAGCCGCTTTTGAAGAGGAGATCAAGAAACCTCCCAAGGAGGTGGAACAGGCAACAGGCAGGATGACCATGGCGTAAGAAGATGGCACCAGGGAAAAACACAGAACACCGTACCACCAAGCGACGCATGGAGCCCACAGGATCTCCAAGCCCAGGTGAGATAAACAGAGCTATATAATAGAATACAAGTACCCCACATGGAGTATGCATACCCCAAACAACGGGGAACACCTCTTAGAGCAATAAACCAAGCCAAAAGAGCGCAGTAACGAGCCGAACCCGTGAACATGAGTTCCGAGCCATATGACATTCCCGAGGCGAACCACCGGCTCAATACCACAGTCAGAGGACCAGACACAGCAACCTGTGGAACACCCACAGCAGGCCCACAGTCAGCTCAAAGCAAAACGCATCCAAGGGATGCCAATAAAAGGGGTAATCACCCTTGACCACAGAAAAAGAAGACGTAAGGCTCACTGCCCATGTTAAACACAGAGCGCATCAAAAGGATGCGAAATGAAAAAGTACCACCACGGAAGACAGGCCTAAGAAGACCTAAGTGGGAGGACAAAAGCCCGCAAGGAGCCGGTGAACCGCCGATTCGGCATGAGCATCAAACAGTAAAACCCCATCAAAGGGTAAGTCAACCAGTCACTCCCGGATATTTTCAGGGAAGACGCTATCTCGCAACCAAGCGTGACGCCTTAAGGCAACAGAACCCGCCATAGATCGGCCCAAAGAATCCGCAGTATCTAAGGCTGAGCGGATTGTGAATTCGGCAAGGTCGCGGCCATTCCGGAGGAGGTGAAGGAGATCAACGCGAGCACCTTCAGAGGTGGCAGAAAGCAAAGACTCTGCAGAGTCCCACAGGGCAGAGGTAGCCCGAGCCAAAACACACACTGTATTCAAGGACCGTAGGGCCGCACTAGTGGATGCAAAGATGTTCCTACCCATGACTCAAGCCATCTGGACTCCCGAGAGGGAGAAAGTGTTAGTGGGGGCAGGGAAGGAAAGGCAGTCTGCAACACAAACCCCTGCGCATCAGGGTGCACAAAAAGACAAACAGGATCATGTGGAGCAGGACGGTGGCGGTGCAAAACTGAACGAGCCACCGGTTCACCTGAAGCAGGCCGAACCCAGGTACCCAAAAGGGCATCATAAAGGGAAGCCTCAAAGGGTAGAAGCGGCTCCACATTCCCGGACCCAAGGTGAAGGACCTCGAGCAAGGGGTCCACAGACAAGGGGGCAGAAGGGGGTTGCATGTTTAAAATGCGAGTGACCAATGAGACCACTCTCAAAAGAGCCGCACCAGCCTCGGTAGCCCTCCGCGGAGGGGACAACAACTCATCAGTGGGGGAGGGTTGTAAGCTGACCCTCCCAAGACACTGAGGGTGCGACCAATGCCCCACGGAAGGGAGCCCCATTGAAGAATGAGGATCCTGATGGGGCTCCTGGGGAGGCGAAGAGCCTGCCGGATCCGGGAGCTCCTGAGGAGGCTCCACAAATTCCAAGGGGGGCACTGGCAACAATACCTCCGGCGACGCCGGGCGTGAGGGCGGTGCCGAACTCTCTCCAGAGGCCTCTAGAGAAGAGTCCACAACCCGACGTCGACACGGCGCCAAAACGATGCGTGCCGGCGCCGATCGTGCCCCGTCAGGCGCCGACTCTGCTGCATCTGGCGTCGAGTCGGTGCCGTCCGGCGCCGAAACTATGACAAGCTCCCCTTCCGAAGAAGGAGAAGGCGCCGGAGCCGGGGAGGCAAGCCTTCGGCGCCGCACCGGCGCCGACTCTGCCTCATCCATGACAGGCTCCGACTCTGGAAAAAGAAGCGGAGGCGGAGCCGGGGAGGCGAGCCTACGGCGCCAGAACGGCGCCGACACCGGCTCCGGACAGGCAGCCGCCTGCCCGGAAGCCCAGGGTGTGCTCAAGGCAGGGCTATGAGCACCGGCAACCACCTGCGACGCCACAGGGAGCCCAGGGGGCTATGCGGCGCGGCAGAGGCGCCATGGGTCGTAGAGGGGGACCCAGCTGGGCCGCGCCCTGACAACGCCATGTGGACCGTAGAGGGGGACCCAACCGGGCTGCGCCCTAACAACACCACATCTCCGGCTTTCCCGGGGGACAAAGGCTCAATTGGCGCCGGGGGCGAACCCGCCGGCGAGTCCGTCGGAGACCCCATAAGAAGCAGAGGCCCCGAGGACGCCCCAGGAACGGGAGAGGACCCAAGGGAGGCCTGCTAAGTCGCGGCATATGCCTCCATTTGGGCCCGAGTCGCCCCCACACCTGGAAAGGGCGGATAGAGGGGGGGGCGACTGTCGGGAGCGCACGTCCGGAAAGTTCCGGGAACCAGTGCCCCTGACAACAGGAGAAAGGGAGGTCGAAGACCTCGGCGACAAGCGCCTCGACTTACCCAGTGGCGAACGACGGCCCCAGACGGCGGAACCGGACAGTAGAGGGACCTGCCGGCGATGAAGAGGCCGGGGGACGAGACGACTCCAACCGGGACAGCCGTGCCGAGAGAAGCTTCATACGGCGCTCCCGCCGAGACTTCGGCTTCAGGTGTTGGCAGGCGTCGCAGTCCGTGGAGTCATGGTGCTCGCCCAGACACCACATACAAATAAGATGCGGGTCCGTCGCGGACATCTGCCGCGAACAGGAATTACAAGTTTTAAAGCCCGAAGGCATCGACACACTGTTCCGGACGCGAAGTGTCGAAAAGGAGGCCTGAAAACAGGCCAGAGGAACCGCTCACTCCGGATCCGCGTTGCACGCGGAAAAGAAGGAAACTGACGTCAGCGCGCCGGGAGGGACTTATGTGACCTCGCTGACGTCACGAACGTGGATGACGTCAGGGCGAGGTCGTCTGGCGCCGTCCCCCGGCGCGCAGAGGTGCTGCTGCAAAAAATTTCCGGATACAGTCTGACGCCTGGGGATATTCTAAGTTAAGGAATCTGCGGCTAGATGTCTCTATCAGATACTAGATTTAGGGGCGTTACAGGGGAGTGACAGGTAGGTTCCAATGGGTCCCTTACCAGGGGTGTCTACACCGTCTATTATTCCACCCTCCTGTGGGAATGGTGCATAGTCCTAGCCCTGATTGGATAAGTCTCACCATTTTCAAGATGGTGAGCACTGAAAAATGTGCTTCACTTCGCCTCCAACACCTGAGGGGTGGAGTTGGCGAAGGGGGACACATCTCCTATTCTCACTTAGTTTTCCCACTGGTTCTCCCGCCAAAAGTGGGGGTTTGAACCGGGGGTTGCCATCTGCTGCTAGCATTAGAGGCTCGATCATATTGCAAAGGCAGCATTGCTGTGGAAGCTTCCCTCTTGAGCACTGTGCCTGTCTGGGGGAGAAGGTGTGACACCTTCACCCAGGATGGACTTTGTTTCTGGACTCAGCGAGCGAGGGCTCTCACCCCTGGGGTCCAGAAACATGTCTGGTGGTGGCAGGCTGGCTAAAGCCAGTCAAAGACCACATCGGGGTTGGTAGGTTTTCAGGGGGGCACCTCTGAGGTGCCGGGTACATTTTTAAATAAATCTAACACTGACATCAGTGTGGGTTTATTAAGAGGAGTTCTTTGGTACCAAACACTCCTGGATTCAGTGAAGCCAACATGGTGCTAGGGAACTTGAGTGGTCAAGTTTACAGCCCATGTACTCTCTATGGCTTCCCCTGCACTTACAATATTAAGAATAGACTTAAATGTTGTAGGGGCATATCTTTTCATGCAGATATGCACACACCTGAGATATAGTGCCTGCTAGAGAGGCGATTTACGTATACCTTAGGCAGTGCTGCTTGGCATGGCACACAGGTAGTGTGCCATGTCGACTTTGATGTTTTTCTCTGTACCAAGGCATGCAGGCTTCAGTGGCAGTTTGCATGGCATTGGTGAGCGGTCTCTAAGGGACTCTTTTCAGTCCCAATGTCCTACGTACCAGGGTTACCATTTACTAGGGACTTACAGGGGGGTCTAAAATGGTGCCAATCGTGGTACAGTTTAGGGAAAGAACACTGCTACTTGGAACCTGATTAGCAGGGACCCAGTACTCTACAGTCAAAGATGCATCAAAAGCCAGGCAAAAAGTGGGGGGTACTGCAACAGAAACCCACTTTCCTATATGCCCCCTAGCATCTTAAGTCCAACAGGGACTTAAAATATGCAAATATAAAACTTGAAATATGATAGCAAATATTTGTATGCAGTATATGTTTCTTTCTCCATAGGAAAGCATTACTACATAAAAGTACATTTCTGTGACATTTTTGCTTGACTATAAAAATTGAGAACTCGAAAAGTACTTACTTGATTATGAAGTGTTATTTTTATAAATTGGTCTCGAGTTTCCTCTTGAGTGTGTGTCTCATTTATTGACTCTGTGTGTACAACAAATGCTTAACGCTGCCCTCTGATAAGCCTAAACTGCTCACCTACACTACGACAAAAGAGAGCTTTTGGGATTATTAATTTAAGCCCTGAAAAACAATAAGGGCCTTCTGGACTTTCTAGGTAGTGTACATCATTTTGGTACACTACAAAAAAAGCCAGCTTCCTACAGTGAAGCGCTATTATGAGAAACTATTAATCTTTGTGTTAGCTACATCTTGCAAAAGAGCTTAGATAAAGCAAAAAACAATTGTTAAAGCTGTCCTAATAGTATTACTCTACGCATGCACATTATTGATTTAAAGCACAGGTCAAATGAGGGCAGATACTTGGAAAATGGATACAAATGAAATCCAACTACAAGAACCATGATACTTGTACTTCAAAGAATGAGCTACTACTGAGTCTAGTCTCACTGAAGACAGAAATGTCAGAATGTCTGACATGTTAAGACTATCATAACTATAAAGCAATAAGAAAGATAAAAAGAAAATAAAGATCAAGGCCAGTAAGAAACAAACAATAGGTGAATACCTCTGGCTGACAATAAATTAAGCAAATGTCTCCCGCTTGGGTCTTTGCTACATGATGCACAATGAAGACAAAAAAAAACAGGCATGACCGAAAGAAAATGTCACTCTTGTCATTTAATATGCATATCTTGATGCAAGTGTAATTCATCTATGTCAACATCACGCAAACATTGATTTTGAATTCTCACACTAATGAAACTAATATAAAACTTCATGTTTGACAGTAGTGCACCAAAAAGGATAAATGAATTGCTGGGTCAGAATTACTCACCATCCCATCGGAAGCTAAATACAGGAGAAGCCCATTCTGCGAGAGGGTGCTGAAATGCATTTCTATGTATGTGGTTTCAGGTCGGAGGATCTTCTCTACTATAGAATATCCACTGCCATCAAACTGGAATGAAGTGTCTCTTTTCTCACTGGAACTACAAAATAAATCAAGTAAATTAGAAGTCCTAGAACCAGATGAAAAACAAAAGCTTATATTTATCTTTGCATTGCAAAACTAATTTTCAGCACATTAATTTGAACTGACACTCTAAAAGTACAAGGTCAAATATCAATGAATCTGTTTGCATGAAGTACTTACTGTATGCTGTATTTCAATGTGACTACAATCTTGATTTGATTTCTTAGCTGGGTGGATTAACATCAAATTCCACAACCCTCAACTTTCATCAAGCTGTCTAACTGGAACGCTCACTTTTGTATATTGTTTAGCTCTACCTCTCATCACAGACAGACACGAAGAACTATCTGAATGATTCCAAAATGGCCTTTTGGAACATCACACGCAAAGTCACTCAAAACAGGCTCTCCGTAAAAGGTTGTGGCTATGGCCTTAGCTAGATTATTACAATTCAAACTTTGTATGAAGTGAAAACAAATTAAATACTGTTAGCACACATTAAAATGAAAAGAGAAGTACAACAAGGTTTTTGTTCAAGAAGTGCCCATCTTTAAAGAAGGGTGTTATAAAGAATCCCAGCAATAATAAACAGGAATCTAACAAGAGATAATAAAATGATGGAATAAAGACCCAATGGTGGCCACACGTAACAAAGCTGTCGTGGAGGTCCAGTTGATCATGGTCACTGCTGAATGAAAAATCTCATTTTAGTTCTCCAAAAGGATAACTTGCACAAGGTTGAGCAATCTTGCTAGAGGCCAAGATCTAAAATTATTAAAAAACGCTCAGTAACAACCTTCTTTTCGCCACTACCATCTGAAGGAGTTTGTGCAATTCCGAAAATCGAATCCTTTGCATCATCTTTGCATGTTGCTTTCAGTAAATTTAATGGAAATAAACTACAGTTGGGGAGCAAGAGTTTTGATGCTTTCTTTTAGGTTTCAATCCTTACTGAAATGAAAACAATAACAAGGGATGCCTCCTCGTGTGCCCCAAATGCAGCATGTAATGTGAGGTTACTTAACAATATATCCTGAAACTAGACAGTGCAACACCACCTCAGCACCACCTCAGCATCAGCGCAGCACCACTTCAGCACCAGTCAGCGTCACTCAGCACCATTTCAGAAGCACCACCTGAGCATCACTCAGCAGCACCTGAGCACCACCACAACACCAGCACAGCAGCACCTCAGCATCACTCAGAATCAGCACAGCACCTCCTCAGCCCCAGCACAGCACAAACTCAGCACCAGCGCACCACCTCCGCACCAACACAGCACCACCTCTACACTAGTGCAGTACCACCTCACTACCAGAACAGCACATCTGAGCAGCAGCACCACCTCAGCATCACGGCAGCACCAGCAAAGCAATCTTACTCAGTGCCACCACAGCATCACTCAGCACCACTTCAGCATCAGCATAGCATTTTCTCAGCATCATTCAACACCACCACAGTACCACCTCAGCATCAGCACAGCACCACCTCCGCATCAGTGCATCACCACCAGCGCAGCACCAAATCAGCACCAGGACAGTTTTAAACTGCTAACTCAACTTTGCCATTTAAAGTAATGGCAAAGCCCGATTTTCCCTTTTTAGGTCGAGCCTAGGCAGCGCATGCGCTGTCTCTCGACATGCTGTAATCTAGTGTATGGACGCTCACTACGCCCCTAGCTTTTCATTGGTTCTTTGGTTGCCTTTTAAATTTCCTGTGGTTTGTTTGGTGAATAGCTTGCATTTGTCCCGCCTTTTGCCTGCTTCGTTCCACACTGGAGACTGACCCTGCTACATGGATCAGTTCCCTTCTGGCTATTTAGGTTAGTTTCACATTACCTTTCTTTTGCGTCAGGTTGTGGTGCTGTCCCCCCACCTCTGTCCGTCGCTGCTTTTCACTTAATCTGCCCATGCGGTGTCTCCCACTACCTCCCGCCCCTCACTGCGTTTCCTACTCTGTTGTGCCCGTCGCTACTCAGCAGTAGTTTCCTTGTGCTTTAAAAGGAAAAGAAAACATCTTCCGAGGCAGTCAACTTCGTTGCCCCCGGTTGGTAGCAGAAGACAGGCAATGGTGAGGCTGAGCCCCTGCACCAAACTTTAGTAAATAATTCACTTTCACTGTATATGTTTACGTGATTAGCATTTTGTTCCCCAATCTAGGGCACACACGTCCTTCACAAGTCAGGTCTTGGCCGTTTACATATCATCCCGCTGTATATAAATCCGATTTGAAGCAAGAGGTGGGACTGTGCACTTTTGGCTGGAATTCTCTGAAGGGGGTGGGTTAAAGAAGGGGCTTGTACCATGTGGCAGATCAGGCCTCCTGGCCAGGCCTGTGATTTCGTTGGTAGACATTGTAATGTTTTTCTATAAATGTAGCAGTCTGCTTTGTGCATTTCTCCAGCTGTCCCGTTTATACGTCTGGCTGATTGCTTGCCTGTCTCCCAATCTTAATTTTTTCAAATACATGCATATGCTTTTTTGTCACGGAGCTGTCTGTGCAACATAAAAGCAGTATCACAGACTGACAACTGCAGAAATGCCATTGCAGTTAGCAGCATTTGTACTTACTGAGAGCGTACATGCATTGGGGTCATGCCCACATGACTGAATGAAGGCAAAAAGGTGACAAGGAAGCAGACAGACTTTATAGGGAAGAGTAGGTGAGCCTGGTTCTCCCAGTAAGCCAGCTGCTGAGCTCTTTTTAATGCTCGAAGCATTCAGAGAATGTATTTTTGCGTGCAGCTCTAAAATATTCTGGCCCTCCAATTATATTAAACACTTGAAGTAGAAGTCTTGCCTGCTATAAAACAATTATTTGCAAAGCAATAGGTCTCGCATTACTGAAAGTTTGAGCTATTGGCGTTGCAAATAGTAATACAATGCCAATAGCTCAAACTTTCAGTAATGCGAGACCTACTTGTAGGAAAGTGGGTTTCTGTTGCAGTAATCCCCCCACTTTTTGCCAGACTACTGATGCACTTTGACTTGATGTGCCCTGGGTCCCTGCCAATCAGCTTCCCAGGGCCTGTGTTCTTTGCCCAAAACTAACCCAATTGGCATCTCTGGCCACAGGTCAGCCCCTGGTAAATGGTACCACAGGTACCCAGGGCACTGTGACCAGGGAAGACCTCTAAGGGCTGCAGCACTTATTGTGCCACCCTTAGAGGCCGTCTACCTTTACACACACACACTGCCTTTGCAGGCTGCGTGTTTTGGTGCAGAACAAAGTGAAGAGTCGACATGGCACTTGGCCCCCCCTTTTTTGGACACATTCCTGTGTGCCATGCCTACAACCCACTGCCCTGGCATATATCAGTCACCCCTCTAGCTGGGTGCCCTATACCAGTGGTGAGGGTACACGTACATGAGCCCTGTACCCCTACAGTGTCTAAGTCCATTCTTAGACATTGTAAGTGCAGTGCGGCCATTAAGAGTATATGGTGCTGGGAGTTTGTCATTACAAACTCCACAGCACCATAATGGCTACACTGAAAACTGGGAAGTTTGGTATCAAACTTCTCAGCATATTAAACCCACACTGATGCCAGTGTGGGATTTAATGAAAATTGCACACAGAGGGCATCTTAGAGATGCCCCCTGAATAACGACCAGCCTCTGGTGGGTTACCTGACTGGCACACACCAGCCTGCCACCACAAGACATGTTTCTGGACCCCTAGGGTGGGAGCCTTTGCTCCATGAGCCCAGAAACAAAGCCTTTCCTGGGCGGAGGTGTTCACACCTCCCCCAGGCCAGGAAGAGCCATCTGTGGCAGGGGAGCTTCAAAGGCCTGGCAGCCTTTGTAATGCGACCCCCAGCCTCTCCTGCTATCAGGAGCAGGCCCCCTTCCTGTCTCCCCTCCTTTCCGGCGGGAAAACAGGTGGGAAAAATTAGCACAGCTCAGAAGGTTTGCCCGCCTCTACCACGTGGGGTGAGCACACCAAGGGTGTAGTCACCCTAAGGTCAGTAGACCCCTAAAACGCCCCCTAAATACAGTAATTAGGGGGCAGCCGTGAACCAAGAAAGCCTAAGAAGAAAAAGGACGAAAGAAGACGCCAAGCAGAGGAGACTGCAGAGAACAACTGACTTGGCCCCAACCGTACCGGCCCGTCTCCAGTTTCCAGAGATCCTGCGCCAGAAATCATCTTGTCTTGCAGCCAGCGACCTCTAGAACCCCTGGGAGGACTGTCTGCCTTCAACAAAGACTGGATCTCCTGTGAACAGCAGCTCTGTTCAGAAGAATCACCAAAGAAAGACTATGAGCCTGCTGAGGAAAAAGAAGCACGACGCCTGGAACCACCACTGCACCCGTCGCCTACGGCCGAGTTCGAGTGGCCCACTGGTCCCAGCGAGGTCCCCCAACGCCCCAGAGTCTGTGGGTTGACCCCTTCAGGACTCCCCGACGTCGCCTGCAGCCTCTTCACGGAGACCCCCCAAACCGCGAGTGGCCCGTTAAGGTGAAATCTGACCTCAAGACACCCCTGCATCCAGCCGCCCTGCACCCTGGAGAAAAGAACCCGAGGTGCACCTGCGTCCCCGAGCCCTCCAACTTACCTGCCCAGCTGTTGGTTCCTCCCGGAGGTTTTCCTGGACCGAGCCTGCAGCTGAAAACCAAAACCGAAAATCCCCATTGAAAACAACAGGGCACCCAACGCCAAAACAGCACCCTGCACCCAGCCGCCCCTGAGCGGCTGCGGGTGCACTTTGTGTGCTAAACCGGATCCCCCTTTGCCCTGAGCCGAACACCAGGAGCTTGGCTCCCACAACCTTGAGACCCGCTCGTCAGCAGCCACCAACCGGAGGCCCCCTATCCCCCATTGGATAACATTGGGCCTCAGCACTCTACACCCGGCCGCCCTAGTGCCGCTGAGAGTGTAACGAGAGTGCATCCCTGACCCTGGGGGACCCCTGAGTCTACCCCCAGAACCTCAACTCCCACTACTAAATACTTACCTTTAAACCGATAACACTATTTTCCTCCATAGGATAACATTGACTGTTTTTCTATGAAAAGTTTCAAAGTGTGGAGTTTGAAAACCTAAAGAAATTCTTTAAAATTGTACTATTTAACCAAAACGATTTTACTTACCTGTTTACAGGAAATGTCCCAGAGTAGTATCCAGGTATACTACTCTTAGTAAGAAAAAGTAATCTAAAAGTAACTTACCTGGTATTTTACTGAAAACCCTATACAAAGTATATGTACTGTATTTACTAAGCATTGCATTTCTCAGAAACAATACTGTAAGTCAAACCAAAGTACATTTACAATTGCAATTCAAACTGTTTACAAACTGCATTACTACTGTAAAGTATTTATTGCTTACCTGTGCCAGGCTTGCTTGGTTCTAGAAAATAAAATAACTAAAAGAATATGTTCATACAAAAACAATTGGTCTGAAGTTCAGTCTTTGAGTGTGTGAATTCATTTGCTGACTGAGTGTGTACAACAAATGCTTAACACTGTCCTCTGATACTGCCTTACTGCTCGACCACACTACCATAAATAGAGAGTGAGGTGCTATCTAACTTTACCTATGCCTACCTTTGGGGTTCCACTGGACTCTGTGCACACTATACCTCATTTTGGTATAGTTTATACAGAGCCAGCTTCCTACACTATTGCATTGCAAATGCTCGTTATTATATATAAGTCACCCCTAAGGCAGGCCTTGCGAGCTCTAAGGCACCCTAGGGTGGTGTATATTAGAAAGTGGAACATATACTTTTACATGTTCCAACAGTAAAATCCTGCAGTTGCCGTTTTTACTGTGGAAAAGGCTAGTAGGCCCATTGCCGAGTGCTGAGTTACAAGCTGACACCAGAGCCCTGTAAACTTCGAACTGGGTCTACTAAAGTTGATACAGTAAGCTATCAAACAACTCGTTATATTAAGCCGGACTTGATGCCGAAGTCAAAATTATTGTAACTTGTTGCAGTGTGCAACATTTACAAAGTTGCCACTTTGTTGCCCAAAGTTTCCTGATCCCGTGTGTGCCTGAGACAGCTTTCTACCCTCCTAGGGAGACGTGCGATAGACTCCCAGGAAAGGACACAATAGAAGTCTGCTTGGGGGAGAGGTGTTACCTCTCCCTGGCAAGCAGCCATACATGTGTTAGCTCAAAAGGTGAGCATCAAAGGAGAAGCCGCCTTTCAAGGGCACATGGGAAACACTTGGGAGAGGGGCTGCTCTACTGTTTAGGCAGACAGGCCAACAAAGGGGAAAGAGAGGGGAAACCAGTTGTCAAACTGGTTTTTCATGGATGTCTAAACCCTAGGCAGCCTCACTTCTGGGTTGGGCAAGAAAGCTCTAAACGTCAAGAGAGGGATTCTGCCATCTTGAGAGTAGGCAGAATAGAGACTTCTGAGATAACTAGATGCCTCACTTTGCAGGAAGTTGTCATCAGGAGGGAGAGAACCTGGTAGGCTAATGGTTTGTGACCACGACCTCCCCTCAGGACATTTTCTGAGCATAAAAAGGGCATCTCTGGCAACCAGAACTCAGACCTCAAATGGGCTGCGGAACAGGACCTAAGAATGACTGCCCAGTTGCACCAAGAACCCGGCGCGAGAACCTGCACCAACGTGGTCTGCACCAGCTGAATGTGGTGGCTAGCAAAGGAGATGGGACTCTGCCTGCTGTGTACTGCTCAAGGAGCAATCGACTCCTGAGCCCAGCTGAAGCAAGGGACTCCAAGAGTCAGTTATCTGACCTCCTGTTCGCAGCAAAGGGCACAACAGCTAAAGAAGTCTGTTGTGGTGAGTCAGTAGCCCAGATTCCTGAATTGCTGCTCCTCGCTGCCATGCAGCCCAAGGCACCAAGACCCAATGCTCTAAAGTTGTACCAGGTCTGCTGGACCCAGGAGAGTCATCGGAGTACAGGTGGGTTGCCCAGACGGCAAGTGTAGGAAAGTGCCCCATTTTGACATGGTCACCCCCATATTGTGCCAGGTATTGGATGCAACTTTAACTGAAGTGCACTGGGTTCCTGCTAACCAGGTGCCCAGTGCCAGTGTTCTTTCCCAAAAACAAGGTAACTGTGCAACTGTTCCACAATTGTCAAGACCTTTAGCACCCCTGTAAGTCCCTAGTAAATGGTACCTCTGGTACTAGGGCATGGGTACTAAAGAAGGTCCCTAAGGGATGCAGCATGTATTGTGCCATCCTAAGGGACCAGGCAGATTGCCATTGCAGGCTGTGTGGAATGGCACAGACAAAAGTGAAAATGTGACATGGCACACACCCCGTGTGCCATGTCTCCAGACACTGCATGCAATATTTGTAAGTCACCCCTACAGCAGGCCTTACAGCCCTAAGGCAGGGTGCATTATATTACATGTGTTTTCATATTTGCATGAGCAGATATGCCCCTCTGCTCTCTAGTTCAATTACTAGTTAGTACAAGTGAACAGGGAAGCCATCCTAAGCACATGTACTGGGCACGGGTTATTACGAGATCCCCAGCTAAATGATGAATTCACTGAAACCTATGGTGTTTGGTATCAAACACCTTGTCTTAATAAATCCATACTGATGCCAGTAGTGAATTTATTAAGACATTCACCCAGAGGGCACCTTAGAGGTGCCCCCTGAAAACCTACCAACCTGTAGTATCCTGGCTGACTGGTGTAGACCAGCGTGCCACCACAGCCAGGATTTGGACACCTGCATGTGAGAGCCCACACTCAGAAACAATGCCTGCTGTGGCTGGAGGTGTTGTCACCTCCTCCAAGCAGGATGACTAGCAATCAGCACATCAAGGTAGGAGGCTTTACTGGCCTCTATCACCTTTGATATACAACCCTGACTTTCCCCAAACAAGGGAAATGCCACCCCCTGCCAGAACCCATTTGGCACCAGAACAGGTAGGACAATTAGCTATTCAGGAGGCGTGTTTACTATCAGGTTAGTTACATCCCTATGGTGGGCTACCTGAAGTGAACACGAAAAGTAGAATTCCACAATTTTGGTTACTGGTGAAATTAGATACACTGGGTCAGGGATATGCACACTCCCCACAGCAAGTGGTCATATAGGGGGTGTTAGGCCCCCCCAAAGGTAATTAGGCCATTGGCTACTACCTTACACTCCCCTTAACACCCCTAATTGAGCATTTAGGTGGCACCCCTGACATCAGGTACTCAGATTCAATGAACACAAGATGAAGAGGACAAAGAAGAGCGAAGAAGCGAGAACTGAGGATCAGCTGTGGACGTTTTGGTGCCAAATCTGGCCTGCCTGCACCTGTCCTGACAATCGCAACAAAACAATTCATCCTGCTGCTGTGCATCTGCCAAGAACCCTGTTGGAATGCCATCACTTCGCACATTTCCAGTAATCTCGCTTGGAGTAGAGTATCTACTCTTCTGCAGCTTGCAGGCACTAAACTGCAAAGTCCGGTCCACCATTCTGCCGCTCCCTGGTCTCACCGATGCAGAAGCCCCCAAGGAAGAGGTTGCGGTGCTCCAGGAGGCCAGATCCATCCTCCTACCAAGTGAAAAGATTCCAGGACCAACTGGAGCAGCACAGCACCAATACTTGGGTACTGGACCCTTTGCAGCAACCAAAGCCTGTTTAGAGTCCAATCCGGAATCAAAAAATACCAAGACTGAGCAGCTGTCGAGGGATGTCAGCACCGCAGAGACCAACTTCCAGAGACCCAACTGTCCTGTTTTTGTCCCCTCAACTGGCGAGATCGACAACCGTGAGCGTCTGTGACGCACAAGCTTAGCTGACCTAACTACTCTGCACCCGAGCACCCCAGCCCGGTTTCCCAAAAACAGACTGTGCTTCCTTGATCCCAGGGTCCTCACGAAAACCCATTTGGAAGCTCCTGTACTTGCCCACTCTGCAGCCACTTTCTAGGTGGCCCCTCCTCTCTTCCTTTGGTGTAGCATGCAAAGCTACCAACCTGATCAGCACCTCTGCACCCGGACGCCCCAGTGCAGGTAAAGACTAACTGCTGGGCGTAGTTTGTAGCCATTTGGTGTTATGTCCATCCTCCTACAACATCAGACGAGCACCCCGGAAGTCTCTGCACATGTTCACCATCTTCAGATTATTTTTTCCCCTTGGCAAATCCTGTGTTAGTTAGCTTCCTCTGTGTCTTTAGTGTTATGTAATCTTTTCCTTATTTGTCTCACCTCATTTTGTGTTGGGGAGGTGGAGGGTCGCATGTGAATCCAGAAAACTCTTCAAGCTGCAAAACTACTCCTACTGGTAAGTAACCATTTTGTTTTGCAGCATGAATCCTTTTCTTTCACATA
Organism: Calotriton arnoldi; assembly: GCA_963921515.1. NCBI lineage: Eukaryota > Metazoa > Chordata > Amphibia > Caudata > Salamandridae > Calotriton > Calotriton arnoldi. Next base: position 2,195,706 of record CAWUFW010000770.1, on the reverse strand, counting down.
GGGTGCATTGATTTTGTAGCAGTATCCCTGGTCACTCCTGGTGGTGGTGTCAAAAATTAATTTGAGCTTGCAAATATAGGTTTCAGTACTCTTTGGCCCACTTCTGACTCCTTGTTCACTTCTATGTTCATGCAATAGTTTTTTGTGAAGGTGTGGACTGATGACCATGTGACCACCAAGCATATTTTGTTTAAAGGCACGTTTGCTTTTATGGCCAGGGTCACTCCTTTCTTCCTTGTGGAGTGTGCTCTGGGCTTTGTTTCCAAGCTCATGCCTGCCTGCTTTCTAGCACAACTTGATTGTTTGTACTATCCACCTTGCAATGGTGTTTTTTGTAACGGTGAGCCCTTCCTTGAGTATGCAACGGGTATGAAGAACTGGCTTCTCTTTCTGATCTCCCATGTCCTTTCCAGGTAATGAATCACCACTATGTACATGTTTAACATATGCAGCACCATTTCCGCTTGGGTCTCTGGTTGCTGGAAGAAAGCAGGCAGTTGAATTGTTTGGTTCACATGGAACTGTGATATGATTTGGGGAGGAAACGTGGGTTAGTCCGCATGACTACCCTGTCTTTGTTTATTTGCTGGCAGGGCTTGGGTGGCCAGTGCCTGCAGCTCGCTCACCTTGCACAGTGACGTGACTGCAATTAGGAAGGTTGTCTTCAAGTTTAGTAACTGTAGCTCCATCGTTGTGTAGTGGTTCAAAGGATACCTTCATAAGTTGAGTCAATACTAAGCTGTCGTTCCACTTTGGCATTGGTGTTGACCTGGGGGTAGCTATTTTCTTTGCTCTGTCTAGGAACCTTTTAATAAGTGTTGCTGTATAAGGCTTCTCATTATATGTCCTCTTGTATGGGCTACTATTGCCGCCAAGTGTACCTTCAGTGAGGCATACGCTATTCCATTTTCTTGCAGGTATGTGAGGTATTTGATCACTGTGGTTCCCTCTGTTCTGTCATGAAACATTCTTTTGTTTCTGAACCACAGGACATACCTCTGCCATTTTGCTGTGTAGCACTTCCATGAGCTTGTCCTTCTAGCCTCTTTGAGGATGTCCACGGATCATTTAGGTACTTCAAGTGTCCAAACTTTATGTCCACAGGAGCCAGGTGGCTAGGCTCAGGTTGCTCGCTTCTGGGTGTTGGCTCTTCCCTCCCTGCATGGAGAAGAGGTCGTGACTTTCTGGTAACTCTTCTACATTTCCTTGGAACATTTCCACCAAGTCCAAGAACCAGGATTGCCTTGCCCACTGTAGGGTGATTAGGATCAATGTTATCTGTGACAATTTACACTTGCTTATCACTAGAGGTATTGGGGGAATCGGTGGAAAGGTGTATGCAAATCTCATTGACCACTATATTAGCATATAATTCCCCTGGGATAAGTGGTGTGGGTGCCTGGACATGAAGTCTGGACAGTTTGCGTTGTCAGGGATTGCAAACAGGTCGATATCTTAGGTACCCAACATGCGGAAGACATCTTGGAGCACTAGGTTGTTCAGCTCCCATTCATGTGAGGTTGTCTGCTTGGTCTGTCTAGCTCTTCGTTTTCTGCGCCTGGCAGGTGTATCGTTATTAGGGTTATTTATCTCTATATGGCCCATCTCCATATCTCTTTGGTTAGTTTGGACAGAACGTGCAACCTTGTTCCTGCCTGCTTGTGTAGGTACAACATTGTGGTTGTGTTGTCCATTTGGTTTAGCCTCGTCATTCCCTTGGCCCACGTCTGGAAGGCCGTTGGGGCTAGGAAGACTATCTCTAGCTCCAGGACATTTATGTACTGAATCCAGTAGCGGTCGGTGGTGGGAGTGCTGCCGGGTGCTGAAGTGGGGCGGGGGAGAGGGGCAGGGTGGGGGGTAGTAAACTACGGATTACGGACGATTACAGGTAAGTACACATATAAATAAATAAAATGAATTTCGTTTCTCGCGCTGCATCACATTTGGCGATGCAGCGTGAGAAACGAAATTTGTTTTATTTATTTATATGTGTACTTACCTGTAATCGCCCGTAATCTGTAGTTTACTACCCCCCAACCTGCCCCTCCCCCGCCCCACGTCAGCGCCCGGCGGCACTCCCACCACCGACCGCAACTGACTGAATCGCTTCCTCTGCCTTCCATAGTCCTCTGATTTTCAGTTCCCTCATGTGCACTCCCCATTTGTATTGGATGCATCTGGTGTTCTTTTTGCATTGTGAGTAAGAGTTTGCTTTTATTAGCTAGTCCTCTAGGTACGGGTGCACGTGTATTCCCTTTCTCCTAAGGTAGGTCACCACTGCAACTGGGTTCTTTGTGAACATCCTGGGTGCTGACTTGATTTCGAAGGGAAGCACCCTGAACTGGTAGTGGTCTTTGGTGACATTGAGTCATAGACCATTCTAATGTCTGTGGTTCACAGGAATGTGTAGGTAGAAGTCCTTGAGGTCCTTGTAGTCCTTTTCCCGCAGTCGCCGGATGACCTCTTGCAGTGTGGTCATCTTGAATTTTTGCATTTTTATACATTTGTTTAGAAAGCAGAGGTCCAGTATTGGTCTTAGGGATTTGTCCGGTTTTGGGACAAGGAAGTATATTGAGTAGTTCCCTTGATTGATTTCTGCTATGGGCATTCTCATTTGTCTGAGGTGACCCTCCTCCATTCGTGCAGGAAGGCTTGTATTCTTCCCCCAGCCCCACTGGTGTTATGTGCTGGGGATATGGTAGGTGGAGGAGTCACTTGTCAGAGGAGCTTTCTCCTCTTGAAGGTACCCCTCTTTCTCTGGCTCTGCCCCAAAATGTCTCAAGCTGCATTGGTTGGAACTGCCACTGTTGTTGTGAGCCTTGTTGCAGAGCTGTCTGCTGATAATGGCTGCATTGTTGCACTTTAGAAGTCTCTTCAGTTCATGGGTCTTTTTGCTGGGTTCGTTCCCCTTCTGGGTTGAACCCGAAACTGTACCACCTTCTTGGCCTTCTCTTTGTCACTGTCCTTCTTTATCTGTTGGAGAGCGTCATCAACAGCCGTTCCAGACAGGTTCTTTCCTGTGAAAGGGGTATTTATGATCACCTGAACCTCATTTCGAAATACAGACTCCCGCTGCCATGCGTCCCTCTTCATGGATGTTACTGTGACAATCTCCCTGCTGGCCATGTCTGCTGCATCCAAGGTAGATTTTAAGCAAGTGTTAGCTATTATTTTCCCCTCTTCTACCAGTGTGGCTCCCCATTTCTGGAATCGTTCTGGGAGGTGTTTTAGAAGTTCTCTGACCTCTTCCCAGTGGCTGTGTGAGTAGTGGTTGAGGATTGCATTTGATTTCGCCATCCTCCACTGTGTCGCAGTTCCTCTCTTGACTTTTCAGCCTACCATATCCACTGTCTTGCACTCCTTTTCTGGAGGGGGGTCTTGGTTGTTAGCACATTGGCCATCTTCCTTGCTGTGGCTAAATAATGGCGTCTGCTACTGTATTACCCTTTATATATGCAAGGTCTTTTGAGGCGAGCTTATATTTTTTCTCAATTCCTGGTGTGGGCCAGTTCTTGGTTTTGGCCTTGCATGATGCTGGTTTTCTGAAAGTTTCCCTTCTCTGATCCAGGATGCTTGGCAGCATGGGGAGGTATTGGTTCTTGCACTAGGACGGTAGGAGTGTCTCTAGGAGGAAGCAGGCCTGTGTCTCTCTTCTTCCAGCTGTATCCTGTACCTGTCTGCTGCTCTCTTTACAACTGCATTGTACATAGCAATGCCGTTGGGCTTTGATGGCCTCAAGGAGTATGTGTCAACCACCTTCTCCGGGGAGTTCGCTTTGAGGTCTTGTCACTTCTCATCACCACTTTCAGCGGCCTGGCACATCCCTTGGTCCTTTGTGTCCACCTCATTGGGGAACAACTCCTGTTCCTCCTTTTGTAGCTCGAGGGTTGCTGGGGGTTGCGCTTACCATGCTCTTCTTTCTACCCTGTAGGTTTCGAGGGAATCCTGTATTCTCTCATTGCGGCATTAAAACCCTTTTTTTAGTAGTATTGCTGCCATTTCTGCCTCAAACCGTCTTTTCTTTCTCTCAATTTCAAGGTTCGTTCTTCAGTGTCAATGGTTTTTGACAATCTTTTCTTCGAGTCCGGTGCTCTTCCCGACACCTTTGCCCTTTCCTTCTCTCTGTAGCCTTTCAATGTCTATAGTTTCTCCGAGGGGAGGGTGATTTGTTTCTGGAGTACATGGTATACTTTTTGTCTTGACTTTCCTTCAGTCGCCGAGTGCTTTGTCACCGGAGTAGTCTTATACAGCTTCAAGTCCGAAAACTTTGTCACAGCCTCAGAGTGTTTTTTTACTTTTCCTGGCTCTGCTTTCAAGGCCCCCCTTCTTGGGTTTACTTCTCAGCTGCTTAGTCTTGGTTTCACTTACCTCCTCTACTTCGGAGTCTGAGCCTTCTGCCTGTGCCATTTATCGATATTGTCCTATTTCTCCCTCGACAGTCTGAGGTCCCTCAGTTATGAGCCCCCTTCCTTTTGCATCTGCTTGAGTAATGTTCTTGCCTCTGATTTTGCTTGCTCTCATGGTCTTAGGCTGAATTCGGAGCACGCTTCACAGGTCTTGGTGTCGTGATCCATCGGCAGGCAGCTGTTGCAGCCCTTGCAGTTGGTCTTCTGGGTGAATTTTCGGTGGCACTCGGGGAGAACATAAAGGGGATATTTTCCATTGGTGATTCTCTCTCCCCTTCTATGCATTTTCTGTCTGAGTGGTCGACGACTTGCTCAGTCTGGTCCCTTCTCCGTTGCGTTTCCATCACCTGTTCAGTGGTCTTCTGAGTTTTAGTGTTCTCATCTTCAGTTAACTTCCTTTCTTCTCTTTTTATTTGCCAATCCATCAGTATATGTTGAAACTTCCCTTGGTGCCTTCAGAGCTTCAGCTGTTACTTCGAGACTCAACTGCAAAAACAAGAATCTGAGGATGGCGACCCTGCACAGAGGCTTCCAAGGCACACGGCTGATGTCATAGGAGGATGGATATAACATAAAATGGCTACAGACTACTCCAAAAAAAAGAGGGAAAATGAGGACTAACAACAAGAATCCGGACCCAACCACTATATGGCGGAGTAATGCACAGCATGTGAATCCGGAAAAGAATTTGTGCTGCAAAGCCATGGTTGACTGGCCTGTGTTGGAGTCACCAGGATGAGGGTGAGGGATGTTTGCCTCAGCTTCCTGAACAAGTGCAGTATCAGTGGAACAGGAGAAAAAGCGTAGTCAAAGATTCCTGACCAATTCATCTAAAGAGCATTGCCCATGGATTGGGGGTATGGAAATCTGGTGGCAAAAGTTGGGCTTTTTGCATTTTCGTATGTGGCAAAAAATTCTATATCTGGGGTGCCCCACCTGTGAAAGTAAGGAAGTACAACTTGTGGGTGGAATTTCCATTCATGGACTTGTTGCTGCATCCTGCTGAGTAGGTCTGCAAAGCGTTGTCCACTCCCAGGAAGATACTCTGCCAGAAGATGACTTCGGTGATGGATGGCCTAGTTACAGATTTGCTGACAGCTGCTGGAAGTGTGTGCCATATGTTTTTGGAGATAGAACATGGTGGTCATGTTGTCTATACACACAAGGACTACCTTCCCTTGAGTCTGTTGAAGAAAGGCTTTGAGAGCTAGATGAATGGCTATCAGTGCCAAGTGGTTGATGTGTAGACTCTGTTGGTGAGGTGGCACAGACCCTGGACTGTCATGTTGTTGAGGTATGCTCATCAGCCGACTAGAGATACGTCTGTGGTGATGGTCACTTGGGGAAACGGGTCTGCAAAGGGCCTGACCTGCAACAGATTGTTGCTGTTTCACCACTGCAGAGGGCAATGGGGACTGGCCCTTACCGACACTAGATCCTCTAACTGACCCTCCGCTTCTGACCACTGGCGTAAAAGGCTCTCCTGAAGAGGGCACATATGAAGTCTTGCATGGGTCACTATGGCAATGTATGAGGCCTTCATTCCTAGAAAGCACACTACTGTGTAAAATGCAAGTAGCTGGAGTGGCTGAAAAAGACATAAGAGCTGTTGGAATGCTTGCACACTCTGAGGACTAGGAAAGCTTTGCCCATGATTGGGTTGAGGACTGACCCTAGGAAAGGTTAAACTGTCCCATAGTAGGTGGTGCATTTGGCCTCCACCATGACTCTGCCCTTCCCCGGAACATGACAAAACAAAGTTGCATAAAGGTACCACCCATGGGGTCTGACTTCATTTATCTTCAATTTGTTTCCATGCTCTCAGATATGTGGAGGGGCTTACAAGGTTTAATTTCTATATAGGCAGTATGACAAAAACTAACTTGGGACATTATTATAATTTTGATTCCCAAACGTCCATTGTACCCAATGGGGAGGATGGCAAGCAGTGAGGAATCTGTGGTTAGAACGAGCATCCACCAGAAAGAGCATTACCAAAGGTAAGTAACTTATTGTTCTAAAGGATACTTTATAACCACAGATTCCTTCACCTAGCAAATCAGTATCAAGCAATGCCCTCCCCAAAGATGTGAGTCTGAGGAGTAGACAAATACAGCTACGTCTTGCAGGCAGGTGTGAAAGGACTAACCACCCCAAGCCATGGCTGCAGTGACAGCTTTCACCTTAGTGGAAGAAGCCTAAGAACTTCAGGAGGATTATCTCTGGCCAAACCATATCGCAGTTTGATGCAGAGGTCAATAATCACTATAAGGTACATTTTTGGACAACAGTTGCGTCCTTCAAACTACTGAACTCCACAAACAGCTGATCATCAACACAGTACTGTAGGAAAGTGCCCCTTTTTGCATGGTTGCCCCCACTTTTTGCCTAATGTAGAGGTACTTTGAATGAGTGTGCTCTGGGTTCCTGGCAACCAGGTACCAGGACCTATGTTCTTTCCCTAAACTGTACTGTTGCAAAACCTAATTGGCAACTCTCTGGCCACATGTAAGTCCCTTGTAAAAGGTAACATAAGAACCAAGGGCACTGTGATCAGGGAAGGCCTCTAAGGGCTGCAGCACTTATTGTGCCACCCTTAGAGGTCCTGTACCTTTACACACACACACTGCCATAGCAGGCTGCGTGTTTTGGAGCAGAACAAAGTGAAGAGTCGACATGGCACACATCCCTGTGTGCCATGTCTAAAACCCACTGCCCTGGCATAGGTAAGTCACCCCTCTAGCTGGGTGCACTATACCAGTGGTGAGGGTACAGGTGCATGAGCCCTGTACCCCTACAGTGTCTAGTTCAATTCTTAGACATTGTAAGTGCAGTATTGACATAAAGAGTATATGGTCTGGGTGTTTGTCATTACGAACTCCACAGCACCATAATGGCTTTACTGAAAACTGGGAAGTTTAGTATCAAACTTCTCAGCATATTAAACCCACACTGATGCCAGTGTGGGATTTAATGAAAAATGCACTCAGAGGGCATCTTAGAGTTGCCCCCTGAAAAACGACCTAGCTCTAGTGTCCTGGCTGAGTAGCTGCTCGCGAGCTGCCACCACCAGACATGTTTCTGGACCCCTGGGTCGAGAGCCTGCCACTCTTGGGGTCCTGAAACAAAGCACATCCTGGGATGAGGTGCCAAGCCTCCTTCTCCAGGATGGGCAGGTTCCACGAAGGGGAAGCTTCAAAAGCTTGCCCCCTTTGTGAGCTACCCCAGCCATTTGCTTCTCCCAGCAACTGGCCCCCACCGGTTCTGACCCCCACTTTGGGTGGGAGAATCGGCAGGAAAACCAAGTTAGAAGGAGATGTGTGCCCACCTTTGCCAACCCCACCCCTCAGGTGGGGGAGGCGAGGTGCAGAACAACTCTCAGTCTCCGCCATCTTGCAGATAGGGGACCCAGCCAACCAGGGAAAGGCTTATGCCCCCCTCCCACTGGAGGGTGGCGTAACAGGGGGGTGTACCCACCCCAAGGAAGGGACTCATTGGTCCCGACGTGTACCTACCTGTAACGCCCCTACATTTAGTATTTAGGGGAAACCCTGAACCTTGCCTCCTTAGACAAGAATAAACAAGAAGAAGAAGGACCGAAGAGACGTGCTGAAGAAGAAGAGGAGGACACCAATTGACTTGATTCCAGCCCTACCGTCCTGTCCCGACCTCGACCGGCTACAGCGAAATCCTGCATCCAGCAGTCGCCAAGGACCCGGAGGACCTGCCCTACCATCCCAAACCAGACTTTGTCTCCCGTGAGCACCGGATTTGCTCACCCACAGACTCTGGCTTCGGCCAAATCCGCGAGTCTGCACCACTCTGCACCTGACGCCCACGGCCCGAGTTTGAGTGGCCCAACACCGCGAGAAGTTCTCCCCGGCGATCCTGACCTGGGATCTGGTGATCCCTGGACTGTCTCAAGTCTCCAACCGATGCCTACAGCCCCTTTCTGGAGGATCCCCCTGACCACGACCGGAGCCGGTAAGAGAAACCCAACGCCAAAAGACACCCCTGCACCCGACGTCCCACGGCTTTGGGTGGCCCAACCAACAGTGTCCCGGCATCCCCAGGCATCCCAACTTACCTCTCAAACCGGTGGTCTGCTCCAGAAGATCTTCATCCCCAGGCCTGCAGTGTTTGTTGCAACCAGAGAATCCCCATTAAAACCAACAGGGCACCCGACGCCAAAACAGCACCCTGCACCCGGCCGCCCCTGTGCCGCTGAGGGTGCACCCTATGTGCTAAATCGGATCCCCCTTTACCCTGAGCCTAACACCAGGAGCTTTGCTCCCACAACCTCGTGGCCTGCTCATGAGCAGCCATCAACCGGAGGCCCACTATCCCCCATTGGATAACAGTGGGTCTTAGCACTCTGCACCCAGCCGCACTTTGAGAGCATCCTCGACCCTGGGGGAACCCTGGTTCTAACCTCAGAATACCAAACCGATAACACTGTTTTCTCCCATAGGACTGCATTGACTGCTTTTCTGTGAAAATCTTCTAAGTGTGGATAGAAGACTAAAGTGACCTGGTACCTCAGAATTTAGAAACCATGTGAGAAGCGGTAATGTGGGGATCAGAGTAGGAAGATGAAACTGGTAGGTGGAAATGGAGGAACCCCCCTTTTAAAAGTTAGGCTCCCTCTCTGATGACTCTATACAGATATTTCAAAAAAGGCATTCCTCTACAGTATTATAGTTAAAATACTCAATGTTTTTGTTGTTTCCTTAGTAGATTAGCAGCCTTATTAGTAGTACGTGGAAAAGCTATCTGATTATCCTGTGTCTTGTTTCTCACTCAGCATGTTACATATTCTGCAACAATAAACAAGCTCAACGTTCCCATCTCAAAACACAGGCTTCTGCCAATGTTTCATAACAAGTATTAACTATTATACAAAATAAAATAGTAGTTAATATTACCTTTCATGGCACCCGCTACATTTGCCTTCTCTTTCAATGTAATTCCAGAGACCAATGGACTTGCCATTCAGTGACACGTCTTCCACACAGCCCTTGAAATGGGTTACCTTAACTGCTGGAGATTTCTATCAAAAACATTACAACAGTATGAGCAAAGCAAGTTCAAAGATACATATCCAAAGGATTGAGTAAAAAGGTTTCCGATTGATGAAGTTATGTTGTATTTTATTTTTTACATTCATTCACACAATAAAGGGTAATATATGGCATATAAGCCCTCTTAAGAACGTACCTTGATTTGTCCTCCTAAACCACCTACAAACATTAATGTTGATTTGTCCACATCCAGTATGGATGCTGTTCCTGTGGAGGTTGCAGTTTTTGTTACTGGTTTATTAGCGGATTTAATTTCCTTCACACTCAGAGTGCCTGTCTTTCCAAACCTGCAATCGCAATGAGAAACAATGAGAAAAATTAAACATATATGTCTTTCTGTGAGTTCATAAAGGATTGTGCTGCAGTGATCACTGATAGTGACTTCCGCAGAGACAGAACACCACTGAGGAATGAAGTGAGTGCATATTTTCATGATTTCGTTTTTTATTATCAAGAGGCAAGGAGACACAGGAGATCATTTAGACCCTTGTGGATGGTTTGCTGGGAGAGGCATTGACCATGGCCCACAACCATGGCACAGGACCATCCATCCTATTTAGAGATCAGCATCAGCAGGAAGGAGGACCTTCCTGTTCATAAACAATCATTGGTGTTTTGCTGTTTCCATGTATGCTGCACAACGCAACACACATGAAAACAGCAAAAACGAGGAGAAATGAAACATTTCTCCTCATTGCGCCAGGGTAAGACCAGGTTTTCCTGGTCTTAATTCTGGCACTGCCTCCTATTTACACCACCCTTGTAAATAGTGGGCAGCGTCAGAATCAATGGGTGTTGCGGTGGAACACCCACAGCAACACCCTTTGCCCTCCCCTTTCACGCTAAGCATAGCATGAAAGGGGCTTTATTTACAAGGCAGCATTAAGCCACGTTAAGTGGCTTAACGCTGCCTTGTAAATAAGGCAAAGCCCCTATCGTCACGGGACCGTCGTAAAAAGTGACGTTCCTGTGGCGATAGGGGCTTGTAAATATGCCCCCAAGTTTAAAGTGCCTGCTCTGCTGTAAACATTTTTGTTTAGAGAAATCATACTTGCAAAGCAGGACTTTCTTATCTCTAAACAAAAAACAAAACTCCTTGCAAGCTGGGACAATCTACATTTTTCCTGTTTGTGAATGCCATGCCCTCGTGTGGTATTCAAGGACTGGAAAAATCTGTGCCGATGATCCCACCCTCAATAGGGCAGGTGACTGTCAATTTGAACTGGCAGACTTTTAGGAAGGCAGATAGTCAGGTCAAATGTTTACATTTGAGGAGCCAGCAAAGGATCCACCAGTGTAAGAACACAGCCCTTCCCTTTACTCTAAAAGAGGTGAGAGGGGAACTACATCGATTTACAGTGGTATTCCTGAACACAGCGAAGGGAAAACATGACAAGGTCACGGGTACAAGCAGCCCTGAAGTTTTGGAATAGAGTGAAACTGGCCATGGAACATGACCACGGTGACACGGACACAAGGATATAAATATGGACAGTGTGATAGTAAGAAAATGGGCACAAGCACTCACTTGAACAACAAGATAGAGCGCTATAGAAAAATGGACAAAGAGAACTGTGATAAGAGAACAACTAATATTGACATGAGAACACATCATTCATAAAAATAGCCCTCTGTGCTAAATGCGCGACCTCACTGTGTAATACACTTCCCAACCCATGCAGGTTCTGTAGATTTCGGCTGGAAAAACCTCAGCTTAACCTTGGGTAGCTGTTGCACTGAGCAACCAGGCTTACACAGAGGAACAAGTGTTAAGCATTTAAATAGTACCAAAACAATTGAAAAACAAATCGGCCCACACTCAAGAAATCCAACACTAATTTATAACAAGCATTTGCAATGCAATAGGTCTCGCATTTGCGAGAGTTCAAGCCATTGGCATTGTAAATGACAATGCCTTTTATTTATCTGTTTTGATAATTAACAGATAAATAAAAAGCATTCTCATTTACAATGCTAATAGCTCAAACTCTTGTAAATGCGAGACCTATTGCATTTCAAAGAAGCAGCTGCCATTGTCCCGGGCTGCTAAGAAAGTGAAAGAATGCATGGCTGTAGGAAGCTGACACTGTATATACTATACCAAAGTGAGGTATAGTGTGCACAGAGTCCAGTGGATCCCCAAAGGTAGGCAGAGGTAAAGTTAGATAGCACCTCATTCTCTATTTGTGGTAGTGTGGTCGAGCAATAAGGCAGTATCAGAGGACAGTGTTAAGCATTTGTTGTACACACTCAGTCAGCAAATGAATTCACACACTCAAAGACTGAACTTCAGACCAATTGTTTTTGTATAACAATATTCTTTTAGTTATTTTATTTTCTAGAACCAAGCAAGCCTGACACAGGTAAGCAATAACTACTTTACAGTAGTAATGCAATTGAAATACAGTTTGAATGATAATTGTATATGCACTTTGATTTGATTTACAGTATGGATGCAGAGAAATGCAATACTTAATAAATACAGTACATAGACTTTAATAGGCTTTTTAGTAAAATAGCAGGTAAGTAACTTTTGAGATTACTAGGCTTACTCAGAGTAGTATACCTAGATACTACTCTGGGACATTTCCTGAAAACAGGTAAGTAAAATCGTTTTTGTTAGATTATGCAATTTTAAAGAATTTCTTTAGTTTCTCAAACTCTACACTTAGAAACTTTTCACAGAAAAACAGTCAATGTTATCCTATGGAGGAAAATAGTGTTATCGGTTTTGAGGTAAGTATTTAGTAGTGGGAGTTGAGGTTCTGGGGGTAGACTCAGGGGTCCCCCAGGGTCAAGGATGCACTCTTGTTACACCCTCAGCGGCACTAGGGCGGCCAGGTGCAGAGTGCTGAGGCCCAATGTTATCCAATGGGTGATAGGGGGCCTCCGGTTGGTGGCTGCTGGCAAGCAGGCCACTAGGTTGTGGGAGCAAAGCTCCTGGATCTTAGCTCACGGCAAATGGGGAAACAAAGTAGCACCAAAGGTGCACCATCAGCGACACTAGGGCGGCCGGGTGCAGAGTGCTGTTTCGACGTCGGGCGCCCTGTTGTTTTCAATGGAGAACCTCCGGTTTGGAAAGACACTGCAGGCTCGGGGACGAAGGTCTCCTGGGTGCGACCACCACTTTGAGAGGTAAGTTGGGAAGTTAGGGGTTAGATAGGCACTGTCGGTTTGGGGACACAAGGCCGTGGGGCGTCGGGTGCAGGGGTGCCTTTTGGGGTCGAATCTTCTTACCAGCTCCTGGTCGCGGTTAGGGGGGGCCTTCTGGATTTAGACTGCAGGCGTCGGATTGAGGCAGGTCAGGGGTCGCCAGATCTCGGGTCAGGATCGCCAGGGTGACCTCCTTGTGGTGTTTGCCCACTCGAGCTCGGGCCGTGGATGGCGGGTGCAGAGTGGGGCGGATTCGCGGTGTCCGGCCGGAGCCAGAGATTGCAGGTGAACAAATCCGGTGTTCACGGGAGACAAAGTCTTTGTGCTTGAAGGCAGGCAGGTCCTCTGGGGTTTTTGAGGTTGCTGGCTGCAGGACACACCGGGATTTCGCAGGAGCAGGTTTGAGGTGGAGACAGGCCGGTAGGGCTGGGGCCAAGTCAGTGGGCGTCTTCCTCTTGTTAGCTTCGGCACGGCTGTTCGGTCCTTCTTCTTTTCTTGTTGCAGGTTCTTGTCTGAGGAAGCAAGGTTCAGGGGTGCCCCTAAATACTAGATTTAGCGGCGTTACAGGTAGGTAAAAGGCAGGGACCAATGGGTCCCTTCCCTGGGGTGGGTACACCCCCTATTATGCCACCCTCCAGTGGGAGGGGGCAAGAGCCTGTCCCTGGTTGGCCGAGTCCCCCCATCTTCAAGATGGCGTGGACTGAGAGTTGTGCTTCACCTCGCCTCCCCCACCTGAGGGGTGGAGTTGGCAGAGGTGGGCACACCTCTCTTCCTCACTTGTTTTTCCCGCCGGTTCTCCCGCCCAAAGTGGGGGTCAGAACCAGTGGGGACCAGTTGCTGAGAGCAGCAAGTGGCCTGGGGAAGCTCACAAAGGCAGCAAGCCTTTGAAGCTTCCCCTTCGTGAACCCTGCCCATCCTGGGGGAGGAGGCTTGGCACCTCATCCCAGGATGTGCATTGTTTCAGGCCCCCGAGAGCAGCAGGCTCTCGACCCATGGGTCCAGAAACATGTCTGTTGGTGGCAGCCTAAGCAGTCACTCAGTCAGGTCACTAGAAGTTGGTTAGTTTTCAGGGGGCATCGCTGAGATGCCCTCTGTGTGCATTTTTCATTAAATCCCACACTGGCATCAGTGTGGGTTTAATGTGCTGAGAAGTTTGATACCAAACTTCTCAGTTTTCAGTGTAGCCATTATGGTGCTGTGAAGTTCGTAATGACAAGCTCCCAGCACCATATACTCTTAATGGCAGCACTGCACTTACAATGTCTAAGAATGGACTTAGACACTGTAGGGGTATAGTGCTCATGCACCTGTACCCTCACCACTGGCATAGGGCACCCAGCTAGAGGGGTGACTGATCTATGCCAGGGCAGTGGGTTGTAGGCATGGCACACAGGGATGTGTGCCATGTCAACTCTTCACTTTGTTCTCCACCAAAACACGCAGCCTGCAAAGGCAGTGTTTGTGTGTAAAGGTACAGGGCCTCTAAGGGTGGCACAATAGGTGCTGCAGTCCTTAGAGGTCTTCCCTGGTCACAGTGCCCTGGGTACCGGTGGTACCATTTACCAGGGGCTGACCTGTGGCCAGAGATGCCAATTGGGTTAGTTTTGGGGAAAGAACACAGGCCCTGGGAACCTGATTGGCAGGGACCCAGGGCATACCAAGAAAAAGTGCATCAGTAGTCTGGCAAAAAGTGGGGGGGTTACTGCAACAGAAACCCACTTTCCTACAATCATCGCGTGAGCAGCGCTTGCGCGCTGGCTCAGGCACGACCTAAAAGCACAAGTTACTAACTTGTGTAACGATATATCTGTAAGAGACAGTAGTTAGTGATAGATTCCTTACCTTAGAATATCCCCAGGCGTCAGGCTGGATCCGGAAAGTTTTGCGTAGCAGTACCCTTGCGCGTCGGTAGGCGGCGTCGTGCGGCTCCGCGTCTGTCGTCGGCGTCGTGATCGCCGGGATGACGTCGCGGGCAGTACTTAGGCGCCGCCCCTGCGCGCTGACGTCAGTTCTGTACACGACTTTCCGCGCCAGGAACGCAGAGCCATGCAAGAAGCTGACACAGGTGTCTGAAAAATACTAGGGCCCTGAAAGGGATGTCCTTAACCCTAGAAATCAGTTCGCAGAACGGGGAGGATGGGTGAGGCGGTAGGAATCTATCACTAACTACTGTCTCTTACAGATATATCGTTACACAAGTTAGTAACTTGTGCATCTGAAAGAGACACGTTAGTGATAGATTCCTTACCTTAGAATAGATACCCCAGCAATACCAACCCCGGTGGTGGGTCTGCGAACAAAGATCAGACAAGGAAGTCCTGGAGGACAGAACGGCCAAAGAAGCCGTCCCTCCGGACCTGACTGTCAAGGCAGTAATGCTTAGTAAACGTGTGCAGCGAGGCCCACGTAGCTGCCTGACAGATAACCGGCAGCGGAACACCGCGGCCCAAGGCCGTGGTAGCAGCCGTTGCCCTGGTGGAATGGGCACGCAGCCCAACAGGAGGCTCCTTCTTGGCCAAAGAATAGCAGGTCTTGATGCACAAGGTAACCCAGCGGGAGATGGTCCTCTTGTGCACCGCCCGACCTTTTGGCGCCCACGTAGCCAACAAAGAGCTGGTCATCCACCCGGAAGTGTTTCGTGCGGTCGATATAGAAGGAGAGCGCACGTTTTGGGTCCAGACGGTGGAGCCTCTCTTCCTCTCTGGAAGGATGCGGAGGCGGAAAGAAGGTGGGCAAAGTGATGGTCTGCCCAATGTGGAAAGCAGTAACCACCTTTGGCAAGAAGGACGGACGCGTCCGAAGAACAACCTTGTCTGGATGAACAGACAGAAAGGGAGGTTTGCAAGAAAGAGCCTGGAGCTCACTCACCCGCCGAGCGGAGGTGATGGCCACCAGAAAGGCTGTCTTTAGAGTCAGAAGACGAAGAGGACAGTTATGCAGAGGCTCAAAGGGAGCGCACATTAAAAAGGTAAGAACCAAGTTCAAGTCCCACTGAGGCATCACAAACGGAACAGGAGGGAAGAGGTGAGTAATGCCTTTTAAGAACCTGTTAACAACAGGGGACTTGAAAAGGGAGGGCTGATCAGGGAGCCTGAGGAAGGCCGAGATAGCACAAAGATAACCCTTGATGGTACCCAGGGCAGAACCCTGTTGGGCCAGAGAGAGAAGGAACAGAAGGACCTCAGAAAGAGGGGCAGAAAGGGGATCCACAGCCTTTGCTGCGCACCATGCCACAAATTTGTTCCACCTGCAGGCGTATACCACCTTAGTGGAGGGACGCCTGGCTGCCAGAATCACATCACAAACTTCGGGAGGCAAGTCGAAAGGAATCAACTGCCGCCGCTCAATCTCCACGCAAGCAGGTGTAGACTGGACAGGTTCGGGTGGAGGACCGTCCCCTGCTGCTGCGACAGAAGATCCTCCCGAAGAGGCAGACGGATCGGGGGATCTATGCTCATATTGAGTAGCTCGGGATACCAAACTCTTCGAGCCCAGTCCGGAGCCACAAGAATGACTTGGGCCCGGTCGTGCCGAATCTTCTTCAACACTCTGGGTAGAAGTGGTATAGGCGGAAAGGCGTACAACAGACCGCAACTCCACTCGCGACGAAAAGCGTCGCCGAGCGAGTGCCGCCTTGGAAATTCCAACGCGCAGAACTGATGACATTGCGCGTTCTCTTCGGTGGCGAATAGATCTAACCAAGGCTCTCCCCACTGTAGAAAGAGTCCTTGCGCCACTTCCGAGTGAAGACGCCATTCGTGATCCATCATGCACCTGCGGCTGAGTTCGTCCGCCCTGGCGTTCAGAGAACCTGCCAGGTGTTGAACCATCAGGAACATGCCCTGATGTTCCAGCCATGTCCAGAGGCGCAGAGCCTCCTGACAAAGGGTCCAAGACCCCACCCCGCCCTGTTTGTTGCAGTACCACATGGCGGTGGTGTTGTCTGTGAACACCTGCACTACCTTCCCTTTGACAGAGGGAAGGAATGCCTTGAGTGCAAGCCGGATCGCCCGGAGCTCCAGAAGGTTGATATGGAGCCGGGACTCCGCCGGAGACCAGAGGCCTCTGATCTCCGCCTCTCCCATGTGACCGCCCCATCCCAGAAGGGACGCGTCCGTCACAACTGTATGCTCTGGCTGGGGAAGGGAGAGGGATCTGCCCATGACCCATTGCCGGTTCGAGAGCCACCACTGCAACTGTTTTGCAGTCCCCTCCGAGATCTGGACGTGATCGGACAGGTTGCCCTGGTGCTGCGCCCACTGGAACTTCAGGTCCCACTGCAGAGCCCGCATATGCCATCTGGCATGATTGACCAGCAGGATGCAGGAGGCCATGAGGCCCAGCAGCCTCAGGGTCATCCTTACCGAAACCCAGGATAAAGGCCGAAAGATCGGAATCATAGCCTGAATATCCCGGACTCGCCGTTCGGGAGGATAGGCCCGAAACTGCGTCGTGTCCAGAACTGCTCCGATGAAAAGGAGCTGCGGAGAAGGAATCAGATGCGACTTCGGCACATTGATGGAGAACCCCAGCGAGTGCAGGAGTTCGGCCGTGGTCTGGAGGTGGGAGACGACTGCCTGGGACGAGCCCGCCTTCAGCAGCCAGTCGTCGAGGTAGGGGAAGACTGAAACCCCTGCCTGGCACAGATGAGCTGCGACCACCGCCATCACTTTCGTGAACACCCGAGGGGCACTGGTAAGGCCAAAGGGGAGCACGGTGAACTGAAAATGCTCGGGGCCTACCGTGAACCGAAGGTAACGCCGGTGGGCCGGCAGGACGGGGATGTGGAAATACGCGTCCTGCAAGTCCAACGCTACCAACCAGTCTCCTGGGTCGAGGGCAGTCAAGACCTGAGCTAGGGTGAGCATCTTGAACTTCTCCTTCCGGAGGAAGCGATTGACGTTCCGGAGGTCCAAGATAGGACGCATGTCCTCCTTGTCCTTTTTGGGCACCAGAAAGTAGTGGGAGTAGCAACCACGCCCTACTTCTGGGGTCGGAACATGCTCGATGGCCCTCTTGGTCAAGAGGGCCGTGACTTCCTTCTGTAGAAGCACCAAGTGATCCCCTGACATGCGGTGGAATTGAGGTGGCATGGCTGGGGGGTGGTCTCGAAGGGGAGGGAGTAGCCCCTTCGGACAATGTCCAAGACCCACCTGTCCGAGGTGATGGTGCGCCAGTGGGGAAGGTGATGGCGGACCCTGCCCCCTACTGGCGTGCTGTGCACCTGAAAGGAGGGACTAGGAGGGCTTGGAGGCCGCGGACGGGTTGGAGGTGGTGGCCTGACCCGCACGCTGGTTGCCCGATCCGCCACAGCGGAATCCACGTCCTCGGCCACGCGAAGACGCCTGCTGCGCGGGCCGGTGGCTGGGCTGCTGACGTGAAGGGGCGCCCTACCGTGGCCACGATAGGGGCGAAAAGCAGAAGGCAGCGGAGGGCGTGTAGCAGAAAGGCCCAGGGACTTGGCAGTAGCCCGTGAGTCCTTAAAGCGCTCCAACGCATGGTCTGCTTTGGACCCAAAAAGACCGACTCCATCAAAGGGCATGTCCATGAGAGTATTCTGGACATCCCCTGAAAAACCAGTGGTTCTCAGCCAGGCGTGGCGTCGGAGCGCCACCGTCGTTGCAATCGACCTGCCCAGCGAGTCGGCGGTGTCAAGGCCACAACGGATAGTGTATTTGGCCGCATCCCTTCCTTCCGCAATGGCGCGGGAAAGCAGTGCCTGGACCTCCTCAGGGCACTGGGGCAAAACATCCGCCACCGAATCCCACAGGGAGTGGGTATATCGGCCCAAAAGACAAGCGGTGTTAACGGACCGCAAGCCAGCACTGGAGGAAGAAAAACCTTTCTTCCCAAACTGATCCAGGCGTTTGGATTCCCTATCCGGAGGAGCGGTAGGGAAGGCGGTTTGGGAAGCGGAGGCTTGGACAACCAAGCTCTCAGGAGTGGGGTGGACAGAAAGAAACAGGGGGTCGCCCGGAGCGGGGCGATGGCGTCGTGACACGTTCCGATCCACAGGAGCCCCTGTGTTGGGCTTGGACCAGGCGCCCAAAAGAACGTCAGTGAGGGCGTCGTTAAACGGCAGCACAGTCTCCGCAGAGGAGGCTGCCGGCTGAAGCACCTCCGTCAAGAGGTTAGGCTTGACCGTCAAAGTAGGGAGCTGGAGACGTAAGGCCCCAGCAGCCCTACGCAACACCGTACCAAAATTGGCCCCCTCCTCCGTAGCCACGGGAGGAGACAGCATGCCAGTGTCAGGGGAAGTATCCAGACCACTGGCCTCCCCTAGACTCTCTGTCCAGTCCTCATCATACTGACAGTTGCGCGTCAGAGGGTCATCAGACCCCTCCCAGTCCTCCTGGTCCTCCTCTGGTTCAAAATAAGGAGGAGGAGGGACATTTGGGACCCAAGGTCCCATCGGCGCCGGAGCCGGCGTCGAGCGACGTCGCTCCGGGTCCATGTCCGGAGCCGGAAGGAACTGGGGGACGACGCCGCCCGGAGCCCAGGGCGGCGTCGAGAACGGCACCGGAGACATCGGCGCCGGCGGAGGTGTTGTAAGGTCGACCGGCGTCGATGGGGGTTGTGGAGCCGGGATCGAGGCCGGGGCCGAAGCCGGAGCCGGGATCGAGGCTGGAGGCACGGGCGACGCCGGGGCCGGAGCCGCCGGCGACGCCGGAGCAACCCCATCAGGGCCCGCGGGGCCCGAAGGCGCACCGGAGGGGCCTGAAGGCCCGAAGAGGCGGGCCATGGCCGACAGGAACTCCTGTACCTTGGCCGGATCCGCCCCCGAACCCGGGAAGGGCGGGTATGGCGGGGGCGACTCCACAGGCAAGTCCGGGGCCGCGGGGGCGGGGACGGTGCCGGGAGGGGCCTCAGCCGAGTCGCGAGACCGGCGAGGCGAAGTCCGAGAGCGACGATGCTTCTTGGACTTCTTGTGCTTAGACTTACCGGACGAAGAAGACTTCGACGCCGACGACCGGTGTGCACTCCGCGAGCGACCCCTGGACCTCTCACGTGACCGGGGCCTCCGTGGAGCCGAATGCCGGGCCTCGAGGAGCTTTCGAGACCGCTCTCGCAAAGCTTTCGGGTTGAGGGCCTGGCATTCGGGACAAGACTCGGTGTCGTGGCCTCGGCCGAGGCAGAAGAGACACTCCCAATGCGGGTCGGTGACGGACATCATCCGCGCACAGGCGCCGCATCGCTTGAAGCCGGGCATCCCTACGACACCTTAAAGATGGAAAAAACAGTGAAAAAATCACCAAAAAGTATGGTCAAAAATTGACCAGGGCACTGCTCTTCCCGGATCTGCGCTTGCTGGCGCGGAAAAAGAAGAACTGACGTCAGCGCGCAGGGGCGGCGCCTAAGTACTGCCCGCGACGTCATCCCGGCGATCACGACGCCGACGACGGACGCGGAGCCGCACGACGCCGCCTACCGACGCGCAAGGGTACTGCTACGCAAAACTTTCCGGATCCAGCCTGACGCCTGGGGATATTCTAAGGTAAGGAATCTATCACTAACGTGTCTCTTTCAGATATGGACACTTAGGAACCTTTTCAAGGTAAACTAAGGCAAATGCCACTGTGGTCAGTTAGAAGTACTTGCTGCGACCAACTATGGCAGGTAACTAGTCAGGGGGACCAGCAGGGTCCTCAAGACCAGTTACCTTCACAGGTGAGGCAGTCCTTCAGCAGTACCATGCACTTTATCCTTGTTGCTATGTATTCCTTTGGAGTGGTCCCGATGCAAGGGATGGAGGATGCTGAAGATGCTCAAAGTATGCTGTGGATGTGACCTGGTCGACAGGGGCCTTCCTGCTGGGATAACTCGGTCCACGAAGATGGTGAGGAGGTCCTGTTAGCAGGGTCGATGTCCCACGTAGTTCTCTCTGGTGTGGCCAAAGTCCAGTTGCCCCTGGACTACCAGTCGCCCATTGTCGCGATCACAGGATCATCATTCCTGAGTCAGTAACTCTTCTGAGGGCCCCAGCAACTCTACGACAGTGCTCCCAGGTTCAGCAAACTAGGGTGCAACTCTGTGCTGTGGTGCCTGGCCCTTGGTGCTGCACGGCAGCGGTGGTAGTGGTTTAAAGACTTTGGGTTACCAACTTGGCCCAGCAGGCTTCTTCAGCTGTTGTGTCCTTGTGCTGCAACAGGAGGCTTGTCAGCTGGCCCTTGGTGTCTCTTGGCTTGACTGGACTCCGGAGACAACTCCTTATTTGAGCAGGACATGGCGGCACAGTCCCTCTCTTCACTAGCCACCAGGTGCAGAAGGTTCAGTCTTCTTCCAAGCCGGTCGAGACCTGAGTTCTGGGTAAAAGGGGTGCTCTATTTATAAATGCCCTCAGAGTGGGATGATGTTGGCATCCAATGGGCTACCAGGTCCCCTTCCTCCTGATGACCACTTCCTGGGAAGTGTGGCATCTGGTAATCTTAGGATACAGCATTCTGCCTACTTCCAAGATGGAGAGACCCCTCTCTCGGCATTTAAATTTCCACAGCTCACTCCCAGAAGTGTGGCTACCAAGGGGCTACACACCCCTGGAAAAAACAGTTTGACAACTGACTTCTCCTCTCCTGTTCCTAGTCTCAGGATTTCTGCCTAAACAATAGAGCAGTCCCTCTTCCAAGTGTTAACCATTTGTCCTTCAAAGGCGGCTTCTCCTTTGAAGCTCACCTTTTGGGGTAAAACACGTTTGGCTTTCTGCAGGAGGGAGGTAACACCTCTCTCTCATTCAGACCCCTATTGCATCCTTTCCTGGGAGTCGTTAGCATGTTTCCCTAGGAGGGCAGAAAGCTGTCTGTAGGACAAGCCCCATATACATCAGTACATTGGCACTGAATAACTTGGGCAACTAAAGTAGCAACTTCTAAAGTTGCACTTTGCCCACCAGTGACATTAAATTAAATGTAACCGTTGAATCAGATTTAATGCACTCATTCTTTCGATACCAAACTGTACCAACCTTAGTAGTCCAATTCAGAAGTCAGCAGGGCTGGGGTGCCAGCCTGCAACTCTATACTTGCCAATGGGGCTACTAGCCTTTCCACGGTAAACAAAATAATCTAGTGCTTTTACTGCTGGAACATCTAAAAGTACAGATTCCACCTTTTAACATACAGCACCCTGCCTTAGAGCTCGTTAGGCCTGCCATGGGGTGACTTAAATATATCAAAAAGGGAGGTTTGGGCTTTGTCATGACCTTAAATGGCAAAGTCGAGTTATCAGTTTTAAACTGTTCTTCCAGTCTGCAGTGGCAGACTCAGAGCTATGTTTTACCTTGTCCTACTCAGGGTGGCCCAATACGTGCTCTAGTCCCTGTGGGGACACTAACTTACAGGCCCTGGGTACCCCTTGTACCATATACTAGATACTTAGAAGTAAGTTAGGCTATGCTAATTGGGAATAAGACCATTAAACATACACCATTTTAAGGACCAGAGCCCTGTTTAGCAGGACTCAGGGCAATTCAGAGTCATTACACCAGTGCCTAGTAGTCAAAATGGTGGCAAAAAGTCGGGGTAAACCTGAAAAAAGCCTGCTTCCTTACAACTACGTTGTCCAGTTTGCACTTGACAAATCACAAGTTCATTGTATACAATGTATTCCAATGACACAGCTCTGTACCACTGAATGAATTCAGTTTAAAAACACTGGAGTAAATCTGAACAATTTGATTACTTTAACCACCTGGACAATTCCTGTAGGAAAGTGCCCCTTTTTGACATGGTCACCCCCACTTTTTGCCTGTTATTTGATGCGATTCTGACTGGAAGGGCACTGAGTTCCTGCTCACCAGGTCCCCAGTGACAGATCTTTTTCCCCAAAACTGCTCAATTGTTCCCCAGTTGGCAATACCTTTAGCCCTCCCTCTAAGTCCTTAGTAAATAGTACCCCTGGTACCTAGGGTAAAGAGGCTAAAGAGGGTAATTAAGGGCTGCAGCATGTATTGCGCCACCCTAAGGGACCCCCTCACCAAACGCATTCACAATGCCACTGCAGGCTGCAGGACTTGGTGCAGACAAAAGTAACAACACGACTTGGCACACATCCCTGTGTGCCATGCCAGCAGACACTGCATGCAGTATAGGTAAGTCACCCCTACAGCTGGCCTTACAGTCCTAAGGTAGGGTGCACTATACTACATGTGTGGACATAACTGCATGAGCAGGTATGCCCCTGTGCTGGTCAGTTCAATTACTGCCAGTACAAGTGACCAGGGAAGCCATTTTAAGAACATGTGATGGCCACTGGTGAAAACGAGAACCCCAGCTACACGATGGCTTCACTGAAACCAGAGATGTTTGGTATCAAACGTCTTGTAATAATAAGCCCACACTGATTACAGTGGTGGTTTTATTAATACATGCACCCAGAGGGCACCATAGAGGTGCACCTCGAAAACCTACCAACTACTACTGTGCTAGATGACTGGTCTTAGCCAGCCTGCCATCACAGATGAGTTTCTGACATCCAGGGTTGAGGGCCTTTGCTCTCAGGAGGCCAGAAACAAATCCTGCTTTGGGCAGAGGGTGTTTACACCACCACTCATAGGATGGCCTGTGAATTATCATTCAAAGGCAGGGTGCTTCAAAGAGCCCACTGCCTTTGGCGCCTGGGAAGGTGGGTAAATTAGTAGTCAGAGAGGCGTTTTCACCTTCAGGCTAGTTCCACCCCTAAGGTGCACTACCTGAAGTGCAGACAAAATTTCAGAGTCTGCCATCTTGTTGATGGCAAACTTAAGGACTCTGGGAAAGGTTTATGCCCACTTCCCACAGGAAGTGGTAATACAGGGGGTGTAGACACACCAGGGGTAATTAGTAGCTCATCGGCTACTGCCCTACACTCCTATAACACCCCTAAACTCAGCTTTTAGGGGAGCCCCTGGCACCAGGAAATCAGATCCTGCCGACCTGAAAGAAGAAAATGGAGTGAAGAGTCGCAAAGAGCAAGGACAGAAGAACCAGCAACTGACTTGGAGCCAACCCTGCTGGCCTGTTTGCTGACTTCGGCAATTGCGCTAAAGATGACTTATCCTGCAGCTGCTGTGTCTCCAAAGCCTGGGAGACTTGCCAGCACTTCACCCAAGAACCAAGAACTCCCATGGAGCAGCGGAGCCGCTTCCCTACATCCTGCAGGCACCCCAAGAGAGCTGTGAGGTCTAGGTACCACCAGAACCTGACACCTGAAAACACCACTGCACCGAGCAGTCTAGCCCGACTTGAAGTGAGCCAGTGGGGCCAGCGTGGTTCCTAGACCCTCAAAAGATGAAAGCCACCTTGGACTTGCCCTCTGTGGTATTCGCAATGCCACCTTCAGCCTCTATATGCAGGCCACCACAACCACGAGTGTCTCCGGTGACAAAAACCTGACGCCTGGAAGTACCTCTGCACCGTCGCCCCTGGCCCATGGAGAAGAGGACCACAGGTGTACCAACATCCCGGAGCATCATAAGGCCTGAGTTCCACTGTTGGTTCAGCCTGACTGGCCTCCCAGTCCACACCTTCAGTCTCTTTTCACGAAGGCCAATCCCCAAAGACTAACATTGGGCACCCGAAACTGTATTGCACCACTGCACCCGGCGACCCTAGTGCCGCTGGAGGTGATCAGCTGGTGCTGCCTTGGACCTTGACCTGTACTCACCTTAAGTCCCAAGGATTGGTCTTGTAGGTTGCATGCAAAAAAACTTGTATGCAGTTTTTGTTTTTCATCCCATGGGATAACATTGGCGCCTATGAAAATTGAACTGTGTCCATTTTTAAAACCTAAAAGTATTTCTGTCTCGAAACGTATATACCTGATCATATTGATTCTGGTGCCTAAATATATATAAAGATATGTGTTATTTTTATAAATTGGTGTGGATCTCCTTATTGAGTTGTGTGTACCATTTTATTGACTGTATGTTTATTTGCAAATGTCTACCACTCCTCTCTGATAAGCCTAAGGCTGCTCGACCACACTACCCCTAGAAGAGCACCTTAGAATTGCTAGAGAAAGCCCCTGTCCATTCATAAGGGAATACCTGGACTCTTTGCACAATATACCTTTTCTTGGTATATCATGTAAAGAGCTAGCTTCCTATAAAATCCCACAGGATAACTTCAGCCATAGTGCTCAATGTTATTTGAAAGCATTGATCCTAGTATGTGGAATGCTATACATATGATGTTTGTTGCATCTATGCCCAAAAGGTCCAAACACCTTTTGGTTTTCACAGTGTATCATAAATCTAAGTGCCCTTCTTACTCACCAGATAATTAAAGACATAGGGAATAATACTGAGTTTTGCAGACAGGTTCCTTTGTCACAAATGTGATGGATATCAGGTCCGCTGTATTACAAGTGACATTGGATATAATGCACTTGTATTACGGCTGACAGGATATCTGTCGCATTTGTAACAGAGTAACCCGTCCACCAAATTCTAAATGAGGCCAAACTGCTTCTTCTGCGTTATAACCTTGTCTGTCCAAATTATTTATTGATTTGACTATTCAAAGAGGTTCAAGTGCCCAAAGAGAGAACCTTGGTGACCCAGCTGGTGTGCAGTAGCACTGATGACCTCTCACTTCCATTTTAAAAAAATGTAGGAAAATGCCCAGTAACTAATGATTGGCCCAGCACTCCAAAAAGACCTTGACATAAACACATTAGTTAGACCATACCGCACACACAACACACCAAAAAATCTGTGTATTTGAGAAAACATTACAGCACCAGGAGCACAGGCACTTCATGCAAGGCAACGAACAACCAACCACCCTGATAGAATGAAATAAATGAAAACAGTTTATATAGCACTTCTTCAGAGTTTCCTTGCAGATTTAGGCAAATATTATTCCTTCAACTGAATCAATATGAACCATCAGTCAACACTACTTTGAGCAGAATAAAAAACAGTTCAGACAAAATGGCACCAAACCACGATTTCCCATTAATGAGAAATCTCAGAATCATGTGCATGGGGTGCCATGGCTTCCAAGAGCACTAAATGATCACAAACATGGAAGAAGTGGCCAATACAAATGTGGCAACATGAGATATGATGGGCAAAGACAGCTCAATCTCCACACATTGAGGTGCAGCTTCTAGAGGTTTAGGTGCAGATCGATGCCTTGTTGTGACAGCAGGTTCTCCCAAATAGGTTGACAGAGTAGGGACAAAAGTTCAGACTCAGCAGCATGGAATACCAGGCTCTCTAAGCTCGGTACAGGGCTATCAGAGCCATATCAGGGCTATGAGACTGGTCTCTCCTGACCTTCTTCAGAAGCAAGGGGACAGACGGAAACGTGGAAAAGAGACTAGAGTCCCATGAAAGGTCAAACGCATCTCCCTTGGAGTCCTGAGGTGGAAACTCCAGAAGGCAAAGGCTTGACAATGAGCATTCTCAGCAGTAGGGAAAAGATATACCCAAGGCATACCTCACTGAGCAAAGACACCTTGAACTACCTCCAGGTGCAGACTCCAATTCTGGTCAGCTAGATGACATCTACTGAGCTCATCCACCTTGGCGTTCAGGTAGCCTGCCAGGTGGTTGACAGGCAGGGAAATTTCCTGATGGTCCAGCCAGCCCCAGATTCTCAGATCCACCTGGCACAAAACACAAGACCCCCACCATGCCTGCTTATTGCACTAAAACATAGTGGTCATGCTGCCCATCAGAAACCTGTATGGAGATATCTCTGATGGAAGGCAGGAAGGTCTTGAAAGCCAGCCACATGGCATGTGGCTCCTGAAGATTTATGTGGTACCTCTGCTCCATCGTGGACCAGAGGCCTCTACTTTCCACCTTGTCCAGGCAGTCTCTACAGCCCAGAAAAGATGCATCCATTACTCCTGTGAGCTCTGGAAGGGGCAGGGAGAACAGCCTGTCGAAGTTCTGGTGAATATCCTTCATTCACCATTGAGGGTCACCGGCTCCCTCGTCTGACGCTTAAATATTGTTCAAGAGACACCCCAGTGCAGAGCCAATTGAAGTCCCCCATATACCAATGGACATCAGGTACCGGTAGTATACAAGAGACGAGGGCCTCAGAACCATCCAGCTGGAACCCAAAACCAAGCCTGAAACATTGGGATCATATCCTCAATGTCCGAGACTCACTGCAGGGGTGGAAAGGACTTTGAATACCACTGTTGTAGGAAGCTGGCTCTCTATATACTATACCAAAGTGAGGTATAGTGTGCACAGAGTCCAGTGGAACACAAAAGGTAGGCAGAGATAAAGTAGATAGCACCTCACTCTCTATTTGTGGTAGTGTGGTCGAGCAGTAAGGCTTTATAAGAGGACAGTGTTAAGCATTTGTTGCACACACTCTGTCAGCAAATGAATTCACACACTCAAAGACTGAACTTCAGACCAATTGTTTTTGTATAAAAATATTCTTTTAATTATTTTATTTTCTAGAACCAAGCAAGCCTGGCACAGGTAAGCAATAAATACTTTAAGGTAGTAATGCAGTTTGTAAATAGATTGAATTGCAATTGTAAATGTACTTTGATTTGATTACAGTAGTGTTACTGATAATGCAATGCTTTTCCGAATGCAGTACATATGCTTTGTATAGGAATTTTAGTAAAATTACAGGTAAGTTACTTTTGAGATTACTTTTCTTACACAGCGCAGTATGCCTGGATACTGCACTGGGACATTTCGTGTAAACAGGTAAGTAAAAGCGTTTTTGTTAGTTAGTGCAATTGTAAAGAATTTCTTTAGGTTTTCCAACTCCACACTTAGAAACTTTTCATAGAAAAACAGTCAATATTATCCTATGGAGGAAAATAGTGTTATGGGTTTAAAGGTAAGTACTTGGTTGTGGGAGTTGGTGTTCTGGGGTTAGACTCAGGTGTCCCCCAGGGTCAAGGATGCACTCTTGTTACATCCTCAGCAGCAGTAGGGCGGCTTGGTGCAGAGCGTTGAGGCACAATCTTATCCAATGGGGTCTAGGGGGCCTCCAGTTGGTGGCTGCTGACGAGCAGACCACTGCGTTGTGGGAGCAAAGCTCCTGGACTTAAGCTCAGGGCAAATGGGGGTTTAGGCCAGCACAAAAGATGTACCCTCAGCGGCACTGGGGCGGCCGGGTTCTGAGTGCTGTTTTGGCGTTGGGTGCCATGTAGCTTTCAATGGGGAGTCTCCGGTTTGCAAAAGCACTGCAGGCTAGGGGACGAAGGTCTTCTGGGTGCGACGACCACTTGGAGAGGTAAGTTGGGATGCTGGGGGTTGGTTAGGCACCGTCGGTTGGGCCACCCAAGGCCGTGGGGCGTCGGGTGCAGGGGTGCCTTTTAGGGTCGGATCTTCTTATCAGCTCCTGGTCGCGGTTGGGGGGACCTTCCGGTTTGAGACTGCAGGCATCGGCTGGAGGCTTGAGGCAGGTCAGGGGTCACCGGATCTCGGGCCAGGATCTCCAGGGGGACCTCCTCTTGGTGTTGTGCCACTCGAACTCGGGCGACGGGTGCAGAGTGGTGCAGAGCCACGGATCCTTGCAGAACTGGAGTCTGTTGTTTGAACTAATACGGTGTTCACGAGAGACACAGTCTTTGTGGTTGAAGGCAGGCAGGCCCCCCGGGGTTTTCGAGGGTGCTGGCTGCAGGACACACCGGGATTTCGCAGGAGCAGGTTCGAGGTGGAGACAGGCCGGTCGGGCTGGGGCCAAGTCAGTGGGCGTCTTCCTCTTGTTAGCTTCGGCACAGCTGTTCGGTCCTTCTTCTTCTTTTCTTGTTGCAGGTTCTTGTCTGAGGAAGCAAGGTTCAGGGGTGCCCCTAAATACTAGATTTAGGGGCGTTACTGGTAGGTAAAAGGTTAGAACCAATGGGTCCCTTCCCTGGGGTGGGTACACCCCCTACTATGCCACCCTCCAGTGGGAGGGGGGCATAAGCCTTTCCCTGGTTGGCCGAGTCCCCCCATCTACAAGATGGTGGGGACTGAGAGTTGTGCTTCCCTTCGCCTCCCCACCTGAGGGGTGGAGTTGACAGAGGTGGGCACACCTCTCCTCCTCACTTGTTTTTCCCGCCGGTTCTCCCACCCAAAGTGGGGGTCAGAACCAGTGGGGACCAGTTGCTGAAAGCAGCATGTGGCCTGGGGAAGCTCACAAAGGCGACAAGCCTTTGAAGCTTCCCCTTTGTGGACCCTGCCCATCCTGGGGGAGGAGGCTTGGCACCTCGTCCCAGGATGTGCATTGTTTCAGGCCCCCGAGAGCATCGGCTCTCGACCCAGGGGTCCAGAAACATGTCTGGTGGTGGCAGCTGAAAGCAGCCACTCAACCTGGACACTAGTGGTAGGTCGTTTTTGAGGGTTAAGTAATTATGTAAGACTGCACCTAACCTCTAAAGTAGTAAAAATGTACGCCCGGGTCACAAATATCATAATATCATAACAAACCCACTTGTGACAAAATGTAATGTAGTGGCAATGTATTTATAAAAGGCGGAGCCACATCTACTAACACTTGTGTTCCCAAAACCAGAAATCCAAACAGTAATGTGGATACTACTCCTAGTTTCCATCCATTGATAATGGGCAGAAATCTGTACTATATCCAAAACCGCCAAGTAATACTCACAAATTTCCCTCATCTATACAATAGTCATATATTGTCTATGTCATGCTCCCAGGGGCAGTAACCTTTACGAACACTTTACAGTACAGTACAGTACTGTTACTTGTCAATGATTTATATTTTGATATGGTGTACTGTATGAATATACTTTATATTACTTCCTGTAAAGTGTTCATAAAGGTTACTGCCTCTGGGAGCATGACATAGACAATATATGACTATTGTGGTTGGACTTATAGACACTCACTGGTTCTTCATCCCTCGGGGACCTTTGGTCATGATGTATAGATGAGGGAAATTCGTGAGTATTACTTGGCGGTTTTGGATATAGTACATATTTCTGCCCATTATCAGTGGATGGAAACTAGGAGTAGTATCCACATTATTGTTTGTATTTGTGGTTTTGGGAATACGAGTGTTAGTAGATGTGGCTCCGACTTTTATAAATACGTTGCCACTACATTACATTTTGTCACAAGTGGGTTTGTTATGATATTATGATATTTGTGACCCAGGAGTGCATTTTTACTACTTCAAGATGGCACTGGTTTTGAACTTCACTGGAGAGTTTAGGTGCAGTCTTACATAATTACTTAACCTCGAGATTTCTTGAGTATCGGATAAACAGAGAGAATGTTACATTGTTTTGTGTGGCTTACTAGCAAACAGATTATTATTTTCTATATAATGGATTAGGGCGAGTGTTGCTTGACCCAATCACCTACATCGAGACTCAGTGAGTCTCGAATTACAATATACACAGAGACTATTATATTAGCAATTGGCTGTTCCAAGATGGCGCAGACAGCGCCAGAGATTGTGAGGCCTGACTGGTTGATTGTATTACTCATGGTCAGTCCGTGATGGGATGATCAATAATGACTTGGACTTTTAGTTTGTATTTTATATTGATTTCTCGCTTAGATGTGGCGATTTGGTTTTTTCGTTGACATTAGTGCTTGTAGTTTCAAACACGATACACACTGTAAGATGGCGCAGGTTCTACGACTTGTTTTACTTAACGGTTTTTCTACTTCACTAAGATGGCGACTGTTATTGGAAGTGGCAAGGTCACGTGTATAAAAACACATGACACCCGGGCAATGTCACTTGAACGCCACAACGGATTACAGCGGACGAAGGTGTACTTCTCTTCCCGCACTCGGGTAAGATTACTGACTTGGGTCTTGGAATTTGTTGGCCCTGGGTGCTTTACTTGGACCCAGAAGTGCTGCGCTTATACACTAGCATCGCGCAGGGAGTCGGGATGGTTTACATAATGCATGTGGGTTTTAGACCACACTTTAAGACAAAATTTACACAATGGATGTTACGGTACGCGGTCTCACGTATGGAGTACTCTTGGGTATAATTCAGTTGCAATAATCATGGCACCCTGGCATTTTTTGATTAATACTTATATAAGACTTGTTCAATTAATGGAGTCTCGTCCCAGCTTGATTTGTCTAATAAACATGACGTGTGATAGTCGTGTACCAGGCTGTACTGGTCATGCTTATGTGATATGTGATTTATCACGAACTTGACAGATATATGTATATGCTTATTAGCATTAATTCTCAGATTTTTGTATAATACCTGGTAGAGCCACGAGAGATTAACAGGTTACTTGCTGTACTGGTTACGTTTCATGTGTTAAGTGATTGTATCATGAACTAGATAGATGTATATATATGCTTATATTCTAGGAAGTGTCACTATTAAGACACATGAGTATCTACTTTACCCGGACTGAGACTTGGATAGGACATAGCTGATAAGATCGTTATATATACGAGGTAGGTGCGGGATATTCTTTTAATTCAGTACTACGGTTTATGACACGTATTCTGATGTACCTGTATATTAATTGTCACACGCTTGCGTGTTATCCCCATTTAGGCCTACCAGAATTGATGGCAGGTATCTTTTCTTCTGTTACAGCACACAGTTCTAGATCGGGTTCTTCTTTAAACACTTCATTGCATGATGTGATTCACTTACTTTCCTGGTGGCAGTGGCCTTTACAAACACTATGGTTCTTGTGTATGTAGCCAGCAACATGGGCATGTTTTGCTTGTTTCACCTGACACGGGAGGTTTGGGAGTATACCTTACCCGAATTGCTGGCCCTAGGGTGACGGCAATGTTGTCTCTGGGTTCATGAATACGTGGTATCCACGATCTTGAGTGTGATCATCACCAGTGGCTTGGTGTTACGTAGATTGATTTATGTGTACATTGAGACTATGTTGTACTGTTTGACTTATTCCAGCCCTGAAGAAGTCGTAGGGTAACCTTAAACCCGAAGATGAAACACATGTTGGCTGATGTGAGGCTGTTGTGACGACCAGAATAAAATGAAGTCTGGCTGAAAACAGGAGCAAGACGTGAAGACCTTTTTATTTGGACACTCATATGTATGTGCTCAGGGCTTAGGATTCTGTTAAAGATTTTTTAGGGTGCTGGGTTGACACCCTTTCCCTTGGAGCACTACTTACATCCAGTGTAAAACATTGGGGAAAACACAGACTGAGTGCCGGATTGCCCCATTCACCCCCCCTTTTCCAAGTGTGTTAATCAGTTTCAATTCTCTGTCAGGGAATAGGCAAGGCATTCTGGTCCACCTTCTTGACTATAGCCTGCACTACAAGGCTCTGCAGTGTTGGATGCTGTGTCAAAAAGGCTGAATCACCCGAGTAAGCCTATGCCGCCTAGCGATGAAATGGGTTACCAGTGGCCCCAAAAACGGTTTGATAATGCTGTCTTCAATGTTTCTGTCAAGGTTTCACTGAAAGGTAACAAAGACTTCAAGTTGAAGGGCTAGTTTATAAAAAATCTGTAGGTAAATTTGCTTTGGTTTCCACTTTTGGTAATGGTAGTTCCAATATCTCTGCAGCTCTACGGACCACCACCGAAAGTGAAGCAATTTTAGGAATCCAATTCGGTCTCTAGTGAGGGCTCAAGTATATTTGCAGTCTGAAGGTTTAAATAAAGACCAATATCACTATAGTGAGGGGGTAGCACATTTTCAGCCAGCTCCTAATAATTCTTGTCAAGTGGAACATTCTGAAAGGTCTTTATTGACATCTGATTCTGAGCCAAACAATGTGCTGAAAATTTAGGCAAAGTAGCAAAGAATCTGAACAGCCAATCTTCCCACACTATGTACTGTGCCTTAGTGATCTCATAAAATGAAATTGGTTTCAATCTAGCCAAACTCATCTTCAGAGAAGATTCAGCATTGGCATCAGATTCGGAACCAGAGCCTCTGGAGTGGTGGCTGGCGCCAAAACACCAGCCATCAGCTTGGCCTTCAGCTTGGTAGTGGAAGCATGGCCTTGCATCTACGAAGGGCTGGGCGGGGGCCTGTCAGGGTCAGTTGATGCTGAAAAGGCCCCATCAGTGGAAGTCCGACTAGGGGCCCCAGCGGATCTTTTAGGCCTAATGGTTCTCCAGGAGGATCCAGGATCATCTGAAAAAGCTGTACTATCACCTCCTTGAAGGCCTCTACCTCCCGGAGAGTCATACATGATGTGGAAAATTTGAGGAGCTTCAGCTGCAAATGGGGAGTGAGGTAAGAGTCGGAGGAGTGGCGGGGTCGGGCCTTTTAAGTGTCAACTGTGCAATGTTTCCATAGAGAGGGAGTGTGCCATGGGGAGATGACTCCCACCTGGACTTCTTCTCCTTTGACTTTGCCTTAAGACTTACCCGAGAACTTGAACATGCAGCTTCTCCTTCCACTCCCTGATAGCCTATTGGTGCATCAGGGAGCACTTTTATATGATTTAGAATCTTGATTGAGTCTGAGACACTAAAGGCAGATATTATGTGGTCAGTAACCGACATTTGCTTTCTGCAGATTTGGGATGGCTTGAAGCCTGTACTTTTAAGGGGAAACATAATCTTGCACACTGTCAAGAAAACATTTTGAAGGTTGGTGAAAAGCTGAATAAGCTTGGAAGCCAAATTCCAGATCACAGTTGAAGGGTGTAGAAACAAAGGAATTGCCATCAGTGCTCAAGGGCCGCACCTATAGATGGTACCACGCCATCACTTCCGGAGGTGGAACAAGGCAGCTGCAGAGATTGACAAATCCAAATTTCCACGGGTGATCAATTACTGTAAAGTGTCTGGGTTTGGTCGGGCACCTGGGGGAATTTATAAGGTGAGGAATCTACGGTTAGAAATATCCGATTAGACATGCTATTATTATAATGTTTACCCTACACAAAGTCACTCTGTTTTTGCTATCTCCCCCAGGTACCAATTTTGGTTCTTGGAAGGGTACACTGCTGCTCCAACAGATGTTAACTTACAGTGTGAGAGTCATAGATACTACTGAGACAAACAGTATGTGGGATAATTGGTGCACTGCACCACTCTACATGATATTAATATTACTGAGAATAATACTAGCACCTGCAAGAATTGATATCACAGTCTGATGCTTGTTAAAGATCAGCCATGTCACTATCTGAAGAATTCTAAAAATGGGAGTATTTTTGGGGGTATTGGATCTTCTTTAATTAATTCCCAAACATAGCCAGAATATGAAGGCTGCACAGAACATTTGGAAGG
Source organism: Calotriton arnoldi (assembly GCA_963921515.1). Lineage (NCBI taxonomy): Eukaryota > Metazoa > Chordata > Amphibia > Caudata > Salamandridae > Calotriton > Calotriton arnoldi. Next base: position 2,161,933 of record CAWUFW010000770.1, on the reverse strand, counting down.
CTTACAACAGACATTCATAGACTGACTGGTTTGAATGCCAGTGCAACATAAACAGGGATCATACATTTTAAGGAGTTAAACTATAGTTAGCAACATATTCAAATTGCTACTACTGTTAGATTAATAAATATATACTGAAGCATTGTGAATCAGGTAAGTTGTAAAACAGTACAGATGACTTCATGTATTTAAGCTTAGAATAGTAAAAAATGAAAGAATGTGCCAATGATTGCCGAATATCTCAATGCAATGAAATAATAAGAAATCAAATATCCAGTCTGTACCTAGTTGCATGTATTCTGTACCAGGTGTCGTTTTTCAGTTGAAAATCAGAATACTCCAGTTTTGTGGCTCCAGAACCCAAATCCCAGAGGAAAGATACTTGGCCACGCCTCATTTCCAGTGCCAAAAAGTCCATCTGAAAATATTGGATAATACATGTTAGACACCAGCTACTTTACAAGTCTAGACTAGCAAAAACTCCTCAAACATGCATAGCTCTGTCTATGCAACAATAGGAGTATAAAGAGATTTGTTTCTCTTTAACTTTTTTTGCCATGTTTCTAACCTTTCTCCATCTTATAAAATGCCTATACAGTGAAAAACAGAAACTTCTAGCATCATTCTCTTCATTTCATACAGAGCCGTCTTAGTTACTTTTTTTGTTATCGCTGTGTTTTTGCTGCAACTGTGTCCCTCTTCATGGTGTCAGACAGCAATAAAACGTATATTAAAGTAAAAAGATAAAAAATGTTCACTAGTGGCTTTCAGGGGTGGTTACATATTAGTCCGAGTTGGACGAAATCAGAAATCATATTCACATCAAAAAATGTTTGGGCTTGATTTAGAGGTTGGGCAGGTAATGGGAAATCCACCAAAAAGTGACCGGTGTCACATCTGCTCACCTTTGCATTTCCACATCCCAGTTAGAGAGCACAGGAAGCAGCTCCACCATCAGGAATGCCAGCATTGTGGCAGGCAAATGTAAATGTAAATGTCCAGTATTTGTAAAGCGCACAGCTACCTCCGGAGAGGTGACCCGGCGCTGGGGGCCGTCGGGAAGATTAAGCGAGCTATTGCCAAGAGTCACATGGTGCTGGGCTGAACTGCCGGCGGCGCCGGGGATCGAACCGTGAGCCCCAGGATCTGGAGTCAGTCGCCCTGGCCGCTGCGCCACACCTCTTCCCAAGATCCCCATTTTGGGTTGCTGGTTCTCCACTACTTTCAACCAATCGTGCCTCCTCAGTGACAAACTAGCATGGTGGGCTGTCATCCAAAACAACAGATAAGGGTCCCCGATATGCAGCGAGAAAAGACATCTGGAGGCTGAAACAAAGAAGGCTGATCTGGCAACCGCAAAAAAGATGAAAGGGCCGAAAGGTTCCCTTTAACTGTACCCAGGGCAAGGCCTTGCTGGGCTAGGGACAAAACAAACCATAAAACATCCAATAACTTGACCTGAAAGGGGTCTAGCTGCAGAGTACAGCACCAAGCCACAAATCTGTCTCAGCAACAGGTGTAAACAGTTTTTGTCGAGGGACGCCTGACTGCCAAAATGACAACCACTGGAGGAAGAGCAAAGGTGTTCAGCTGTCATGGCTCAATCTCCTGGCATGAAGGTGGAGACAGCGAGGGCCCGGGAGCTGAGCCCTACCCTGCTGCTGTGACAGCTAATCCTCCCAAAATGGGCAGCCTGATTGGAGGACAGATGCTCAAGCCCAGAGGTTCTGGATACCATACTCTCTGTGCCCATACAATCCGGGGCCACTAGGATGACTTGGACTCGATCAGTCTTTATACTCTTCAGTACTTGGAGCAGGAGTGGTATCAACGGGAAGGCATACAGGAGTCCCGAGTCTCCGAGCAAGAGACTCCTTGGAAACTCCAATACACAGAAGTGCTGACATGGTGCTTTCTTGGTGGTGGTGACCAGATTGAGCCAAGCTTCTCCTTATTCGGGAAAGAGATCTTCCGCCACCTTGGGTGTAACTGCCATTTATGATCCGGTAGGAGCTGCCACCTCAGCTCCTCCACCCTGGCATTCAATCATCATGCCAGGTGGTTCACTACAAGGAAAATTCCTTGGCGGTCCAGCCAGTTCCAGAGGCACAAAGCCTCATGGCACAGGGTCTGTGACCCCACCCTGCCATGTTTGTTGCAATACCAAATAGGGGTGGTGTTGTCTGTGAACACCTGCACCAGCCTCACTTTCAAGGATGGAAGGAAGGCTTTCTGCCACTGATGTAGTCACGGTCCAGTAACCACCACTGCAGATCTTTAGCAGTCACCTCCGAAATCTGAACATGGTCAGAGAGGTCCCCTTGATGTTGGGCTCACTGAGACAGATCCCACTGCAGAGCCCACATATGCCACTAGGTGTGCTCAACCAGCAAGATGCAGAAGGCTATCAGTCCCAGCAACCTCAGAGTTGACCTCACTGAAATCCAAGTCCCAGTCTGAAAGATTGGGATCATAGCCTTAAAGCCCTGGACTCTCTTTCCAAGAGGAAAAGCATGAAGCCAAACCGTGTCCAGAATGGCTCAGATGAATTGAGTCAGGTGTGACTTCGGCACATTGATAGTGAACCCCTAAGATGACAGGAGGGTCGCCGTAGTCTGGAGGTGGCTGACGGCTGCCTGGGGCGAGCCCGCCTTAACCAGCCAAACATCAATGTAAGGTAAGGGTGGCACCCCTGACCTCCAAAGATATGCTGCCACCACCGCCATCACTTTCGTGAACACCTGAGGGGCAATGGTCAGACTAAAAGGGAGCACAGCAAGCTGAAAATGCTTCTGTCCCATGATCAACCGCAGGCGATGCTGGTGTGCTGGCAGGATGAGGAATTTGGAAATAGACGTCCGGCAGTTCAAATGTTACCATCGAGTAACCAGGGTCTAGGGCAGATAAGACCTGGTCCAGTATGAGCATTTTAAATTTTTCCTTCCGGAGGGGGGCGTTGAGAGGGCGCTGATCTAAAATAGGCCAGAGGATTCCTTTCTTTTTAAGCATCAGGAAGTAGCGGGAGTAACAACCACATCCTACTTCTGGTGCAGGCACCCTCTTGATAACCCCTTTGGCCGAAAGTGCTAGCATTTCCTTCCGCAAAACAGAATGATGGTCCGCCGTCAGTCATTGGGGAGACGGGGGAAGGTGCAATGGTGCAGAAAGACAATATGCAGTACCCACCTGCCTGATGTTGTGGCCTGCCAACCCAGCAAGAATTGTCGTATCCTTCCTCCCACCAGGTGACTTAACTCCCCTGAGGGCAGGCTTAAAGGGTTTTGTAGGTGATGCTGCAGCGGGGATCGGACTGGGCGGCCCTTTGCCGTTAGACATGACTGTGGTGAGCAACACAGTTGCAATCACAAAACTGCTTTGGCATGCTGGTGGTATGGGAACCTCTGATGAAACCGTAAAAGGAGCGGTAGGGATGATACGGCTGGCGAGGTGTGGCAGATTACCCCAAACAGCGTGCTGTGGCCCTGCTCTCCTTGAACCGCTAAAGAGCGGAGTCTGCTTTGTTTCCAAAAAGTCGATTCCCATCATATGGCATGCCCGTGAGGAACGACTGGACATTGCTTGAAAAATTGGTGGACGACAGCCAGGCATGGCTGCAAATGGCAACACTGGTGCAGACGAACTGCCCGATGGAATCAGTGGTGTCGAAGCCACGAAGAATCATGAAATTGGAAGCATCTAATTCATCCTCAATGGTTTGGGCAAGGGCAGGTCAGAGTTCTTCGGGGACACCTGGGAGGACTTGACCCACTGAGTCCCAAAAGGCGTGGGACTAGCATCCCAGCAGGCAGCTGGTATTCACTGACCTGAGCACCAAGCTGTTAAATGAAAATACTCGTTTGCCAAAGTGGTTGACATGTTTTGTCAAAAAGCCAGCAGCATCAGTCAATACATTTGGGGTGGATTATACAAAAAGAGACATTTCCTTACAGACAGGCAATGTGAAAGTCCTAAAGATTAAACTCTTAATCTGGTCTGTCTTCTCAAGGTGATATGTGAAATCAAGTCATTAGTTGACCAATATATAAAAATCTAAATTGCTACAATACCATGAGGAGAAGATATTCTCTCACAGGAGGTATCTTCTTTAAAAGGAAAGCTCTATTACCATATCCGATAGTCTAAATTGTTAACAACGGGATTGGGGAAAGTTGAGATTATGCATTGGCATGTGGTGCTATATATTTCAAAAGCCAATACATATCTTCTGAATATTTGTGTTTGTGTTAATTGATACCTATATGGCAAAAGTAGGAATGCAATGCTTAGGTTTCAATGACTTGGGATTCCCAACTGTTTAATAAGGTGGCATCAAAGTCTTTGCATCAAACATATATGATTTGTAGATATATGATATATTTAATAAGGTCTCCTGAGAAGGAGAAAGAGGATTCCAATTACTTTGAGGTTGGTGCTCTTAGTGAAGTTTTTGATTTGTTCCGAAAGTTGTTGATACATATTGGGCATGAGATACATAGCTCTTAGGCTCTGAAAATGTGTTGTTTCAACAGCAGTCCAGCAGTCAGGTAGGTATCAGTTCTATAATTGTGTCTGAATAGGTTAAGAGGGGATGTTACTTTGTTTCAAATAATGTAGGGGTGGGGGATGCCTAGAAAGGGCATGATAATGCCCCCACCCCAAAAACAATTACCACAGTCTTTCTACCCCTCTCCGGAGGCATATTGGGGCAATAGCCCCTTATCTGCCCCCGGGGGGGGAGGGGGGGGGGTAGAAAGCCCACTGGGCGCCACCGATTACGCTGGCTTTTTTTATGCATGGGGGTGGGGGCTGACCAGAATGGGCATACCAATGCCCCATCTCCCAAAAACATAGGCACAGTCTTCTGGGTAACAGAACCTGGTGAGAGCCAGTCAAGTCACCCCATCCTGGATTCCCCTGGGTGTCTAGTTTTCAAACATGTACAGGTTTGCTAAGTTTCCCTAGGTGCTGGTAGAGTTAGGGTTCAAAATCTACAGCTAGGCACTTTGCAAAAAAAGGGTCAGTTTTCACTGTGAAAATGTGGTGTGTCCACGTTGCATTTTGGGCCGTTTCCTGTCGCGGGCAAGAGGCCTACCCACACAAGTGAGGTACCATTTTTCTCGGAGGACTTTGGGGAACACGGGGTGGGTGGAATTTTGTGGATCCACGCAGATTCCAGAACTTTCCACCGCAGAAATGTAAGGAAAATGTGTATTTTTGGACAGATTTTTAGGTTTGCAAGGGATTCTGGGTAACAGAACCTGGTGAGAGCCAGTCAAGTCACCCCATCCTGGATTCCCCTGGGTGTCTAGTTTTCAAAGAGGTATAGGTTTGCTAGGTTTCCCTAGGTGCCGGTAGAGCTAGGGTTCAAAATCTACAGCTAGGCACTTTGCAAAAAAAGGGTCCGTTTTCACTGTGAAAATGTGGTGTGTCCACGTTGCGTTTTGGGCTGTTTCCTGTCGCGGGCACTAGGCCTACCCACACAAGTGAGGTACCATTTTTCTCTTAAGACTTTGGGGAACGGGGGGTGGGTGGAATTTTGTGGATCCACGCAGATTCCAGAACTTTCCACCACAGAAATGTGAGGAAAATGTGTTTTTTGGACAAATGTTTAGGTTTGCAAGGGATTCTGGGTAACAGAACCTGGTGAGAGCCAGTAAAGTCACCCCATCCTGGATTCCCCTGGGTGTCTAGTTTTCAAAAATGTATAGGTTTGCTAGGTTTCCCTAGGTGCCGGCAGAGCTAGGGTTCAAAATCTACAGCTAGGCACTTTGCAAAAAAAGGGTCAGTTTTCACTCTAAAAATAAAGTGTGTCCACGTTGCGTTTTGAGTCGTTTCCTGTCGCGGGCACTAGGCCTACCCACACAAGTGAGGTACCATTTTTATCCGGAGACTTAGGGTAACACAGAATTGTAGAGCAACTGTTATTACCTATTGACTTTCGATGCATTTCTGCCTTTCAAATGAAAGACAATGTGTAAAAAAGAAGTCATTTTGAAAAATGACCTATAATTCTCATGCTAGTATGGGTACTCACAATCTCGGAAATGTGCAAATATCTACTGTTTCTAAACTCTATATTTTGTTACAATTTCAGAAATACATAGGTGTCTTTCATACCGATTTTTCCATGTATATATTTTCCCAAATGAATTGCTATATACCCGGTACATAATAAAAAACCATTTCAAGACGCTGCTCAGTTATTGGCTCTGGGTTCATCGGGTTCTTGGTGAACCTACAAGTCCTATATATCCCCACAACCAGAAAGGTCCAGCGGATGTAACGGTATATTGCTTTCAAACAGCTGTCATAATTAGAAGAAGTTACAGGTGAAAACGTTGACACAAATGTCTTTTTTTTTCAACTAATTTTCAATTGTTCCTATATTCAACGGTTAGTTTCTATAAAGAAACCTTGAAGGATCTACACAAATGACCCCTTGCTGAATTCATAATTCTGTCTACTTTTTTAAAATGTATAGCTATCCAGGATCCATTATTGCTTTCATACCCATTTCTACCATTAACTGGAAAGAGGTTGAAAGCTCAAAAAAAATGCCAAAACTGTGTAAAAAATTTTGGTTTTCTGACAAAAGTCTGCTTGTCCCTGAAAGCTGGGAAGATGGTGATTTCAGCACCACAACCCCTTTTTTGATATCATTTGCAGGGAAAATACCAGACGCTTTCATCTGTAGCCCTTTATTCCCATTTTCCCCCCAAAAAAACAAAATTTAGCTGTATTTTGGGAATCCACAAACCCTGGGTACCTTTAGAATCCCCATGCTGTTGGAAAAAAAGGACGCAAATTTGGCGTGGATACCTTATGTGGTCAAAAAGTTACAGGGGCCTAAGCGCGAACTACCCCAAATAGCCAAAAAAAGGCTTAGCACGGGGGGGGGGTGTGGAAGGCCTAGCAGCGTAGGGGATATAATACTACTAAAAGAAAACATAAATTAGCGTTTACCAAACAAACACCTATCTGATTTAAAAAATTCAAATGATACTATACCAACCAATAAAATCACACTATAAACAACAATAACAAATAAAATTACTCAAACAAATTAAACAAACAATATAAATGGCACACTAATTAAATCAAATAATTGCTCAAAAAATGGCAAACACTGCAAGAGGAGGAAACTCTGACGAATTCTCGCTACAAAAGATTATACATCAAAATATACATCTCTACAACTACATATTCAAATAAGTAATATTTATATTTAAACTAAAAATTAAATAGTCTTAAACTAAAAAATGATTAATTAACAAGTAAATAGTAACACACATTTTCACTTTTATCGTTTTACATAGACTACCTGAAATAAAAAAATATAACTTCCAGACCAACAAACTGCTAGAAAATCTCATCTACAACAATGCACCAAAAATATAAACTAAAGTAAGTATACATAATTAATAAATCCAGAAACACACCCACATAGTGACCACAAACAGACTTAACTCCCTTAAGCTCGACAAACAAGCAAATTAAACTACTTACAGATATGATGACAGAAGACGCTAAATTTATCACTACACAAAAAGGAAAATAGTTATTAAGTCATATGGGCTACACCTACAGCCAAGAAAGTACATCTACAGAAACTATAATCTGGAAATGTACTTAATATTATTCTAATGCATGCTTTGAAAGGGCAATGACAAAAGAAAATGTTGTAATTAATGTATAAAATCAAAACCATCCCCCAAATGTTACAGAGATAGAAGTTAGAGAAAGTTTACAAGACATAAGAGAGGCAAGCACTGGTTCTCAGGAACCCACAACCAAAATCCTTAAAGACATACTATCCAAAGTCCCTGAACATATAACGGGCCAACTACCATCCATCACCATTTTAAAATGTCTAATTACACCCACTAAAAAAGCCACCAGCGGTACCCTACCTGCTTCTAGAAGATACAAGGGCATAGACATAGCAGAGCATTTAACAAAAACACATACTCTTACATGACAATAAAAATAATGAAAACTGAATCCTAATCTTCTCTACTGCAAACAACTTAATGAAACTTACCAAATGCCAAAACTGGATGATGGATGGGACCTTCAAAGTGTGTCCCAAGCCATTCACTGAAATATATACCATACATGGTGAATTTCAAAAACACCAATATCCCTTTAATATATGCTTTACTCCCTAATAAACAAGGCAGTACCTACCTTGAACTCCTAAACCTTATAAAACAACAAACAAACAACTACTACTCCCAAAAAATAATCAGAGACTTTGAATAAGCTATGACTCAAACAATCCTAAAAATAGTCCCCCACACAGCCATACAAGGCTGTTACTATCATTTTAATCAAAGTATATGGTGACACCTCCAAAAATCTATACTAAGGGCCCGATTTGGACTTTGGCGGTCCGACCGCCAGACCTCCGTTGCTGTGGTTGGAAGAACGCCACCAAGCCACAGCCATCCCAACAGCCACATCATGATTTTACCGCCAGGCTGGCGGTGTTGCAGCGGCGGTGCCATGGCGGCAGCATGATTCAGCTCATAGAGGGCCTGCAGCACTTGCTGGCACTTTGGTACTGCCACTTGCACGTTGATGCACTGTGTACCATGCACCATGTCGGGCATGGCACACAGTGCATAAACGACAGTGCAAGCAGAGGGGGGTACAACATGTGCCCCCATGAACCCACTCCCATGGGCAAAATCCCCTAGGGCCCTGCCATTAAAATGTCGGCAGAAAGGCAGGTCATGATCAGCACCGAGGTGCCAGCATAGGCACTCTCGCCATAGATCACTGCTTTCCCCACCGCCACCACCATGGGATCGTAATCAGGCCTTAAGAGTAGAATACGTCTTTAACAGCCAATTTGCCTTCAAAGTCAAAACAATGATAGCAGTAACCTACGTCCCTATCTCAGAGGTAGTCAACCACTATAAAATACTAATACTTACTATCAACAAAATGACGACAAACTTAGCCCCATAATGGACTATTTTGAAGACACATGGGTTGGAAGACTGCATCAGTCAGGACACAGACTCAAAGCCAAGTTGGTGTAATGTCTATGACAGCACCCTGGCAAAGGAAGCCAAAACAAACAGCGCAGTGGAAGGATGGCATAATGCCTTTCAATCCACACTAGGCAGAACTTAACTTACATTATACAAAATTATCGAAGCATTACAAAAAGTACAAAGCTACCAAGAACTGAGAATAGAACAATCTGTTACCGAAATTGGCCCTAAACTTAACAAACAAAAAAAATGTACACGGTGCTACAAAACAAAGACAAATTATTCATAAATAACAAAGTACTAGACTACTTAAAAGTAATGGCCAAATCTATCCTCTAAAATACATATTAACCTAACATAAATCTAAAAAAACACAACATACTCTAACACAATAAATCAATTAAAAAAATAATAATAATATAAATATTTTATTGCGCCAGTGAAAAATGTATATGAAATAGAAAATTATTATTCACTGATTATAAAAATATTGATATTAATAATTAAATATATATATAATACTAACCAACTTAAAAATAAACTCAATCCATGACATCAAGTAAATACAACACATAATTTAAAAATACCACATAATAATAACATAAACATAATATAAGCAAAACAATATCACATTTCCCACCAACAACAAAAATGAATATAAAAACTTACTGTTTCGCAGCTGCAGATCTCTACCCAAATCCACATAATACAAAATAGTAATCCAACAAAAAATTAATATAACAAATACAAAAAGCCAAAAACTAAATTCAAAATATTAATAACCTAATCAAAATACCTCGAAGGAATCCAAAGTCTGTAGGGTCCATAAAAATACCCGAAAAAAGATTTAAAAAAAAGAATCACTCCAGGAAACCCCAAAAATAAGGAAATCTAATTAAAAACAATTCGTAAAGTCCAACTTCCTATTGATATTGTTCGTAAACACAAACCTGTAAAAGAAAAGTTTAACACCCTCCCGAACAACATTACAATCCCAAAGTAATATATACATAATATTTAACCATCAAAGCATAAGTCAACATATTTTACAAATAACATAATAATACATTAACATAAAAAAATTAAAAAGTGGAACAACAACATAATGCAAAACACTAAAAAGAAATCTAAGCATACCTAACAATCTTAAACAACACTATGGGGCCGATTCCGATCTCGGTCGGAGGCGCACCCAATACCATTCGGTCGGGAAAAAAGCCATGCGAAAGCCTGTTTCCCGACCGATCCGTACAGTACACCGAACGAGCAAGTACGATGCGCACAACAGCAAAAAATCCGGCCAAGCCGTACTCACCCAAACCAGGTCCTGTTCTCCGACCGAGGCGAATCCGGAAACGCCGAATCGAGTCGCACGGAAGGAAAAATGCAGCCCCGTCTGGCCGGACAAGTACGATGCGCTTTCCGTACGTGCCGAACCCGTCGCTACGCACGGCACGTCAAAGCATCCGGGAGAGGCGCACATAAGCTCCGATTCGCGCCACAACACGATCCACGGCTACGAGGCGAACACGCCAGCGACGAGGACGAGGCGAAGCGACGAGGACGAGGCGAGCGACGAGGACGGGCGAGCGACGAGGACGACGCGAAGCAACGAGAAGGACGAACGACACCAACCAACCATGAATCCCTTCGTCCCGATCATACCAATATTCTACATTTACTACCGGAACAGGCACGGACGCGTACGGCGCAGAAGGTAAGCCAGACACCAACCACAAAACACATACAACACGTACACGACACATCACACACACACACGGGGATGCTGAATATACTTACACCAGCAACAGCAGCACCATAGGGGCGGGATGCCCATCACCAATGCCACATATGCACACAGGGGCCTGAATGCGCACCACCACCCCTACCCAGGGGTGGCATGATGCCTACCACCACTACCACCCTCACCCAGGGGTGGCATGATGCCCACCACCACAACCACCCTCACCCAGGGGGGCAGGATGCCTACCACTACTACCACCCTCACCCAGGGGGCAGGATGCCTACCACTACTACCACCCTCACCCAGGGGGGCAGGATGCCTACCACTACTACCACCCTTAGCCAGGGGGGCAGGATGCCCACCACTACTACCACCCTCACCCAGGGGGGCTGGATGCCTACCACCACCCTTAGCCAGGGGGCAGGATGCCTACCACTACTACCACCCTCACCCAGGGGGGCAGGATGCCTACCACTGCTACCACCCTTACCCAGGGGGGCAGGATGCCTACCACTACTACCACCCTTAGCCAGGGGGCAGGATGCTTACCACTACTACCACCCTCACCCAGGGGGCAGGATGCCCACCACTACTACCACCCTCACCCAGGGGGGCAGGATGCCTACCACTACTACCACCCTCACCCAGGGGGGCAGGATGCCTACCACTACTACCACCCTTAGCCAGGGGGGCAGGATGCCCACCACTACTACCACCCTCACCCAGGGGGGCAGGATGCCTACCACTACTACCACCCTTACACAGGGGGGCAGGATGCCTACCACTACTACCACCCTCACCCAAGGGGGCAGGATGCCTACCACTACTACCACCCTTACACAGGGGGGCAGGATGCCTACCACTACTACCACCCTCACCCAGGGGGGCAGGATGCCTACCACTACTACCACCCTTAGCCAGGGGGCAGGATGCCCACCACTACTACCACCCTCACCCAGGGGGGCAGGATGCCTACCACTACTACCACCCTTACACAGGGGGGCAGGATGCCTACCACTACTACCACCATCACCCAGGGGGGCAGGATGCCCACCACTACTACCACCCTCACCCAGGGGGGCAGGATGCCTACCACTACTACCACCCTTACACAGGGGGGCAGGATGCCTACCACTACTACCACCATCACCCAGGGGGGCAGGATGCCTACCACTACTACCACCCTTACCCAGGGGGGCAGGATGCCTACCACTACTACCACCCTCACCCAGGGGGGCAGGATGCCTACCACTACCACCACCCTTAGCCAGGGGGCAGGATGCCTACCACTACTACCACCCTTACACAGGGGGGCAGGATGCCTACCACTACTACCACCATCACCCAGGGGGGCAGGATGCCCACCACTACTACCACCCTCACCCAGGGGGGCAGGATGCCTACCACTACCACCACCCTTAGCCAGGGGGGCAGGATGCCTACCACTACTACCACCCTTACACAGGGGGGCAGGATGCCTACCACTACTACCACCATCACCCAGGGGGGCAGGATGCCCACCACTACTACCACCCTCACCCAGGGGGGCAGGATGCCTACCACTACTACCACCCTTACACAGGGGGGCAGGATGCCTACCACTACTACCACCATCACCCAGGGGGGCAGGATGCCTACCACTACTACCACCCTTACCCAGGGGGGCAGGATGCCTACCACTACTACCACCCTCACCCAGGGGGGCAGGATGCCTACCACTACCACCACCCTTAGCCAGGGGGCAGGATGCCTACCACTACTACCACCCCCACTCATAGGATGGACAATGCATGACACAACCAGCACACCACAAACTAGGGAATGCAAGAAGAAGACATCCCCCAACACCATGACAAGCGTGTGTAGACTGTGTCAAATGCCTACAACACCGAACATGACTTTGAACATACAATGTGACCCCCTAGCACATGTGCCACACATATATGTGTGTGGCACCCACAATGCAAGCAGGCCATGACCATTGTGGCAATGGGGTCCAAACCCCCATCATCACAGTGACCAAAATGTAAGTGTGGGGTCCATAGCAGAAGCACATTTTGAACATTGTGGCAATGGGGTCCAAACCCCCATCATCACAGTGACCAAAATGTAAGTGTGGGGTCCATAGCAGAAGCACATTTTGAACATAGTGGCAATGGGGTCCAAACCCCCATCATCACAGTGACCAAAATGTAAGTGTGGGGTCCATAGCTGAAGCACATTTTGAACATTGTGGCAATGGGGTCCAAACCCCCATCACCACAGTGACCAAAATGTAAGTGTGGGGTCCATAGCTGAAGCACATTTTGAACATTGTGACAATGGGGTCCAAACCCCCATCATCACAGTAACCAAAAGGCAAGTGTTGACAAAGTAAGAGGTGCAACTGCCAAACTGCATGGATGATTCCTGGTCACAGAACAACAAACACATCAGTGGCAAAGTAGTGTATGTGTCCCATTGCAACATAAATTGGGGGAGCCAAATCCTGCAGTGCAAATAAGACATAACTTTGGCCATGTGCAGACAAACAACACCCATGGGGGCTGACACCGTCAACAATCATCAATGACACAATGACAGAAGTGACCATCCGAATGCAGACCCACATATTTGCACCAATGGGCACACACATGCAGATACCCTGTGGAGACTGCAGATGTGAGGCGAACAGATACCATACCATGGTAGCAATGGGACACACAATCAACAATTAGCAACAAATGAGGGCTCCCGTCCCATCAGCCTGGTCATGGAAGTGCCAACGGAATCATCAGCACAGATCCAACACACTTGTATAGCAATGTTGCACTGACAACACAGATGAGTCCTTCCCCATTGATGCCCAAACCTGCATGTTCACTGGAGATGGCCACACGGTCAGGGAAGTAGACGAATAGAACAATGGCAGGCACAACAGATGTGCAAGGGTGGAAGCCACAGATGTGAAGTTGCCAATCTAAGTAGGAAATCTCATTGCCAAATACTGAACACATGACACCCTCAGATGCTGCTATGGATGACATGGATACACCACAGGATAGGACACATAACCCCTGGACCACATGGGTTCCTGCACAGTAACACTTCATTATCATGAGACCAAATATCACCATCACTGCAGCAAGGGCATTGTTAGCATCATCAACATCATGTACATCAGATGCAAAAGCACTAGAGAACAGAAAGTTGCTTTATTCAGCATATGTGGCATTAAAAGTAGAAGTCCGGTAGAACATAAACAAAGGCCAATGGCCAGTCCATCAACAAAGTCACAAGTGGGTGACAGTGGCAGATGCCACCCTACACATGCCTGCACAAAACCAGGGACAATCCACTAGGAGGGGCAACCGGGGGGTAGGCCAGGCACCGCAGGGACAGGATCAGGGCTCACCAGGAGGAAGCAGGGAAGGGGTGGTGGGTGCTGGAGAGCCACTGACAACTGCAGTGGAGGTGTCTGACATGGTGTGTGCCGGCACAACTGGGGGGCATGGCTCAGATGTTGTGGGTGCCGGCACGACTGCAGTGGACCCTGCAGATGGAGTGGACAGGTCCGCCACTGCAGTGCCCAAGTCAGACAGGGTGGTAGTGGACTCCACTGCAGTGCCTACCACCAGGGGAGGAGAATGGGGAACAGGCAAGGTGGGCTGGACAGAGGGGGAGGACACCCTCACCACATCAGTGGCACAGACAAGCGCAGCGGGGGGTGTGGTGCCGGGAGAGCAAGTGGCAGGGGGAGAAGGCCGGAGCCTCTTGGGGATGGTATATCTGTGGGTGGGGGAACCTGGGGCAGGGTGTGGCGGGGGCACCTGTGGAGTGGGGGCCTGAGGGATGGAGGAAGGTGACCTGGTGCTTGAGCTGCAGGGCGGCGGCGGGGTCTTGCTCTTACCACTCCGGGGGGACTTGCGGGTGGGGGCCTCAGTCTGTCTGCGCCTGGGGGAGGGTGTCCGGGGGCGAGGGGCACTCTGCTCCGTGTGGGGGCTTCCTCTTCCCCCTGGATGCTGGGGCAGCTGGATCGGAGGGGAAGAGGCCGAGGTCACTGAGGAAGAGGCGCTGGGTCTTTGGGGTTGCAGGTGAGGCAAGGGAGGGTGCTTTGGAGGGAGAGGCAACTGAGGACTGCGCAGTGCCCGTGGATGCGTGTGTGTGTACCAGGGCCCCATCCCCTGTGAGTCTGGTTTCAGTCCCCTGACTGTGCGTGCGTGTGCGTTTAGTTTGTGGCGTGTGTGTCTGTGTGCTGGATGTGTGTGCTGGTGTGTGCCTGTGCCGGTGTGTGTGTGCTTGGGACGGGCAAGGTGCTGGGGTGTGTGGATGGAGCAGAGGCAGGAGGGGTGAGGGACTGTCTGAGGAGGGACACTGCTGCCGTCAGGGAGGAGTCCATGGACCTGTTGCCCCTCTGTAGGTCAGACATGCCCGATGAGATGCCCTCCATGAACGACACCAGCTGAGTCAACAGTGCGGTGTGCGCATGGAGGACACTCAGCATGGCTGTCTGCCCTACATGGAGCTGGCGAAGGAGGTACACAGACTCCTCACTCAGGGCAGCAGGGGACACAGGGGCAGGGGGTGCGGTGCCTGGGCCAAAGGAGACACGCTCCCGAACATGGGAGCCTCCACGGACCTGGGGAATGGGAGCCGATGGTGGTGCTGGTGGTGGCGGGGAGAGCAACACTAGCTGGGGTGTGGTGGCTGCTGACACCCGCCTCCACAAGGGAGTCATCCTCCGAGTTGCTCTGGTCCTCAGCTGAGGTGGATGGTGCTGAGGATTCCTCGGTGTGGCTCCCCTCGCCCTCCGTGCCACTGGGTCCCTCCGACCACTCCTCGGCTGCTGACCCAGTCTGGCTCTCTGGCTCCTCCTGGTCCGTGGAGCTGTCCCCTTCCGTGGCCGTGGCCGTGGATGTATCTGCAAACAATGGGGAAACAGACAGACATCAGTCACCTGCACCAAACGCACACACCACTGTGAGCACAGCACATCACAGAGCAAGCCCTGGCATCATTAGTTGTACCTTGCTAAAAGTGCCCTAACTGAACAGGAGAAGCCAATTGTCAGTCTGATGCCAAGCATGACACCCACATCCCACATGGCCTTGCACCCATCTGTCTGGTGTCTGTTGGATTGCAACACCCCAGTGTGGACACATGCACCAAG
This sequence comes from Calotriton arnoldi, assembly GCA_963921515.1. Classification (NCBI taxonomy): domain Eukaryota; kingdom Metazoa; phylum Chordata; class Amphibia; order Caudata; family Salamandridae; genus Calotriton; species Calotriton arnoldi. The sequence continues at coordinate 2,146,038 of CAWUFW010000770.1, read as the reverse complement.
TACACAGTAGTTGGACAGTGCAGAGGACACGGTGTGGACACATCACAGCTCTTGCCACTGAGTCAGTACAGGTTTCCGGATGAAAGGGATGCCCAGAGTCAAATAGGAAATGCATGTGATGCATACCAGCGACAGACACCATGATGCACCCATGTCCTGATAGCCAGCGCCACTATGGTGTGCATGTAGCACATGTCACTCCCCTGCAGGACCACAAATAAGTTGACACATGCCATGGCAGAGGCATGACTGTTAAGTCATACATCACTGTCTCAGTGATGCATGACTTGGCAGCCAGACAACAACACTATGCACTGTGTCACAATAGTAGGTCATGGGGAATGCAAGTCCTGGAGCTGCACAAGTGCACATGTACATCCCCCACACAACACATCATCTCAACCCTCATCTGTCCAGGTCACACCTATTGGACATATGGGAGACCTGTGACACTACCCTCTGAACCTGAGCCCCTCACAATTTGCTGTGAATGGGGAACAGCTGCCTGAACATCACATTTGCATACCCCAGTCTGCACGGGCAGCTGATCAAACACCTATGTGACACACAAGTATCGTCTCCTATGGTCACATCTCCAGGGGCATGCTGAGCCCCTACCAAGAAACACCACAGCAGTCCTGGCAACTAATCCACAGCACACTGACACAGAGGCAGACACCGGAGGGGTCAAATCACTGTGCACAATGTGTCAGCTGATACACGGGAGTGGGAGTACAGAGTGCATTGCATGGCCTGGAGTAGGCATGACTGTCCTGCTCCACATGAATGAGGGATGTGCCCTGGACAGTGGATAGCTGGCAATGTATGTGTGACACACGTAATCTGCACACTCCTGGGGCACAAACATTGTTTCCACCCGCTGCATGGGCGTGTGCCACATACCCCAGGCACATGTGGTGGCTCAGCTCAGCAAGTGGACCACATATCAAAGCAACACGCAGATCACATGTCCAAACCCAGGCGTTGTATGAACAATGGACCCACCCATGATGCTCACAACAGAGTCAGGGAAACAGATGCTGTCCCCCACCTTTAGTGAAGCAAACTGCAAGGACACAGTCCCAAGTGACACAATTCCCTGACTGTAAGGGCCACACCTGGGTATCAGATGAGCAGTGGGCAGTGCACAATAGAGGGACATGGCTCCTGGACAACATGACTGCTGCACTGTGGCAGTTGAACCAGGCCAGAGGAGGGCACAAAGCATGTAATACAGAGTTCACAGTGCAGTCTTTGACTCACCCCTCCTTGCTGCTGTCTGGCCTTCAGCTGCCCATCCAGGTCTGGAAAGACCACCGCCAGGATCTGGAGCATGTGGGGGTCAGGGTCCGTGTTCCGCCCCTCCTGCGAGGAGGCGACAGCTTCAGCTGGACCCGTGCAATCCTCCGGGTCCAGCCCCGAAGGTCCTGCCACCTCTTCTGGCAGTTGCGGATCCGGCGCTTGTAGACCCCCACGGACCGGACAGCCCGGACGATGTCCTTCCAGATTTCCTGCTTCCGATGGGCATTAACCTGTGAGGATGACAAAGTGAAAAGGTCATTACCACACATGCAACATATCCGTGCATGACACAGTCGTATATACATGTCTCAAACACAGGGGCACATGATGTACACAGGCAGTGCAAAGCTGACCATGGACAGTTTGCCAGACGTCACTACATGGTATCATTGCATGGGAAGTAAAACCATGTTCAAATGCACTGTCACTGCACCATACCTGTCCAGTGCAAGTCACTACACACTATGGGGGGTGACAACTACTCAGTGAGCCTGCTAGCCAGTGGCGTGCAGACTCTCAGCCTTGCTAGTCACACAAAATGCACATTCAGAAAGGCAGTGCACAGAACACTCACCTGCTCCCCTGGTGTCCCATACAGTTTGCTGTACTGTGGAAGTAGGCTGTCCAGCAGGGCCTGGTTCTCTTCAAGGCTGAAGGCTGGGGCTCTCTCCACAGTACGTGCCATTGCAGGGTCCAGAGGGGCAGAGACAGCAGCAGTGCAGTGGCAGATGTCGTCTTGGAGCATGTAGTGCAGGCAAGTGGGCTCTCAGGGGAACAGCCAGCAATATATATGTGCTGGAGAGGCAGATACTGTCCCTTGTGTCCAAAGTGATAGGTCCAAGTCGTTTGCATCTTCTGAATCTGGCCAATCCATGGAATAGCAGCACCAAAACACGCCCACAGCATCCTTCAAATCTTCAACTTCATGACATACATGATTTTGCAACATTGTTGTGGGTGACCAACTGATTTTCCAGCAACCGACTCGTTCGAAATTCGAAAACGCGTCCGTTGCCAGGCAAGCCCATTGTCAATGGGTGCGCACCGATCGGTCCATTGCGGTACAACGCGCACAGGGGTACAACGCGTACCCGCACACATTGAAAGCAATGGGCCGGCCGGAGGCACCGATCGGTCCATTGCTGTTCAACGCGCACAGGGGTACAACGCGTACCCGCACACATTGAAAGCAATGGGCCGGCCGGAGGCACCGATCGGTCCATTGCAGTTCAACGCGCACAGGGGTACAACGCGTGCACCGCACACATTGAAAGCAATGGGCCGGCCGGAGGCACCGATCGGTCCATTGCGGTTCAACGCGCACAGGGGTACAACGCTGCACCCGCACACATTGAAAGCAATGGGCCGGCCGGAGGCACCGATCGGTCCATTGCTGTTCAACGCGCACAGGGGTACAACGCGTACCCGCACACATTGAAAGCAATGGGCCGGCCGGAGGCACCGATCGGTCCATTGCTGTTCAACGCGCACAGGGGTACAACGCGTACCCGCACACATTGAAAGCAATGGGCCGGCCGGAGGCACCGATCGGTCCATTGCTGTTCAACGCATCACTGTACATGTGACTGGCATATGTCAGCATGCCTGTCTCAGATGGACATATGCCAGCCACAGATAGCTCCCAGGGAGTGAGAGGCACACCTACATCACGACAGCCTGTCCAAACCTTATCATAAGGCATGTAAGGCTGCATTTCCTATTGTGTGTATGTTGGTGTACATGTTGTCCTGTGGGTGTCACCTGTGGGCAGCCACCCCCAGGCTGTGCACGTGTTCATGGGGACAGGATCATGGGTGTTACGTGTACGTGACCACTGTGATGTGCAACTGTTCATATCTGTGCATGTGCCATGGTCACATTTCACAGTGGTGTATGTGTATGTCATGTCACATACCCCGTGAGTCCCATGTGGGACGGTATGTTTGAGCCAGGGTGTCCCAGTGGCACAATAGTGATGGTCCTCCACAGTCTTTGTGCATGTAGTGTTTACAATGTCTCTGATTTCATGTGCACAATGGGAGACAGTCTCCACATCCACGTTGTGTGTGCATGGACTCTGATGTTGTGCGTGTGTGTCACAGACGTCCATGTCTGTCCTGCCGTGGCAAGTGGGGCCACTACCTGTGGGGTTCATGGTTGTTTTGCTGTGGTGTATACATGATACTCCATGTAATGCCAGTGTCCATGTGGCATTACAGGGTCCCTGGGAATGTACCTGTCGTTGAGCTGTGGTGCCTGGGGCACATCTGTCCTCACATGTCACTGTGGGGGGTTATTGTGACACGGCAGCAGGAGATGGGAACTGTGACACGGCCTCATGATATCCAATGGGCCAACCTGGGACAAATTGATGCCACCTGTAGGACCGTGTTGACAGATGTTGGCCATGTATGTACCATACATGTCCTTCCGGTACTGCACACTTCATGTAGTTGTGCCTCATAATGATGTATGTTGGGATCTTGAGTGTGTTCAATGCCGCATATGTGGGGTGACTGACAATCTTGCTTACTTCTCCTCTGCACTGCAGGGCTCCTGCTGTCCATCGGCCATTCCCAGACCTGGCAACGATGGTGGAACGGGACAGCATCCGACGGTACCGCTTCACCAGGCAGCTGATTGAGGATTTGGCAGTGCAGTTGTCCCCACATTTGCAGCCTGGTCGGCCGTATCCTACAGCGCTGACCCCCAAGGTGAAGGTGATGGCAGCCCTACACTTCTTTGCCACTGGTACCTTCCAACATACTGTGGCGACTGCTGGTGGGATGTCACAGACCATGTTCAGCCGTGTGCTCCGCAATGTTTTGGCGGCAATGTTGCTCTTCCTGAACCGGTACATCTATTTCCCTAGATCATGCGACGACTCACTGACGTGAAGAGTGACTTTTATGCCCTGGGGAGGATGCCGCATGTCATTGGCTCCATTGATGGGACACATGTGGCTTTGGTACCACCACAGGCCCAGGAGCAGGCCTACAGGAACCGCAAGCACTACCACTCGGTCAATGCACTGGTGGTGTGTCTTGCAGACATGACCATCACACACGTGTGTGCCCGTTTCCCTGGTTCAGCACACAATGCCTTTGTGATGAGGAGTAGTCGCATCCCCAGGATGATGGCACAGATGCAGAACCAGCGTGCCTGGCTTGTCGGTGTGTACTGACTTTGTGCCATTGTGTGTGATCTGATCTGTAGTATTCCGCCCACTTTTCCAAGTCAGCTAATGTGCACTTGTCTGTCCATACGTGACTCGGGATACCCCAACATGCCGTGGTTGCTGACACCCCTCAGGAACCCTGTGACACCTGCCCAGATGCGCTACAATGAGGCACATGGTCGGACCAGGAGAGTGATTGAGCGGACCTTTGGTCTCCTGAAGAGCCGCTTCCGCTGCCTGGACAAGACCGGAGGGTCCCTCCCATATGCCCCTGCGAAAGTGTGCAAGATTATCATCGTCTGCTGCATGCTCCACAACCTGGCAGTGCGGAAGGAGTTGCCTCTCATCCAGGATGACAATGACCAACATCCGCCACCTGTGGAGGATCCTGGCCTGGACCATGATGCCAGTGACGATGATGATGATGATGGTGATGGTGATGTCCGCACACAGCTCATCACCAACTTCTTTAGCTGAATGTGAGTATCCTGAGGTGTCATGTCAATGATGTGAGTTGGCATGATGTGTGGGTGGTGCTCTGGTGCTGTTGGAGTGTGTCCATGGGCTACTTGACTGGATGTGTGTTGCGATGTGTGGTGACAGGTGGGCTGTACTCCCCAACAGTGTTGACATGCTAACTTGGTTCTGGGTGGGTATCTTGTAACATGTATTGTGCATGAGTTTTGCTGTTCTGTCCTGTACTCCATTGCTTTTGACTGTGTGTCATTTCTGTCCTTCACAGGGTACTTTCAGATTCGTTTGGTCAACTGTGTCCACCGACGACGTGATTGCACATCCAGGCTGGTAGCTGTTGTGTCCCTACAGGTGATGTGCGCCACACCCATGGACTTCCTTCCGTCTACAGTTGTTGACTGTGTGCCCGCTGCCAGGTGGGGTTACCTTGCATCTGTAGTGGTTACGGCATGTTGCAACTGTGTAATAAACCTGTGCTTCACTTTGTGATGTGCGTTGTCTGTGGTCACACATTTGACTGCCATTTGCTTACTGCACCTGTGGGCTACTTGACTACAACTGGGAATGGGTGTGGTGTCTGTGCATTGCACCGTCTTCCCTGGCAACATCAGTGTAGGCAATGAGTCAGATGGCCTAGGTGTGTATGTGTCGTGTAGCCCTGGTGGTGTGTCTCCCTCATGTGTGTCACGTTGCCTGTACTCACATGCCTGTGTTGTCCTTGCTGTTGCAGTTCGCATACACAGTGTAATTTTGCAGTTCATCATCCCCATAACAGCACCCACGTTGGAATCACGACAGAGGCAAGTATGGTGTATTAGTGTGTTTATTGTGATACATTTGTGTTAATAGTGCATAGGATGGGTTGTGCTGTACATGAATCTTGCTATCCCAAGTTCCTAGGTGAATTGAAAGTCCGGGTAGACAGGATCCCCAGTATCGGGGCCACAGTTGTCTGACACATTGGTCCAACTTGTACTCCCCATGCAATGTGTGGGAGTAGTGTTGCCGTCAACAGGGTGAACAGTCTGTGCACAAAGGCGAACATCCAGAACAGGTTCAGGCTTCCTGGGAGTTGCGCTTGGCCATCGGCCTCTCACTTTTCCCTCCTCGGACGACCCCTCTTCTTGGGGGGCCCTCAAGTGCAGGCTGCTGCGGTGCAGGGGACTCTCCGCCAGAGTCCTCCTCCCTCCCTGTGGCAGTTGCAGTTTGTTCGGCACCAGATGTTGTTGGCACACAGGGAGGTGTGGACTGGTTGCTGTTCATCTGGCGGAGGCATTGTAAAATGTCCCTGTGCACCGCCGTCATCTCATGCAGTGCATCCCACTTGGACTCCACGCGGGACATGTGTGAGTCCACACGGGACATGTGTGACTCCACGTGGGACATGTGGGAGTCCAAGCGGGCATGATGGGCAGCCTGCTGCTGTTTAATGTCTCTGAGGAGCCCCACTACCTGGCTGAGCTCTCCGGTGCTGGACTGGTACGCATCAGCTATGCGTACCAGTTGTGGGTCGTCATGCACACCAGCAACGTCTGCAAGCAGCGACCTCTGTCTCCCACCCCTCCCACCACCCCTGCTGACATGTGCAGTGTGTGCAGTGGCACGCACAGATAACCCTGGTCCACCTTGGGGGTTGGTGGTGGTGGTGGTGTCCATGGCCCCAGGTTGGTCCAGGGTCACTGTGCTGGTGTTGCTCCTTATTCTGTTCATGTCGGCAGGGATGGTATTCGTGGTGACAGTCGTTGTAGGGGTGGGTGCTGGTGCTGCAGCTGGTGGTCCTGCTGGTGCTGCAGATGTGGTCCTGCTGGTGCTGCATGTTGACTTGCACCGGATGTGCCAGGTTGTTCTTCATCGTCCGAGGAGGACAGAGGCTGTACGACGCCAGTGAGCTCGGCATCCTCTTGAGCCTGGGACTGGGACTCCTCAGCGTCTGCTGCTGTGTCCCCATCATCACCTGTTTTTGGGAGACACAAACAATGTATGTCATGTTTCTGCAGGCATCAATGGTTGACACACATGACAGTTGTGACTGTGCCTCTGGGTGCGGGCCTGTACATTGCATTGTCCTAAGTCGTCACAGTCAGGGGTTGATATTGGTGTGGCACATTGTCCTGCATTATTTGGGCATTTCTATGTATTTTCTGGGGTGTGAACATGGTCTGCATTGGTTGTGTTTGGTTGACAGCCGGCCCTCCTTCCCACCCACCCAGCCAGTCAGTTATCCCACCATGGAACGTGCTTGCGTTGCAGGGAGTGTAAGTTGTCTCTCAGGATGTCAGTCAGTGGTGTCCTGCTGTTTGTTGGTGCACAGTTGGCAGCAGGGCCTTGTGCTCCCCACAGCAGTAGCCAGTGTCAGCCATCTTGTGAGTCCTTCTCCACTCCCTGTGATGTGAGCATGGTTCAGGGTGGTGTTGATGGGACAGTTGTGGGGGTGAGCTATGTCTGTGACTACGACTCCCATCATGCCATTGCCTCCACCCCACTTCCCAGCATTCCCATACTTACTTGCTTTTGTGTGGAGTTCAGTGTGTGTGGGTGTGAGAGCAATGGCAAGATGGCTGACAGTGGTGTCCTGCTGTTGGTTGGTGTGCAGTACCCAGCATGCCCTTGTGCTCCCCACGACACAGCAACAGTGTCAGACATCTTTGATGGGCCTTTCCACTCTCTGTGGGATGTGCATGCGTGAGTGTGAGCTTGCTGGGCCATGTGGTGGGGGATGTAGAGCTGTGACTACGACTCCCATCATGCTATTGCCTACTCCCCCCTTCCCAGCATGCCCATGCTTCCTTCCTTTTGACTCTGCTTCCCTGTGGGGTGGGCTGGCTGTGCTGACAGGATGGCTGGGAGTGTTGTCCTGGCAGTTGTTTGGCTAAGAGTCCCAAGAGTGTCCCTGTGCTTCACACAACATAACCCAGGGTGGTGGTTCTTTGTGGGATCTTGTGTTAGGATGGGGGCATTGCATTCTACCAGGTGGGTTCTGTGGAGTTTGTGTTGGGGGGTGTGTGAGGGGCGGTGCTTGTGACTATGGTCAGTGCTGCAAGTCCCCCTTCCCACCCAGCTAGCCAGATTTCCCACCATGGAACGTGCTTGCATTGCAGGGAGTGTAAGTTGTCTCTCAGGATGTCAGTCAGTGGTGTCCTGCTGTTTGTTGGTGCACAGTTGCCAGCAGGGCCTTGTGCTTCCCACAGCAGTAGCCAGTGTCAGCCATCTTGTGAGTCCTTCTCCACTCCCTGTGATGTGCGCATGGTTCATGGTGGTGTTGAAGGGACAGTTGTGGGGGCCAATATGTGTGACTGCGACTCCCATGATGCTATTGGCTACACTGACTTGGCCAGCATACACAGAATTCCTTCCTTTGAGTGGTCTTCACTGTGTGTTGGTGTTGTTGTGGTGGCTACATGTGTGGATGTGTTTGTTAGTTCTATTTGTGCCACTGCCTAGCTGTAGTTGTGGTTGTGTTTGTACATGTGTTGGCACAGTTGGATGTGACTTTTTTGATGGCATGTGTTGTGTTTATCTGACTGACATACACATTTTGGGATGATTCTGTTCTAGTTGCTGTGTAATTGCTATGAGTGCATGGTTTGACTCTCCCCTTGACAGTGATGTGTGTGTTTTGTGGCAGTATATTGTGTACATTTGTTGTGTACTCACCAGGCTCTGGGATGTCCTCTAGTCCATATACGCTCACTGGCGGAAGGATGGCCCGCACCTTCTCCTCCCAGGGCCTGAGGTATATTGGCTTGGCAGGAGGGCCACTGCCGGTGTGTTGGCTGTTGATGTAGTCTTTCTTCAGCATGTCCCGTACCCTCCTGCGCACGTCATACCACCTGTTCTGGATGTCGGTCTTTGTGCGCCGACATGGTGATTGGGCGTTCACCCTGTTGATGATCCTCTCCCACATCTTGGTTTTCTGCGACATGGGGGTCTGTTGGACCAGTGTGCCAAACAGCTGTGGCTCCACCCTGAGGATCTCGTCTACCATGACTTCCAATTCACTATCTAGGAACTTGGGATTCTTCTTGGGGGGCATGGTGATGGGTGGTGATGGTGGGTGATGTGTGTGTTGGTGTGCAGGTGAGGGTGTGTGAGTGTGTGTTTTGCTGGGTGTATGTGAGGTAGGTATTTGTTGGTGTGCTGATGGTGTGTGGCTTGTGTGAGGGATGAGCTGTGGGTGTGTGGTTGCTTTCTCTTGGGTGCTGGCAGTGGAATGGCATTTGCAAAGGCTCATGGTAGTGATTTGTGTCCTTTATATAGGTGGAGTTGTGGGTGTGTCTTTGTTCTCTGTCCCCACCCCCCAGTATTTATTGGCTTGGTAATTGCTTGTTTGGCCTTTTTTTGGGTGATTTTTCCTTTGTGCTGTTTGTGTATGTTGGAAACGTTCTTGTGACCGAGTCGGACCCTGCATGGGTCTCGTACGGTGTTCTCCGTTTCGTTCACGCTGTGTTTGTGCAGTTTTCTATGCTGCATACGCGTTGGTCGCGGTGTATTGTGTTGCTTCGGCTCGGTTTTGTATGTGTGTCGGTCGTACGGCTTGTCCTCCGTCCGACTCGCTCGTGGTTTTCGCGCCTTGCATCGTACTTTGCGGTTTGGAGTTAGCGTGTACGTTTCGGTCGGATTTGTTCCGGGTGCGTGTCGGTCGGTTGGATTCGCGTGTTTTTCCGGCCGGATTGCTGTTTTCCGTGCGGCTCGGTCGGTCGACTTGGTTTCGGTACGTGTCGGTCGGATTTTTCGCGCCTTGCATCGTACTTGGCGTGTCGTGCGCCACGGGTACGTGTCGGTCGGTATTTTTTCCGGATCCGAGTCGGTCGGTGCTTTTTCCGGCCTGAATCGGAATCGACCCCTATATCGAACTTTTAAACATCCACCCTAAATCACGCCAAAGTAAAAGCCCTCAAAAAAATCCTATAAAAGGGACTTACCTGTTCCGATGAACAGCAGCACGTAACTGTGGCTTGCCTCCTGCAAAAAGTATCCACAATAACACCAATGGATTACAAAATACAAGACAGCTGTAGAAAAATGGTAGCCAAATTAAATTACAAAAATAGACTATCTCCCAATACCCTCAATGGGAAATATAGTAAAAAAATAATATATGTTAAAAGAAAAGTAAAACATTATTAAAAAATTTAAACATGTCAAACAATGTTGAAAAAAATATTCCAAAAATTGTAAAGTATAAATTAAAAAAAAGTTTGAATGATATACAATTATTTATTATATGCTAATAACTATCTTAAAAATGTTTAAAAAATGCACATTTTTTAAACATCGTTTTATTTTACATTTGCTGGCTCTGAGCCAGGCAGTGGGGCGACACTCCTCCTCCATTGCGGAGGAGCTGCCATTGTGTTGGACACTAAAGGGGTGGAACTTACAATTCCCCTTCCAATCTAAACCAACTCAGGGAAGTTGGTGGACACTAAAGGGATTACATTTACTATTCCCACTCCAATCTATACCAACCCTAGGAAGGTGTTGGACACTAAAGGGGTGACATTTACTATTCCCACTCCAACCTAAACCAACTTGAGGAAGGTGTTGACCACTAAAAGGGTGACATTTACTATTCCCACACCAATATTAACCAATTTGGGGAAGGTGTTGGACAGTAAGGGGGTGACATTTGTTTTTTCCACTCCAATCTAAACAAAGTTGGGGATAAAAACTTGAAAATACAAATTAAATATTTCCAATTCAAAATAAACCTTTTGACCTACAATATTATAATTAAGAAAATACAAAATACACAATTAATACTACACATTATCATACTTAAAAAATTATAAATTTTTCAAAAATGTTATATTATAACACACCAATGTGAACTACTATTATTTATATTAAAAAGTGAATTAAAAAAATAAAAATTATTTTTAATTCACTAATAAAATTTCCAAAATTTTAATTATTTCTACCCATCATACATTTTTAAAAAGTACACTACTTTTTTCCAAATAAACCAATCTGATAAATAATTTATCAATTTTTGTGTAAATATTTAACATAACTGTTTTTTAAAAACAAATTCCATTCCAATTTTTTACACATTTCTAAACATACATAACAATTTCATACACAAAGTTATAAATTTTAATTAAAATTAAGAATACAAATAATATTTTATAAAACTTTTCTAAAATATTTTTAATAATTTTAAATATTTCATATTATATTTACAAAAACACATTTAAGAATATCTTTCACAGTAAAACATTTAAAAAAATATAAAATAATAAAATAACATTTTAAATTAATAAAACTATATACATATAAAAAAAAATAATAACTTAAAATTCAAAATTATAATGCACATTTTTTAAACATCTCCCCACCCTTATACTCTATTGGCCCAATATCACGCTGCAGAAAAAAATACAAAAATATTAACACAATTAAAATTTAATAAATAAAAAAATTCAAAAACATTTTAATGATTATATTGAATATTTTATTTTCAAATAAAAATTAAATCAAATCTTATTTCACATTAATTAAAAATGTATAATAAAAAATGTTTTAAAATTAATAAAACAATTTGTATATAAAAATGTACTTAAAATTAGAAACTTATAATTCACATTTTTTTAAATCTCCCCACCCTTAACCCAACATCCCACTACTAAAAAAACTCCTATAATAAAAATGTTTTTAAAACTATATCAAATTACAAATTAAAACAATGTAATAAATAAAAAATCTAAAATGAAAACATAAAAAACTAGAAACACAAAATAAAAAAGCCTATACATTATTTACTATTTTACACTAAAAAACAACATTATATCCAACGATATTTACTACATCGATAGTTTATTAGAGCAGGATTTAAAAATAACACTTAATACAATATTTTTGACATTGATATTCCAGTACACGATATATATGAAATCCCAATATTCTTGACACATTATTTCTGCAACACAATATATTTTTATCAGATATTTTCTCCAAATACCCACCATGGGTGGGGAGAATGCGATGGCCCTCCCCTACTCTTCTCGTCGCTGTGGGGGCTTGGAAGTTATTCTCTTCTCTCCTCTCCGGGGTAAGCATGATGGCACTCCCCTACTCTCCTCAGCCATCGGAGGATTGGAGTTGGGGTCCTGGATCTCCAGAGATAAACTGGTCTGGAGGATGGGGTCCCCAGGCACTCTGGGCACTGGGGAGGGGGCCCCATGCATACCACCTCCTGGCACTGAAAAATAAAAGATCCTTCGTGCGGCGACCTCCCTGGCCCTGGGGTATAGAACAGCTGGGCAACGGAGCTCCACCTGCTCCAGGATCGCGCTGGGGGTCAAGGGTCATATCTCGGGTCATGTTGGACTGTTTTGCACACTTCTCGGCTTATTTTGCTCTGGGTGGTGAGCCCTAGCCACCTGGAGCACTTTCCTCAGGCCTCGTGGCCTCTAAGGCATTGAACTCTGCAGGGGGCTGGTTCCACTGGCTCTGTGTACTACCCTTTTTCCTTAGTTTCCTCTGTGCTTCTCTCCTCCTTGGTGTAGAAGTCCAGGTCTACCCCCAATTAGTCCTTAGGGGGTGGAAGGGGAACAGCTTCCCTGGTCCTGGGGTAGCACACTGGTCCTGGGGGCAACTGTAGTCAGAGTCTTGGTCCAGATGGATATCAGGGGGTTCCTCCTTCCAGCTGTCCATTGTGCCGCCACCAGTCCCAATGTCCAGCAGAAAATCACAAGCAAGAGACACCTCTGGCCTATCCTGGGGTGCCAATTCACTTCTCCGTCCCATCCTAATCTTCCTGTACAGCCAGCTGGGACATTTGAAAATGGAGTCACGCAGGAGTCACTAGTCACATCTGCTCTGGGGGCCTCAGCTCCAACACTCGCTGACATCACTGCCAGAGCCTTTCCCACCAAATCTTCAAAGGGAGCCCCCTCCTGTGTTTGCTTCAGAGGTCTGGTCTCCCTCCTTTATTCAGGGGTCTTGGGTTGCCCTATCCCTGGTACAGTGTGACAACTGATTGATTGATGCAGATCCTTCATTCCCACCCCTTTCCTATTCAGGAGCTGAGTGAAGCGCTGCTAATTGCTCCCTTTGTGTGGTGTGGCCTTTGTTCCTGCTGCTTGAGAGAAATGTAATTAACTTGGCTCCGCAGGGAGACAAGAGGCCTGTTCTCTGATCCTGAGCTGAGCCAGCAGGGAGACAAGAGGCCTGGGCTCTGATCCTGAGCTGAGCCAGAGAAATATGACAATCCTGAATGACCCATAAGCTACACAGATATCTTTTTGGAACTTGCAGAATTGATTTTCCCGCACAGGTTACACCCCAATTCGATATGTCACTGGTCTCTGTAGGCCAAAGGGAAGCGAAGCTGCACTCTAAGGAACACATCCCCAAAGGTATATAATGGAGTGTCACTGCACTGAAGACAGTAAACCACACTGACTTTCCCTATGGGTGTACACTAACATTATGAGGCCTACCCCAGGACATATCCAATCCTGCAGAGTCCCCTCTGCACTAGGCTACCTCTGCGCAGTTACCGGGCTGCGCATGACAGAAGTCTCCCATGTGCAGTCCACACACAGGTGCACACACGTATGCACATGTGTTCATGTGTAACCAGCCAAATGCCCCTTACCCTTGCTGCATCGCAGCTGCCTTATCTTAAAAGGCAGACACTGGCGGTAAACACATGCAGTCCATTTATAGTGAGTTTTATTGTGGGTGAGTCACCGGTTGTGAGGCTCACCCACAGTAAAAAGGTCAAAAGCCAGGTGATCAAAAAGTGAAATATCTGGGCAGATTTGATGGGCAGAACCCATTGCCTTACATACAGGATCTGACATGCGCAAAGCATAATACTTATTCACTTTGTCATGATCTTTTTCTTTGTTTTCTTATCTCGCATTTATTTAATTTTTCAAATGAATGTGTGGAATGAAAATAGAGTATAAGTAATAATTAACTTTTTGGGATATCGTACAATACCATTGATAACTCACATTAGTGCTACTCCCCAGGTAGAAGAGAAGGTTATCTGATTCATGGGTTTTCATGTTCAGCGATAAGGTGTTGAAATTGGATGAAGACATTTGTGGCTGATAGGCCCGGACACAGTCTCTGTCTGCTAATACTGCAACTTTAATCTGAAAACAAAATAAAAGTCCTTAATATATCATAACAAATCATAACATAAGAGGGTAAGTTAAAACATGAGCATAAACAGATTGACTTCAACTAATTAGACTGAGAAATCCCACCACAGCTGTATTCTATCAGAGTTACTTGTTTGTTCAAATGCATACAATTTTGAATGTCGGAATATAATGTTGGTTTGCTTGTGACATTTTTACAATACCCTCTTGTAAATTACTTCCCTCCCCCAGGAGATAGCATTTTGCCTGTGTCGTACGCCTTTATATAGAAGCAGTGACCAAACGGCTTCTTATGCCTTGGTCCGTGTTAATCCTTCCCTTTGGCATTGAGTCATCTACATTAAGAAACTCCACTTTTCAAGTTTGTACTTACGGATGCTGCTTCTTTTCGTGCCTGGCTAATCAACTCCTTAATTTCTGAAAGATTTCTGTTTAGGTTCTCCTGGAAAATTTTCAAGGGTTTCAGTCGATCAAATAAGAGATTGGCTTGTGCCTCTGCTTCTTTGACTTTCTTTTCAGCTGAGTCCACTATAAAAATAGATGTTTTAATAAAGACTGGGAAAACTCAAGTTATGACTAGAGATGCAATTCATAGTTTACACCAGCCAATTTGTTTAGATGTCATAGACCTGTTATGCCAGTCTTTGGACTTTTTGCAAATGTGGCTAACAAATTCAAAAAACTTTAATGTGATCTATGTAAAAAGCTCCTAATTCCAAATTCCAAATTTTCAAATTCCATCTTACAACTCTAGCTCCTAACACAAAGGATTACTAATTATCACAGAGACATTTTCGAGACTAATAAGGAAGCAAGCATACCAGTCGTTGAGGAGTCTTTTATGAGTTCCTTGGTTTTCTGTAATGCTTCAATAACTAAGGGTAAGGAAGAAGATGTGTTCTGCAATTTTTCGCTAAAATTCAATATACGGCTTAGAGCTTCACCCACAGTCACATTTGCTGATATAGCAAGCCCCTTGGCTTCAGGAAGTCTTTCATTTGTATCTGAAAAATATTTTTTAAATGGATGCATTAATCAGATATCAGCATTTTCCTAATTCATAAGCAGTGTCATCTCTTTTCTTGACAAACAAACAAATAAAATTCACCAGAAAGGTTTTCGGAATGGCAAACAAAAAATATGTAGGGGCCGATTATGATGTCGGTTGGAAAGGCTCCGAACAGGATTCTGATTTTCCTAACCTGTATCGGAACCTATGTTTCCGACCGACTCGAAAACATTTCTGACCAACCGATTACGATGGAAAGGTAACCGTCCGGTCTTTCCGGCTCGGTTCCGACTGGAATTCGGAGACTCCTGAGTCGGTTGGAGTTGAATCGTACAGGTCTATGGACTGCGATAACGACCGACGTATTACGATGTCGCATTCGGACAGCCTTTCCGAATCGGTCTGTCCGACACGAAAGAGCTGTCGGAAACTGAATTCGGGGGCCTGGAGCAGGCCCCCCATCACCTGGAGGCCTCCGGTTGGGGCCCGTGGGGGTACCCATGGTACCCCTCTTTCCAACCATCTACAGTGTGGCAGGCACCATGGGGTGCCCGCCACAGGGTGCAAGGATTTCTGCAACCACCCCTTTTTTCAATGGGAGCCTGTGTTGTCAGTCGGAACACAGGCTCTCATTGAGGTCAATGGGAGTCCAACCGAATGGTGTTCGGAAACATTGTAATCGGTCGGTCGGACTCCCCGAACCCGAGTCGGTCGGAAACGATTCCGACAAGGAGTCGGTCGAAATGCTTTCCGACCGACATCGTAATGAGGCCCATAGTATCTAATTCAATATTCAGGAACCCATAGGCGAATTGGGAAAGACTATAACAAGAAATGGTGACCCATATAGCAAACAACCTTTATGAGTGGTTAGTCTTCAGTGGGGAGGTCCTTCACTGACTAGCCTACACTCTACTCTGGAAGTAACGAGGGTCAAGAGTAAAATTACCTTATTGCATTTGATTATTCAGGGCAATAATATATCTCTCTTTTGTCACGTAAAGAACAGGCTTACATTTAAGTTAAATTCTCTTTATTCCAATTTTAACTCCCTCAAATCTCCCCAAACAAACATGAAACATACATTACACAGTGAGATTGGAGACTGTCAGTATTTAACACCAAACAATGAAATCTGTGTAAAATTCTGCAACTGGCAGGGTGCGCTAAGAACAAGGGCGCACTGGTGTAATATCAGGACAATTGCACTAGCATACTCTCACGCTCAACTTTAAGTTGTCACACTGCCCCAGGGCCACGTTCATGCAAAATCCAATTTTAGAAGAAAAGAAGCGTGTAAAAGTCCATCCTTGATTCGTCTTTCCAAAATTCAAAGAATAATACTGTTCCTTCCTTAATTATCATCAGTCCATTCAAAATATAATCACTTGGTAGTCTTGTGTTTCTTAATGGATCCAAATTTTTTTATTCAATCAATGCTTTTTCATCAAAAGCAGTCAACGCAGCCCAGGCAATGCATTTCGTCCCTACGAACATCATCAGGGCTCAATATCCTGATTCAGTCAGAAGACTCTGTTAATTCCTCTGTTGTGTCTATCAAGGTGCAGCACAATTCACATAAAAGTTTCATATCCTGTTCTCATTGAACTTGTGCTGTCAGTCCCAACAACGTGTCCATGGAGACCTCCTGACTGCTGCTCATCCCGTATCCATCTAGTTAAATGCTCTGCGTCTTTGAAAACATTATCGTTTATGAAAGTTGGAGCTTCTATGGACAGAGTACTATTAATAGTAGACAGTTTGCACAATTGAGTGTTCAAGTTCTTAACCCATGCACTACCCCTGTTCGCAGAGCTACCCTTGTTACCTCACATGCAGTTTGTCTCATAAAGTTCATAGACAAATTGTTAGACCAGTGGAACGATGAAAGTTCCATGGAAGACAATGGATTGTCCTAGTGCTAGCAATGCAGGTGAAGATCTTCTGCTCTAACATTCCATTCATTGTTTTTCTTTGTCTGTCCCTATTTAATTTAGAAAATGTTATAGTCTACTGCTAGAATGTCTCAGGCTATACCAGTTGTTAAAGACCATCTTCGTTGTTATCCCTCTCTTTCAGCCAGGAACTAAGGGCATCATTACGATGGAGGGCGGACAAAGTCCACCCGCAACCGCAACGGCAAACGGGACCGCCCGCAAGAGGTGCGGCGGTCCCGCCATGTCAATTAGGATGCCACCGCCACGGTGGCAGTGGCATCCCGCATCATTTACATTGCGGTGGGCGGTGCTGTGAGCAGCACCCGCCGCAATTTAAAAAAGCATGTTGCGCATTGGCATGCACAACGTGACAGGCACCGCGCGGTGCCTGCCACCCTGTGCATGCCAATACCCCCAAGTGCACCCCCCCGGGGGCCCGCAATGGGCCCCCATTACCAAAAACCGTATGCCTTTCCATGGCGGCAACGCCGCCATGGAAAGGCACATCTTCGCCTGCATCACAATATGGATGGCGGTGTCTTGCAGACACCGCCACCATATTCTGCACGTTTTCCGCCCGGTCGACGAGTCGAGCGGCGGACGGTCAACCCGTCCGCCGCGGACCCTCCAGCCATCCTAATATGGCGGGGGGTGACTGAGGCATGGATGACGGGCGGATTGCCCCCACCGGACCGGCGGTGGCTACCACCGGCCGGGCGGGGGTGATCCGCCCGCCATCCTATTAGGCCCCTAAATCTTGGGAAGAGAGAAAGACTCTGTGGCCGAGTCTCAATTATCAATGCTTACATACATGTGATGTGGTTCCTACACGTGTGGCTTGCTCCCAGGCTGGTCGTGTCCGAGGTGTCGCACCACACGATTTAACTGCAATCATTTTGAATGGGCCCAGGCTGGGTGCAACAGCCACCTGGAAGTACTTTTATGTGCATTTAAAACATGTCATAAATGTCAGGAGGTGTCCCGGTCAGGTTGGGATGCTGTGCAATTGTTGTGGAGGGGATGGTAATTAGATTGCATTTGGTAATGTCAAATGTGCTGCTTAGCACACAAAGGACAAACATCTTGAAAGGACTGAAAGAGTTTTTTATTTCAAAATATTTTTATTGAAATTTTTCTCAGAGAGTGCAGCAAAAGCAGTATATATGCAACCTTTCTCAATGATAACATCCGCCCAGGAATACAACAAGTTCCTAAGAACTACATCTTACCCCCATGTTCAAGCGGATGAGTTTTGAATATATGACACAGTTTCAACTAGACATGTTGCTTTCCAATAATGTGAGCTAATAACCCACTACCCTCCCAAGAGAGTAACATAAAAAGAAACTTAATTATCCCTAAAAAAAGGGAATAAATCTAACTAAGATGTCATGGTGCAAATAAAAAGCGCAGAAAAATGGGTATGAGGTTTGGGTCATCGAGGTCCTCCTTCCGATGGGCAGTGCCGTACTAGTCCCTCCCTACGACAATGGGGGCTTAGATTAGGAACAAGTGGAGGGCCCTAAGCCTTGGATTGCAAGCTGTCAAAGGGAGCCCCTCTGATAGATAACTGACCAATGGTGACCAAATGTAATCGAAACCTCTCCTGGTCTCCTCAACAATATCAGTCATTCGTTCCAGTGCCAAAGCCCGCCACAATCGTGCATGCCACTGGGTTAGGGATGGGGCCTCTTGTTTCTTCCATGCCGCGGCTACTGACATTTTGGCGGCCCCCAAGCAAAGCCACATCACCGATTGGTCACTCTGTGTCTGTCTCTTCAGGAGTGGATCTCGCACCCCCAGCAACACCTGTTCCATAGAGTTGGGAATGGGGTAGCCTAAGATAAGTTTTATTTGGGACAGGATCTCCTTCCAGAAAGGCTTGATGACAGGGCAGTCCCACCAAATATGTCTGAAATCACCTAAGAGCCCACAACCCCTCCAGCACCTGTCGGAGGTTCCCGGGAAAATCGTTTGCAGCTTCTGAGGGTACAAATACCAATTGTACATTATTTTGTAATGTGCCTCCCTCAGATACATGGAACGATTGAATTTCCCTATGTCCCTACTCAAATGTTCCCATTGTTTGTCTTCTAAAGGGGCCTCCAACAAATTAGTCCAAAAGTGCTTAAAGCGCGGCGTCACCCTGGGGCTCGATTCTTGAATAAGAGCATATAAAAGGAGATGCAGCCCTTGGAAGAGGACCCCGACCCCGCAAACTTTTCGAGGGAAGCAATTCCCTGATAGCGGCCTGCCGCACCAGGGGCTGCTGCACCCAGTGTTTCAGCTGCAGGTAGTGGTATTCTTCTTTGTCAGATAATGCAAACTGTGTCTTGCATTTCTGGAAAGTGAGGAGTTCTCCCTTATCAAACAAATGCGATATCATGAGGCAGCCCCCTCCCTCCAGGCCTCAAAGGGCCCTTCCTGCAAGGCAGGGGGAAACGCAGCATTAAAGTGTATAGGCGTGTAGGGGGATGGAAAAGTCGTAAGCTGGAGCTTAGAGGTGAGAGTGTCCCAGACCTTGAGTGTGGTGGAGGTGGGGGTGCTAATATAAGCATTAACTGGTCTGTCACGCTTTGGTTTCCAGAGGAGGTCCCAGATAGTGCGCCCTGTTATCTGTCTATCTATGTGTAGCCAATGCTTCTCCGAGACCCTCAGTGACCACTCCGTGATTACTCGTACCTGAGCTGCTTTATAATAAGATTGAAAGTCCGGTAGCGCCAGTCCCCCCTCCTTGCGTGGTCTAATGAGTAGTTTGTATGGAAGTCTGGCCCTCTTTCCCTGCCAAATGAATTTAGTCAGCATGCTTCGCAGTTCTCTAAATAGTCCTCTCTCCACTGGAATAGGAAGCCCTTGGAAAAGATAAAGTAAACGAGGGAGAACATTCATTTTAACGGCATTAATCCTGCCCAGCCATGTGATGTAAGCTGCACTCCAGTTGCCCATATCGATCTTTAGTTGACGCAGGAGGGGAGAGAAGTTGGCCTGATATAAGTCCCGCACTCGTGGGGTAAGCTTAACCCCCAAGTAGGTAATTTCCGAGGCGGTGCACTGGAAAGGCGTCAACCCTTCGATCACCCTCCATTCACCTGCGGGTATTGTCAGATTCAAGAGAAAGGATTTTGTCAGGTTGACCTTAAAACCCGCCACCTTCCCAAACGCCTCCAGTTCCGATTGAATGGCCGGGAGAGAAACCTGGGGCTCCGTCACCGGAAGGAGCACGTCGTCTGCGAACAACGAGATCTTATGAACATCTGTGCCAAAACTCATACCCCTAATCGCCTCGTTGCCCCTGATCCTGTGCGCCAGAGGTTCGATACTCAAAGCAAAGAGAATGGGGGATAAGGGACAGCCCTGTCTCATCCCTCGCGTTAGGGTAAAAGGGGAGGACGCCACTCCGTTCACAAGGACCCGGGAGCTTGGAGAGTGATAGTTAGCGCGAATCATTCCAATGAAGGCTTCGCTGAAGCCAAATCGTTGGAGCACTTTAAATAAAAAGGACCATTCCACGCGATCAAAGGCTTTCTCCGCGTCTAGCGAGAGAAGCGCTGTGGGAATGTTCTTCTTGCGGGCCTTTTCAATAATATGAATGATGCGCCTCAGGTTATCGTGTGTTTGTCTCCCCTTAATGAACCCAGATTGGTCCGGATCTATGAGAGCGGGTAGAATATTCTCGAGACGTGTAGCTAGGATTTTGGAATAGAGTTTGGCATCCAGGTTTAGAAGAGCGATCGGGCGATAGGAAGAGCATTGGGCTGGGTCCTTGCCAGGTTTGGGGATTACTGCCACTATTGCTTCTCCCATCGAGGAGTGACCTTATTTGAGGAAGCGATGACATTAAATAGTGTAGTCAAGAAGGGGACCAGCTCCGGTGCGAAAGTACGATAGAAGTGTGCTGAGAATCCATCTGGGCCGGGAGCTTTCTGGAGTTTAAGGGAGTCAATTGCCTTTTGCACTTCTACTGCTGAAATGGGTTGTGATAGTTCGTCATTGGTGTGCGCCCCTACCCGAGGGAGGTCCAGTGAGTCCAAGTAGCCCGAGGGGTCGATCGACCCTGAGGACTCCGAAGTATAAAGTGCTCTATAGAAATCCTCAAAGGCTCTAGCTTTGCCCTCTTCCTCTCTGTGGGAAATGCCTTTTCGTCCACTATGTGCTTGATGTACTCCCGCTCCTGTTTAGCCCTTAGTTGGCGCGCCAGTAAAGTGCCAACCTTATTCCCACTCTCGTAGCCCTTGGAGTGGAGTCGTAAAATAGATTTTTCAGCTCTGTTAGTGTAAATGGCCTGTAGTTTCCCTTTAAGGGCTGTGACCTTCCTAAGGGTCAGAACTGAAGGTTGGGACTTATGCGTCTGTTCCGCGGATTTAAGGTCATTTTCTAATTGGAGACGCTCCGCACCTTGCTGGGAACGTAGCGTAGTGGCTAGTTCAATGCATTTGCCCCGGATCATAGCCTTAAGGGCATCCCAAGTTGTGGAGTAAGAGGTGTCCTCAGGAGCATTTGTCTCGAGATACCCTTTTATAGTCTTCCGAAGGTCGTCTCTAAGGAGATGATCCCTGCATAGGAAGTGTGGAAAGTACCATCGGGCATGTTTAGGGCGCGGGTTTGGCCAAGTAATCGTCATTTCTACGGGGGCATGGTCCGATAAGCAGATTGGGTGAAACTGAGATTGTAAAACAGACGGTAATAGGGCTTGGCTCAGAAAAATGTAATCGATACGGGAGTACGTTCTGTGGGAATGCGAGAAGAACGAATAGTCTCTTACTGTGGGATTGGCATCCCTCCATACATCCACCAATCCCAAGCGCTGCATTTGTGAGCGCAGCGCCTTGCCAAACGCCCCCCCTGAAGCCCTATGTGAATGTGATGTGTCTCTGTCCAAATCCCGGACTAGATTGAAGTCCCCTAAAAGCACTATATCCCCCCGGGCAAAAGTTTCCAGAGTCATAAGGAAGGAGAGGATGAAATCCTGTTGACCCGTGTTAGGTGCATAGAGCACCGCAAATGTGCATGGTCGACCCCTAAGATCTCCCCTGACCATGAGGAACCTCCCGTTTCTGTCCGTTTTAGTGTCCTGAGCTTGGAAAGGGACCCCTGCATGAAACATCAGTGCCACCCCATTTTGTTTAGCGGAATGTGAGGATCTAAATATGTGGGGATAAGCCTTGTGACGCAGTCTCTGAGCATCCGGTTTTTTAAGATGTGTTTCCTGAAGAGCTATTATGTGAGCATTGTGGTCAAGCAAGTACTTCCAGAATCGCTGGCGCTTATTGGGGGAATTCAACCCCGTGCATTCCAAGATACCACCCTAACTGCCATGAGTACATAGGAAAGGATGTTGCCGTAGTGATGGGGGACCCCTTCTACTCGCCCTCTGGATCTCCTTCCCCCCTTACCCCTCCCGAAACCAATAAAAATAATAGCACCATGACATCGAACTAACATAAAAAACCACAACAAACATATGGGATGAGTGTGTGGAATCCCCCTCCTAGAGGGGAAGTCCATAACTAAGAAACACTCTAGGAACATTACTATTTCCCGTCTCCCAGCCCTTGCCTTAGCAGAAGAAAAGAAAAAAGGAAGGCTTTCATTGCATGAGGAAACTGCTCCCCCCCCAAAATCTAGAAGCCGTTAATAGAGACCTTTAAACTGGTCAGTGAGTAGCCTCAACATTGTCCCGAGTATACATCTCCTGCATGTTTTGCCGGACAGGTTCCGTCTTGCACAGCCCAACCCCCTGAGGTCTCCCCCTCCGTGTATTTGGAAGTCCCCCACAGCCTGAGCTCTCAATGACAGTTAGCTCACGTGTCGACTGTGGCGGGCACCGGGAGTAACTGCGCTCTAGACATCGGGGCAGCCAATCCGCAGTGAAACGTGGAAGATGCAAGTCCTCCGCTCCATCCAAATCTCCAGGACTCCCACCTGACCCACTCCTGGGCGCAAGAGGGGGGTGAATGGAGACCGTCGTCACTCCCTCCGTACCAGTGGGTGGAGATCTCCCTTCTCCCTTAAAGCTGTGCCCTCAGACTGGAGGTTTGGTATTTTTCCTGCCCATTCTGCGCCATTGTCCTCCATGTCGCCGATCCGTACGGCTTTCCCCTCCTGGTCCGAAGAGGCTTTGGAGAGTTCCAAGCCCAGCAAGGTCGCCGCCTCCGCTAGCTCCACGCAATGGTGCTGTTTGTTTTGCCATAGGAAGGCTATCCCAAAGGGGTATGTCCACCGGTACCTGACGTTTTTCTCTCGTAGATGTTCGGTGACTGGTCGGAACTGCTGACGATGTATGAGAGTGGCCTGGGCCACATCTTGATATAGGGTGCACGTGTTGTTTTGAAAGGTAAGTGAATCGGTGGCCCTAGCTTTTTGCAGGACTAGTTCTTTTATTTTAAATGAGCTGAACTTCGCCAGGACATCTCGTGGGCGACGATTCTCCCCAGGTAGGCGCGGACCCACTCTATGCACTCTCTCCAGTCGGACCTCCGGGCCATCTTCTCCAAGAGCAGAGGAAAAAAGACCCACCATGAACGCCTCCAAGTCTGGCCCCTCGCAGTCTTCCTCCAGGCCTCGGACTCTTATGTTTTCACGGCGTGAGCGATTTTCCAAGTCTTCGCATTTGAGTAGTGAGTCGCGTAGTTGCCTATGTAGGTCGGCCGTGCTTTCTTCCAGAGCTTTAACCTTGCCCGCTGTCTCCTGTTGCTGCGCTTCCAAATCGAGTGTACGTGATCCCACGGAGTCTACATCTGCCTGGACCGACACTAGTTTCTCGCGAACCTCCACGCGGAAGGTTTCGAAGGAGGCTTCCATGTCCGCCTTAATGTCCGCCCGCAGCTCTGTGCGGAGCTCTTGTTTGAAATCTCGCAGGGAAGACAAGAGGTCTTCTCGAGTCAGTGCCATGGTCACTCCCTCCTCCGTAGTCCCCTTACCAGCCGTCGTGAAGTAGTTGGAGACCCTATTGTTGAGGTTCCGCTTGGGTGGCATAGGGGCCCTCCGCCCGGCCAGCCGTCGGCCGCCCCTCGCGTATTTGGAATCTGCGCCGCTCCGATGGCCACACTCAGGGACTCCCTCGACCACTTCTCCGTTCACGACTTCACTCTACTCCTCTTCTCCAGGTAGCCCTCAAGAGTCAGCAGGTTCATTAGAGGATGTCACCCACTCGCCTCCTTAGCACCCTCTATTCGCTTTCTACCCTCGCCTCCAGTCCTCTCGCAATGAGCATATATCCGCAAGGTAGGACCTCCTGGCAGCCATGTTAGGGTCAGGCGCTCCTCTTCCAGGTAGTCTCTGCGCGGATCAAAGGACCCCTCCTATGTCTACCTTCGCCGTGGATTCATCCTGAAGGAGGGGGTCGCAGCTCTGCCATAGGGACCCCTGGGACCTCGTCAGCACCCCAAGGGGGTGAACACCTCTGGTGGGTCGGTCCCGTCGTCTCCAGCACCGTTTAGTGTGTCTCTATTAATTGAGGTAGGACAGCGCATTCATGCTCGCGGTGAACCCTCTCCGCCGAGCCTCCGAGGGCGGCCGCCCGCGCGCTGCTCATCGCGGCTGTCCGCCATCTCAGGAAGCTCCGCGTCAGGCCCAAGGCGGTCTCGCATATCACCGGGAATGACCGCGGGGTCAAGAGATGCGTCTGCGCTCCCCTGCGGGCGCCGATGACAGGGCTTACCCGGGGGCATCTACTGCTGTGCGCTGTGGGCTTCCTTCAGCTCTGTGCGCCGGCCTTTTGAGCCCGGACATCCGCCATTTGCTTTTGGCGCTGCTGCACCGTTTGACGCTCCTCGGGACTCGACTGGGCTCTCACCAGGTCTCCCAAACCCCGTATTCCGGGTCGCGACGGTCTGCGCTGCTACGGCATCCAGGAGCAGTGTTCGCCAAGCCGGTGCGATGCCTTCATGCCTCACTTTCGGTAAGGCCTGGGACGGAGCCGATCGAGATCACGTCCGATCGGCCATGTTGGTTAGCCACGCCCCCTGAAAGAGTTTTTTGTCACTCCTGTAACTAAGGGTGTGATAATTGAAGAACTTTCCCTCAGAAGGGTCCATGTTAAAGATGGGCAGAGGATTTGGCTGACACATGCCTAGCAATCTTCCTTACTGACAATTGGTAACATAATCCAACTTTTCCTGGGTGGTAAGCTTCCTCACTGTATATTCAATATGAAGGAGGTTAGATTATCTATGGGCTGGTACCCTGCTGGCACCCTGCTGGCTTCTATAATACTGTTTATGGCCACCTCAATCGATATCTCCATGGAGAAAGTAGTGTCATTATATAATGCCCCATTAGAAGTGAGTTGGGAATGAATGTGCAGCAGCCATATCTTGCTTTCCGAGAATGGTTTCAAGTGACAAGAAAACCCAGATTATAGCTTTATTTCTTTCCAAAAGCTGCAAAGTACTTGTGGGCGAGTAGAAAAGTGAAATATGACCAGATTAAAAAGCAGACTTATTTTAAAAACTTTTAGTCTAAAAGATAATCCAGGGGGAATAAAATCCAGCAAGATAATTGCACTTACCATTTCGTAATGTGTTCAGTGAAAGCAGTGAGCCACTTAACTGAGTGGCTAATAGAGAAGTATTCTTTCTTATCAGGTCCACTTTCATTTTCAGTCTATTCATATCAAACATGACACCTGTATGAAACAAAAAAGCCTGTTAGCATTAATGTGCACTGCTATCTAGTGTTCTAAAAGGCAGAGAGGCCACTGGAAGACCTCAGAATTCATATCATGGTAGCCCTTTCAAAATTCATGGTTGGTAAGAGTGCGAGTTGCAGTATGGCGTACATAGAGGTGTTGGGTGGGATGTCTGAGAATCATAGATATGCTGCAATCAAGGTACAGAAAACCAATGGTTCTGGAGAAGCCTGAGTAGTTCCAGAAAGTGTGACAGGGTCACACATGTATGTACCCTTCGTCTTCTTTGAAGTGGTCCATGTCATACAGTTTAAACCACCTTTGAAGTTGGACCAGAGGGGTCCATCCAGGAGAAACAAAGGAAAAGACCACATGGAGGTGAAGCTTATAAGATAACAGGAGTATAAACTCTGTGGAGTTCAACCATCAGCAATGGCAGGGTAGTCCACTGGGATTGAGTAAACTGCAATTTATGCCCCTGCCAGAATTAAAGAAATATTTGGTACATGAGTAGTTATCTATGCTTTAAAGTGACTGTGGCCAAAACATAACAAAACCTACTGAAGTTCATCACTATATTTATTTGTTGATAGGAAAGTGAATGGCCTCATTTAGAATTTGTAGCAAACTGAAAATCTTCCAATCTGTGTAAAGAATCTATAAAAAACCTTACCTCTAGAATACTATGGCAGGGGCATTTCAGCTGGTGGATTGTACAACGTATCTAGAGTTTTCTCCAGAAACTGGAGGATTTTCAGCTCTCCCAAACTACAAATGAGGCGCTAAGTTATTATTTTGTACATACCCACAATTCAATAACAAATGTAAATTTTGTTTTATTAATAAACATAAACTACCAAGAATGTCTCTTCCAGCGTAATGACAATACTTTCAGCCTCCATAGTAATATCAGGTATCAAGCAGCCTCTTTCCTTGACGACAACACAAAGGTTTTTTCAAATATTTGTAGCATGCTGCCCTTTGAATACTAAAGCTAAAATATTCTCCAAGGCAAAATGGCATTTCAACTTCAGTATGAAAGTGTCACTACAACTCACCTTCAGATTTGTTAGTCAGGTTGTTCACTTCAGACAAAAGCTCAGTACTGACCATTAGAGATTTTCTTGCAACAGAGTCAAGAGATGTATTGTGCCGGAAAATCTAAAATCACAGAAATCAAACATTACAACCAACATCTATGAAGGGAATTAGTTGTACATGACAATTTGAAGCACGCTTGCTTTGCTTGTAATTAATAACTATGTTTGTGAGCATTATTTACTGTGAAAAGTGAGTATGTTAGTGTGGTAAATAACTGAAGTGATTACTTTGTATAATATTGACAAAACATAAAATGATAATCAAATATCTGGATTTTTTATTCATAAAATAATACGATAGACAATTTGCCTTGGAAAGAAAACCAGTACTTTCTTTTTTACAGTGAATAGAAGTTTGTAATTGCCATAAAATTGGGTGTAGTTTATGGTTTATTACAAATATGTTCACACATCAGAAAGTGTAATTAATAAGAAAATTAGATCACTAAAGTAAGGAAAGGCTATGTATGATTGTAGGAAGCTGGCTCTTTATATAATATACCAAAGATAGGTATACTGTGCAAAGAGTTCAGGTATTCCCTATAAGTGGGCGGGGGCTTGCTCTAGCAATCCCAAGGTAGTGTGGTCGAGCAGCCTTAGGCTTATCAGAGGAGTGTTAGATGTCTGCTGCATGCACACAGTCAATAAATGATACACACAATTCAATAAGTAGATCCACACCAATTTATAAAAATAACACATAGCTTTACATATATCAAGGCACCAAAATCATTACGATCAGGTAAGTACGTTTCGAGGTAGTAATTGTTAGTTTTTAAAAGTAGAAAGTGCAATAACTGAAGCTGTAATGTTATCCTATGGAGGAAAAGCATATGCTGCAAACAGGTTCTTTACAGTGACTTCCTGGACAAATCTTCCAGACTTAAGGTGAGTATGGGACAGGGTCCAAGGCAGCAACACAGCTCACCTCGGGCAGCACTGGGGCAGCCGGATGCTGAGGTGCAATACAGCGTTGGGTGCTCCTTTGAAGTCAATGGGGATCGGTCTGGTCAAAAGAGCCTGCAGATTTAGACTATGTGGCCAGTATGGCTGAGCAAACAGGGTGGCTCAGGTCTCACGATGCTCGGGGACATGGGGACATCTTTGGTCCTCTTCTCCTCGGGACAGGGTGCAGAGGTGTCCTGAGGTGTCGGACTTTTGTCATCGGAGGCACTCGCAGTAGAGGGGGCTGCACAAAGAGGCTGCAGGCGGTGGCTGGAAGTCCACAGCTGGGAAACCCAAGGTGGGCTTCAGGTCTGGAGGAAATCTGCTCCCATAGAGGAACCGCCGCTGGCCGGTAGAGGGGTCCTGCCATATTGGAAGTGGGCAGAATTGTGCATCCTGGGATTCCCAGATGCCACACTTCGCAGTAAGTGGTCATCAGATGGGTAGAACCAGTTAGAACATTGGCCACCAAACGCATCCTGCACTGAGGGCATTTTCTGAGCATAAGTAGGGCAACTCTGGAACCCCGACTGGATGAAGGACCGAGGAAGGACTGTCCTGCTGCACTGTGGAGCTATCAACTTAGTGGACTGCACATGCTGCAGCTGGTGGCTAGCAAAGAAAAGGGACTGTGCCTGCCATGTCGTGCTCAAAGAGAAGTTCTATCTAGAGCCCAGCCAAAAGCCAAGCGACTCCAAGAGCCAGCTGACTGGCCTCCAGTTCACAGCACAGGGACACAACAGCTGAAGATGTCTGCTCGGGCAAGTTGGTAGCCCAAAGTCTTAAACCCACCGCCAACTACTGCAGTGCAGCACCAGGAACCAGGACCCGATGAGCAAAGTTGCACCTGAGCTCACTAAGCCTGGGAGTGCTGTGGGAGTGTAGCTGGGACCCCCAGAGGACGAGTTATTGACCTAAGAAGTATTGAACGGTGACCGCCATACTGGGTGACTGGTAGTCCAGTGACGACTGGACTTCTGCGAGCGCCGAGAGGACTTTGAGGGATGTCGACCCTGTGAACAGGATCACCTCACCCTCTTTGATGACGAGGTGTAGTCACAGCATGACCTTCGTTGACTGCATCACATCACATCCACAGAATCCTTGAGCATCTTCAGTATCCTTCATCCCTTGCATCAAGAATACTTCAATAGGAAAGCCCTGCAAAGGATGAAAGTGCCTGGAACAGACTGAAGTCTGTTTCACCTGTTGAGGTAACTGTTTCTCAGGGCCTTGCTGGTCCCCCTGACAGACTCCCTACTGGAGATGGTCGTCTAAAGTGACTCCAAATAACTGCATTACAACTAGTCCAAACCTTTTACTGAAAAAGTTTCTAAGTATCAAACTCATTGAATTTGCCAATGTTTGCTCACAGTTGAGTGAAATGCTTTGATATACTATAGCTTGTAAATTCTATATCTTTGGAACCCTTTGGTGGATCTTTTTCGTTGTGGTGTCTAAAAATACATAAAATCTATTTTTATAAATTGGTGTTGGATTTCTTTGGTGTCTGGTCAATTTCTTCTTCAATTGTTTGGGTGCTGTTTAAATGCTTTACACTTGTTCCTTTGTGTACGCCTTGCTGCTCAGAGCCACAGCTACCCATGGTTGAGCTGAAGGTTTGACAAATAAAACCTAAGGGTCCTCAAGGGTTGGTGATTGTATTACATGATGAGGTTGCACAACCACACCATACAATACACCCCATTTCCTCACAACTGCTCTTCAGGAGTCTAACGTTTGCAGAGCCGAATCAGCTTTAGATTTTGGCTTTTGGAAGAAAGCTGCAGCTGTATGCTTTGATTGATGCAGCAGGCTGAAACCTTTTTTGGCAGGAAATGTGGGTAACTGCACATCACTACCTAATACTTGTCATTTTGAAGTTATGGTTCTTGCACTGTGCACTACTCACCCAGCACAGGGAAGTGATTGCCTCCAAGAAATCTGTCTTTACGGTTAGCAAACAAGTTCTATAATTTGCATTGCTTTGAAGGGGGACCCGATGGCGGAAAAAAACAATCTAACAATGGAGTCGACGCCCATGTGCACTATCACCGAAAGGAGGAGTCACCTACCTCGTGACTGGAAAAGACTTCTTAAAAAAAAAAAAACTTGCAAACATCCGGACCCAACACTAGATGGCAGGACTATGCAAAGCATGTGATCTACAGCTCACATGCCTCAAACACAAAGTTCTATGATTTGCATTGGTTTGAAGGGGGATTGCATAAGTTGTGTAAGTACAATGTTGAGGTTTCATGTAAGTGTAGGAGCTGATTTCAGTGGTGCTTGTTTCTTTGTGCCTTTCAGGAATCTCTTAATGACTGGTATTTGAAAGAAGCTTCTGCCTCTTACTTCTCCATAGTATGCTACAATGGCTGCCTAGGTGTACCTTAAATGAAACGTATGATAATCTGCTGTCGAACAGATGGGTGCCGAATTCTAGCACAGTTGTGTTGTGTGCCGAGTTGGATTTGGGTGCTATTGTGGCATGCTACTGTTTGAACGCCTTCCATTTTGCAATCAAGCACCATCTTGTGGAAGATTTTCTTGCTTCCCATACCACCTCCATGGTTCTCTCTTTCAATAGTAGGTGTCCACATTTTTACTCTTCAGGAGCCATGCTGCCAGGCTGTGTGTGGACCTCTGGGTGGCTACTAATGGTATCAGAGAAACTGGTGGAAAAGTGTATGCAAATGTCTCTGATCGATCGATTGATAAGGCATTCCCCTTCACTTATTGGCTTGGAAATCTGGCTGTGAAGCTTAGGCATTTTGAGTTCTCATGCTGCGAAGAGGACTATTGTTGGTGTTTACACTTCCTCAATATCGTGTCTACCACCTCCTGCTTTAGCTCCCACCCATGTCAGATGGTTGCCTGTCTGCTGAGCCTGACGGCCTCTATGTTCTGCACTCCTGGTAGGTGTATTGTGACCAGTGTGGTGTGCCTCCGAATGGCCCATGTACATATCTCTTGTGCTAGTTTGTGGGATCCTGTTCCCCTAAAGTTGAGGTAGAACACGGTTGCAGTGTTGTCTGTCTGGACTTGCACAGTTTCTTCTATGATCTGTGTCTGAAAGACCTTTAGTGCCAGAAAAACTGTCTTGAGTTCCAGCACCTTTATGTGCTTCACTGTGTCTCGAAGGCTCCATGCACTCCTGATCTTTAGTTCATTCATGTGAGCTTCCCAGCCTGTGTGCAAGGCATCCATTGCGATTGTGACTGAGGTAGGTTGGGTTTTGAAAAGGTCTGCCTATCGTGATGTTTGATATGTTCCACCACTGTAGGAAGCTGGCTCTGTATATACTATACCGGAAAGAGGTATAGTGTGCACAGAGTCCAGTGAGTCCCCAAAGGTATAGCAAAGAATAAAGTAGATAATACCTTACTGTCAATTTAGTGGTAGCTGGGATGAGCAGTTAGACTTTTCAGAGGGTAGTGTTAAGCATTTGTTGTACACACTCAGGCAAGAAATGATAGATAGCACACACGCGAAGACTGAATCCAGACCAATTGATTTGTATAAAAAGTTATTTTGTTGTTAGTTTATTTTCTAGAACCAAGTTACTTAGTTGCGGGAGCAACACATTGCAAATACTTGTAATGCTGTGATTGTGAACTACATTTCAGAATCCAATACTTTTACAGGATAAGCAGTGATCACTTGCAAACAATACTTAAAGATGGAAGTACAGTTCATTTAGCTCTAGCACACTTTTGTTTTACAGAACACACACATTTAAATGCAAACCAATGGGAGGAAAGATAGGTAAGTAACTTACAGGTTAGTACTTGACTTAAGAGTTCAGTCTCGGGTTTGTGGCGCTTACACTGGGCATGAGTCATGCACTCTCAGCGGCACAAGGGCGCTGGGTGTAGAGGTCAAAGTGGAGGTCGGTGCCCAAGGCAAGGCTATGGAGACAGGGGGGCTCGGGAGAGCACTGGTTGCATGTAGGTACCTGTGATTTCTGGGTCAGGGCCCAAGGATCAAGGGTTAGCACAAAGAGGGCCGCAATTTGGCACCAAGAGCGCACCTCCAGTGGCACACGGGCGGTAGGGTGGAGGGTGCAAAGTAGGCGCCGGGCTCTCAATGGAAAACAATGGAGATCGTCGTTCAAGAAAAAAGCCTGTAGGCTTGGACCAGAAGACTAGATGAAGGGAACCAATGACTGGAGTGTGAGGTTGGAGAGTTGCTGGACACCAGGACTGGTTGGGCATCCCAAGGCCTAGGGGCTGCGGGTGCAGGGGTGTTTTTTCGTGTCTGGTTTTTCTCACCGGTTCTGGTTGTGGTCGGGGGGACCCTTCAAGATGAGGCTGCAGGCGTCGAGGAGAAGGTCGGAGGAGGTCTGCCAATGCTGGATCCCAGGTCAGGATTGCTGGGGACCTTGCTGGGGTGTTGGGCCCCTCGGACTCAGGCCCTGGGCGTCGGGTGCTGAATGGTGCTGTCTCGCAGTTCCAGTTGGATCCGGAGTCCTGGCTTGAGTTGCTGACAAATCTGGTGTCCACGGGAGACCGGAGTCTTTCTCGAATGCAGGGCAGGTCTCCGGGGTTCTTGGAGGCTGCTGGCTGCAGGACTCGCCAGTTTCAGCTTGCAGGGTCTCTGAAGCAGGAGACATGTTGGTAGGGCTGGGGCCAAAGCAGTTGTTGTTGTCCTCTTCTCTGCACCTTGGCTCTTTAGTCCTTCTTCTTCTTAGGGTGTCGGATCTAAGAAGCAAGGTTCAGGGGTGTCCCTAAATACTAGATTTAGGGGCGTTACAGGGGTGTGCAGGTTGGGACCAATGGGTCCCTTCCCTGGGGTGGGGGCATATGCTTTGTCCTGATTGGGGGAGGCTCCTCATCTTCAAGATGGAGGGGACTGAGATGTGTGCTTAACTTCGCCTCCCCTTCCTGAGGGGTGTGCTTGGCAAAAGTGGGCACACCTCCTTTTCTGTCTAGGTTTTCCAGCTGATTCTCCCACCCAAGGTGGGGGTCGAACTGGTGTGAGACAGCTGCTGATAGCAGCAAAGGCTGGGGTTATCTGACAAAGGCAGCAAGCCTTTGAAGCTTCCCCTTCGTGGACCCTGTCCATCCTGGGGGACGAGGCATGACATCTCTGCCAAGGATGTGCTTTGTTTCAGGACCCAAGAGTGGAGGGCTCTGTACCCAGGGGTCCAGAATCCTGTCTGGTGGTGAGAGATGGCAGGTAGCCAGTCGGGAAGCACACCAGAGCTGGTCATTTTTCAGGGGGCATCTCTGAGATGCCCTCTCAGTGCATTTTAGATTAAATCCAACACTGGCATCAGTGTGGGTTTAATGTGCTGAGAGGTTTGGTACCAAACTTCTCAGTCTTCAGTAATGCAACCATGGACCTGTTGAGTTTTGGGTTGACAAACTCCCAGCCCATGTACTCAAAATGGCTTCACTGCACTTACAGTGTCCAAGAATGGACTCAGACAATGTAGGGGCATATTGCTCATGCCGCTATGCCCTAACCTGTGGTAAGGTGCACCCTGCCTTTAGGGCTGGAAGGTCTGCTACAGGGGTGACTTACCCATGCCACAGGCAGTGTTGGTGGGTATGGCACACAGGGATGTTTGCCATGTCGACTCTTCAGTTTGGTCTGCACCAAAACACGCAGCCTGCAATGACAGTGTGTGGGTGTTAAGGTGAGGGATCTCTGAGGGTGGCATAATACATGCTGAAGTCCTGAGTGGCCCTTTCTGGTCACCAGGCCCTTGGTAACAGCGGTATCTTTTATGAGGGACTTACATGTGGCACAGAGGTGTGCCAATTGTGGAGAACAAGGTACAATTTTGGGAAAGAACACAGGCCCTGGGAGCCTGATTGGCAGGGATGCAGGGCACTCTCAGTCAAGTTGGCATCTTGTATCTGGCAAAACGTTAGGGGGTAACCATACAAAAAGGGGCACTTTCCTACAACCACTGAAGCTCTTCTTGCACTCTGTCTGTTACAACCAATAGATCTTTCCACCTCCCCATCATCTGTGACCACTCTCTCTGTAGCCACTCCTGTAGTGATCTCATGTGTAACATTGCATGGGGAATTGGAGAATACAGGAGGTCATCATGCCTAACAGTTTCCCCACTGTCCTTGCTGTCTGAGCTTGCCCCTTCCAGTAATGGCGAATCTGGTCTGAACAGGAAATGCTTTCGCTTGCATCAAGTTTACTCATGCTCCCAGAAAGGTGTTTTCCTTCTGTGGGGCTCGTAATTACTTTTCTAGATGTATGGAGAAACCTAGTTTATGTAGGAACCGTACTGTGTTTGTTATGGTCTTCTGGCATCTTTAGAATGATACTGCTTTTACTAACCAGTTGTCTATATAAGGTTACTGGAGTACTCCCCTTTTCTTTCCATAAGCTGCCACTGTGGCAAGGCAGTTTGTAAATACCTTTGGTGCAGATTTTATGCCAAAAGGTAGAAAACTGCTTGTGTACTTCACTACCAATCTTAGGATCCTTTTGTATTTGCAGTTCATGGGAATGTGAAGGTATGCATCTTTGAGGTCTATGGTTGCCAATTAGTCTCCTTTTATCGGTTGTGGTATGCTCTCTTGAATAGTTGTCATCCTGTATTTTTGTGTTTTGATATGTCTGTTTAAAGTCCTGAGGTCTAAAATGAGTCTCAAAGTTTTGTCTGGTTTTGGTACCAGGAAGTACACAAATGCCATTTCCTCTTTCCTGTGCCTGAACCCTCTGTTTTGCTTGTTTTCTCAAAAAATCTTCAGCCTCTTCCTAGAGGCAACATTGTTCCTTGAAGTTGACTGATCTTGTTTTGATGTTTTGAGGTTGCTTTAGCAGTTCGATATAATATCCATGAGGGATAATATTTAGGATCCATTTGTCAGAGGTAATGGTACTCCATTGCTGGAGGAATCCTCAGATCCTTCCCCTCACCAGTGTTAGATGTGCAGAGATCCCTAGAGAGGAGTCACTTGCTGGAGGGCCTGCCCCTCTTGCGGCCGATCCTCGGCCTCTTTCAGTCCCTTGAAAAGGCAGCCATTGAGGTGAGGTCCCTTGCGGAAGGGTTTGGGGGGGTGAGGGAAGGGTGTCCAGTTGTTGTCTGCCCCCCCCCTTTTGTGGATGGTCTTCTCCTTAGTGCAGAAGTTCCCCTGAAGGTTCTACAGAACGGTAGTGCTTCCATTGCCTTTGACGTCTTATTGTATTTCTTCATGCCCTGCAGGACCTCATCTACTGAGGATCTTAGAAGTGTGTCCCCTGTACATTGCATACTGATGATGGCTGCCTGAATCTTGGATTAAACTTCGACAGCCTTAGCCATGCATGCCTTCTTCATGGAGGTACATGTGCATATCTTCCTGCTGGCAAAGTCTGCTACATCTAGTGCTGATATCAAGCAGGTGTTGGTAATATTCTTTTGCTCAGAGACAACGGTCTTGGCTCTCTTCCTATACAGATCTGGTAGATGTTGCGTCAGATCTTTGATCTTGTCCCACTGCTGGTCACTATATCTATTGAGAAGCACGTTGGGAGTTCAAAAATGTGTTACAGGACTTCTACTATTAAGGTACATGAGCAAGGAGACCAACACATTTAGTACTCCCTTCGGTTTGTGGACAAAAATGCCTCCCATGTGCTATTAAACCTAGTGGCTCAAAATGCTGCTGTCGCAGCAGCTAAGGCATGAGAGAGGGGGATATTTCTGGTTCAAAAGGAATGGTTTACACTAGAGGACATGCCACTTTCTCCACTAAACTGTGCACAATAGCAGCTGGGAAAGGAAAGGAAGGCAGAACGGTTCATTGCTAGCCACCAACATTTCTATGGAGATATTTCTATACATTAGTGGCTGGTAGATTGGACATGTTTATGTAGATAATAGTCCTTCACCTCACTAGAGGCCCTGACCTTAGGCTTTGGACCTACAGCTAAGGTGGAGGCATTTGTCTTCTTACGATTATGCCCAATCAAGCAGACACTAAAGCTATGCTAATATATACAAAATTATAAAGACAACCCTAACATGTGAAAAATCTATATTTTGAAATATCACACAAAGGATTGTAACTTACAATATGGCACTTACCAAATGCTCTGAATTAGCTAAAGTAAGGTTAGCTTTCTGAGCCAAATCATCAGCTTGCTCAATCTTGTTTTTGATGAAGGAGTGAGAGTGAACTGCATTAGTTGCATTTACGGTCACATTTCTGACCTCTAAAAGAGAACTACGGCAGAAGAGAAAACACATGCAAGTCACATCTTAGTATACCACCACTGGTTAACTGATATTAGATACAGTAAGACATCAAATGCTAGACAGAACCCCCTCACAATCATGCACCCCACATGGCACTAAACGTATAGTTTCTTACCTGTCAGTGCGCTTTTCCAACTTGAAGAATTTTCTGGATTCACGTGCTGTACTTTATTCTGCAATCTAGTGGTTGGGTCCCGAATTCTCTCTAAAAAACCTTTGCCCTTCTACTCTTTTTAGGTCACGCCTAGGCAGCGCTTGCGCTGTCTCTTTGATTCATGCTGTATCTATGATATGGGCCTGAAAAAACGCCCATCTTTTTTTTATTGGTTGCTGTTGCTGTCCTTTAGAAATGCTGGATTTTCATTGGTGAATACACTTAGTAGTCCCTCCTTTTGTAATTCTGTATACTCCCATGAGAACGGCTCCTCTTACATGTGTTCTTACTGTTCAGGTTTTTTATACTCAGAGAAATCTTTTTTTAGTTAGCCTGCCTCTTTACTCGTTAACTGTTCTGTTTATTTGTGCAATGAAACTTCAGTCCCATCATTTGCTTGCCGTAGCTTTATCTCCCCGTGCCTCCCCCTCACCCCTCCCACTTCATGTCCCTTAATCTCCCCATGCCTCCCCTCATCCCTCCCACAACACTGCTCGGAGGCCCTCACCACCCCTCTGAGGCCACTGCTGTTTTGCTAGTTTTATTGTTACTTTACAAACACTTTTATTTATATGGCGCACCTAGCCATGGGCTTGACAGCAGACTCGACCACGGATCCCCAGCTCACCAGTCAGCAGCTCTCACCACTGAGCCATATCCTTTGCCTAGCCATGTTGCAGGGTGCAGTACCATATGTGGCCAAAAGAGGGCCCAAGGGACACCTTGTGACAGCCTGTGTTACTGCACCCTCACAACACTGCTTGTTTTAATGAGGAGTCGGAACTGCCATTTTCACTCTCAGCGCTACAGCACCATTGCAGGTGTACTACATTTAAAAAAAACATAACAGAGTTCTTTATTTTATTGAGGTGGGGAGAGCATATCTATTGCACAGGTAAAAAAACATTGGCATTTATAATGCCAATTGCTCCAACTCCAACAAATGCAAGACTTATTGCATTTCCAAACCTAATTGTTTTTTGTTGATTGTCGGTGTTGACAGACCTCCATTTGGTGTCCCTTTTTGACGTCATTGTGTTTCCTCCGGAAGCTTCCACCTTTGGTCGTCATCTTCAGATTCTTTTTTTTTTCCTGTTCTCTCTTTCATCTTCTTGGTAGAGGTGGGTGGGTGCGCTTGTGAATCTAGAAAATACTTCATGCTGCAAAACTGGACCGACAGGTAAGAAACTATGTATTTTGCAGCATGAATCTTTTCTGGATTCCCATGCTGTGCATTGACTTTGTAGCGGC
This sequence comes from Calotriton arnoldi, assembly GCA_963921515.1. Taxonomy (NCBI): domain Eukaryota; kingdom Metazoa; phylum Chordata; class Amphibia; order Caudata; family Salamandridae; genus Calotriton; species Calotriton arnoldi. Next base: position 2,108,725 of record CAWUFW010000770.1, on the reverse strand, counting down.
TTGCTACTACAGTGTTGGTTGGGTTGAAGATGACCACTGATTTGTAAACAGATGTTGTAAGACCTTTTGTCCTACTTGTGCTTCCTTGTCCATTTGAATATCTACAGTGTCTTGTGAAAGTGTGCACTGATGACCATGTTGCTGCCATACAAATGTCTTGTAATGGAGTATTTGCTAGGAAAGCAATAGTAGCTCCTTTCTTTCTGGTTGAATGTGCTCCAGGAGTGAATTGTAATGTTTCTCCTGCATTCTTGTGGCACAATTGAATAGTTTGTGCTATTCATCTTACGATTGTGTTCTTGGTAATTGGTCTTCCTCGAAAACTCTTTGCAAATGACACAAAGAACTGCTTTGTCTTTCTGTCTGCCCTTGTCTTTTCAATGTAATACATTACCACACGTCTTGTGTCTAAAGTACGTAATGTCCTTTCTGCGTGCGTCTTTGGTTTCTGAAAGAAGCTTGGTATCTGTATGCTTTGATTCAAGTGGAATTGTGAGATAACCTTTGGCATGAACTGCGGGTCGGTTCTCATGACAATCCTGTCCTTGTGTACTTGGAACGAATAGTTTCTTACCTGTCGGTATAGTTTTGCAGCTTGAAGAATTTTCTGGATTCACTATGCTGTGCATTATTCCGCCATCTAGTGGCTGGGTCCGGAATTGTAGTATTTCTTCTCTTTTTTTTGATTTTTTTGTTGGTGGGCGTCAACGTAGTACCATTTGGTGCCCTTCTGTGACGTCGACGGGCTTCTTCCGGAAGCTCCCACCTTTGGTAGCCATTTTCGGATTCTTTTTTTTTCTTTTTCTTTCTTCTCCTTATAGTTCTCTTCCTTGGCAGAGGAGGGTGGGTTCGCTAGTGAATCCAGAAAATTCTTCAAGCTGCAAAACTACACCGACAGGTAAGAAACTATTCGTTTTGCAGCGTGAATCTTCTCTGGATTCACTATGCTGTGCATAGACTTTGTAGCGGTTTGCTAGTCTTGCGGTGGCTGGGTGGAAGATGAACTTTGGTTTGTAAATAGATGCTGTAAGACCTTTTGTCCTACTTGTGCCTCCTTGTTCATTTGAATGTCCACACAGTAATGTTTGGTGAATGTGTGTACTGAAGACCATGTTGCAGCCATGTAGATGTCTTGAATTGGAGTGTTAGCAAGAAATGCAATAGTTGCTCCTTTCTTCCTTGTTGAGTGCGCCCGTGGCGCACCTTGTAAAGCTTGTCCTGCTTGCTTGTGGCACAATTGAATGGCTTGTGCTATCCATCTTGCAATTGTGTTTTTGGTTACTAGTCTTCCAAGAAAACTTTTTGCAAAGGATACAAATAACTGTTTTGTTTTTCTGTACTCCTTAGTTCTTTCAACGTAATACATGACTGCTCTTCTTGCGTCAAGAGTGTGCAAAGCTTTTCCGCTTTGTTCTTTGGATTTTGAAAGAAACTTGGTATCTGTATACTCTGATTTATGTGGAATTTTGATACCACCTTTGGTATGAATTGAGGATCTGTCCTCATGACAATCCTGTTACTATGTATTTGGAAGTAGGGTTCCTGTAGTGTTAGTGCTTGTAGTTCGCTAACTCTCTGTAAGGATGTTATTGCCACTAAAAATGCTGTTTTTATTGTGAGCATTTGTAGCGTTGCCTTGTGCAGTGGTTCGAAAGGTGCTTTCATCATTTGTGCTAGAACTATGTTCAGATTCCATGTTGGTGCGGGCACCATTTTTGGTGGTGCCATTCTCTTTGCTCCTTCTAGGAACTGTTTAACCACATGTGAGGTGAAGAAACGTATAGTCTCTTACCTGTCGGTGTAGTTTTGCAGCTTGAAGACTTTCTGGATTCACTATGCTGTGCATTATTCCGCCATCTAGTGGTTGGGTCCGGAATTGTCGTATTTCTTCCTTTTTTTTTTTTTTTCGTGGCCCAGGTGGGCGTCGACCTCCCACTATTTGGTGTCCTTCGTGACGTCGACGCGCTTCCTCCGGAAGCTCCCACCTTTGGTCGCCATCTTCGGATTCTTTTTTTCTTTCTCTTTTTTTTTTTTTTTCTTCTCTTTTAATAGTTTTTCTCCTGTTTTAATAGTTTCCCTCCTGTCTCATCTTTCTGGCGGAGGAGGGTGGGATCGCTAGTGAATCCAGAAAGTCTTCAAGCTGCAAAACTACACCGACAGGTAAGAGACTATACGTTTTGCAGCGTGAATCTTTCTGGATTCACTATGCTGTGCATAGACTTTGTAGCGGTTTGTTAGGTTTGTGGTGGCTGGGTGGAAGATGAGCATTGGTTACTGAATATGTGTTGTAAGACCTTCTGTCCCACTTGCGCTTCCTTGTTCATTTGAACATCTACGCAGTAGTGCTTAGTGAACGTGTGCACTGAGGACCATGTTGCTGCTTGGCAAATGTCTTGAATAGGTGTATTTGCTAGAAACGCAATTGTTGCTCCTTTCTTCCTTGTTGAGTGAGCGTGCGTTTCTCCCTGTAGTTGTTGCCCAGCTTGCTTGTGGCAGAATTGTATGGCTTGTGCAATCCATCGTGCGATGGTATTTTTGGTAACTGGTCGTCCCAAAAAACTGTTTGCAAATGACACAAAGAATTGCTTTGTTTTCCTGCACTCCTTTGTCCTTTCTATGTAGTGCATCACTGCTCTCCTGGCGTCCAGTGTGTGTAACGCCTTTTCTATTTTTGTGGATGGTTTTGGGAAAAAACTTGGTATTTGTATTGTTTGATTAATGTGGAACAGTGACACCACCTTTGGCAGGAAATGTGGGTCCATTCTCATTACGATCCTGTCATTGTGTATTTGCAGGTAGGGCTCTTGTAGTGTTAGTGCTTGTAATTCGCTCACTCTTCGTAGCGATGTTATAGCTACGAAGAAGGCTGTCTTTAGCGTGAGCATATGCAGTGTCGCTTTATGAATAGGCTCAAATGGTGCCTTCATCAATTGGGTTAGCACTACGTTGAGGTTCCATGCTGGAGGTGGCATTCTGTTTGGCGGTGCGATCCTCTTTTCCCCTTCTAGAAATCTTTTTACTATTTGGGAGGTGAAGAAACTCTTCCCTGTTTCTCCTCTTGTGTAAGCCACTATCGCCGCTAAGTGCACCCTTAGTGATATGTAGCTTAGTTTATTTTGCAGTAGATGTGTTAAGTACTTCAGTACTGTTGATTCCTTGGTAATCTTTTTCTGTAGTTTCTCCTTAATGCACCATTCTGAGAATCTTCTCCACTTTGCTAAGTAGCACTTCCTTGTGGTCGGTCTCCTTGCCTCTCTCAGCACCACTATAGTGCTTTCTGGCAGTTTGAGGTGTGCAAACTCTAGGTCTTCAGGAGCCATGCTGCCAGGCTGAGGATCTCTGGCTCTGGGTATAGCACCCTTCCGTTTTGCATTGTTAACAGGTCCTTTCTTGTGGGTAACCTGTGTGCGGGCGCTTGTGCCATCTCCATAATCTGTGAGAACCAGGTTTGTCTGGCCCACTGACGTGCTATCAGTATTAGCGTCATGTTGCTGAATCTGCATTTGTTTAGTACTCTGTGTAGCAGTGGTATCGGTGGAAAAGCGTAGGCAAATGTCCCTGACCAGCTTATCCATAGCGCATTCCCTAGGGACCGTTTGCACGGTAGTCTGGATGCGAAGTTTTGGCATTTTGCATTTTGGTGTGTTGCAAATAGGTCTATTTGCGGAGTTCCCCATTTGTGGAATATCTTTTGGATTTCTTGTTGATTGATCTCCCATTTTGGGATGCTGACGTCTGTCTGCTGAGCCTGTCTGCTTCCACATTGTCCTTCCCTGGTAGATGTATTGCAAACAAGTCTATTTGTTTTGGAATTGCCCATCTCCATATTTCCTGTGCCAGTACTAATAGTGTCACTGATTGTGTCCCTCCTTGCTTGTTGATGTAGAACATGGTGGTTGTATTGTCCGTTTGGATTAGTACCTTGTGTCCGTACAGTTGTTTCTGAAAGGCTTTTAAGGCTAGGAACACTGTCTTTAGCTCTAGGTAGTTGATGTGTTTTATTGCATCCTGTTGTGCCCACAATCCCCTTACCTTGAGGGTGTCTGTGTGTGCTCCCCACCCCATCTGGGAGGCATCTGTTGTGATGGTCACTGTTGGAGTTGGTTGTGTGAAAGGCTTCCCTTGTATTATGTTCCTCTTGTTCCATCACGCTATCTCGTTCTGTATTGTTTGCGTGACAACCACTAGATCTTCCCAACTCCCTGTTGCCTGTGACCATTGTTGTTGAATCCATTCTTGGAATGGCCTCATGTGTAGGCGGATGTTTGGGACCAAATGTGTGCACGACGCCATCATTCCCATCAGTTTGCTCACTGTCAGAGCTCGCCCCTTCTGGTAAAGACGTGTCTCCTTCAATATTGCCGAGGTTCTCTTTGCACTTGGAACCACCTTGCTCTGTATGGTGCTGATCTCCGCACCTAAGAATATCTTCACTTGTTCTGGCTCTATTGATGACTTTCCCCAATGGATTGAAAACCCTAGTTGGGCTGGTGTTTGTATGACTTCTTCCATGTGCCGCTTGCAGTTGTTGTATGAGTTTGCTTTTACCAGCCAGTCGTCGAGGTAGGGGTATACATGTATCCCTTGCCTCCTTAAGTGTGCTGCTACTAGGCTTTTTGTAAAAACCCTTGGTGCGGATTTGAGTCCGAATGCCAGCACTGTGAACTGGTAGTGAGTCTTGTTGATCATAAACCTTAGTAGATGTTTGTGTTTGCTGTTGATGGGGATGTGCAAGTAAGCATCCTTTAAGTCGATAGTTGCCATGCAATCCCCTCTTTGTAACTGGGGAATTACCTCTTGGAGTGATGTCATTTTGAATCTTTGAGTCTTTATGAGCCTGTTTAAGAACCTTAGATCCAGATTTGGCCGTAAGGTCTCGTCCAGTTTTGGTATGAGGAAGTAGGTGGAGTATACCCGCTTGTTCCGTTCCTTGTATGGTACTATCTCTAAGGCCCTTTTCTTTAGAAGTTCTTGTGCTTCTTGTAGCAAATGAGAACGCTCCTTTGTTGAGTGTACTCTGCCTTTTGGCCTTTTGTTTGGAGGTTGTTTTTCTAGCTCTATACAGTAACCGTATTGTATGAGGTTTAGTATCCATTTGTCTGATGTGATCTTCCTCCACTCCTGGAGGAAGTGTTTTATCCTGCCTCCTACTGGTGTTGTGTGTTGGAGGAACTGTTGTTGGTCTTGATTTAGTGTTTGTCCTTGTGTTGTCTCTTGCTGCACCCCTAGAGATGTAGGCTGGGTGTGCGTTGGTCCTACTGAGGAGTCACTTGGATGAGGGTTGTTGACCCCCCCTCTCTGTCCGTTTCCTCTTCCTCGGGCGCGCCCTCGAAAGGATTGTCCTCGGGGCTGGTACTGCCAGTTCTGCTGCTGCTGTCCCTGCTGTTGTCCTTGGTTACCTCCTTGGTAGCCCTGCTGGAAGGCTTGGTGTTGTGCCACAGGTTGGTGATTTCCCCTACCTGTTGGTCTCCTTGAAGGTGTTCCCCTTCTCATTCCTCTGAACTGTAGTGCCCCCATGGACCTAGCTGTCTCGTCTTTTTTGAGCTGGTTCAGTTTCTCAGCAACTGGAGCGCCGAAAAGCTGTTCCCCGTTGAAGGGTGTGTTGAGTATGTTATTTTGAACTTCATTCTTGAAGCCCGAAATTCTCAGCCAGGCATGCCTCCTCTCTGTTATTCCCAGCATCATCTGCCTGCTTGATGTCTCCGCTGCGTCTAGGGCCGACTTCAGGCATGTATTTGCCATGTTCTTTCCCTCCTCTACCAGGTGGCTCGCCCTTCTCTGGTATTGCTCCGGTAGGTGTTTTAGGAGTTCGCTCACTTCTTCCCAGTGCTGGTATGCGTGCCTGTTGATGAGCGCATTGGATTTGGCGATGCACCATTGGATCACCGCACTTCTTTCCATCTTCCTTCCCGTTAGGTCCATTCTCCTGCTGTCTTTGTCTGGAGGTGGTCCTGTGTTTGTGGGTATATTCGCCCTCTTCCTAGCCGTGGATGTTATAATTGAATCCGCTGGCACTGATCCCTTAATATACATAGGGTCTTTAGAAGAGTGCTTATATTTTTTCTCAGCTCGTGGGGTAACTGCTTTACACATAGCTGGTTCCTTGAAGGCCTCCTTACCCTGGTCCAGCACACTTGGGAGCATGGGTAGGAACTGGCTTCTTGTCTGTGATGGCAACAGAGCCTCTAAGAGGAAGCAAGATTGGGGTTTCTCCTCTTCTAGCTGCACTCCATATGAGTCTGCAGCTCTTTTGATGACCTGGTTATAGATCCCAATGTCGTCCGGCGGCGAAGGCCTCGAAGGATAGGATTCTACCCCTTCTTCCGGTGATTCGGCGTCGAGATCCTGCCACTGCAAGTCCTGCGCCTCCGAGGATGTTGAGCCCTGGTAAGTTCGCTCGTCTTCCTCACCTTTGGCGTCGCCATAGTACAGCTCTTCCTCCTCCTGTTCCTCACCAGGTTCTGGTGTGGTCGGTGGTTGGATTTCCTCGACGCACTCTTCGGCTTCAGGCGCGGGTTTCGACGGTATAATGTACATTTTCATCTTTTCGTCGAAATCCTTCCTGCGTTGCAAGATGCTTGCCATCTCGGCCTCGAGCCTTTTCTTTTTCTTCTCCATCTCGGCGGCGTGTTTGGCGTCGAGGGTTTCGGCTTTTCTCTTCGGGGTCGTCGACGTCGAAGTCGTAGCCGCTTTCAGCCCTTCGTTTTTCGACGTCGAAGCGTCCTTTTCATGACTGCTCTTCGACGCCTTTCCCTTTTCTTGGGTTTTTGCCGTCTGGGAGTCCTTTTCGAAGGAACCGACGGACTGTTTGTCCTTGGATGCAGTTGCGGATGTCGAGTGTTTCGACGGCAATGCTCCTTTCGAGGACTTTGACTCACTTCTGCGAGTATCAGTGGAGTGCCTGGGGTTTGACGACTCTTACCTCCTTCGGCGTTTTCTTCACGACCTCGACGACTATGGCGTCCTCCGGTCCTTCTGCGATGTTGTCTTCTTCTCCACTGGAGAGTCCTAAGTCTCGGAGCGATGGAGGTGTCCCCTGCCCCTGCATGCTGTAGTTTGCTTTTCTTTGCCTCTCCCTTACTCTGAGGGTCTTCGGAGTGAATGCCGCGCAGGCGTTGCAGTCCTCGCTTCGATGGTCGATCGGCAGGCAGAGATTGCAAACCGGGTGTTGGTCCTTTTGCGCGTTCTTGTGGTGGCAGTTTGCGCAGAATTTAAAGGGAGTTTTGTCCATCACCGCGCCCAGGGATCCCCCTGTGTGCGCATTCTCTGTCGAAACATTGAAGTTCTTGATGTTCCTTCTCCTCTTTCGTCGTTTTCCTTACTTGACTTGTAATCCAGTATGGTCTCCGGTGAATTTTCGATCTTCCTGTAGATTTTCGATGATTCTTCTCTTCAAAGTTGTGGAGCTCCTTCACTGAGGATCCAGACCCAACGGCGGAAAAAAGAATCTGAAGATGGCGACCAAAGGTGGGAGCTTCCGGAGGAAGCGTGTCGACGTCACGAATGACACCAAATAGTGGGAGGTCGACGCCCACTTGGGCCACGAAAAAAAAGGGAAGAAATACGACAATTCCGGACCCAACCACTAGATGGCGGAATAATGCACAGAATAGTGAATCCAGAAAGATTCACGCTGCAAAACTCTTCCCCGTTTCACCTCTTGTATACGCTACATTTGCTGCTAAGTGTACTTTTAGTGATGTAAAACATAATTTACTTTGTAGTAAATGTGTCAGGTACTTTAGCACTGTTCTTTCTTTTGTAATCTTTCTTGCCAGATGCTTTTTAAGACACCATTGTGTGTATCTTTTCCATTTAGCTGTATAACATTTAGTTGTTGTTGGTTTCCTAGCTTCTCTTAGGACAGCCATTGTGCTTTCTGGTAGTTTGAGGTGAGCAAATTCTAAGTCTTCAGGAGTCATGCCGATAGGTCTAAGCTTTCTGGTTCTGGATGAAGCACTTTCCCGTTTTGCATTGTTAGCAAATCTTTCCTTTTTGGAAGTTTGTGCATTGTTCCTTGAGAAATTTCCATTAGTTCCGAGAACCAAGTCTGTCTCACTCACTGTGGTGCGATGAGAATCATTGTCATCTTGCTGATTCTGCATTTGCTGATCACTTTGTTCAGTAATGGTATTGGGGGAAAAGCGTATGCAAATAACCCTGACCAGTCTATCCATAGCGCATTCCCTAGGGACTGGTTGCAAGGTCGCCTGGATGCGAAGTGTTGGCATTTTGCATTGTGGTGTGTTGCAAATAGGTCTATTTGTGGTGTCCCCCATTTCTTTCTTTGCAGTTCTGTTTGATTCAGTTCCCACTCGTGGGAAGATGTTGTTTGCCTGCTCAGTCTGTCTGCTTCTATATTGTCTTTCCCTGGTAGGTGTATTGCTAAAATGTCTATGTGTCTTGGGATTGATCATCTCCAAATCTCTTGTGCTAGAGTTGAGAGTGCTACAGACTGAGTCCCTCCTTGTTTGTTTATGTAAAACATTGTTGTAGTGTTGTCTGTTTGTATCAACACCCTTTTCCCGTAGAGCTCTTTCTGAAAGGCTTTTAAGGCTAAGAACACAGTTTTTAGTTCCAAGATATTGATGTGTTTCACCGCATCCTGTGGTGCCCACAATCCCCTTACTTTGAGATTGTTCATGTGTGCTCCCCATCCTATTAGGGACGCATCTGTTGTTATGGTCACTGTTGGAGTTGGTGGTGTGAAAAGTCTCCCCTCTGCTATGTTTGTTTTGTTCCACCATGCCATCTCTTGATGAACTCTGTTTGTGACAACCACTAGATCTTCCCAACTCCCTGTAGCTTGTGACCATTGTGTCTGGAGCCATTCTTGAAATGGTCTCATGTGTAGACGAATGTTGGGAACTAAATGAATGCATGATGCCATCATTCCTAGTAATTTCCCCACTGTCCTCACTGTCAGATGATGCCCCCTCTGGTATAGATGAGTCTCCTTCAATAGAGCTGATCTTCTTTTCTCGCTTGGGAAGGCTTTCTCTAACACAGTGTTTATCTCTGCGCCTAAGAACACTTTTATGAATTCTGGTTCTATTGATGATTTGCCCCAATGTATGGAGAAACCCAGATGAACTAGTGTCTCTATCACTTGGTGTATATGCTGTTTGCATAGGCTGTAAGAGTTTGCTCTTACCAACCAGTCGCCTAAGTAGGGGTAAACATGAATTCCTTGTCTTCTGAGATGTGCTGCTACTGCTGCAAGGCACTTTGTGAAGACTCTTGGTGCTGATTTTCGACCGAAAGCTAGTACTTTGAATTGGTAGTGTTGTTTGTCCACGACAAATCTTAACATTCTTTTGTGGTTTTTGTTCATTGGGATGTTTAAATACGCATCCTTTAAGTCTATTGTTGCCATGTAATCTCCCCTTTGCAATTGAGGTAGCACCTCTTGTAGTGTAGTCATTTTGAATCTTTGTGTTTTTATAAACTTGTTTAGAAACCGTAGGTCTAATATTGTCCGTAATGTTCCATCCACTTTTGGAATTAAGAAGTATGTTGAATATACTCCGTTGTTCCTTTCTCTGTGTGGTACGTGCTCTATTGCATGTTTTTCCTGAAGCTCCTGCACCTCTTTGACTAGGTGAGATAACTCTTCTTTTGAATGTGTCCTTTGCTTTGGCCTCCTGTTTGGAGGCTGTTTTGTTAACTCTATGCAGTAACCGTACTGTATTATGTTTAAAATCCATTTGTCTGTTGTTATTTCCCTTCATTTTTTGCAGGAAAAATCTTAAGTCTGCCTCCTACTGAGGTGGTATGTTGGAGGAACTGTAAACTGGTTTGCTTTTATTTTTGTATATGCTTCTTTTTTGTGTGTACTCTCACTGCTGTTGTTCGTGAGTGTAACTTTTTGTGAGTGCAGTCACTTAGTAGAGGTTTGTTGTCCACCTCTTTGTGGCTGACCTCTGCCACGGGGACGCCCTCGAAAGGATGTTCTTCCGTGGTATTGCCAGCTTTGTTGCTGTCCCTGTTGTATTCCCTGGTTTCCTGGTTGGTATGTTAGTTGGAAACCCTGATGTGAGGTAGCAGGTTGGTGTGTACCTCTCCCCGCTGGTCTCCTTGATGGTGTGCCTCTACGCATGCCTCTGAACTGTAGAGCCCCCATGGATCTTGCAGTTTTGTTGTCCTTTTTTAGTTGATTGAGCTTTTCATCAACCACACTTCCAACAAATAGTTCCCCATTGAATGGTGAGCTAATGATGTTGCTTTGCACCTCTGGCTTGAAGCCTGAGATTCTAAGCCATGCGTTCCTCCTTTCTGTGATGCCAATCATCATTTGCCTGCTAGATGTTTCAGCAGCATCGAGGGCTGATTTTAAACATGTATTTGCAATGTTTTTACCCTCTTCTACTAGGTGGCTAGCTCTTTTTTGGAATTGTTCTGGTAGATTCTGTAACAATTCTCCTACCTCCTCCCAATGTTGGTAAGCATGTCTGTTCAACAATGCATTTAAATTAGCTATGTGCCATTTATTAGCTGCGCTTCTTTCCACCTTCCTTCCTACAAGGTCTTGCTTTCGTTGTCTGGAGGTGGCCCCACTGTAGTTAGTACGTTTGCTCTTTTTCTTGCTGTTGAGGCAATGATAGAGTCAGCTGGCACTGATCCCCTGATGTATATAGGGTCTTTAGAGGAGTGTTTATACTTCTTTTCTGCCCTTAGTGTTATAGCCTTGCATGTAGCAGGCTCTTTGAATGCCTCTTTCCCTGGTCTAATACACTTGGCAGCATTGGGAGGAATTGATTTCTAGATTGTGTAGGCATCAGTGTCTCTAATAAAAAACATGATTGTGGTTTTTCTTCCTCTAGATGAACCCCATATGTTTCTGCAGCTTTTTTAAGCACTTGATTGTACATGCCAATGTCATCTGGGGGTGATGGCCTCGAAGGATATGATTCCACAGCCTCCTCAGGTGATTCGGCGTCGAGATCTTGCCATTGGAGGTCTTGATTCACCAAGATCGCCGATTCTGCATATGTTTGTTCGTCTTCCTCGACGTCTTGCCCGAAGAAGAATGAATCTTTCTCTTCTTCTTCGATCGGTTCGGGGGTTTTTGGCGGAATTGGTTCTTCGACGACCTTTTCGCCTTCCGTATTTTTTGTTTTCGGCAATATCTTGAATTGCTTCAAGCTTTCGTCGAAGTCTTTTTTCCGTTGCAAGATATTAGCCATTTCGGCTTCGAGTAACTTTCTCTTTTTCTCTATCTCGGCCGCGTGTGTTTCGGCGTCGAGATTTTCGGCTTTTGGTTTTTGGGCTGTCGACGCCAATCCGGTCGTCGATGTTTGTTTGGGCCTCTGTTTTTTCAACGCCAAGGCCTCCTTTTCTAGACTGTCTTTCGACGTCTTTGTTTTTTCGAGGACCTATGCTGTTCCGGAGTCCTTATCCAAGGATCCTACGGTGTGTTTTTGTTTGGATGCAGCTGCGGTCGCCGAATGCTTCTACGCCGAGGATCCCTTAGGAGGTCTAGAGTCTGTTTTTCGAGACTCTTCTAGTTTTTTGAGGTCGACGACTCTCTTACCTCCTTCGAAAGCTTCTTCTCGACCTCCACGACCAAAACATCTGTCCTCATCGCCTTCTGGCCCTTCGGCGACGTTATCTTCCTCTTCACTGGAGAGGCCCATGTCTCGCAGCGGTGGTGCTTGGCCTTGTATGTTGTGGTTGGCTCGTCGTTGCCTTTCTCTCACCCTCAACGTCTTCGGGGTGAAGACGGAGCAGGCGTTACAGTCGTCGCTCTGATGAACCAGCGGCAGGCACAGGTTGCAGACCGGGTGCTGATCCTTCTGAGCGTATTTGTGGTGACAGTTCTTACAAAACTTAAACGGTGTCTTGTACATTACCGCACACAGGGAGCTCCCTGCATGCGCATTCTCCGATCATCGTCGAAGATCTTGTTTTTCTCCCTTCGTCGAACTGTGGTCGTCTTTGAATGAAAGTTGAAAGTCGACGACCCCGTCCTACCGATGTTTCTTTTGTTTTTCCTCGATTCTCCTCTCCAATCTTGGGAGCTAATTCCGTCTCGATCCAGACCCAACGGCGGAAAAAAAGAATCTGAAAATGGCTACCAAAGGTGGGAGCTTCCAGAGGAAGCCCGTCGACGTCACAGAAGGGCACCAAATGGTACTACGTCGACGCCCACCAACAAAAAAATAAAATAAAAGAGAAGAGAAGAGAAGAAATACTACAATTCCGGACCCAACCACTAGATGGTGGAATAATGCACAGCATAGTGAATCCAGAAAAGATTAACACTGCAAAAATATGGTTCTTATACCATGAGTGCTTGTAATTCACTAACTCTGCGTAGTGAGGTAATGGCCACTAAAAAGGCAGGGCCCGATTCACAAAAGTAATCTGAGACAAAATCCTAACTTTACGACTTTTGGTATTCACAAAGGGCATTTAGGAGTAGTAAAGTTAGGATACTTTACTACTCCTAAATGCCCTTTGTGAATACCGAAAGTCGTAAAGTTAGGATTTTGCCTCAGATTACTTTTGTGAATCGGGCCCGCAGTCTTTAGCGTGCGCATCTGCAATGTAGCTTTGCGTAAAGGTTCAAATGGTGCCTTCATCAGTTGTGTAAGGAGTACATTTTTTTTTTTTATTGACATTTTTGAAAAATTCAAAAATACAACTCAACAGCCAGCATGTTATCATTGTTACAGGAGCTTGCAGAAGCACGGTTTTACATTATATAGCAGTGGATTAATCATCTGCGATCCACACGCCCACGTCTGAATAAGGACACATCCTTACCCACCCAGTGTCACGTGCCCAGAATAAATGAGCATAACAGAAAATCACATGTAGGGTCTGGAGTACATTTGTTACACCGGATCGTGCATGCCTAGCTTAGGAATTAACAGGTACAGGAAGAACCAAAAGAAAACACAACCAATACCAAATCACGACATGTTACTCGCTGAGGTGTCACTTGCCTGAACTCCCGCATTCCCCCGTTGCTGCTCCTGCGCCCACCCTATAAACGGTTCCCAGATATCACGCGGTCTAGAAGCGGGGGGTATGAGTTCCCAAAACAGGTTCAGCTGTGTATGGCCATATGTGACATCCCTGATCCACCCCCGAACTGAAGGCGCCTTCTTCTTACCCCAATATACTGCAACCTGGCGCTTAGCAAATAGCAAGAGGAGGGCATGCAGTTTGCGCATCTTGGGTGGAGTATCTTTAACGTAGCTCAGTAGGCCCAACATGGGGGATGGGGCAATCGTTGCTCCAATTATTTGATTCACTGATGTAAAAATGGTGGACCAAAATGCAGCAAGTCTCGGGCAATCCCACGCCATATGAAGAAAAGAGGCTGGAGTAAAACCGCAGCGCCAGCAACTTTCATCATCCCTTAGCCCCATACGGCACAAACCCACAGGTGTCCTATAAAATCTATGCAAATATTTAAAATGAATCAAGCGAAGTCGATAGTTAGGGGAGAGTTCAGTGAGTTGGCCACAGCAGAAGTTCCATTGATCCTCAGTTAACGGAGTAGGGAGCTCACCATTCCACCATTGGAGGGCTCGGGGTTTCACCAGCGGGGCGGTGTTTTGCATGTGTGTATAAAGGCGCGTAATAAGTCTCCGGGGAGATGGAGAGCGCAACAAGTTTTCCAATGCGGGCAGGGGTGGTGGGGCCACCGGAAAGCCCTTGCAAAGGGCCCGGCAGGCTGCACGCAGTTTATGATATAAGAACATTTCAGCAAATGGTACTGTCTGACCCTCATCTGCGGCCGGTGGGGATCTAAAAGTGTTATCTGGGTACAGGTCAGCGAAACTATGTAGGTCCATCTTATGCGCCAGTGTCTTGCCAATACCATCCTGTATGCAGGGGAGCATGGGATTTTGTGCCAGCGGGATAGATGGGGCATATAATATCGGAATGTTCGCTCTCTTGCGCAGCTCGTCCCACGCCCAGCGCAATGTCCCAGGGTGTTGATGTCGCCACGAGGGCGACGTGCCGATTGGTAGAGTGCCACCTTAAGGGGAACAGGCGCCACCGCGTCAGCCTCAACTGCCACGTGGGGTTGGAAGGGCGTCGGGTGAACCCAATAGTGCAGAAATTGGGCCTGAGCGCAAAGGGCGTAGAGCTTCATATCCGGTGCCCCCAGCCCCCCCTGCTTCAACAGGAGTGTCAATAATTCCCAGAAGATTCTGGCCTGTCCACCCGCCCACACCAAGGAGACCAACAGCGATCTCAAGGTCTGAAAAATATGCTGCGTGAGGGGGACCGGGACGTTAACGAACAAATACAAATATTTCGGTAGGATAACCATCTTAGCTAGCACAATCTTCCCTGCCAAGGATAGAGGGAGCTTAGCCCATATTTTGACCTTCGCTTCCAACCATGTGATTGAGCATCCGTAGTTAAGATTCCACACCTCCTGCATGGTACGACTGAGCCATATACCCAGGTATTTGACTGCCTCCGCCTCCCACTTCAAAGGAAACTCAGATGTCACCTGTGGCGTGCCATCTGTGAGAGGGAACACCACAGACTTTGCCCAGTTGATGCAGACACCGGCTAGGCCCCCGAAACGGATAAACTCCCTTAAAATAGGATCATAAAGGGTGACATCGTCCGCATACAGCGAAATGAGGAGGCTCCTAGTGCTAAACCCTATGCCCCTAGCCGTATGGTGTTGCCTGATACGTGCAGCCAGTGGCTCCATCGCAATAGCGAAAAGCAAGGGGGAAAGAGGGCATCCCTGCCTGGTGCCTCGCGTAATGGGGAACGGGGCCGAGAGCATGCCATTCACCCTAATCCGGGCAGTGGGCAGAGTGTAGAGCAGCCTGATGCGGTTTATGAAGAGCGGGCTGAAACCCATGCGGCCTAGTATAGCGAAGAGGTATGGCCACTCAAGCGTATCAAACGCCTTGGTGGCGTCCAAAAAGACAACCGCAGCTCGCATATCAGGGTGCAGGTAATGCAGCACTGAAAAGACAGTACGTAAGTTGTGAGATGTCGACCTCCCAGGAATAAACCCCGACTGGTCGGGGAGAGCAACAAGGGGAAGTAGGGGCTGTAACCTATTAGCAAGCAACTTGGCTAGGATTTTAACATCCACGTTTATCATTGATAACGGCCGGTAGGAATCCAGCTCCGTTTCCGGCTTACCAGGTTTCAATAGGGTGATAATGATAGCTTCCCTCATGGACGGGGGTAAGACACCATCAGTTTGGGCCTCCTCATACAATGCCAACAGTCTAGGCGCCAGCTCCTCTACATACGTTTTGTAGAAGGAGGTGGTCAAACCGTCAGGCCCGGGAGCCTTATCAAGCGGGAGACTTTTTATGACCTGGGCTACATCTTCCACCGTAATCGGGAAGTCCATGTACTCTCTGTAGTTTTGATTAAACCAGACTAACGCCAACGAATCAAGAAAGGATTGCATTCCCTCGGGACAGGTCTCCTGAGTGGCAGTGTATAACTGAAAATAAAACGTGTAGAATGCATCTAAGATATTAGTTTGACCCCTTACAGCAGTGCCCTGTGCAGTGGACAATTCGTGTACATATGCAGCAGATCTGGGCGGTCGAAGTAGACCAGCCAACGTCCGTCCCAGTCTATCGCCCTCTCCGTACCTTCGTGCCTCCGCATATTTCCCTAAGAATTTAACTTCTCGTTGTGCCTCTTCGGCGTAATCCAATAATTTAGATTTCAGGAGGGCGATAGTGGCGTGTTCGTTTGTGGAGTAAAATTGCTCCTCGAGCACCTTAATTTGAGCCTCCAGGGAGGCAAGTGTACCCCTAATGGCCTTTAAAACTCCCGCTTGACGGGCAATGCACTGCCCCCTAATAACAACCTTGAACGCCTCCCAAAAGGAGGCCTCGGTATCTACGGAGCCAACATTGAGGGCGAAGTAGTCAGAAATATCCGTCCTGATTTCTTCCTTAAACGCCTCATCTAGTAGGGCATGTGGTGGGAGACGCCAGGAGAAAGCTCGGGGAAGTGAGTCGGGGAGCGCCAGTTGCAGCAGACATGGAGCATGGTCCGATAGGGATCGCGGTAGGTGCAGGATGTCGGAAGTCCATGTAGCTACATCCAGCGAGACCAATCAGAAGTCTAAACGGGACCAGGCACTATGATGGTCTGAAATACAGGTCCCCTCCCAGACCAGAGGGTGCCTCCTACGCCAAATGTCAACTAAATCCCCATCAGAAATAATAGCATTCAGGGCGGCACCAGCAGCGGGATGCAATGATCTGGCCGCACCCTTCCTATCCAGTGCATCATCCAAAATAACATTAAAATCGCCCCCCCATAAAATTATACTACAACCAGTTGCCCTAACCCTGGTCCAAAGAGCCTGGGAAAAATCGGGGGAGTCCACGTTAGGGCCATACACAGCCACTATCACCAGTTGGATTCCACCCAGTGTTCCCTGCACAAGAATAAATCTACCCTCGGGATCGCCATAAATGTCGCCTTCACGCCAATCCAGGCCCCTCTTAACCAACACAGCCACCCCGCGAGAATAATTGGAGTATATGGAGGAATATATATGCCCCCACCTAATGTGCCTGAGCCGAGGGGATGGTTGTACATTGAGGTGTGTCTCCTGTAATATACACACATCTATATCGTGGCGAGCTAAATAGGCATGCACAAGTCTAGACTTCCTACAGTCATTCAGACCTCTGATATTCCATGTGAGAACATTTAATGCTTTGGCGTGGTGTTATACCATGTGCATTGAAATAAAGAACGTGGGTTATGGCAGCGCGTTGTCTTCCCAAACCAAACCGTGCATCATGGCCAACAGAATGCGGACATACTGGCAAACAACAGAGAACCGATTCCCCCCCCGACACCCACCACCCACTCAAACCCCCCAATCAGGTTGTAGAGTATCCCACCCTAAATAAACAAAAAAAAAACAATAGGTACATATCAGTACAGGGAAATCTCCCATGGGGGCGCAGCAAACCTGGCACACTACCCCGTACATACAGGGTGGCCGGGAGTACTGCGGAGTGTGTTGCAAGTCCCAAACAGCAGATCAAAGTCTGAACAATACTGCGTAATCCAAATTCAGTGGTAATTTCAAAATGCAGTACCATCCCACCCCACATCCTCTTTCGACCCAGCCTCCATGCTACATAACAGTACGATACCCATTTCAGTCATTGTCGCTGAGTCGGTCGGCATCGGACATCGCAGATCCTCGAGCGTCTTTGGGTCGTTTTCCACCAACATGCTTGGCGAACTTCAAGGCAGATTTTGCATCAGTGAAAAAGTGGTAAGTGCCCTCATGAGAGACCTTGAGCTTCGCCGGGTAAAGTAAGGAGTACGGGATTTGAGCTTGTAGTAGGATACATTTCGCCGGTAGAAATTCACGCCGTGCCGCCTGTACAGCTGGTGTAAAGTCAGGGTAGAACGAGATGGTGTTGCCCTTGTGTGAGATACGTCCCTTTTCTCTAGCTAGCCGTAGTATGAGGTCTCTGTCTTGATAATTCAGTATTTTCGCCAAGATAGGCCTAGGAGTTGCTCCCACTGGAGGTTTCGGACCCAGTGACCTATGCGCCCTCTCCACCACAAATACAGACGATAGATGGGGGTCAAAGAGTTCATGGAGCAAGTCCGCTATGAAGGTCTCCATCTTGGATATGGGTGTCGTCTCCGGAATCCCAGTAATACGCAGATTATTTCTGCGTGACCTCGCCTCTAAATCCTCATTCTTGGTTCGAATTATCCCCAACATTTTATCCATATTTAGCAATTGCTCCTTAGTTTCCACTTGAAATTCGTGGAACTCAGTATTTCGGTTTTCCAGGACATCCAGGCGGGTTTCGTGTGCCGCTACTTGGGTCTTTACCGAGTCCAGCTGCGTGGTGAGGGTGTCCAGCTTGGTATCAATATTTCGTAGACTCAAGCGCATCTCCAGCATGAGGGTCCGTAGGTCCTCTCCATGATCTTCCGCCTGCGTGTCATGCTGACTCTCCGTGTGCGCGTCGGGGTCTGATTCCGTATGCCGCGTGTTTCTTTTATTTTCAAAGGTGAGTTTCGGCTGCTTAGCGTCCTGTTTGCCCATGCCTGCGGGCGGAATGTGAAAGTGCAGAGATACGTAGAACTTTGTCGGGGCTCAAACCAGGATTTCGCGCCGCAGCCTCCAGATACAGCGACCCACACACCAACGATTTCTCCAGGGCGCATTAACTTCTCCCACCTCAAACAGGTCAGGCTCCCTCCGGTACTAACCAAATCACACCTCCAGAGCCATGCAGGGCACCACCAACAACAAGCCTCCCGGATGCCACAGAGTCTGGTGCGTACAGCTCCCTTTTCCTCCACTAGGCCTTCACCACCGCACACACAGGGGTCCGCAAACGGGCCTTGGCAGTGACCCCAGCTCCGGTCCGAATGTAGTCCTCATTAATGAATTCCAGGGGCCACAGGTAAATAATGATGCGCTATCCAGAGGAACTACAGCACAAATCGGCCGCACTCTCAGCCACCGCCGCGCCCCAGCTAACAATAGCCCCGTACAAAATGGCGGCTGCGGTGTGGAAATCGCCGCAGAGCTCCGCAGCGTCACCGGGCCTCACCTCGTCCAGGGTAGCGGGTGCAATGGTACAGGCAGCGAGGTCGCAAGAGCAATCCCGGCAGAAACCGCCCGCCTTCTCGGTCCCCTTCAGGCACTGCCCAGCTCCGATGCGGTCACAAAATGGCGGTCCCACCGTCCAAGGCCCTGTCTCCTCTCCCACTGCAGTCAAACCGCTCCTCACCAAACAGGGCAGACGTGGCAGCAAATTCAGGCGCTCTCTGTCCCGCCTGTCGGGTCCGTGTCGCGGTCCAGGGGTTTCAGCAAGCAGGGGCTCGAGCACTCAGCAGCTGATTCTCGCCTCACAGTGCACCAGCAGCCACGGGCTCGAGTTTCGGGGCCGCCCGCCCACACCGCGGCCAGAGCTCCTCAGGCAATCGGGCTATTCGCTCGCCACCGCGTATCTCCGCTCTGGAGCCCCGGACGCTGATGGGAGTCACAGCGCTCAGCACCACAGTTGTTCCGCCACTGCAGGTCGGTGTCAGACTTCACAGCAACTCTCCGTTTGCTAGGATAAGATCAGGATTAATCCCCGGCCGGCAGAGCTCACTCAAAGAGCGGCCATTCCGCTGCTCGGAAAGCCACGCCCCCTTGTGGGGAGTACATTTAAATTCAATGTGGGTGCAGGTATCTTCTTTGGGGGTGCAATTCTCTTTGCTCTTTCCTGGAACTGCTTAATGACTGGCGCAGTGAAGAAACTTCTCCTAGTGTGGCCCCTTGTATAGGCCACTATTGCTGCTAAATTACCCGAAGGATGCATATGTCAGTTTACAGTGTAAAAGATGTGTTAAATACTTTAGCACTGTTTTGTCTCCAGTGCTCTTTCTTAATAATCCTTCCATAAGACACCAAAATGAGTATCTTCTCAATTTTGCTATGTAACACTTTCTAGTTGTTGGCTTCTTGTCCTCTCTTAGGACAGCCATTGAAAATCTGGTAGCTTTAGGTGTCCAAATTCTAAGTCTTCAGGAGCCATGCTGCCAGGTTTAAAGACTCTGGTTCTGGGTGAAGCACCCTCCCTTCTTCCATTGACAGCAGATATTGTCTGATTGGTAATTTGTAAATTCTTCCCTGAGATAGTTCTATTAGTTCTGAGAACCGTGTTTGTCTCTCCCACTGTGGTGCAATTAGTATCAGGGTCATACAGCTGACCTTGCATTTGCTGATCACTCTGTACAGTAGTGGTATCAGGGGGAAAGTACATGCCAAATCTCCATTACCAATCTATAGACAGTGCATTCTCCAGGGATTGGTGGTAATGTTGTCTAAAGGTAAAGATTTGACATTTGGTGTGCTGTGGTGTTGCAAACGATCTATAGCTGGTGTTCCCCATTTTTGAAAGATCCTCGAGTACTGTTTGGTTCAGCTTCCATTCATGGGAACATGAAGCTTGTCTGCTCAGTCTGCCTCGCCATTGTTTTTTCCCGGTAGACGAACTGCTAAGATTTCCATCTTCTGTTGAATTACCTATTTCCATAGTTCTTGTGGTAATGTTGATGGTGGTAGGGACTGTGTCCTCCCTGTTGATATAAAACATGGTGGTTGTGTTGTCCGTTTGTATCAATATTGTATTCCCGCAAAGCTCTTTCTTGAAGGCTTTTAAGGCTAGGAATACTGTCTTTAGTTCCAGGATGTTGATATGTTGTACTGCATCCTGTTCTTTCCAGACTTCCCTTACCTTAAGATTGTTAAGGTGTGCTCCTTATCCCATCTGTGAGGCGTCTTTCGTAATGGGAGTTGGTTGCGCAAATGTTCTCCCTAGTTTTATACGTGACCTGTTCCACCACGCTGTCTCCTCTTCTATTCTTTGCGTGACAACCACTAGATCTTCTCAACTCCCTGTTGACTGAGGCCATTGGCTTTGTAGCCATTCCTGAAATGGGCTCATGTAGAGTCTGGTGTTTGGTATCAAAGGGAAGCAGGAAGACATTATTCCTAATAACTTGCCCACCTTCCTCACTGTCAGAGGTTGCCCCTTCTGGTACATATGTATTTCTTTTAACTGTGCCTCTGTTCTCTTCTCGCTGAGAAACACCTTCCCTTGGATTAAATTGATCCTTGCCCCAAGGAACATCTTTTCTTGTTCTGGTTTGTTTATTGAGAACCCCAGCCTGTACAGAGTTCTCATTATTTGCAGAATGTGTTCTCTGCATTTCTTGTGAGTTTGCCCTTACTAGCCAGTCTTCTAGGCGGGGATAAACGTTTATACCTTGACTCTGTAGGTGTGCTGCCACTGCTGCTAGGCACTTTGTGAATTCTTTTGGTGCCCCTTGAACTGGTAGTGTCTTTTGTCTACCACAAATCTGAGGAATCTTTTGTGGCTTGCATTCATTGGAATGTGTAAACAAGCATCTTTTAAATCAACTGTTGCAATGTAATCCCCTACTTGCAATTGTGGTATTACCTCTTGTAGGGTTGCCATCTTGAATTTTTGTGCTTTTATAAATTTGTTCTGGAACGTCAGGTCCAGAATTGGCTACAGTGTTCCATCTACCTTTGGAATAAGAAAATATGTTGAGTATTTTCCTTTGTTGATTGCTATCTTTGGCACTAGTTTTTTTGCATCTTTTGCTAACATTTCTTCTACTTCCTTGAGTAGACGGGATGTTTCTTCCTTTGAATGTACCTTTCTCTTTGGCCCCTTGCATGGAAGTGTCTTGTCTAATACTATGCAATATCCGTATGGTATTATGTTTAAGTGATCTTCCACAATCCTGAAGGAAATTTTTTATTCTGCCTCCTACTGGTGTTGTATGTAGAAGTTCTTGGTGTTCTGTTTTTACACTCTTGGATGTTTGTAGAGTGTCCTTAGTAAATGTTCGCAAGTCACTTATTGACAGGGAGTGCCCCTCCCCTTTGTGACTGCCCTCTTCCACACGTGTGTCCGCGAAAGGACTGTCTACCCTGTTGGTACTGTCAACCTTGTTGTTGTTGTTGACTTGATTGACTACCTCCCTGATATGTCTGTTGGTATGTCTGGTGGGATGTTCCAGGATGGAAGGAGCCCCTTCCTGGGGGTCTTCACGAGGGTACTGATCCCCTCTGCATGTTGCCTTTGAACTGCAGAGCTTCCATTGACTTGGCTGTCTCATTATCCTTTTTTGACAGATTCAGAGTTTCATTGACCGAACTGCGGAAAAAATGTTCGCCTTCAAATGGTGTATTGAGAATGTTTGTTTGTACTTCAGGTTTGAACCCTGAAATTATCAATCAGACATGGCGTCACTCTGTAATACCTATCATCATCTGCCTGCTCGATGTATCCGCTGCATTAAGCGCTGATTTTAAACATGTATTGGTGATGTTTTTGCCATCCTCTACCAGGTGAGTTGCCCTCTTGTGATACTGTTCCGGAAGGTGTCTCATAAGTTCTCCTATTTTCTCCCAATGCTGGTATGCGTGGCAATTGAGTAGTGCATTGGAGTTAGCAATACGCCATTGATTTGTAGCACTTCCCTCCACTTTTCGATCCATGGGGTCCATCCTCTTACTCTCAGTCAGTCAGTCAGTCAGAATAACTTTATTTCGCCATCACGATGAAGGCATAAAAGTATACTATACATAAAAACGTATTCAATACTACATATAGTTAAAAATACAATAATTAGAAATTTCCAGCAGCAAATACCTAATAAAGTACATCAAACTCATTGAGCGGGAACAATATAATTCATAAAAACATACTAACATTATAACAAATCTAAGATCAATTCATTTATCAAGTATAAAACGATAAAGCATCAAATTAAGCATCTTTTTCTTTCTTTCCTTTTTAAAACTGATAGCAAGAAAGAGGCTACAGTAAAACAAGTAAAACAATCAGATAATCCCCGTAAAAAATAAAGGGCCACACGACATTGCTTAAAATTCATTTTACGTAGCAAAGGGACAATAAACCTTTTTCTCTCATCGCAATAAAATTTACAAAAGAACAAAAAATGCAAGTCATCCTGGGCAGATCGATGGTCACATGAACAAAATGGAAGATCAGAAGCTACGTAAGTATTCAGTGGGAGACCCAACATCAAGGGGATGTAACCTAGTCTGAATCTCACCAATATGTACCGATGTTGCAAATTGGTCACAAATGATAAATAAGTTAAGTTCATGTCCATTTGCAGAATACTCGGGGTCGCCAGAAATGCTCTTACTGTTAATAACTTACTATTATAGAGTCTCTTTTCACTTGTAAGCTAGAGAGTAAGTGGGTTTTTAAATATTTTTTAGAAATAGACTGGCATAACATAGGGTCAGTAAATAAATAATGTAGCCCTGCAGCTTTTAATGTGGATTCAACATAATATAGCCAGGCGACATTACCCACACCATCTAGTTTCAAAATATCATTAATTATATCTCTTGTCAGAGAAAGAGTCTCCTTCCGCCACACTGAATGCCACATCAAAATCGGTGCCATACGGATTTTATCAGTTATGTAGGGAACATTCAATTCCATATGACAAATAAAATTCGAGCATGACTTTGGTAAAGAGACTAACTTTTTAAAAAGGTATCTTCTATACATTGCAATCGAGAACAATCTCTTATCCCCCAGATGGCTGCTCCATAAGTAGCAACTGATACCGTTTTTGCCTCATAGATTGTCTTTATTGCTTCTATTGGTTTTGAGCCAGTTTTTTTATAAATTTAAAAAGTGCTCCAATGTTTCTTTCCATTTGCAATGCCCTATTTGCAACCATAGTTAGCCAATTAGATTGTCGATCAAACATGATCCCCAGATAGTTAAAAGAATCCACAACTCCCAGCTTACTTCCTTCAACAATAATTTGTGGTTGCTTCCGCTGCTTTGTCCCTGCAACTAAGACAAACGACTTTGAATAATTAATTTTCATGTCCAACTTATTCATAAATTCTGTGTATTCTACCACTAAGCGTCGCAGGGCATTACTGGTGCGGGCTAGAATGACTGCGTCGTCCGCGTATAGTAATAGTGGGACCTGCAGGGAATTGATGTAAGGGACATCAGGAGTGGCACCCAGGAGAGCGGTTTCGACATTGTTGGTATATAGTGCAAATAAAAAAGGGGCCAAAACGCACCCCTGTCTCACCCCTCTAGTGATTTTAAAATGTGTTGTGCATTCTCCTCCCATTCCATATCGAACACAGGCTGAGGCACCTGAATATAAATTACGAATAAAATTAATCAATTGACTGTCAATCCCCATTGCCTCCATGATCTGCCAGAGCTTAGACTGTGCCACACAGTCAAAGGCTGCTGACAGATCCATGAAGGCAAGGTACAAGTGACCCTTTTTGGCTGCAGTATATTTTGTTATTATTAAGCTTAGGTTCAGGCACTGATCCACAGTGCCTTTCCCCTTTCTAAAGCCAAACTGGCAGGGGATTATAATGTTTTTTTCCAGGGCCCATTCCTCAAGCCTGTTTAAAAGCAGACGTCCCATTAATTTTGCAGTGGAATCTATCAGGGATATTGGCCGGTAGTTTTTCGGGATTGACCTATCCCCCTTTTTATAAATAGGAACAATTACTGTTGTTTTCCATGATAAAGGAGCACCAGTGTGGATGATCTTATTAAAAACATTAGTTAAAAGAGGGGCCCAAAGATCTTGATTATCCAGAAACAGGTCAATTGGGACACCATCAGGTCCTGGTGCCTTTGCACGTTTACACTGGTTTAGAGCAAGCTTAGTTTCTTCCAGTGTAAATTTGACCATCTCCCTCGCCCTCGTTAGGGTAGCAGAGGTAACTTGGGGAGTTGTCAACTCATTAGATCCAAACACCCTTGTAAAATGTGTGACCCAATCTCCCTGTTCTACGTGATTATCCAATGAGATAGAATTTTCGTCTTTTAAGAAAGACGCATTAATAAAAGACCAAAAGGCTTGCGAGCTTTTTAATAAGGCAGCCTTTTGCAAATTTTCCCACCACTCTTCTTTTAGAGAGTTCAATCTCAGTATCCTAGCTTTTTTATATGCCTGTCGCAGTAACCTAACCAAAGGTAAATTGCGAGGTTTGGATTTCAAGGCCAAATGAAGATCTTTTAGGGCCTTGTCACAGGCATCATCAAACCATTTAAAATTCTTACGCTGGGCATTGCGTATAGTATGAGTTAAGTTATTTTTTACCTCCAATAAAATTGACTCAAAAGCTGTGACCATGTCATCATTAAGAGTTGGATCTAAGCATATCATTATCTCGTCAGATTTACTGGAGACTAGATTTATTAGATACCTCCTAGTATCTACTTTCTCCCACTTTAGAGCAATTCCATTTGTCCTTGCAATAACTGGTGTTACATTTAGTTTAAAACTAGCTTCATTTCTCATTAAGGAGGGAATAAGGAAGGTTATAGCAGCATGGTCACTAAAAGCATAGAGGTTTATCTCAAAGTCGGAGAATAGGCCTTTTATAGGGTCTGAGACCAAAACATAATCAAGGGTAGAGAAAAAAGAGTGATTAAAAAAGTATATCCTAACTGATCAGTTCGATTATCAGTCACATTAAGAAGTACCAAATTATTTATCATTAGCAGTCTATTTAGAGCATTACCATACTCTGAGTGGCTAAAATGGGATAAACTTTCTCCATCATCATCCAGAATTCCACAGACTAGAGAATCCATCTTATCACAGGGGTGAGCGTTAAAGTCCCCAAGCCAGATTATATTACAGAGCTTAGTGCATTTATTTTGCACAAGTTCAATGTCTCTTTCAATAGAGACTAATACTGCTGGTAAGTTGGTTCCAAAGTTGTTGTTATAAAAATTAATAAGGAGCCAATGTTGGTCTACAGAAAACTCTAGTAGGATGACATGATAGTTTGGTGATGTATTTAAACAGAACTTTACTTTGAGTGGCAGGGCATTAGAAAGTAAAGTCAATAATCCACCTTTAGCACGCCCAGCTGACGATGGAATAGCAGGGGTATGAAATGATCTATACCCATTTATATGTATTGGTTCAACTTCCCATGTCTCCTGCAAACATATTATGTCTTTAAATGTTAATAAAGCTAACCACTCAGGATTTGTTCTTTTCTGATTATAACCAGCAATATTCCATGTCATTACCACAGCGCCCCCTAGGATATTCTCTTGTTGCATCGATGTTAGGGGCAGATTCAGACTTCCTCTCTCTAAATTTGTTTCTTGTTGCGAAAATACAACTGAGGAAATAGTCATTGGTGAATCATCTAATAATTGATTCTCACCATCACCATTGACCATAGTACTCTGTTCATCACCTTCCCCATTAAGCGTAATACTCTCTTCATTACCATCACCATTAGCCTTAATATTCTGTTCATTGCTATCACCCTTAATCAAAATACTCGGTTCATCCAGTCAATCACATATCGGCATGCCTTCCAATGCGGCAAATCTATTAGTGAGAGGTAAAGGTGAAACCAACGTAGGAACAGGCTGATTAAACCGATAAAAAAATGGATTCTGGGGGTTAGGAGCTGTGGGCCTCAGGAAATGTGAAGTGCCGTAAGGCTTATAAAAGAACCCAAGTGGGAGAGCATAAATTTCAGAATAGAATGACGGAGTAGACGGCAGTATAGATAATATCTCGCCCACTACATGATGATTGTCAAAGTTTAATACAATGCAATCACCTTTGATAGACTTAGGGGTTCTTCCTAGCCAGTTAATCCTTCTAGCCATAATAATGTGTTTATGGACATTAAAGTTTTCGCCTATACAGTTGGATAACCAGTGTTGACACTTATGAATTAGCTGTTCCGTAGATTCTACAGCGTTCGACTTCAATTCTGGAACATTTGCTAAAATTATAACATATGGGCAAGCAGCTGGGGGAAGATCTAACCTCTCCTTAGTTTTCTCAGATACTGCCTGGCAATCAGAGCCCCCTTCCCAGAACTAGACACCACAGCTCCCACCTCTATCTGGGAGGTGGGAATAGGCCGATTAATATCCGAACAAGTGTTTCTAGGCCTATTAGATCCCTTTGACTCAAAATTGAGTCTGGGAATACCAGTTCTTACTATACCTAAGTGGGTTGGGGGGTAAAAATTATTATTATGTGTACTCAGATTATTTGGGCGCTGGCATGCGACACCCGATAAATTAGACCCTTTTCCTTGCCTAGCTTCATAACTTCCTATTTCTTGGCGTACATCTTCTGTTGCCAGTGAAGGGCCTAACGATGATAATCCATCTGACTGTAAGGTAGGCCTCAGATCTTCTATCGGTTCAGCAATATTTAGAGGGACCTGACTTAATTGGTAAGTTGCCTCCAAGGAAGACAATTTCTCCTCTATCTGAGTTAATCTATCAACGATAGGATTTAAAAGCACAATCAAACTCTCAATACTTTTTAGCAAATCAAAATCATTCACCAAATCCGTTTAGATAATAGTTACATCCTTCTGCTTTGTTGATCTAGTAGATCTGGTAGATCTTGGATGAGTAGGCAAAGTTGAATCAGAGTTCTCACCCCCAGTCCGCTTTTTAGTACAGACTCTTTTCAACGTCTTTTGTCTCAATGGGCCACCGCCCTTCCTTTTCCTAGACCTTTGATCAGCTGCACTACTTTCAGTCGGTTGTTCAAGTGTCACAGTTATAACGTCTGGGGATAAAGGCTTATTCGTCGCTGCAACTATAGTGTGGCTTGGTTCTCCTGTAGGTTCCTCAGAGATTATACGATCAATGATTAAGGGTATCCCACCCAGGGAAGAACGTTTTTGGGCGATTAAAGAGTCCAAAGAGAGCCTCCGCTCTGTTAATTCTATTTCATGGGCAAGAACAGATTCAGCACTCGTCAAAAATGCATCAAGCGTCCCAACATGTCCCGCCCCCTGCTTTTCCTTGGCAGGCTTCCTTTTACTCATTTCAGTTCAGTTCAGTTCTCCAATATAGGGGTACCAAGTATAGTGGACGAGGTTCAACAGTGAAGTAAAAACAAAAACACCAATGAAAGAAGGCGAAAAAGGGAACTAAAACAAACAATACCTTGAAAAAGCCTTATACTTCACTCATCGAATGAAAGAGGGTAAGCCCAGCCCAGCCTCCGACGGGCGTGGACGGGCCCGCCCTTGGCCCGGGCTTCGCACGCGCGCGTCCCGCGCTGCGGGAGCCCGAGTGAAGCTTTAAGCGCTGGCTGGCACGAAACTGATGCGCGGCTCCAGCCGCGTTGCCCCCTGGAGGTTGTGGTAGCAGTGGCGGTAAAAGTCTGACGGGCGTTCCGCGCTGCGGGAGCCCGAGTGAAGCTTTAAGCGCCGGCTGGCGCGAAACTGATGCGCGGCTCCAGCCGCGTTGCCCCCTGGAGGTTGTGGTAGCAGTGGCGGTAAAAGTCTGACGGGCGTCCCCCTTTTCAGGAGGAGGTCCTGATTTCTCCAATAGAAAACAAGACTGAGGTTTCTCTTCCTCTAACTGGACCCCATATCTATCTTCTGCTTTCTTTATGACCTGATTATAAATGCCAATACTTTCAGGTGGAGATGGTCTTCAGGGGTAAGTATGTACCCCTTCCTCTGGTGAATCTGTTTTAAAGTCCTGCCATTGTGTTTCCTGGTATTCTGAAGCTTCAGAACCCAGATAAATCTGCTCCTCGTCCTCCTCACAGAGGATTTCTTCCTCAAATTATTTTTAAGCTTCAGGAGCCGCGTTGCCCCCTGGAGGTTGTGGTAGCAGTGGCGGTAAAAGTCTGACGGGCGTCCCGCGCTGCGGGAGCTCGAGTGAAGCTTTAAGCGCCGGCTGGCGCGAAACTGATGCGCGGCCCCAGCCGCGTTGCCCCCTGGAGGTTGTGGTAGCAGTGGCGGGAAAAGTCTGACGGGCGTCCCGCGCTGCGGGAGCCCGAGTGAAGCTTTAAGCGCCGGCTGGCGCGAAACTGATGCGCGGCTCCAGCCGCGTTGCCCCCTGGAGGTTGTGGTAGCAGTGGCGGTAAAAGTCTGACGGGCGTCCCCCTTTTCAGGAGGAGGTCCTGATTTCTCCAATAGAAAACAAGACTGAGGTTTCTCTTCCTCTAACTGGACCCCATATCTATCTTCTGCTTTCTTTATGACCTGATTATAAATGCCAATACTTTCAGGTGGAGATGGTCTTCAGGGGTAAGTATGTACCCCTTCCTCTGGTGAATCTGTTTTAAAGTCCTGCCATTGTGTTTCCTGGTATTCTGAAGCTTCAGAACCCAGATAAATCTGCTCCTCCTCCTCCTCACAGAGGAGTTCTTCCTCAAATTATTTTTAAGCTTCAGGAGTTAATGGTGGCTCGATTTCTTCAAGACTCTTGTCCCCTTAATCCTTCGACACCAAGGACTTTGTTGGGATCCGATATTGTTCCAGACTTTCGTTGAAGTCTTTTTTCTTTTGTAGCAGAATCGCCATTTCGGCTTTTAGCCGTCTTTTCTTTTTCTCTATCTTGGCCGCCTGTTGTTCTTCGTCGAGACTGTTGGTCATCTTCCTCTTCGATGTCGAACAGTCTTTCAAAGAAAAATCGGTCGGCTAACCGTGTTGGTTTGTTTTTGACCTCTCCTGCTTCGACGTCGAAGCATCTTTTCCTCAACCGCCCTTCGACGTCTTGGATTTTTCAGGGGTCTTTACTGCTGCAGTGGCCCTTTTTGAAGGATCCAAGGGTATTTTTCTTTTTGGTCGCAGTTGCAGTCGTTGAGTGCTTCGATGCCAAGGCTCCCTCTGAAGATTTTGAGTCTGATTTTCTCGACTCAGGTAAGAACTCTGAGGATGATAGTTCTCTTACCTCGGTTCGAGATGTCTTCTTGCCCCCTTGTGTGTCGACATCCACGAACTGGGTGTCGACCTCCGTTTCACCTTCTGGTCCTTTGGTGATGTTCTCCTCTTTGTCGCTTGAGAGACCCAAGTCTCGTAGAGCGGGGGGGACATTGGCCCTGCATATTATAGTGGACTCTTCTCTGCCGCTCTCTTACCCTCAAGGTCTTTGGGGTGAAGACTTAACAGGCGTTGCAGTCCCCACTTCAGTGATCTACCGGCAGGCAGAGGTTACAGACCGGATGCTGATCCTTCTGAGCAAACTTGTGATGGCAGTTTTTGCAAAACTGGAATGGTGTTTTCTACATCACCACATACAGGGAGCCCCGTGCATGTGAATTCTCCAGATCCATCAATGAGAAACTTCATCCTTCTCATGAAAAAACTTCTCCTGTAACTTCTTTAGGTGTTTACTTAACTCCGATCGACTTTCGGTAAACTTCTCATGATTTTCGAGAAAAAAAATCTTCCAATTGTTTGAGAGCTTTCAGCATGCATCCAGACTCAACGGCGGAAAAAAAGAATCTGAAGATGGCGACCAAAGGTGGGAGTTTCTGGAGGAAGGACAGCAACGTCACAAGGGGACACCAAATGGAGGTCTGTCGACACCCACCAACAACAAAAAACAAAAAAAGAGTAGGATAAAAGCTGCTTTAGATTGAATTCCGGACCCAACCACTAAATGGCGGAATAATGCACAGCATGTAAATCCTGAAAAGATTCACGCTGCAAAAGTGATGCAGTTGGCAAAGAGCTGCCAAATAAATAGCATTGTCACACACTACACCAACATACACCCTACAAACATGCATAAAAATCGTGCATAAATAAAGCACAAACACTCTCATACGCACATCACCTCATATGACCCAGACCTCAATTGTGATTCATGTATAAAAAGCACTATACTTAAGGCAAACAATAAACAAATTCACTCCCAATCAAGAGAGAAATGGAAAGTCAAAGTCCTTCCACAAACACTCCTATACACATAAAACACCACAATGACCATTTTAGATCAATCTCATTTTAATTTCACACTTCACACTAACCTACAGAAACCATTACAAAACTGAACAATGTGAAAACTATCAATTAACCACACGTCACCAAACACCAATCAAACAGCAGACATTACTATCTTACAATAATTAATTCAGTCCAATGGCTGGCCTCGCTAGGCCCAATCATAATAGCACCCAGATAAACAATGTACTATGATGCCATAACAGTGGCAGTTAGTGCTATACAATTGTGAATAACATAACATGTAAGATTTCTAAGGTGAATTGTGCCTATACACTCGTACAAAATAAATGCAAACCATAGGTACTGACAAATTCAATGTGCAAGTACAATTACCTTGTGTGTGATCCTTCAGAACAATTGAAAATATACATGCCCTAGAGAGCATGAGCAAACAGCATTTTTTAAAGCCCCCCAATCAATTTATTCTGCTACCATATCAGTAAAGACAAGGTCAGACGTATCTGCTAATCTGAGCTATAACACATCTAATTTATGGTAAGGATCTGTTCATTGTAATTATGCATGCATTAACAATTTTAGTCAGATTGACCAAGTTATGGATGATGCAGTATACATCTACAGTGGCCCAGTGTAATTCTTACCTTCCTAGTGCATTTGCAAGGGCTTGGAGGTCAGCTGCATGGTCCTCTGCTTTGTAGACTAGGTCAAGTGCTTCCCGTTTTGACATCTGCATGACCAGGTTATCAACATGGAGCCTTAAATTGGCACTGCACAACATCATCTCATCATGGTGGACATCTAAAGCCTACACAAACAAATCACCCATTTGTTAATGGCTTGCTGTTCTAAAGGCACTCTGGATGAAGAAAGGCTTAAGCTGGCACTTACAGAGGTAGCATTAATCACATCTTCTGAAATATTAACAGCGTCGTCCACCAGAGAGACTCCTTCTTCAAGAAACACGACGGACTGGTTTTTGCCCTCCAAGATGTTTTGTTTTTTTCCCTGTCACATAAAGTATTTTGTGATCAGCAACATGACATATAAAATGCTCAGAATTAATTTAGCTTATTTTACTCTAGTTTTTTTGTTATTTTTGAGAAATGTATATTTATAGCTTGAAAACTCTTGAATAGAATATCAATTTTATAAAGATGAGTTCAGCAGATGCAAAACACGAAACGTAGTTTGGCAACAATTTAGTATGTCTTTTATTTACATTCAGCTCCAGCAGATTGCTCTTGAAAAGGATGTGGAAGCGGCGGGCTTCGATGGTGTTTATGTCGGCTTCATCTATCAGTTCCTTGGCCTCAATTAGTTTCTTATGGTGATTTCCTAGAAGAACTCTTATATTTTCTATTTTTGTTTTCCCATCTGGCTGAGATTTTTCAAACTCCTTCTTAACCTGCCATAATACATTTCCAGCAGCTCTGTAAAAAACAGCAGTGTAAGGTAAATATACGCTTACAAATGTCAAACTGAACAGTGTGAATACGAATATGTAGAACTAGTTCCAAAATACAATGTGGCACGACCCCAGACATGAGCAGAATCCAGGTGGGACTTGAAATCAATATAAGACTCGATAACTCAGGCCTGCTGACTACATTCAAGACTTTACAAACTTCCATTAGTTTCGCACAGCCTAGATCACACATACAAAAACCCTATACAACCTAACCTCTTGTAACGTGCTAATTTTCATTTACTTGCCTCATATTTATGATATAAAAATCTAGAGGTAATTAAACCAGAATAACAACATAATGGAAATAATGGGAGCAAAAAATAACCAAATGGACACATTAAAAATTAGATTAGGGAATAAGGTCAATAAAAGGGTTGAGGGAGCAGAAAAAGTTAAAAAGGCGGTGGTATGTAAGAGGTTCTCCCCACCCTCCACTAATCTATAAATTAAGTGCAAAATACATACCAAAAAAATGGACGAGTACAATTAAATATGAGTTATATATTTGCAGAATAAGCCACACCACCATGTATAGGCTACAGGAATATTAGCATAGGAATACAACAATGTTCTTAATGCGACATTAATGGAAAAACAAATAAAAAATAGGGGTCTGAAATTAATTACCTAGTCACTATTCTCCTGAGATTTATCCCTAAGTGACTAAGGTTCCCGAAATAAACACATGGAACACACATTCTGATGAGTACCTGAACATTGCCAGTGTAATTGTAAATACAACTTGTACTTTGTACACAAAGTGCCCCTTTACCCACTCCAATCATGACGTCTCTTGAGTTCCCCATTTGACTCTCTTTACGTGGACAGATCAGGACTTTATTAGGTTTAAGTAAGGAGTTTTTAAGGGAGCTTAGCTCAAATGGCTGCAGTCTTTTCTAAGGGTCAGACAAAACTGAAGGGATTCTCTGGAATTTAGGGATGTAAGAAGGCTACTGAACACACACTTCATAGCTTCATGGCAAGCCACGCTTTTCATTGGTTTTAGCCATGGTAGGCATCTGGGTCAATGCCCTAATTTGCCTGAGAAGATGTAGTGCATCTCCAACAAGGTGGGTGTGGAAGCTTTATCATAGACAGGTTTCTTATCGAAAAAGGTGTTCAATATGGGGTTGGACTGGAGTTTTTCCTATAAGTTGAGATTTTGTTTTGGGCTCTGTGTACTTAGCACAGAATTGTTCAGGTATGAGCTTAGGTTTTGTGATGGTGGTTTAGTGGACTAGATGTAGCTAGGCATGAGGAAATTTAATTTGGCCTGATAGAGTGTGGGAGGGACGGGCGGAAACAGAATCTAGGAGGCTTAAGTGGTTTCTCAATGATGGTATTTATTTAGAGTCTATGGCGGGCAATACATCCTCTGGGTAAGTTCTTAATGGCTGCTGGCCGTCCCTCGGCGCGTCTTCTCTGTTATCCTGACCGGGGTTGCTCTCACTGTCCACCGTCCCTCCAGGAAGCTCGAGGAAAGAGAACAAAAGAGGACGGTAAGCACCCTGTCTGCCTCGCTCTTTGTTTATACAATAAAAGGCTGGAGACCGTCACCACACCCGGTGCAAGAAGACGTGGTCAGGAAGAGTCAGGGAGCATCGACGCCAAGCCCCTTTCTGTCCTCTAGTCATTGCGATGCTTTGACATCCTTTCTAACCCCTAAGACTCAGTGTTATGGGAAGGGGAGGTGAGGAGGTAGCCAAATACATGGAAAGTAGAAAAAACCGTAATGATCATAAGACCGTGCGCAAACCTTCACACTCAAGTGCCCAGTGAATGTTCCCCGTTCTCACCCGACCCGTTCCTTCCCTCGTACTCCCACCCTACTCCTTTTTCCCCTACGAGTCCCCGACTCGCATACGATGTCACTCACCGTCCCTGCCGTAACTCTCCTGAGTTACGGCGGCGTGCACGTCCTTCCTGAAGGGGGACTCCACCACTCCTCCGACCACTCCTCTTCCTCCTCGACGTCGTTTGGGATTATCCCGGTCTCCTCGCCTCCGTCCCGTGCCTTCTCCGACTCTGTCTCTCCGGTTCCTCGTGTCTCCTGCTCCTTCCGCCTTCCGGGCTCTCTGACGTCCTCTCCCGCCTCTTCCTGCTCCGCCTCTTTGTCGGGCTGTCCTCGTCCTGATTGGTCGCCGGAAACTGACTCGCTTCCTGGTTCCTGTGGGAAGGAAGTCCCGGACCACAATTTATTCGGCTCGTCTACGGATCGGACTCTATCCCTGGGGATTTCATCTGCTGTCCCAGGTAAGGGGGTGGTTCCCAAAGGTCCGTGAGACGGGTCCTTCCGACATCCCCTTTTCCTAACATCCTTGTTCACAAGGAGAGGCTCAAGCGGGTATCTAGAGAGGAAGTCCGCATTGGTTTGTGCCCTTCCTTTGCGATGTGCAATGGTGAATCGGAATGGTTGTAACGCCAAGAACCAACGTAGAATCCGGTCATTGTGACCCTTGTTACTAGCAAGCCATTTAAGGGGTGCATGGTCAGTGAACAACATGAATTCACGACCATCCAGATAATACTTGAGGGACTCGACCGCCCATTTGATGGCTAAGGCCTCTTTCTCGATTACCGCATAGTTCCTTTCTCTGGGGTAGAGTTTGCGGCTTATATACATTACTGGTCTCTCCTGCCCCCATGAATCGTTTTGTGATAAGACTGCTCCCAGACCATATTCGGAGGCATCCGTCTGTATTATGAACGGTTTGGTATAGTCGGGACTGAGAAGCACAGGATGGGTTATCAGGGCCCTTTTAAGCTATGGAACGCCTGTTGCACCGGGGTTGAGGGGTTTTTGAGTTCTGCTTCCGTTTTCTTATCTTTTCTAAGGAGGTCGGTTAGGGGGCTGCTGTCTGTGAGAAAGAGGGGATGAACCTCCTATAATAGCCTAGGATTCCGAGAAATGCCCGCAGGTCTTTTTTGTGTGAGGGAAAGCTAGTCGTGAAATTGCAGCCACTTTCTCTTCCTGCGGTTTGATGTATCCCTCACCTAACAGATACCCCAGATATTTGACTGAGCGCCCCGCCAAATGGCTTTTGGCGGGATTGATGGTCAAACCTCCCTCTTTAGGGCTTGGATTACCTTGCATAAATGGGTCACATGCTGCTCCCACGAGTCACTGTAAATGATGATGTCATCAATGTATGCCGCTGCGAAGGCCTCGCAGGGCTTCAGTATATGGTTCATTAATCTCTGGAAGGTGGCAGGGGCTCCGTGCAAACCAAATGGCAGGACAAGGAAATGATATAAACCCCCAGGAGTAGAGAAAGCCGTTTTTTCTCTGTCCTTTTCATGGAGAGGCACCTGCCAATAGCCTTTACAGAGGTCCAGGGTGCTGATATACTGGGCTTTGCCCAATTTCTCTACCATCTCATCGACCCTGGGTAAGGGGTAAGCATCGAATTGGGATATCTTATTGATCTCTCTAAAGTCTATGCAGAACCTGATTGATCCATCAGGCTTGGGTACTATGACGATAGGAGAACTCCACTCACTGTGTGAGGGTTCAATGATCCCCAGGCGTAACATCTGCTGTATCTCATTTTCTATGGCGTCTCTTCGGGACTCGGGCAGCCTATAAGGACGTAGCCGTACCTTTTTCCCCTGGGTTGTATGGATTTCGTGTTGTACCAGCGTGGTCTTCCCTGGGCTCCTGGAAAACACCTCCTGTAATGGAGATAGCTGTGTACAAAGGTCTTGTCTGAGGTCTGGCAGCAATTCACAGTCGATACACTGATGAAATAAGGGGGTTGACCCTTCCGCTATTCCTACCAAGGAAGGCCTAGCACCATACCATTTTTTGAGCAGATTCACATGGTATATCTGCGTTTTATTCCTATTATGGGGATCTAGTTCTAGGCGGTACGTCACAGGGGTTACCTTATTTATCACTTTAAAGGGGCCCTGCCACTGCCCTATTAATTTATGGTCTGAGCTAGGCATCATCAACAAGACCATGTCACCCACACTCAGGGACCTCTCTACGGTTTTTTTGTCATATTGTTTCTTCTGGGACTCCTGGGCTTGTTCCACATGGGTCTTCACGATGCTTCTGATCTGGGCTAGATGGGACTTTAAACTCCAGACATATTCAGGGAGAGGTTTGGCCCCGTTCTCTTCCTCCTCCCATTCCTCTCTAGTCATATCCAGCAAAGTACGGGGCTGACTCCCATATAAAAGCTCAAAAGGAGAATACCCTGTACTCTTCTGTTGTTGGCATCTTATGGCAAAAAGGGCCAGAGGCAACATATCCTCCCATTTACGTGATTCCAAGTTTAGTAATTTCTTCAGAGTGGTCTTAAGGGTGGCATTGTACCTCTCTACGAGGCCGTCTGTTTGGGGATGAAAGGCAGCTGTGCGGATCTGCTTTATCTTTAAGTGTTTGCATACCTGTTTCATTATTCGAGAGACAAAAGGCGTTCCCTGGTCTGTGATGATCTCTTTGGGGAACCCTACCCTCGAAAAGAAGGCGATCATAGCTTTTGCTATTTGGGTTGTATTGGGTTGGCGTAAAGCTATCGCTTCTGGGAATCGGGTTGCATAGTCAACAATGACTAGCACGTATCGACACCCGCTACGAGAGGGCAACAGGGGGCCGATGAGGTCCATCCCCACTCGGGAAAAGGGTTCCTCGATAACGGGAAGGGGTCTTAAGGGTACTGGTGGGGGTTTGTATCTACTGTTTTTTTGGCAGGTAGGACACTCTTGACAGTACTTCCTCACTTGGTGGTAAATACCAGGCCAATAGAAACGGGCAAGGATGGTCTTCTCCGTTTTCTCCCCCCCAAAGTGACCCCCTAGGAGATGGCTGTGGGCAAGAAAGAGGACCTTTTCCCTGAACCCCCCTGGTACCAATAGCTGGGGTTTTTGGTCTTTCCCCCTTTTCGATACAACAACTCTCTTATCTTTAGGAACTGAGGACCTACGTTTTGGTCGTCCTCCACATCAACTGCCTTACTCCAGGCTTCCCTCAATGTAGGGTCTTCTCTCTGTGCTATACGGAACTGTTGATCGTGCTCCCAAGGGCATTCGTCTGCGGTTCTGGTTAAAGACACTTGTGTCCATTCTCGTTTGTCTTTCCGTTTTTGTCCTTTGCTTTTCTTCTGCTTGGGCGGAGGCCAATCCTGATCTGTGAGGAAAGCAAATGGCGCTGTTTCTCTCCATTCATCCTCATGGGTCTTGGTCTTTTGGAGTAGGTCTTCTATATACGGGTAGTCCTGCCCAAGGACTAGGGGTTCGGGCAACTTGGGGATGAGACCTACTTTGAGCGTTACAGGTTCAACTGTGGGGTCATGTTGCACGGCCACTTCGGTGGTAGGATATGGTTTTTGGTCCCCAAGTACACAGAGGATATTTACTATTCCGCGGGTGTCTTGTACCCCTCCTGGGACGGCTTGTGGTTGCATGACGCTTCGTAGACACCCTGTGTCTATTAGGGCCTCCCTGGGCTCTCCGTTAACAGCCACCTGACGATGATAAGGAAGGGTCCCTCCGTCTCCCAGCCTACATAGATATGATCGAGTCAGCCCCACCTCCATCGGTTCTTCTTTTTGGGGACATACTCTGGCGATATGACCGTACACCCCGCAATGAAAGCACTGAGGACCTTGTGGGATTGAAGGCCTTGGGATGATGGGTAGGGGCCCAGGTAGGATTGTGACGGTCTCCGATTTCCTGGGGAAAGGGGGTCTGACTGCCCGGGTGGGCGTTCCCCTGTCGTGGTGTCTCCACGGGACGTCCTCTCTCCCCTTTTGGCTCTCCTGTGCCCTACTGAAGGCACTGGCGATTTCCACCGCTCTGTCCAAGGTAAGCTGTGTGTGCTGTCGAACCCATTTTTGTATGGGTGGGTGCAAGGACGACAAGTACTGCTCTAAGTATACTTTTTCCATTATTTCGTCCTTGGTGGCATTGGCGGGTTGTAGCCAACGATCTGCCAGATCCCGTACTCTGTAGTACAATGCTCTCGGGGTCTCTTGGGGTCCTTCGCGAACCTGTCGTAGACGGGTCCTATAGGTTTCGGGGTCTATTCCCAGGCGTTCCAAGATGCTCCTTTTACGTCGTCGTATGGGGTGAGACCTAAAGGGTTGGCTGCTTGGTAGGCCGCCTGTAAATCCCCGGACAGCAATGGCCCCAAGTACTGTCCCCATTTGTCCTGCGGCCAGGCCGCCGCTCTGGCCATTCTTTCAAAGTTGGAGAAGTAGTAATCAGGATCTTCCCCGGCAACATATTTCTGCATCACGACGGAGGGAAGAGCGGTATGGGCCCTCGGTTGACCTAGTGTTTCCGCCAACCTCCCTATCACCGTTTCCTGTGTGGTGCTTTGCTCAGTGAGTGTTCGATGGAGTTTCTCTCGGTCTTCCTCAGCAACCGCCAGGAACTTCTCCATGATTTTCCCCAGGTGCTCCTGGTTGTCCGCCATCTTCTTTATAACCGCCTCCATTTCCACCGATCCCACTTCTGACACCACCTGTGGGAGGGACGGGCGGAAACAGAATCTAGGAGGCTTAAGTGGTTTCTCAATGATGGTATTTATTTAGAGTCTATGGCGGGCAATACATCCTCTGGGTAAGTTCTTAATGGCTGCTGGCCGTCCCTCGGCGCGTCTTCTCTGTTATCCTGACCGGGGTTGCTCTCACTGTCCACCGTCCCTCCAGGAAGCTCGAGGAAAGAGAACAAAAGAGGACGGTAAGCACCCTGTCTGCCTCGCTCTTTGTTTATACAATAAAAGGCTGGAGACCGTCACCACACCCGGTGCAAGAAGACGTGGTCAGGAAGTGTCAGGGAGCATCGACGCCAAGCCCCTTTCTGTCCTCTAGTCATTGCGATGCTTTGACATCCTTTCTAACCCCTAAGACTCAGTGTTATGGGAAGGGGAGGTGAGGAGGTAGCCAAATACGTGGAAAGTAGAAAAAACCGTAATGATCATAAGACCGTGCGCAAACCTTCACACTCAAGTGCCCAGTGAATGTTCCCCGTTCTCACCCGAACCGTTCCTTCCCTCGTACTCCCACCCTACTCCTTTTTCCCCTACGAGTCCCCGACTCGCATACGATGTCACTCACCGTCCCTGCCGTAACTCTCCTGAGTTACGGCGGCGTGCACGTCCTTCCTGAAGGGGGACTCCACCACTCCTCCGACCACTCCTCTTCCTCCTCGACGTCGTTTGGGATTATCCCGGTCTCCTCGCCTCCGTCCCGTGCCTTCTCCGACTCTGTCTCTCCGGTTCCTCGCGTCTCCTGCTCCTTCCGCCTTCCGGGCTCTCTGACGTCCTCTCCCGCCTCTTCCTGCTCCGCCTCTTTGTCGGGCTGTCCTCGTCCTGATTGGTCGCCGGAAACTGACTCGCTTCCTGGTTCCTGTGGGAAGGAAGTCCCGGACCACAATTTATTCGGCTCGTCTACGGATCGGACTCTATCCCTGGGGATTTCATCTGCTGTCCCAGGTAAGGGGGTGGTTCCCAAAGGTCCGTGAGACGGGTCCTTCCGACATAGAGCTTTTTTGGTTTGTTCAAGATTTC
Organism: Calotriton arnoldi; assembly: GCA_963921515.1. Classification (NCBI taxonomy): domain Eukaryota; kingdom Metazoa; phylum Chordata; class Amphibia; order Caudata; family Salamandridae; genus Calotriton; species Calotriton arnoldi. The sequence continues at coordinate 2,069,458 of CAWUFW010000770.1, read as the reverse complement.
TTGGACTAGGAGGGGAATAAGATATTTTCTTTGCAGTGAACAGTGTCTTCTTATCAGTGCTCAGGGCCTGCATTATATTTGCGAGGTCTGACCTAGACCACTTTCAGCTAGCATTGAAGCAGGCAAGGGTGTGATTATTAGAGGTGAGATTTGCCTAAGAAATATATAATAAATGCCCTGATATACACACTGTAGGAATCTGGCTCTGTATATGGTATACCACTAGGTGGTTATGCCGCGCACAGAGTCCAGAGTTTAACCCAGAAGTGTACAGGGCTCAATGCAAACCCAAAGTGCTCTATTTGTGGTGGTGTGGGCGAGAAGCCTTAGGCCTAACACAGAGGAGTGTAAGACATTTATTGCACACACATTGATCAATAACTGACACATGACTAAAAAAGGAGAGCCACACTAATTTTATTGATATTGATAGTGAGGCCTGCACTTCTCAGAGCCTCAAGGACCTTTCCAAGTTGGATCAGATGATCCTGCTAGGCAGAGCTGTAGAAAGCAATATCATCAAGATAAGCTGCACTAAAGGGTTCCAGCCCAGCAAAGACTCTTTTCACCAACCTTTGGACGGTGACAGGGCATCCTTTAATCCAAAGGGTCTCACAGTAAACTGGAAGTGCCCATTTGGAATGGAGAATGTAGATTTTTCTTTTGCTCCAGGGGTCAGACCTATCTGCCAGTACCCAGATGTGAGATCAGAGGAACTTCGATGCTTGCCTGCCCTTAACCTGTCAATCAACTCATCTGCTTTAGGTATTGGGTGTGCATCAATTTTTGTCACAGCATTGAGGGCCCCTATAGTCCACGGAAAACCTAATTTCTTTCTTTTTACCCTTTGAGTGAGATTTGGGGACTAAGACAACTAGGCTGGCCAAGGGGCTCTCTGAGTGTTCAATGACACCCAATTCCAGTACTCACTTTAGCTTGGATGCACTCTCTGACATGATCAGACAGCCTTTAATTTTGTTTTTGACAGGTAGGCTGTCACCAGTGTCCACATCATGGGTACACCAGCTAGCCTGACCAGGGGTCAGAGAGAAGAGCTCGGCATACTGACTGAGGACTTGCCTGCAGTCAGCCTGCTGTTGGTCAGTGAGGTTGTCTGACAAGATCACTCCATCAACAGACCCATCTTTTAAATTGCTAGACAGCAGATCAGGGAGAGGTTCACTCATCTTCCTGTCCCTCATGTGTGACATCATCTCTGTCATAGAAGGGCTTCAGGCGGTTGACAGGTATAACCCTTTAGGGATATTTGCAACTACCAAGGTCCACCAGACAGGTGACCTCCCCTTTTCTTTCATGGACAGGGTAGGGCCCACTCCACTTGTGTTGGAGGGCCCTAGGGGTCACGGGCTCCAATACCCACATCTTCTGCCCTGGTTTGTATTCAACCATGGCAGCCTTTTGGTAATACCACTGCTTCTGCAGTTCTTGCCTGGCCTGAATGGTTTGTCTTGCATTCTCTATGTATTCAGCCATCCTACCTCTGTCTGATACTACCTTCTTAGGAATACCAACTCTGGTAAAGATACCAAGGAGGGCCTTGGTCACTACTGGAGCAGTAGTGGTCCTAAGTGGAATAGCTTCAGGATACCTGGTGGCATGATCCACTACCACCACAATATATCTGTTCTCTGAGGCTGTTTGAGGGTTCAGGGTGCCAACAATGTCGACCCCTACCCTTTCAAAGGGTACTCCTACCACTGGAAGTGGAATTAAGGGGTCTTTAGGTGGCCTCCTCCCTTACCACTGGCTTTGTAGGAGACATAGGACTGACAAAAGTCTTTCACCTCTGAGACATACCTGGCCAGTAGAAGTGATTGATTAATCTACACCACGTTTTATCCTGACCAAGGTGCCCAGCTAAGGGGATATCATGGGCCAAGTGAGGAGGAACTCTCTAAACCTCTGAGTTACTACCACTTTCCGGGTGGCACCAGGTTTGGGGTCTCTGGCCTCAGTGTATAGGAGTCCATCCTCCCAAAGACCCTGTGGGTGCCACTGATATCACCCCTTTCCTTTGTAGCAGCTTGCTTCCTCAGGCTCTCAAGAGTGGGACCAGTTTATTGTCCCTGACACATATCCTTCCTAGAGGGTCCCCCTGGGCCCAAGAGCTTTAGCATGTAAGGCCCAAGCTCTTCAGGCTCAGTTCCCTCTGAGGATAACAAGTCCTCTTCCTGAGAAGAGGGGCTCTGACTTGGAATCTGTTTAGAAGCTTGTCCCCCAGTCTTCCTGCTTTTTCTCTTGGAGGCATGGTCCACTCTTTCAAGATCCAAAACCTCTTTTTCACTCTGAGTTCTGCTCTGGTTTTCACAAAACCCCAATCTGGGAGCCCTAGCATCTTTGCATGGGTCCTCAGTTCGACTTCAGTCCAAGGGGAAGTCTCCAAATCATTTCCAAGCATACATTCTACAGGGATGGTTGGGGACACAACCACTTCCTTTGGTCCAACCTCTCCCCCCCAGTCAAAAGATGCCATGGGATGGATCTTTGTGACATTGTCAGCATTGGTGACTGGATAGGTCCTTCCAATCAGGTACTGATCTGAGTGAACCAATTGCTGGGTCACCATGGTGACACTAGCACCAGTATCTCTCAAGACGTGGCGCAGCGGCTAGGGCGACTGACTCCGGATTGTGGGGCTCACGGTTCAATCCCCGGCGCCAGTTCAGCCCAGCACCATGTGACTCTGGGCAATAGCTCGCTTAATCTTCCCGACGGCCCCCAGCGCCGGGACCCCTCTCCGGAGGTAGCTGTGCGCTTTACAAATACTGGACAAGAAGCTGACTCTGTATATGGTATGGCACTAGGTGCTCTATTATTGGTAGTGTGGGCAAGCTGCCTTAGTGCTAACAGAGGAGTGCAAGTCATTTATTGCACAACATTGACCAATAATGGACACATGACTCAAAAAGGAGATCCACGCCAATTTTATAAAAATAAGCTTTGTTTGTACTTTATTTTAAGACCAAGATCTTCGCAATAAGGTAAGTTTTCAACTAAAAATACTTATCACTTTCCAAAGTCGACACAGTGCAATTTCTGACCAGTTCAATGTTGTCCAATGGAGGTAACCAATAATTCGGGTAAACAGGTAAGTTCACAACTTACAGTTCCAGTCTTCGGGACCAAAGATCAGCAAGCAGCAAGGGTCAGGTAAGTACCAAAATTGCACCACCAGCGGCACAGGGTCGGCGGGTGCAGAGTTCAAAATCGGAGTTCGGCCCAATGCGCTTCAGTGGAGACAGGGGGTGCTCGAAGCCACACTGCTTGCAGGTAGGTAAATCGGTTGCAGGGGCCATGCTTTGGGGGTTAGAGCAAGCATATGGGGGGCCACAAAGCAGTACCGAAAATACACAATCAGCGGCACAGGGGCGGCCGGGTGCAGGGCGTAAAATCCGCGTCGGGGCCCAATGCTTTTCAATTGAGAACTTGCTTTGGACAAACAGGCTGAAGGCGTCGTACAGTAGGTTGCAGGAGGGAGACCAACAACAGCAGAGGTAATTAGAGATGTAGAGGGTCATAGGGGCACCTCCTATTTAGCTCACCAAGGCACAGGGCTTCGGGTGCAGGGGGTGCCTTTAGGCATTGGAGTCTTCTTACCGGAGCAGGTCGCGGTCAGGGGGAGCCTCTGGATTCAGGCTGTAGGGACACCTCCTAGCCTTTCTAAGTTTTCTCGCCGGTTTTGCCGCTCAAAGTGGGGGTGTAAACCGGAGCCTGCCATCTGCTGCTAGCAGCAGAGGCTGGGGGTCGCATTCCAAAGCGGCAGCCCTTTTAAGCTTCCCCTTCGAGCACTGGGCCCATCCTGGGAGAGGACGTGCGACACCTCTGCCCAGGATGTACATTGTTTCTGGTCCCAGAGACGACACAAGGGAACATCAAATGGCGGTCCGTCGAAGCCCACCAACAACAAAAAACAAACAGACAGGACAAAAGTTTTTAGATGGAATAATGATCAGCATGTTAATCCAGAAAAGATTCAAGCTGCAAAACAGGCTTTTTGCAGGTTTACCCTGACTTTTTGCCCCCATTTTGACTAATAGGTACTGGTGTAATGACTGTAAAGTGCCCGAGCCCTATTAAACAAGACTCAGAGCATGTGCTCTGACCCTTAAAATGGTGCATGGTTAATTGGCTTTTCCTCAATTGACATATCCTAACTTACTTTGAACTGCTAGTATATGGTACGAGGGGTACCCAGGTGTAGGAAGCTGTGTTTCTGTTGCAGTAACCCCCCCACTTTTTGCCAGATTTCTGATGCACTTTGACTTGATGTGCCCTGGGTCCCTGCCAATCAGGTTCCCAGGGCCTGTGTTCTTTCCCAAAACTGTACCTTTGTACCCCCAATTGGCACCTCTCTAGCCACATGTAAGTCCTTTGTAAAAGGTACCATGGGTACCAAGAGCACTATGAGCAGGGAAGGCCTCTAAGGGCTGCAGCACATATTGTGCCACCCTTAGAGGTCCTGTACCTTAGCACACACACACTGCCATTGCAGGCTGCATGCTTCGGTGCAAATAAAAATGAAGAGTCGACATTGCACACATTCCTGTGTTCTGAAATAATTGCAGCGATACAGCGCTCCATTTCCAATCGCACAGCCAATCACAAATTGTTGCAAACTCCTCTTGTTTCAACATCCGTATTTATTCCATGATATTCATGATTAAACAAGCTTTTCTTTACTGTTCACGATAAGGCTGACTGTAATCCCAATTTTTTCAAATGAAGCAGTTATGCCTATCCGGGCCTTTTACTGCGTCACGTGGGCAACTCAATTCATATTAGGCAGCTATAATTATAATAATGTCCCAATGCATTTCCGGCCTTTCCGCCCTTCGTCAGGGGTAGCTGTTAGATAAGAATGAAAAACCTTTATTAGTTTTGCATGTCAGTCGAGCTCTAATGTTTTTTCAAAAATGCATACCATCGTTCACTCATGTATAAAAACAATTATTGTTAAAGTGCCTAAACCTTTTTAAATGAATTATTCTTCCAACAAATATAGTTAACACCACTTCAAAAACAACACCTCAATCCATTAATTGTGCTACACCCTGCTCGAGTGTTCACAGAACGCGGTAACCTCCCCCACATCCATCCTCGATCTCATACCTGCCTTTATACCCGTGTTACTAAGCGAATCCTCAACCACCCAATGTTCTCTGTTTTCACTATTTTCACTATTTCCCCTACGTAAATCTGTCACCCCGCCCCACTACCAACTACGCTCCAACACCCAAGTGCGTATCTTATACCCTGGCCACATCCACTGGCTACTTCATGCTATCACCTCCCCCGTACACCATTCTTAACTGCATACCTGCTCTTACTTCATAGTTATTCCTAACCGGTCCAACGGCTCCTTTCTTCGTAACCGTATCGCCCAACAGATACACGAGCAACTAACCCCTCCCCATACTCGCAATTTAAACTCTTCCCCCAGCGTGACTTTCTCCGATCATTTGAAAAAATTGGGATTACAGTCAGCCTTATCGTGAACAGTAAAGAAAAGCTTGTTTAATCATGAATATCATGGAATAAATACAGATGTTGAAACAAGAGGAGTTTGCAACAATTTGTGATTGGCTGTGCAATTGGAACTGGAGTGCTGTATCGCTGCAATTATTTCAGAGTTCAGTAGACGTGCTTTGAGGTGAGGCACGTGTCCAGTCGGCACGCAAGCGTGGAATAAAATGAAGAACACAGAGAAAATGGATAAACATGGTGTGCATTCTGCTACCCCACAGTGATTACACATTCCTGTGTGCCATGCCTGCAACCCACTGCCTATGGTATAGGTAAGACACCCCTCTAGTTGGGTGCACTATACCACTGGTGAGGGTGCAGTTGCATGAGCACTGTACCCCTTCACCCTACAGTGTCTTAAGTCTATTCTTAGACATTGTAAGTGCAGTAAAGCCATAAAGAGTATATGGTCTGGGAGTTTGTCATTACGAACTCCACAGCACCATATTGGCTTTACTGAATTCTGGGAAGTTTGGTGGCAAACCTCTCAGCATAATAAACCCAAACTGATGCCAGTGTGGGATTTATTATACAATGCACACAGAGGGCATCTTTGAAATGCCCCATAAAAACTACCAGCCTCTGGTGGGTTCCCTGACTGGTAAACACCAGCCTTCCACCATGAGACAAGTTTCTGGACACCTGGGGTGGGAGCCTGCACTCCCTGAGTCCAGGAATATAGCCTTTCCTGGGCGGAGGTATTCACTCCTCTCCCAGGTCAGGAAGAGCCATTTGTGGTAGGGGAGCTTCATGGCCTTGCCGCCTTTGTAACACGACCCCCAGCCTCTCCTGCTATCAGGAGCAGGCCCCCTTCCTGACTCCCCTCCTTTTCGGTGGGAAGACTGGCGGGAAAAATTAGAAAAGCCCAGAAGGTGTGCCCACCTCTGCCAACCCCACCCCTCAGGTGGGGGAGGCGAGGTGAAGCCCACTCTTCAGTGCCCACTATCTTGCAGATGGCAGGCACTCTCCAATCAGAGTTAGGGATTGTGCCCACTCCCCCACGTGGGGTGAGCACACCAAGGGCGTAGTCACCCTAAGCCTATGGGCTACTGACCTCAAGACCACTAAAACACCCCTGAATACAGTATTTAGGGGTCAGTCCTGAACCAAGAAGGGAGATTCCCGCAACCTAGAAAGAAGAAGGACTAAAGAAGACGCCCACCAGAGGAGACTGCAGAGAAGAACTGACTTGGCCCCAGCCCTACCGGCCCGGCTGAAGTTTCCAGAGATCCTCCGCCAAAAGACTCTGAGCCTGCTGAGGACAAAGAAAAACGATGCCTGGAACCACCACTGCACCCAACACCTACAGCCAGAATTCGAGTGGCCTACGGTGCCAGCGAGGTCCCCCAGCGCTACAGAGTCTGAGTCCACCATGGGTTGACCCCTCCAGGACTCCCTGACGTCGCCTGCAGCCTCTACTCGGAGACCACCCCCAACTGCGAGGGGCTCGGTAAGGTGAAATCTGACCTCAAAAGACACCCCTGCATCCAGCTGCCCTGTTGGTTCCTCCCGGAAACTTTCCTGGACTGAGCCTGCAGCCAAAATCCAAAACCAGCAACTCCAATGAAAAACAACAGGGCACCCAACGCCAAAACAGCACCCTGCACCCGCCCGCCCCTGTGACGCTGTGGGTGTACCTTGTGTGCTAAATCAGATCCCCCTTTGCAGCCACAACCTTGTGGCCTGCTCGTGAGCAGCCACCAACCAGAGGCTCCCTATTGCCCATTGGATAACATTGGGCCTTAGCACTCTGCACCCGCCTGCTCTAGTGCCGCTGAGGGTGCTTTGAGAGTGCATCCTCGACCGTGGGGGAACCCTGGTTCTAACCCCAGAAACCCAACTCCCACAACCAAGTACTTACCTGTAAACCGATAACTTCATTTCCTCCCATAGGATTGCATTGACTGCTTTTCTTTGAAAATTCTTTAAAGTGTGGAGTTGATTTGTACGAAACCTTGAAAAACTGCAAATGTACAAAAACTGAATTACTTACCTTTTGTCTAGGAAATATCCCAGTGTGATATCTAGGCATATCACACTGACTAGCAAAAGTAACTTAAAAAGTAATCCAAGAAGTAACGTGTACAGTAATCTACAAAGTAACTGAAAAGTAATTTTAACTGTTGACTTACCTGTAAATCAACCACTTGCATTTGAACCTGCATTCAACTGTAATTCACTGCTTAAATCTTGCAAAGTATTATTTCACTTACCTGCACCAGGCCTGGCTTGTTTCTAGAAATAAAATAACGAAATAATATTTTTTATACAAACAAATTGTCTTCCCTGTGCTATGTTGTTGGAGGCCCACCATTGTATCTCTGCTTGCACCCTTTGTGTAACAATCACTAGATCCTCCCAACTTCCTGTGGCTTGAGACCAGCTGTTGGTAAGCCATTCTTGGAATGGGCGCATGTGTAGGCGTGCGTGAGGGATAAGTGGGATGCATGATGCCATCATGCCCATTAGTTTCATGACCTTCCTCACTGTCAGAGACTGACCCCTCTGGTAGAGGGTTGTTTCTTGATGGATCGCTTGTATCCTGGTCTGAGTGGGGTATGCCCTTGCTTTTGTTGTACTTAACCTTGATCCCAGGAAGGTTTTTTCTCTTTCTGGTGTTGTTGAAGATTTTTTGTGATTTATCAAGAAACCCATTGTTTGTAGCGTTTGGATCGCTTTTTGAACATGATTGTGACATGTTTGTTTTGAATGTCCCCTTATGAGCCAGTTGTCTAGATAGGGGTAGATGTGGATTCCCTCTCTTCTCAGGTGTGCCGCCACCGCGGCTAGACACTTTGTGAACACACGTGGAGCTGATTTTATTCCGAAAGGAAGTACCTTGAACTGGTAGTGTGTTCCGTTGTGCAGGAATCTTAGGTACTTTCTGTGTCTTTTGTTCATGGGGATATGCAAGTAGGTGTCTTTGAGGTCTATTGTTGCCATGTAATCCCCTTTTTGAATTTGTGGGATTATCTCTTGGAGGGTACACATTTTGAAGCGTTGTGTTAGTATGAACTTGTTTATGAACCTTAAGTCCATGATTGGTCTTAGAGTTTGATCCTGTTTGGGTATTAGGAAATATGGTGAGTAGTTTCCTGTGAAACGTTCTTGTCTTGGTACCTTTTCTATTGCCTGTTTTAGGCTTAGTTCCTTGATCTCTGCGCTTAGCAGTGTTTGTTCTGATTTCATGAATTTTCTTCTTTTTGGTGGGTTTGCAGGTGGTATGTTTGTTAGCTCTATGCACTACCCGTACTTTACCAAATTTAATATCCAATTGTTTGTTGTGATCCTTTCCCATTGTTTGTGGGAAAAGGATATTCTTCCCCCCCACTGGTGTCTTGTGTGGGTCCTTCCTTGTGATTAAGTCAGTTGGACCCATTTCCTCTTCTTCTAGAGGATTGGCCTCTTCCTCTGCCATTGCCTCTTCCTCGAAAGGGCTGCTTCTGTTGTTGTTGCCAACCTTGATAGCTTGTCTGCTGACCCATTTGTTGACTTGGGTTCTGCCCTTGAGTTTGTTGTGACATCTGTTGTCGTTGACCAAAGGTGCCTCTACCTGTTGGCTTTCTGTTATTGAATCCCCCTCTTTTAAAGGAACCTCTTAGCTGCAGGGCCCCCATTGCCCTTGCTGTTTCATTGTCCTTCTTTATCTGTTGAAGGGATTCATCTACTTCTTTGCTAAACAGTGCTTCTCCATTGAATGGCCTATTAATGATGGAGGTTTGAACTTCCTGCTTAAAACCTGAGATTCTGAGCCAGGCATGTCTTCTCAGGATGGTTCCTGTGCACATCTGCCTACTAGCAGTATCTTCTGCATCCAAAGCTGACTTCAGACATGTGTTTGCCACGTTCTTCCCCTCCTGGACAAAAGCTCTTGCCCTCTTTTTGTCCTCCTCAGGGAGTTTGTTCAAAAACTCCTCAATCTCATCCCACTGTTGGTGGCCATGTCTATTTAGTAGGGCATTTGAGTTAGCAATACGCCACTGTGTTGCCGCCTCCTTTTCCCTCCTTCTCCCCACCATATCCATCCTTTACTTTTTTTTTCTGGTGGAGGCGCGGTGTTGGAGACTGCATTTGCTCTCCTCCTGGCTGTAGTGACAATAATGGAGTCAGGCACTGTACGTCCCTGAATATATTTAGGGTCCTTTGAGGAGGGTTTATACTTCTTCTCCACTCTGGGGGTTACTCCCTTGTTTGAGGCTGGTTCCTTGAAGGCTTCTTTCCCTTGATCCAGACTACTGGGCAGCATAGGAAGGTATTGTGTTCCTTTTGTAGCTGGTGTCAGGGTTTCTAGCAAGAAACATGTGTCCCCTTTTTCTTCCTCTAAAGGTACACCAAAATGATTTGCTGCCCTTTTTACAATGTAACAAAACTGTGGGAACCCAATATACCCTTGGAGGCTTGGGCAAATAAACAATTGTAAAGGTAAAGATGCCTGCAAGGGATTTTATTTAATAATCTCAGGCAATTTTCTGGTGTGTTACTGATATGTTAAGTCCCAAGCAGTGACTAATCATAAAACAAATTGTAGCATAAATGTAATCATTCATACAATGAATATATTTCAAAAAGCAATAAAAAATTGCAACACGGGTATATCTTCTTTTCTAAATACAAAAATTTAATTTGTAACAAAAATGTGAGGGTACATTTAAAGATAATAAAACATCATGATGGAGGATACATAAAGAAACCTACACAATCATAGATGTCAACAACCATTCCAAATTATATCACAGAGGGAACATGAGTCTACTAAACAGAACAACGAACCCTCAAACAAATTAAATATTGTGGAATTGGAGGTAGTAGTCGACGTTTCGGTCTGTTATGGTGATTACATCCGTCAGACCATCTTCAGGACATATGATTGTTAATAAAACAAGTCCCTCAAGCCTATTTTGCAAATCTGTTCAAATCTGATTTATCGAGATTTGAAAAATGAAAAACCTCACACGTAGGCACTATCTACGAGGAAGCCAAGCCTGGCAACCCTCAATATATAAAAGCGATCAATCACTCTCACGGTTATATCCAATGTCGGAAAGCACCAATCAATTATGCCTCCAAAGGATGCAGATTGCAAGGCGAAGAGCACTCTTACAGGACGTCCCGAAAACAATAGTTAGCCGGAAGTGAACTATTGTTTTCGGGACGTCCTGTAAGAATGCTCTTCGCCTTGCAATCTGCTTTTATATATTTTATATATTGAGGGTTGCCAGGCTTGGCTTCCTCGTAGATAGTGCCTACGTGTGAGGTTTTTCATTTTTCAAATCTCGATAAATCAGATTTGAACAGATCTGCAAAATAGGCTTGAGGGACTTGTTTTATTAACAATCATATGTCCTGAAGATGGTCTGACGGATGTAATCTCCATAACAGACCGAAACGTCGACTACTACCTCCAATTCCACAATATTTAATTTGTTTGAGGGTTTGTTGTTCTGTTTAGTAGACTCATGTTCCCTCTGTGATATAATTTGGAATGGTTGTTGACATCTATGATTGTGTAGGTTTCTTTATGTATCCTCCATCATGATGTTTTATTATCTTTAAATGTACCCCTCACATTTTTGTTACAAATTAAATTTTTGTATTTAGAAAGGAAGATATACCCGTGTTGCAATTTTATTTGCCCTTTTTACAATGTCATTATAGAAAGCTATGTCATCTGGAGGGGAAGCTTTCGAAGGGTAACAGCAAATTTCTTCTTCTGGGCTCTTGGTGTCGAGGTCGTTCCACGTATCCTTGAAAGTTTACGAGTTTTCCTCTTCTTCAGGTATGTCTCCGTATTCCTCAGGTTCCTCGCCTCGAGGCTCAGGGGTTGGAGGTGAGTCGAAGATAACTTCCTCTTCTCCCTCGGCGTCTTCTGCCTCTTCGGCATCGACGTTCTCTGGTTCGGCAGCCGGTGTCTTTGGGATTCGAAAGTCCTTCAGTGAGGCGTCGAAATCCCTCTTCTTTTGTAGAAGCGTTGCCATTTTCTCCTCGAGTCTTTTCCTTTTTCTTTCGACCTCGAGGGCCCTCTCGGCGTCGGAGGCCGGAGATGGGCCTGTCTTTGATTTCGGCGTGTCCACAGCGTCTTCGGCAGGAATGCTGCGCAGGCCTCACAGTCCTTCTCCTGATGTTCTTAAGGCAGGCAAAGGTTGCAGACGTCGTGTGGGTCACGTTGAGCGTACTTGTGGTGGCACTTGGGGCAGAACTTGAAGGGGGTATTCTCCATGACCCCTACCTCGCCATTTGTGGACCGGAGTGGTCCTCTGGTGTTCAACCGAAGCTCTGCTCCTGCCTCCGGTTACGACGTCGATGATCGATGATATTTCTCGGCAATCTTCTTCTTTTTCAAAGTTTTTGGGGAAAATCGAAAACTTTCTTCGGAGCTTCCCGTATTGCTTCCAGACCCAAGGGCGGAAAAAATAATCTGGGATGGCCACCACGCACATCGACATCCAGGATACCGTCTGACGTCACACAGGGGACGTACTTGGCACCAAATGCTGGTCGACAGCGACCAAAATAAGAAAAAAAAACAAAGACAATTCCGGACCCAACCACTAGATGGCGGAATAATGCACAGCATGTGAATCCAGAAAAGGATTCACGCTGCAAAACAAATGCTTAACACTACCCTCTGATTAAGCCTTACTGCTCGCCCACACTATCACAAATAGAGAGTAAGGTATTATCTACTTTTACCTCTGCCTACCTTTGGGGTTCCACTGGACTCTGTGCACACTATACCTTACTTTGGCATAGTGTATACAGACCCAGCTTCCTACACCAGGGCCTGTAAATTAGTGTGTTGTAGGATGCTGACTCTTCATATGGTATACTAAAAAGAGGTATACTGTGCAAGGAGTCCAGGTGTCCCTTGTGAGTGGACAGGGGTTTGCTACAGCAATCCCAATGTGCTCTTCTAGGGGGTAGTGTGGTTGAGCAGCCTTAGGCTTATCAGAGAGGAGTGTTAGACATCTCCAATACACACAGTCAATAAATGAAGCACACGACTCAATAAGGAGGTCCACACCAACTTTTAAAAATATCAGTTATCTTTATATAACTTTTGGCACCAAGATCATCAAAATCAGGTAAGTACGTTTCAAGTTATGAATTTTTACAGATTTTAAAAATCCACACAGTGCAATTTCTGAAGCGGTAATGTTATCTTATGGAGGAAAGACATACACTACATCCATGTACTTCACAGCAACTTACGGGACCAATCTCCTGGACTTAAGGTAAGTATGGGGCAAGGTCCAAGGAAGTACCAACAGGTCACCTGGGGCAGCACGGGGGCGGCCAGGTCCAGAGGTGCTTTTCAGCATTGGGTGCCCAATGTTATCCTATGGGGAAAAAAGATGTATTGCATTCGGGCACTTCACAGCAACTTACAGGACCAATCTCCTGAACTTAGAGGTGCCCGCTGAAAACCTACCAACTACTAGTGTGATGACTGACTACTCCTAGCCAGCCTGCCACCACAGACTGGTTTCTGACCCCCAGGGGTGAAGGCCTTTGCTCCCAGGAGGTCAGGAACAAAGCCTGCTCAGGCAGAGGGTGTTTACACCCTCGTCCACAGGATGACCTGCAAATTAGCATTCCAAGGCAGGGAGCTTCAAAGAGCCCACTGTCTTTGGTATGCAAATCTGGCTTCCCTCACAGGAAAGGATACCAACCCCCCTGACCAGGGCACATTTGGTGCCTGGACAGGTGGGGAAATTAGTTGTCAGAGAGGCGTGTTCACTCTCAGGCTAGACCCCCTAATGTGGGCTACCTGATGTGGACATGAAAATTAAAAGTCTGCGATCTTATTGATTGCAGAATTAGGAACTCTGGCACAGGGTTATGCCCATTTTCCATAGGAAGTGGTCATACAGAAGGCGTAGTGAGCCCAGTGGTAAGTAGACCATTGGCTACTACCCTACACTCCCCTAACACCCTTAAATCTAGTATTTTGGGGAGCCCCTGGCACCAGAAAATCAGAATCTGCCAACCTGAAAGAAGGAGATTGAAGAGCCGCAGAAGCAAGAACAGAGGGCCAGCAACCGTCTTGGCGCCAACCCTGATGGCCTGCCTGCTATCTTCAACAATTGTGCCAAAGACGACTTGTCCTGCAGCTGCTTGTGCCTCCAAAAGCCTGGAAGGACTGCCAGACTTCACCCAAGACCCAGGAAATTCCGTGGAGTAGCGAAGCTGCTCCCCTGCAGGCACCTCAGAAGAGCTGCAAGGACTCCCGGCCGCCAAAAACCAGACACTGGAAAGAACCACTGCACCTGGGCCACCTAGCCTGAGACGCCAACGGTCCCAAGACCCTCCAGAGACGAAACCCACCTTGGGTTTACCAACAGTGGACTTTCTGACACCGCCTTCAGCCTCTTTGTGCAGACCCCCTCTACTGTGAGTGTCTCCAGTCATGAAAACCCAACACCTAAGAAGATGTCTGCAGCCAGCCACCCTGGGCTGAGGAGAAGGACTAAAGGACACAAGGGGGCTCAGGTGTCACAATGCTTGGGGATGTAGGGAACTACATCCTCGAGCATCGTGAGACCTAAGCCCCCTTGTTGGTTCAGCCCAACTGGCCCCCCAGTCCCAGCTTGCAGTCTTTTTTTGACTGGACCATTCCCTATTGACTTACACGGGGCACCCGATGCTGAAAAGCACCTCTGCACCCAGCCGCCCCAATGCTGCCCGAGGTGACTTGTTGGTGCTGCCTCAGACCCTGCCCCAGTCTCACCTTATGTCAAGAAGACTGGTCCTGTAAGTCACTGTAAAGTACTTGTACGCAGTATACGTCTTTCCTCCATAGGATAACATTACCGCTCCAGAAACTGCACTGTCGACTTTTAAAAACTCTAAAATATCATAACTCAAAATGTACTTACCTGATCATGATGATCTTGGTGCCTAAAATTATATTAAGATAAGTGCTATTTTTATAAATTGGTGTGGATCTCCTTATTGAGTCGTGTGCATAATTTATTGACTGTGTGTATGCAGCAGATGTCTAACACTCCTCTCTGATAAGCCTAAGGCTGCTCGACCACACTACCCGATAAGAGAGCACCTTGGGAATGCTAGAGCAAGCCCCTGTCCATTTATAAGGGATACCTGGACTCTTTGCACAGTCTAACTCTTTTTGGTATACCATATAAAGAGCCAGCTTCCTACAGCCTGCAATGTGTTATTGGCCCTATTGCCGGGTATGAGGGTCTCATCCAAACTCTGTGGATGTAGGGACATCCGAATAGCCAATGTCTTGAATAAGAATATTGTGACTCGGCTAAATACTAATGGGGTGGTGTGAGAAAGTGCCCTCTTTCTTGCATGGTATGCCCCCACTTTTTGCTGAATTGCTGATGTGCTTTGACTGAGTGTGCCCTGGGCTCCTGCAAATCAGGTACCCAGGGCCTGTGTTCCTTCCCTTAACTGCATTGAAGCCTAAACCCAATTGGGATCTCTGGCCACAGGTAGGCCCCTGGTAAATGGTACCACAGGTACCCAGGGCACTGTGACCAGAGAAGGCCTCTAAGGGCTGCAGCACTTATTGTGCCACCCTTAGAGGCCCTGTACCTTTACACACACACACTGCCTTTGCAGGCTGCGTGTCTTGGTGCAGAACAAAGTGAAGAGTCGACATGGCACACATCCCTGTGTGCCATGCCCACAAACCACTGCCCTGGCATACATCAGTCACCCCTCTAGCTGGGTGCCCTATGCCAGTGATGAGGGTACAGGTGCATGAGCCCTGTACCCCTACAGTACCCAGGTCCATTCCTGGGCACTGTAAGTGCAGTGCTGCCATTAAGAGAATATGGTGCTGGGAGTTTGTCATTACGAACTCCACAGCACCATAATGGCTACACTGAAGCCTGGGAAGTTTGGTATCAAACTTCTCAGCACATTAAACCCACACTGATGCCAGTGTGGGATTTAATGTAAAATGCACGACAGAGGGCATCTTAGAGATGCCCCCTGAAACTCGACCAACTCCCAGTGACCTGACTGAGTGGCTGCCGAGGCTGCCACCACTGGACATGTTTCTGGACCCCTGGGTCGGGAGCTTGTCGCTCTCGGGGGCCTGAAACAATGCACATCCTGGGACGAGGTGCCAAGCCTCCTCCCCCAGGATGGGCAGGGTTCACGAAGGAGAAGCTTCAAAGGCATACCGCCTTTGTGAGCCTCTCCAGACCACTTGTTGTACTCAGCAACTGGTCCCCACTGGTTCTACCCCCCACTTTGGGCGGGAGACCCGGCGGGAAAAACAAAGTGAGGAAGAGAGGTGTGCCCACCTCTGCCAACTCCACCCCTAAGGTGGGGGAGGCGAGGTGAAGCACAACCTTGAGTCCCCGCCTTCTTGAAGATGGGGGGACCCAGCCAACCAAGGACAGGCTCCTGCCCCCCTCCCACTGGAGAGTGGCAGAGTAGGGGGTGTACCCACCCCAAGGAAGGGACCCATTGGTCCCTGCCCTTTACCTACCTGTAACGCCCCTAAATTCAGTATTTAGGGGCACCCTGAACCTTCCTTCCTCAGATCCAGCAACAACAAGAAAAGGAAGAAGAAGGACGAGAAGCCGTGCAGAGCTAACAAGAGGACGACGCCCACTGACTTGGCCCCAGCCCTACAGGCCTGTCTCCCCTCGAACCTGCTCCTGCAAAACCCCGGCGTGTCCAGCAGCCAGCAACCTCAAAAACCCCGGAGGACCTGCCTGCCTTCACTTTCCAAGCTGATTCTCCCGTGAACACCGGACGTGTTTGAACTGCAGCTTCTGGTGCCAGCCAGGAACCGCGAATACCGCACACTCTGCACCCGCCGAATCCGGCCCGAGCTCGAGTGGGCAAATACCCAGAGGAGGTCCCCCCGGCGATCCTGACCCGACGACCCCTGACCTGCCTCAAGCCTCCTGACGACGCCTGCAGCTTCAATCCAGAGGACCCCCCCTACCGCGACCAGAGCGGGTAAGAAAATCCGATGTCCCAAGGCACCCCTGCACCCGACGCCCCACGGCCTTGTGTGCCCAAAGCAACAGTGCCTAACCAACCCTCTACATCCCAACTTACCCCTCGAAGTGGTGGTTGCGCCTGGAAGATCCTCGTCCCCGAGCCTGCAGTGTTTCTTTGTCCCGGAGAATCTCCAATGAAATCAACAGGGCACCCGACCTCAAAACAGCAACCTGCACCCGGCCGCCCTAGTGCCGCTGAGGGTGCCCATTTGGTGCTAACTTGGTCCCCAACGTGCCCTGAGCTTAACCCTAGGAGCTTTGCTCCCACAACCCAGTGGCCTGCTTGCCAGCAGCCACCAACCGGAGTCCCCCTATCCTCCATAGGATAACATTGGGCCTCAACACTCTGCACCCGGCCGCCCTAGTGCCGCTGAGGGTGCAACAACAGTGCATCACTGACCCTGGGAGACCCCTGAGTCTAACCCCAGAACCCTAACTCAAAAGACCGATTACTTACCTCAAAACCGATAACTCATTTTTCCTCTTGGGATAACATTGACACTTTTTCTTCCAAAAAGTTTGTGTCGACTTTTGAAAACTGCAAATATTCCTTAAAAATCAGCTGAATAACCAAAACGCATTTTTTCAACTGTTTTCAGGAAATGTCCCAGTGCTGAATCTAGGATCCAGCACTGAGTAAGAAAAAGTATCGATAACCTAACTTACCTGCTAAGTGAATTTCCTCCCATGGGATAACGTTGGTGATTCTATGTGAAAAAAGTTTCAAAGTGTCAACTTTTGAAATGCAATAATATTCTTTAAAAATCGTACAAACTACGAAAACGTAATTACTTACCTGTTTTAAGTAAATGTCCCAGTGCTGAATCTAGGAGTCCAGCACTGGATTACAAAAGTAACGTTAAAGTAACTTACCTGCGAATTGAATTTCCTTCCATAGGATAACATTGGTGGCCCTAGGTGAAAAAGTTTCTAAGTGTCCACTTTTGAAATGCAATAATATTCTTTAAAAATCGTACCTTTAACCAAAACGCATTTACTCACCTGTTTTCAGGAAATGTCCCAGGGCTGAATCTAGGATCCAGTCCTGTGTTAGTAAAAGTAATCTGAAAAGTAATTTACTGCATTTTACTTAAAAAGCCCATTCTATTGAATGTACTATACCTGCAATGTGTTGCAAACTGCTTACTTAAAACTGTAACCAAAACCAGTACAAGTTACACTGCAATTTTGAACTGTGTTCATACAAGTAATTTACTACTGAAAAGTATTTTGATGCTTACCTGTGCCAGGCTTGCTTGGTTCTAGAAATAAAACAACAGTATATTTTTTATACAAAACAATTGGCCTAGAGTTCAGTTCTTGAGTGTGTGGATTCATTTGCTGACTGAGTGTGTACATCAAATGCTTTACACTGTCCTCTGATACTGCCTTACTGCTCAACCAAGCTACCACTTTAGAGAGTAAGGTTCTATCTAACTTTAACCTCTGCCAAACCTCTGGAGACCCTTGGACTCTATACACACTGTACCTCACTTTGGTGCAGTATATATAGAGCCAGTTTCTTAAGGTGGCCGAAGGAGGTGCTCACTCTAGTGAAAAATAAATATGTACTCACTCAGTGGGTATTTTCATTGCCCTTGAGTGGGAATGGCCTGCGTTGAAACGTCTGCTCGCGATGCACGAGCCGCCGTGATGACCGCATGTAAGGGCCCTAATAGTCAGAAATTGTAGACAGCCACCTAGTAGTATGGGGCTGGCATGGGGGAGCATGAGACTATCATACCTGAAAATAGGGTTGAAACGCCATTGACAGTAATAATTAACATACAAATAACTTGGCAATTATGGCAAAAGGACTATCATATATTCAGAATTTGTTACAAACACACAAGTACTTTTGTTTCACCGTCTATTTGTTGTTAATATCCTTTTGTTGTGTTTCTTTCTTTTAGCTGTGAAACATTCAACTTTTCATAACTTTGTGACAAACTTTCATATTAATTGCAGATAAACATTTTTTGTGTTAAGGAACAAGTGTGATGGTTATTAATGTTCAGCTGATATCACATCTATTGAATAAGGCGATTTTGCTTTTTACTGAAAAATTGTCTAGATGATACTTATGAGAACCATTGCTTTTAAAGGTGAGGAGGTGTCTTTTTGGGCCCACACCTGTGCAGTTACAATGTGAAATGTCATTTGTACCCCACATCTTTTTTTGCCCTCAGCTTGACGAATTCGCAAGTAACTTGTCATGCTTAACCCCAATCAAATGAACATTTTTATTGGAACGTTTCGTGCAGATCTGTCAAACTGCATCAAGGTGTTTGAGAAAACCAAAAATGCCTTTTGAGCAGAAACTTTGACCTGACCATAACTACACAGGTGCTATTGCTGCCTGTGCAACATAAACAGAAAGGCAGGCAAACAGTGATAGATAGATAGATAGATAGATAGATAGATAGATAGATAGATAGATAGATAGATAGATAGATAGATAGATAGATAGATAGATAGATTATGGAAACATGCCAGGATAACAATGCAGTTCAATAGAAGATTGTTTATTTATAGCCTTTGTAAATGGATTTCCTTTAAATTGTAAGTAGGTGTGGGACACCTTACCGGAGCTCTGTTGTAGAGCTGTGATTGTACGGACTAAAGTCCCTCCCACGCATAACTTCCAACATAACTGAGCCATTCTTCTGTAGGTCTTCAAGCGTATTATTTAACAAAATTATATCAGATGCCAGCGACTCATTTAATGTTGATGCCACTTCAGCATACACTGAATAGGAGAAAAACATTCCCAGAAAGGAACACATGAAAATGATGACAAAAACCTATCAACCTATCACAGAATATGAAAAAAACATTATATGCACCATCTGCATTTAGCTTACGCGCCCCCACCAAACACAGGATGTCACCTGTGTATCTATCAATGTCAAGGAATCCTTTTGCAGTGAAAAGAGGACTTCTGAAACATTCAGAAAGCACAGCATTCTTTGTTTATCAGAAATGTATTCATTTAAATAGCAATTTTTATTTTTAGCTGAAATTTAACTTGAAGGCAGTGATCTGAGGTCACTAAATGAAAGGTTACACAATGATGAGTCAGTAAATCACTGTTGTTGGTTTGCCTTTGGGTGGAGATGGGAATGGGGAAGTCGGGGTGAGACACAACATGGAGTCAGGTTAAGAGACATGGCTGCCAGGTGCCATTTTCCATGGGGAATTACAGGACATAGCATGTTCAAACAAAAACATTCAGAAAAGCTTGAATGTGTTGGTAGCCAAAGATCAAATGCTTTATAACGGAGGTCTATTGTCCTTATCGTGTGTGTGACATGGATGAAGAATGTGTATGTTTCAACAGCATTTGAAAAATTGTGGGGCCAGTTGCACCTTTTTTTCATGCAGCACATTATGGTGGTTCTTCTTTGGGGATGTTGGCTTAATCCATGTTGAAGACGACAGCCTCCATTAAGCCTCCCTTAGTTCTAATCCCTGAAACCTGTTAGACTGTCAAAAACCACTTCCTTTGTTCAGAGAAGATTTCCCTATGCCAGAATAAAACCGACCCATCTACCACTTTCTGTATAGTTCCTGGTCCTATGCAATAAAAACAGATGAATATCGCTGTCAGAGATGCAATCCACAAATCACCTGAAACCAGTTCAAAACTGGTCTGAGCTATGATTCTCGCCTACAGAACCCCGAAAAACTAGACAACAACAGGAATGCAAGCTTCTCCAGGACAGGTAGCTTGTAATCTTTAAAATAAGGCAGGACTCTGGTTGGCTTCTCATCTTGGCCACAAGAGGAGGATAAGTACTGACCCCCTTGATCAGTACTGGGTAAATTATCTGTAGAGAAAGCCAGGTAGCCAATCCTAAAATGATGTCCTAGGTTCTTCCTGGGATTGTAGTTATGGCAGACATCTGTGTTACGTCAATATACATAGAGGTAGTCTAAGGAGTCTAAGGATAAGTCTCCTCACTTCCCTCACATCCCAGAACTGGCTTTTCCCTTTCCGCCTGACCACTAGTGCTGCAATATCAGATTGCTCTTCTTCATAGTGGCATATTTCCCTTCTCTGCTTACGTGATCATACACTTCTTTGCTGTAAAGTACTGCCATCCTTCATACGGTGAGGGCAACATTCCCTGCAAGAGCCACTACAGGAAGGCCAAGGGAAAGTAAATGCTATTCTCTCGTGGCCAGAGGTAGCAGTGAGCTTCACAGGCTCCTCCCACAGAGGTTTAAAAAGAGAAAAGGTTCATTGAATTCCTTATCCCTCAACTCTACTATACAACCCCAATGTAATGGATTGTATTTTATTTTCTGTATGAATGTTTGATTGATTACAAAGGGCTGACTATAGTTGGAAACTTTACCAAAATGACTTTAAATAATAGTATGAATGAATAAAATCACCTTCCAACAGGAAAATGGACAGGATTTACTACCTGCCAATTATCAGCTTATTAAATGCTTCTTTGACAGGGCTGCAGAAAAATGCAACACAGTCATCTAAATTCATGGTAATGCCATAAGAGCATTACCATACCGAAAGTCGACTGATGTAGATCATACAGTAAATAAAGTGAGTCATATATACACAGCAGCACATCACCTCTGATGGTTCCTTGTAATTTGTCAATCTTTGCGGCCACCTCTTTCGTCTTCTGGAGAATTAGTTCTGAAGAACTATTCAGCTCCTTTCCTGTCTCAAAAACTTGAACCACCTATTGAAAGAAAGAAGTACCTTTAACTAAACAAACATTTTGTAAGTGGCTTGAGGCTTCCCAAGTAAACAACTGAGTCTTCACAGCATGTTTTATATGTAAAACTATGGATCTGTCGTGTGTTCCCAGGAACCTAAAAAGCTGAGTCATTAATTACAACATGGTTCCTACAAATTCATTTAGAATAGTGTCTAGTCAGTAACGGATTTACTAGAGGGTTCTGTGGTCCTGGAGCACAGAGAGAATCAGTCACATATTTTCACTCAATTCATTATTTTCAAAGGTAAACAGAAAGATATGGACCATGACCATTACAATTGTCATATCAGAAGGCTTTTGTATTATCCTGTCAAAAAGCATTGCACAAATAACCACTATAAAATCATTGTGGGTGCTACAGTAGCGTATGAGGTGATAACGCAGTGCTTAGGTAAAATGTGGTGAAATGTAAAAATGTGATGAACATGTGTGAAAACAGCACTGGGCTGAACAACAATTCCTTAAATGGAAGATAGAGAGACAGCACAAGTTGGAGACCTTTTTCTTGAACACCCAGTCTGCCCTTGTCCATGATCAATGTGCACAGGTCTGCAAGTGTGCTCATAATAACCGTGCTAGAGTGGGATTTGTTAATCATTCAGTTTGAGTAATGGGTAGAGGTAACATGATAGTATTTAAAGAAAGTGAAAAAACACCTTATAGTTTTGCTGGAAGCATGTAGTGGACTACAGTGTACACTGTGAGCATTAGGAACGGAAACTTTACAAGTTGCTTCAATGTTTTGTTATCTGTATTTATTTTTATTGCAGATGGTCTTTATTTTTTTCTTGAGCCCTCGTTAGCTCTCTGCCTCACAATCGATGGGTAGGGCATGGGCTTTTTCCCCATTAGGACCTTGCAACACCTATGGTGATTACTACTTTCTATGCCTACTCAACCTCTCCTCATAAGGAATCACAACCAGAAGTCAAGGGAAAGGATTCTGGAGCCACCTATAGCTTCACTTCACCCAAAGCTCAGCAATATTGGCTATGGGGAGGCCCTTAAAAAGGCCCTTTAGTGCTGGTTTTCTCCAGACTGAAAAAAGCCAAGAAAAGAATTAGTTCCCGGCACGCAAGCTGCTGACTACACAGAAAGGAGATGAGCCGCCATGGCATAGAGACAAGACCCAGTTATGTGACATGCTTGAGACTTGAGAGGATGGCTTTCCCAAGCGCCATGAGAATCTACAACATTGTTGGCCTAACCCATACCTGTTAAGCCGCTCTACAAAATCTGCATCAACAAGAGGGCTGAAGATGTGCCAGAGAAAATGAAGGACTGCACCTGCTGGTGAGCCTGTACAGCCCAGCAACCTGCCCACTGTACTCCTGCACTACAGAAAGAGGTAAGCACCTGGACAAATGATACAGAAGAGGATAAGACCTTTGCCAGAAAAGAGCTTCTTCAACATTCCCCCAACCCATTATTTGTAACTTCAGTAGGAGGTGGAATGGGATCGGATAGGCAGGAGGGAGTACAAGGTGAAAGGGAGCAGCAAATGTCAACAGGCGTTTTTGATTAATTGGATTTGAAATAAAAGGAAAAAAAAGGGCAGGCCATGAACGTCAACTCACACCCTGAGACTGTTGAATATACACTTATCGGGTTGTTAAAAGAGCTACAACAAGAACCAAATAGATTTCTAGGTGCTATGTCTCTGCACGTGTTAGATCAGAAGTCTTTTCTACAATTTCTTAATAAGAGTGCATCTTAATAAGTTCAATAATTTAAATCTCAAACAGCATAAATGTTAGTGTACTTGTCACATGCACAACTAAAGATACCTTTTCGTATAGCTTAGAAGCCTCATCAGTAACGCCAGCAAGCATTTCTTTATTCCTCACCAAGGAATAGGATGCATTAACTCTTGAAGATAAGGACTCCTTTAGAAAGCAAAAGACATTCTCAAATAAGAAACTCATTGTTTTGAGACATGCACAGACTATCATACTCACTGTCACTGACAAACAAATGTAGCTTTTATTGGGCTTGCCTGCAGCCATTTTTTCTTCCTTTAGAAAGTCTTTTTGTGTTTCAATTTTTCAGAATACCTCTTGCACATATGTTCAGAACATACAACCTGTTAATACAATACAGTGTGCTATGCATGTCTTTCACTCATTGATATACACTATCCCCTCTTGAATTGAAATGGGTTTAAGAACATGATACTTACCTTCGGTAATGCCTTATCTGGTGGAGACTCAAACTAGCTGCAGATTCCTTATCCCTTACCTTAGAATTATCCCCAGGCGTCAGACTGGATCTGGAAATCTTTTGTGCGCAGTACCCCTGCACACAGGCAGGTGACATAGTTCAGCTCTGCTTTTCATGACTTTCTACGCCAGGAATGTGGAGGCACGAAGAACACTGTCCACTGGTGTGGAAAACAAGGGCCCTGAAAGGGGAACAGCCTTGCCCCTAGAAATCCGTTCGCAGAGCGGGGAGGATGGTTGGGTCGGTAAGGAGTCTGCAACTAGACCAGATAAGGCATTACAGAAGGTAAACTTGTTCATCTAATAGAGACTTCTAGCCACTGATTTCTTACCTTACAATAGATACCCAAGCAATACCTCCCCAGAGCTGGGTCTGCCAAACCGTTTCACACTAAAAAGTCCTGCAGCACTGAATGAGCAAAGTGCCTGTCCCGATGGACCAGACTGTCCAGGCAGTAGTGCTTGAGAAGCCCACACTGCTGCCTGGCAGATGTCCACTACCATAACTCCATGTGCTAATGCAGTGGTCGCAGCCTTGGCTCTGGTGGAATGAGTATGCAAGTCCTCAGGGGGTTGCTTCTTGGCCAATGTGTAGAAGACTTTAATGCAGAGCACGATCCACTGGGAGATGGTCCATTTTTGCATGGCCATTACTTTCTTTGCTTCGACATACCCAGCGAAATGTTGATCAACTACCCGGAATTCTTTCGTAGAGTCAAGGCAGAACAACAACACTCTTTTTGGGTCCAGTCAGTGGATTCGCTCCTCTTCTGTAGAGGGATGTGGCGGAGCTAAAAGGTATGTAGGGTGATGGACTGACCTACATGAAAGGGAATGACAACTTTTGGCAGGAAGAAAGCTCTAGTACGAAGAACCAGCCTTTCTGGGAAGATGTTCAGGTATGAAGACTTAAATGACAAAGCCTGATGCTCAATGACCCTCTGGGCAGATGCTATCACCACTAGGAATGCCATCTTGATGGTAAGTAGCCTGAGAGGACAGTTGTGCAGTGATTCAAAGGGAGCGCACATCAGAAACGTGAGTAGTAGATTAAGATCCTACTGAGGCAAGATGATGGGTGAAGGTGGAACATGTGTTGCAGACCTTTCAAAAACCTATTTACAACGAGGGATTTGAACAGAGAAGGCTCACCAGGAAACAGCAGAAAGGCTGAGATGGCAGAAAGATCGCCCTGTTAAGTGCCCAAAGCAGAGCCCTGCCGGGCTAGAGAAAGAATGAACAGAAGAACCTGAGAGAGGGGAGCAGAAAGAGGGTCAGCCTGTTTCTCTGTACACCATGCCACAAATTTGCTCCAACAGCAGGCGTATTCTGTCTTGGTAGAGGGACACCTGGCTGCAAAGATAACATTGCAGACGTTGAGCAGAATGTCAAAAGCTGTCAACTGTCACCACTCAATCTCCACGCATGAAGGTGGAGCATTGACAGGTTCGGGTGGAGAACCCTCCTCTGCTGCTGTGGCAAAAGACCCTCCCAAAGAGGCAGCCTGGTCTAAGGACCAATGGCCATGCTGGACAGCTCGGGATACCAAATGCTCCAAGCCCAGTCTGGAGCTGTAGGAAACTGGCTTTTGTTGCAGTTATCCTCTCGCTTTTTGTCCCCTTTTCAGCTACTAGATGCTTATTTTCGACTTTGACAGTGCACTGAGGCCTGCTAACCAGACCTCAGTGCCAGTGCTCCTTCCCCAAAACAAGGTGGTGTCTAATTGTGCTACAATTGGCTAAGGACTTTAACACATGTGTAAGTCCCTAGTAAATGGTATCCCAGGTACCTAGGGCATGAGTGCTAAAGAGGGTCCCAAAGAACTGCAGCACATTTTATGCCACCCTAAGGGACCCACACACAAAATCCACACATACTGCCATTGCAGGCTGTGTGACATGGAACAAACCATGAGTGAAAACAGGACATGACACTCTCCTGTGTGTCATGCCAAAGTCACTGCATCTAATATATGTAAATCACCCCTACAGCAGACCTTTGAGCACTAAGGCAGGGTGCATTATATTTTAAGTGAGGGCAAATCTGCATGAGCAGATATGTCCCTGTGATGTTTAGTTCTATTACTGGATATTGCAAGTGAGCAGTGAAGCCATTATTAGGTATGTACTGGGCATTTGTCAAAAAAAGTTCCCCAGCTACATAATGGCTTCACTGAAACATATGGTGTTTGGTATCAAAAACCTCGTATTAATAATCACACACTGATTCCAGTGATGGATTTATTAATACATGTACCCAGAGGGTACCTTAGAGGTGCCCCCTAAAACCTACCAGCCCTCTAGTGTGCTGGCTGACTGGTCCAGTCCAACCTGCCACCACAGACGAGTTTCTGACCCCCAGGGGTGAGAGTCCATGCTCTCAGGAGGTCAGGAACAATGCCTGCTCTGGAGGGAGGTGTTTTACACCTCCTCCAGGAAGGCTGGTAAATAAGCATTCCAAGGCAGTGCCCACCCTCAGGCTAATTCCACCCCTAAGTGGGCTCCCTGATGTGGATACGAAATGTAAAAGTTAGCCATCTTGGTGATGGCAGAATTAGGAACTCTGGGACAGGGTTATGCCCACTTCCCAAAGGAAGTGGTCATATAGGGGGTGCAGAGACCCCAGGGGTAAATACCCCATTGGCCACCGGCAGCTGGAGACTTTTACAAGTGGTGAGTACAGACATGCTTAAATTTGCATTGCAGAGTTGATCAGGGCACATTCTATTTATAGGTACATTTTATTTATATAGAATGAGCACCAATCACCCTTGCAATGCAAATATAACTTTATTTACAATAAATAAACATAAAGAAATATCCTTTCTTGACGAGCTGATCCTCCGGACTCGTGCTGCCAGCAACGATATGGATGCTGGGTAATAGTATTTCAGCCAAGCACTGCTGTAATGCTGCTTGTAATACCAAACAGAATAATAGTACCGCCAAGATTGGCTGGGTGAGGGAAACACAACGTTCTGTTGGAGACTGATGGGGCTGTGTTGAAGCTCTTTCAGCTATCACGTAGAGTTCATTAAAAGTCAGAACTGCGCATGTCAGTCTGGCCACGGCAAAAACATGGCCAATCTGACATGAGCAGTTCTTTAATGCAGCCTCAGTCAATCTCCACATTGTCCATAGCCCCGCCCCTAAAGGAACCAAATGCTTTGGGATAAGGAGTCTGGGGTGTAGTGGCTCGCAGTGGAGGTTAATGCCCCCACGCTCATATGGATGAGCCGCCACTGTTATTGGCTACTCTAGATAACATTGCAGACTTGGCAGGTCTAGAATAGGATGAAGGCCTCTGTCTTTTTTGGGCACCAGAAAGTAGTGGGAAGAACAACCATGAGCTACGTCTGGCGTTGACACCCTCTCTATGGCTCTCTTGGCCAAGAGAGCCCCCACTTCCTGATGGAGAAAGGAGAGATGGTCCTCCGTCAGCCTGTTGCAAGTGGGTGGCATGGGTGGAGGGATAGTCATGAACGGGAGGGAATAGCCCGTTCAGACAAGCTGAAGAACCCAGCAGTCTGATGTTATCGGCCTCCAGTGAGGCAGGTGATGGGGTATCCTGCCTCCCACTAGGTGCCCATAATGGTTGGAGGACAAACTAAAGGGGTTTGGAGGCTGTAGCTGCTGGAGGGGTTGGTGGACTACCCCGAGCTCTGGCTGCCCGACCCATAGAATCTGTGGACACCGCATCCCCAGCCACACAGAGGCTGGGAAGCTTGCATGCAGTGGTGGCTGGGCAGATAAAGATGAGGCTGGAAGCCCCTTCCTTGGCCACAAAAGTAGTGAAAAGCGGACTGGGGTTGGTGGGGGCAATGGAAAGTCCCAAGGACCTGACCGCAGCTCTGCTATCCTTGTGGCACTCCAGTGCTGAGCCCACCTTGTCACTGAAGAGCCAGGAGCCATCAAAGAGCATGTCCATAAGCAAAGCTCGGACATACCCTGAAAAGTCAGTCACCCTCAGCCAGGCGTGGCGCTGAAAGCTACTGACGAAGAAACCGCCCTGCCTAGCAAATCAGTCGTGTCCAGCCCACATCGGATTGTGAACTTTGCTGCATCTCTCTCACCTGCAATAGCTTGGGAGAGTATGGCCCGAGCCTTCTCCGGGGCAATGGGCAGCACTTGCGCAACCAAATCCATAGTGCATGGGATTGACAGCCCAAAAGGCACATGATGTTTATGGACTGCAGTGCCAGACTGGTGGAAGAAAGCATTTTCTCGCCTAAGGTGTCCATCCTTATGGATTCCCTATCAGGTGGGGTGGTAGGGAATGCACCAGGATTTACACTGGAAGTGGAGGCTTGGACCACCAAGCTCTCCAGGCTAGGGTGTTGTGTTGGAAATCTGGGGTCCCCTGGGTAGAGGCGATGGAAGTGGGCAATTGTCCTGTTCACATTAGCCCCTGTGTGGAGGCTTTGGACCAGGTCCCAAGCAGGATGTCTGTAAGCACTTCATTGCCTTCAGTGCCTTTTGTTCATGCCGTATTATGCTGATGAATGCTGAGATGTTGGGCAAAAGCTGGAAAAAAGAGGATAAGAGGTGGCTGCTTTATTTTGTATGCAAACACATGTGTGAAAAAGTGTGCGTGCGTGTGTCATCATGTATATATGCCTCCAAAATTACACGAGTGCCTTTTCTTTTTTAATTTACTAATTCAAATTGGATCTGTAAATTTGAAAAAGGGTACTGCGAAAGTGCTTTTTTGATTTGTTAAAAGAAGCAAAAAATATGACTTCTAGGCGGGCTTGTAATGGAGGAAGGGGTGGGGCAGGAAGCAATGGGGTGTGGGAGGGAGAACACAACAGTCAGCACGGGGAACACAAAGACTGGAAAAACACATGCACTCTTCTGGGGTGCACCTAATATGCTAATAGCATCAGTTATTTTTAAAACTATGCCTCTTAAACACTGGTTTTATGATGACAAATAAAAGTGCAACGTACACTATATCTTGAGGTGGATACCCATATAATTTAAAGCTTTTGCTTCTTATACCTATTTTCATACCGTTTTAATTACTCCAACCAAGATATCGAGTTTGAGTTCCAATGGATCACCTTCACTACATCTCCCAGAATGCATTATGAGGTTAAATAAAAATCCAGGACTAGAGTATGGTGTCCTTGGTGACATGGCCTGCTCTCACAACCTTACTTATAGGCCATGCTGTGACTTCACCCTACTGAATGGCCTCAGTAAATGTTCTGTGACAACATGAACTCTCAGTACTTTACACATGGTTTGATGCAGTGCACAAAAGGCCATTTTGAACTACAAAACTGCATGGGAGTATTTAAAATGGTTAAAACTGTTGCTCCCAACTCCTAACAGGATTTAAATCAGAGCAAGTGCAGATGGAGTACCAGTTTACAGGCCTGCCACCACAGGACATAAACACCTCTCCGGAAGCAGTGTCACCATGAGGCCTTTTAACCATAACAGATGTCTGAGTCCAACAAAGACTACAGAGAATTTTGCAAAATACAAAGCATTGCGATACTCTAGCATCTACAAACTAGTGGCTAGAAGCAATAGTGTTCCTTAAAAGAGGCCATACAGTGCAGAGGGGAAAAAAAGTTCTATTTGCCCAGTCCTGTATCACCGACAACAGGTTTTCCAGAATGTTCCATAGCTTGATGATGTCTTCTTGATTATTGAGATCTAGTTTAACATAATCCACCGGATAGGTTAATGGATGTCTCTGGCAGTAGTTCAGTTACCTATGTAAGTCATAAATGGAACTTACTCAGGTAAGTCCCCTTCGCCAGCATCACGTAGCTCACCCCAAGTGCCGGAGTGGAGCCTGTCCCCCACCCGCAACTTCTTCTCAAGGTTTTCAGAACAACCTGCTCTCACCACAGAGGAGCCAATGATGGAGCGCTAACATGCTACACATCCTGATAGACCAAGTTAAGTTACTGCTGCGTGAACCAGATAGGATGACACACAGTGTTATTTGTAGTTATTGTGCATGGAAGTACGTGATAGAATTGTGTACGATAAATATGAACAGAGTCAGACATGTGATACATTGTATTTGTTTATTTATGGTATTTATAGAGCGCGACACTAGCCTCATGGGCAACTGAGCACTTTACGTATAACATATAACATTCCAACTGTATTCTGGGGGATCTAGTTGCTAGGAAGGAAAATAATTCAGAAAAAATGTTTGAAAAGGTGCTTTTACAACTTTTGGGGAAGTTCGGAAGTTTACAATTGGTCTCATGGATTCAGAGAACTGGTAAAGTAGTCTGAGGGCTAGGTAGAAAAAAACATCTTGGGTTTCTTTGTTTTATGAAACTTTAGCATCAGTCTCTCATACTCTTGTTAGTTTATGTCTCCCTGAGGTGTGGAGCTTTTACTGCAGGTATAACCACTGAGTACATCACATATTTGCTTTACGCTACAAGGCATTATGGAGGGTATTTGCAAACAGCGCCACTGATGTGGAACCATCACACTGGTACTCCCAACTCAGAGTAGGATCTTTTAAAGTACCTAAGAGTAAAAGGTTGAAGGAAGCAAGTGTGGGGTGTTGTCATTCAGGCGCCTAAGGCAAAAGGCCCAGATGAGGGGTACCTTATAGAAGAAAGATGGGAATCTTGAAGCAGCACAGAGCAGTACTTAGTAGTGGACCTTCTGAGCCAGAGTGTATCAAGGGAGGCTTTGCACTAAGTAAACTGGTGTAGTGTCATGGACTAAGATTAGTAGTTTGAAAGGGCCAATGTGTGTGTGTTTTCTGGAAGAGAGTCCATGCAGCAAACTTAATGAGTTTGTCCACGGAGGAAAAAGTTGTATTGGGGCAAACCAACCAGAAGGATGATGTAATAGTCCGTTTGCTCGTGACCAGCGAGTTGAACTATTCTTTGCCGGGAGAATAGATTTTTTTTTTTTAAACAGATTTTATTTGTCAAGTTGTGCATGTATCGCAGGGCTCTGCACACCAGAGACATCTGCATAATCAAACAATACAAATATAATTGCAGTCGACTTTTCCAAGTGAAATCAAAATAAACGCATACAAACAATAAAGAACAATATAGAAAACCCACAACTCCAGCCCACCCCCACCCCTCCCCCTTGGTCGCACAATATCCGCATAGTCCTGTCCACAGCCTGTATATATAACAAAAAGAATACCCCCCGGCCCGCCCGCATAGCATCTCCATAGGCCTACTATGTACGTGCAAATTACCCCAATGAATGAGCCTCTGCTACAGCTGGAGGGTCCAGCCACAGGCCCCGATAATCCGCCCACCGTTTCCAAATTTTGCAGTGTTTGCGCGGGCACCCCCTGGCAACAAAGATAGGTTGTTCCAGCCCCATGCAGAAGTCTAATCCATTCTTCCATGCGGCCACTGATGGGGCCCGTGGCGCCTTCCACGCCTGGGCGATGTCCCTTTTCGCCAGTGTGAAACCCAGTTGCATGAGATGTCGTTTGTAGACATTTCCCCCTATCCCCTCCATAACGTGAAGCAGGGCCAGCTGCGGTGTACGGGGAAGCTCCCACCCCAGGACCTCCGAGAGACAGGCAAATACCCCCCTCCAAAAACGGTCCAGGGAGTGGCATTGCCAGACGGTATGGATGAATGTGCCCTCTTCTCGACCGCAACGAAGACACTCCGGGGAAGCGATCAGCCCCGCCCGCCACAAGCGCGCCCGAGTAAAATAGACCCTATGTAGATACTTGAACTGGACGAGACGGAGTCGCATCGCTATGGCTGCCCCCCGCGGAGCCGCCAAGGCCTCGGTCCAGTCCTCCTCCTCCAGCGTGCCCACATCCCCTTCCCAGTCCTCCCGGAGCTTCTGAAGTGTGGGGGAGCAATGAGTAACCAGGGTCTGATAAATCCGGGAAATTTTCCTAACCTTCAGATCACCCATAAAGACTTTCGCTTCCAGCGGACTAAATTCAGGTAGAGACTCCAGACCCTCTATGCTAGGGGACAGGGCATGACGAAATTGAAGATAACGATAAAACTGGGACTGTGGCATAAGGAATTCCTTCTGGAGGTCTTGGAAAGATTTGAGCATTTGGCCCCTCATAACATCCCCCAGGACTGAAATGCCAATGTCATCCCAACCCCGGAAACCCTGCAGGGCCGCCAACTGAGGTAGGCGCCCATTATTCCAGAGGGGAGTTTCCCGAGTCAGGGTATTCCACCATCCCATTCGTCGCAATGCCTGCCTCCAAATCAGGAACACCACCCGCGTGGCCGACGGCAGCGCGCCCTGTAGCGGCGCCGAATAAAGAATTGCATGTAGCGAGTGGTGTCCCATAAGCTGCCACTCGAGCGCGTATGCTGGGTCTCCCCTATCGCCGTACCACCACTCATTTAGGACCAGCAGATGTGAGGCCTGGTAGTATGAGAGAATATCCGAGGATGCGAGCCCCCCACAGTAGGTGGACCGGAAGCATGTTCGCACAGCTACACGCACTTTACCCCCCTCCCACAAAAACTGCCCAAGCGCAGCATTCGCCAGCTGAAACCATCGGAGCGGGATCGGGTATGGGCGATTCTGTAGCTGATAGAGGAGCCGGGGAAGCGCCACCATCTTGAATATTGCCGACCTACCGTATAGTGTCAGGGGCATACGGGACCAGGACTTGAGGTCCGCACGGATCCGCTCCCATACTGGGGCCAAGTTACGTTCCCAGGAGACTGCAGACACGTCTGAAAGGAACACACCCAGGTATTTCAGTCCCCCCACCCCCAACTGAACCGAGGAAATCCACGTGCCCATCCTCATCCGATCCCCCAGAGCCCATAATGTGGATTTACGGGGGTTCATATAAAGTCCCGATGTCTCCCCAAAGATCTGCATGATGCGCAGGAGCCGCGGCCCCGTCCTGTCAACCGCTGTGAGAAAAAAGAGAACATCATCCGCATATAATGCGATCCTGTCGGACAGGCCCGGAGCCCACTCGAATCCCCGGACCTGCGCATCAATGCGCACCCACGCAACCAACGGTTCCATGGCTAGGGCGAACAAATATGGAGACAGGGGACATCCCTGCCGCGTACCCCGCCCAATAGAAAAGGTGGATGAGGTTGCACCAGCTACCCGTACCGACGCCGTCAGATCCGTATATAGGAGTGTTAGATAGGAGAGGAAGCGCGGGCCCAGGTTGAGTCTTCGCAGCAATGCAAATAAGTACACCCAGCTCAGGGAGTCAAACGCCCTATCTATGTCAGCCAAGAGGAGCGCCGCTGGTTCCCCCAACTGTCGAACAGCCGCCACGCCACGTGTGCTCGCCTAATGTTGTGTCTGGTCGCCCTTTGGGCATGAACCCAGCCTGATCAGGGTGCACGAGGGCGGAGATATGGGGTAGGAGGCGATTGGCTAGTGCTTTGGCCAAGATTTTCGCCTCCACATTTAAGAGGGAAATGGGGCGATACAAGGCGTGTTGCTCCGGGGGCCGGCCAGGCTTATGGAACACCACCACCTCCGCATGTCTCCAGTCTGGGGGAAGAGAGCCCCTCTCCCGTGCCCCCTCCACTACCGCCCGATAGTGAGGGGCCAACTGCACGGAGTAGCGCCGGAAGAATTCACTTGGGAACCCATTGGGTCCCGGCGCTTTCCCGGGATTGAGCTCCCCTAGGGCCGTACCCAATTCCTCGTCCGTCAAAGGCAGCTCCAACTGAGCCCTCACCGCATCCGATACCGTCTCGGGTGGTAAGTCAGCTATGAATTTATCTATGGTGGCCGCTGACAAGCATTCCTTAGGAGCGTATAGATCCGCATAGTAAGCGGCAAAGCTCTCCGCTATGGCCGGGGGATCCGTAATCGGCTCTCCCGCCGGGCCCAAAATTCCCCGTAGGGCCTGGGAATGGAAGGTGCCTTGACAAAGTCGGTGCAACATCTTGCCGGACTTGTCCCCCATTGGTAGACCCTGCTACGCGTCGCCAGCCAGGCTTGGCGAGCTTCGTCCATCAGAAGGGCAGCGAAGTTCTGTTGAGTCAGCAGCAGTTGCCTTCTAAGCTGGCTCCCCCCGGCCTCCCGACACCGACGTTCGAGGGCTTCTACATCCGCCTCAGCTCGAGTCAGTTCCTGTCTGCGCTTCCTACGCGCTGCTGCGCACCAGGAGATATCTACACCCCTCAGTGTGGGTTTCAGTGCCTCCCACAAGATCTCGGCGCTAGACACGGACCCCACATTAAACGTCAAGTAGTGGTCAATGGCTTCGCTTATATGTGCCCCGTAATCATCATTCTGTAAATGCCATACCGAGAGGCGCCACCGGAACGGTTGCCTCCGCCTACCTATATGGAGCTCAAGGGACACCGGGGAATGGTCCGAAAGGCCACGAGGCAGAATCTCCGCCGACACCACCCTACCAACCGCAGCCCGGGGAACAAAGAGGTAGTCAATTCTGGAAAATGACTCACGGACCGCCGAGAGGTAGGTGAATTCTCGGCGATCACCGTGGAGGCGCCGCCATACATCAACCCAGTCAAGTCCCGTCACTAAGGAATGCAGTTTCGTGGGACGGCTACTCACGGAGCTACCCCCAGCCCTCCATCTATCCCTGGCCAGATCCATAACATCGTTCCAGTCCCCACCCACCACAGATGGCACATTTGGCATATCAGCCCATAGGGCGAAAAGTCTCTCCACCAAATTCCATTGTAAGGGGGGAGGAGCATAGACACTACCCAACACCAGGGGATCTTCCCCAATCTTACCCCGGATAAACAAATAACGCCCTTGTGTGTCAGTCCACTGTTGTACATGAGTATATGGGACCCTGCGGTGCACCATGATCGCTACCCCCCGTGATCCCCTCGTAAAGCCGGAGTGAAATACCTGCTGAAACCCATACCGCTGTAGGCAAATGGCCTTCGTACCCATGAGGTGTGTTTCCTGTAACATAAGGATATCGGCCCCAGCTCGTTTGGCCTGATGAAGTATGGCCCCACGTTTGATTTTGTCCAGAGCACCGCACACATTCCAACTAAGAATGCGGAGCGTACATGGGGTCACTTGTCCCCCACTGGGCACACTAGCCATTTGGGGGTGTTTCCATTACTATAACTGGCTTTAGGATGTGTCGGTGTATGCGTGAAAAACAGCGGACCCTCAGCAGAAGTGCGACCTGTGAACATAAACAACCCCCACCCAACAAACCCCCCACCCCATACCTCAAAAACACTGAAGCATCTGTCGCGGCGGGGCTGGACCTCAATCCCCAACAGGGGCTTGGGGGCCGCCCCGACCAATGGATCCCCAACTTACAGCCCATGTCCTCTGGGCATGTCCCCCGCCAGCACGGGCCGGACAGAGAAACCAGCCCACACCAGGGCTCCTCCGATGAACATTCAGCAATCTAGGCCTCTGCAGTACTTCGCGAACCCATAGATTAATGTTCCAAAGTCTGTCGCCCAGAGGTGGGGCCCCCCCGAGAGGAGGCACCACAGGACAGGGAGCGCCGCCGGGACCGTGACCGTCTGTTACCCTTCTGCTGCTGCCCCCTGGGGCCTTTCCGGGACACCTCGCTCGATGAGGAGTCCGACTCTCTCCCAGGCGGTGTGTGTGTCCTCACCCGCACCGTTTCATCTGTCCATTTGAAGACCTCTTCCGGAGTGTCAAAGAAGTGAGTGCGGGAGCGATATACCACCCGCAGCTGGGCAGGAAACAGGAGGGCTTAGGGGAGCTTAAGGTCCCTTAGGCGGGCCTTCGCTGCCATGAACGATTGTCGCTGTTGCTGCACCTGCCGCGTGTAATCAGGAAAGATAAGAATGCGCATATTGTCATAGAGCAAGGGTTCTTTGGCCCGGGCCTGCTTCAAGATTGCGTCACGATCAATATAGTTCAGGAGCTTCGCTATGACTGGCCGCGGGCGAGCCCCCGGTGGGGGTTTCTGCATGAGCGCCCTATGGGCCCGCTCCACAACAAAGCAACGGGACAAGGCCTCCGGAGGAAGCCAGCTCTCCAGCCACTGCGTAAGAAAGCGTTCCATATTGCCCTCCTCACATCCCTCTGGAAACCCATCAAAACGAAGATTATTGCGTCGGGCCCTTCCCTCCGCATCCTCCACTCGCAGTGCAAGTCCCTTTTGCGCAGACTCCATAGCAGCCACCTTCTGCTTAAGTGAAATAACATCATCCTCCACTCCAGAGATACGGGTCTCAGCTTCGGTGATGCGCGACACCGCATTGCGCAAATCTTGCCGCAACAGCATGACGTCTGACCCAACTGCCCCTATTTTGGCGTCCAACGTGCCCCTGGATTGGGTGATAGCAGCCATGAGTGCTGCATTATCCGGCATAGCCCCGGACTGACCTCCGGAAGCCCCAGCCGCGGCTCCTGGACCAGTGAATTTATCTATGGGGCCTTGTTTGGCCGGGCCATTGCCACCTTTGTCCCTCGTCATGGCTGCCCTCCGGACTCCCAGTAAGCCTGGAATGTATCGGGAGGGTGCGAGAGTGGAGCCCACCCAACAAGAAGCTCCCGCGGTCCGACCCGACCGCCGAACAGGAGCCCGGGAGGAGCTGTCCCTGCACCAGGGCCAACGAGCCGCCCCAGGGGCCACCCCACGCCAAACCCCGTCAGGGCCCCCCAGTAGCACCCACGCGGTCCGGCCGACCGCCGAAGTGGCAGTGCTCTGGGTCAATATGAGGGCCCCCACTCGCCTGCAATCCCCCGGGTCTGCGACCTCCGCGGGGCACTCTCTCCCATGCTGCACACCCCTCTTGGCGCGCACTTGAAGCCACCAGTCTCAGGGACCCCTGAGGCGCCCACGCGGTCCGACCGGCCGCCAAAATGAGCACCCTCCAAGGCCCGGGGAGGATTTAAGGGGGAGAGAGAAGGCTTACATCCACTGGGGCCCCCCGGAGGGTCCGGGGGCCTCTCAACAATCCCTCTGGCTCCTTACAGCTCGTTCGGTCACCCCTCCCGCGGCCCAATAGTGCCGCCGATCTCCCGCTGCAGTGCAGACCGTGGGGGAGGGGAACATCAAGGAGTTCAGGTCAGGCCGCTTCAAATTCACCGGCCGCCAACGCTGCCAGCAACCACCGCTGCCAAATCAATCACTGCCGGAGCTGCATGGAGTGGGCGCACCTCAATGGCCAGGAGACCTGCTTACGGACCGCAATTCCCGCTCCCCAGCGCCACACCTCACCTTCGCGGCCCGACCAGCCGCCGAGCCTCCCCTTCGGGCTCTGTCTCAGGCCGCGTCACGGAGCAATGGTCGACCCTCCGCCAGCTGTCTCTGCCCTCCGGAGAAATCCGCACTCGCACAGGTATATGGCGCCAAGGCCGCCCCCCTCGCTCCGGCTGCCTCCGACAGTCTTGAGCGCGATCTCCCGGCTCCACCGCCGTCCGCTAGGCCACGCCCCATCAAGGTCCCGCACCGGCCGAGGCTCAAGGACTCCTCCACAAGCCCCCGTAGGCGCTCCAAAACTACATAGGACGACACTGCGGATATCCCGAAGCTGCTGAGTCGTCGTAGTGATCACTCAAGCATCGGGGAGTCAGGATAAATGCAGGATATATGACGGGCTGGCCGGAGCTCGCTCAGCACACGTCCGCCATGCTGGCTTGCCAAGCCACGCCCCATCGGGAGAATAGATTTTACGTAAATTCTGTATTAAGTATACAAATACCCTTATAATTGTTTACCTACTCTTCATGTGTACATTGTGCACTGAACCAGAGGAGGTCAGAAACAAAGTTGAAGTGGGGCTCATTTGCATAGCATTCCCAGAGGCTTCTTTTCCAGAACACAGACTGTACCAAGCTTCCAGGCGCAGGACCGTGAATTCAAGGATAAATATTTGGAAAAGTATGTAACACATTTGTGTGCCCTTTTTTCAAATGTAGCTTACAGACAGCCTCAAATTTAACAGAACACATATTTGTAAAGAGCACATGCACCCTTTGGTCTCTTGGCACTGAAATAACAGATGTTTATTGCTACCCATCTCAATGGTAATCATTTTATCAACTTCAGAAGAATGAAATGTAGGTGAACACACCAGGATTTAAGTCTGTGACCACAAGATCAAACACAGATTCCTGGAGTGGATACATTAGTCCACTGAGCCACCAGACCAGGCAACTGTTTAAACCTACGGAGAAGGCTGAGGGACCTGCTCAAAAGCTGAACCCCAGGCCAAAATGCTATTCAATAACTTCAGAGTGTATACCTTGATAAGGAGGATCTTTTCATTATATTTCAAAAGTGTAAGACATGCGTCAAACACTAATGAGATATGAACAAGGCACAATACTTGTAAATCATTCCTGTCCTATCAGGAGTGTCCGGTCACCAGTGTGACGTGACATACTATATCAACAGTATGTGAACTGATATCACATGAGGGGACACAAATCAGGAGGCTTAATCACTAATTTGGAAACAAGTTCTGAGAAACATCATAGACACGGTGTGCGAGGAAACAGAAAGAATTGCCTAAAAACTCAGTCGACCGAATTTGGGTAATGTAACATTTAATCCAAATTGTTTGGTTATGAGGAAAATCATTTCAGTCTAAACATAGATCAAGGAGGAAAAATTCCATAGACACCGGCTTACATCCCCAGAACACCTGTATTTTTAAAGCATCTAGGACAGCAAACTTTATCTTAAAAAGGACACAAGAACCAATCATAATGTACAGCCAGACAGAGCTTTTATATGAATGGATTTCTTCAACCTCGCAAATGATGCGAGCAAATGGCTTTTTTTTTACAAAAACTTGAGAGTTCAGAAGTGATTTTGAAAAATAAAAAAGGTATACATCTTCAATTTGACCAGAAACCCTTAAGGGGAGCAGTAAATTATTTTTGAATTGCTCACCCAATGCTACCTTAAATAGGTTTTTATAGAAGATCTGCAGAACCCTCCTTAATTCTTTTGAGCGATGGTGCTCTACCTGAGTCACTCCAGTATTTGCAATAGGGAAATTGCTTACAGCAGAGGGCTGACTTAAAATCAAACTCCAAAGAAAGCGCAAGTGGATGCAAATGAACAGCAGAAAAGGTCCATCTGTGGTTCTATGGTAGGGGCTGTAAGGCCTACCTTAGCAGACCCCAGCAGAGGGATATTTGCTGAATGCAATTGATACACTGTGGTCTTTAGACCTGAATGTAACTGGGGAGGAGAGGGGGGGGGGGGTTGAGGGGTAGAGGAGTGGCCGAGTTACGTGGTATTGCAGCTGTCACCAGGAGGCCCTGCAAGCTACCCAACTGAAGTACCTGATCTCAGGTGTAAGTCCCTGTCGGTCACACGGGACAAACAAAATCATAATTTCATGACTCCTGAACCGCTGAAGGTCTTCAGATTTAACAAGGAAAGCAACAACAGAGGGAGAGAAGAGAGAGAGAAAAAACAGAGAGAGAGAGGGAGATGAGAGCTTCATGAGAGAGAGGCCAAGCAGGATGGGGCTGGTTTGGACAAAGTCAGAAAGAGAACTGGAGAGAGGACAAACTAAGGTCCATGTGGCAACAGAGAGGAATATCGAGTGGATGGGTATGAGTGGCCTGGTGAAGGCTGTTGGCAAAAACAGAGGCACCGCGAGCACCAGAGCAGAGCGCCAAGGTCCAGCGAAGACTGAGCCAAGGGGAATATGAGTGCCAGAACGTTTTTGGGCTTGCAAAAGAGGTAGGGTATGTGTCATGCAAGATAGAGGGCAGAACAAGAGGTACAGATTTAAGATCACAATGGAGGGTAAAAGTGAGATTTCTGTGTCCAGAAGAAATCATCTCGGTGCTGGTGGCCAATGGAAGCTGAGCTCCGATGCCCAGTGACAGCAGGAGCCAATCCTAGGGCAGGAGGTTGAGAAGGGGCGGGGCAGAATGCTCTGCGAGACCAAGGGGTGCGCACAGCCCACGTTCATGCACATTCTCTTCTTCCTGCATACAGCGTATCAAAACAACACGCATGTCAAACCCAACAGAGAAAGAAAATTAAAGAGGCACCATCAAAAACAGCCTCTAACATTTGATCTCGGTCTTTGAATGCACAGTAAATGTGAGGAGATTAAAGGAATTATATCCCTGTTTCAGAAACAGAATTTGGAGTGCGTAGCAACTGAAAAGGTTGCTTGCTTGTGTTCAGTGCTCTTGGACAAAGTAAAAAGTAGTCCCTTTTAGAGTTGCTATAATTGGACAAATGGAGGAGTACAAGTACTGGGCCACTGCTCTCTGGCAGTAAACAAACAATGAAAAAGTGGGACAAATAGGAAAGATTAACCATTTAGAAGCACAGATTTTTAAAGGACACTGACATAAACAAATGAAAAGCAGGGGGCGGGCTGTAAGCCCACAGAGCGAATACAGCATGTCTCGGTTTAAAAAGTTAAACAAAGTCAAAAAGTGTCAGTCAAAAAATGACTGGGGTTAGCTCTTCCAGATAGGCGGTGACCAGCACAGAAAGAAAAGAACTGACGCCAGGGCGCAGGGGTGGTGCCTTTATAGGCATCTTGCACGTCACTTACGGTGCGGATGACTTAGACAATGACACGTGGAGCCGAATAACACTACCTACTAGTGTGCAGAGGTACTGCTCAAAATTATTTCCGGATCCAGTCTGATGCCTTGGGATAAATCTAAGGTAAGGAATCTGAGTCTAGAAGTTTCTGTCATATATGAAAAGTTACTCTTTTGGAACCTTCTAATACCTTGAAATGCACAATTGTAATCTTAACTTAAGATGCTGCAGTTTGAGGTGAGAAATTTGGGTGCAAGCTAGTTTCTTGCATCAAACATTTCTGTGAATTTTCTTTACGAGTGCAAACCAACTTTTTTGAATTACAACAGTGGCTTTACATGCATAAACCACGCCATTGGCACATTTAACTCTCAATTACATGAGCACAGCTTTGATAATCGGGACCTACATCTTTACACGTTAATTTTGAAAAAGAAACTTAGTTTAAGATGTTCCTCTCACATGAGCACTCTTGAGATGCAGATAAAAATAAAGAATAATTACATAGGGAAAAACCAAATTACACTATCACACAGGAATCTATATGTCTTTATCCACTGGTAATTAAACTGCAGCAGGTTCTGAAGGAAATGCAGGGCAGCACATGCGAAATCAGTCGTGGTGTCAGCATACCTGATAATGCTTCAACCTTGGGGCTCAGTCTTGATGGTATTAGTCATGAAAACAAAGACTGCTTCTAATGAAATTGACTTTCATTGGTGGCATGTGAAGTAGAAATGGACTGTTGATTAAGATGAATTTTAATCAATTCAAACAGACTGTGCTCAATTGTATGCATTTTACTAGAATACAATTTGTATTCATGTCTCAGTCTGGGTTTTTCATAAGTCATATTTACTTCTATTTAAAAAAAAAAAAAAAAGGATGTTGTTCGTCTCAGTTCCATAAGATTATTCAAACTGCAAGAACAGAGTCCAAAATCAGGAAACAATTATTGATATGACGGGAGTTAGGCAAAAAGCTGTGCCTCTTTATTTGTCATTATTTTTAGGTAGATCTGCTAACAACTGGAGGTAGCATTGCACTGTACATCATAGAAGGATGAAAATACTACAGTAATAGAATTTCCTTTTCAGACGGAATGTACTATTAGCAGACCTGTTTGGACTTTAGTGTAGTGAAAGGTGAGAAACTGGGCGTTGAAGACATATGTTGGCCATGGCAGTGAAGTTACCTTGTGCCAGACCCATGCTCTGATGGGTAGAAGTAATGGCCCATAAATTCACCACAGATTGTAGAGTTTTAATTTGGGACGGAATCAGCCTACATAAATAGGTGTGCTGTAATGATGGAGACTGTCGGTATGTGACGATTTTGGCAGCTCAACAGTTCTTTTGACTGTTCTCAAAGCTTTATCAAGATGGCTGCGTAACTTTGAATAGATGACAGTCTAGTGTTTCGGCTACTGTAGAAATCACTTGCATAGCCAGTCACATCTCCCCTTGCTGCTGCTGTGAGTGCATCCTCTGCTACAATGGCAGCAAAGTAAACCCAGTGTATGTAGATAGTATGTTTAATCATAAAACTTGCAACAACAAGCAGACAATGTTCCCCTCTTTGGCAGACCGCTGCTGGAAACAAAACATTTTTATGCAGTGCTCCTTATTAACTGAGCATTACTAAGCTTAACTAAAGAACATCGAATAAACAGCCTGATACTGACTTTCTGTGTGCACATATTAAAGAAAGCAGACATTATATATGTGACTACAACCAGCTTGCCATCTTACCTTATTGCCTTCATTAAACTTTAAATTGGTATAAAACTAACTCAAGTAGTTACTCTGGTTCATTTGCACAGCCATATTGATAATGCTCAACTGAAGCATGGGCTACTTTTGGCTTATTATTTGAAATTTCTGAAATGCATAATTGTACCCTTTGTGACATCCACAGTTCTGTAAGACCAGGTCCTAGAGAAACTAGTGGTGAGCTTAGGCATAAACTATGCCTATCATCACTACCCAAAACCAAAAATGTTTTACTATGTCAGGATTTCCGGACCCAACCACTATGCATTGTGGTACAGGGCCTTATATACTTGCGACTTGATTATTGCAATTCACTTTACTTGGGCAGTCTGGCCTCTTTGGTAAAAACATTACAGAGCATTCAAAATGCTGCGGTTCGCGTTCTGCTAAATATTCCCAAATCTCACACTTTACGCACAGCACTGGAAAGTCTTCATTGGCTCCCAGTAAAGAGAAGGATTGAGTTCAAGGCCCTATGCATTTCCCACAAGATCAAATATGCTCAGGGCCCACATATTTTAAGTCAGTTAATTGTCCCACACAACAGCTCATACGATTTGAGGTCAAACAATCGCTCCCGCCTGGTTATCCAAAAGATCAAAAGAACCAGAGGTGAAGGATGGTCCTTCACATACTTGTCATCAAAACTATGGAACTCCCTCCCCATACACTTGAGAGCAAACTACAATCTCCTGAGCTTTAGAAAGCAATTAATGACACACCTGTTCAGTTAGTCATCTCAAAACCTTGTGTCATTATGTCTGCTAGCGCTGGGACACCCGAGTTTGGGTAGCCATGAACTCTATAAAATTAGGTAACAGCACAACATAACATCCTTTATAATGCAATACATAGGAATCTCGAACACGTTCATGCTGCATGCCTATTTACTCCTTCAAGTAATGATTTAGGCAAAGTTTGCTGCAGGGACTTGAGCAGAAAATTAACATTTGCTACTTTGTCGATCATTATGAATCGTATTGTTGATATGATTGCAGAAAATCAACCTGCAGCTCCAAAGAAGTACAAAAATGTCAGGAAAAAGTGTCACATCCAACTGAGACGTACCACCCACAATCGGTCAAGGTTTGGATTTAATGGAGGACATTCCTGTCTATATAGCTGACAATTATATGATGTGCCAAGCACAACTGCAAAAGCTTGAGAAGAAAATCAGATTAGTTGTTTTTACTCTTTATTTAGGAGTTTACATGGGCTGGAGCATACTAAAAAACTGTGCAGTCCGTCGTAATAAAAAGAATCTGGAACAACACAGATGGACAGTTGGAAGTAGTTTACGACAGACATCTACATATACAACAGCAACTACCTGTAACTAGCCAAAAGTCTGCACATACATAAAATGCAAATACAGTTAAGACGGCAAAAACATATGCTCAAAATACAGGCTGAAATTTTCTTAACATATCATACCTTCAGGTTTTGCGTGACGTTTGCAAGATTGGAAACAAGGCTATGTGGAGTCAGAGCAACTCCAGTGAAGTTTACCAACGAGATGGAATAGCTGATGCTATCAAGG
Source organism: Calotriton arnoldi (assembly GCA_963921515.1). Classification (NCBI taxonomy): domain Eukaryota; kingdom Metazoa; phylum Chordata; class Amphibia; order Caudata; family Salamandridae; genus Calotriton; species Calotriton arnoldi. The sequence continues at coordinate 2,026,198 of CAWUFW010000770.1, read as the reverse complement.
TCATTCAAGAGTAATCCTGTGCAGTCATCGTCACATGCTGGGAATGTAAAATATTACAAAACACTCAGGTCAATTTACACATACAAAAGTTGAATTCACAGATGGCCTTCAATGTTAAAAACAGTCTCCTCATGTTTTTACGTTATAGTTCAATAATTAAATTACTCATTTAGAGTTTGCTTCACAGGTTACTGTGTCACAAATGACGTTGCAGATATCCCATCTGCCTTATGACAAGAGCCATAGGATCTAAAGCACCTGTAAAGAGGCAGCACGATATCGCCATGTTTGTGGCGGGTATAGCCCCTTTTGCAAACTCTAAATCAGGCGCTAAGTTTGATAACAGGGGCCAAATGACAAAGAGATTATTATGAAGTCTTTTTGGGAGATTTTAGCAAGGTCCATCTTATAGGAATGTGACCTTTTAAAAAAGTAGACATGCTACGTCAAAACTAAAAACATTTCCAAATAAATACGTTACTTTATAAAGGTTGAGCATTAGACAGCGAAGCAGTGTAGCAAACATAGATACAGAGCTATATTCCCCTCCCCCAGTGCAGGCACACTTAAGGCTGCCTTGTGCCAAAGCACACACCCTTGCACCATTGTGAAAGGTTGGGTGTGTTCTTTTAAACATAGGTTTTGCACTGAAAGGGACCCATCTAGTACAAAATACTATGCTTTAATACCCTTCACACTTTTTGTGTGCTGTACAGTGCAGTTAGAAAAATGTGGAAACATTTAAAAATTGTTCCACTGTTACACCTGCCATCAGCAGGCATAATTTTTTAATCAAATTCCCTGCTTACCAATGCTAGTAGTTAGGGATTTGTTTCAAAACCCAAGAATGCCCATGTATCACAAATGGCGCACCCAATTGATGCAATGTAGCGCAAAGTAGTGCCTATTGCTACTTTGTGTTACTTTTGGCAACTTTACAATGCAAATCATGATTCGCAATGGTAATTAAATCCCAACACAACATTTTATACCACGTTTGCATCAGTTTTTTGACAAAAAGCCGGTGGGTGCAAAGAGTTAATAACTCTGGACCACAAGGTTAATCTACTTCACACCGAAGGCATATCAATTTAGACTGCATCCCACTCCAGATCTGCCCTGCTGAAACAGACTGTGATGCTGATGCATGATGGCAATGGGTACTGTAACCCGATACATTTGCAATTTGCATATATAACATAATACCTAGAAGGGATGTTTTTGTTGCTACAAAGGTCTTTTTTATAAAGTTAAAAAAGATAAACCACTTACAGATGCACTCTGTTTCCAAAAGGAGATGCCTGGGCTGACAGGCATCGCACAGCCGTCCTGTCACACCATCTTTGCAGACACACTGCCCAGATTGTCTGTCACAGTGACCATGCACAGAGCCATTAGGGTTGCAGTCACACTGCTGACAGCTGCCACCAGGTTCACTGGGGTTTCCATAATATCCCAAGGAGCATCTAGAGGCACACAGATTAACATAAGCACAAGTTAGGGTCAAAATGGGCTAGTCTTGAAATCAACACAAGAAAATGATTAATGTCAGAAATATATACCACATTATTCTGTATTGAATTCTAGGTTAAACCCTTAGTCACAATGTTCAAGTCAAGTTAATATATTTGCTTACAAAGGTTTGTCACTACAAGAGCACTTTGTAAGGAAACAGGCTTTTTACCGGTTTATCCCCCCCAACACACACTTTTTGCCTGTTTTGGCTCTTAAGTACTGGTGTAATGGCTCAGAAATGTCCGAAGCCCTGATACACAGGACACAGTGCATGTGCTCAGACCCTTAAAATGGTGTATGTTTAATTGGGTTATCCCCAATCAGCTTAGCCCAACTTACTTGTAAGTCTCTAGTATATGGTTCCAGGGGTACCCAGTGCCTGCAAGGTAGAGTGTCCCCAAGGGACTGGAGCACTTCTGCCACCCTGAGTGGGACAAAGTAAAACATGGCTCCCAGTCTGCCACTGCAGACTGGAAGGGCAGTTTACAACTACTAACTCGACTTTGTCATTTAATGGCAAAGCCCAAACCTCCCTTTTTAATGTATGGAAGTCACCCCTATGGCAGGCCTAACGAGCCCTAAGGCAGGGTACTGTATATTAAAAAGTGGAACGTGTGCTTTTACATGTTCCAGCAGTAAAAATCCTAGTTTGTCATTTTTACTGTGGAAAAGCTAGTAGCACCATTGGCAAGTCAGAGTTACAAGCTGGCACCCCAGCCCTCCTAACGTCTGAATGGGACTACTAAGTTTGGTACTGTTTGGTATCAAAAGAGTCAACGCATTAAATCTGATTTAATGGTTACATCGAAACTAATGTCACTGGTGTGCAAAGAGCAAATTTAGAAGTTCCCACTTTAGTTGCCCAGGGTTTCCAGGGCCCTTTTACTGAAGTACATGGGGCTTGTCCAGCAGACAGCTTTCTGCTCTCCTGGGGAGACATGCTAACGACTCCAAGGAAAGGACACAATAGGGGCCTGCATGGAATAGAGGTGTTACCTCCCTCCTGCAGGAAGCCATACGGGTGTTAGCCCAAAAGGCAAGCTTCAAAGGAGAAGCAGCCTGTGAAGGGCAACTGGGAAACTCTTAGGAGAGGAGCTGCTCTATTTTTAGGCAGATAGGCTGGCCCTGGGGACAGGAGAGAAGAAGCCAGTTGTCAAACCGGTTTTTCCAGGGGCGTGTAGCCCCTTGTTAGCCACAGTTCTGCGGGTGGGCTAGGGAACTCTGAGTGTCGAGAGAGGGGTCTCGCAATCTTGGGAGTGGGCAGAATCGTGCATCCTGGGATAGCCAGATGCCACATTTCCCAGGAAGTGGTCATCAGGAGGGAAGGAACCTGGTAGCCCATTGGCTAACAACCACATAAGACCCTGAGGGCATTTTCTGCAGATAGATAGGGCACCCCTGGCACCCAGAACTCAGATCTCAACCGACTTGGAAGAAGGACTGAAGGAGGACTTCCCTGCTGCACTGCAGGACCAGCAAAGAGAAGCCGCACTGACAAGGACTGCACCTGGTGGCTAGTAAAGAGAGGGACTGTGCCTGCTGTGTCCTGCTCAGGGAGAAGCTGTCTCCAAAGCCCAGTCAAGCCAAGAGAACTCCCAGGACCAGACTACTGGCCTCTTGTTGCTGGCACAGGAACACAACAGCTGAAGAACCCTGCTGGGGCAAGTTGGTAGCCTAAGGTCTTCAAGTTGTACCCATGTTTGCTGAGCCTGGAAGGGCTGTCGGAGGTTGCTGTTACCCTCAGAACTATAGTTATCAACCAAGGAAGGACTGGCCTGTGACCACAACAACGGGCGACCGGTAATCCGGTGGCGAATGGGCTTCGGCCAGACTGGAGAGGACTCTGTGGGACATCGACCCTGCTACCAGCACCCCATCAACATCTTCGTAACCCAAGGAATCCCTGCAGGTAGACCCTTGTCGACCGCGTCACACCCATAGCATTCTTGGAGCATGTTCAGCATCCTTCATCCCTTGCACCAGGACCACTCCATAGGAATCCATTGTTACACAGATAAAGTGCCTGGAACTGCTGAGGGACTGCCTCTTCTGTGAAGGTAACTATATTGAGGACCTTGCAGGTCTCCCAGAGTACGTCCCTGCCAGAGTTGGTTGAACCAAAGCACTTCTAACCTACCACATTGACACTTACCTAAGTTTTCCTTGAAAAAGTTTCTAAGTATCCAATTTGTTGACTTTGCCAATGCTTGTCCAAGGTTGAGTGAAACTGCTTCGATTTATCATTGCTTGTAAAATCTATATCTCTGGAACCGTCCGGTGGATCTTTTTTGTTTTAGTTTCTAAATTCTTATAAAAATACCGTCTATTTTTATAAATCAGTGTCAGATTTATTGTGTGTCCTGTTGATTTCTTGTTCAATTGTTTTGGTGCTGTTGAAATGCGTAACACTTGTTCCTCTGTGTAAGCCTTGCTGCTCCATGCCACTGTTGCCCAGGGTTGAGCTCAGGGTTTTACAGACAAAACTTACAGGACCTAAAGGGGTTGGTAAGTGTATTACATGGTGAGGTTACACCACCACACCATATTATACATCCCATTTCCTAACACACTTTCACAGTTTAACCACAGTAACCCAGTAATGGAACTGGTCAGCACAGGGGCATATCTGCTCATGCAGATATGTCCTCACAAGTAATATAATGCACCCTGCCTTAGGGCTGTAAGGCCTGCTGTAGGGGTGACTTACAACTATTACATGAAGTATTTTCGCTTTTTGGAGTACCTTGTCACACAGCCTGCAGTCACAGTCTGTATGAGTTTGGTGCTGGGTCCCTTAGAGTGGCATAAGATATGCTGCAGTGCTAAGGGGCCTTCTTTAGTACCTATGCAGTAGGTACCAGAGGTACCACTTACTAGTGGTGCTAAAGGCCTGGTCACTTGGGGATCAAGTGACCAGTTGTCTTGTTTTGGGGAAAGAACACTGGCACTGGGGACCTGGCTAGCAGGAACGCAGTGCACTACAATCAAAGTTACATCATATACCAGGCAAAAAGTGGGGACTACTGCAATAAAAACCCAGTTTCCTACAGAGGAGGAGGAGGATGAGGAAGAGGGCTGGTGTTCCAGGCCTTGTGCCTCTTGATTTTAGGAGGTAGAGGAGACTCCAAAGCAGTTTACTCTTCAAACATAAGCTTTCTTTTTCAGTGCAAAGTCTATCTTGACTTTGGAGGGAGCTTGGTAGTGATCTTGCCTGTCTGAGGACAGATGAACAGGCATTTCTGGTGAGCATCCAGCTATTCCTGTATCTGCTGGAGGATGAGTTGCTCAGAGTCTTCAGAGCTGGCCACAGAGCATGTTCTTGGAGCCAAGTGTGCTCTTGGAGCCAAGTGTGCTCTTGGAGCCGATGGTGCTTTTGACATCGAGATTGTTTTAGCGTTGACAAGGGTTTCGGTGCCACAGCAGATTTGGCTTCAAAGGTCTGTGTAGGCTTTGCTGGGATTGACGAATGTGATAAATCAGTCCCTGAAGGAAGGAGTGCTGTTGGTCCTATCCTAAGGCTTGAGTCGGTGCTAGCTATGGCCTGAGAGCAGTGGCTGTGCAGGCCTCTAGTAATACTTGAATGAAGGCGATGTATCTTGTCTAGAGTTTCCATTTCAAGCACACCACCATTTTGGAGGTGGCAGACAGGGGCATGGGTGCAAAAGAACTGCCACCTACTGGTATCCTGTTCAACTATGCAGGCTTCTAAGATACAGGGTGGTGCATGCCGGGGGCATTTCCTTGATGGTTGGGTGCTCTATTCCCCCAATGCCTGTGTTCCCGTGCATGTCAGCATGTGCAGGAGGGAGGAACACTATACAGACAAGGGTGTAGGGGGTAATCCTAGGAATGGCTCCACCAATGGTATGTCCTTCTGCCCACAGGCACATTAATTGCAAAGCAGCCTAAACAAAAGAATTGTCCAACTGGGAAGTTAAGGACAACCAAAAAAAAGAACACACTAAATGAAGATCAACATCTTGAGAAGGTCCTTGTTTCTGAACAGAGCTTTGGCAGGAAGAGGCTACAAAATCCTCTTGCATACACTGCATACACAAAATTAATGCTTCAGTGTCAGATGGTGAAATTCAAGGTCACTATTTAGGGACAGTGACTGCTGAATCAGTAGCACAAGAGGAAATAATGACTTCACATATAGTATCTTAAGGAGGGCCACATACATAAAAAATATAGACACAAGTTTATGTATAGGGCAACACCTTGCATAATTACTTTTGACCTTGAAAATTCTTAGAAATCCTGATTGCTAGTGCTGTATATCAAAGCTTTGCATTGAGTTCTGTACCTTTCACAATGTTGCCCTTCGTATCCAACAAGGCAGGCATCACAGCGAAAGTCTTCAACTCCTTCTAGCACACACGTGGGACTAAAGCTAAAAGGAAAATAAATTACAAAACATGAATCAGTATATCAACAAAAAAAGTGAAAAACATAATGCAACTAATTTGATTTGCACACCTTGTCTTTGTGGTTTCAAATATTGAGCTACACATGGGGCTGCAATTTCTGAACAATTAGAGTGTTCTAATATTCACATGACCGGGACAATGATGAGGATTAAAGCCAGTGAAGATTAGAATGTGCCCCTCCATTTCCTGCTCCCCAGAAGTAGAATCAGGGTGATAATCCTACTTTTGTTAACTTCCAAACTCCTTCTCACACAACACACCCTTTACTTTTGCAATAACAAAATTTGAAACAGTTCTAACAATTTTTGTTTACCTGTTTGGGCTATGGTAAGGGCAAGCACAAAGAGAGCAATCACTGATGGATCCAGTTACTCTTCCATAGTATCCAGGTGCACACATATGACAGTGATCCCCCGCTGTGTTATCTCTGCATTCCTGCAAAACAAACCAATTGTTATGGTAAAACAAAAAAGGATTACTGAGAGCTACAGCTGAAACACACAATTCTAACACACTGCAACAAAGGGGGTTATTTAGACACTGGTGGATTTGAGTCATCTGCTAAAATAAGGAACGTTCTTTGTTCTTCTACCGTCTGGTTCTGCAGTCCTATTTAGATTTGGAGGAACCGTTGAATTTCCACCGGTCATGTCTCAGCTGGCTTCAATGTAGGAAACTGTCAACACAGTGGTCGGTCAGCCACAAGACAACAAAGTCACTACCTATTTACGGCGGGTCAGCCCAAAACCACCATGCGAGGCAGGACCAGACAGGAAAGAGAAGCAATGGTCCCAACATAGATGAAGAAAAATCTCTGTATGCCTAGGATATTCGTGTTTTTGCTCTTCTGAAACAAATTGTTGTTTTGTTGTTCTAAAACAAACTCTCACTTTGGGAGTTCATATCAGAAAAAATTAAAAACAATGGCAAATGGGCAAACAAACATGTCATTCATCTGAAGCTTCTATGCATCCTTTACAACAGCGGATCTACCAAAGCCACAGAGACATCTGCTATGAAGGAGAAGAACTCTATATATGATGTGTGGTCCTCTACAAGGAGAAAGGGCACCTGAGCTCTGCTCACAAGGTGAACAGTCAGGCTGCCCACCAAACTCTAATTGGCACTGAAAGTTTTAATAGCTACATGAATCTCTGGCTTTGTTTGAGTAAGTACAGGGTTGCAGGACAATCTGAATAAATCGAGAGCTACAGACTCTTTATCTTGTGAAACTACAGGAAAACCAGATTGACCACTATCACTTCTGTATACCTGCCAGGACTGTACATTTAAATGCAACCTGCCCCCTACTTTGAACAATGCCATTGATTTGATCCCTTTTTCTCCCTTCAGATGGATGAAAGACATGAGCTAGATTCAATCCAAAGTTTAAGTTGAGTTAATTTTGAATTAGGGTGTGTGCATTACCCAGTACTGGAGAATTGCCGTTTTTTTATTATTTTAACTTCAGTATTTTCCCAACTATAGCATATACCAGAGGATTTGAACAGAAGTTGATTTTATTGTTTTTCCTTTTATTATATATGTTTGTAGCATATGGTGAACTTCAGCATGCCTAGGAAACGTCATCATTTGTCAGTGGCCAGAAATTCAAAGAAAGTTTAATGGGCACTCTATTAGCTTAACATCATAAAAACTCAGTTTTGTCCCTATTGAATTTTAGGGAGTTCTTGTCTAGCCATTTGACAATGTCGTTCATACGATTGTGGAAGGAGTCTAAAACATCAGGCTTATTGCTTTCTATAGACAGTATCAATTGTGTGTCATTGGCATAGATGACAAGCCTGATGGTATGGATTGTATGTGTATTTATGTGTATTTTTGTGCGGCCTCTAATAGCCGCATTTAAATGTTGAAAAGAATTAAGCTCAATGCAGACCCTTGTAGGACTCCATGGTTGACAGTTTTAAAATCAGAGCAGTAAGGGGGCAAAGAAATGGCTTGGCTACGCTCTGACAGGTATGAACACATCCAATTCAATACTGTAACACTAACTCCACTCATAGCTAGTTTTGCCAGTAATATTTTGTGATTGAAAGTGTGAAAAGCAGCTGATAGGTAGAGTGGCATCAGAACCGCTGACTGACCAATAGCCACCCTCCTCTAGAGTTCATCCAATGCCAATAGCAGTGCTAAATCAGTTCCATGCCCTGTTCTAAATCCAAACTGCTCCTCTTCTAGGAGTTTTAGGTCTTCCAGATGCATTGGCAATTTCTTGCTCTCATATTGTTCTAGGATTTTTACAGGAAAAGGGAGTAATGATATTGGTCTGTAATCACTAAGAACAAGAGGGTCTTCAGAGGGCTTTTTTTTTAATAGGATGGTGACTATAGCCTTTTTCAAGGCCCATGGGACAGAGCATAGTTCCAGTGATTGGTTACATATCTGTCGTAGTGGGCATGAGTAATTCATCAGCCATATCTTTCCAGACTCTGTGTGTTAGTGGCTCTAGGGGTGAGCCTGAAGTTGTAGACATTGCTATCGCTCGAAAACCGTCGTCAAACATTGGTTCAAAAGATTCTAGCTTATTAAAATGGCTAACTGCCAAACTGGAGGCATTCATTTCTGATAGGACAGTCATTAATGTTTCATTTCTGACATCTGATAGGGCAGCTTTAGGGCTAATGTCCTCTAGAATCTTTTTAACCTTGGTCTCAAAGGATTGAGTAAGATTATCACAGAGCGATTGTGAGGGTTTAGTTACTTGCCTCATACACTCAAGATTTGATCATTCGTGTATAATGTAAAAACGTTTTATTGTACTTTTTGGACCTTCTAGACTAGCATTAGCATAATAATTAGCTTTTGCCTTATAGACCTCTTTCTTATAATCATTTAAGGCACGCTGCACTATTTTCTTTCCAACTTTTTTTTAATCTAATTAGGAACACACTACTGTTGTGGCTCTGAGAGACCAGTGATAAATAACATTAGCCACAAAGGGCTGAAGAACCCCAAGACAGGCCACCGCTCTCCCACCAACAATCTCCCTGCAAGCACTAACTTAAGGTAAAAGGAGATTAGAGAAGCAGTGTATTAAGGGACATAAGGAAGAAACACAGAGAGCAAAAGATACGTGTTGATATAAGTTGCCCTGACCTCCATTATGTTTAATCAACTGATTCATTCATTTGAAATATGTTTATGAATAATATTCACTAAAGTTTGTTGATGCATTCTATAGAAAGAAAACTATCCATGCTAAAGAGCTAATGGAAGAAAAAAAATGAAAGAGATTACTTTATAAAAAAAACACAAACATCAGCAACACAGAATAGCAAACACCACACTGCTACATACCTGACATTTGCCAGTTTCCTGGTCACAGGTCTCACTGTGATTGCTACAGTGACATGGTACACAAGGGGCAAGCAACGGACGAGGTCCTCTTACGTGTAGATCTGAAAGTTTCTCCCTGTAGAAGCTAGGGGCACATTCCTGGAGGAGAGAGAGAGAGAGAGAGAGAGAGAGAGAGAGAGAGAGAGAGAGAGAGAGAGAGAGAGAGAGAGAGAGAGATGGTGAGAAAGAAAGTGAGAAGAGAGGGAGAGAGAGAAAGAGAAATATAGGGAGAAGGAGAGAGAGGAAGAGATGAGAGAGGGGAGTGAGGGAGAAGAGAGAGAATGTAGATATGGAGAAAGAATTGAGAGAGAGAGAGAGAGAGAGAGAGGAGGTGTAAGAGATTCTTATAAATTATTAACATTGAAGCAGAGATATCATAGCTCAAAGGACAAGATCTCACACAAATGAGACGGAGAGTGAGCCTTGAGATCCAATCGCAATCAGTCAAGTTGCCTGAACCTGGGAGAGACTGCAGCAGTTCAGCGTGCATACCAGATGCCCAACTTTAAGAGAACAAGGAGTAAGGGTGATTCCTCCTCTCTTCTGTTGATACTAATATTTATTATGCCACCCTCCTTAGAATGAAGAAGGAGAAAGACTAATAGGAACAGTTCATATAAAGGTAAGAAGTGCAAATCGACTTTTGCTGTTATGTATGATAAACATAACAAGTGTTATGTACAGTGCTATTCAACAACAAAACAGGGGTTGAAACTGCAACCGGTACGACTGTTTATCATAACCAGAGCCACTGAAATTATGTGATTTTGTGGCCGCAGCATTTTCTGAATAATTAAGGATTTGCCACATAATCCATCATCTGTTACAAAATCTACAGATTTTAACATCTAGCTCAAATGGATCAAAAGTTACTAGAATTGCAGCAACATGTTGCCGTGCAGTGGATTATAATTGATAATAATAATTTATAATTACTAAATGATAATGTTGCGGGTGTCAACAATTTAGAGCGATCCGGTATGATTATGTAGCCTCGTGTCTGTTTCAGTGCAGATATGATTTGCAAACAACTCAATCGATCTCCAGGTAGCAGCCAAGCAAATATTCTGAAGAGGAATATTATGCATGCAATCTCATGATCTCATCTCATATTATGCATGAAATGTGGGTCTCACGAGACCTTGCTGAGCATTACTCTGTCTTATATGTAATGGATGTCCTGTACAATTGAAAAATGCTGCAGAGAAGCTTTTCAGGACTGTAACGCTGGTGAGTCTGAAATATTCCTAATCTGTCCAACAGCCCCAGGGAGCCAATATGTGCACCAATGGAGGTCCAGAGAGACACAAAGGATGCTCCTCTTTGCCCCAGGCCTTGAAGATACGTATCGACGGATAAAAGTGATCCCCATGCTCTCGAAGCATGTGAACCATCACTCTGGTCCTTAATGTTCAGATTCAATATGAGTTTGAAGCCTTCTGTACAGCAACCCTACGTCCCACTTCGTAATCCTTACTGGTCAAGAATGTGGGTCTACTGGGTGCCCAGGGATATTTGGATCCTCCCCATCTGAGACTGGGCGATAACAAAGATACTGTCCATAGAAATATGATACTCTAAGGTGATATTATTGTGACTGTGCTTCACTATTTACCAATTGAGAAAATGGGACCCCCTGCAAAGAATACTAAATCCTAGGGCAGGGAAAATGCATTTGAGAAAAAGAGAACCTAGGCAATTAACTAGTCAAATATAGACCTATACTAGACACATTGATATAAACATAGACTCAGTGTACTGAACATTTACGTTAAAAACTTCATTTTATTAGTACAAACTTATGATAAAAAGTTATTGATAGACATAGAATGTCTGAAAACTGTAAAACAAATAGGACATACTATACTCAACAACATAACATAGACATATATATATTATACAAACAGATAACCTGCCTCCAGTTGAAATGACCACGAGCTGAAAAAAACGGCTGTTATCTACTGCATTCCTGCCTGCGAACCAAGCAAACCATCGGCAATCGAGTGCCGAGCTAAATGCTTCTCACTATTTACCATCCAGTCAATTTGCAGAGATGTGAGGCCTGCTTATGCCCTAACTGGCCTCTCCCCCTTGTTACATGTCACGGGGCACCGGAACACCACACTACTCGACGCTCTGTAACTCTGTAAAGCTGGACACAGAAGCATTGCTTGAATCTTCATTTGGCACTCTGAACTGTTTCACTTTGGTAGGACCCCTGTTCCAGTTTGTTTGGTGGGCTGTTGACTTTCTGGATTTTTTGGGTACTGAGTGAATGGACAGATATACTACTTCTCTCTAAATATATTGCATTATTTTGTGTAGCATGTCTGCGCCATTGACAATTTAGAGTGCACAAACTCTTGTAATGCCCAGCTAGCCTTGTAAGCACCCTATAAATTGCCCTTAGAAAAACACCAGACATGTCATCCAATTTCGAGTTAAAGCTAGCACCTAGTGTGTGTACAGTTGGGGTTGTATTTCTGCCAACAGAATCTGTTTTTTGTGTGTTTTAGTTTTAAAGATCTATTTTCCTAACCATAAATAAAGACATATTTGTTAAAGATGGATATTCAGTTTATTGTACACTCTTTACTGTGTTCACCCTTTAATCCTCCTTCCGAGTTTATAAACCTAACCACCTGCTGGAATATTAAGCCTTGGCTACACAACTTCACTACCCTTGCAGAGTTAGTTAGGCGGACGGAATTTACTAAGGGGGTGATTACGATGGCGTAACGTTCCCACCGCCGGGCCGGCGGTGGCGACCGTTACGCCATCATAACGTGCAATACTCACCGCCATATTACGATGGCGGTGGGTATCGCGGTGGACGGAAAGTCCGTCCGCCGCTCTTCCGCCAGTCGGCAATCGCTACGATTGCCGGCCGGGCGGAGCTGGGGCTGCAATATGGTGGGGGTGCCTAGCAGGCACCGCCAGCCATATTATGATGTGTGAACTTTAAGGCCTTTCCATGGCGGCAATGCCGCCATGGAAAGGCTGGCGGTGATTTGATTTGGGGGCCCGTTGCTGGCCCCCGGGGGGGTGTACTTGGGGGGTACCTATGGTACCCCCCTACATGTCCATGCACAAGGTGGCAGGCACCGCGCAGTGCCTGCCACGTTTTGCATGGAAATGCACAACATGGCATTTTCCTATTGCGGCGGGTGTTGCAGCCAGCAGCAACTGCCGCAATGTTAAAATGCCAGATGCGACCGCCGCGGTGGCGGTCGCATCATAATTCGGGTGGCGGGACCGCCGCATGGCAGGCGGGCGGTTCCGTTACCACTAGGATGGCGGGCGGACTAAAGTCCGCCCGCCATCCTAATCAGCCCCTAAGTTAGGATTGCGGAGGACAATACATTTGCAATCCTCAGGGACCTACGTCTGCCAAATTTAGAGTTGTCCGCCGATCCAGCTGACAAGTCTCGACATTGACAGGAACCGCTTGGCATGGCAGTTTCTGTCAATGTAGGAAATATTTGATGGACGGTACTGTCAGATATGAAAGTCGACCATCAAACTTTTCAAAAGATTTTTTGCTTTTCAAAAACAATTCCTGAAGTCGGAGTATGTTTTTTAATAACAAAAAAGGACAAAAAAAATTGCTCCCACACCATTGAAGTTTCCTCCCATGGTGTGGGCGTCATTAAAAAATTTTCCAGTCCTTTTACTGCCAGGTTTTTCCTGGGTGTGAGGGACAGAAAAAAAAGACGTTTTACACCGTGCACCCTAAATAAGAAATGCGTAACTTACCTGTAACTGCAGTTATCCAGTATTAGTATCTTTCATAGATTCACATGCCTGAATCATTCCCCGTCGTCGGGATGGGAGTCCCCGGTACATAAATAAAGTAATGTCTCATTAGACATATAGAGTAATAGGCTAAGAGCCTTACATTAGTAACATATCCATGTCCTTTTGTAAAAGGACCAAACTCTAGAAAAGAACCAATCAGCTATCACCACCCTGTGGAACCTTCCTGGAAGGAGCTCTAGTCCCTCAGATTTTCGTAAGCACAGTGCTAAGTAGGTGTATTACTGAGAGCATGAGGTGAGCCCTTCCAGGGAGGTGGGTGGGTTGCATGTGAATCTATGAAAGATACCAATACTGGATAACTGCAGTTACAGGTAAGTAACGCATTTCTTATCCAGTATTAGGGTATCTTTCATAGATTCACATGCCTGAATCAGAGTAGTAAGCAATGATAAGCACATTTTGGATGGTACAGCATATACAAATTCACTAGATAATAACATATCAATGTGAAACATAGAAAGTACCAAACTGCAATCAAAGAAAAAAAAAAACCATCAAGGAACACAATAAAGAAATGTGCGTATAAGAGCAAGGATGGTGGGAAGAGAAGAAGGCTCACCTCTATTGGAATAGATGACGTAGCACCGCCTGTCCCACTGCAGCATCCTTCATGAGTTCCGTATCCAAGCAGTAATGCTTGGTAAATGTATGCGGTGTCTTCCATGTTGCCGCTCTGCAAATGTCTGTGATAGGCACACCTGCAAAGAGTGCCATGGAGGTAGAAACCGCCCTAGTGGAATGGGCTCGAACCTTGGAACGCAAGGGTTGATCCGCTTGCTGGTGACAGAAAGTAATAGCTCCAGAGATCCACCGGGAGATACTTTGTTTAGTAAGTGGAAGACCCTTCCTAGGTCGACTGTAAGCCACAAAGAGTTGGTTGGATTTGCGGAACGACTTTGTCCTGTCAAGGTAGAATTTAAGGCAGCGATTAAGGTCTAGAGAGTGTAGAGCTCTTTCTGCCCGGCGTTTGAGGATTTGGAAAAAAGGTCCGTAAGACTATGGGCTCATTGAGGTGAAAGTCTGACGGGACTTTGGGCACAAACTTAGGATTAGTTCGCAATATAACCCTGTCATGTTTGAACTGAAGGAAAGGGTCTTGAATTGAGAATGCCTGAAGCTCACTTACTCGCCTTGCAGAGGTAAGGGCTAGAAGGAGTGCCGTCTTCCAAGAAAGATATTTAAGATCAGCTCTGTGGATTGGCTCGAAAGGGTGTTTCATGATCTGAGCAAGAACTGTGTTGAGTTGCCAAGTGGGAGGCAGAGGTTTGACGGGAGGAAAAGTCCTGAATAGGCCTTTGAGAAATTGTTTAATCAGTCTACTAGACCAAAGAGAAGGACCTGCAGAAGATCTCCTGAAACGGGATATAGCTGCCAGGTGAACTTTAATAGAGGCATGAGCAAGACCTGAAGTTGCCAGATGGAGAAGGTAAGGCAATATTTGCTCTGGAGAAGACGAAAGAGGGTGTATGTTCGCCGGCTTACACCAAATACAGAACCTCTTCCATTTTAAGGAATATGTTTTGTTAGTACTGTCGGCTCGAGCCCAAGCCAGAACTGCCCTGCAGTCCGGAGGAATGTTTAGGCCATGGAACTCTCGGAACTCAGGAGCCAAGCCGATAACCTGAGAGATGCTGGATCCGGATGTTGGACTTGTTCCCTGTTCATTGTGAGGAGAGAGGGAAACGGTTTCAAAGGGATCGGCGGCTCCAGGGAGAGAAGATGGAGCTCCGTGAACCAATGCTGGCGTGGCCATGCAGGAGCTATCAGGATGAGCGTGCAGGGTTCTGCCTTCAACTTCCTGAGGACCCTGGGAATTAGGGGAATCGGTGGAAAAGCGTTTGCAAAGACGTTGAACCATGCGATCGAAAATGCATTCCCTAGAGATCCTCGTTGGGGATGCCAGCTTGCGAAGTTTTGGCATTTGGCGTTCTGCTTGGTAGCAAATAGGTCCAAGAGAGGAGTGCCCCATTGGGAGAATATGCGGTTGAGAGTCCGGTGGTTCAACTCCCATTCGTGACATGTTGTTTGTTGCCTGCTTAGTGAATCGGCCAGTACGTTGTCTGTTCCTGGAACGTATTCCGCCCGAAGGGAAATGTTGTGGAGAAGTAGCCAGTTCCAGATCTTCTGAGATTCGTGAGAGAGTGTTAGTGAACGAGTACCTCCCTGCTTGTTCAGATAGTGCATTGTTGTAGTATTGTCCGTTCGGACAAGCACTAAAGAACGTTTGATCCTGGGAAGGAACGCCAGGAGAGCCAGATAAACCTCCTCGAGCTGCGAGCTGTCTATGTGAAGCTTCCGTTCGGAAGGAGACCATTTTCCGCTGATTCGGAGCTCTTGGAGGAAAGCTCCCCAACCCTCCAGGGATGCATCTGTTGTGATGATTTGTGGAGAAGCTTGGAGCAAGAAGGGCAGGCCTTGAGAAAGATTCCGTGGACGAGTCCACCACTGTAGAGCAGTGACCATCTGAGGGGTCACCTGAATGACATCGTCGAAGGATCCTTCGGATTGAATCCATTGAGCCGACAGTGCTTCTTGGAGAGGGCGCATGTGGAGGCGACAATGAGGAATTAGCAGAATACAGGACGACATAATTCCGAGTAGGCATTTGAAGAGGCGTACCGAGAGGGACTGCTTGGTTTTTATTTGGTTTGCCAAATGAAGTAGTTTGTTTTGTCGCTCCTGTGATGGGAAAGCTTCCTTTTGGGTTGTGTCGAGAGTAGCACCCAGAAAGGATATCCGCTGAGAAGGATGGAGGACAGACTTGTCCTGATTGAGAGTGAGTCCCAGGCGACTGAAAAGCTGTAGACAGGCATTGGAAGACCTGGTCGCACAGTCTAGAGAAGGTGCCTTGACGAGCCAGTCGTCGAGGTAGGGAAAGACCTGATGGTGTTGTTGCCTGAGGTATGCAGCCACTGGAGAAAGGCATTTCGTAAAAATCCGTGGAGCTGACTTGAGCCCGAAGGGCAGGACTCGAAATTGGTAATGTCTGCCTGCCACGGCGAACCTCAGAAACTTTTTGTGATTCCGGTGGATAGGGATATGGAAATAGGCGTCTTGAAGATCCAAAGACACCATGTAGTCGTTTGCGTTGAGAAGTTGCAGTACTTCTTGGATGGTTACCATGCGAAACGACTGTTTCTTTAGAAACTTGTTGAGACCTCTCAAGTCTAGGATTGGTCTCCATTTCTTCTCCTTTTGCGCACCAGGAAAAAACGGGAGTAAAACCCCTTCCCCCATTGACGAAGAGGAACTTTTTCTATTGCTCCCTTCTGGAGCATAAGTGAAAGTTCCAGGAGTAAAAGGCGTAGATGTTTGTGAAGCATAGGTCGAGGAGGGGTCTGGGGAGGAATTTGAATGAACTCCAGGGAATGTCCAAATTGTATTAGTTGAAGAACCCAACGGTCCGTTGTTATTTGTTTCCAATTGTGTAAGAAATGGGAAATCCTTCCTCCTATTTTGGAGGGTGGAGAGGAAACGGAGACCGGCGGTAGGGAAAAGTCATTGCCGCCGAGTAGTGTCCTTCTGTCGTCCTCCTCTTCCTCGAAAGGAGGTCTTAGTGTAAGACGATTGCTGTTGTTGACGTTGCTGGTATTGTGGCCGATATTGGTTGGAGGAGGAATAGGAAGACCGATAGTGTTGGTAGTCTCCCCTGGAGGTAGTTTGACCTCTGCCCCTTGAGCCACGAAAAGGGGGGTTTTTAAATTGAAGGGTACCCAGAGCCCTAGCCGTGTCGGTATCCTTTTTTATGCCCTGAAGAGCTTCATCAATATGTGTGCCAAAAAGAAGCTGACCATCGTAGGGCATGTCCAGAATTTTTGTCTGGACCTCCGGCCGGAAAGAAGTCGCCTTCAGCCAACCTTGGCGTCGTAGTACGGCAGCGCCAGCGAGTTGGCGGAAACCAGTAGAGGCGATATTCATCGCACAATCGATGATTTCGGAAGCCGAACGTTCGCCCTCTAGCAAGATCTTCTTTGCTTCTTCCTTAGATTCGTCCAGCAAGGCACCCAAGTATGGAGCAATGTCCGCCCACATCTGTCTGTTATAGCGCCCCAATAACGCTAAGGAATTAGACGCACGCACTGTTAATGCAGACATGGAAGAAAAACGTTTTCCAATATTGTCAAGTCGTCTGCCTTCCTTGTCTGGAGGAGCGGACAGCGGAGCAGAAGGGTTTTTAGATTTCCGCTGAGCAGCCTGAGTGATGACGGAATCAGGCTTGGGATGTCCGGTAAGGCAGGCCGGAGCGGTGTCCGGAGCTTTGTATTTTTTGTCTAGTCGAGGTAACACTGGGGCAACCGAAGATGGATTGTGCATTATTTTAACACCCTGATTCCAGATGTAGTCTATAATGGGTATAGATCTTACAGACTTTTTAAAAGGTTCCTTAAAGTCATAAAGGAAACAATCCTGTTGGAGAGAAGGCATTGGGATCTGGAAACGTTGTGCAGCCCTTTCCAAGACATTATGAAAACCCCCGATATCCTCAGGAGGCGAATCAGCTTGAGTAGGCACCGGGGACGCTGGACACGGGATAACGTAGTCATCCCACTCATCATGAGTCGATTGGGAATCATGGAGTTCTCCTTCCTCTTGTTGGTCATCCTCCTCATCATCCGTGGAAGGTGGAGGTTGTAGCGTGACATGCACAGACGGTGGAGGTGGAGGTTGTAGCCTTGGCGGTGGAGAGGCAACTGGAGCAGGAGACGTAGCAGAAGTAGGAAATCTCTGCTTGTAGTCAGTAATTAGAAATTGGAGGTCAGAAACCAAAGACGCAGGTAGACAAACCATGGCAGGTTGGGGAGGATGGCTGTCGTCAGGAAAGTATGTCTGGTCTTCTGGTCCTTGTTCGTCATAGTCCGAACTCTCATGGTATTTGACATGAAGTTCAGAAGGACTTGTAGCCGTTCCGAACATACTGCCATCGTCTGAGTCTTCCTCTTCTTCCAAAAGGTGAGTCGGAGGTAATGGCTGGACCCTGCTAGGAGAAGTCAGGGCAGGTGTCAACGTGCGTTTAGTTATTTTAAGATGGACATACGCACTTTGTACTTTGGACTCTGGTGTCATCGATGAGTCCGTCGTCGGTGTAGTCGTCGACTGTGAAGCACCGACGGACACAATTGAGGGTAACAGCGACGAAGCTCCCAGTGACGTAAACGTCGTCGACGGTGTTGTTGTCGTCGACGGAGCCCTCGTCGACGGTGTGGTCGTCTTCGACGGAGCCCTGGTCGACGGTGTGGTCGTCGTCGACTGTGTCGTCGTCGTCGACGGGGCCCTCGTCGTCGACGGGGTAACCGTCGACGGAACATTCCTCGCCGACACAGGTGTCGACGCGCTCGTCGGCGATTGTAGCATCGACGCTGGCTTGGTCGTCGACGATGATTTCTTAATTTTTATCGTCGGCGATACAGGTTTAACCGCCGTCGACGATGAAGTCGTCGTCGTCGACGTGGACGATGCAGAGGACGCCAAAGAGGTAGAGACAGTTGTCGTCGACGAGGTCACTCCCACGGCTGTAGATGGGCATTTTCTCGTCGTTGAAGCCACTGTCAAAGGCAGTCGTCGACGAGGTGGAAGTAGGCTTTTTAAAGGTGTGAAGAACCTCCTGTGGAGCAACCTTCGTGGTAAAGCCTTAAGGTGTGCCTCTGAAGACTTTTTGTGCGTCTTCTTTTGAGGGGGCTGCGACGAAGGTCCTGGAGAAGTAACTCTGGGCCTTTTTGAGAGGATTTTGAAGATTTGGAGGAGCCCTCACTCTCTTCAGAAGACAAAACTTGGTCTTTGTCTTTAAGTCTCTGCAGCCAAATTAAAAGGCGTCCCTCCCGGTCTCTGAGGGTTTTTGAAGAAAAGGTACGACATACCTTACAGTCCTTTGAAGAGTGATCCGGGTAAAGACAGTAGAGGCAGTCCTTGTGTTGATCGTCGACATGAAGCCTCTTTTTACCACAGGAAGCACAGGGCCTAAAAAGGCCTTTCTTAGTAGAATCTGTCATGAAGATACTGAGAACTTCACACAGAAGGAATGGTGGAGAAAAAAATCACTGGAAATCCAGAAATAAGGAAAAACTGAGCACAGCTCAGTGGAGACTCCCTTAGCACGACGTGCGGTAGAAAATCTGAGGGACTAGAGCTCCTTCCAGGAAGGTTCCACAGGGTGGTGATAGCCGATTGGTTCTTTTCTAGAGTTTGGTCCTTTTTACAAAAGGACATGGATATGTTACTAATGTAAGGCTCTTAGCCTATTACTCTATATGTCTAATGAGACATTACTTTATTTATGTACCAGGGACTCCCATCCCGACGACGGGGAATGATTCAGGCATGTGAATCTATGAAAGATACCCTAATACTGGATAAGGCAGGTGTTGTAAAGTCCTTCCTCCAACGGCACTTCGTTTGTCAGGCCATCGAATGAAGTATTCCATCGGTGGAGCCAATACGAGCTCCATTGATGGAATACTTACAATATGCCTGACTCTAAATGAGGCGGGAAGCTGAGGGTTTGGAGGACAGAGTACTCCATTTTGTTGGCGACGGAGTACCCTGTCTTCCACCCTCTAAATCAAGCCCTATTTGGTTAAGCAATTGGAGTACAACAGTGCTGGTAGCCCTTCACATGAGTACACTACAGCACCAACACAGGATATCGCCCAGTAACCACTGACTACCCTAGGGCAGAGCAGTGCACTGTGACTTGCCTACACAACTACTCACAGGAATAAAAATGTTTAACGAAAAATGTGTATTAAATTCTGGTCTGCATCGGACCCCCATGCTCGTGGGGGCCCCGGGCAACTGCCTAGCGTGCCCATGAGTTAAGACGGCACTGCCCTAGGGCCCTAATGAAATACCTCATAGCTTCTCATTGCATATATATATATATATATATATATATATATATATATATATATATATATATTATCTACTGGCGGTCGCCAGTAGATAGTTATAGTTAGGACCTATTTTCCATAGGAAATCCGCAACATTCTATTTGAAATAACGTTGGCGCCGGTTGACGAATCTTCGCGAAATTTTCCAACTTGTTGGGGCGCTCCGGTCCGCTCCTATCCTGAAAGTCTCGGGGTGATTCGTCAAGCGGGGGCCGAGAAAAAAGGGGGGTCCCAAAACGTGTTTTCCCCATTAATTTTTCCATAGGAAACGTTCATCGCGGCTACAGCTCGAACTGCTGAACGGAATTACACCAAATTTGGCAAAGAGGTAGCCCTTGGTTCAGACTCGTGCCTTTTGCTTAAATGGTGTAAATCCGTTCAGTAGTTCCTGAGAAAATCACAAGTAAAATCACATATATATCTATGGCCGCGTCGGATTCGCGCACCCTGAGCGCACCCTGCGCGCACCGTCCCGATCACGAGCTGCATGCTAGTTGGCTGTCAACTGGCTGTCAACACTCCAAATCAGGAAGTGTTGGCAGCCATTTTGTCCCTCGGTAGAACCGAGGCACAGAAACAAGTGCGCAAAACGCACAAAGGGGGCAAGGTAGAAACACCCTGACCCACTAGGTGTGCTCAGGGGGTCCCACAAGGACCCCCTGGGCAGAAAAAAGCATTTTTTTTTTTTAAATCGGCGGGATGCGCTTAGGGTGCGCGGATCATGCTGATAACAAAAAAAAAATCTCCTGCGCTTCGATGCTATTTTGCCCCCGGGTGGCCCAAGTCCCGGGGGCATGCAGGGGGTGGGTTTATATTTTATGTGGGGGGCCTCTAAGGCCCCCCAAGCCCCGGGGACCGCCACCCCCCGGGGCTTCTTTTTTTTAAATTATTAGTTGTGTGGGGGGGCTCCAGCCCCCCCACACGCCCCGGGGACCGCCACCTCCCCGGGGCACTAAATCTTTAAATATGGGGGTCCGTTACGGACCCCCGAGCCCCGGGGACCACCACCTCCCTGGGGCTTTGCCAATGTTGGGAGGGGGGCCGCGCGGCACCCCTCCTGGAGCCTGTGGTGGCCCTGGGGACCGCCACCCCCCAGGGCCGGCTCCTGCAGTGTCCCGGGGTGCCTACCCCTGGGACACTGTAGTTTGCTATGACAGGACGGGAGCCTCGCGGCTCCCGTCCTGTCATAGCAAACTGCTTTGGATTTTGGAAGAGAGAGCAGGGAAACCTGCTCTCACTTCCAATATCCAGCACATTGCTTTTCCACAAGGGGAGCTGCATGTCAGCAGCTCCCCATGTGGAAAGCAATGCCGGCTCCCGCAGGACGCGGGGAGCCGGCGGGACCGTGGGGGGATTGGGGACCCCCCCACGGTCCCCAACGGAGAGGGCCAGCCCCGGGGGATGGGGTCCCGGGGCTACAAGTGGCCCGGGAGGAGGGCCACGCGGCCCCCCTCCCCAACATGAAAAAATAAATAAAATAAAAAATAAATAAAGGCCGGCCCCGGGGGATGGTGTCCCCGGGGCCAGTAGAGGCCTCAGGAGGGGGGCCAGGCAGCCCCCCTCCATAAAAAAAAAAAAATCTGTCCATGCCCCGGGGGATGGGGTCCCCGGGGCCGGAATTGGCCACGGCAAGGGGGCCCACGCGGCCCCCTTCCCGTTCATTTTTTTTTTTTTTACATTAAAAAAGGGGTCAGGCCCTGGGGGATGGGGTCCCCAGGGCCCAAAAAAAGTAAAAAGAAGGGGGGCCACACAGCCCCCCTTCCAAAAAAAAAAACACGCGATCGTGCCGAGGCCCCACCCCCTCCCAGCAACACTCTGCAAACGGGCCCTGTGGTGCGTTTTAAGTTGGGAAATGAATTCCCCTTCAAGACTGGGGGTCCCTGGGGGCCAACTAGCCCACCAGGTACCTCCAGTAAGCGCCACAGGGCTGGGTTGCAGAGAGGTGGTCCAGGCCACGCCCCTTTTTACACCTCTCTGCAACGCAGCTCTGTGGCGCTTTTTGGTGATACATGGTGGGCTACTTGGACTCCAGGGACCCTCAGGATTCAAGGGGAGTTAATCCCCCAACTTAAAACGCGCCACGGCGCGTTTGCACAGTGGTGAAGGAAGGGGGCAGGGCTTCAGGTGACATGTGTGCAAACAGGCCCGTGGCATGTTTTAAGTTGAGGAATTAATTCCTCTTCAATTCTGAGGGTCCCTGGGGCCAACTAGCCACCCGGTACCTCCAGTAAGCGCCACGGAGCTGCGTTGCAGAGTGTTGTAAAAGGGGCGTGGCCTCTGAACACCTCTCTGCAACGCAGCTCTCTGGCGCATACTGGAGGTACCTGGTGGGCTAGTTGGCCCCTAGGGACCCTCGGGATTGAGGAGGAATTAATTCTCCAACTTAAAACGTGCCACAGGGCGTGTTTGCAGACATGTCACCTCAGGCCCCACCCCTTCCTTCACCATTGTGCAAATATTCCTCTAAAATCAGCCGAACTACGAATTCCGATTTACTCACCTGTTATCAGGAGAGACCTCAGTGCTGCATCTTTGAGCCCAGTACTGATCCTGAAAAGTAATTTTAACCGTACGTACCAGTAACTTGAATTTCCTTCCATAGGCTAACATTGACTGGTTTCACTTGGAAATTCTTCTAAGTGTGGAGTTTTGGAACTTTATAATATTCCTCTAAAATCAGCCGAACTACGAATTCCGATTTACTCACCTGTTATCAGGAGAGACCTCAGTGCTGCATCTTTGAGCCCAGTACTGATCCTGAAAAGTAATTTTAACCGTACTTACCAGTAACTTGAATTTCCTTCCATAGGATATCATTGCCTGCTTTTTGCTGAAAAAGTTTCTAAGTGTCGATTTTTGAAACATACAAATATTCCTCTAAAATCAGCAGAACTACGAATTCCGATTTACTCACCTGTTATCAGGAGAGACCTCAGTGCTGCATCTTTGAGCCCCGTACTTATCCTGAAAGTAATTTTAACCGTACTTACCAGTAACTTGAATTTCCATCCATAGGCTAACATTGACTGGTTTCACTTGGAAATTCTTCTAAGTGTGGAGTTTTGGAACTTTATAATATTCCTCTAAAATCAGCCGAAATACGAATTCCGATTTACTCACCTGTTATCAGGAGAGACCTCATTGCTGCATCTTTGAGCCCAGTACTGATCCTGAAAAGTAATTTTAACCGTACTTACCAGTAACTTGAATTTCCTTTAATAGGAATCCATTGTCTGGTTTTCAGCAGAAGAGTTTCAAAGTGTCAATTTTCACAAACTACAAATATTCCTTAAAAATCGCCTGTATGACTTAAACGCATTCTTTCAACTGTTTACAGGAGATGCACCAGTGCTGGATCCAGGATCCACCACTGAGTAAGAAAAAGTAACGATAACACTACTTACCTGCTAAGTGATTTTCCTCCCATAGGATAACATTGGTGATTCTATGTGAAAAAGTTTCTAAGTGTCTACTTTTAATATACAATAATATTCCTTAAAAATCACTACTGTAACCAAAACGCTTTTACTCAACTGTTTACAGGAGATGTCGCAGGACTGAATCTAGGATCCAGTCCTGTGGTTAGAAAAAGTAATCCATAAAGTAACTAATTGCATTTAACTAGAAATTCACATTGAGCTCAATGTTGCATTGTGTTTGAAATTGTGTTGCCCATTGCAACAACTGTAACTACTGTACTTAACAGTCTATTGCCTATTTGCAAAGTATTTAAACTAAAGTAATTCATTCTGAGAAAGTATATTTTGTAATGTAATGTATAATGTAATTACAATGTAATTTAAAAATAAAATATCTAAAAATAAATAGATTAAAAAAATGTAGTAAATCAGTATCAAAAAAATAAATAACAATTAATACATTTAAAAATTGTCATTTACAAAACCTTTGAAATTCACTGAAAAAAACCATAGGTTTCAGGCACGTTATAGTTAGGAATTAGCATTTAAAAAACCTTTGAAATTCACTGAAAAAACCATAGGTTTCAGGCACGTTATAGTTAGAAATTAGTATTTAAAAAACCTTAGAAATTCACTGAAAAAACCATAGGTTTTAGGGACAGTTATAGTTAGTTGGACATTGCACTCGTACAAAACCCGTGAAATTCCCCCGTTATAGTTAGTTCAGCTAACTATAACTCACGCCCCGCAATGCACTGCTGATGACGTCACATATTACATCACTCATGACATGGTCAGTGACATCACTGATGACATCACTGATGACATCTCAAATGACATCACTGATGACATCATCCACGTGATAATCTGATGCACCTCCTCACACCCTAATATAACCTTTGATACACCCACTCTAAATTACAGACTGCCATTCGCAAAACTATAGACACTCCAACACCAATAACTACATACCCACTCACTGATTCTTAGGTCTACACACACATCCACTCACTCACCTGTACAGTCACTCATACTTACGGTCACTCAGTACAGGACTATCATATGCACTCATACTCCTATATAGACACTCAAACACCGCCACTCATCCATAGAGGTACTCACACACCTAGTCCGTCATGCAAATAATTAAACACACTGCCATTTACTCACCTATACAGTTATACACACACCAGCTCACTTACTCATACAAATACTAGCACATTCTTACGCTCTTATACAATCACTGATACAAGCACACACTCATCCATACAGTCACTCTCACTCTCACAATCACACACTCTCGCTTATAGCTATTTATATACTCCAACACACATATATACTGCCTTTCACATATGTAGTTACTCACACATGTACCACTGGGACATACATTCACTCACTAACACACTCTTACACACACTTACCCACCCATACAGTCTATCACAGATGCACTCTTGAAACCATCCACCCAGTGAATCACCCACTCACACATCTATGCACAGAGTCGCACACACCTCACCCACACAAACACTCAGGCACCCATACAGATACTCAGACAACCAATCAATAACTCATATAGACACTCATGTAGCTATTCACAAACCCATGCAGCCACTTACACAGCAACAGACAGACGGATACAGACATTCACCCAGTTTAGTCACTAACCCATGCATTTAGCAAGATACGTTTAATCACTCACTTATAGAGTTAGTCACGCACCTAGTAAATCATCCATTCAGACACTTATACACCCACTCATTCTTCAATACGCTTTTCCCTATATATATTAAACATATTTAAACTTTACAGAAACACACAGTCACTGGATGATGTCATCAGTGATGTCATTTGAGATGTCATCAGTGATGTCATCAGTGATGTCACTGACCATGTCATGAGTGATGTAATATGTGACGTCATCAGCAGTGCATTGCGGGGCGCGAGTTATAGTTAGCTGACCTAACTATAACGGGGGAATTTCACGGGTTTTGTACGAGTGCAATGTCCAACTAACTATAACTGTCCCTAAAACCTATGGTTTTTTCAGTGAATATATATATATATATATATATATATATTATCTACTGGCGGTCGCCAGTAGATAGTTATAGTTAGGACCTATTTTCCATAGGAAATCCGCGACATTCTATTTGAAATAACTCTTGCGTCGGTTGACGAATCTTCGCGAAATTTTCAAACTTTATGGCCCGCTCCGGTCCGCTCCTACCCTGAAAGTCTCAGGGTGATTCGTCAAGCGGGGGCCGAGAAAAAGGGGGTCCCAAAACGTGTTTTCCCCATTCATTTTCCCATAGGAAACTTTAGACACGGCTACAGCCCGAACTGCTGAACGGAATTACACCAAATTTGGCAAAGAGGTAGTTCTTGGTTCAGAAAGAACCCTTTTGTTAAATGGTGTAAATCCGTTCAGTAGTTGCGGAGAAGATAAAAAAATAAGAGTCAAAAAATCAATTTCCCATAGGAAACTTTATGCAAGGCTACAGCCCGAACTGCTGAACGGAATTACACCAAATTTGGCAAAGAGGTAGTTCTTGGTTCAAAAAGAACCCCTTTTGTTAAATGGTGTAAATCCGTTCAGTAGTTGCTGAGAAAATCAAAAGTAAAAACACATATATATCTGGGCGGAGCCTAACCACACATGTCATCGTGAGATCTGATTGGCTGTCAGCACTTCATCCTGGAATTGCTGGCAGCCATCTTGGGACCAATATAAATGATAGTACCCCATTGAAATGCATTGTAGTGAATCGAAGATTTTGAGGGTTACCAAAAGGAGAACTATAAAGGGTGATAACAGACTTTAGTTACATTAGAATTAATTTGTTGATGGTACCATACTAATTTCAGGAATTGTGGTGTGTTCTAAGGTGATTTTACCCTGTGAAAAACCTTCTGCTGGGATATCATGAATCATGTTTGAGAGAAAACTATTTTCACATGCTTGTCCCATACAGTTTTGGAAGGTGCCCCAGAAGCTAAAATGAGAGCATATTTTCTGTAAATTCACAATATCTTTCTCAGTCATGTGAGAATGAAGTCTGACATTCTCAGTAAAACATGTACATCCAACAAGGGCAGAGACTGTCAGTTGATTCCTTTGTGTTCTACTGCAGCTTCCCAGAGTGTTCTAAAGAACAACTAGAGTGCTAACAGCCTTACTTATGACAAAAGTATGGCACACCTGAAGCCATCTTGATTGGAATAAACTGGTAACACTTAAAACATTTAATTTAAAAAGGAACAAAATGATGGGGTTCATCTTGTCATAGAAATTATGGTTAGTGCTCTGGAAAGAAAAATTAGGACATGTTTCAAGTGTGATCTCAAATATCTTCCTGTTATATTTCAACAGGAGCAGCCTGTCAGTTGATGCCTTTGTGTTCTACTGCAGCTTCCCAGAGTGTTCTAAAGAACAACTAGAGCGCTAACAGTCTTACTTATGACAAAAGTATGGCACACCTGAAGCCATCTTGATTGGAATAAACTGGTAACACTTAAAACATTTAATTTAAAAAGGAACAAAATGATGGGATTCATTTTGTCATAGAAATTATGGTTAGTGCTGTAGAAAGAAAAATTAGGACATGTTTCAAGTGTGATCTCAAATATCTTCCTGTTATATTTCAACAGGAGCAGCCTGTCAGTTGATGCCTTTGTGTTCTACTGCAGCTTCCCAGAGTGTTCTAAAGAACAACTAGAGCGCTAACAGTCTTACTTATGACAAAAGTATGGCACACCTGAAGCCATCTTGATTGGAATAAACTGGTAACACTTAAAACATTTAATTTAAAAAGGAACAAAATGAGGGGTTCATTTTGCCATAGAAATTATGGTTAGTGCTGTAGAAAGAAAAATTAGGACATGTTTTAAGTGAGATCTCAAATATCTTCCTGTTATATTTCAACAGGAGCAGCCTGTCAGTTGATGCCTTTGTGTTCTACTGCAGCTTCCCAGAGTGTTCTAAAGAACAACTAGAGTGCTAACAGCCTTACTTATGACAAAAGTATGGCACACCTGAAGCCATCTTGATTGGAATAAACTGGTAACACTTAAAACATTTAATTTAAAAAGGAACAAAATGAGGGGGTTCATTTTGCCATAGAAATTATGGTTAGTGCTGCAAAAGAAAATTTAGTGCATGTTTTAAGTGAGATCTCAAATCCTCTTCTATTTCATTAGAAAATTCTGACATGCAGACTGAAACAATCACTTTCAATACCAGCAGTAGACTTCCAGTTAACTCCTTGGTGAGCAGTAGCTTTACTACAGTGATCTAATGAACAACTAGAGTAATAACATTCTGAATTTATGGCAAATGTGTGACACATCTGAATGCCTTCTTGATGGAATCAAAGTAAAAAACTGAAAGCATTTACTACTGAGGAGACTGCAGTAAATGAGGAAATTAGGAAACTTCATAACAAAGAAGTCTTCCAAGATGGCCACCAGTGAAAAAAGAGCCCAAATGTAGCACAAATATTACCCAGATGTAGCCCACATATAGCCCAATGACAAAAGTGTGCAAAACACTTTTTATTTTTAGTTTTTTGCAGTTTTATGTAGTGCAGACTGGTCAGGTATTGGAGCGTTGCATCTTAAAACATGACCCCCTACACTACAAAAACACCACTGCACTACCCTAAACCCTAAAACACTACCCCAGCACGACCCCCTACACTACACAAGCACCACTGCACTATCCTAAACCCTAAAACACTACCCCCAGCATGACCCCCTACACTACACAAACACCACTGCACTACCCTAAACCCTAAAACACTACCCCAACACTACTGCACTAACCTAAATCCTAAAACACTACCCCCAGCACGACCCCTACACTACCCAAACACCACTGCACTACCCTAAAACATGACCCCCTACACTACACAAACACCACTGCACTACCTTAAACCTAAAACACTACCCCCAGCACGACCCCTACACTACCCAAACACCACTGCACTAACCTAAATCCTAAAACACTACCCCCAACAAGACCCCTACACTACCCAAACACCACTGCACTACCCTAAAACATGACCCCTACACTACACAAACACCACTGCACTACCCTAAACCCTAAAACACTACCCCCAGCACGACCCCTACACTACACAAGCACCACTGCACTACCCTAATCCCTAAAACACTACCCCCAGCACGACCCCCTACACTGCCCGAACACCACTGCACTGCCCTAAACCCTGAAACACCAGCCCCTGCACGACCCCCTACACTGCCCGAACACCACTGCACTGCCCTAAACCCTGAAACACATACCCTAGCACGACCCCCTACACTGCCCGAACACCACTGCACTGCCCTAAACCCTGAAGCACCACCCCTTCACGACCCCCTACACTGCCCGAACACCACTGCACTGCCCTAAACCCTGAAACACCACCCCCAGCATGACCCCTACACTGCCCGAACACCACTGCACTGCCCTAAACCCTGAAACACTACCCCCAGCAAGACCTCCCTACACTGCCCGAACACCACTGCACTGCCCTAAACCCTGAAACATCATCCCCCAGCAAGACCCCCTACACTGCCCGAACACCACTGCCCTAAACCCTGAAACACCACCCCAGCACGACCCCCTACACTGCCCGAACACCACTGCACTGCCCTAAACCCTGAAACACCACCCCCAGCACGACCCCCTACACTGCCCGAACACCACTGCACTGCCCTAAACCCTGAAACACCATCCCCAGCACGACCCCCTACACTGCACAAACACCACTGCACTGCCCTAAACCCTGAAACACTACCCCCAGCAAGACCCCCTACATTGCCCGAACACCACTGCACTGCCCTAAACCACCACCCCCAGCAAGACCCCCTACACTGCCCGAACACCACTGCCCTAAACCCTGAAACACCACCCCCAGCAAGACCCCCTACACTGCCCGAACACCACTGCACTGCCCTAAACCCTGAAACACCAGCCCCAGCACGACCCCTACACTGCCCGAACACCACTGCACTGCCCTAAACCCTGAAACACCACCCCCTGCACGACCCCCTACACTGCCCGAACACCACTGCACTGCCCTAAACCCTGAAACACCACCCCCAGCACGACCCCCTACACTGCCCGAACACCACTGCACTGCCCTAAACCCTGAAACACCACCCCCTGCACGATACCCTACACTGCCCGAACACCACTGCACTGCCCTAAACCCTGAAACACCACCCCAGCACGACCCCCTACACTGCACGAACACCACTGCACTGCCCTAAACCCTGAAACACCACCCCCAGCACGACCCCCTACACTGCCTGAACACCACTGCACTGCCCTAAACCCTGAAACACCAGCCCCAGCACGACCCCCTACACTGCCCGAACACCATTGCACTACCCTAAACCCTCAAACACCAGCCCCAGCACGACCCCTTACACTGCCCGAACACCACTGCACTGCCCTAAACCCTGAAACACCAGCCCCAGCAAGACCCCCTACACTGCCTGAACACCACTGCACTGCCCTAAACCCTGAAACACCACCCCAAGCAAGACCCCCTACACTGCCCGAACACCACTGCACTAAAGCCTGAAACACCACCCCCAGCAAGACCACCTACACTGGCCGAGCACCACTGCACTGCCCTAAACCCTGAAACACCACCCCTGCACGACCCCTACACTGCCCGAACACCACTGCACTGCCCTAAACCCTGAAACACATACCCTAGCACGACCCCCTACACTGCCCGAACACCACTGCACTGCCCTAAACCCTGAAGCACCACCCCCTTCACGACCCCCTACACTGCCCGAACACCACTGCACTAAACCCTGAAACACCACCCCCAGCATGACCCCTACACTGCCCGAACACCACTGCACTGCCCTAAACCCTGAAACACTACCCCCAGCAAGACCTCCTACACTGCCCGAACACCACTGCACTGCCCTAAACCCTGAAACATCACCCCCAGCAAGACCCCTACACTGCCCGAACACCACTGCCCTAAACCCTGAAACACCACCCCCAGCACGACCCCCTACACTGCCCGAACACCACTGCACTGCCCTAAACCCTGAAACACCACCCCCAGCACGACCCCCTACACTGCCCGAACACCACTGCACTGCCCTAAACCCTGAAACACCATCCCCAGCACGACCCCCTACACTGCACAAACACCACTGCACTGCCCTAAACCCTGAAACACTACCCCCAGCAAGACCCCTACATTGCCCGAACACCACTGCACTGCCCTAAACCACCACCCCCAGCAAGACCCCCTACACTGCCCGAACACCACTGCCCTAAACCCTGAAACACCACCCCCAGCAAGACCCCCTACACTGCCCGAACACCACTGCACTGCCCTAAACCCTGAAACACCAGCCCCAGCACGACCCCTACACTGCCCGAACACCACTGCACTGCCCTAAACCCTGAAACACCACCCCCTGCACGACCCCCTACACTGCCCGAACACCACTGCACTGCCCTAAACCCTGAAACACCACCCCCAGCACGACCCCCTACACTGCCCGAACACCACTGCACTGCCCTAAACCCTGAAACACCACCCCCTGCACGATCCCCTACACTGCCCGAACACCACTGCACTGCCCTAAACCCTGAAACACCACCCCAGCACGACCCCCTACACTGCACGAACACCACTGCACTGCCCTAAACCCTGAAACACCACCCCCAGCACGACCCCCTACACTGCCCGAACACCACTGCACTGCCCTAAACCCTGAAACACCAGCCCCAGCACGACCCCCTACACTGCCCGAACACCATTGCACTACCCTAAACCCTCAAACACCAGCCCCAGCACGACCCCTTACACTGCCCGAACACCACTGCACTGCCCTAAACCCTGAAACACCAGCCCCAGCAAGACCCCTACACTGCCCGAACACCACTGCACTGCCCTAAACCCTGAAACACCACCCCAAGCAAGACCCCCTACACTGCCCGAACACCACTGCACTAAAGCCTGAAACACCACCCCCAGCAAGACCACCTACACTGGCCGAGCACCACTGCACTGCCCTAAACCCTGAAACACCACCCCTGCACGACCCCCTACACTGCCCAAACACCACTGCACTGCCCTAAACCCTGAAACACCACCCCCTACACTGCCCGAACACCACTGCACTGCCCTAAACCCTGAAACACCACCCCTCAGCACGACACCCTACACTGCCCGAACACCACTGCACTGCCCTAAACCCTGAAACACCACCCCCAGCATGACCCCTACAGTGCCCAAACACCACTGCACTGCCCTAAACCCTGAAACACCACCCCCTGCACGACCTCCTACACTGCCGGAACACCACTGCACTGCCCTAAACCCTGAAACACCACCCCCAGCACGACCCCCTACACTGCCCGAACACCACTGCACTGCCCTAAACCCTGAAACATCAACCCCAGCAAGACCCCCTACACTGCCTGAACACCACTGCCCTAAACCCTGAAACACCACCCCCTACACTGCACGAACACCACTGCACTGCCCTAAACCCCGAAACACCACCTCCAGCAAAACCCCTACACTGCCTGAACACCATTGCTCTGCCCTAAATCCTGAAACACTAGCCCCAGCATGACCCCTTCACTGCCCAAACACCACTGCACTGCCCTAAACCCTGAAACACCACCCCCAGCACGACCCCTACACTGCCCGAACACCACTGCACTGCCCTAAACCCTGAAACACCAGCCCCAGCAAGACCCCCTACACTGCCCGAACACCACTGCACTGCCCTAGACTCTGAAACACCAGCCCCAGCAAGACCCCCTACACTGCCCAAACACCACTGCACTGCCCTAAACCCTGAAACACCAGCCCCAGCATGACCCCCTACACTGCCTGAACACCACTGCACTGCCCTAAACCCTGAAACACCAGCCCCAGCACGACCACCTACACTGCCCGAACACCACTGTACTGCCCTAAACCCTGAAACACCACCCCCAGCACGACCCCCTACACTGCATGAACACCACTGCACTGCCCTAAACCCTGAAACACCAGCCCCAGCACGACCCCCTACACTGCCCGAACACCACTGTACTGCCCTAAACCCTGAAACACCAGCCCCAGCACGACCCCCTACACTGCCCGAACACCACTGCACTGCCCTAAACCCTGAAACACCACCCCCTGCATGACCCCCTACACTGCCCGAACACCACTGCACTGCCCTAAACCCTGAAACACCACCCCCTGCAGCACCCCCTACACTGCCCGAACACCACTGCACTGCCCTAAACCCTGAAACACCACCCCTGCACCGCCCCCTACACTGCCTGAACACCACTGCACTGCCCTAAACCCTGAAACACCACCCCCAGCACGACCCCTTTACTGCTCGAACACCACTGCACTGCCCCAAACCCTGAAACACCACCCCCAGCACGACCCCCTACACTGCCCGAACACCACTGCCCTAAACCCTGAAACACCACCCCCTGCACGACCCCCTACACTGCCCGAACACTACTGCACTGCCCTAAACCCTGAAACACCACCCCCTACACTGCCCGAACACCACTGCACTGCCCTAAACCCTGAAACACCACCCCCATCACCTCCCCATACACTGCCCGAACACCACTGCACTGCCCTAAACCCCAAAACACGACCCCCAGCATTACCCCTACACTGCCCAAACACCACTGCACTGCCCTAAACCCTAGAACACTACCCCAAGCACGACCCCCTACACTACCCGAACACCACTGCACTACCCTAAACCCTAAAATACTACCCCCAGCACAACTCCCTTCACTACCCAAACACGACTGCACTGCCCTAAACCCTCAAACACTCCCCCAGCACGACCCCTACACTACCCGAGCACCACTGCACTGCCCTAAACCCTAAAACACTCCCCCAGCACGACCCCCTACACTACCCAAACACCACTGCACTGCTCTAAACCCTAAAACACTACCCCCGCATGACCCCTACACTACCCAAACACCAATGCACTACCCTAATCCCTAAAACACTACCCCCGCATGACCCCTACACTACCCTAAACCCTAAAACCCTACCCCCGCACGACTCCCTACACTACCCAAAGACCACTGCACTACCCTAAACCCTAAAACACGACCTCCTACACTACACAAACACCACTGCACTACCCTAAACCCTAAAACACTACCCCTACACTACACAAACACCACTGCACTACCCTAAACCCTAAAACACTATCCCCAGCAGTACCCCTACACTACCCAAACACCACTGCACTAACCTAAACCCTAAAACACTACCCCCAGCAGTACCCCCTACACTACCCAAACACCACTGCACTACCCTAAATCACTACCCCCAGCACGACCCCCTACACTACCCAAACACCACTGCACTACCCTAAACCCTAAAACACTACCCCCAGCACGACCGCCTACACTACCCAAACACCACTGCACTACCCTAAACCCTAAAACACTCCCCCAGCACGACTCCCTACACTACCCAAACACCACTGCACTACCCTAAACCCTAAATCTACCCCCAGCATGACCCCCTACACTACACAAACACCACTGCACTACCCTAAACCCTAAAACACTACCCCCAGCACGACCCTCTTCACTACCTAAACGCAACTGCACAATTTGTTACAGGCGTTGCAACGCAGGCCTGTGGTGCTTACTGGAAGTACCTAGTGGGCTAGTTGGGCCCCAGGGACCCTCAGGATTCAAGGTGACCTAATCCCCCAACTTAAAACGCACCACGGGGCGCGTTTGCACAGTGGTGAAGGGAGGGGGCGGGGCCTCAGGTGACATGTGCGCAAACACGCCCTGTGGTGCGTTTTAAGTTTGGGAATTAATTCCCTTTGAATCCTGAGGGACCCTGGGGCCAACTAGCCCACCAGGTACCTTCAGTAAGCACAACAGAGTTGCGTTGCAGAGAGGTGAAAAAGGTGCGTGGCCTCGGAACGCCTCTCTGCAACTCAGCTCTGTGGTCCTAACTGTAGGTACGTGGGGGCTAGTTGGGCCCCAGGGACCCTCAGAATTCAAGGGGACTTAATCCCGCAACTTAAAACGCGCCACGGGGTGCGTTTGCACACATGTCACCTCAGGCCCCCTCCTTCACCACTGTGCAAACGCGCCCTGTAGCTGCGTTTTGAGAGGTAGTTTTAATCCCCCTGCCCTATTATGTACTAGGGACTTGCAGAGGAGGTCATGCTAATCACAGGGGTACCCCAATGCATAGTGTTCCCTAGTGTATGTAGGTGTTTTCACTGTATTCTAAGTGTCTTTTAGCATAGCACTGGCTCTGGTTAGTCAGAGTCAGTTACCACCAGTACCCGTCTGAAAAAGTTGTGGGCACAGGATGATTTTGCAAAAAGGCCTCTTTCTGCCCCTCTGTTGGTTCTTTCTGCACATCTTTTGCTTCTTTCTGTGCGTTTTTTCTTCTTTCTTCACATGTCCTACCTCTGTAGGCATAGTTAGAAACTAGCATTTAAAAAAACCTTTGAAATTCACTTAAAAAATCATAGGTTTCAGGCACGTTATAGTTAGAAATTAGCATTTAAAAAACCTTTGAAATTCACTGAAAAAACCATAGGTTTCAGACACGTTATAGTTAGAAATTAGCATTTAAAAAACCTTTGAAATTCACTGAAAAAACCATAGGTTTTAGGGACAGTTATAGTTAGTTGGACATTTCACTCGTACAAAACCATAGAAATTCCCCGTTATAGTTAGTTCAGCTAACTATAACTCGCGCCCGCAATGCACTGCTGATGACGTCACATATTACATCACTCATGACATGGTCAGTGACATCACTGATGACATCACTGATGACATCTCAAATGACATCACTGATGACATCATCCATGTGATAATTTCATGCATCTTCTCACACCCTAATATAACTTTTGATACACCCACTCTAAATTACAGACTGCCATTCTCAAAACCATAGACACTCCAACATCAAAAACTACATACCCACTCACTGATTCTTAGGTCTACACACACATCCACTCACTCACCCGTACAGTCACTCATACTTAGTCACTCAGTACAGGACTATCATATGCACTCATACACCTATATAAACACTCACACACCGCCACTCATCCATAGAGGTACTCACACACCTAGTCAGTCATGCAAAAAACTTAATCACATACCCATTTACTCACCTATACAGTTATACACACACCAGCTCACTTACTCATACAAATACTAGCACATTCTTACGCTCTTATACAATCACTGATACAAGTACACACTCATCCATACAGCCACTCTCACAATCACACACTCTCACTTATAGCCATTTATATACTCCAACACACATATATACTGCCTTTCACATATGTAGTTACTCACACATGTACCACTGAGATATACATTCAATCACTAACACACCCATACACACACTCACCCACCCATACAGTCCATCACAGATGCACTCTTGAAACCATGCACCCAGTGAATCACCAACTCACACATCTATGCACAGAGTCACACACACCCCACCCACACAAACACTCAGGCACCCATACAGATACTCAGACAATCAATCAATAACCCATGTAGACACTCATGTAGCTATTCAGAAAGCCATGCAGCCGCTTACAAACCAACAGACAGACGGATACAGACATTCACACAGTTTAGTCACTAACCTATGCATTCAGTAAGATACATTTAATCACTCACTTGTAGAGTCAGTCACTCACGTACTAAATCATCCATTCAGACACTTATACACCCACTCATTCTTCAATACGCCTTTCCCTATATATATTAAACATATTTAAACTTTACAGAAACACACAGTCACTGGATGATGTCATCAGTGATGTCATTTGAGATGTCATCAGTGATGTCACTGACCATGTCATGAGTGATGTAATATGTGACGTCATCAGCAGTGCATTGTGGGAGCGCGAGTTATAGTTAGCTGAACTAACTATAACGGGGGAATTTCTATGGTTTTGTACGAGTGAAATGTCCAACTAACTATAACTGTCCCTAAAACCTATGGTTTTTTCAG
Organism: Calotriton arnoldi; assembly: GCA_963921515.1. Taxonomy (NCBI): domain Eukaryota; kingdom Metazoa; phylum Chordata; class Amphibia; order Caudata; family Salamandridae; genus Calotriton; species Calotriton arnoldi. Next base: position 1,989,722 of record CAWUFW010000770.1, on the reverse strand, counting down.
TGAATATATATATATATACACATATTATATACATATATATATATATTTCAGTTGGGCTGTGGCATCTGAGGAAGGCATTAGCCGAAATGCATTATGCCTTATCTGCTTTCTAATAAAGAACCTCGTCTGAATTCCCTGCCTGTGGCTCCTTCCTTCGGCGCTGTTGGAGGTTGTTTTGGATTTGTTCGTGTCAGCCAGAGACACGATAAGGAGCCCCGTTTCATCAAGTGGCTGCCTGTTTTCCTGGTTCCTGCGCAAGCAGTTGTTGTTTTTTGTCAAGTTATTGGCGTGTGGCAGCCCACCTCCAGAGTGCGGGAAAAGCAAGGGATGCTGCCAGTTGGCAGTCCGTGACTTCACAGAGGTAGCTGGTGCATTGTAACCAGCCCACGACCCAGCGGACCTGTACCCTGCAGGTTGAAACGTAGTGCGGGGACTCGAGGGGTTCTGAAGATTTTAGTTTGGACTGGATAAAGTGCGCCCAGCTCTGCAGATGCCTTATAACACAAAGATTCAACTTTGGTTTCTCCACGTTCCGCCGGCCCAGGTATGAAGCATTCTGGGAGTTGCAGTGTCTACCATCGTGGCAACTCAGTGGACGATCACATGGTTGGGGGAGGCGCTTACTCCGTAATTAGGGAGTGCTGCAGAAATAGTTTTAAGCTGGACGCTACAGACTTTCAGTTGGGCAGTGGCATCTGAGGAAGGCATTAGCCGAAATGCATTATGCCTTATCTGCTTTCTAATAAAGAACCTCGTCTGAATTCCCTGCCTGTGGCTCCTTCCTTCGGCGCTGTTGGAGGTTGTTTTGGATTTGTTCGCGTCAGCCAGAGACACGATAAGGAGCCCCGTTTCATCAAGTGGCTGCCTGTTTTCCTGGTTCCTGCGCAAGCAGTTGTTGTTTTTTGCCAAGTTATTGGCGTGTGGCAGCCCACCTCCAGTGCGGGAAAAGCAAGGGATGCTGCCAGTTGGCAGTCCGTGACTTCACGGAGGTAGCTGGTGCATTGTAACCAGCCCACGACCCAGCGGACCTGTACCCTGCAGGTTGAAACGTAGTGCGGGGACTCGAGGGGTTCTGAAGATTTTAGTTTGGACTGGATAAAGTGCGCCCAGCTCTGCAGACGCCTTATAACACAAAGATTCAACTTTCGTTTCTCCACGTTCCGCCGGCCCAGGTACGAAGCATTCTGGGAGTTGCAGTGTCTACCATCGTGGCAACTCAGTGGACGATCACATGGTTGGGGAGGCGCTTACTCCGTAATTAGGGAGTGCTGCAGAAATAGTTTTAAGCTGGACGCTACGGACTTTCAGTTGGGCAGTGGCATCTGAGGAAGGCATTAGCCGAAATGCATTATGCCTTATCTGCTTTCTAATAAAGAACCTCGTCTGAATTCCCTGCCTGTGGCTCCTTCCTTCGGCGCTGTTGGAGGTTGTTTTGGATTTGTTCGTGTCAGCCAGAGACACGATAAGGAGCCCCGTTTCATCAAGTGGCTGCCTGTTTTCCTGGTTCCTGTGCAAGCAGTTGTTGTTTTTTGCCAAGTTATTGGCGTGTGGCAGCCCACCTCCAGAGTGCGGGAAAAGCAAGGGATGCTGCCAGTTGGCAGTCCGTGACTTCACGGAGGTAGCTGGTGCATTGTAACCAGCCCACAACCCAGCGGACCTGTACCCTGCAGGTTGAAACGTAGTGCGGGGACTCGAGGGGTTGTGAAGATTTTAGTTTAGACTGGATAATGTGCGCCCAACTCTGCAGACGCCTTATAACACAAAGATTCAACTTTGGTTTCTCCACGTTCCGCCGGCCCAGGTATGAAGCATTCTGGGAGTTGCAGTGTCTACCATCGTGGCAACTCAGTGGACGATCACATGATTGGGGGAGGCGCTTACTCCGTAATTAGGGAGTGCTGCAGAAATAGTTTTAAGCTGGACGCTACAGACTTTCAGTTGGGCAGTGGCATCTGAGGAAGGCATTAGCCGAAATGCATTATGCCTTATCTGCTTTCTAATAAAGAACCTCGTCTGAATTCCCTGCCTGTGGCTCCTTCCTTCGGCGCTGTTGGAGGTTGTTTTGGATTTGTTCGTGTCAGCCAGAGACACGATAAGGAGCCCCGCTTCATCAAGTGGCAGCATGTTTCCTGGTTCCTGTGCAAGCAGTTGTTGTTTTTTGCCAAGTTATTGGCGTGTGGCAGCCCACCTCCAGAGTGCGGGAAAAGCAAGGGATGCTGCCAGTTGGCAGTCCGTGACTTCACGGAGGTAGCTGGTGCATTGTAACCAGCCCACAACCCAGCGGACCTGTACCCTGCAGGTTGAAACGTAGTGCGGGGACTCGAGGGGTTCTGAAGATTTTAGTTTAGACTGGATAATGTGCGCCCAACTCTGCAGACGCCTTATAACACAAAGATTCAACTTAGGTTTCTCCACGTTCCGCCGGCCCAGGTATGAAGCATTCTGGAAGTTGCAGTGTCTACCATCGTGGCAACTCAGTGGACGATCACATGGTTGGGGAGGCGCTTACTCCGTAATTAGGGAGTGCTGCAGAAATAGTTTTAAGCTGGACGCTACGGACTTTCAGTTGGGCAGTGGCATCTGAGGAAGGCATTAGCCGAAATGCATTATGCCTTATCTGCTTTCTAATAAAGAACCTCGTCTGAATTCCCTGCCTGTGGCTCCTTCCTTCGGCGCTGTTGGAGGTTGTTTTGGATTTGTTCGTGTCAGCCAGAGACACGATAAGGAGCCCCGTTTCATCAAGTGGCTGCCTGTTTTCCTGGTTCCTGTGCAAGCAGTTGTTGTTTTTTGCCAAGTTATTGGCGTGTGGCAGCCCACCTCCAGAGTGCGGGAAAAGCAAGGGATGCTGCCAGTTGGCAGTCCGTGACTTCACGGAGGTAGCTGGTGCATTGTAACCAGCCCACAACCCAGCGGACCTGTACCCTGCAGGTTGAAACGTAGTGCTGGGACTCGAGGGGTTCTGAAGATTTTAGTTTAGACTGGATAATGTGCGCCCAACTCTGCAGACGCCTTATAACACAAAGATTCAACTTTGGTTTCTCCACGTTCCGCCGGCCCAGGTATGAAGCATTCTGGGAGTTGCAGTGTCTACCATCGTGGCAACTCAGTGGACGATCACATGGTTGGGGGAGGCGCTTACTCCGTAATTAGGGAGTGCTGCAGAAATAGTTTTAAGCTGGACGCTACGGACTTTCAGTTGGGCAGTGGCATCTGAGGAAGGCATTAGCCGAAATGCATTATGCCTTATCTGCTTTCTAATAAAGAACCTCATCTGAATTCCCTGCCTGTGGCTCCTTCCTTCGGCGCTGTTGGAGGTTGTTTTGGATTTGTTCGTGTCAGCCAGAGACACGATAAGGAGCCCCGTTTCATCAAGTGGCTGCCTGTTTTCCTGGTTCCTGCGCAAGCAGTTGTTGTTTTTTGCCAAGATATTGGCGTGTGGCAGCCCACCTCCAGAGTGCGGGAAAAGCAAGGGATGCTGCCAGTTGGCAGTCCGTGACTTCACGGAGGTAGCTGGTGCATTGTAACCAGCCCACAACCCAGCGGACCTGTACCCTGCAGGTTGAAACGTAGTGCGGTGACTCGAGGGGTTCTGAAGATTTTAGTTTAGACTGGATAATGTGCGCCCAACTCTGCAGACGCCTTATAACACAAAGATTCAACTTTGGTTTCTCCACGTTCCGCCGGCCCAGGTATGAAGCATTCTGGGAGTTGCAGTGTCTACCATCGTGGCAACTCAGTGGGCGATCACATGGTTGGGGGAGGCGCTTACTCCGTAATTAGGGAGTGCTGCAGAAATAGTTTTAAGCTGGACGCTACGGACTTTCAGTTGGGCAGTGGCATCTGAGGAAGGCATTAGCCGAAATGCATTATGCCTTATCTGCTTTCTAATAAAGAACCTCGTCTGAATTCCCTGCCTGTGGCTCCTTCCTTCGGCGCTGTTGGAGGTTGTTTTGGATTTGTTTGTGTCAGCCAGAGACACGATAAGGAGCCCCGTTTCATCAAGTGGCTGCCTGTTTACCTGGTTCCTGCGCAAGCAGTTGTTGTTTTTTGCCAAGTTATTGGCGTGTGGCAGCCCACCTCCAGAGTGCGGGAAAAGCAAGGGATGCTGCCAGTTGGCAGTCCGTGACTTCACGGAGGTAGCTGGTGCATTGTAACCAGCCCACAACCCAGCGGACCTGTACCCTGCAGGTTGAAACGTAGTGCGGTGACTCGAGGGGTTCTGAAGATTTTAGTTTAGACTGGATAATGTGCGCCCAACTCTGCAGACGCCTTATAACACAAAGATTCAACTTTGGTTTCTCCACGTTCCGCCGGCCCAGGTATGAAGCATTCTGGGAGTTGCAGTGTCTACCATCGTGGCAACTCAGTGGACGATCACATGGTTGGGGGAGGCGCTACTCCGTAATTAGGGAGTGCTGCAGAAATAGTTTTAAGCTGGACGCTACGGACTTTCAGTTGGGCAGTGGCATCTGAGGAAGGCATTAGCCGAAATGCATTATGCCTTATCTGCTTTCTAATAAAGAACCTCGTCTGAATTCCCTGCCTGTGGCTCCTTCCTTCGGCGCTGTTGGAGGTTGTTTTGGATTTGTTCGTGTCAGCCAGAGACACGATAAGGAGCCCCGTTTCATCAAGTGGCTGCCTGTTTTCCTGGTTCCTGCGCAAGCAGTTGTTGTTTTTTGCCAAGTTATTGGCGTGTGGCAGCCCACCTCCAGAGTGCGGGAAAAGCAAGGGATGCTGCCAGTTGGCAGTCCGTGACTTCACGGAGGTAGCTGGTGCATTGTAACCAGCCCACGACCCAGCGGACCTGTACCCTGCAGGTTGAAACGTAGTGCGGGGACTCGAGGGGTTCTGAAGATTTTAGTTTGGACTGGATAAAGTGCGCCCAGCTCTGCAGATGCCTTATAACACAAAGATTCAACTTTGGTTTCTCCACGTTCCGCCGGCCGAGGTATGAAGCATTCTGGGAGTTTCAGTGTCTACCATCGTGGCAACTCAGTGGACGATCACATGGTTGGGGGAGGCGCTTACTCCGTAATTAGGGAGTGCTGCAGAAATAGTTTTAAGCTGGACGCTATGGACTTTCAGTTGGGCAGTGGCATCTGAGGAAGGCATTAGCCGAAATGCATTATGCCTTATCTGCTTTCTAATAAAGAACCTCGTCTGAATTCCCTGCCTGTGGCTCCTTCCTTCGGCGCTGTTGGAGGTTGTTTTGGATTTGTTCGTGTCAGCCAGAGACACGATAAGGAGCCCCGTTTCATCAAGTGGCTGCCTGTTTTCCTGGTTCCTGCGCAAGCAGTTGTTGTTTTTTGCCAAGTTATTGGAGTGTGGCAGCCCACCTCCAGAGTGCGGGAAAAGCAAGGGATGCTGCCAGTTGGCAGTCCGTGACTTCACGGAGGTAGCTGGTGCATTGTAACCAGCCCACAACCCAGCAGACCTGTACCCTGCAGGTTGAAACGTAGTGTGGGGACTCGAGGGGTTCTGAAGATTTTAGTTTGGACTGGATAAAGTGCGCCCAGCTCTGCAGACGCCTTATAACACAAAGATTCAACTTTGGTTTCTCCACGTTCCGCCGGCCCAGGTATGAAGCATTCTGGGGAGTTGCAGTGTCCACCATCGTGGCAACTCAGTGGACGATCACATGGTTGGGGGAGGCGCTTACTCCGTAATTAGGGAGTGCTGCAGAAATAGTTTTAAGCTGGACGCTACGGACTTTCAGTTGGGCAGTGGCATCTGAGGAAGGCATTAGCCGAAATGCATTATGCCTTATCTGCTTTCTAATAAAGAACCTCGTCTGAATTCCCTGCCTGTGGCTCCTTCCTTCGGCGCTGTTGGAGGTTGTTTTGGATATATATATACATATATACATATATATTATCTACTGGCGGTCGCCAGTAGATAGTTATAGTTAGGACCTATTTTCCATAGGAAATCCGCAACATTCTATTTGAAATAACGTTGGCGCCGGTTGACGAATCTTCGCGAAAGCTTCCAACTTGTTGGGGCGCTCCGGTCCGCTCCTATCCTGAAAGTCTCGGGGTGATTCGTCAAGCGGGAGCCGAGAAAAAAGGGGGGTCCCAAAACACGTTTTCCCCATTCATTTTTCCATAGGAACTGTTCATCGCGGCTACAGCCCGAACTGCTGAACGGAATTACACCAAATTTGGCAAAGAGGTAGCCCTTGGTTCAGTGTCGTGCCTTTTGCTTAAATGGTGTAAATCCGTTCAGTAGTTTCTGAGAAAATCAAAAGTAAAGTCACATATATATCTATGGCCGAGTAGGGTCCGCGTACCCTCCCGATCACGAGCTGCATGCTAATTGGCTGTCAATTGGCTGTCAACACTCCAAATCAGGAAGTGTTGGCAGCCAGCCATTTTGTCCTTCGGTAGAACCGAGGGACAGAAACAAGTGCGCAAAGCGCAAAAAGGGGGCAGGGTGGAAACACCCTGACCCCTAGGTCTGCTCAGGGGTCCCACAAGGACCCCTGGGCAGAAAAAGCATTTATTTTTTTATTTTTTTTAAACGGCGGGATGCGCTTAGGATGCGCGGATCCTGTCGATTAAAAAAAAGCAAAAGAAACAAGTGCACAAAACGCACAAAGGGGGCAGGGTAGAAACACCCTGACCCCCTAGGTCTGCTCAGGGGGTCCCACAAGGACCCCCTGGGCAGAAAAAAGCATTTATTTTTTTATTTTATTTTTTAATCGGCGGGATGCGCTTAGGGTGCACGGATCCCGCCGATTAAAAAAAAAAAAACACAAGAAACAAGTGCGCAAAGCGCACAAAGGGGCAGGGTAGAAATGCCCTGACCCCCTAGGTCTGCTCAGGGGTCCCACAAGGACCCCTGGGCAGAAAAAAGCAACAAAAAAAAAAAAAGACCAGCATCCTGCCGGAGGCCCCGCCCCCTCCCTGCAGCAGTCTGCAAACGCGCCCCCTGGCGCGTTTTAAGAAGGGGAAGTAATTCCCCTTGAATACTGGGTGTCCCTGGGGGCAAACTAGCAGCTGCCCATGCCCAGCGCCGGCCCTGCTCCTAGGTTTCAAATCTCCTTTCATCTCAGCTGCTGTTGCATTTTCTTAATGTTTTTCTTTCGCTTTCCGCCCTAGCTTGCTTCTCTTTGAAGAATTTCTTCTACGCATCCCTTTCTCTCAAAGTCACAGCTTGCATTTCGTAGGTTCCTCAGGTCCTTGTTTCTCTGTGCCATATCTCTGCAAATGAGCCCATGCTCTCCCCATTTCGTGCTCGTTCCTCTGTCCCATTAATTGCGCCGCTTCACAGATGACAATCTAAAATGCCCACGTCTTACCTTCACCGGTGGTTCAGACTAAATCAACCATTTCCATCCACCAGTTTGTGCTGCCAAAATTCGGATTTTTAGCTACGGACTACCTCTGCGAGGCCCGAAAATAGAGCCCGATAGAGACCCGTTTCGAGGCCCCCTGAAAATAACTGCCGGTGCTCAGACCCGGACAGACCTGGCCCACTTAAAGCCCTGCCTGGGGGCCAACTAGCCCACCAGGAACCTCCAGTATGCGCCAGGGGGCTGCGTTGCAGAGAGGTGTACAGAGGCCACGCCCCTTTTACACCTCTCTGCAACGCAGCTCTGTGGCGCTTTTGGAGGTATATGGTGGGCTAGTTGGACTCCAGGGACCCTCAGTATTCAAGGGGACTTAATCCCCAACTTAAAACGCGCCACGGGGTGCGTTTGCACAGTGGTGAAGGGAGGGGCGTGGCTTCAGGTGACATGTGTGCAAACAGGCCCCATGGCACGTTTTAAGATGGGGAATTAAATCCTCTTCAATCCTGAGGGTCCCTGGGGGCCAACTAGCCCACCAGGTACATCCAGTAAGCGCCACGGAGTTGCGTTGCAGAGTGTTGTAAAAAGGGGCATGGCCTCTGAACACCTCTCTGCAACGCAGCTCTCTGGCGCATACTGGAGGTATCTGGTGGGCCAGTTGGCCCCTAGGGACCCTCGGGATTGAGGAGGAATTAATTCTCCAACTTAAAACGCGCCACAGGGCGTGTTTGCAGACATGTCACTTCAGGCCCCACCCCTTCCTTCACCATTGTGCAAATATTCCTCTAAAATCAGCCGAACTACGAATTACGATTTACTCGCCTGTTATCAGGAGAGACCTCAGTGCTGCATCTTTGAGCCCAGTACTGATCCTGAAAAGTAATTTTAACCGTACTTACCAGTAACTTGAATTTCCTTCCATAGGCTAACATTGACTGGTTTCACTTGGAAATTCTTCTAAGTGTGGAGTTTTGGAACTTTATAATATTCCTCTAAAATCAGCCCAACTACGAATTCCGATTTACTCACCTGTTATCAGGAGAGACCTCAGTGCTGCATCTTTGAGCCCAGTACTGATCCTGAAAAGTAATTTTAACCGTACTTACCTGTAACTTGAATTTCCTTCCGTAGGATATCATTGCCTGCTTTTTGCTGAAAAAGTTTCCAAGTGTCGATTTTTGAAACATACACATATTCCTCTAAAATCAGCCGAACTACGAATTCCGATTTACACACCGGTTATCAGGAGAGACCTCAGTGCTGCATCTTTGAGCCCAGTACTGATCCTGAAAAGTAATTTTAACCGTACTTACCAGTAACTTGAATTTCCTTCCATAGGATATCATTGCCTGCTTTTTGCTGAAAAAGTTTCTAAGTGTCGATTTTTGAAACATACAAATATTCCTCTAAAATCAGCCGAACTATGAATTCCGATTTACTCACCTGTTATCAGGAGAGAACCCAGTGCTGCATCTTTTAGCCCAGCACTGACCCTGAAAAGTAATTCTAACCGTACTTACCAGTAACTTGTATTTCCTTCCATAGGAATCCATTGTCTGGTTTTCAGCAGAAAAGTTTCAAAGTGTCGATTTTCACAAACTACAAATATTCCTTAAAAATCGCCTGTATGACTTAAACGCATTCTTTCAACTGTTTACAGGAGATGCACCAGTGCTGGATCCAGGATCCACCACTGAGTAAGAAAAAGTAACGATAACACTACTTACCTGCTAAGTGAATTTCCTCCCATAGGATAACATTGGTGATTCTATGTGAAAAAGTTTCTAAGTGTCAACTTTTAAAATTCAATAATATTCCTTAAAAATCACTACTGTAACCAAAACGCTTTTACTCAACTGTTTACAGGAGATGTCCCAGGACTGAATCTAGGATCCAGTCCTGTGGTTAGAAAAAGTAATCCATAAAGTAACTAATTGCATTTAACTTGAAATTCACATTGAGCTCAATGTTGCATTGTTTGAAATTGTGTTGCCCATTGCAACAACTGTAACTACTGTACTTAAAAGTTTTTTGCCTATTTGCAAAGTATTTAAACTAAAGTAATTCATTCTGAGAAAGTATATTTTGTAATGTAATGTATAATGTAATTACAATGTATTTAAAAAATAAAATATCTAAAAATAAATAGTTTAAAAAAATATAGTAAATCAGTATCAAAAACATAAATATAACAATTAATACATTTAAAAATTGTCATTTACAAAACCTTTGAAATTCACTGAAAAAAACCATAGGTTTCAGACATGTTATAGTTAGAAATTAGCATTTAAAAAACCTTACAAATTCACTGAAAAAACCATAGGTTTTAGGGACAGTTATAGTTAGTTGGACATTGCACTCGTACAAAACCCGTGAAATTCCCCGTTATAGTTAGTTCAGCTAACTATAACTCGCACTCCGCAATGCACTGCTGATGACGTCACATATTACATCACTTATGACATGGTCAGTGACATCACTGATGACATCACTGATGACATCATCCACGTGATAATCTGATGCACCTCCTCACACCCTAATATAACCTTTGATACACCCACTGTAAATTACAGACTGCCATTCGCAAAACCATAGACACTCCAAAACCAATAACTACATACCCACTGACTGATTCTTAGGTCTACACACAGATCCACTCACTCACCCGTACAGTCACTCATACTTACGGTCACTCAGTACAGGACTATCGTACGCACTCATACACCTACATAGACACTCACACACCGCCACTCATCCATAGAGGTACTCATACACCTAGTCAGTCATGCAAATAATTCATCACGCTGCCATTTACTCACCTACACAGTTATACACACACCAGCTCACTTACTCATACAAATACTAGCACATTCTTACACTCTTATACAATCACTGATACAAGCGCACACTCATCCATACAGTCACTCTCACAATCACACACTCTCGCTTATAGCTATTTATATACTCCAACACACATATATACTGCCTTTCACATATGTAGTTACTCACACATGTACCACTGAGATATACATTCACTCACTAACACACCCATACACACACTCACCAAGCCATACAGTCCATCACAGATGCACTCTTGAAACCATGCACCCAGTGAATCACCCACTCACACATCTATGCACAGAGTCGCACACACCCCACCCACACAAACACTCAGGCACCCATACAGATACTCAAACAACCAATCAATAAGTCATATAGACACTCATGTAGCTATTCACAAACCCATGCAGCCACTTACACAGCAACAGACAGACGGATACAGACATTCACCCAGTTTAGTCACTAACCCATGCATACAGTAAGATACGTTTAATCACTCACTTATAGAGTTAGTCACGCACCTACTAAACCATCCATACAGACACTTATACACCCACTCATTCTTCAATACGCCTTTCCCTATATATATTAAACATATTTAAACTTTACAGAAACACACAGTCACTGGATGATGTCATCAGTGATGTCATTTGAGATGTCATCAGTGATGTCATCAGTGATGTCACTGACCATGTCATGAGTGATGTAATATGTGACGTCATCAGCAGTGCATTGCGGGGGTGCGAGTTATAGTTAGCTGAACTAACTATAACGGGGGAATTTCACGGGTTTTGTACGAGTGCAATGTCCAACTAACTATAACTGTCCCTAAAACCTATTGTTTTTTCAGTGAATTTGTAAGGTTTTTTAAATGCTAATTTCTAACTATAACGTGCCTGAAACCTATGGTTTTTTCAGTGAATTTGTAAGGTTTTTTAAATGCTAATTTCTAACTATAACAAGCCTGAAACCTATGTTTTTTTCAGTGAATTTCAAAGGTTTTTAAATGCTAATTCCTAACTATAACATGTCTGAAACCTATGGTTTTTTTCAGTGAATATATATGGAAAATGCTACTTACCAGTATGCATCTGTTCTTGGCATGTAGAGCTGCAGATCCTCACACTGTGCATTAGATCGCCATCTGGTGTTGGGCTCGGATGCTTGCACTTTGTTGTTGTCTTCGAAGAAGTCTTTGTAGTCATGTGATAGGTGACTCCTCCTTAGGACAATAGTGCGCATGGGCATCGACTCCATCCTCAGATTGTTTTTCGCCATATTGGGGAGTGATGGAGTTAGTAGAAAGAAAAGAGATGTCCATGTGTGTGTATCTAATTAAGATAGGACTGGAGCACATACAGGTCCCGGGGAGGTGGGTGGGCGTGTGAGGATCTGCAGCTCTACATGCCAAGAACAGATGCATACTGGTAAGTAGCATTTTCCGTTCGAGGCATGTGAGCTGCAGAGCTCACACTGTGCATAGACTGTACAGCAGTATCTCCCCTAGCGGTGGTCACCTGTATGTGTTGCAGTAGTTTGAAAAAGGGTTTTAAGGACAGCTTGGCCCACGGAAGCTTGTTGCTTGGCTTGCACATCAACACAATAGTGTTTAGTGAAGGTGTGTGTTGTAGACCACGTGGCTGCCTTACATATGTCTTCTAGGGGAATGTTCCCTAAGAATGCCATGGAGGCCCCTAGTTTGCGTGTTGAGTGCGCTCTAGGGGGAACTGATAATGTGCGTTTGGCTTTTTGGTAGCAGATTTGGATACATTTAACAATCCACCTTGCAACCCCGGCTTTTGAGATGGGATTACCTTTGTGTGGTGGAGAGAAAGCCACAAACAATTGTTTGGTTTTGCGAAAGGATTTGGTTCTGTCAATGTAATACATAAGGGCTCTTTTGACATCTAGGGTGTGGAGAGCTCTTTCTGCCACAGAATCTGGGTTTTGGAAGAACACAGGTAGTTCTACTGATTGGTTAAGGTGGAAAGGCGAAATGACTTTGGGAAGGAATTTTGGGTTTGTTCTGAGAACTACCTTTTTATGATGTATTTGTAAGAAAGGCTCTTGTATAGTTAGAGCTTGTAGCTCACTGACTCTCCTGAGAGAAGTGATTGCAATTAGAAACGCAACTTTCCATGTAAGGAATTGAAGTTCACATTTATGTAAGGGTTCGAAAGGTGGACCCATGAGCCTGGTAAGTACTATATTAAGATTCCACACTGGGGAAGGTGGTAATCTGGGAGGTATGATCCGCTTAAGGCCTTCCATGAAGGCTTTAATGGCGGGAACTTTGAATAGTGATAAGTGTTGTCTGTTTTGTAAGTAAGCAGCAAGGGCTGCGAGGTGCAGACGTATGGATGAGTATGCAAGATTACATCTTTGCAAATGTAGCAAATAGCAAATGATGTTTTGCGTAGAGGCTTGTAATGGTTGGATGTTATTATTAGTGCAGTAAATAGCGAATCTTTTCCATTTAGCTGCATAGCAGGCTCTGGTAGTTGGGCGTCTAGCTTCTTTTATAACGGCCATGCAGTCTGGGGGTAGGTTAAGGTAACCGAATTCTAGGACTTCATGAGCCAAATTGCAAGGTTCAGCTGAGATGGATCTGGGTGCATTATCTCTCCATGGCTCTGCGTTAGCATTGTTGGGGAGAGGTGTAGTCTTTGGTATGGGACTACTGATAGCTCTAGTAGTGTGGTGAACCACGGTTGGCGTGCCCATGTAGGGGCTACTAGTATCATTTTGAGAGACTGTTGTCGAAGCTTGCGTACTACAAGTGGGATGAGTGGGAGCGGTGGAAAAGCGTACACAAATCTGCCGGACCAGTTCATCCATATCGCATTGCCCTTGGACTGCGGGTGTGGAAACCTGGCGGCGAAGGTTGGGCATTTGGCGTTTTGGTGTGTGGCGAACAGATCTAAGTCTGGCTGGCCCCACATCTGGAAGAAAGGTAGAAGAACTTGTGGATGTAGTTCCCACTCGTGAATCTGTTGTGTCTGTCGACTTAACAGATCTGCAATCTGATTGTGAACCTCTGGTAGGTGTTCTGCTAGAAGGTATATGTTTTGTGGAATGGCCCACCTCCAAATGTCCTGTGCTAGTTGGGACAGTTGTGGAGAGTGTGTCCCCCTGTTTTTGTATATAGTACATAGCTGTGATGTTGTCTGTTCGGATCAGGACAGCTTTGTTTTGTACGTGGAGTTGAAAGGACTTGAGAGCTAGGAATATAGCTAGTAACTCTAGGTGGTTGATGTGGAGCAGCTTCTGCTGAGTGGTCCACTTGCCTTGTGTTGTATGATGTAACAGGTGTGCTCCCCATCCTGTAAGGGATGCGTCCGTGGTTAGTACTACTTGTGGAACCGGCTCTAGGAACGGCCGCCCCTTGGACAAATTGTTGGTGTTCCACCACTGCAGAGAGCGATGTGTGCGGCTGTCCACCAACACCAGATCTGTAAGATGTCCATGAGCCTGGTTCCATTGGCGCGCTAGGCACTCTTGTAGAGGACGCATTTGAAGTTTTGCATGAGGGACGATAAAAATGCAGGATGCCATCATGCCGATTAGCTGCATAAACACTCTGGCTGGAAGAGAGTGTTGCATTTGAAACCTGGGGACAAGGGTTTGTATACTGGCTATCCTGGCTGGGCTGGGGTAAGCTAGAGCAGTGGAAGTGTTTATTGTGGCTCCCAGATATTGAAGGACATGGGAGGGCTGAAGGTGGGACTTGGTATAGTTTATTGTGAACCCCAAGTTGTGTAATGTTTGTATCGTTTGGTGGGTGTGTTGGACACACTGGTTGAATGATTTGGCTTTGATAAGCCAGTCGTCCAGGTATGGGAAGACATGTATTTGTTGTCTTCGTAGATGCGCTGCTACTACTGCAAGGCATTTGGTAAACACTCTTGGAGCAGTGGTGACTCCGAATGGGAGTACTTTGAACTGGTAGTGCTGCCCATTGAGAACGAACCTTAGATACTTCCTGTGAGCAGGATGTATGGGAATGTGGAAGTAGGCGTCCTTGAGGTCTAATGTGGCAAGGAAGTCTTGTTGTTGTAGTAAGGGAAGCACTTGTTGGAGAGTGATCATGTGAAAATGATCTGAGTGTATGTATTGATTGAGAGGTCTGAGGTCTAAAATAGGCCTGAGAGTGCCGTCCTTCTTGGGAATGAGGAAGTACAGGGAGTAAACCCCTGTGCCCTGCTGTAGCAGAGGCACTGGCTCTATGGCGTGCTTTTGAAGCAGGGAAAGTACCTCTTGTTGTAAAAGTGTAAGATGGTCTGTGGACATTGGACACTGCCTGGGTGGTATGGTGGGGGGTAGCTGTTAGCTCCAGGCAGTAGCCATGTTGGATAATCTGTCTCACCCACCTGTCTGTTGTAATGGAGTTCCAGACAGGCAGGAACTGTGATAGCCTTCCCCCGACAGGGGTGTTGTGGTCGAGGGGAAGTGGAGGAAAGTCACTGTTTGGGAGTGGTGGAGGTACAGGTGTTGTTATTATTACCTCGACCTCTGCCCTTAGAGTTGTTGCCTCTGTAACCACCCCTAAAGTATCCTCTATTAGGAGAGGTTTGGGTGTTTGTTCGATAGGAAGAGGAACTGTCTGCGGTGGTATTCCTGGAGCCCCCTCTGTAAAAGGAGCGGCGAAAGGAGCCACGTTGCTGCGGGGACTGCAATGCTCCCATTGATTTGGCAGTGTCAGTATCCTTTTTCATCTTTTCTAGTGCTGTGTCGACAGCAGGACCAAATAGTTGGTTTTGGTTAAATGGCTGGTTTAGTATGGTAGTCTGGACTTCTGGCTTAAAACCTGAAATGCGAAGCCGGGCGTGTCGTCTGATAAGCACGCTAGTGTTAACTGACCTAGCGGCGGTGTCGGCTGCGTCTAAGGCGCACTTAATGGAGGCATTTGAAATAAGTTTGCCTTCTTGAATGAGGTCAGTGGCTTGTGTTTTGTATTGATCAGGTAGATGTTGAAGGAGGGTTTCTAGCTGATCGTAGTGTGCCCTGTCGTACCTAGCTAGTAGAGCTTGGGTGTTAGCGATGCGCCAGATGTTGGTGGCTTGCGCAGCTACGCGTTTGCCAGAGGAATCTAACAATTTGGATTCTTTATCAGGGGCGGAGCATCCCCTGAAGTTTGGGAATTGGCGCGTTTTCTGGCATTAGAAACGACCAGTGAGTCAAGGGGGAGCTGACCTTTGATGTAGGTGGGGTCATCGGGGGCAGGTCTATACTTTTTATCCACTCTAGGATTAAGGATCCTGGCTCTGACTGGGTCGTTAAAAATTTCAGGTGCATGTTTAATGACACCCTTGATCATGGGCAAAGTTTGAACAGTTTTTTGAGACCGTTCAAAAGTGTCTAGAAGAAAATCTTCTTCTGGTTGGTCGGTGTGAATATGCACCCCATGAAAAACGGCCGCCCTATGTATGAGTTGCCCAAAACCTATGTGATCATCTGGTGGCGATGGTTTTGTGGGGTAAGGTGGAGGGCTGGGGAGGTCTGTAGGGTCTGGGGGGTCATTATAACCCCAGTCATCCTGTGGTGGATTATCTGGATCCAGAAATAAATTATGAGGGTCATCCCCGTACCCCATGTTGTCCTCATACTCATGTGGGGAGAATCCGCAGGTTGAGGAGGTGTGATAGGGATGTGGAGAGGAGGGGTGTTAGAGAGAGGTA
This sequence comes from Calotriton arnoldi, assembly GCA_963921515.1. Taxonomy (NCBI): domain Eukaryota; kingdom Metazoa; phylum Chordata; class Amphibia; order Caudata; family Salamandridae; genus Calotriton; species Calotriton arnoldi. Next base: position 1,973,912 of record CAWUFW010000770.1, on the reverse strand, counting down.
TAGGGGAAGAAGGAGGCATAGGGAAGTGGAAGAGTCCTTCTTCTTTGGAGGGACAGGCTTGTGACGTGGCACAGAGGAAATGTGTCCTGTTTTAGGATTGATATAAAGCTTGTGTTGATTAGGATCGATGGGATCCGGTGTAAACAGTTCCTCCCCTTGAATATTAGTTTTCGGCGCCGACTTTTTCGGTTCCGAACGTGGTGATGGCTTCTTTAAATGTTCCTTTGCTTTAGAAGGCGTCGTGGCGTCCTTCGGCTTAGCTACAGGCTCGACCGGCTTTAGTTTAGGGGGTGTGTCGAGTAGCTTCGGTTTCGGTGCCGAGGGATCCGCGTGCTTGGAGGCGGATTTGGGGACCGAACTGGATTTCGGCGCCGCGTGGTCTTTGTGTTTCGGCGCCGAAGGTGCCGGTGTAACGGGCACATGTGGTTTGGTCGGTGCCGAGGAACTAGAAGGCTTTGTTTTCTTCTTCGGTGCCGAGCACGGAGGCGGGGCGTCCGAAGCACGTTTACGGTCTGGACTGGGGCCCGTAGGCGAAGTGCTGACCGGTGCCTTCGATTTTGCAGGGAGGGTTGGGGCAGGGGCAGTAGTACTCACACGCTGCCCTGAAGGGATGGAACCGTCGGAGTCCTCTGCCTCGGAGATGATAGCGAGGTCTTCGGAGTCTTCTTCCGGAACATCGGGACCCTCATCGAAGATGTTGACGGGTTCCGGAGCGGACCTGTGCGCCATGATGTGCCTTCGGGCTCGACGATCGCGGATTGTCTTCTTGGAGCGGAAGGAGGCGCAGGCCGGACAAGTGGCCTCGTTATGGTCTGGTGAGAGGCACCGATTACAGACCTGGTGGTGGTCACTGTGAGGAAACTTTGCTCCACATTGGGGGCATTTTCGGAATGGCGTCCTTTCCATGGGCAGTAGGCCTTACGGCGTCGATGGGCCCAACGGCCCGCGTCGACGGCTGGAAAGGAGATCGAGGAAGGGACGTCGAGATGTCGATGTCGGTATCAGGTGTTGAAAAGTGGAAAACGCTGCAAAAAAACAAGTTTCGAACCGGAGTGTCAAAATTGCATCCGAACCCGATGGCGGAAAAAAACAATCTGAGGATGGAGTCGATGCCCATGCGCACTATTGTCCTAAGGAGGAGTCACCTATCACATGACTACAAAGACTTCTTCGAAGACAACAACAAAGTGCAAGCATCCGAGCCCAACACCAGATGGCGATCTAATGCACAGTGTGAGCTCTGCAGCTCACATGCCTCGAACATATATATATATTATACACAGCAAGCGGCATTCATTGAATGAAAACTTTCAAAAACCAAGTTGCACTTTGTTCGAATAACCACTAGATGGCAGAAGAATGCAAAAAGTTTGACTCCTTAACAATTTTATCAAAAACAAAATTTACGTTAGATTATAAACTTTAGCTCAAATATAAAGCCCTGACCGCACAAATCAGGTCTGTCGCTATTTGACATAGATCCGCCATCCTGAAAGCAGCAGAGCATTTTTATTAATAAAAGCTTTCAGAACACCCACTTTTTTTTTTTTTTACATAACTCAAATTGGCACTGCAACAAAGACTCCAGTCAAGAAGGGAACACAAAATTGCACCCCCCCCCCCATTTGCGTTCACCTGGGGGGGGGGGGCACACACAAAATGCGCTGAAGTTCATATTGTGCCCAATTCCAAGTTTGACACAGTTGAGCAGGGAATAAAGCTCAAATAGCACGCGCTTCCCCATTGCCAGAAGCGCAAACAATGCACGTGAGGCAAGTATCGCGGGATGAAACAATCGTGATTTGTGCCCACCTTATAGTATGGTTTTGGGCGCAAAACCGAGATTGGATCCGAAACTTGATGACAGGCCGATCGTGATTGGAGCGAAACAACTGCATTTATTCTGAGCATTTATCATGTGTACTTTACCTGGCATGACAATCCAGTGTAGCCTGCTGGACAGTCGCATGTCTCTATAAGACGGGCTGCTTCTCTGCTGGAGTGCATGTCCTCTGCTGGAACGGCAACCTCCACTGAGATATTGGAGATTCTGAAGTACAGGAGTGAAAAATGACACTCTTGTATGAAACATTAACAAAGACATTTTTAAAATAATATTTTATGCACAGAAAGGAATTTCAAACCTGAAAGCTGTTCCTCCACTTGCACAATTCGCTTTAAATTGGTCTTTAATTTGTGGGTAATCTTTTGACATTGTCAACGTCACTGTTATTTATATAGGTAACACAGGGATCTTACTGTGTAAGTCTTACTCTGAGGGCTCACCTGCTCTGCTGCAGTGCTTGGCCGTACGAGGCCTTGACGAGGATGTACTCAATGTTGCTCAGAACAGAGAGGAAGTCTGCACGAGTGACATGGCTCTCGGACACCGAGTTGAAATATTTCCAGGAATTCTGGGAACAAAAACAAAATGTCCAGCGAGGACGAATTTATAAAAAAGAACATTCATTTAATTTTTCATTTGTGTACTATGAAGACTCGTCGCACAATTATAAACCAATGGCTAGCGTTGTATTTTCGAGAACTGGCTTTCGTCCTTTCACATAAAAGCTAAGTTATTCCTTGGTTATCTAAACTCACAGATGCACACAATATCACATCCTATCCAAATTATATTTACAAAGCCACAAATAGGAAAGACAAATAAAGAATGAAAGCCCAAACAATAAACTCAAAATGAATATCAAAGGTAGAAGTCAATACAGATAATATTTATTAAAAGATTATACAGATCAAGTTAAAAATATCAGAGTCAAAGTTAAACAAGCATTGGCATAGCCAATAGGTCTCGCCTTTGGGACCTTGTAAGTGGTTAGCCAGAGCTATTGCCTTTGCCAAGGTCTTTAAGCTATGTTGTAGAGCATGTGAAGCTACTGAACAGCATGTTGAAAAGTTATCATAAAAAAGTGTTAAGCATTTTTGTTACCATTATTATAACCAAGAAGACATTATGTACAACTGAACAACCCTATTAAAAAAGAAGATAATAAATGTCTTCTAGTCTTTTTGTCCTTGCAATGCTTGTAACTTTTTCCTGCCTGTTCTAATGTGTGTTTGTTACAGCTTTTTTTGTTATGGGGGTGGGCTGGTGCTGTGCTGATACTGAGGTGGTGCTGCGCTGATGCTGAAGTGGTGCTGCATTGGTGCGGAATTGCTGGTGGGGTGGGGATGCGCTGGTGGTGCACTGATGCGGAGGTGGTGCTTTGCTGATGCTGAGATGGTGCTGTACTGATGCTGAGATGGTGCTGAACTGCTGGTGGTGAGGTGGTGCTGCGCTGGGGCGGAAGTGGTGCTGCACTGATGCTGAGTTGCTGCTGCACTGATGCTGAGTTGCTGCTGCACTGGTGGTGATGCACTGATGAGGTGGTTCTGTGCTGAGGTGGTGCTGCCCAGGTGATGCTGAGGTGGTGCTGAGACATGCTGAGGTGGTGGTGATGAGCGGGTGCTCAGGTGGTGCTGAGGTGATTCTGCACTGATGGGAGGTGGTGCTGCGTTGGTGCTGAATTTTTGCTGTGTTTGTGCTGAATTGCTGCTGTGTTGGTGCTGAATTGCTGCTGTGTTGGTGCTGAATTGCTGCTGCGTTGGTGCTGAATTGCTTCTGCGTTGGTGCTGAATTGCTGCTGAGGTGGGGCTGTGCTGGTGCTGAGGTGAGGCTGCACTGGTACTGAGGTGGGGCTGTGCTAGTGGCGGTGAACTGATGCAGAGGTGGTGCTGTGCTGATACAGAGATGGTGCTGAGCTGATGTTGGGGTGGTGCTGCGTTGATGCAGAGTTGGTGTTGCACTGGTGGTGGACTGATGAGGAGGTGGTTCTGTGCTGATGCTGAGATGGTGCTGTGCTGATGCTGAGGTGGTGGTGCTGAGCTGGTGCTCAGGTAATGCTGAGTTGGTGCTGTGCTGAGATGATGCTGCACTGGTGCTGCACTGGTGGTGCACTGATGAGGAGGTGGTGCTGTGCTGATGCTGAGATGCTGCTGTGCTGATGCTGAGGAGGTGCAGTGCTCATGCTGAGGTGGTGCTGCGGAGGTGCTGAGTGATAGTGAGGTGGTGGTGTGCTTGAGCGAAGGTGGTACTCATGTGGTGCTGGGTGATAGTGAGGTGGTGCGAAGGTGATGCTGTGCTGGTGCTGAGTGACGCTGAGATGGTGCTGATGTGATGCTGTGCTAATGCTGAAGTGGTGCTGCGGAGGTGCTGGTGTGCTTGAGCGAAGGTGGTACTCAGGTGGTGCTGCAACAAAAGAACACGAGCGGCTGTTGTTCATGGTGCTTTGGTTAAATGCATTATTGTGCCAAAAATTGATGACAGGACGCACCTCTTGCTAAAATATTGTGCAATATGACAGATTTGAATCTCAGGTGTAGTTTCGCATACTTTTGCTGACATTTTTACATAATTACGTGAAAGCAAATTCGCGATTTTCAAGATATCCCATTAGCTATCAGAAATTCGGCTAATGCACAATTTTTAAAAACACTTCCTTACAAAGTAAGTCCAATAGCAGCGAAATAATTTTGTTCTGAATAAAAATTGCATAGTCGGACGTCTAAATTCGCCTGTGCTCTAGAGTGGAGTAGTCGACTTATGATGATGAGCGTGGCCGTGTATTCCCAGCATTACAATAATGCCTTTGTTTAATGATTGTTGGGCGCTTAAGCTCCACAAACCTGTCAATCCCTTGAGGATTGTCTAGCAGCACTGTGCAAAGTGCGTCAGTGGCGTCTGCGTCAGTCAGGCTCTGTGGTTACAAGCCTTGGGTCATCATCACAGATTTAGAAGGACGTCCTTCAAAAGACGCGATGATCAGAGAACTTCGCATTTTAGCAAATTATCCAGGGGACTATTTATGACGTTTGTGTTGGCTTTGTATCATTCGAGAAACAACCCAAGAACATTAAAAAAAAGTCACAGTTTCCCTCTCTAGAATCCTCTAAAAAAGAGCGACCTAATTCCCTTCAAATACACAGAAAAATACCGGAAGGTAAACAACTCAAAATTCAAGTTTTGTGTCAATGAATAAAAGAGTGATACAAAAGACACCATTCATTTTCGAAAATGTGAAAAACATCTGAAAAATGTTCCTTGCCCAACAAAAGTTATCACTGTCTGCGTTTTTACTTCGTTCTCCTTTACAAGTTAAATAAGTAATTTTAACGCAGTTTTAAAGTGGCCTCCAAGAGTCCAGAGCTCGTTATTTAAAGCAAGCCGGTCTGATAATGGCGTGACCTCGGGCACTCTAAACGTCAAAGTTTAAACCCTGGCACCATGCCAATCAAGGCAGGGATCATATAGGGTCTTTAACGGGTCTTGTTTGCATCATTGGCGTCGTGACGGATTCTTTTCATTTACAGCTATCAGAGCAGCTCCCTGAGTCAGGTGTTTGGTAACTTACTCTGGGTCGCTAGTTTGTTGCTGTGAGCAGCAGATTTCGGACTCCGGGCTGCTCTCTTTCTCCCTGGGTTGAGCGCTGCAGGAATCTGTAACCCGAGCCAGGTCTGTTCATTGTGTTTATTTATTTAATGGTCTTTTAGGGAGAAGCGTCGCTGGTTTCAGTGAGGTTTGCCCAGGTTCGAGGAGCTCACAGCAGAGGGAGGGGCGTGTTTGTGATGGGAGCTTTACACAAAGCTTACAAAAGAGCACAAGCAGCAGCTGTTTTGAAGCACTCGTGCTTGTGCTGGCATCCGCCTTGCGTGAGCGAGTGCGGCGGAGCGAGAGCCATATGTTTTCAATTAGCACGCGCGCCGCTGCTCGCTCCCGCAAGGTGGATGCCAGCACAAGCACGAGTGTGCTTGAAAAGGAGCAGACCGATTTCTAAAGGTCATCTCCTAGGGCAGCGCATGCGCGCTGCCTAGGCGAGACCTAAACATGGTGTATCAAATCGATATTATATAAAACATACAATCAAAAAGGCAAGTTCATACACTATTGTCGCCTTGCTGGATGATAAGGGACAAACGGCCAATATCAATCCTAACAATCACCCCCCGAGAGAAGAACAACAGACAATACAATTTGTCATAAATTGTGACACATCCGTAAAGAAAAACAAACTGTTGACTGGAGCCCGATACACGCTCGTCTTGATGTATCTGTTGAACCAGTCAACTACCGAATTGTGTCACATAGCTGCGTCAACGCGTTTCGATGGCACTCATATATTTACACCATCTTTATCAAGACTATCTTATAGTTCTCTCGATTGGAAATTCTCACAATATCCCATAAACCAAGACCTTATAAGATAAGGGAAATACTGATTTTAGTCCAAAGCTTATACTGTTGCTAGGTGGAATTCCTCACAGAAGGGGCTTTTATACCTCCACCTCCTGTATCTAGTTGTAAGACACTCGCTTTATACAAGGTACTTCATCGTTTGAAAGGTAATCATAAATTCTGTAGCACAGTTGATTACGTCGGTAGGGTATCGGCGCCTTTATAACATTTTGGAGAGGTCTGATAAAATTAAAAGCTGCCTACTCTCACCCTTCACGATGTGGGCCAGAAGATTGGATAAGGGCTGCGCCGTCTTGTTAATCCCCTCAAATTTTACTTTACAGGCCCTTCATTACTTGGGCTTTGCATGGAATACGGTCGCTGCTACAACTCTCCTGACACCCGGCATATGACTCGCCGTTCATTTATGATTACCTTTCAAACGATGAAGTACCTTGTATAAAGCGAGTGTCTTACAGATGATGGTTCTGCGAGTTGTATGTGAGTGAAAGATAAAAACCGGGGAATGATTTATATGAACTGAGAGGTTCGTTTTGTTTAATGGTGAGCACTATTGTGGCAGAACTGATTATGGGGTACAAATATAAGTTACATTTGAATGGAGCACTTAGATAAATTGCAAATCAATGTGTAAATATTACTGATGTTAGAGGTAGAATTACTTTTTAAACATGATTGTTTTACTTGTCATTCTAGTGACCCCTGATGAAGGGCACCAGCGGCCCGAAATGCATTGGGTTTTGAAATAAATAAACACTGTCTTGGACGAATTTGCGTCATTCATGTTTTTGCAAAAGGTTCGGATGGCCCAGTTTTAACATAAGAAAACGAGAAAATTGGCATACCATTCCGCGTGTGGATGTAAAAATTGTTGAAAACAAGTTGAATACAAGTGGTGTTACACTATGGATTAGAAGGAATACATTGATTAACTCGGAATAATTGTGTGACCACTAAGCTGGCAATATTCAGCAGTGCATTTGGTTGGGGCACTAGATGCCCCAAATCATAAAATGACTCTTACCCAGGTGCCACTTGGGCATGGCACCATACCAAATTGCACGCATTCAGTGATAATATTGGACAAGTTTGGAGAAATCAGGAAAACAGGTGTGCATCCCTATCCCCATTGTTGTATCTTTGTCGAAAATAATGCCCTATATTGGGATAGCACCCGCAAAAATTGGAGAAAGAAGATACAAGGACTAAGATTGCATTCTTCCACATGGCCGGCGAGACATCATGGTTCGTCGTAAAAGACAATGTTATAATTTTGTGGATAATAATCTTCACTAACACTGGATGGCAATTCATTTTAGTTAAAAGGTTCACATTGATTACAGTTATTTTGAGATAATTACGAAGCGATTTGATTACGATTTTCGTTTGACTGTAGCCCAACAATTGAACTAAATTATGGGAAATAAAGTTTTGAGATTGCAAAAGTAATTTTCAAAGTAACACTGTTGGCGGGAAACTGTCAAAGAGGGGACCAATCAGGAGGGGTGTATGTCATTAAATAAGGGGTTGTAGAAGGGAGGGAACAATTGTCTGTTGAACGGGAAATGAGGACGGTTGCTTTTCCACGATTGCGGCAGGTATGGAACGGTGTTTTTCGTAACAGAGGGATGAAAGTAATGCTGGCATTTTAGCCGTATGAGATAGAATGCAGGGATTGAGAAAGGGATTTGGAATGTATGGACATGTTGTTTAACTGCAGGAGTAATGTGAGAAACATGGGGAGTGAGTGCGTAATGCATTGGAGTGTAAGGTCAGTAGCTGTTGGGGGTTTAGCATAATGGAAGGGGGCATGAGAGTGAATATATGAACGTATGGGCACGGGATCAAAATAAGGGCAGATCGGGAGAAATGTTTGAATAAAAGAGCTCTGATAGAAGGAGGTTGAATGAACAGTATGATAGAGAGGGTGAGTTTGAGGGTGAATGAAAGTAAGAGTGTATGGAAGGTTTATTTAAAATGGGTGGGGAGTTTGAGTCGTCCATTGGAGGGAAATAGCATTTCAGAGTAAACGGTTAAGTGTGAGGCAAGGGGCCAAAAATGTGGGAAGAAGAAATTGGGAGTAAGAAAGAAGGAGCCACATGAGGAAAAGTTGGTGTATTCATTGGCAATAAGATGCGACAGATGATGGTTCTGCGAGTTGTATGTGAGTGAAAGATAAAAACCGGGGAATGATTTATATGAACTGAGAGGTTCGTTTTGTTTAATGGCAAGCACTATTGTGGCAGAACTGATTATGGGGTACAAATATAAGTTACATTTGAATGGAGCACTTAGATAAATTGCAAATCAATGTGTAAATATTACTGATGTTAGAGGTAGAATTACTTTTTAAACATGATTGTTTTACTTGTCATTCTAGTGACCCCTGATGAAGGGCACCAGCGGCCCGAAATGCATTGGGTTTTGAAATAAATAAACACTGTCTTGGACGAATTTGCGTCATTCATGTTTTTGCAAGAGGTTCGGATGGCCCAGCTTTAACATAAGAAAACGAGAAAATTGGCATACCATTCCGCATGTGGATGTAAAAATTGTTGAAAACAAGTTGAATACAAGTGGTGTTACACTATGGATTAGAAGGAATACATTGATTAACTCGGAATAATTGTGTGACCACTAATCTGGCAATATTCAGCAGTGCATTTGGTTGGGGCGCTAGATGCCCCAAATCATAAAATGACTCTTATCCAGGTGCCACTTGGGCATGGCACCATACCAAATTGCACGTATTCAGTGATAATATTGGACAATTTGGAGAAATCAGGAAAACAGGTGTGCATCCCTATCCCCATTGTTGTAAATATATGAGTGCCATCGAAACGCGTCGACGCAGCTATTTGACACAATTCGGTAGTTGACTGGTTCAACAGATACATCAAGACGAGCGTGTATCGGGCTCCAGTCAACAGTTTGTTTTTCTTTACGGATGTGTCACAATTTATGACAAATTGTATTGTCTGTTGTTCTTCTCTCGGGGGGTGATTGTTAGGATTGATATTAGCCGTTTGTCCCTTATCATCCAGCAAGGCAACAATAGTGTATGAACTTGCCTTTTTGATTGTATGTTTTATATAATATCGATTTGATACACCATGTTTTTAACTTTGACTCTATGATATTTTAACTTGATCTGTATAATCTTTTAATAAATATTATCTGTATTGACTTCTACCTTTGATATTCATTTTGAGTTTATTGTTTGGGCTTTCATTCTTTATTTGTCTTTCCTATTTGTGGCTTTGTAAATATAAATCTCTTTTGGATAGGATGTGATATTGTGTGCATCTGTGATTTTAGATAACCAAGGAATAACTTAGCTTTGATGTACAAGAGTACCCTATTTCCTTTGGTTCAACAAAGAGGCCCTCTCTTCTTTTGCAAGTTTCGTCCTTTCACGCCCGCTCCTCTGTAGAAAAACAAAATCAATGTTATGCCAAAACTGTATCTCATAACCGAAATTGTTAGATCTGAGGATCAGTGAGCCTAAAAGGAGGTGGGGTCCATTTAGCCTATGGTGAAGTTGAACCAAGCACCAACCCCTCCCAACACTGATATGGGGAGAGGATGTAGCCTAAGGGCTAGGGCGGTGGATCTGAAATCCGGGGAACCGGGTTCGAGTCTCAGCAATGACGCTCAACATCCTGTGATTCTGGGCATATCACTTAATCTCCCGTGCCTAACAAAAATGAATGAGTCCTTGTGTAACGCAACTGGTGCTCATGTAAAGGGCTCTGATACCTTCGGGTCGAGTTCGCGCTATATATTACTCTGGAAAAAAAATATATGATGCCAAAATCAAAAATGCAGCTGCCAAAGCACAGTCCGTATATGTGTTTGTGAGTCATTGAGGACCAGGGCTAACCCAAGAACGTCGAAATAACGACCCTAGGTGTGTTTACAAGCTGCGGTTCCAAGGCATGTTTCTATTCACAGCCCTCTTCCTTGGCGCTGGGGGTAATCACAGGATACCACGGTGTGTAGCGTGCAAACACAGAGAGCCACAACGCAAGCCTACAATACTGTTTAATTAGCCAAATGTTGAAGGAGGTTATAATTGTCAATAAGGAGAGCAATACACTGTGGTGACCGAGGACCAAGTTCCATGAAATATATGTTAAAGGAGTCCCCAGGGTTGTGTTGTGTTTTATGTGTGCTTGATGGCAGATGACAGAGCCTGGACTTCACTGCATGATCATGGAGTGAGATGGGGGTTCCTGGTGTGCAGAGGAGTGTAACCTGGGGTTCGACTGAGAAGAAGCAGCAGCAGTCCGTGCAGGTTAGCGCAATAGGGCGGGGCGAGGGGATGTCGAGGGACGACAGAATAGAATGTATTTATTTTTCCTTATTACGTTGTCTGTCAACTTCCTTCCCCTCCGCCCCGCCCGCCCCCTACCCGCCCCACCGCGCTTACCTGCACGGACCGCCGCTGAGAAGGTGTGCTTTCACCCACTGAGCGTCACAAGCCCATGACACGTGCCACGGCTGGAGTAATTCAGGGTTAATTCTGTAGTGCTGGGTTCACTGGGGGGCATCCTAGAGGAGAGGGAGGTAGTGTAGTGAAAAGGGTTTGGGGGCAAAGCAGGTTTCATATGGACCCTACAGGGAAAGGTAGGCAAGGAACAGCAAAGGGTCAAGAGTACTGAGTCCAGGGAGTGGGTAGCGGCACCGGCTCTGTGGGGTAAAAACTGGTTCAGTACAGTCTCCCGATCAAAAGGTACCGGCTCTGGAGGAGCAGCACAGAGTCTGAACTGGGAAGCGGTAGAGGGTCCAATGTGGTAGGGGGCAGAGAACTCCTCAAAGTGCCAGAGGGCAGGACAGGATCAAGGGACAGGGAAGAGTTCATGCTCTAGGAGACAGCTGCACATGGTCCAGGAACCAAGCTTCACTGAGGTCCAGGCAGTGGGCGGACTGGCCACTAGCCCCAGCAGAATAAGTGGATCAAAGAGTTTAGGGACATTTCATGTAGATTATCACATTGCTAATTATGAGCATCACTGGAGGTAAATCTACATTTAAAGTTGGGTTGTGCCTCACACCTTCTGTGCTGCAGCTCCTACTCTCATTCTCCCCTCTGAACTAATGTTAGGCACCTTAAAGCAGCTTATTTTAACATCATGCAAGGCTGTGCGAGGGAACAACATGCATAGGCTATATAATACATCCCCATCTGCACTGGGGTGCTGGCAGTGTGAGTGAGAGGGAAAAGGCAGTAAGCTTCAAGATGGCAGGACACAGGCAGGTTACCAGGAACACTACTTGGCTGCACCAGTGGTACCCAGGTTGGTGGAGAGTGTTAGGAAGGCAACATAGCAGTTAGACTGGGCTATAAGAAAAAGAGCTGGACATAGGGACAGACTACCAACATGGCCCAGCCATTCCTGCACTTTCTACTGCTGTCCTAGAGTAAAGCCAGTACCACTTGCTGCATCCTTTCCAGCCAGGATAATCCCTGCATTTCTGCTGTTAGGTGTTGTACAAACTTGGATGCTTTTTCTAAGAAGCACACTATACACAGGTATTGGATGGCATGAATAATTCTTCTTTTAAGTAAAAAACCTCATTGCAGAATCGACGTGTACTCACCTCTTTCATCTCCACTTGTACTTCACTTCTTACACCACTTTCAGGGGTAGGAATATCCATGTAGATCACATGTTTACTTAGGTGACCACCCTTCATGAGAATCTGCGGCTCAAAGTTTGACACTCCAGATTCACCCAAGGCATGGAAAGCAGCAATGTACTTCAGTTTCCCACCATAGGTCATAAGCTGTAAAAACAATAAAATGAAAGTCAACTTTATCATCATAGCTTGCTTATTTTGATCGAGATCGACTATAGAACAAATATAGACAACAGTCCACATTTATGTTCAAAATATATTATTCAAAGCACAAATAAAACTATTACAAATTAAGCTGTTGGGACGGATATGTTCCCTACACGGTGTACAGTTGTGTTCCACTGACCTGCATGCCCAATTGTGTGTTTCTGGTATCCTGGTTTTTGATTCTGTCTCTAGCCTCCCACTAATCTAATGTGTGCTACAGCCTAGGCCTGTCCCTTGGCATGAGTGAGGTCCTGAACCTGTCCTGCAACCTGGAGGGGCATTCCAAGCCTGCCCTCATTGCTCGCACAGTGGTCTACTGTACCTGTCATGGGTTGAGTGCATAGAGAAGTGGTGGCAGCGTACAATGTTTCGTGAATTCATAATTGTGGCCAGGCCTTTTTATGTGTGTCACTGTAATGGAGGCCTACTGGCCCACTCGTGTTCCACTTCTATGCGCTAATCCAGATCCAAGCGTTAGCAGTGTATGTTGTGCATGTTTGTGTATGCGACCTACCTGCATTGTGTCTATGAGTGAGCCAGAATAATGGAGGCCTGTGGAATTTATTTTGGTTGCCCCTAGCATAGCCTTGTGCAAAATATGGGGGTATGGTTGTTTTCTCAGACAGTGGGAGTGTATAGCTGCCAGTCCTGAACCTGAGGGAAGAGATAAAGATACTGAAGTGGGGAGAAACTAGACGAGGATGCTTTAGGAATTCAATTAGGATGTTAGTTGAGAGGAGCTGCTGATTAGTCTTCCTGTAGCACTGACGTTTGGTAGATGGCAAGGACTGCAGTCTCCATTGTTCAAGGTGAAAGGGACCCTTAACTGAAGCCAGTCATTTAGCTTTCTCCAGATCACTTTTCTGTGTGACTGATGACAACCATGTGCAGAAATCTCGAACCTCTTTGTGCACACTTGTTTTTTAAGTTATGGGTGTTCCAGGCTGAAGACTATCCTGCTGTAAAAAGCATCACTCAGAACTAAGGTTTTGCCTGGAGAGGAGCCTGGAAAAAGGCATTTGAAAAGAAACCTATCCCAAACCAGTTCTGAAAGTGCATACAGGAGATTCCCTATCTCCATCCTGCATGACTGCATGAAAGTGGTACCCACAGACCCACTTGTGGTTCAAGTTCCAAGTGCTCTATGGTTAAGGAAGGGAGTGCACCGCAGATTACTCAGAAGACCTCTGTGCAACCAGAGCTGGTGTGTGCCTCACAGTCAGCTCCCCAGAGGTGAGGGGACATCATCTGAGTCATGCTCTTGGTGGAAGAAGCTGTTCATCTCCCCTTCGATCACTTTGAGGGCAATCCCCTTTCTTTAGGCCTATTCAATTCAAGAGTTTTGTCCAGCTCCACCTATGTGCTTAGAAATAGCAAATGTATAAAATAAGAGATTTCTACCATTTATGTTCCGAATGATCACCCTAACCAAAATGTTTCAATAGGGTTGAAAAGCAGACATTTCTACAAGCAGACAGATAGCATTTATGTCAATTTCAATAACGTACTTTCATTTTGAGTCATGTTTGTAGGAAGCTGGCTCTTTATATGATATATCAAAATGAGATATATCGTGAAAAAGAATCCAGGGGTTCCCTTATGAGTGGACAGGGACTTGATATGGCAATCTCAAATTGCTCTATTAGGGGGTAGTGAGGTCAAGCAACCTTAGGCTTAACACAGACGAGTGCAAGCCATCTGAAAATACACACAATGTTCAATAAATGAGACACACGACTCAAGAAGGAGATCCACAGCAATATAGATTGAAGCAGCAAGTATCTTTATATATGTTTAGGCATCAAAAGAAAATCGTTTAGGTAAGTATGTTTTTAAATATGAATATTTTTCAGTTAAAAAAGTCAACAGTGCAATTTCTGAGTTCTGCATTGTTAACCTATAGGAGGAAAATCATATGTGGTTTACAAGTTCTTGTCAGCGACTTATGGGACCCTTCTCCAGAAGTTAAGGTGAGTGGTGGGCAAGGTCCTAGGCAGCACCAGCATAACACCACCCGCTGCAATAGGGAGTACGGGTGGGGTCTGCCAATAGAGGCTGCAGGTGACGTCGGGGAGTTCATGAGGTGTCGCTTCACAGTGGACTCGATACCTTGAGGGCTTCAGGACCATGCTGACACCGTTGGCCCACTTACAACACGGGCTGGGGGGCTTGGGTGCAGTGGTGCTTCGTGGCATCGGGTTTTAGAGGGGCCGGTGTCCTCTCGGTCTTTATTTTGCTGTCTGCAAGATGCAGGGGACAGTTCTGCAGTCCCTCGTGAGTATTGGTTCCTGGACGAAGGCTGGCAGGTTTCCTGAGTTTTTGGGATTCAGCAGCTGCAGAACAAGTCGGGTTTTGGTGCAGTAGGCGAAGTCAGCAGGCAGGCCGGCAGGGTCGGTACCAAGTCAGTTGCTGGGTCTTCTGTTCTTGCTGTGTCACTCTTCTGATCCGTCTTCTTTCTTCAGGACGTCAGGATCTGCTCTTCTGGTATCAGGGGCTCCCTTAAATACTGAATTTACGGACATTAAGGGAGTGTAGGGTAGTAGCCAATGGGCTACTGACCCTTGGGGACACTATGGCCCCTATATGACCACTTCCTGCTGGAAGTGGGCATAACCCTGTCCCAGAATTCCTAAGTATGCCATCACAAAGATGGCTACTTCTGAAAAATCATGTCCACCTCAGTTTAGCCCACCTTAGGGTGGCAAGCCTATCTAACTAGCTAATTTTCCTACCTATCCAGGTGCCAAAGGGGCTCTGGACATGGGGGTCAGTGTCCTCTCCTGTGAGGGGAGCCAGATTCACATTTCAAAGGTGGCAGCTCTTTGAAGCTTGCAGGCCTAGGAAGGCTAATTTGGAGGTCATTCTGTGGGAGGGGGTGTTACACCATCTACAGGCTTTTGTTCTGGGGCTCCAGAGAGCAGAGGCTCTCCCCCTAGGAGGTCAGAACAGTGTCTTGGGTGTCAGGCTAGCAGAAACCAGTCAGGGAGCACACCAGAGGCTGGTAGTTTTTCAGAGGCACCTCTAAGGTGCCCTCTGGGAGCATGAATTGGTAAATCTATCAGTGGAATCAGTGTGGGTTTATCAATATGAGATGTTTGATACCAAACATTACTATCTTCAGTGAAGCCATCATGTAGCTGGGGAACTCGTTTTCACAAGTGTCCAGCGCATATTTTAAAACAGCTTCCCTGGTCACTTGCACTGGCAGTAATGGGACTGACCAGCATAGGGGCATATCTGCTCATGCATGTATGCCCTCCCATGTAATATTTAATATTCAGCAACCTACCTTAGAGCTGTCAGACCTGCTGTAAGGGTGACTTACAAATATTACATGCCATGTTGGGGGGAATGGCACACAGGGATGTGTGACATATCGTGTTTTCCCTTTTGTCTGCACCAAGACTCGCAGCCTGTGATAGCAGCCTTGCATGTGCTTGGTGAGGAGTCCCTTAAGGTGGCACAATTTGTGCTGCTGCCCTTGGGGACCCTCTTTAGTACCTCAGGCCCTAGGCACCAGAAATATCATTTACTAGGGACTTACAGAGGGTGCTAAAGGTTTTGCCAATTGGGGGAACAATTGTACAATTTTGGGAAAGAGCTCTGTCACTGGGAACCTGATTAGCGGAACCCAATGCACTTCCGGTCGAAATCACTTCATTTACCAGGCAAAAAGTGGGGGTGACCATGTCAAAAAGGGCTACTTTCCTACAATGTTAAAAGAATATTTGTATATCAGTCTCTGGCGCTGTACATATGCTTGTATATAGCACTAGCACACCTTTCGTCACATTCACCAATATTTACTTCTATCTACGCCATTCTTATTGGAGCGCCTATGTTGGAGTGCAATATTCGACAAAGTAATGATAAAGGTCAATGACAGTGAATACATTATTTTGCATTTTTTCAAAAACATTTTATTTTCAAAAAATGTTTTCTTTTTCTGTGTATAACCTGCCTTGGATGTATTGGCGTATACTTCCTCAGTGGGGACCACTGTCTTCGTTGGTTCCATAGACACAGCAGTCAGCAGTGGGAGACAGCCAGCAGATCTACTTTGAAAAGCAGTAGATTTGAGGTGTCTAATGCAGCAGTTTTTAAGAATTGGTTGTGCTAATATCACCTCAGGATTTCTAGAGTGGCTCAAACTGTACATGAGTGTTTCTTAATAGTCTGTGCAGATATAGTTAATGTTATTGAATACATTAATTTACTTAGCACAACTGCTAAGAAAATTATTCCAAATCTGAACACGATTCATAATATCTTTTAAATAAAGGGAACAATAAGGACAATGTATACCAGCCTCAGAGTGTATTTTACATGCCTTACCTATGTAAGGCAGCAAACAACAAACCTATTGGTTATATAGCCTTCTGTTTGAATGCTATACATTAGTATCTAACACTGGTTTTCACTAAACTTCACGTGCCCACAAATATTGTAGCTCAATTTATTTCCGTGTTGATGACTGCTTTTGATAGTGTTGCACTAGAATATCGTTGCCAGAATATCATCTAATATTGTCTAATAAAAGTGCAGTGCCTTAAATGCTGTCTGCAAAAATATTGCTAATTGGAGTTAAGAATCGAAAATCTACATTCAATTGGACGATAATTTGTGAACCATAATTAGTAGACAATATTTATAGATAGATATTTCTGCACATAAAAATCTGATATACACCCCTTTTGAAAGTTTTACTTTGTTGCTTCTGGCGAGATGATAAACTCGCTTGACCAGGAAAAGAATTTGCTCTTGGGAAGGGAAACTTTAGCACTGATGGCGGTTGGGCACTCTGCAGCTTGCTAAAATGTGCTAATAGACTTGTGTGGTAGCTCTCATCAACTGGGTACACTTGGATATTGTTAACCCTATGCCAATTAGTGCTGCGCAGTTTAGAATTACTCAAGAACATATGAATGACTTACTCAGGGAATTACAGGAACGCACATCAGATCAATAACCACAGGGCTGGAAAGGTCTTTAATTCCAACTGGCATTTCCCCATTGGGCTGGAGCCCCTTCGAGGCCGTTTTTTAGAGCAAGGGCTGCTCCTGGTGCCTTTCTCACTTTCCCCAACTCCCCAGCTTAATTGCAGCAGGCACAGGGAGGCTTCAAGAGAGGGAAAAAGCGAAGCAGGGAGGGAGACGGTAGAGGATAGAGAGAGGAGAGGAGGAGAAAGAGAGAATGGATGGATAGAAAGAGAGAGAGACTGCACAAAGAGATGAAGGGGGTTGGGGATGGTTTGATCATTTTTTGCCAGGGCTCCTTTGGATCCCCAATCCTGCCATCATTATGACCAGTTTATGCTACAACGTGTTTTAAAACGTTTTTGATTTTAGGTTAGTTTACATTAAATAAATCAAATGCATTACATATGTGATGTGAGCACGTGTATTTCAAAACTACTGATGAACTGTAAGTTAATTATAAAGCATTTTAAACAAAAGGATGTCTTCTTTACATTCACTGTTCAACTGGGAACACTAAATTAAATGTACATAACTGTGTTTTTGTGGTCAAAATAATTTGCTGGCATACTTATGTAGAGCACAAAGAAAAGTACACCATAGTGTATGCAACCCAGTGACAACTGAATGCCATCCATTTCTCAACATCCACCACAGCAAAAATGACCTCATTCCGTATGTGTTTTTCCTTTAGACAACATTCCCCTCCCATCCTGCGCTTCACTTTGATAGCCAATGTGCCACAACTCCAACACTTGCTACTTGTCCAACACTGTGAGAAACAACATGTCCAAGATTTGCAACATCTGCCATCTTATTCTCTACTCAACCGATACTCTAACTCACAATCCTCATCTGGGCAGGAAGAATTATTGAATGATACTCTCCACAGATGCTCCCGTATGACTTTTAGCCTCAGAACTAGGTGTATAACTTCATTGCCTGCTCGTCGTACAAACACCATCAGTCAATCCCACCACCAACCGGTATGGTTCACATGATCGAACTTGGCCATCTACAAATTCTTCTTCTCCATCTTCATTCAACCATATCTCATTCAGACCATTCCAAAGTAGCCACATCCCTATCCCTCCACTCCAAAACCTGAATCCACTAACTATCCTCAAGCCCTCATGCCGAACCCTCATTCTCTCCCCGAGCCTAGGGCTATGAAATTGCTCTCAAGACCTTCAAGTTGGGTTAGAAAACACTTTTTCCCAGTCTGAGGGCACCATCAGTCACAGTGGCATGCCACAGTAGTGTGCCTGATTTGGTCCCTTTTGTGGAGCCAGACCTTGAGACTTGGCCAAGCCACACACCTACTGAAAGAAATCTCAGCTTCACAACATGACATACTATGAATAGGTCTTTCACTGCTCAATTCTCCAACCACCTCAGCGAAACACTAGTTTCTGTGTATGTGGCATATCTAACTACCCACTCTATATTGTTTACAGCGTTTCTGATGCACATATACATTTAAGTAAATACAAAGTTTATTGATAAAAGCCAGTATCCAAATTAATACATTTTATAATAATGGTAAGGCATTGACTAATGTAATTTTTAATATACTATCCTAAATATTGTTTCTACGTCTGTTAGAAAAGGGCAGGGCTAGGCTCATTGAGTCACTTAATGATAAATTCCAGTAACATATCCAAAATTAAAATAATTCAGAAAAAAAATATATGTAATTACTTTTAGATATAATTATTTGCATATTTTCTTTTTATTCTGAAAACGTGACTGGAGTTTACAAATGGGTGGCTTGATAAACTCTAGAAAAAAGCATTTTCATATAAAACAGCATGGCATATGTACCTCCTCAAAGAGTAACTTAACTAAACTATGTAATATGTTAAATAAAGTAACTGGCCTCATAGAAGCGAAATCAAACAATGGGGCACATATATGTGCAGTAATTCAAACAAACGAAAGGTTTTGAAGTTAGTAAAGGATACATTGTCTTGTCCTTCGACAAATGTCAATCATAACATTTTGAGGCCCAACTTGTAAATGAAACTATATAATATTTTTCATAACTTTAATTACAGAACTTAAAGGTATTAGCAATATTATTTTTGACTCAATATAGTATCTCTCCTACGATTTCTGATTCTAAATTATCTTGGAGGATAAAAAAATGAGTGAAACAAGTAAATCACTGGTCTGATTTGCCTTCAGAAAAGCATATAACCCATTTAGAATAAAATAGCAATGCACCGTTGATGGTCTGTTCAGACACTGTACCTTATCTCCCAGGACAGAAGCAGGCATCTTCCAGTAGAAGGGCCCCGCGTGTAGATGCAGCAGCACGGTGGCAGCATCCAGTACCAGTTCAGACGCCTGGGAAAAGACACCCTCAGTGGTTCCTGCCAGATTGCTTTGGGTTACCACAGGCAGGACAGCATTGTGTGGGATGACGGACACCTGCGCATACCGAACACAGGGTAACTCATTTACGTTTGTTTACTTTATGATGTAAGTGTAACATGCCAATTGTTTCCTTTATATTAACAAGGTAATTTCAAGAAAGTTACAGTACAAATGCAAAAAAAATGTGCTCCACGCCACGCGCCATTTTGGAATAAATGCGGAAATAAAAAGGGCACTGGCTGTCAAATGACTACTGGGTTTAAAATAATACCGTTTCTTAAAACTAGAGATGTATATGTATTTAGCATTTAATACAATGTAGAATAATCATAATACAGAAAAAAGAGCTTGACATATGTACATAGGTTATTTGGAAACTATTCACCAGTTAGTGTGTTGCCTTTTCGTTGATGATATACACCTGGTTCTCCTCTAAATGTTTGTATGTCCATTACTGGAACATTTCAATGTTGTCTTGGCACATGTGGTCAAAAGAGGACACATAAATCTACAGCACTTATTAAACATCTTGCTTGACTTACAGGAATTTTGACGTGTCCTTGTAATTCTGAACATATGGAGGATAACCCAAAGCAGAAACATGGCGAGCAGCCCGAGGGATTTTCAGAGCGCAGTGCAAATGTCCCGTCTCTGCATTCGCTGCAGTGAAGACCGCCCACATTTTCCTAAAAGGAATGCAAGAGTTAGTTACAAAAATAGATTCAGAAAAGAACTACCAAAAAAATCTTAAATACAATAAACTCAAACAAATCCTTATAATCTGTATCTTTAAACAGTCACAGGTGTCTTGTATTCTGCCAGCACCAGCTAATTCCCTTTTTAGTCCTTCAGTTGCTTTTGGAACAGTCGGGAAGTGTGGTAATCAGATTTAAACAGCAGAGTCCTGTATTGGAAAGCACACACAGAACATTTTATGCTCCCTGATGTTAGAGGTGTACTGAGCATTCAGCATTTTACTGCTCCCTAAAATGACCTTCATGGCAAGGGTACTGAAAAGGCCCTCACTACCAGCAGGGCCGGTTTTAGGGCAGTGCGACTGGTGCGGCCGCACTGGGCGCTGACCTCAACGGGGTAGGGGGGAGGGCACTGCTTAGCAATAACTGATTTAAAAACAACTTCAGCAGAGTTCCTTGAGCATCCAGTTTTCAGGCAGCATCAAAAATGTCAAGATAACTCTTGTGAATAATGTTCCTGCTAGAGAGAGATCAGAGTTTTGCCTAGGGGCAGTTTTGACTCACCATAAAGTAGCGCAGAGGGTTAATATGCCTACTGCAAAGAACGCGTATCGTGCAGATCACAGACCTATATTATATGTGGATAGCTGAGTGGATTATTGCTTTTGTCGCAGAGATCGTTTTGTCACTGCAGTTCATGAGCTACAACCATAATATAGAACAGTAACTGTTATGAACTGTCAAAGAGCTGCATTCAAACGGCATAAAATAGGTTAGGACATTTTGTTTTTATCCCCCAGTCTTTCATTATCTATTCCTAATGTTGCTGAAAAGTGTTTGTTTGGTAGATATACATTCTTATTAGAAAAAGCCAGCCTTTACCGGTGCTTCAAAACAAATGAAATGTATGTGAGAGGGGGCCTATGGAGAAATGAGGGGCACTTGTGCCTGGTGGTCGTGAGGGAATCCAGGGAGGACTTAATGGGGGGGCGCCAAAATTGATTGTCACACCGTCCGCCAACAGCTCTAACCCCTGACTACTAGTGGCCTGGTGGGGGATACGTTATTTACTTGCCTCGATAAATGCAGATATGCTGGTATCTATCAGGGTCAATAAATAACTCTTCTCACAGGTTTTCCGCATCCAAATGGTGAATAACATTCAGATTTTGGTGCTTCTGCACCAAAAACTGCATGTCCAGGAGGAAACAGAACTTTTTTTACCCATTTTTACACATTTCTACCAGTGGAAATTTGACTCTGGGCATTGGACTCTATTGCGCTACTAGTCTCAAATATCCTCTTTTGAAGGCTTGTAAATCTGTTCTCAGCATTTGAAAGCACCTTCCTTGTTTGATATTATTGTGAGGCAATACCAAAATAAGCAGGTGTCTAGCAGTGGCAAGTGCTGCATTATTCTTTTTGGGAGGAAGGAGGCATACAGAATGGAGAATAACAAAACTGACAACTCTAGAGTCTGCAATACTGATTCATTATTGAGATGATACAAAACTCTTCCATTACAATGGGAAAAATTCAATGATAGGCATCAAAAGGCAGAAACAAAATTTTGCAGGCAGATATTAAAGGGCCAGTCCTGTGGACCTAGCCCATGAGTATACGGAAGCACTTCACTGGAAATTCCAATGCACTTGCTCACGGACAGCTTAAAACTGGACGATTGGTTTGGGCGTCCCGATCCAAATGATAGGTAGACATCTTTCAAAACCCAACACAATCTGTTTAGGACACATTTAGCAATTCATGGGCCACAATACAGCACAGGACTCTAGCCACTGAGATAGAAGTGCAGCAAGACAGAGGGCTAATGTTGGAAAAGGTGATCACCTGATCTTTATTACATTCTGTTTATTTTAATTGTTAGGGCTGGCCTAGAGACAAGTTTCTCGCCAGCCTCATTCTTTCCAAGAAGTCATAATAAAAAAAATATAGCTATACATACATAGAGGGACTTTCATTCAGCCCTCTTCCATCATTGGTCTGTTCAAGCGTCATTCACATTTTGCTTCCCCTACCCACAAATAGTCTACAGCAAGGGGGTAATCGGTCAGTCCACTTCAACCACTGGCCCTTTTCATCGTGAGTGGAGGCATTTTGTTCTAGCACATGTACATATTCATCCAGCAAATAGTCTATTTCAGTGCTAGGGCTCGTAGGCTAATTTCTGCTTTCATTTTATTAACGTTTTTTAATTAATTTTTGTGATGGAACATTTCTTTTACTTTTTTTTTCAAGCGACCTTTAGAGATTTTCACATATTTTTACTCTAACTTTTTAAATCGCTTGTACCTGTTTAAAAAAATGATTTTATTAAAAAATTGTTGGTGTGCCAGAGTCAGGCTCTGAACAGAACCAACAATAGAGTACATTTATCATGGCTAGGAAAGAACGTTATATAGTATTGTTACCTGTTTATTGATGTTCCCACTAAACAATTTCAGCCATGTTCTTTCATGTGCACTGCACTGTATTAGTAAGTCCAGTATTGTATAGCGCACGAATCCCAAATGTCATACAGACTTTGACGATCCTCAGTCACACCACTTCCACCATGTCATTAGTCCGCTTCACCATGCACTGGCTTCGTACAGAAGCCTGGTGCGAGTTCAATACAACATGCCTGACATACTTGGTTTTCTAAGTTCTACTTCTCTTGTAGCTTTCTAGGATTTACACTACAAAAATAAATGTCAACCTAAATATCCCTTTTCCGCAACAAATTCTTTCACAAGCTTCCTGGTGAGTCCCATCAACCTCATTCTTTCAGATAGTTGCCAGAGCAATCCTCCCTTATAAGAAGTTTCTCACTGGGAAAGTCTAGATCTATTTAAGACACTTCTGGATTATTGCAAAGAGACAGCTCATACAAGTTCATGTGGCGAAAGGACCTACCATAGTTCGTAAACATATAAGTTCACCCACTCTACACCCAAGGATCCCTATCCCTTTTAGCTTGCCAGTTAACACCCTCTAGACCAACACATTCCTCAGGGTTCGGCAAACCCATTTATCCATGTGGTGTTCGCCTCCTGCTCCATCACTACTGAATTTAGCATGACTTTGAAATTTTTCCTGTTCCTCATTTCCCATAGGTAGGCAAGATCTCCATCATGTCCTAGCCCTATTGCTTTCCCCCTAGAGTTTCCTTCACGGACTAAATGACAACGGAAACATTTACATATGTATTGGCCAATTACCATGACACAAATATGGATTCCGGTGAGCCACCCACATTTTAACTGCTATCTTCTAAAAATCTTTGAGCACTCAGGGTTAAGAATCCTCCTTAATGTTTAAAAGTTGACACCCTCCGATGGTGAAAATGTACAATTTTCCCCAGAGTAGTATACCAGGGGTGGGGAAATGACTTACTTAATTTGCTGATTAAATCAATTAGGACACTCCCAACTCAGCTATCTTTTCCATACTTTGTCCTATGTTTCCCTTTTGCCCACCATATTGGTTCCACCGTGTTCCTTTAGATTTTTAACATCCATGCCAATACATTTCTTCCAACTGCAATGCCCTCTTCTGAAACAGTCAAACCATAGCACCATCATTGTCCATCATGTTTCTTCTAACACCAAGGAAAGAAGATTCTGAAAGTACTAAAATGTTTTTTGGTTGGGGGACCGTAAAAACCTATTGTCTCTGGAAGAGATTATTTTCTTTATTTTCTCCTTGACACGTGAAAAGTTCTCAGTGAGGGCCTTCATTTCTGTATATCTAAATAATTTTCTCTACACATTCTGTGTACTAAACATTGATAATCTTCTCTCATCTTCAAAAAACACTGAGGATACTATTTAAAGTCTCAGAAAAGGTTTTTTTTAAATACAACACTATATAAATAAGGACATGGCTTAAAAAAACTATTTGAAACAGTTTGGATGGAAGAACCATTAACTTTTAAAAGTAAACTGTAACTATTCATGTAATTAGTGTGTTTTGCATTATGCCACCCTGCTGCCTAAACAAGAATCGTATAAGCATTAGTGGGCCATTCATTAAGTCCAGAGTTTGGAGCAAAAGCCAGCAAATTGTTCAATGTGGCCTAAATATGAGTATATAATGTCCACTTTTCAGTCACCATATTACCTCAACCTGTTTGGATAATGAAGTCTCCTAAATTGGCATCCAGGGCTTCCATATTTACTGTGCTTGTAATCAATTTTCATTTATAGTGTGTCTGAATAAGTATATAAATAAGATAAGGTCAAAATTACTGTGATACCATGGAAGCTTAAATATCTTTCCAGAAAGCCCTTTTGATTTCAATTGAGACTGTTACCTGATGCATTCGCCTCTGGTCTTCAATTGTGTTCTTTGACTTTTAAATGGTTTAAGCTCAGTGCATGTCACAAATAAAGACAATAAAGACATGTACACATGATGACAAGAAATCTCGTGATGGGACTGTCAAGCAACTAATTACCTTACAAACACAGGCACCAGATTCTTCTGCACAGTGGCAAGTGGTTTGTTTCTCATCACACCACTCTTTCCGAGTCCCCCTCACATCACACTCACAGGGTACACAGTTGGGATGACCTCTAAATCCGAAGGCACATGTGTCACAGAGTTTGCCTCCAAAAGCTTCATGGCATTGGCATTGGCCTGTCAGGAGGTCACACTGGGGATTGGTGGAGCCTAAGTCACTACAATTGCAGGCCTAAAGACATGAACACAATAGAAAATAGTTAATAACAGAAAGCAAAATCATTGCATATAGCACAACATTTAAATATGAAATTTGACATGCTTGTATTAAGACTATATATTTGTTTATTTCAGAAGCATACTGTCTATTCAATTGGCCATTTTGCAATGCTTTCTGAAAGGTATGCCCTCAGATAAATTTGAGATTGTCAGAACTTGCGAGTTCTACCTACTATGATGTACTTCCTTGAAAAAGATTTAGTGATTGTGGTAGCAAAACATGATATAGTGACACTGACCTAACCAAGATCTTGAAGTTGGCAAATTGCTGGCAGCTAGCCCTGAATGGGATTCAGTTGAGGGAATGAGTTTAAAATCATAACAAACAAATCACCCACAACTGAAACTTGGACCAGGCTTCAACACCATTGGAAAACCCTATGGAACCCACTCAGGACTTCTGTTTCATTTACTCCTTGTTACGGATAACGTAGTGAGTCAACAGCCATTATTTATTCCTACAGGACGAAAATAAGTTATGGCCATGGATATCATGAACCTGTGTTCTTGGTCAACCTTTTCTGGTGGCCAAGTGAAACACTCACTTGAGACACACAATTTGATCACATGTCCAGCACTTGACAAAGAGCCAATAGGCAGTCTCCCTACAGGAGAAGAGATAAAAAGATATGCAACCCCGGACTAGTAATTAATGTAACCACGGCCAGTCATCAGATAGCCTGATATGAGGGGACAGTAGCCGACCGACACTCACTATGTGTTCTTTGTATGTTCCCCCTTTAATAAGACTTCAACACGAGATGGAACACTTTCAGCAGACTGACATTATTGTTCAATTTGCTGGTGGAAAAACACAGTTAGTATAGAAAAATGTACTTGACAGGACAGCACAGCTTTTCCAAGCTGTGTAGGGGAATGTCATCCCAATATCTTACCCATGTATTAAGGCATTACCAAAACTCCTCACAAAAGGCAGTCTCCAGTTGACTCTTCTTGAGAACAACTTTCATCCATTTAACACTTGGAAATGATAGCTTCCACACTTTTGCTCACCATAACATGCAATTCAACAAACTATTGCTCATATGCCTGTAACTGATACCTGCTTAAGAACTTGCTTAGTGACCCCCAAAAATATTAAAATAATTTCAGCCTATGGAAAATCTCACCCATTTAAATCACAGTTTTGATTAGTACTTTAAAAGAATAAATCTGGGAGCATAAGATCCCTTGGCACTATGCTACCTGTAGGGAGTGGAAGAATTATCTGCACAATCCCGAAAAGAAGACAGCTCTTAATGAATATTCAGAATTAGTTAACACAGCTGAACGACCACAACCTTCATGCTTTTCGAACCATGTTTTAAGAAATGAGGCAGTAATCACAGATCACACTTGTTTTGGAGATAAACACTCAGCTAATAGATGAAAATGCATGTGCATTCCTAACATGTAGGTTTTTGACACATAATCCTCATGTCAAAAGTTGAAAGCTTTCCATTGCAATGCACCTTCATGCAAATGGTGTTCTGTTGCTTATTCAATTTGGCCACCTGCGGTGGCAACACCACTATGCCATAGCTGTTCTGTGTAATTCAAATGTAGCCCTAAATATGGCTTAGCACATCATCTTACCTTGCATCCGAGAACAGGGGCATGGCCCCAGTAGTTGGGTTCACAGAGTTCGCATTTCGGGCCCAGAGTATGAGGCGGGCAGATGCATCGGCCATTTTCATGGTCACAATTATTCTGAGTGTGAGCGCAGTCGCATGCTTAAAAGAGAAGAGGAAAAAAGGAATTAGTAACATCTTACAATGCAGATCACTGCACAAAGCAGTGATCAATACAACCCGCAGAGCACACAATTGCAAGAAATGACTTCCTTTCATTATTTACCATGTTTCATTTGTTCTCTTTTTTACTTTTGTACCACAGCACTTGAGCATTCATCTGCTCACAGGCTCACTCACCTTAATTCACTTTTTCAATAAACTTTATCAGTAAATTCAGATAAAAGATTAATTTAACCAAAGGTCTAATTTATTGCACTGCAAAGATAGAAGGAGAGTGACAAAAGCACTAGTGTTAATTTATAAGTTCGCTTATAGCTGCCCAACTACCTCCATGATGTGGATTTAAGGCATACAAGAAAAGCATAGGGACTAAAAGAAAAGGAGTTGAAAGGTGTCGGAGTAATGGAATTGAGGGTCGTGAGAATATGCTACAGGTTTATGAAGCTTTAGCCCCATCAGTAGAAGGATGATGTTGTGGAAAATGGGATCTGGTTCTGACATGCTAAGTACCAACACATCATGTTAATCGTTTACCTTGTTATTTCGTGATTATGTGATAGATGGCCACAACTAATGCAAGCATACTCACAATATGCCAAGGATAGCTGCCATTATGTCATGATTCGTCCAACAAAGGGGAGAGGATGTGGCCTAATGGCTAGGGTGGTCAACCACAAATCTGGGGAACTGGGTTCAAGTCCCTGCAACGACGCTCAACATCCTGTGATTCTAGGCAAATCATTTAATCTGCCAAAAATAATGGGTCCTTATGTAACACAACTGGTGCTCATGTAAAGTGCTCTGATACCTGATACCTTCAGGTCAAGTTCGCACTATAAAAACTCTGGAAAAAAAAACATTGAAGGAAATTTGAACAGCATTCTACGTTTCTTCATCAATTTATATGGTAAGTCAAACTCACATTTAATCATTTAACTTGTCATTAAAAGAAGTTCATAGCATCTGAAGGTCCTTAGTAACTTATAGTGGGGTCTTCTGCATGAACATAATTTCTGTTAAGATGGTAGCAATAGGGATGACATCAAGGTGCTCATAATAGCTAATCAAAGACTTTGACTGTCTCCAAGGCTGTCAAAGCCTGCTTTAGATAGTTGTGCTAGCAATATATCATCAGAGGAAATTATTGTCTTTGAGGCTGGATTAAGTTGTCTTAAGTTATAGCGATTGACATAATTTCTCGTGAAGGGATGCTCATTTAACCTGTTTCCATGTACTCTACATGTGGGACTCTGATACTCAAGACGGATTGTTGTTTAGAATCCTCTGTGTTCTTGTAACTCCATCCCACTTTCAAAAGGAGCCCAACGCTATAATTGTTCAGAGTACTTTCCAATTACACCTCCTATGTGCCTTGCAGTCATAATTACAGATAGTTACCTAGTGTATAATTGCAGATGTCTCATCCTTCTGTGTGTCATCTTCACCCAGGGCAATTAGTCAAGCAGTGCCCTGACATCATAAAGCTCCAGCAGGATGTCATCTGGCATGAGGGACAATCAATTGCCTAGCAAGCAATATGATACATTTATCATGGTATTGAAATGGGTAGCAGGGTAGACAGGACACCCAGCTGAAGACTATGATGGTGAGATGAAAGAAATAAGGGCATTATTTGAGACTTAGAAATTTGTTTAAGGTGTGGTTGATCATAATACTCTTGCCTTCACTATTGCTTAACTGATAGGGATGCTAAAAGGAAGATGTTAGAATCTGTTCATAATTTTTATTATTCCCACTAACTGTAGCATAAACCTTCCTCCCTCAACTCATCAGATGAATTAATTATTAATGGTGTTCCATAACCCAAAAGAATTGCAGTGAGAAGTGTAGGCTATCACTTGGCTTGCAGGCAAATCTTTTTATCTACGTTCTTATATAGGTGCTAGAGTTGTGTAGAGAGTGGTAGCAAATGAGGCATAGGATTGAGAGCTGTATGCTAGGGTGAAAACAAAAATTGAGATTTGAATTTTTAGTGAGCTCTGTATTTTCACAATATTACAGATATCATGGTACTGATATTAAAGCTTTATAAAGTTTGGTTTTTTATTGTAATATATTACTTTGAAAATATTCAAGTTTTAATAATGAAATAACAGTGGACTTTTCCATATGCCCAATATGTGTCAAGATTTAACATTATTAGACCAGAACCAACATTTTGTCAGGATTAGTTATAATTCTCAGAGGTGGACCCCTATATTGGGGGCACCATATACACTTGGTGCTCCCTGACACAAGTAATGGCTTCCAGGGTGACCCTATGTCTTTCAAGGAGGGACACAACATCAGCCACATACATAAAACATACATATGAGAGCACATGAGCATGCATATACACAGAGAAAGATCTAGGCAAATACACATGCATATAGCCACACAGCAGTCCCACCATCTGAAACAAACAAGACCACGATCTGTCTCCACTTACAATCCAGTCTCTGCTCTCCTTCGCTACAGGGCTGCTAACACAAGGTTATCACATTCTTCCACTCTTTCTCTGGCAAGCTCACACTTTAGCAACTACACTCTGGTTATTACTGGCACTACTTTTATGGGCCGTTTTGTACAGGTAGATCAATCGAGAGGAGTTTGAACAGTGACCAATTTCCATGTGACGTTGGCAAACTGAGAGTGGTGACAGGGGGTCATGTTGCAAATACCGTACTGTGCTGGAGTGCTGGACCGCACTTTAGGGAGCTATTTCCAGGGTACTGGTGAACTACCAGTAGCTCCTGTGTTACTCAGTGCAGATCCCTGATCTAGAAGGTGCTCTTTATGAAGATGGCATCTAGCACTCAGTTGAGCTCAAGACTGCCAGACCCAAATAGTATCTAGAAGGTAGACTCCAGGAGAGATGGCATCTAGCTATGAAGTGAGCTGGAAATTTTCCACACTCATATAAGCAGAAAAGGTTATGTAGGTGCAATGAATCAGACAGCTCCTGGTGGAATCTTTCCCCAAACAAAGGCCACTAAGGTCTCTATGGAAGGTAGGACTGTGTGTTTTTCCTGTATGATTCCCCAAATAAATGGTCACCTAATTAGCCTTGCTTAATAGACTGTGTATTATCCCACCAATGAATGTTATGCTACTCCAAGAAAGTGAGTCTGTGATTATTTCTTGTGGGATAAGCTTTTTTGTCTTTTAACTTAAAGAGGAGGCATCTTATGTAATGCATGTTTGTTCTACACAAGAAAAATAGTAGGATGCACAGACACCACAACACACGCAGCATGGTGAGGTTTAAACTCCTCAAACCCCAACTGGATGTCATTTTCAGTACATAGGGGGGGGGAGGGGGGGAGATTAGACACTAAGAATCTCCTGAAGAACCCAATGGAACATTGTGTACAAATGTGAAAAATCTGCAGCTACATAAGCATGAGAAAAGGTAGAGAAACTGTGTTGATTGTGTTGATAAACGTGTACTTCTTTCCCCAAGTTAGCATGGAGGTCAGAGTCCTCAAGGGTACAGCTTGCTTACCTCTAGCCCATATTTATAAAATAGTCAAAATGTTAAGGGAAGCAAATAGTTGTTGTCTCTTACGTGTGCATCCTCCATCCTGGAATGCATAAAAACCAGGTGCGCAGTGGTCGCACTTCTTCCCAGACACGCCAGGTACACAATGACACTGCCCATCATCATTGCACTCCTCTGAGACAGAGCCAGATGCACTGCAGTTGCAGGAGATGCATCCCTGCCCCGTGGTCAAGCCGTAATATCCAGACTGTGAGAAAAGACAGGTAATATACAAAGTCACCATTTACTGCTTATCCATAGACTCATTTGTAATCCTACAAAGCTTATTGATATGTGGGGCACCTGCTTCACTAAGATTTACATTATCCCACACCACACATAAAGGATATTTGAGACAACTGACATAAAACTCTCTCTCTATTGTGCGATTCATTGCCATACACATCTGGAAAATGCCTCACAATCTTGCAGTAAATCCAGAAAGCAGGATTTTAGTCTGCAAAGTTGGACACTATATAACATGAGTCATGTTAGCTCATGTAATTTAGAATTAGCCACATAAGGAAAATGCTACTTACCCAGTATGCATCTGTTCTTGGCATGTAGAGCTGTAGAATCTCATGCTTATGCATAGATCGCCATCTAGTGTTGGGCTTGGATGTTTGCACTTTGTTTTTCTTCGAAGAAGTCTTCCTAGTCACGAGGTAGGTGAGTCCTCCTTTCGGTGATAGTGCGCATGGTCATCGACTCCATCTTCAGATTGTTTTCCCGCAGAAGGTGAGAGAATGGAGTAGTAGTAAAGAATAGAGATGTCCATGTGTATGTATGAATAGTAACAAGAGAACTACAGCAGCTACAGGTACCCTGGGAGGTGGGTGGGCGCATGAGATTCTACAGCTCTATATGCCAAGAACAGATGCTGTAAGGAAGTGAGTTTCTGTTGCAGTAACCCCCCCACTTTTTGCCAGACCACTCATGCACTTTGACTTGATGTGCCCTGGGTCCCTGCCAATCAGGTTCCCAGGGCCTGTGTTCTTTCCCCAAAACTGTACCCAATTGGCATCTCTGGCCACAGGTCAGCCCCTGGTAAATGGTACCACAGGTACCCAGGGCACTGTGACCAGGGAAGACCTCTAAGGGCTGCATCACTTATTGTGCCACCCTTAGAGGCCCTGTACCTTTACACACACACACTGCCTTTGCAGGCTGCGTGTTTTGGTGCAGAACAAAGTGAAGAGTCGACATGGCACACACCTCTGTGGGCCATGCCTACAACCCACTGCCCTGGCATAGGTCAGTCACCCCTCTAGCTGGGTGCACTATACCAGTGGTGAGGGTACAGGTGCATGAGCCCTGTACCCCTACAGTGTCTAAGTCCATTCTTAGACATTGTAAGTGCAGTGCTGCCATTAAGAATATATGGTGCTGGGAGTTTGTCATTACGAACTCCACAGCACCATAATGGCTGCACTGAAAACTGAGAAGTTTGGTATCAAACTTCTCAGCACATTAAACCCACACTGATGCCAGTGTGGGATTTAATGAAAAATGCACACAGAGGGCATCTTTAAGATGCCCCCTGAAAAACGACCAGCCTCTGGTGGGTTCCCTGACTGGTACACACCAGCCTACCACCACGAGACATGTTTCTGGACCCCTAGGGTGGGAGCCTACGCTCCCTGAGCCCAGAAACAAAGCCTTTCCTGGGCGGAGGTGTACACACCTCCCCCAGGCCAGGAAGAGCCATCTGTGGCAGGGGAGCTTCAAAGGCCTGGCAGCCTTTGTAATGCGACCCCCCCAGCCTCTCCTGCTATCAGGAGCAGGCCCCCTTCCTGTCACCCCTCCCTTTCGGCGGGAAGACAGGCGGGAAAAACTAGCCAGCCCAGGAGGTGTCCCACCTCTGCCAACTCCACCCCTCAGATGGGGGAGGCGAGGTGAAGCCCACTCTCCAGTGCTCGCCATCTTGCAGATGGCAGGCACTCCCCAATCAGGACTAGGGATTGTGCTCACTCCCCACGTGGGGTGAGCACACCAAGGGTGTAGTCACCCTAAGGTCAGTAGCCCATTGGCTAATGACCTCAAGACCCCTAAAAACGCCCCCTAAATACAGTATTTAGGGGGCAGCCCTGAACCAGGAAGGCAGATCCAGCAACTGCAAGAAAGAGAAGAGAAGAAGAAGGACGAGAAGCCGTGCAGAGCTAACAAGAGGACGACGCCCACTGACTTGGCCCCTGCCCTACAGGCCTGTCTCCCCTCGAACCTGCTCCTGAAAAACCCCGGCGTGTCCAGCGGCCAGCAACCTCAAAAACCCCGGAGGACCTGCCTGTCTTCACTTACCAAGCTGTTTCTCCCGTGAACACCGGAAGTGTTTGAACTGCAGCTTCTGGTGCCAGCCAGGAACCGCGAATTCCGCACACTCTGCACCCGCCGAATCCGGCCCGAGCTCGAGTGAACTAATACCCCGAGGAGGTCCCCCCGGCGATCCTGACCCGAGATCCGGCGACCCCTGACCTGCCTCAAGCCTCCTGACGACGCCTGCAGCCTCAATCCAGAGGACCCCCCCCTACCGCATCCAGAGCGGGTAAGAAAATCCGACGTCCCAAGGCACCCCTGCACCCCTGCACCTGACGCCACACGGCCTCGTGTGCCCAACCCAGCGGTGCCTAACCAACCCTCTACATCCCAACTTACCCCTCGAAGTGGTGGTAGCTCCTGGAAGATCCTCGTCCCCGAGCCTGCAGTGTTTCTTTGTCCCGGAGAATCTCCATTGAAATCAACAGGGCACCCGACCTCAAAACAGCACCCTGCACCCGGCCGCCCTAGTGCCGCTGAGGGTGCCCCTTTTGTGCTAACTTGGTCCCCAACTTGCCCTGAGCTAAAACCTAGGAGCTTTGCTCCCACAACCCCGTGGCCTGCTTGCCAGCAGCCACCAACCGGAGCCCCCCTATCCTCCATAGGATAACATTGGGCCTCAACACTCTGCACCCGGCCGCCCCAGTGCCGCTGAGGGTGCAACAACAGTGCATCACTGACCCTGGGGGACCCCTGAGTCTAACCCCAGAACCCTAACTCAAAAGACCGATTACTTACCTCGAAACCGATAACCTGTTTTTCCTCATAGAATAACATTGACACTTTTTCTTCCAAAAGGTTTCTGTCGACTTTTGAAAACTAAGAATATTCCTTAAAAATCGCACAAATAACCTAACCGAATTTTCTCAACTGTTTGCAGGAAAGGTCCCAGTGCTGAACCTAGGTGTCCAGCACTGAGTAAGAAAAAGTAACTAAAAAGTAACTTACCTGTGAATTGAATTTCCTTCCATAGGATAACATTGGTGGTTCTTTGTGAAAAAGTTTCAAAGTGTCAACTTTTGAAATACAAGAATATTCTTTAAAAATCGTACATCTAACTAAAACACATTCTCTCAACTGTTTTCAGGAAATGTCCCAGTGCTGAATCCAGGATCCAGCA
The DNA here is from genome assembly GCA_963921515.1 of Calotriton arnoldi. Taxonomy (NCBI): domain Eukaryota; kingdom Metazoa; phylum Chordata; class Amphibia; order Caudata; family Salamandridae; genus Calotriton; species Calotriton arnoldi. The sequence goes on along the minus strand of CAWUFW010000770.1, from coordinate 1,940,294 downwards.
CTGTGTTAGAAAAAGTAATCCGAAAAGTAACTTACCTGCAATTTACAGGAAAAGCCTATGTATTTCAAGTGTGGACTTTTGAAATCTGAAAATATTCTTAAAAAATCGTACAAACTACAAAAACGTAATTATTTACCTATTTTAAGTAAATGTCCCAGTGCTGAATCTAGGATTCCAGCACTGGATTACAAAAGTAACGCAAAAGTAATTTTACCTGCATTTACCTTAAAAAGCCATTCATTTCAATGTACTGCATTTACTAAGTATTGCAACCTACTGCATCCCCTGTAAATCAAATCAAGTACAATCTTCTTTGCTTTTTAAAACTGTGTACAACAAGTAACTTATTACTGAAAAGAATTGAATGCTTACCTGTATCAGGCTTGCTTGGTTCTAAAATAAAATAACAGTATATTTTTTTATACAAAAACAATTGGCCTAGAGTTCAGTTCTTGAGTGTGTGAATTCATTTGCTGACTAAGTGTGTACATCAAATGCTTAACACTGTCCTCTGATACTGCCTTACTGCTCGACCAAGCTACCACTTTAGAGAGTAAGGTTCTATCTAACTTTAACCTCTGCCAAACCTCTGGAGACCCTTGGACTCTATACACACTGTACCTCACTTTGGTGCAGTAGAGCCAGTTTCTTACAGATGCATACTGGGTAAGTAGCATTTTCCGTTTGAGGCATGTGAGCTGTAGATCACATGCTTATGCATAGACTATACAGCAGTCTCCCCTAAGCGGTGGCTATCCTGTAACTGATGGAGTTGTCTGAAACAGCGTTTTAGGTACTGCTTGGCCCACATTAGCTTGTTGTCTGGCTAACACATCTACACAATAGTGTTTGGTGAATGTGTGTGGTGTGGACCATGTTGCAGCTTTGCAGATGTCAGTAATAGGGATGTTCCCTAAGACAGCTATAGTAGCCCCTAGCTTACGAGTGGAATGTGCTCTAGGGGGTACCGCTAGAGTCCTTTTGGCTTTTGCATAACAAATCTGAATACATTTAATGATCCACCTAGCAATACCTGATTTGGATATAGGATTGCCCGTGTGAGGTGGTGCAAAAGCGACAAAGAGTTGTTTGGTCTTACGAAAAGATTTTGTTCTTTCAGTGTAATACAACAGGGCTCTTCTAACATCTAAGATGTGTAGAGCTCATTCTGCAACGGAGTCAGGTTGAGGGAAGAAAACAGGTAATTCAACCGACTGATTTATGTGAAATGCAGATACTACCTTAGGTAGGAATTTAGGGTTGGTACGAAGAACCACTTTATCTTTGTGTAGCTGGAAAAAAGGATGCAGAGCAGGAATATCGCCGCAAAAATATCGAGAGACATAAATATCGCCGCAAAAATATCGTGGGAAGAAATATCGACAACAAAAATATAGTTGACAAGAATATCGACTGACAGGTAAGTAATATCGATTACAAAAATATCGACGTCTTAAATATCGTTTACAAAAATATAGTTGACAAAAATATCGAATTATTAATAATGTTATGTATTTTAGTGTTTTTAATGAGAATTGTTTGTCATTTTATTATATGTTTTAAAATTTTACAAGTTATTAATTTATTTTAAGTTTAATTTTGTGTTTTTAGTTCTGTAGCGGGTTGTGGGTTTATAGGGAATAGGGTGGGAAGTAATTTAATTATATAGATTTAAATAAATATTTATAGTAGTTAATACTTTTTTTTAATTGAATTTTGCGTTTTTAGTTCCGTAGCGGGTTGTGGGTTTATAGGGAATAGGGTGGGAAGTAATTTAATTATATAAAATGTATTGAATAATTAATATGTATAATTGTGAATTTATAGAGTTAAATGTGTTAATTAATTAATTCATAATTGTTTGATAATTAGTTGTTAATTAATTTCAATTAATCAATTAATAATTAATAATGTTAATTGTTTAATTAATTTTAGGTGTGTGTTGTGGTGTTTATATGTGTAATTGGTGTGAAGGGTGGTAAGTAATTATTTTTTTATTGATTAATTATTAAATATTTTTAAATTAATTTCCATTAATTAATTAGTAATTATTAATTGTAATTGTGTAATTAATTTTAGGTGTGTGTTGTGGATATTCTAGTGTTAATTAATGTGTAATTAATGATTTTTTATTATCTTTGTTAATAATAATATATTTAAATTTAAATATTAATTATGTTAATATTGGAAATTAAATTTAATAAAAATGTTGATGTTTTTGTTTTTTATTGTTGTGGGATCCAGCACTTTCCCTACTGTTGCACTCACTGGAGTGGGAATAGTAATTTTTACCCCTCCGCTGTCCAGCGCTTTCCCTACTGTTGCACTCATTGGAGTGGGAATAGTAATTTTTACCCCTTTGCTATCCAGCGCTTTCCCTACTGTTGCACTCACTGGAGTGGGAATAGTAATTTATACCCCTCCGCTATCCAACGCTTTCCCTACTGTTGCACTCACTGGCGTGGGAATAGTAATTTTTACCCCTCCTCTATCCAACGCTTTCCCTACTGTTGCACTCACTGGAGTGGGAATATTACTTTTTACCCCTCCGCTATCCAGCGCTTTCCCTACTGTTGCACTCACTGGAGTCGGAATAGTAATTTTTACCCCTCCGCTATCCAGCACTTTCCCTACTGTTGCACTCACTGCAGTGGGAATAGTAATTTTTACCCCTCCGCTATCCAACGCTTTCCCTACTATTGCACTCACTGGAGTGGGAATAGTAATTTTTACCCCTACGCTATCCAACGCTTTCGCTTTCCCTATTGTTGCACTCACTGGAGTGGGAATAGTAATTTTTACCCCTCCGCTATCCAGCGCTTTCCCTAACGTTGCACTTACTGGAGTGGGAATAGTAATTTTTACCCCCCTCGCTATCCAACGTTTTCACTACTATTGTGTTTATTTTGTTATTAAATGTATGTTTTATTCTTTTTTTAATAGTTTAATGTGTTAATTAAATGTAGAATATTTTATGTTAAATTATTTATATATGTGTATATTTTATTTTTATATAATTTTAAAAAGTTTATAAATTAAATAAAGATAATAGTTAACAAAATGTATTTAAGTAAATATATGTACACATTTTTTTGTGTTTATATTTATTAAATTAAGTTTATTTGTTATAATTAGTTAAAATATATTAAATTTAATTTATTTTGTTAATATTAATATTATTTAATTAATTTTATTTAAGTTATGTGATTTTTTAAAGTCAATATTTTTTACTTCTATATTTTTTACATCGATATTTTTGTGTCAATATTATTGTACTTACCTATTTGAGTATAGGGAGTCGATATTTTTGTTATCGATATTTTTACATCGATATTTTTTTCATCGATATTTTTAACATCGATATTTTAACATGGATCCGGAAAAAAGGTTCTTCTATGGTTAGTGCCCGAAGTTCACCCATCCTCCTCAATGAAGTGATTGCAATGAGGAAAGCTGTTTTCCAAGAGAGGAACTGTAGTTCACATCTGTGCATAGGTTCAAATGGTGGGCCCATTAACCTTGTGAGGACTATAAATAAGATTCCACACTGGGGCAGGTGGAAGTCTTGGTGGTATAACTCTTTTCAGTCCTTCCATAAATGCTTTGATTACAGGCACTCTAAAGAGCGATAAATGTTGCCTATTCTGAAGATAGGCTGCAACTTCAGCGAGATGTAGTCTGATGGATGTATAGGCCAATGATGACTGCTGCAAATGTAACAGGAAGCAGATAATGTTTTGTATGGAAGCATCAAGAGGGTTGATGTTATTGTTATTGCAATAGATAACAAATCGCTTCCATTTGGCTGCATAGCAGGCTCTTGTGGTAGGCTTTCTAGCCTCCTTAATAATGTTCATACAGTCTGGTGGAAGGTTCAGATAACCAAACTCTATGACTTCAGGAGCCAGATCGCGAGGTTCAATTGTTTGGGATCTGGGTGTCTGATTTCTCCATGGCTCTGTGTGAGGAGACTGGGAGTTAAATGTAATTTTTGATGCGGTACCAGAGAGAGTTCCAACAGGGTTGTGAACCAGGGTTGACGTGCCCATGTTGGAGCTACCAGTATTAGTGTGAGGGATGTTTGTCTGAGTTTCCGAACCACTGATGGAATGAGTGGGAGAGGCGGAAAAGCGTAAGCAAATATCCCTGACCAGTTCATCCATAGGGCATTGCCTTTGGATAACGGGTGTGGATACCTGGAGGTGAAGCTTGGGCATTTTGCGTTTTGGGGTGTTGCAAACAGATCTATGTGAGGGACTCCCCAAGCTTGGAAGTATGGGTGGAGAACTTGAGGGTGAAGTTCCCATTCGTGTATCTGATACCTCTGTCTGCTGAGGAGGTCCGCAATCTGATTGTTGACTCCTGTGAGGTGTTCCGCTAGGAGATAGATATTGTGGTGAATAGCCCACCTCCACATGTCTTGGGCTAAGTGAGACAGTTGGAGAGAGTGTGTCCCCCCGTTTCTGTATGTAATACATAGCTGTCATGTTGTCGGTTCGAACCAAGACAGTTTTGCCAGAGAGGTGATCTTGAAATGCCTTGAGAGCTAGAAAGATCGCCATCAGCTCTAAATGATTGATGTGGAGCAACTTTTGTTGGTGGCTCCACAGGCCTTGCACTGTGAGTTGTTGAAGATGAGCTCCCCATCCAGTTAGGGACACGTCTGCTGTTAATACTGTCTGTGGAACTGGGTCTATGAACGGCCGTCCTTTTGACAGATTTTGGGTGTTCCACCATTGCAGAGAGTGATGAGTACGGCCGCTTACCAACACTAGATCGGTTAATAGAATGTGTGACTGGTTCCACTGACTGGTTAAGCATTCTTGAAGTGGACGCATGTGCAGCCTGGCATGGGGAACGATCATGATGCAAGATGCCATCATTCCTAACAGTTGCATAAACACTCGAGCTGGAAGTGATTGAGTGGCTTGAAATTTGAGAATAATCGCCTGAATGTTTTGAATTCTAGCTGCGCTGGGAAATGCTAGAGCCCTTTGAGTATCCAGAGTGGCTCCTAGGTAGTTCTGAATTTTGTTTGGCTGAAGATGTGATTTTAACACATTGACTGTAAACCCTAGCTGGTGAAGTAACTGCAAGGTTACGGAAGTATGTTTGCGGCATTGTTGGTACGTGCTGGCTTTGATGAGCCAGTCGTCCAGATAGGGGAAGACATGTATGCTCTGTCTTCTTAGATGCGCAGCTACTACTGCCAGACACTTTGTGAGGACTCTGGGGTCAGTGGTGACTCCGAATGGGAGTACTTTGAATTGGTAGTGTTGACATGCTACCACGAAGCTGAGAAATTTGCGGTGAGCCGGATGGATTGGAATATGAAAGTAGGCATCTTTTAAGTCTAGAGTAGAAAGAAAGTCGCCCTTTTGCAAAAGGGGTAGAACTTGTTGAAGTGTTAACATGTGGAAATGGTCTGACTGTATGCAAAGATTTAGTTCTCGGAGATCTTGTATTGGTCTGAGAGAACCGCACTTTTTGGGAATTAGGAAGTAAAAAGAGTAGACGCCCGACCCCTGATGTTGTGGTGGTACGGGCTCTATAGCTTGTTTTAGAAGCAGGGATTGTACCTCTTGTTTGAGAAGGTGTATGTGATCCGGTGAAAGTTTGTGCAACTTTGGGGGAATGTTTGGAGGAGTGTTGATGAACTCCAGGCAGTAACCAGAACGGATAATTTGGAGGACCCACTTGTCCGTTGTTATTGACTGCCACTTTGGTAGAAATTGTGACAGTCTTCCCCCCACAGGTGTTAAATGGTCGGGGGGAACTATGGCCAAGTCACTGTTTTGTATTGGAGGGGGCGGTACGTGTGTTGGAACCTCTACCTCTGCCCTTGCCGTTGTTTCCTCTATAACCACATCTGAAGTAAGTTTTGGAACCTGAGGGTTGGTTATTACCCTTATAGGTAGATGCAGTGTCCGAGGAAGTGGTTTTGGACCCTGCTCGATAAAAGGAGTGTCGAAAGGAACCGCGGCCTTGTGGAGACTGAAGGGCTCCCATTGATTTAGCCACTTCAGTATCTTTCTTCATCTTCTCAAGTGAAGAATCAACCACCGGCCCAAACAGGTGTTCTTTATCGAATGGTGTGTTCAATATTGAGGTCTGAACCTCCGGTTTGAACCCCGATATGCGTGGCCAGGCATCCCTTCTTAAAAGGACACTAATGTTGACCGCTCTGGCAGATGTATCAGCCGCATCTAGGGAGCATCTAATTTGATTGTTGGAAATTAGTTGTCCCTCAAGTACCAGGTCCTGCGCTTTAGATTTATGTTCTTGGGGTAAAAATTGGATAAGTTGTTCCATTTTATCCCAATGCGCACGGTCATATCTGGCTAGCAGCGCTAGTGTGTTAGATATGCGCCAGAAGTTAGCTGCCTGGGAGGCTATTCTTTTCCCTGAAGCATCAAGGAGCTTTGACTCTTTATCTGGGGGTGGTGCGTCTCCAGTAGTCTGGGAGTTTGCCCTTTTGCGTGCATTAGAAACAACTAATGAGTCTAAGGTTAATTGTCCTCTTATGTAGACTGGATCAGATGGTGCAGGTTTGTATTTTTTATCCACCCTAGGGGTAAGGATACGTGCCCTGACAGGATCCTTAAATATGTCGTCTACATGTCTGGTCATTCCTTTAAGCATGGGCAACATATGTGTGGACTTTTGTGTGCTGTTTAATGTTTCAAAGAGGAAATCCTCTTCAAGGGATTCTTTATGCAGCTGGACCCCATGGTAATTGGCAGCCCTGCCTAGCAATTCAATATATCCTACACTGTCGTCTGGTGGAGAGGGTCTGGTAGGATATAGGTCAGGGTCATTATTTGTGGGCGAGTCAATGTTATAGTCATCCCACACATCTGTAGGTCCCGGCTGATTATCATCATCAGTATCATCCCCGTCCCCATCACCCTGATCGTCAGGTATATATGGTGGTGAGTGCTCAGGTGAAGTTGGCACAGGCAGAGACTGAGGTAAAGGTGGTAAAGGAAGAGGAAGAGGAAGAGGAGGAGGGGAAGGGTTTGTCCCAACAGTTCTCTTCTTTAACGGAATGTGGTATTCCTCTGCGGAAGTAGCCCCTCTTTTTAAAGTCACTTTGGTAGTAATGTGGCCGGTTTTTGGATGTATGACCACAATTTTCTGTTTTGGGTCCGGTTTTTGGAGCGGATCACTGAAACTATGCTTCTTAGGTGACTTTGGTGTATCAGTCTGTTTCAGCGCCGAAATTTTCGGTTCTGAAGGTTTTGGGGCTGGTGTCTTCGGATCCGAGGTGGTTTTCGGTGCCGAGTGGTGATGATCGGAGCCGGACTTGGTCTTCGATCCCGAAGGCTTTGTCTCGGTGCCCGATTTAGAATGGGGCTTTTCGGAGCCGGAAGGCTTTTTGGTAGGCTTCGGTGCCGAGCCAGGAGGTGGGGCATCGAAAGCATGGTCTCAGTGCTGACCGGGGCCCGAGGACGCGGGTTGGTCCGGAGCCTTCTTTCTTGGTTGAGTTGGGGCGAGGTAGGGCCTGTACTTACAGTGTGTTGTCCCTGCGGGATGTCTTCATCCTGTTCAGAGTCATCGTCGGAGAGGGAGATCTGTTCTTGCTCCTCCTCGGCTCCGATAGGGTTGCCAGCCTCTTCATCCGATTCAGGTCCGAAGAGGTCCGGATTGGAGCCTGTGTGTTGGCTCTGCATGTCGCGTCGTCGGGCCCGACGGTCGCGAAGAGTCTTTTTGGAGCGGAAAGCTCGGCACGCGTCGCAGTCCTGTTCACTGTGTTCCGGTGACAGACACAGGTTGCACACCTCGTGTGAATCAGTGCGCGGATATTTCGCGTGGCACCGAGGACAGAGTTCGTTCCATCGACTGCGAGTCGAACCGGGGGCTAGGCCCAACGGCCTACCACGAGCTCTCCGATCGAAAAGAGTTTATTGTAAGAACACGATCCACGAACAATGGATAACGCGATCGAAAACAATACCGTCGAGGTTGAGTGTTGTACGCACCGAGAGAAACCGAAGGATCGGCGTCGAACCGGAGCGCAGCGAGTCACATCCGAACCCGATGGCAGAAAAAAAGAATCTGAAGATGGAGTCGATGACCATGCGCACTATCACCGAAAGGAGGAGTCACCTACCTCGTGACTAGGAAGACTTCTTCGAAGAAAAACAAAGTGCAAACATCCGAGCCCAACACTAGATGGCGATCTATGCATAAGCATGTGATCTATAGCTCACTTGCCTCGAAAAATTTTTTGCAGATCATTCAAAGGCAGAGTTGAGGTCGCAAAATCACTGAAATGAGTCAGATTTTCAGTATAAATGAAATAATAAGCATGAGAAAAATCGGCACAAGCCCTGGTTGTGTCTAGATTTGCCGATCATTCTAAAAAGAGAAACCGAAGGATCGGCGTCGAACCGGAGCGCAGCGAGTCACATCTGAACCCGATGGCGGAAAAAAACAATCTGAAGATGGAGTCGATGACCATGCGCACTATCACCGAAAGGAGGAGTCACCTACCTCGTGACTAGGAAGACTTCTTCGAAGAAAAACAAAGTGCAAAACATCCGAGCCCAACACTAGATGGCGATCTATGCATAAGCATGTGATCTACAGCTCACATGCCTCGAACATTTTTTTGCAGATCATTCAAAGGCAGAGCGGAGGTCGCAAAATCACTGAAATGAGTCAGATTTTCAGTATAAATGAAGTAATAAGCATGAGAAAAATCAGCACAAGCCCTAGTTGTCTAGATTTGCCGATCATTCTGAAAACCTAACTAAATCTTGGTATTAATTGGCTCGACAATCCCAGTTCTGTTTTAAATGGGCCTTGCAGCTCTTACATCCAATGCATGTAGACAGTTTAACAGAGGGTTAATGCTTCGTCCAGTTTCAACTTTCCAGTTTAAGTATTTGTTTGCTATGTCTAAAAGGGAGGAAAACCCAACCAACCCAAAATGGTATATAGACTTAATTAGAACCAGATTATATACAGAGCCTTTGTGTGGAAACATAGTGAGTAGTGAATTTCTTGCCTGAATCACAGGTGGCAACCTTAATTAGAACATTTACCAAAATGCCAACTGGTGCAAATCCCAAGCCAGACTTTCATTAATATAAGTGTTTTAACAAGTGTGACATTGATCGTCGAGCAGATATTTTGCACAAAATATAAATCCGCTATCCCTCATTTTATCATTACTGGTGCTAATCCGTAAAGGTGTATGTGTTCCTGCTGTATAGATGCATCTTGTGGAGGTGAGCACTGTAGGAAAGTGGAATTCTGTTGCAGTAACCCCCCCCACTTTTTGCCAGACTACTGATGCACTTTTACTTGATGTGCCCTGGGTCCCTACCAATCAGGTTCCCAGGGCCTGTGTTCTTTCCCCAAAACTAACCCAATTGGCGTCTCTGGCCACAGGTCAGCCCCTGGTAAATGGTACCACAGGTACCCAGGGCACTGTGACCAGGGAAGACCTCTAAGGGCTGCAGCACTTATTGTGCCACCCTTAGAGGCCCTGTACCTTTACACACACACACTGCCTTTGCAGGCTGCGTGTTTTGGTGCAGAACAAAGTGAAGAGTCGACATGGCACACATGCCTACAACCCACTGCCCTGGCATAGATCAGTCACCCCTCTAGCTGGGTGCACTATACCAGTGGTGAGGGTACAGGTGCATGAGCCCTCTACCCCTACAGTGTCTAAGGTCATTCTTAGACATTGTAAGTGCAGTGCTGCCATTAAGAGTATATGGTGCTGGGAGTTTGTCATTACGAACTCCACAGCACCATAATGGCTACACTGAAAACTGAGAAGTTTGGTATCAAACTTCTCAGCACTTTAAACCCACACTGATGCCAGTGTGGGATTTAATGAAAAATGCACACAGAGGGCATCTTAGAGATGCCCCCTGAAAACTAACCCACCACTAGTGTCCAGGCTGAGTGGCTGCTTTCAGCTGCCACCACCAGACATGTTTCTGGACCCCTGGGTCGAGAGCTTGCTGCTCTCTGGGGCCTGAAACAATGCACATCCTGGGACAAGGTGCCAAGCCTCCTCCCCCAGGATGGGCAGGGTTCACGAAGGGGAAGCTTCAAAGGATTGCCGCCTTTGTGAGCTTCCCCAGGCCACTTGCTGCTTTCAGCAACTGGTCCCCACTGGTTCTGACCCCCACTTTGGGCGGGAGAACCGGCGGGAAAAACAAGTGAGGGAGAGAGGTGTGCCCACCTCTGCCAACTCCACCCCTCAGGTGGGGGAGGCGAGGTGAAGCACAACTCTCAGTCCCCGCCATCTTGCAGATGGGGCAACTCAGCCAACCAGGGACAGGCTCATGCCTCCCACCCACAGGAGGGTGGCATAATAGGGGGTGCATCCACACCAGGGAAGGGACCCATTGGTTCCTGACTTTTACCTACCAGTAACACCCCTAAATCTAGTATTTAGGGGCACCCCTGAACCTTGCTTCCTCAGACAAGAAGAAACTGCAACAAGAAGAAGAAGAAGGACCGAACAGCCGTGCAGCAGCTAACAAGAGGAAGACGCCCACTGACTTGGCCCCAGCCCTACCGGCCTGTCTCCCCCTCGAACCTGCTCCTGCGAAATCCTGGTGTGTCCTGCGGCCAGCAACCTCGAAAACCCCAGAGGACCTGCCTGCCTTCAAGCACAAAGACTTTGTCTCTCGTGAACACCGGATTTGTTCATCTGCAACCTCTGGCTCCGGCCGGACACCGCGGATCTGCCCCACTCTGCACCCGCCGTCCACGGCCCGAGCTCGAGTGGACAAACACCACGAATAGGTCACCCCAGCGATCCTGACCCGAGATCCGGTGACCCCTGACCTGCCTCAAGCTTCCAGCCGACGCCTGCATCCTAAATCCAGGAGGTCCCCCCAACCGCGACCAGGAGCTGGTAAGAAGATCTGACCCCAAAAGGCACCCCTGCACCCGACGCCAGACTGCCTTGTGTGCCCAAACCGACGGTGCCTAATCAACCCCTAACTTCCCAACTTACCTCTCGAAGTGGTGGTCGCACCCAGAAGGCCTTTGTCCCCGAGCCTGCAGTGCCTTTGCAAACCGGAGGTTCCCCATTGAAACCAACAAGGCGCCCGACGTCGAAACAGCACCCTGCACCCGGCCGCCCTAGTGCCGCTGAGGGTGCACCTTTGGTGCTACTTTGTTTCCCCATTTGCCCTGAGCTAAAGTTCAGGAGCTTTGCTCCCACACCCAAGTGGCCTGCTTGCCAGCAGCCACCAACCAGAGGCCCCCTATATACTGCACCTTTGGTGCAGTATATATAGAGCCAGTTTCTTACATTGGTGGATAACATTGGGCCTCAGCACTCTGCACCCGGCCGCCCTAGTGCCGCTGAGGGTGTAACGAGAGTGCATCCTTGACCCTGGGGGAACCCTTGTTCTAACCCCAGAAGCTCAACTCCAAAGACCGATTACTTACCCGGTAACTGTTAACATTTCTCTCCATAGGAACCTATTGATTGTTTTTCTCTGAAAAATGTTCTAAGTGTGGAGTTGATTTGTATGGAAACATGAAAAATAACAATTGTGCAAAACTGACTTTACTTACCTTTTCTCTAGGAAATGTCCCAGTGTGATATCTAGGCATATCACAATGAGTAGAAAAAGTAATCTAAAAAGTAATCTCAAAAGTAACGTAAAAGTAACTTACCTGTAATTTGTACTGTAAAATCGATACAAAGTATATGTACAGCATTCCACAGTATTGCATTACCAGTAATTCAAACTGTAACCATTTCAAAGCACATTTACAACTGCATTTCAAACTGTATATTTACTGCAAAGTATTTATCAACTTATCTGTGCCAGGCTTGCTTGGTTCTAGGAAATAAGATAACTAAAAGAATATTTTTATACAAAACCAATTGGTCTGAAGTTCAGTCTTTGAGTGTGTGAAATCATTTGCTGATTGAGTGGGTACAACAAATGCTTAACACTACCCTCTGATAAAGCCTTACTGCTCGACCACACTACCACAAATAGAGAGTGAGGTGCTATCTAACTTTACCTCTGCCTACCTTTGGGGATCCACTGGACTCTGTGCACACTATACCTCACTTTGGTATAGTATATACAGAGCCAGCTTCCTACAAGCACATAGTCAAGGTTTTTTGAGAGACTAAAATCCTATAGTTAAGTGTAAACTTCAGGCATACTTGTCGTTGGATCAAAGATCTCCAGAAGTCATTGTGTTAGACCAATGTGCTATGCACTCAGAAGGTGCTCAAGACCTAGCAGTATGGTTGGCAGATTTCACTGAATTACATTGCTACAACCGGTGTTAATATGCAAGTGTTAACACGTAAGCATGATGATTACTTTAGACACTGGGAGGTCTACTCAAATCAGTGGAGCACCAGCACACCATAATGCAGCAAAAATGCCATGTATAGGGGGCACTCCCAGGTAGTAATTGACTATCAGATGGTGCAGAGAAAAAGAAGAATCCCTTTCCAATCACTCGGTGGAAACCTATTTAGGATATTAGTATTGCAGAACATCAATTTCTCAAGCTCTTGACCACAATTCCTGCCGGATATGCTTGTGCGTTCTGTTTATGGTTGTATGATTAAGGGCAGAGGAGGCTTGGTGGATGAGCATTCCCATCTTCGCCTACGAGCAGGTCACCATCTTTTTCCTGCCTGCATTTACCTGACAGACACTGACCAGTCAGCAACCAATCACTATGTGGCACTTTGTTATTGAATGCTGGTCCTTTATCCATCGGTGGCATATGCCTTCTGAATCAACATTTTTCCCAGTGCAGGATCTCAGACTCCTAGTCATTCATAGTGGAAGTGGATTACAAGATTCTCAGAAAAGTAGTGCATTGGATTAAGGTCATGCAAGAAAAAGGTTTCTTTTAACTACTTTTCCCAGTGGCACTCGTTGTATGTCAGAATATTGATAACGTAGCTATTGTGGCCTTAATATCAGTTACAAATATATCTCTCCATTGGTGTAGATTTTCCATTATTAACACCAATGGGAGATTATTTCTGTGACTAACATCTAGAACATCATATTTTTGTCGGATGATATTTGGCCATAGCATTTGAGTGAATATTTACAACCCAATTCCAGCAGGGAGCAAGTGCACCAGCATGCACAGTTCACTGTTGATGCCGTTCACACATAAGCGGGAGTCACTATGTGATGAGTGCATCACTACCCATGAAGTTCAAATGATAGGGATAGGTTTATTGGAAAGTTTGTTCCTAAATAGAAGGTTCTAACAACCTTATAGTATTTCTGCAGCGCGCTATTCCATTCATTAATTGCCCTTCCCTCATTAAGGCTATTACCTGTAGCTTGGGCCTGCCTATACTCAATGAACAGAAATGTAATGGCGTGTATGGTCTGCTCGGTTAAGATAAGGATTGAAGCAACCATGAAGTTCTGAGCACATAAAAGAGAAAACCCCACATACTACATCGGATGCAGAATTTGTGCTACATTGTGGAAATTCACTTAGTATGATTCAATGAAAGAGAACACCAAAAACCAGGCCACTCAAACTCATATTCACAAAATATTTTAGTTTTGCTGGCTACAGCTAAAATATTCATTATGCCTGCTGTAGTAGAAAGAAATGGGAACAAGATGGTGACCGTACTGAAAACATGATCTACAACTGTACAAATATAATACTAAAAACTCCATAGTTTCTTAAGCTGCTCACCCTTTGTGGAGCTCAAATGCCTAAAAACTACAAACATCTGCAAACCTTAACTTTGCTAATGAGAAAACTAGTCTAACATGTGTTCAGAGGTCATAGCGCTTGTGATGATACTTCTTACCAGGCACTGATCGCATCGCTGCCCCACCACGTTCAGCTTGCAGTCACACTGGCCCGTCTCATGATGACATGTACTGAAATAGGAGCTGTTCATGTGACAGTCGCAGGCTGTATCAGAAGAATAGAAAAAATGGATCAGTAATTTGCCACTGGGACATCTGTAAAAGAGCTCAGTCACAGCTTTTACAAAAGAACATATTAAATTTGCTTCAATTGTTTAGCAAAATGCACAAAACCAAGTGGTACATTTCAAGAACACAAAAGGCATCACGTGTGAAAGATCCACTCGCTACGATAACCTCTATGAGACATCTGTGATGAAGTGATTCGAAATAAGCACAGACCAGGTAAGACTTACTCTCTACTTTTGTTAATCTACAGTTGTCTTAAGGCATCACACCAGAGGTGTTTTGATTGCATTGGATAAGTAATGAAAACAAGTTTACATATGATCAGATACTATGGGTTATCCAAGCCTCAGTTGTGGCTAAAACACATCTTGAGGAGACATAAGTCAACTATGGCACTTATTGGAGCAGTGGCACTTGTTGTAGGAGTTGTGGCACTTTTTGAAAGTTAGAAAGCAAATATGTCCCCACTTTCCAAGCATGAGAAAAAGTATTTTAAGAGCTTCACATGGAAGAAAATTATGAATAAATGTGGGTAGATTTATTGTACTTTATGCTCAAGGCCAATATGTGCTTTGACCTCCCCAGGTTCTTTTACTTACCCTTTTGATGTCTGGCTTGACAGTGCAGCTTTCTGAAAACATTATTGCTACAAATGCTTTAAAATGGACATGGGGTGGAATGTGGGTTCGTCAGAGCAGCGTTACTCACTCACATCATGTTATTGGCTATTTGGTGGATTGTTCCGCCTCCTAGTGAATACTTTCATTGAAAGCATCAGGGACTATTTAACATCTCAAATGTACAATATATCATCACACTTTATTTTTTTTCTCATAGATGCATCAAATAGAGTGATCGATCGTTATTGCTTTATTTTTCACTGGTTTTTACAATTTTTTGTTAGGGTCAAAGTTAACCCTTTGTATGCTCATGACGAGCTCAGCTCGTCATGAGGCACAGTGGAGCTGTGCTCATGACGAGCTGAGCTCGTCATAACTGCCGCGGGACGCCGCGGAACGCCTGTGCAGGGCTAATTACCCTGCTGTGCTGGGCGTTCCACTGAGTGGGCGGGTTCGTGACGAGCTCAGCTCGTCAGGAGCACAGCTCCACTGTGCTTCATGACGAGCTGAGCTCGTCACGAGCACCGCGGCTCCGCCCCCCCCCCCTCCCCGCCGCACCGCGGGGGAATTACCCCCGCAGCGAAGGGGTTAATGCAAGCCAGGCATATTGGCTTTGCAAATGTTGCTTGTGTTTGTGTTATTGTTTGGGTCTGTCTGGTACTTTGCTGTTTATGAGTGGTGTGTTTATATTTATTATAAACATAATAATTGGTTTACATGAAGGTCAATGCATTACAATTGAACTACTCATATATTATCAATGTAGGATTTTTTTAAGTTTCATGAAATTAGTGCATAATTGTAAGTATTGTTAAGACACCCGCCTTAGGCTTCAACTCATTGGCAATGTGCTGGGCTTCACTAATGCAGAGTGGGCTGTTTGGCCACACTGCCACAGTCTAGACTGGAGTTATAAGGAGGGTGGGCCTCAGACTGTGTGGCCACCTAGGTGGGGGGCCTAGAGGGTCACTGCAACCCTGTTTCCGATCTTTCAAAGTTCCCTCCTGGATGGTCTACATTCTGCACCTATCAAGGCCTTTTCTTGCATAATACATTCTGTAAAGGGAACATGTACCAGAACACCAAAACGTCTATTATTTCCATGGGGGATAACCTCGTGCAAAGATGGAACCAGGGGCATAACACAGGGCCCTGCATCCCTTGCCGTACGTAGGGCCCGGGCTCCTGGTTTTGGGAAAGGGGGCAGTTCAGCCACCTTTCATTTTTGCCCCGGAAGTCTGTCTGGGTGTGAGGAGGTCATCAATGTACTTCACAACAGGACTCCTCAGGTTTCGTTATGCCCCTGGACAGTAGAGGATATTTTATCTTTAATTCCACCCGTGATTGGAAAAGAAAGTAAAATAAGTCCTATATCTACATTTGCAGGTAACACTTCTTAGTTTCTAGATCTGTGAAAATGTCAAAGAAAAAAAATCACTGGTTATGGTCTTGATGAGCAAGTAAAGGTGCTACATTTGTAACTGCATGGCGGTGTTGGCCAATGCTGGGAAAAGTTTGCATTTCAGTGGAATTGCTTTGATTTATTATTGCTTGTAAAATCTATATCTCTGGAACTCTCCGGTGGATTGTTTTCATTCTAGTGTCTAAATTCTTATATAAATACAATCTATTTTTATAAATTGGTGTCGGATTTCGTGAGTGTTGTGTCGATTTCTTCTTCCAATTGTTTTGGTGCTGTTTAAATGCTTAACACTTGTTTGTAGGAAGCTGGCTCTTTATATAGTGGGACAAAAAGAGGTACACTGTGTGAAGAGTCCAGGCAAACCCCAAAGGATTTACAGAGGCACAAATGACACCGCAAATGCTCTCTTTTGTGGTAGTGTGAGCGAGCAGGTTGGCATATCAGAGGGAAGTACTAAGCATATATTGCACGCACAAAGCCAGCAAATGAGACACACACTCAATAAAGAAATCCAACATCAATTTGTAAAAATAAGCCGTACTTTTATCTGAAGTTTGATACCAAGATCATCATGAAAGTACTTTTCAAGTTATGAATTTATGCAGTTTTCAAAAGTTGACGCACTGCAATTTCTGGGAGAGTTAATATTATCTTATGGGGGAAAAATATGTACTGCATTCGGGCACTTAACAGCGACTTACAAGACTGTTCTACAGGACTTAAGGTGAGTATGGAGCAAGGTCCAAGGCTACACTAACGGATCACCTCTGGAGGCTTCTGGGGCATCCGGATGCAGAAGTGTGTCTTGGCGTCGGGTGACCCATTCATTTCAATGGTGAACGGTCCGGTTGGAAAGAGGCTGCAAGCTGGGACTGGGGGATCAGTCCGGGGTAACCCATAGGGGGGCTCGACCCTTGTAATGCTAGGGCACATGGGGACACCTTTGGTCCACTTCTCCTCGGGCTGTGGGGCTCGGGTGCAGTGGTGTCTTTTGGCATCTGGTTCATTGCTGTAGTCTCTCGCGGTTGGAGGGGCCTGCAGAAAGAGGCTGCAGGCGGCGACTGGAATTCCAGTCTGACCAGACCCAAGGGTGGGCTTGGCTTTTGTGGGTCTCAAGACCCCGTTAGCACCATCACCTTCCCTAGATTTGGGTTCTGGGGTGCGGGTGCAGAGGTGCTTCGAAGCGTCGGGTAGCGGCGTTCTCAGACTCACCCTTTGTCTTTGTTTCTGCTGTAGAGGGGCAAACAGGACAGCTAGACCAATCTTGATGAGGGTCTCACTGTCCCTGAAGTCCCTCAATGTGCAGGTCAGTCTTCCTCGGCATTGGTGTCCGGACTGGACACAACAAGCCTTGGTTGCTGCAAGGGGTCCAGTACCCCAGGTATTGGTACTGTGCGGCTCCGTTCGGTCCTGGCGTCCCCACACTTGGAAGGAGGATGGATCAGACCTTTAGGAGCACTGCTCCCTCTTCCTGGGTGGCTGCTGTGACGGTAGTGCCCATAGGCAGCAGGTCAGTGTACTGGGCGTTGCTTCTTTGGTGCCTGCTGGTACTGAGACCTGTGCTCCTCAGACAATACACAAAGCGTTGCAATAGGCATTCAACAATGGGCATCCAACTCACTGAGCTATGGTACCAGCATGGCATGCATATTGTGGAACAGGAGTTTATTTTCATTTCATGCTTGGTAAACTATGAGGGTAAAATATTCAAATAAAGGGGTTAACAAGAAAAAGCAAAAGAAATAACAGTTTAGGATACTGCGGCAAGCTTTTCAAGAACTACCCTGCCAATCTAGGCAGGACAGTTCAACTTCAAGGATGTCATCAACCGTGAACACTACTAAAAACAGGAAGGAAAAATGCTAGTCACTCAATAGATACAGACAATACAGTCTGGGACTTCATGACACTGCACATAGGTCTACCATTTTTAGGCAGCCAATCAGAGTCAACCTCAAACAAAGAGTTTCAGTGAGAAGCATACAATACACAGCGCTCTTTCACAATTTACTTACCTCTGCAGTTTTTAGCAACTACAGCATCCCCATAGAATCCATCAGCACAAATCTCACAGTGCTTTCCAGCAGTGTTTTCAATGCATTTCAGACATTCTCCAGTGACTGCATCACAGTGGGCAGGCTCCAAAGGGTCAACGTTACCATTGCAGTCACATGGAACACAGGACCCACCAGGTAATGATGGATTTCCATAATATCCATTGGAACATCTGAATAAAAATAAGAAGTTTGTAAATGTAACTTAAGTAATCACATCGAAAGTGAGTTTCAACCTTTGTTATGCAGTTGCTGTAAATTCAGTCCAAATATTTATACTACAGAGTTGAGGTTCAAGCAATTTGATATTAGATACAAAGCTTTCAAAATAAAATGGAGGCACCCACAAAGAAGTGTTGTGTTTTCTAATGGAGGGGAAGATAGTACTATGCAGGTAAATATGGCTTAAATTAAATTGAATTTACATTGCCTGCTGTGAGTAGCCAAATGCAACTACCAATAGGCAGGCTGTTTACTATGTCCAACGTAGTAGCAAACTGCACTTAGTGTACTACATCTCATAGTACAGAGATAGTAAAAAAACATATTGCTTTCCATGTGTACTCATTTCAATACACACTACCATCCACTGCTAATCTAAATAACTAAATAACATTACCCTGCTTACTACAGAAATAGCAAAAAGACAACAACCAACAGGTGCCTGTGCCTAGTCACCGCAGACATCATAAGAACAACTTCTTTATAAAAATAAGGCCGGATTGTCTTGTTCATACCTGCACTTCCCTTTAAGACCTGAAAAAGGCACACTTGCATGCTCGGATCTACCCATTTGTGTATGTCTTAAAAAAAGATTAATAAAAATTCTCAAACTTGGAAAATATTTTCAAGTTTGGCGGTCTTTGTAAATCCCAAAATTAAGAACTTGACCAAACTTGTTTCCCAATGCTAAGTAGTCATGTCATACAGTGA
Organism: Calotriton arnoldi; assembly: GCA_963921515.1. NCBI lineage: Eukaryota > Metazoa > Chordata > Amphibia > Caudata > Salamandridae > Calotriton > Calotriton arnoldi. The sequence goes on along the minus strand of CAWUFW010000770.1, from coordinate 1,921,324 downwards.
GGCGTTTAGGGTGACTTAATTGATATAAGCATATTTAACACATTTTTTTATTTTCTGCCACATAAGGGAAAACGAATAGTATACCAGCCACAGGAAAGGGAAATCTGAATGAATCTAAATTGTACAGGGCTTTGGCATATTCCCCTAAATTCGGTGGATTATCCTCATACCACTTGAGCATGAATGTCTATGCAGAGAGTCCACTGAAAGCATGTGGACTGACTAGAGAGGAAGAGAGAACAAGCATGTGCAGGTCTCGCCTTTGGGACCTTATATGTATTTAGCTATGCAGCACATTAGACTGGGTGCTGAAACATCTACTGTTCTTTAACATGGAGGGAAAGTAAGCACCAAACTGCGTGACACACCAGGTATAGGAACACATGGAGAGAAATATTGCCTTTCAGCGGGAAACGGTATAGTCCAAAGCTCTGTTTTTAATATAAAATCAGGGCCTTCAGTGTTCATATCACTGAAAATACAAGATTTGAAAAAAATATTATAGTCTACGGGTGCTCGTGGAAGACAATTTCTATAGTCTGGAATCTAGAGAATGCTAAAATGATTCTGTTATTTTACTGATCTCTGCTGGTTGTTTTCTATCAAGACAGTTAAATAGAGGCAGTTGAACAGAAAAAAAAGTCTCTAAGCGGAAGCAGACAAGTCCTAGGGCTGATCTCCAGACCCCACAAAGTACATACACATAAGTATATACTAAAGTATATACAAGAGGTCTCGAATGCTCGACCTAAAAATAGAGAGAGAGTGAGCTACAAATACAAAGACCACAAGCTAAAAGGGAGAGATATTGTAGGAAGCTGGCTTTGTATATGGTATACCACTAAGTGGTTATATTGTGCACAGAGTCCAAATATTCCCCCAAATGGATACAGGGCTCATTGTAAACCCAAAGTGCTCTTTTTGTGGTAGTGTGGGCAAGCAGCCTTAGGCCTAACACAGAGGAGTGTAAGACATTTGTTAAGCATACATTGACTAATAAATGACACACAACTCAAAAAGGAATCCACACCAATTTTAGAACAATAAGTTCCTTTCAAGTTTTATTTTAAGACCAAGATGTATGCAAAAAGGTAAGTACTTTTTTCAGGAAAATTACTTTACACTTTAAAAAGTGGACACAGTGCAATTTTCAGGCTTTGCAACGTTGGCATATGGCAGGAAAACAAGAATGCTGTTTTTGCAGGCAAGTATTCGACTTAGAATTTCTTCAGTCTCCGGGGTCTTTGGTCAACACCAGTCAGGGTTCAAATTAGTACCAAGAGTGCCCCACCAGCGGCAGAGGGGTGGCCAGGTGCAGATGTGAAATTCGAGGTCAGGTGCCCAATGTTAATCAAAGGAGACTGGGGATACTCAAAGTTGCACTGCTCACAGGTGAATAAAGCGGTATAGGGATCGAGCTCCAGGGTTTAAGGTAAGTACAAGGGGGCCACAAGGCAGCACCAAACATACACCCTCAGCAGCACAGTGGCGGCCAGGTGCCAAGTGCCAACACAGCATCGGGCGCCCAATACAATTCAGTGGGGGAGATCGAGGTTGAAGGCAGGCTGCAGGCTCAGGCCAGGAGGCCGGATGAAAAAATCCCATGGCTGCCCAGGTAAGTAGAGATGGTAGGGGACATAGGGACACCGAAGTTTGAGGTCCCCAAGACCCAGGGGCTTTGGGTGCAGGAGTGTCCTTAGGCATCGGAAAACTCTTACCGGGCAGGTTGCGGTCAGGGGGAGTCTTCAGATTGTGGCTGCAGATGTTGAGGTGGATTCCGGCAGGGGTCAGTCCATGATGGACTCGGGATCAGAAGCGCTGGAGAACCTTCGCAGGACTGGTCGGCCACTTGGACTCGGGCCGTGTGCGTCGGGTGCAGAGGTGGATCCGGAGGCGAGTTTGCGGTTCCTCAGGTAGAGTTCTTTTTCTTTGTAGCTTGTCTCTTTATGGACAGGTCCATCGTCCATGGGAGATTTGAACTCTTTATTGAAGGTAGGCAGTCCTCCCAGGGCTTTGGAGGTCACTGGGTCTTTTAGTAGCAGAGGCGAAAGGCAGCATACAGGCCGGCAGGGCTGGCTCGGAGTTAGTCACTGGTATTTCTTCTTTCATGCTGGTACGGTTCTTTGCTGCCCGGGCTTCTTAGTTCATCGTAGATCTCATTTCAGGTTCTGCGGGAGCCACCTAAATACTAAATTTAGGGGTGTTTTCAAGGGAGTGACAGGTAGGGCCAATTGGCACTTACTTGGGGTGTCTATACCCTCAATTACGTCACCCTCCTATGAGAGGGGGCTTAGTCCTAGCCCTGATTGGAGGGGCCCCCATCTACAAGATGGCGGGGACTGAAAAATGTGCTCTGCCTTGCCTCACCCACCTTAGGGGTGGAATTGGCAGAGGCGGGCACACCTCCTAATCTTTCTAAGATTTCCCGCTGGTTTTTCCACCCTAAGCGGGGATGTAAACCGAGGGCCACCATCTGCTGCTAGAAGCAGAGGCTGGGGGGTCGCAATTCAAAGGCAACAGGCCTTTGAAGTTTCCGCTTCGAGCACTGTGCCCATCCTGGGGGAGGAGGTGTGACACCTCCGCTCAGGATGTGCATTGATTCTGGTCCCAGAGAGCAGGCTCTCTGTGTGTCAGGCTGCCTTAAGCCAGTCAGTGACCACACCAGGGTCGGTGGAATTTCAGGGGCACCTCTGAGGTGCCCTCTGAGTACATGTTACAATAAATCCCACACTGGCATCAGTGTGGGTTTATTGAGAGGAGTAGTTTAGTACCAAACACTCCTGGGTTTAGTGAAGCCATCCTGGTGCTTTAAAACGAATAGTTTCTTACCTGTCGGTGTAGTTTTGCAGCTTGAAGACTTTCTGGATTCACTATGCTGTGCATTATTCCGCCATCTCGTGGTTGGGTCCGGAATCGTAGTCTTTTCTTTCTTTCTTTTTTTTTTTTTTGTTGGCCCAGGTGGGCGGCGACGCCCCCACCATTTGGTGTCCTCGGTGACGTCGTCGCGCTTCCTGCGGAAGCTCCCACCTTTGGCCGCCATCTTCGGATTCTTTTTTTCTTTTCCTCCTATTGTTTTGTCGTCTATGTCTTTCTCTTTTATCCTTTTATTTTTCTTTTGATCCCTCTAAACTCTGTATGTAGTCTAGTTTTACCCATAACCTCCTATGTTATCTTCCTGGCGGAGGCGGGTGGGATCGCTAGTGAATCCAGAAAGTCTTCAAGCTGCAAAACTACACCGACAGGTAAGAAACTATTCGTTTTGCAGCGTGAATCTTTCTGGATTCACTATGCTGTGCATAGACTTTGTAGCGGTTTTGTTATTGCGGTGGTTGGGTGGAAGATGAGCATTGGTTGCTGAAAATGTGCTGTAAGACCTTCTGTCCTACTTGTGCCTCTTTGTTTATCTGGATATCCACACAGTAGTGTTTGGTGAACGTATGCACGGAAGACCATGTTGCCGCTTGGCAAATGTCTTGTATAGGTGTGTTCGCTAGGAACGCAACCGTTGCTCCCTTCTTCCTTGTTAAGTGAGCCTGGGCGGCTCCCTCTAATTCTTGTCCTGCCTGCTTGTGGCAGAGTTGTATTGCCTGTGCAATCCATCGTGCTATGGTATTTTTTGTTACTGGTCGTCCCAAGAAACTGCTTGCGAAGGAAACGAAGAGTTGTTTTGTTTTCCTGCATTCCTTCGTCCTTTCTATGTAGTGCATCACTGCCCTTCTGGCGTCCAGCGTGTGTAGCGCCTTTTCTGTGGGCGTTGATGGTTTCTGGAAGAAACTTGGTATTTGTATTGTCTGGTTAATATGGAACCGCGACACCACCTTTGGCAGGAAGTGTGGGTCCGTTCTCATGACAATTCTGCCCTTGTGTATTTGCAAGTAGGGCTCTTGTAGTGTAAGAGCCTGCAGTTCACTGACCCTTCGCAGTGACGTGATAGCCACCAAGAATGCCATCTTTAGTGTGAGCATGTGCAGTGTGATCTTGTGTATGGGCTCAAATGGTGATTTCATCAACTGTGTTAGCACAGTGTTGAGGTTCCAGCTTGGGGCTGGCATCCTTTTGGGGGGCTATTCTTTTAGCCCCCTCCAGGAATCTTTTCACCACCTGGGAGGTGAAGAAACTTTTCCCCGCTTCTCCCCTGGTGTAGGCCACTATGGCTGCTAAGTGAACCCTTAGTGACGAGTAGCTCAGCCCGCTGTGTAGTAGGTGCGTTAAGTTTTGTAGTACTGTTGATTCTTTTGTGACCTTTCGTTGCAGTCCCTCTTTAATGCACCATTGCGAGAACCTTTTCCACTTTGCAATGTAGCATTTTCTTGTAGTGGGTCTCCTCGCTTCTCTGAGTACTGCCATGGTGCTTGGTGGTAGTTTGAGGTGTGCGAATTCTAGGTCCTCAGGAGCCATGCTGCTAGGCTGAGGCTCTCTGGTTCTGGGTGGAGCACTTTTCCGTCTTGCATTGTCAGGAGGTCTTTCCTTCTGCTGAACCTGTGCGCTGGTTCCTGCGCCATTTCCATTATTTGTGAGAACCATGATTGTCTGGCCCACTGAGGTGCCACCAGTATGAGTGTCATGCTGCTGCTCCTGCATTTGCTGAGTACCTTGTGTAACAGTGGTATCGGGGGAAAAGCGTATGCAAATTCGCTCGACCAACTTATCCATAGCGCATTCCCTAGGGACCTTTGGTCCGGTTGTCTGGATGCGTAATGTTGGCATTTTGCATTCTGGAGTGTTGCAAACAGGTCTATCCGTGGTGTACCCCACTTTTGGAACAGCCGCTGCACTCCTGTTCGTTGAGCTCCCATTCGTGGGATGCCGACGTCTGCCTGCTGAGTCGGTCTGCTTCTACATTGTCTATTCCTGGAAGGTGTATTGCCAGTAGGTCTATCCTTAGAGGGATGGCCCATCTCCAAATCTCTTGTGCCAGGCATGATAGCAGTGCTGACTGTGTTCCACCTTGTTTATTGATGTAGAACATGGTGGTTGTGTTGTCTGTTTGTATCAGCACTCTCTGTCCGTAAAGCTGCTTCTGAAAGGCTTTTAAGGCTAGGAACACAGTTTTTAGTTCTAGGTAGTTGATGTGTTTCACTGCATCTTGTTGTGACCACAGCCCCCTGACGCGGAGTCTGTCCATGTGCGCGCCCCAGCCCTGCTGTGAGGCGTCTGTTGTGATGGTCACTGTTGGAGTTGGATGTGTGAATGGCTTCCCCTGTAATATGTTCTCTTCCTTCCACCACGCTATTTCTTGCTGCACTGCGTGTGTGACAACCACTAGATCTTCCCAACTCCCTGTCGCTTGTGACCACTGCTGCTGTATCCATTCTTGGAACGGTCTCATGTGCAGCCTGATATGTGGGACTAGGTGGATGCATGATGCCATCATCCCCATTAGTCTGCTCACCGTCCTCACTGTCAGAACTTGCCCCTTGCGGTAATGACGTGTTTCCCTCAGGAGCGCTATAGTTCTCTTGTCGCTGGGGAACACCTTGGACTGTGTGCTGTCGATTTGTGCCCCTAAGAATATTTTGATCTGCTGCGGTTTTGTTGACGATTTCTCCCAATGTATTGAGAAACCTAGTCTGGACAGTGTTTGTATGACTTGTTTGATGTGATCCTTGCAGTGTCTGTATGATCCTGCTTTCACAAGCCAGTCGTCGAGGTAGGGGTATACATGTATGCCCTTTCTCCGTAGGTGCGCTGCCGCTGCTGCTTGGCATTTTGTGAACACCCTTGGTGCGGACTTGAGCCCGAAGGCTAGCACTGTGAACTGGTAGTGATTGTGGCCTATCACGAATCTTAGTAGACGTTTGTGTTTGTGGTTGACGGGTATGTGCAGATATGCGTCTTTCATGTCTATGGTCGCCATGTAATCCCCTTCTTGGATTTGGGGTATTACTTCCTGAAGTGACGTCATTTTGAATTTTTGAGTTTTTACGAACTTGTTGAGGAATCTGAGGTCCAGTATTGGCCTTAGTGTTTCGTCTACCTTTGGCACTAGGAAGTACGTTGAGTAGACTCCCTTGTTCCTTTCGTTGATTGGAACTGGTTCTATTGCTCTTTTTTGTAGCAGCTCCTCTGCTTCTAGACGTAGGAGGGCGAGCTCCCTTGCGGGAATTGCCCGGTGTCTTGGTTTTGCCGGGTGTTTTGGAGTTCTATGCAGTACCCGTGCTGTATGATGTTCAGTATCCACTTGTCCGTGGTAATCTCCCTCCATTGTGTGAGGAAGTTTCCTATTCTGCCCCCCACCGGGGTTGTATGCTCGGTGGTTATTTGTTTGCTGTGTGTGTTTCTTATTTTGTCCTTCTGTTAACTTCTCCTCTCCCTTGGTGTTAATAGGGGAGGGTTTGGTTTGTTTGTGGAGTCACTTTGAGGTGGGCTGCTGATCCCCTCTTCGGGACTGTCCCCGTCCGTACCCGCGTCCTCGAAAGGACCGTCCTCTGGGTTGATACTGCCAATTTTGCTGCTGTTGTCCCTGTTGGCTTTGGCCCTGGTTGTTCCCCTGGTATCCTTGTTGGGGAGATTGGTGGGAAGTGGCGGGCGCATTGCCCCCTCTACCATTGGGCCGCCTTGAGGGGGTTCCTCTTCTCATCCCCCTGAATTGCAGTGCTCCCATGGACCTCGCAGTTTCATTGTCTTTTTTGAGCTGCGTTAACTTCTCGTCCACTGGGGCTCCAAACAGTTTCTGGCCGTCGAATGGGGTGTTCAGGATGTTGCTTTGTATCTCAGGTTTGAAACCTGAGATCCTGAGCCATGCGTGTCTCCTTTCAGTCACCCCTATCATCATCTGCCTGCTGGAGTTCTCTGCTGCGTCCAAGGCTGATTTTAGGCAAGTGTTTGCGATAGCCTTGCCCTCTTCAACTAGGTGATTTGCCCTTTGTTGGTGTTGTTGTGGTAGGTGTGTTATGAGCTGGCTCATTTCATCCCAATGCTGGTATGCATGCCTGCTGATGAGGGCGTTGGAGTTGGCGATGCGCCAGTGTATGGCTGCGTTCCTCTCCACCTTTCGTCCTGTGAGGTCCATTCGTTTGCTCTCCTTGTCTGGAGGTGGACCTGTGTTAGTGGGCACATTTGCCCTTTTCCTGGCCGTTGCAGTGATAATGGAGTCTGCTGGCACTGACCCTTGTATGTACGCAGGGTCTTTAGAGGAGTGCTTGTACTTCTTTTCGCTCCTTGGTGTAACAGCCTTGCAGACTGCCGGTTCTTTGAAGGCCTCCCTTCCCTGGTCCAGGACGCTAGGGAGCATGGGTAGGAACTGGGACCTGGTTTGTTGAGGAAGTAGGGTTTCCAAAAGGAAACATGCCTTTGCCTTCTCCTCTTGCATTTCGACGCCATACGTTGCTGCAGCCCTTTGGACGACCACATTGTATGCTCCAATGTCGTCTGGCGGCGAAGGCCTCGAGGGTTAAGAGTCTACCCCTTCTTCTGGTGATTCTGCGTCGAGGTCTTGCCAGTCTAAGTCTTGTTCTTCCGAGGGCGCCGAGTCCCGGTAAGACTGGAACTCTTCTTCGCCTTCGAAGTAGTAGTCCTCTTCGCCCTGTTCGTCGAGCGGTTCGGGGTTTTTTGGGGGCTCGATGTCTTCGTTGTCGCCCTCCCCGAGTGTTTCGCGTGATGGCTTCGACGGAATGGCGTATTGCTTCATTTTTTCGTCAAAGTCTTTTTTCCGTTGCAGGATGCTCGCCATCTCTGCTTCGAGCCTTCTCTTCTTCTTCTCCATCTCGTGGACCTTTTCGGCGTCGATGGCTGAAGCGCCTCTCTTCGCGGTCTCGGACGTCGAGGATGACGCCGGGCCTTCCTTTCTGGGCGTGGAGGCTTCCTTTTCGGAGGTTACCTTCGACGCCCTTGGTTTTTCGGAGGCTTTTGCCGATTGGGAGTCCTTCACGAAGGATCCGCTCGGTTGTTTGTCCTTGGTTGCTGTTGCTTTCGTCGAGTGTTTCGGCGGCAACGCTCCCTTCGAGGACTTGGCTTCACTTCTGAGAGTGTCGCTCGGGGCTTTGGCTTCACTCTTTCGAGCGTCGCTTGGGTGCTTCGGGGTCGACGTCTCCCTTACCTCCTTCGAAGTTTTCTTGTGGACCTCGACGACTGAGCAGTCCTCCGGTCCCTCTGCGATGTTGTCTTCCTCTCCACTCGAGAGGCCCAGGTCTCGAAGCGATGGAGCTGGTCCCTGGCCCTGCATGTTGTGGTTAGCCCTTCTTTGCCTCCCTCTCACCCGGAGGGTTTTCGGGGTGAACGCCGAACACGCATTGCAGTCTTCGCTGATATGGTCGAGCGGCAAGCAGAGGTTGCAGACTGGGTGCTGGTCCTTCTGTGCGTACTTGTGGTGACAGTTTTGGCAAAACTTAAACGGTGTCTTGTCCATACCCGCGCTCAGGGGCCCCCTGTGAGCGCATTCTCTGTAGGCGTCAAGATTTTGGTCGTGGACCTTCTACCTCGTCGTCCTTCTCGTAGCCTCCGGTACTCGTCATCCTCGTCCGGTGTCTCAGGAAACAATCTTCTGTGGTTTTTAATTGAATTTCGAGATTCTTCGTCCAACTTTCTGGAACTTCTCGTCGACGATCCAGACCCCACGGCAGAAAAAGAATCTGAAGATGGCGACCAAAGGTGGGAGCTTCCGCAGGAAGCGCGACGACGTCACCGAGGACACCAAATGGTGGGGCGTCGCCGCCCACCTGGGCCAACAACAAAAAAAAAAAAAAAAGAAAAAAAGAAAGGACTACGAATCCGGACCCAACCACGAGATGGCGGAATAATGCACAGCATAGTGAATCCAGAAAGTCTTCAAGCTGCAAAACTACACCGACAGGTAAGAAACTATTCGTTTTAAAGCACCAGGATGGCTTCACTAAACCCAGGAGTAGTTTAGTACCAAACACTCCTGGGTTTAGTGAAGCCATCCTGGTGCTTTAAAACCCGAGTTGTCGAGTTTCCAGCCCATGTACTCTCTATGGCTTCCCTGGCACTTACAACATTAAGGAATAGACCATGATATTGTAAGGGCTTATCTGCTCATGCAGATATACCTTCACCTGTGGTATAGTGCACCCTGCCTTAGGGCTGTAAGGCCTGCTAGAGGGGTGACTTACCTATACCTTAAGGCAGTGCTGGCTGGCAAGGCACCCAGGCAGGGTGCCATGTCGACTTTGTTGTTTTTCACCTCACTCCGGGCCCTAGGTGCCCAGGGTACCATTCACTAGGGACTTACAGGGGGCAGAAGTACCAATTATGGATATGTTTTATGGGCAGAACACTGATACTGGATACCTGGACAGCAGGGACCCAGTACTCTACACTCAAAGTTGCATCAAAAGCCAGGCAAAAACAAGAGGGTTACTGTAGGAAGCTGGCTCTGTATATACTACACCAAAGTAAGGTATAGTGTACACAGAGTCCAGTGGAACCCCAAAGGTAGGCAGAGGTAAAAGTAGATAATACCTTACTCTCTATTTGTGGTAGTGTGGGCGAGCACTAAGGCTTTATCAGAGGGTAGTGTTAAGCATTTATTGTACACACTCAGGCAAGAAATGATGTCACACACTCAGAGACTGAACTCAGACCAATTTGTTTGTATAAAAATATTATTTAGTTGTATTTTATTTTCTAGAACCAAGCCAGGTCTGGTACAGGTAAGTATAATAATACTTTGCAAGAATTATGCAGAGAAATACAATTTGAAAGCAGTTGAATGCAATTGGATTGGTTACAGGTAAGTCATTTGTTTATAAACCAGTTGGAATTACTTTTAAGTTACTTTTCAGATAACTTTTCAAGGTACTTTTTCTACTCAGTGTGATATGCCTAGCTATCACACTGGGACATTTCCTAGACAAAAGGTAAGTAAATCAGTTGTAGTACATATGCAGTTTCTTAAGGTATCATACAAACCAACTCTACACTTCAAAACATTTTCACAAGAAAGCAGTCAAGTCCTATGGGAGAAAGGAAAATGCTACTTACCCAGTATGCATCTGTTCTTGGCATATAGAGCTGTAGAGTCATATGCTATGCATATATCGCCATCTAGTGTTGGGTCCGGATGTTTGCACATTGTTTTCCTTCGAAGTAGTCTTTCCAGTCACGAGGTAGGTGACTCCTCCTTTCGGTGATAGTGCGCATGGGCATCGACTCCATTGTTAGATTGTTTTCCCGCAGAGGGTGATAATGGAGATAGTAGGAGTAGTAAAAGGAGAAGCCCATGAATGCATGTATCTAAGTAAGATGTTTCTGCAACAGGTATAGGTACCCGGAAAGGTGGGTGGGCGCATAGGACTCTACAGCTCTATATGCCAAGAACAGATGCATACTGGGTAAGTAGCATTTTCCGTTCGAGGCATATGAGCTGTAGATCATATGCTATGCATAGACTATATAGCAGTTATCTCCCAAAGAGGTGGCTAACCTGAATCTGTTGCAGTGGTCTGAAATAGTGTACGTAAAACTGCCTGGCCCACTCTAGCTAGTTGTCTTGCTAACACATCTACACAATAGTGTTTTGTGAATGTGTGAGGTGTAGACCATGTTGCAGCTTTGCATATGTCATCTATGGGTATATTTCCTAAGAATGCCATAGAATCCCCCAGTTTGCGTGTAGAGTGTGCTCTAGGGGGAACTGTTAATGTTCGTTTCGCTTTTGCGTAGCAGATTTGAATGCACTTCACTATCCACCTTGCAATTCCCGATTTTGATATGGGATTGCCTTTGTGTGGTGGAGCAAAAGCGACAAAAAGTTGGCTTGTGTTACGGAAAGGTTTTGTCCTTTCTATGTAATACAGCAATGCTCTCTTTACATCTAATGTGTGTAGAGCACGTTCCGCTACTGAATCTGGTTGAGGGAAGAACACTGGTAACTCAACAGATTGATTGATGTGAAAAGCAGAAATGACTTTAGGAAGGAATTTAGGATTAGATTAGTCCGAAGAACTACTTTATTTTGGTGCATTTGTAAAAATGGTTCTTCGATAGTTAATGCCTGAAGCTCGCTTACTCTTCTGAGTGATGTGATAGCCACCAGGAAAGCAGTTTTCCATGTGAGAAATTGCAGTTCACATTTGTGCAATGGCTCAAAAGGTGGACCCTTTAGTCTGGTGAGGACAATCTTGAGATTCCATACCGGAGTAGGTGGGCGTCTCGGGGGAATAACTCTTTTGAGTCCTTCCATAAACGCTTTAATGACAGGTACTCTAAAAAGAGATAGATGTTGTCTATTTTGTAGGTATGCAGCTATTGCAGCTAGATGCAAACTTATGGACGTGTATGCTAGATTGGAACGTTGTAGATGTAACAAATAGCATATAATGTTTTGGACAGAAGTATCCAGCGGATTGATGTGGTTGTTATTACAGTAAATCACAAACCACTTCCACTTTGCTGGATAGCAGGCTCTTGTGGTAGGACGTCTAGCTTCTTTGATGATATTCATACAGTCTGGAGGTAGATTAAGATAGCCAACTCAAAGACTTCAGGTGCCAGATCGCCAGATTGAGTTGACTGGGGTCTGGGTGTCTTATATCTCCATGGCTCTGTATGAGGAGATTGGGTGTAAGACATAGTTTTTGATGAGGAACTATCGAGAGTTCCAATAGGGTTGTGAACCATGGTTGACGTGCCCATGTGGGAGCAACTAGGATTAGTGTCAGGGACGCTTGTTTGAGTTTCCGAACCACTAATGGAATGAGTGGGAGAGGCGGAAAAGCGTAAGCTAATATCCCTGACCAGTTCATCCATAGTGCATTGCCTTTGGACAATGGGAGTGGATACCTGGACGCAAAGTTTGGGCATTTTGCGTTTAGGTGCGTGGCAAACAGGTCTATGTCTGGAAAGCCCCACATTTGAAAGAATGGGAGGAGAACTTGAGGGTGCAGTTCCCATTTGTGGACCTGCTGTGTCTTACGACTTAGAAGGTCTGCCATCTGATTGTCTACTCCTGGGAGATGTTCTTCTAGGAGATAGATCTTGTGATGAATGGCCCACCTCCAGATGTCCTGGGCTAGGTGTGACAGTTGGAGGGAGTGTGGTCCCTCCTGTTTTTGTATGTAATACATAGCTGTCATGTTGTCGGTACGAACCAGGACAGTTTTTCCCGCCAGCTGGGTCTGAAAAGCTTTGAGGGCCAGAAATATGGCCATGAGCCCTAAATGGTTGATGTGGAGCAACTTTTGTTGGTGACTCCATAGTCCTTGCACTGTGTGCTGTTGTAGATGAGCTCCCAAGTCAGTTAGAGACGCGTCCGCTGTCAGTACAGTCTGTGGAACGGGGTCTATGAAGGGCCGTCCTTTTGACAGATTTTGTGTGTTCCACCACTGCAGAGAGCGATGAGTACGGCCTCTTACCAACACTAGATCGGTTAATAGACCGTGGGACTGGTTCCACTGACTGGCTAAGCATTTCTGAAGCGGACGCATGTGGAGCCTGGCATACTGGACGATCATGATGCAAGATGCCATCATCCCTTGCAGTTGCATGTAAGCCCGAGCTGGAAGAGAATGATTGGGTTGAAACTGAAGAATCAAAGCCTGAAAGTTGCGAATTCTGACTGCATTGGGAAACGCCAGAGCCGTTTGAGTAACTAAAGTGGCTCCTAGGTAGTTTTGAATATTGGCTGGCTGAAGATGTGATTTTGGCACATTGATTGTGAACCCTAGTTGATGTAGTAACTTTATGGTTATGGAAGTGTATTTGAGACACTGTTGGTACGTGCTGGCTTTGAAGAGCCAGTCGTCTAAGTATGGGAAGACATGGATGGTTTGTCTCCTGAGATGAGCAGCTACTACCGCCAGACATTTTGTGAAGACTCTGGGGGCCGTGGTGACTCCGAACGGAGTACCTTGAACTGGTAATGTTGGCCCGCAAGCACAAACCTGAGAAATTTGCGATGAGCAGGGTGGACTGGAATATGAAAGTAGGTGTCCTTTAAGTCTAAAGTGGACAGAAAGTCTCCTTTTTGCAAAAGAGGTAGTACCTGTTGAAGTGTTACTATGTGAAAATGGTCTGACTGTATGTAAAAATTGAGTTCTCTGAGATCTAAGATTGATCTGAGAGACCCGTCCTTTTTTGGTATTAGGAAGTAAAAGGAGTACACGCCCGACCCTTGGTGTTGTAGTGGTACGGGCTCTATAGCTTCTTTTAAAAGTAGAGACTGTACCTCTTGTTTGAGGAGGTGTAGATGATCCGGTGAGAGTTTGTGTGACTTTGGGGGAATGTTTGGAGGAGTGTTGATGAACTCCAGGCAGTAACCAGAATGGATCATTTGTAGAACCCATTTGTCTGTTGTTATTGACTGCCAAGCTGGTAAGAAATTTGACAGTCTTCCCCGACAGGTGTTAAATGGTCAAGGGGAAGTATGGGTAAGTCACTGTTTTGTATTGGAGAGGGAGGTGCGTGTGCTAGAACCTCTACCTTTGCCGTTGTTTCCTCTGTAACCCTGTAAGAAACTGGCTCTATATATACTACACTAAAATGAGGTATAGTGTGTATAGAGTCCAAGTGACCCCAGAGGTAGGCAGAGGTTAAAGTTAGATAGCACCTTACTCTCTATTTGTGGTAGAGTGGTCGAGCAGTAAGGCAGTATCAGAGGACAGTGTTAAGCATTTGATGTACACCCTCAGTCAGCAAATGAATTCACACACTCAAGAAGTGAACTCTAGGCCAATTGTTTTTGTATAAAAATATACTGTTGTTTTATTTTAGAACCAAGCAAGCCTGGCACAGGTAAGCATAAAATACTTAGCAATAATAAGTTGCTGAATATAGAACAGTTTGAAAATGCATTAGAAATTGTACTTTGTTTGATTTACAGGGGATGCAGTAGGTTGCAACACTTAGCAAAGACAGTACATTGAAATGAATAGGCTTATTCAGTAAATTGCAGGTAAGTTACTTTTCTCGTTACTTTTCTAACTCCGTGCTGGATATCTAGATTCAGCACTGGGACATTTCCTGAAAACAGGTAAGCAAATAAGTTTTGGTTATTCGCAGGACTTTTAAAGAATATCTTTAGATTTCAAAACTCCACACTTAGTAGTTTTTTGGAAGAAAAACAGTCAATGTTATCCTATGGAGGAAAAACAGATTATCGGTTTGTAGGTAAGTAATCGACTGTGGGAGTTAAGGTTCAGGGGTCCCCCAGGGTCAGTGATGCACTGTTGTCGCACCCTCAGTGGCACTAGGGCGGCTGGGTGCATAGTGTTGAGGCCTAATGTTATCCTATGGAGGATAGGGGGTCTCCGGTTGGTGGCTGCGGGCAAGCAGGCCACTGGGTTGTGGGAGCAAAGCTCCTAGGGTTTAGGTCAGGGCAAATAGGGAACCAAATTAGCACCAAAGGTGCACCCTCAGCGGCACTAGGGCGGCCGGGTGCAGGGTGCTGTTTTGAGGTCGGGTGCCCTGTTGTTTTCAATGGAGCGCCTCCGGTTAGAAGAAACACTGCAGGCTCGGGGACGAGGATCTTCTGGGTGCGACCACCACTTCGCGGGGTAAGTTGGGATGTCTTGGGGTTGGTTAGGCACCGTTGGTTTGGGCACACAAGGCCGTGGGGCGTCGGCTGCAGGGGTGCCTTGGGACGTCGGAAAGTCTTACCCGCTCTGGTCGCGGTAGAGGGGATCCTCTGGATTGAGGCTGCAGGCGTCGACTGAAGGCTTGAGGCAGGTCAGGAGTCACCGGATCTCGGGTCAGGATCGCCGGGGTGACCTCCTCGTGGTGTTTTTCCACTCGAGCTAGGTTCGGCGGGTGCAGAGTGGGCTGGATTCGCGGTATCCGGCCGGAGCCAGAAGCTGCAGTTTGAACAAGTCCGGTGTTCGCGGGAGAAGCAGGCTTGGAAGTGAAGGCAGGCAGGTCCTCCAGGGTTTTTGAGGTTGCTGGCTGCAGGACACACCGGGATTTCGCAGGAGCAGGTTCGGGGGGAGACAGGCCAGTAGGCCTGGGGCCAAGTCAGTGGGCGTCGTCCTCTTGTTAGCTCTGCATGGCTCTTCGTCCTTCTTCTTTTCTTCTTGTTTGTCAGGCTGGATCTGAGGAAGCAAGGTTCAGGGTGCCCCCTAAATACTAGATTTAGGGGCGTTACAGGTAGGTAAAGGGCAGCGACCAATGGGTCCCTTCCCTGGGGTGGGTACACCCCCTATCGTGCCACCCTCCAGTGTGAGGGGGGCAGGAGCCTGTCCCTGGTTGGCTAGGTTCCCCCCATCCTCAAGATGGCGGGGACTCAGAGTTGTGCTTCACCTCGCCTCCCCCACCTGAGGGGTGGAGTTGGCAGAGGTGGGCACACCTCTTTCCCTCACTTGTTTTTCCAGCCGGTTCTCCTGCCCAAAGTGGGGGGTAGAACCAGTGGGGACCAGTTGCTGAAAGCAGCAATTGGTCTGGGGAGGCTCACAAAGCCGGCATGCCTTTGAAGCTTCCCCTTCGTGAACCCTGCCCATCCTGGGGGAGGAGGCTTGGCAACTCGTCCCAGGATGTGTATTGTTTCAGGCCCCCGAGAGCAGCAGGCTCTCGACCCAGGGGTCCAGAATCATGTCTGTTGGTGGCAGCCTAAGCAGCCACTCAGTCAGGTCACTAGAAGTTGGTCGAGTTTCAAGGGACATCTCTAAGATGCCCTCTGTCATGCATTTTACATTAAATCCCATACTGGCATCAGTGTGGGTTTAATGTGCTGAGAAGTTTGATACCAAACTTCCCAGTCTTTAGTGTAGCCATTATGGTGTTGTGGAGTTCGTAATGACAAACTCCCAGCACCATATACTCGTAATGGCAGCACTGTACACAGTGCCCAGGAATGGACTTGGGCACTGTAGGGGTACAGGGCTCATGCACCTGTACCCTCACCACTGGCATAGGGCACCCAGCTAGAGGGGTGACTGATGTATGCCAGGGCAGTGGTTTGTGGGCATGGCACAAAGGGATGTGTGCCATGTCGACTCTTCACTTTGTTCTGCACCAAGACACGCAGCCTGCAAAGGCAGTGTGTGAGTGTCAGGGTACAGGACCACTAAGGGTGGCACAATAAGTGCTGCAGCCCTTAGAGGCCTTCTCTGGTCACAGTGCCCTGGGAACCTGTGGTACCATTTACCAGGGGCTGACATGTGGCCAGAGATGCAAATTGGGTTTAGGCTTCAATGCAGTTTTTAGGGAAGGAACATAGGCCCTGGGCACCTGATTAGCAGGAGCCCAGGGCACACTCAGTCAAAGAACATCAGCAATTCAGCAAAAAGTGGGGGCATACCATGCAAGAAAGAGGGCACTTTCTCACAAACCCCCTCTGAAGTAGTTTTTAGAACCAGAGGGTTGGTTATTGCCCTTGTATGTGGATGCAGTTTCCGATGAAGTATTTTTGGACCCTGCTCAATAGAAGGAGCGCCGAAAGGAACCACGGCCATGTGTGTACTGAAGGGCTCCCATTTATTTGGCCACTTCAGTGTCCTTCTTCATCTTTGCCAGTGAAGCATCTACCACTGGGCCAAAGAGGTGTTGTTTGTCAAAGGGTGTGTTTAATATGGAGGTCTGAACCTCAGGTTTGAACCCCGATATACTTAGCCAGGCGTGTCTTCTTAAAAGGACACTAGTGTTTACCGCTCTGGCAGATGTGTCAGCAGCATCTAGGGAACATCTGATGTGATTGTTCGAAATAAGTTGTCCCTCCCGTATTAAGTCTTGTGCTTTAGATTTATGCTCTTGGTGTAGAAATTGGATGAGCTGTTCCATTTCATCCCAATGCGCACGGTCGTATCTGGCTAATAGCGCTTGTGTGTTAGATATGCGCCAGACAGAAGTTTGCTGCTTGTGAAGTCACCCTTTTCCCTGACACATCGAGAAGCTTTGATTCTTTAGTGGAGCATCCCCTGTAGCTTGGGAGTTTGCCCTTTTACGTGCACTTGAAACTACCAATGAGTCTAATGGTAATTGTCCCCTTATGTACACTGGGACAGATGGTGCTGGCTTATACTTTATATCCACCCTAGGGGTAAGGATACGTGCCCTGACAGGATCATTAAATATGTCGTCCACATGTCTGATCATGCCTTTCAGCATGGGTAACGTATGTGTCGCCTTTTGTGTACTATTAAGTGTTTCAAAAAGGAAGTCCTCTTCGAGGGATTCCTTGTGAAGCTGCACCCCATGGTAATTGGCAGCCCTGCCTAGTAATTCAATATAGCCTAAACTGTCATCTCGTGGAGAGGGCCTGGTAGGGTATAAGTCAGGATCGTTGTCTGTGGGCGAGTCAGTGTTGTAGTCGTCCCATTCATCTATCGGTCCTGGCTGGTTATCATCATTACCATCCCCATCCCCATCATCCTGATTGTCAGGTGTATGTGGTGGTGAGCGCTCAGGTGAAGTTGGCACAGTTAGCGACTGAGGAGAGGGTGCTGCTGGAAGAGGAAGAGGGGCAGGGTTAGTTCCAATATTTCTCTTCTTCAAAGGAATGTGATATTCCTCTTCAGTATCAGTCCTTCTCTTTAGAGTCACTTTGGTGGTAATGTGCCCAGTTTTAGGGTGAATGTATAACACCTTCTGTTTCGGGTCCGGTTTATTGAGCGGATCGTCGAAACTGTGCTTTTTAGGTGATTTTGGTACATCAGTCTGTTTCGACGCCGAAATTTTCGGTGCTGACGGCTTAGGGGCTGGTGTCTTCGGATCCGAAGGGGTTTTCGGTGCCGAGTGGTGGTGTTTGGAGCCGGACTTGGTCTTCGATCCCGAAGGCTTTGGCTCGGTGCTCGACTTAGAGTGGGGCTTTTCGGAGCCGGATGGCTTTTTTGTAGGCTTCGGTGCCGAGCCGGAAGGCGGGGCGTCGGAAGCATGGTCTCGGTGCCGACCAGGGCCCGAGGGAGCCTTCTTTTTAGGTTGACTTGGGAGTTTGGGTGAGGTAGGGACTGTACTTACAGTACGTTGTCCATGAGGGATGTCTTCATCCTGATCAGAGCCGTCATTGGAAAGGGAGATCGGATCCGGTTCTTCCTCAGCCCGATAGTGTCGCCGGCTTCTTCATCCGATTGCGGTCCGCAGAGGTCCGGAATGGAGCCTGTGTGTTGGCTCTGCATGTCGCGGCATCGAGACCGACGGTCGCGAAGCGTCTTTTTGGAGCAGAAAGCTCGGCACGTGTCGCAGTCCTGCTCACTGTGTTCCGGTGACAAACACAGGTTGCACACTTCGTGTGAGTCGGTGCGCAGGTATTTCGCGTGGCACCGAGGGCAGAATTTAAAGGAAGTTCGTTCCATCGACTGCGAGTTGAAACGAGGCGGCTAGGCTTGACGGCCAAACACGAGCTCTCCGATCGAAAGAGGGTTTTTTCCAAACAAACACGATACGCGAGGAATGGAATACGTGAACGGAAACAATACCGTTGAGGGTGAGTGTTTTATGCACAGAGGGAAACCGAAGGATCGGTGTCGAACCGGAGCGCAGCGAGTAACATCCGAACCCGATGGCGGAAAAAAACAATCTAACAATGGAGTCGATGCCCATGCGCACTATCACCGAAAGGAGGAGTCACATACCTCGTGACTGGAAAGACTTCTTCGAAGAAAAACAAAGTGCAAACATCCGGACCCAACACAAGATGGCAATATATGCATAGCATATGATCTACAGCTCATATGCCTCGAACACAATGTTATCGACTTAACGGCAAGTACTTAGGTTTAGGAGTTGGTTTTCTGGGGTTAGAACAAGGTTTCCCCAAGGGTCAAGGATGCACTCTCAAAGCACCCTCAGCGGCACTAGGGTGGCCGGGTGCAAAGTGCCGAGGCCCAATGTTATCCAAAGGGGGATAGGGGCCTCCGGTTGGTGGCTGCTCATGAGCAGGCCACAAGGTTGTGCAAGCAAAGCTCCTGGAGTTAGGCTCAGGGAAAAGGGGGATCCGGTTTAGCACACAAGGTGCACCCACAGTGGCACAGGGGAGGACGGGTGCAGGGTGCTGTTTTGGCGTCGGGTGCCCTGTTGGTTTCAATGGGGATTCTCCGGTTGCAACAAACACTGCAGGCTCGGGGACGAAGATCTTCTGGAGGTTGGAAAGGTAAGTTGGGATGTCTTGGGATGCCGGGACACTGTCGGTTGGGCCACCCAAGGCTGTGGGACGTCGGGCGCAGGGGTGTCTTTTGGCATCGGGTTTCTCTTACCGGCTACAGTCACAGTTAGGGGGATCCTCCAGAAAGGGGCTGCAGGCATTGGTTGGAGACTTGAGGTAGGTCAGGGAACACCAGATCCCAGGTCAGGATCGCTGGGGAGACCTCATTGTGGTGTTGGGCCACTCAAACTCGGGCCGCGGGCAACGGGTGCAGAGTGGTGTAGACTCGCAGATTTGGCCAGAGCCAGAGTCTGTAGCGGAGCAAATACGGTGCTCAAGGGAGACAAAGTCTGGTTTGGGAAAGCAGGCCAGGTCCTCCAGGTTCTTGCGGGCTGCTGGCTGCAGGACACACCAGGATTTCGCTGGAGCAGGTCGAGGTCCGGACAGGCCGGTAGGGCTGGGGCCAAGTCAGTTGGTGTCCTTCTCTTCTTCTTTCAGCACGGCTTCTTTGGTCCTTCTTCTTCTTGTTTCTTCTTGTACGAGGACGCAAAGTTCAGGGTTGCCCCTAAATACTACATTTAGGGGCATTACAGGTAGGTACAGGTCGAGACCAATGGGTCCCTTCCTTGGGGTGGGTACACCCCCTATTATGCCACCCTCCAGTGGGAGGGGGCATAAGCCTCACTCTGGTTGGCTGGGTCCCCCCATCTGCAAGATGGTGGGGACTGAGAGTTGTGCTTCACCTCGCCTCCCCCACCTGAGGGGTGGGGTTGGCAAAGGTGGGTACACCTCTCTTCCTAACTTGGTTGTCCCGCCGATTCTCCCACCCAAAGTGGGGGTCAGAACCGGTGGGGGCCAGTTGCTGGGAGCAGCAAATGGCTGGGGTAGCTCACAAAGGTGGCAAGCCTTTGAAGCTTCCCCTTCGTGGACCCTGCCCATCCTGGGGGAGGAGTTTTTTTAGGACAAGGGGACCCCAATATGTGAACCTGGGGTAGTAGAGTATCTTTAAAGAACAATGGTTCAGGGGTGGCCTTGAAGGTCCAAAGCGAAAAGGTGGCCCGGAGAAGGGCACTGATGTTGGGTGACAGGGCATTGAATGGGTGCCTGAAGCCATGTGGACGGAAGCGTCCTACTGCTGCCGTGACTGGCTGTGAATGCGGATTCACAACCAGTCACGGCAGCAGTAGGACGCTTCCATTCAATGCCCTGTCACCCAGCATAACAAGATTAACACTGCCCACGCGGATCCTTGAAACCGCCCAGCTGCACTGCTAATTGCAGGTTGCTCCAACTAACGCCTAAATTATTTCTGCCCAGCTGCAATACCCTCGATTACAATCCTGCATGCTCCAAGCACACCAACTAAATGTTACTACTGTCAGTCTACCCGTGGTTATCTGTGCAGTTAACAGATCCTTTCCGTCATTAACTAGCTCACCATTGTCCTGAAGATGAACCCCAATAATTGGGTTCGAAACGTCGTCGACCACCCTACAACATGAACTCCACTCACTTTGTATAAATTATTTGTGGATTTCAACTATATTGTTGTCAATGCGATGTCTTTTTTAAAAATTCACTATCACTATTCACATCACGCTTTCTTTTCACTTAATGTGTGAGCACCTGAATACTAAGCAGATTTGAAAATAAATGCCCGTCATTTCCTGACCTTCTTGACCCTGTGTAGATCCTTTTATTGCTCCCTAAGGAATTTAACCTCATACATGTAGAAACTAGTGCCCCCTTCTGGGTCACCATTCTCATTTTCTGGACCTTTTTGAGGCCTCAACTAAATTAATTTCATATAATTAAACATCAGTGCCCTTCTCCGGGCCACCTTTTCGCTTTGGACCTTCAAGGCCACCCCTGAACCATTGTTCTTTAAAGATACATCCTGGGGGAGGAGGCTTGACACCTCGTCCCAGGATGTGCTTTGTTTCAGGACCCCGAGAGCGGCAGGCTCTCGACCCAGGGGTCCAGAAATATGTCTGGTGGCAGCAGCTGGCGAGCAGCCACTCATCCACGACACTAGAGTTAGGCCATTTTTCAGGAGGCATCTCTAAGATGCCCTCTGTGTGCATTTTTCATTAAATCCCACACTGGCATCAGTGTGGGTTTAATGTGCTGAGATGTTTGATACCAAACTTCCCAGTTTTCAGTAAAGCCATTATGGTACTGTGGAGTTTGTAATGACAAACACCCATACCATATAATCTTTATGGCATTTACTGTACTTACAATGTCTAAGAATTGACTTAGACACTCTAGGGGTACAGGGCTCATGCACCTGTACCCTCACCACTGGTATAGTGAACCCAGCTAGAGGGGTGGCTTACCTATGCCAGGGCAGTGGTTTGTATGCATGGTACACAGGGATGCGTGCCATGTCGACTCTTCATTTTGTTCTGCACCAAAATACGCAGCCTGCAAGGGCAGTGTGTGTGTGGCCAAAATAAGTGCTGCAGCCCTTAGAGGCCTTCCCTGGTCACAGAGCCCTTGGTACCTATGGTACCTTTTACAAGGGACTTACATGTGGCCAGAGAGTTGCCAATTTGGTGTTGCAACAGTGCAGTTTAGGGAAAGAACATAGGCCCTGGGTGCCTGGTTGGCAGGAACCCAGGGCACACTCAGTCAAAGTACATCAACATTAGGCAAAAAGTGGGGGGCAACCATGCAAAAAGGGGCACTATCCTACAGTTACTGCACAGGGTGGATGCTTGTTTGTTCAGCATTCCATCCATCATTTGTTCTTTTTGCTTTTGTCGCTCTAACTGAGAAGGGTGTGCCCAGACATGGGTTCCATCCTCACTGTGCCACTGGTACAAGCTAGCCTGGCTGACGAGTGTGATACCCTACCCCAAATCCGGATCTAAGATGCTTGTTTCCGGTACAGGGAGGACCTGGTCTGGCAGTTCAGGCTGGACTGCTCCCATGTGGAGCACGGTCAATACTGATCTGTATATGGCTGGATTCAAACTCGGGTGGAGTGGTAAGCAAAAATAACAATAGATTCTACCCAGATCTGTGATTGGGGGTGAATGTTTGATGTGTTTAGCATTCCGTCCATTATTTTTTCTTTTTCCTTTTGTCACCCTAAATGGGAAGGGTATGCCCAGATGTGGGTCCCGTGCTCACTGTGCCACTGGATTCAAGCTAGCCTTGTTGATGAGGGGGTGATACCCCATAACCGGTCCCAGGATGCTTGTTTTCAGTCCAGGAAGGACTTGGTCTGGCTGTTCGGGCTGGACTATTCCCATGGGCAGCAGGGTCAAGACTGATTCGCATATGGCTGACTCCAAACTGGGGTGGCGTGGTGAGCAAAAAAATGATGGATTAAAACCAGCTCTGTGATTGGGGTGAATGTTTAATTTATTAGGCATTCCGTCCATCATTTGTTCTTTTTGCTTTTATCACCTGAAGTGGGAAGGGTATGGCCAGACGTGGGTCCCATGCTCACTGTGCTACTGGATTCCAGCTAACCTGGCTGATGAGGTGTGATACCCCGAAACTGGTCCCAGGATGCTTGTTTCCAGTCAAGGGAGGACCTGTCCTGGCAGTTCGGGCTCCATGGGGAGCAGGGTCAAGGCTGATTTGAATGGGGTGGCAAACGATGGATTAAACCCAGACCTGAGAGAGGCACTGGGGGGGTTGTTTAGTGCAAAACCCCCATGAAGTGGGTAGGGTTGGCCGTAGGAATTTTATTTCTACTGATCAGGAAGTTTCCCCTACCCATAAGCTAGTGCCAGGCATAAAAGTGACACCCATGGCTACCTTACTCAGAACACTGCTGGACCTACGGACAACAGAAGATGGACTGCACCTGCTGAATTACAGCACTTGAATTTTGCAATTTAGAAGGTGCACAGCTAGGCTGCAGTGGCAGGTCTTGAGTCATGCTTTCACTTGTCACTTGAGTAGAGAAGCAATAGGTGCTACAGTCCACTAGTGAAATGTAACTTACAGGTCCTAGGTACACCGAGTACCATATACTAGGGATTTTTAGGTACGTCAAATATGCAGATCAGGTATTTGTCAATTACACATATACTTTAGGGGTCAGAGAACATCCACTGGGCACTGGACATCTGAACCCTAGTATTCTGAGTCAGTAAACCACCACTAAATCTAGCAACAAGCATTTGCAATGCAATAGGTCTCGCATTTACGCGAGTTCGAGCTATTGGCATTGTAAATGACAATGTCTTTTATTTATGTTTTGGTTTTTAAAACAAATAAAAGGCATTGTCATTTGCAATGCTAATAGCTTAAACTCTCGCAATTGCGAGACCTATTGCATTGCAAATGCTTGTTTTCCTGTTGCTAACTGCCCGTAAATTGGCATACCTTCATTCTGATTAACCTTTCAGTATGTCAGGCATTGTGTCTAAGTGCCCATACCTTGGCTTTGCTAGTATAAAAAAAAGAAATTTGAATAAATAAACCCTGCACGTGTGGCTTAGATTCAGGAAATAGCTGTACAGCTTTTTGTTTTATGCAGATATTCCTACCTTTATTATTTATTGTTGCTAGACTTCAGTCACTCAAAATTAGACTTGTTCTCCTGAGTTCTGCATTGAAGAGTACAGGGGCATTGAAGCGATCTTGTTGATTCTCCTGGCCCAGGGAATCACAGACATTTTTTGGACCGTGTGACGACTTATGCAAGGGGCGGCTCTATTTGTGTGGTACCAGGGATATCATCATACACCAGGAGGTGGCGCTGCAAGCTTGAGTGCGGCATAATCCAGGCTGCTGCCCAATGTGCCTAATGTACTGGTCTGGGCAGTAATGATGCTTCTTCCTTCGTCTGCTTCTGCCTTCCCTGCCCTGCCTCTCTGGCCTGGATGGCTCCAGCCCTAATGGCTAGAGTGGCCTACACAAGTTATGTACAGGGGATAGAGAACAGTAGTTCTTCTTTTCACAGTGCCCTTTTCGTAGAGCTGCCAAGTTTAATTTCCTGTCACTTGTTAATAGGTGGCTCCTGAGAGGGCTAGTACAGGAACAAGGAGTGGGAAGAATTGCAGGCAGAATTGGATGCTTGTTTGTGTGATTGGAGAAGGCGAAGAGGGTGACACGACGGTTTAAATAAAGAACATAATTTAATTTCAAGCGCATAACCTGTCAAATTGTGTTCCTGAACACTTTGCCATACAGAATACGCTTCGTCTGTTTGCCGTACTGTGGTGTCTGTAGAGATGGACTCATCACTAGACCACCTTGACCACCCTCCGTCTCCGAACAAACTCAACATTTGAAAATCTCGTCCTCCCTTATGTACGGATAGTATTTGGACGGTCATGTTTGTTAAACCCCAACTCTGCCGCCCACACTGAAGTTGTGGCTCGATCAGAAGGAACCAAATGGAAGGCCCACAGCAGTTGGTAGACTGCATACAAAACCCAGACCGACAAACTGCACTTCACGTGACAAATGATTTGCTGTGAAATTCGCTGGTGTAACAGGAAAGCGTTGGCAGAGTTCTGGCTATGAAGGTTTGACATCTGTGCTCGCCCCTGTCATCAAGAAGGGAACTAGGCGGACCATGATAGACAACAAGGCTGCAAGAGGGCTTTTTATGAATGGGTTTCAGCAGTACAAATCAAACAAGCGCTCGGCAGGCAGCCACTGTTTATTTTTGCATCGCGCTTTCACTTTAAAGTGAAAGCGAGATGCAAAAATAAACACGCGGCGCCATGTCTCCTTTTTTGTCCGGCCCATCCGGACTGGATCGTACGGCTTGTTTACATAACACGCCTCCTTGCGATAAGAAACTGCTTCACGACAGCCGTGAAGCAGGCGATCCAGTCCGGATGGGCCGGACAAAAAAGCAAAAAGGAGGCACCTCAGAAAGCTTATTTCCAATGGCAGGCCACCGTTTACCATAAACGGTGACGCAAGCCAATGGAAATAAGGGGCGGGGCTTCAAGCCCTTTTCTAAAACTACTCATTTACAATAAATCTCGCCGAGCGAGCTACGCATGTGCGCAGCAGCACTAGGCGAGACCTAAAAAGTAGGGGCAAAAAGTGGGGGTAATCCTTCAAAAAGGGCATTTCTTTACATAAGTTAATTATACCAATTAGGAACATACCAATTCAACCATGTTTAAAAGGGAACCTAAGGAACGTTACCACTGGTGAGTAGGGATAAAGTGCACTGAGTTCCAAAGCCAGCAAAAATATAGGGTTTAGCAAAATATTAAAAAACTGGGGTGACCACACAGAAAAGGAAGATTTCCTACAGGTACAGTGCAATGTGGCCCTGTAATGCCATCTCTGAGCTCTGGTGACATTTATAAACCTTTGACTCTGTGGTTTGTGATATCACTAGAACCTCTACTCAACCACATTACACAGTTACAAATTATGTATGTTGCAAAGTGAACCCTTCATGGGTTGTCACCCTCAGTTTTTCAATTTTTTGGGACTCACCTACTTTTAATCATGAAATCAAACATTGGAACACTGCTGCCCAGTGCCTAACTCTGCTCTGTGCTCTGCGCCCTAAAACATGTCAAAATTTGATTAAAACTGATTGTCACATTTAAGTTTCCAAGAAGACCATGGTATATCGTGCATAAGTATAAACACGGCATGGAAATTTAAATACCACTTGTGTACTGCAGAGACTATTGTGCCATCCACTACGTTGACAGCAAAAATATGACTTCAGGCCTACCTTGTGTAGCATGACATCAGTAGTTGGATCTTGTTGTCCTGGACTGTCAAAATCACCATTTTGACAAGTAGGAAAAGCTGATTTTAAGCATTAAATAAACTACTCTTAAGCACACCGTGCTGCCCACAAGAGATGGCGCATAATATTTAAAAGTGGGACACGTATGACATTAGAAATGGCATGTTCTCCCAGGGACTAGGCCCAAAATCACACTGTCACTGGTCAAACCATAACTAGTACCATAGAGAAAGTCAAAGTATATGTTCATCTACTCATCTTGGATTTCAGCTTAGTCAAATTAGATCAATAGAAGCAAAACAAGATTACAACACCCAACATGCATTAGACTAAGATATGAATGTCTAGGGGTGGAAACAGTGTCTGTAATGACCTGGAGGGAGGTCCTCACCTGAGATTTACTGAAAAATACCATCATGTTTCAGATCTTAAGAAATCTTTACACTGGCTTCATGTTAGTGTCAGATTAAACTTTCAAATCTTGAATCTGTTATTTAAATATTTTAGGACTTATCTAGACTTCTCCCGGCTGGTAGATCATTACAGTCCTACAAAATATGTCATCTAGTTGCTCCCAGTACAAAATGCCCAACTCAGAGGGAAGTGCATTCCCACCATGTATTGGCAGATAGAGGCGGAAGGAAGAGCACAAATTACAAAATGCTCTTATTTTAAAGGAATGTCCATAAATTCAGTACAGTGTTGGGGTTACGTAATATATTTTACAGACGTTAATAAGACACTATTGTTTATATGTGGGTAAAGTGTTTTGCCAGATACAAAATTTACCTTTCGCATCGAGAACCTGTGTATTCTGGAGGGCACTCGTCACAGATAACTTCACCTCCCTCATCCAAGTGGCAAGTTGGGCTGAAGCTGAAAAAATAGATGAAGCTTGTCAGTTGCAAACCTAAATTTATAGAATTGTCTACAAATAATGGCTTTTAAATGGACTATTGTGAAAGTGCTTCTACCATAAAAAGCAGTGAACATCCAAGTAATTTTTAACAGTCAGAAAACTCTCAACCCAATAAACTGAAAATTCATTTTGAGTTATCATATTTCAAATGTTCCTATTACAATTTAAGTCCATCCTTGTTTAACAAGGCCTCCAGCTGAAGCTTCACTGGCTATTGACTTTTTTACTCACTTGTTGGATGCAATGTTTAGTGGACAAGCACAGGGCTGGCAGTCATCACGTGTTCCCTTGGAAGGAGTCCCATAGAAGCCTGGGGAGCACTGAGAACAGTGATGTCCGGTGGTGTTATGCTGACAATCCTGACATACAAAAACATTTATTTTAATGTTATCCAGAACAGAAAATGGTTTTCTGAAGTTGTTTGTAGAAAGCTGAATACTAATTCATGATACCATACTTCAACAGATTTGATCAGCACCATCATAGAAACTTAACCAATCACCAATCATATAAACTTAAAAGGAGCAAAGAATCTGACAATGGATCTGGTGAAAATAACCCAAGTTTTACTTCCAGTGACTTTTTAACTAAAAATACTTGTTGCCTAACTTATGAATATGTGCCAACCAGTCTACCAAGCAAGCATTATTATATTGATTCTCTTGCACAGACAACATTAGGACCTGTAAATGTTTTGGTTTGAGAGACATGGCTGGGAGGCTGATTGTAGAGCAGGAGTCATGGGGAGGTATAGGCAAAATGTACAAGACACAATGGGTTGGATGGTAAAAGGTTTCCATGCATGGCTATATTGTGAACCAACTGTTTGAACAAAACGAAAAATCTATGGCAGTCTGTGACAGACAAGCTTTTAGGGTAGATCTGGTGTTACATGAACACCGACATTTATTCAAAGGAAGAAGAAAATAATCATGACAGCTAGCTAAGCAGATGGAAACTTTAATATGTGTATCAATATTTAAGAGGGTTATATCAAGGATGTTGTTCTTATTGGTGAAGTCAATGGCACCAGGATAGTTGTGGGTATCTTTATATAATGGAGAGGTATTAATAAAAAATTGTATTCATAAGAAACCATCTTAGTGAATGAGGCTGTAATTAAGTGGTACTTTTGTACCGTGCAGTTAAGGTGGACTTGTTGAGTGAGCAAGCACAGCCCCATATCGTGTGTGCTACCTGCTTCACTGATCAATAGTTAAAAATACAGTTTTTCCCCTGTTTAGGTACCATTAGGGCTTGGGCAATATAGATATCATACATAGGGATAGCCATAATGTAATGCCTAACTTCTTATGGTGCTAACGACTGAACTTGCTTCTGGAATTGGAATATATTTACCAATTATTCTACATTGTTTTTGCAGTATAATATGCATGATCAATAATTACATAACCTAAAAACGTAAACACACAATTCTTTTAGATATTTTAGTATTCACTATATGATAATGCACATTTACCAAAGGTGAGTTCAATCCTACACATTATACGGAGCCCAACAGACATATAATTTAGAAAAGGGGACCAAGTTAAAAAATGTGTATTTGGTTCAAATATCTAATAATAATTATATTATTAATGATATTTTTGATAGTCAAGTAATACAAATAAATACAAATAAATACAAGGACCCCTTTCTATTGGGACCTATGTATTGTCAGTAGTTCGCTACAGTTGAAGGCGTGAGGACGCAATTTCTTGTGCACCTGTTGTCAAAGTTGAGGGTTCCTCAGGGAAGATGAACACTCCAGTTAAAGGTGTGCTGCACCAGACAGAGTCAAAAATATATTGATGCATGCAAGCATTTTCTGCACAGGCAAAATGCTTCAAAATGAGTCCTGCTTGTCGTGTCACTGGAGCACAGCTACCAGACCAATCCACTTCTTGTATAGAGAACCTCATGATGACCACACTGTTTTCAGTAAAGGTGCAGCTTTAAATTGGAGAACATTTTGTTCCAAATTAAGAAAAACATCTATTCTGTGTATCCAAGCGCCTGTGACACAACTTTGATATAAGCAAGTACTGCTTCTAGTGGAGGAATATGATTTATAATTTAAAAAAAAACAATTTGTACTTTAAGTAAAACACTTCTAACTCACTTTCACAAATCTTCATTATGTTTAAGAAAAACTATTTAGCACAATTCTCCTACACTGAAGTCACACAATCTCCCAGGCTTTGTACTTTCTTATGGTTTTGGGTGTCTTATATTGTATTATTACTTATGAAAAGTACATCCTTGTCCCCATTTGTCATTTAATTATTCAGTTACCTATACTTCAGTAATCTCACAGTTGCCCAATGCCTTTTTGTAATGCATGTGCAAAAATAAATAAATTAAATTCGGACTTACAAAGCACATGCCATTAGTATCACATTCAGTCGCATGGCCGTTGCATTCACATGGTTGGCATATACCTCCAAACAGGATTCCATCCACACGATAATATCCGGAAATACAAGACTGGAAGATAAAAAAAATAGCTTTAAAATACATCAAAATGCTAGGTTTCGCCATGACCACATTGGCCATCCAGATTCATGATCTAGAGGACATGTTATCATGTTATAACGTGGTGTCTTGACCCTCTTGAAATTATGTTACTGCATGGAAAGGTGTCAGTGTTCATTAGGGCTGTAGAAAGCCCAGACAGCAGCAGCTGTCATTTGTGATTACATAATGACAGCTTTTACGTCCCGTAAAGTAGTCAGTGTCCTGTATCCGGAATACCCAGCTCTGCAACAATCTTGGAGCGGTGCATGATAGCACCATCAGCCCTAAGGTTAGTATCTCCAACATGCTGCTGTGCAACTCTGAACTGTGGAACCACAAAGGCACCACCTACTTACTACCTGTTGTCCCTGTTGTTCTTGATCCTGTACATTATAAAGTGGTTTTAGGATGAGCAATAGGGAGAATCCCCAGCCAACACTGGACTAGTTCATCAAGGTCTTGCTGCACCTTAAGCATCCGCGTACATGACTTCTCAATATGCATCTTGCAGCCAGGAGGAAGTACTGAGGCAATGAGTAGCATTTCAAACTCACTAGGCACTAAATTTATGTTTTGAGAGGTATTTAGAAAATGCACTCATGGCCGCAACAGTAGCATTTTAAATCAAATCCACTAATTACACTCTTTCAATACCATGCTAAATAAACTGCTTACCATGCTGTGTGTTGCAAGTGCATTCGTATCAACTGCTCTCCCATTTACAGCAGTCACTGAGACTCAGAAGATTCGTTTTTTGTTACAATAATATTAAATATTTAAAGCTGTTCAACAAGAGAGAGCAGTAGAGAAATGTCCCTTTTCAGCACACCACAAGGGTCTAGGAAATCAAGAAACAAGATTCGGCCACCAGGGTTTATTTTTTAAACAAGAACAAAGTTTTTTATTTTGAAATCGTTGAATGCATTTTTCCTTAGGAGTTAATTGTAACTGTAATCCAACAATTTAAAACGGATGATATTACCTCACAGGACGTGCCGGTGTAACCAGGAGGACATTCACAATTTTCCACAGTCGCAGCAGGTAAAAGATCAATCACATTTGGGCGTGCAGTGTCCAGTGAGACGGAGCTTAACCTGCAAGGGGAGGAATTTGCATTGAGTTTTTAAAAGGGTCAAACAGAAACCCAAGAGTATGCAGGAAGATAGACAGATGAGCATTTCTGATTAAATGAGCACAGATTCACTCGCGTCTAGGTTCAAAATATTATCATCATTCAGAGTTTGTAAAAGTCAGCAGTAGACATTAAATCGAAGGCAGTACATTTTTGCTGGATGTAAAATAACGTAAAACAGCCCTAATGTTTGCCTATTTTTGTTAACATAATACTTATTATAAATGAGCTTTTTAAAAAACCTAATTCATATCACATGAAGGCATTTTCTTTAAGAAAACAATCCTAAAAGTTACCTATACAGCTGCCAGCCAGGAGTTTCATCAGAAAAAAACGAATATAGGAGGTGTTCAAACTGGTTTCAAGCAAAAGTGCACAATAATATCATTTTTTAACCCGCGTCACTTAAAGGCTGCTCTCTCCCATGTAAAAAAAATCCTCTGTCTCAGCTGGTAAACATAATTTGCCTATTGTTTTACAGTGCTTTTAAATGCTTTGGATTTAGTTCTGCAAGTTAAGCATGTGAACTCCATGACGTGGCATATGTGCTATGACAATATTAACAGTTCTATTATCAATTAGCATCAATTGAGCAGGGTCACAACCCCAAAACAAAGAACTGGTAACAGTAAGAAGCAGCAGTAGCCCTGTGGAGCAATACAACACATCTTTCAACTGGTGGGTCTCTTATACACAATTAATTTGGAGAAATATTATTGCAATCACTCAAAGACAGTTTTTGGTAAATATTTTCAGTTCCTTTGATTTGGTCCAGCAAGTGTAACTGTCTCTTGACCTAATTCAAATCATCACATTGTGATTTCCTTTTTGTGATGTATTTTCATCTTATTTTCTTCTGGAGTACCTGTACCATATTTAGTTGAAAAGGTACTGGGCTTGCTGAGCACTATTGAATTAAAATTGCTGGCCTGTTGACATTGCACTTAAAGTTTATGGACAGAAATAAAACCTATGATGATATTCTGCTTGATCTATTATTAAATATTTTATGAAGGCACTGGAGACAGAATATAGATAACGAATAGTTTCTTACCTGTCGGTGTAGTTTTGCAGCTTGAAGACTTTCTGGATTCACTATGCTGTGCATGTAATGTATTGCCACATTCCTTTCGGTTTTCCTCCCTGTGAGGTCTATCCTCTTGCTCTCCTTGTCTGGAGGCGGTCCGGAGTTTGTGGGAACGTTGGCCCTCTTCCTGGCTGTTGCTGTTATGATGGAATCAGCCGGTACAGATCCCTGGATGTATGGTGGGTCTTTGGAAGAGTGTTTGTATTTTTTCTCAGCCCTGGGGGTGACAGATCTGCAGGTAAAAGGCTCCTTGAAAGCTTCCCTGCCTTGGTCTAGCACACTAGGGAGCATAGGAAGGAATTGGCTCCTAGTTTGTGTTGGCAGCAGTGTTTCCAGGAGAAAACAGGCTTTTGGCTTTTCCTCCTCCATTTCCACTCTGTAGGTGGCAGCTGCGTTCCTGACGAACATGTTGTAAATTCCTATGTCGTCCGGCGGCGAAGGCCTCGACGGATACGTTTCCACGGCCTCCTCCGGGTTTTCGGCGTCGAGATCCTGCCATTCCAGGTCTTGAGCCTCCGAGGGTGTCGAGCCGAAGTGCGATTGCTGGTGATCATCACCCTCTGTATAATAGAACAGGCCCTCTTCGTCCTGTTGCTCCGATGGTTCGGGAGTTTTGGGCGGCTCGGTGCTGTCGAACTCCTCTTGTGCCTCTGCTTCGACGACCGTTGAGGGCTTCGAAGGGATGGAGTATCTACTCATCCGTTCGTCGAAGTCCTTCTTCCTTTGGAGGATACTGGCCATTTCGGCCTCGAGCCTCTTCTTCTTCCTCTCCATGTCTGCCGATTCTTCGGCGTCGAGAGTTTCGGCTGTTCTCTTCGAGGTCGCTGACGTGGACGTCAAAGTTGCCTTTTGCTCTTTCGCTTTCGGTGTCGGGTGCGGCTTCTGGGAACCGTGCTTCGACGAGCTTGGTGCATCTAGAGCTTTCGCCGACCGGGAGTCCTTCTCGAAGGATCCGCTGGGCTGTTTGTCCGTGGACGCATCTGCGGTCGTCGAGTGCTTCGACGCCGGTGCTCCTTTCGTGGACTTTGGCTCAGACTTTCGAGAGTCTGTCGGGGTTTTCGGGGTCGACGTCTCTTACCTCCTTCCTCGACGTGTTATCGGTCTCTACGACCGTGCAGTCCTCTGGTCCCTCGGCGACGTTGTCCTCTTCCCCACTGGAGAGGCCCAGGTCCCGCAGCGAGGGGGGTGGCCCTTGGCCCTGCATGTTGTAGTTTGCTCTCCTCTGTCTTTCCCTGACCCTGAGGGTCTTGGTGGCGAATGCCGAGCAGGCGTTGCAGTCGGCGCTTTGATGGTCGATTGGCAAGCAGAGGTTGCAAACTGGATGCTGGTCTTTCTGCGCGAACTTGTGGTGGCAGTTACGACAGAATTTGAATGGTGTCTTGTCCATTCCAGCGCTCAGGGAGCCCCCTGTGTGCGCATTCTCCGTTGGACGTCGAAGTTTCTTCTATTTCTCACCGACTTCGTCGTCCCGGTAGTATGTTCTTTATCTTCTGATGAAGATCTCCAATTTTTCTCGGTTCTTTCTGCTTTTTCTTACTTCTTCTCTCCTTTTCCAACTCTGGAGCTTCTCACGACGATCCAGACCCAACGGCGGAAAAAAGAATCTGAAGATGGCGCCCAATGGTGGGAGCTTCCGGAGGAAGCGCGCCGACGTCACGGGAGGACACCAAATGGTGGGGCGTCGACGCCCACCTGGGCTACACCGAAAAAAAAGAGAAAAGAGACTACGATTCCGGACCCAACCACTAGACCGCGGAATAATGCACAGCATAGTGAATCCAGAAAGATTCACGCTGCAAAACTTATTGTTATTGCAGCATTGGATTCTTGCTGCAGGTCTGCCTTTAGAATTTTACAATATAGAAGTCGGATATTTGGAAAGCTCACAATCTCACGTTTGCGGCTGTTCACAAAATGACAATGCAAATCACATTTTGATCTTCCCACTCCGCACCCCGTGTGTGGACTTAAGATTCAGCAATTTTTTTGCCATACAATTACACAGTAGCAAAGTGCATTTGTGCCTAAAATGTATCCTTCTGTACATTTCTAGGGTGTAAATCCAGCCATTTCTTTGTGCAAACTTCCTTTACGGACAAAAATATATTTGTGAATTATGCCCTCAGTTCAAATTAATGAGTGATGGTGCAAATCTGAATATGCATTTAGGGTTAATCAGTGATGGCTCACCATGCATAATGATGATACTAGTAATTCTTGACATGGGACATTCTTGGCACAGTGGTGCCCACTCTACATAATACTTGCAAATAAGCAGAAATTCTTGACATATAATTGGACCAATGGCGCCCACCCTTGGAATAAAGCTTGCACTGTACTGGTATATTGGCAATTCTTGGCATTTTCATAAGACTGTTAATAATGCTGTCAGAAACTTCAGCCTGTTTCATTCATGTACCCTGCTTGCATTCACTAGTGCACTCAATCAGTTCATTCACACATTCAATAATTCATACAACCATACACAAATGGACCCAGTTATTGTACCATTCATCCACCTATGAACTCACTCCTTCCAAACATATCAATCCACTGTCACTTATTCATCCATCCATGTGTTCAGTCATACATAAAACCGATGTCCTAGGGCCACCACAACCAGCCCAAAAGATATGGCATCAATTTCAGCCCCACAGAGCATTAAGGTGCACTCCCCCGAGGGAGCGTGAATATAAGATGAGCAGCTCTGGCCACATTCCTCAACTTTCATATGTCCTCGCGCCACACGGCTTCTTCAGTTTTCTTTCCTTTTATTTATTTCTTTGGGGAACCCTGTCACAACGGGCACGCTGCATGGCTCTTTTTGTTGAGGGTAGCATGGGAGTTCAACCCAGTTGCCCCAGCTGTCTCCTCGCTGATCAGCATTCTGCTGTGCCGGCGCGGGAGCAGGCAGCGCTCTTATCCCCTACCTTCTCTTGCAGGCATGGTGTCTTCTTTGTGGTGACTGCCCCGTTCCCCGGACACAGGGAGGTGGGATGGGCCCACCACAGTTTTGGGGGCACAATGGCATTCTCTCAGTAACCCTGTTCCTCAGGGCCCAGAGGTTGGGTTTTGGCTCCCACTTCTATTCGTGGGGGAGAAGGGGGGGCACGATCGCACTCCTCGGTTTTATTGGTGGTGGGGGCCTGGAGCTGGGGTCCAGGGCTTCTGTCCGAATACATAAACTGTCACTGATCCCCTCCCCAGGCCTTCAGAGCTCTGAGGAGGTGGCCCAATGCACACCCCCTCCCAGGGTTTTAAAATAATAATAATCCTTGCATCAACCCTCGTGCCATGGCCTACCCCGGGGGGTTCTTGCACTTCTACAGCAGAGCTTCCCATGCACTGTTGGCTTGGGGGTCAAAGATCAAATCTATCTCCCTTCAATATTTTGGGCCCTGTTGGGCCATTCTGCATGCTCTTGGGCCCATTTTGCTCTGGATAGTGAGGCCAAGCCACCTGGCCTCCCGGCCTCTAAGTTGGAGCATTTTGCAGGGAGCTGGTGTCACTGACTCCCTGCACCAGTCTTTCTTCTTTTTCTGTCCTCTGGAGCTTCTCTCCTCTAGTGTGGGTGCAGAATTCCAAATTTTGCCCCAACTGACCAGTTTGGGGTGTTAGGGACAAGCTTCCATGGTTCTGAAGAGAGACCCATTGGTATTGGGGTCAACTCTAGGCAAAGTCCTTAGTTCAAGAGGGCATCTGGGGTTTCTCCTTCCAGTTGTCCATGGCTGCTGCCGTCCAGTCCCTGTGTCCCCATTGAGCAAGGGATTTTAAGTGGGGGTGGTAAGTTCTAGAAGCCAGGCACCCCGACCAATCCTAGGGTGCCACATCAACCCTCCACCCCTGTCCCAACCCTCCTGCACAGCATGCTGGGACAATTCAAGGTGACACCA
Source organism: Calotriton arnoldi (assembly GCA_963921515.1). Classification (NCBI taxonomy): domain Eukaryota; kingdom Metazoa; phylum Chordata; class Amphibia; order Caudata; family Salamandridae; genus Calotriton; species Calotriton arnoldi. The sequence goes on along the minus strand of CAWUFW010000770.1, from coordinate 1,886,112 downwards.
TCCAGGAGTCACTGGTCACAACTCCTCTGGGCTCTCAGCTCAGCTCCTCACTGACATCACTGCCAGGGCCTTTGCCACCAAAGCTTCAAAGAGGCGCCCCTCCTGTGTTGGCTCCAGTGGTCTGGGCTCCCTCCTTTGTTCAGTGGGCCTGGGCTGTTCCAACCCTGGTACAGTGTGAAAGCTATTTAACAGATGTAGATATTCTTTCCCACCCCTTCTTCCTCAAGTGCTGAGTAAAGCATTTTTAATTGCTCCCTTTATGTGAGGAAGCCGTTGTTCCTTCTGCTGGAGAGCAATGTAATTAACTTGGCCCACTAGGGTGACAAAATGCCTGGGCTGAGCCAGAGAAATATGACAATTCTGGATCACCCATAAAGTATATATATAATTGTTTGGGAATAGTATAATCCATCTTGGCGCACGTGTCACCCTATTTTGATATCTTGATGGACTCTGTAGGCCAAATGGAAGCAAAACTGCACTCTAAGGCAGAGTTCCCCCTATGTATATAATAAAGTGTCACTGCAGACAAACAGTAAATCACACTGACTTTCCCTATGAGTGTCCACTAATATTATAAGGTCTACCCCAGGCCAATATCTTAATTACAGAGTCCCCTCTGCGCTAGCCTACCTGTGTGCAGTACAGGGCTGCGACCAACGGTAGTCTCACACATGCAGCCCTCAAACATGTGCACACACATGTGCACCCATAATCACGTGTAACCAGTCAAGTGCCCCTTACCCTTGCTGCGTCACAGTGGCCTTATCTAAAAAGGTGGACACCAGTAGTAAACACAGGCAGACCGTTTACCGGGTGATTACCATGGGTGAGACACCAGTGGTGGGGCTCTCCCACAGTAAAAAGTCCAAAACCAAGTAATCCAGAAGCAAAAAATCTAGGTGGATTAAATGGGCAGAACTCATTTTGTTACATATCCTCTGACAGATCTTCACAATCAACAGTGGGCCAATGTCACTGAAACCATATATATATACCGTGTAGTAGGACACAGTTGTTATTCCAACTAAATATGTAAGTTCTAAAAATGGAGGAAAACTTTACAGTTCTGAAGTTCTTGATTTCCAATTGGAGACAGAAATACTGTAACTGCTAAATCTTGTATATGTAATGAACATTAAAAGGTCTAACAGGCACATGAATTAAATGAAAATAAAACCCACAGATTTGAATTCATCGACACGGTCCTCACTTCGCTACCCTTACCTGAAGACAGCGTTCTGCGCAGTGCTGTAACTTGCACGGATCTGGAGACTATTCACATTTGCCAAAACAGTCATTAGGAGGTCCCGGTCTACTGGTCTTTTTGTATAGAAATCTACAAAGTTCTCGGGCACAATTTCCACTCCAGCACCATGTTCTTCGAATGGCTGTAAAAGCAGTCCATCAGACCGTGTGCTTAATGAACGTCCATTTCCCTAAAACAGAACAGAAACAAGTGTTCGTGGAGATAGAGAATTAATGATTTTGGTAATTATTTTTGTTAAGGTTGTGTTTTGTACAATTAGGTAATCTGCAAAGCTGTCAGTATAGTCTTTCTTCTGTTTTTGTTGTAGAAGGCTCTAAGAAAAGAGTCCGTCTTGACCATATATTTCTTTCTAAGAGTCCCTGTGAAGCCATTTTTCTAGTGATTCATTTCATTTCATTTTAATGTGGTCATCTGTATTAGTCTTATTTTTGTTCTTCCATGATTAATTACAGCTGACAGAAGTCAAGTGGGTGTGCCTGGGGTGAGAAGCAAAATGTCCAACCCTGAATGATGAAACTTCCATTTCACAAAAGATGCAGGATTAAGGCAAGTATGATAAATGACTAGCAGAAAATACAGCATAGGTGTGAATGAAAGGAAGAGAACCCGAAGGGTAGAGAAAGAGAAAGCAAGACAGAAATAGAGAGAGAATATTGGACTGCGGAGAAGTAAAAAAGAAGATGAGACGCTGTTATGTGATACAAAGGTGTGTCACATGTCACATATGGCATATGCAAAGTCTTGTTACTTTTAGCATACAAAGCGCCTACACATGCTGCATCTTCTTAACACCAGAGAATTTGAATTTGTAGGGGGGAAAGGTTTCATGCTCCGTGATGATGATAGTGACTAGAAGGAGTACACGATGCACAGGAGGGGCATAAAAAGCATGATTCTCCATATTAATTTATTTTGTTGAATCTCCTGCTGATTTATTGTGTTGTACATCAAACAGAAATGCTTAATATTAAAAATAAATAGAAGTGTCAGGCAAGAAAATCTCAATAACATATTCAACTTGCAAATGGTGGAATCAAAGCAGGCCTCACAGGCCACCAACAGGTTAACATTGTCTGGTTCTGGGAACCTGGGCTTCCAGGTCCAAGTGGCTCCAGAGACGGCTGATTTCTAAGAGGTGACCACCATGTGGCTTCAAGCAGCTTGACCTTGCAGTGATCTTCCCAGTAATGGGGCAACTACTCTTCTCAAGGAGGGAAGATCATCTTCTTCTAGCCAGTCACAGGCACAAAATGGGCCCAGTTCTAGGGCATATTCCAAGACCTTAGACGAAGGCAGTAAGAGTCAGTATCTGGTAAAGTCTCTCTGGGCTGGTGACTAGAGTATCTTTGATGTCCTGACAAAGCATGGGATAAGCACTCAAAGAGGCCGGAATCTATCCTAATTTAGGAGCACTGTAATGGTGCCAAAGTCAACTAAAGGACAGGATATATTTCCATTTTGAAATCGTCCTCCTCACACAAAAAAGTGCATGGTCCAAACCAGTCAGGGTTGGAACAAGACAGTCTTAGCCATCTACCCTTGGCTGCTGGCTACACACTGTTTAAGATAACTAATGTGGAAAAGTGGGCTTGTAGTAGAGTGGGGGGAAACTAGATTGGCAGGGGGGTAGATTTGTGTTGCCAACAGACCACCAGTTAACTACAGTGCAGACAGGATCAAAGGACATGCAATTTGTCAGAACGACAGAGAACAAAGGCATTCTAAGCCACCATATTGTGCAGACATATGTTGCATTTTCTCTAGGGACACCAGTACATTATTCACTCTGCCCACAGTCTCAATGTCTTAAGCACAAGACACACACAGCACAACAAACTGCATACCAGGCATACTCTAGAGATCTAAAGAAGGCAAGGACCCCAGTTATTGCTGATTGCTCAGATGTTCATACTAAGAAAACAGGTAGACAGGCTTCCTAGGAGAGGTACAATGGAGCACTCACCCCTATTAGAAGGGGGAGCTTACCACCCTCGACTATTGGTGGTAATACTATTTGGGCTATCCTTTAAAGGAGAGAGACTAGGCTCCAACGGTGACTGTGATGCAAAATCATAGTGCACCTCAAGTAGACAAAGTGAATGGGAGTTTGTTGAGGGGAACACATAAGGCAGGTCAGAATAAGTAGCCAGGAATGGTGGCTCATCTTGTTTGAGCAATTATAGGACTACTGCCTCGCTCATGAGATAAATGCTGTGCTCTAGGTGCAGTATAGAGATTACGAGGCTGACTCAGTGTTTCATCTTTCTGAGATCGACACAATGAGCGCCATTAAGTTGGATAATGGTAACATTGACTATTTTCAGCTTTATATATATCTTATACATATCTTGTTTTGTGTCAACAATACAAGTAACACGAGTACAGATAAAATAATTACCTGAATGATTACATCAATGTCAGACAGCAAATCGGTATCCGTAGAGTCCACTGGAGTGTCATAAGACACTGTGTATTTCAAGAAGCCACCATAGGCTGTTAACTGAAATGACATTAAAAGATAAAAACAGATGTGGTAAGAGAGATGTTTGTCATACATAAATTAGAGATGGCCAGATAAACAGTTTGCATTTTCTAATTCAGTACTTTCAGGGGCACATAACTAGTGTCAGAAACCTGCTTCCAGGGGTTTTTAGTAGCCCGTTGTCATGCTCTATACATTGAATTAAATGTTGTCTAATAAAAACTTTCACGCTACCCTGTGTATTCCTTTCTACATAATTTTATCCCTGAAGCTCTATGGTCATCCACTGATTCTCAGCTTGAATCTCGGTAGTAGTGTGGATTATTGCGCTGATTTTAGAGGGTGACCAATAATGGGTTTCCGATCCAACGACGCTGCATACACGATTGTTACCTATTGAAGATGTAAGGCTGGTACGAGGCAATACAATACATCCAACGGCTTTGAAGTTCTTGACGGTATAGAGAATTGAGAATAAATAGGTTGATATTGTGCACACTTAGGGCCTGATTTAGAGTTTGAGGGAGAGGGTATTGTTTCAATGGTGATGGAGTACCATTGCTGCCAAAATGAAGTTCTGCCCACCTCATTTAGTCGGGCAGAAAGTATGTCAGCAATGGAGACAACTCCATATTCAACTATTAAAATACCCCTCCGATAGGCTGATGAAGAAAGGATCATTAGATGTTTGGACATTTGTCTGCGTGACCTATTTAGAGTGGGAAGACAAATGGTCAGTTTTTACTTTTGCAAATCGACGTCCAAAACATGGCGGTAAGTGAAAGTAGAAACATTTCAATGACTCCCCACGTCATGGGTGAAAACTCCCATGGTGAGGGGGGCACTGATCTTTTTTATTTTCAAAAATCCTGCTTTGAGATTTTGTTTTTGAATCAGAAAAGGATATTGAGAGTGTGCTGCACAGCACCATCATGTTGACTGAGCTTATGGCATACTTTCAATGCGCTCACAAGAACCGTGGTGACAGTGGTTCCCTCCAACTTAAGAGATGTCTGCTGGGGTGGCGGGCATCTCTGAATCTGGAGTACTTCATCAGAGCAACGGAGTATTTTACTCTTTCATCCTGACAGAATAAAATCCGTACTCCAAATTTTAAATCAGCCCCAAAGTTATTAAACCCTTGGTTAGCACACACTTAATGTCAGTAAAATGATTAGAGTATATGAAATACTGCATCAAGTGATGTTAAGTGCTCCCGACAAGTGTATTTGGAATATTGAACAAATACGACACAATCTGGAATGAGTTAGAGATAGGCAGCTCCCCAATGGCACACTGATATGCTTTACTAGTGTTCCTAAATTGAAAACATGAAACAGAACTATCCTCTTTTGGACAATGGAAGATTTAAACACTGCAGGAAAATAATTTTTGGCATTTTCTTTGAGCCATTGTTCTCAAAACATTTCAAGTTACCTGACTAAGAACAGAAGAATGGATCTCTCTATACGTGGCATCACAACAAAGAATCACTGAAGAACAATAAACAATAAATCCCAAAAAGAGACAATTCACACCGACAATGGTTTCATGATAAATACAAGAAAATGTATCTATAGGTATGAGATGCTAGCTAGTTCTGATGATATGTGTGTTTTTAACCACCCTGTATCTTCAGTGCAATATAATCTTAGCTACTTGAGTTACACAATTTTGCAGCTGCAGCAGAATCTGTGTAAATAAGAAGTCCCTACATGTGCCAACGAATTCATCATCTACTGCATACTTACACCACATGCAAAATGGATAGTAAATGTACTTCATGGCACACAACAAAAAAAGAAGCTTGTGTACCTTTCACATGATCTAATCGACCTCTCCTGCAACACTTGTCTTCAGCAGGTGTGATGCTATGAGTGTGGTCAGTCTGACAAGCACTTGACACCTGCACAGCAGCTGACCACAGCAGGACTGTCCCAGGGCACAGTATCCATGGTTCATGCTTGGCTGCCATTGGCTCTGATTCTTTAAGTCTTCACAGCCATTGCTACACTGTACAGGGCTATACTAGAGCAGCATGCTCCAGAGGTGGTTTGTTGCTTCTGCTCCCACACTTAAGCCACTGCTTATGGGCTGAGGCTTGGCAGGTCTGAAATCAAGAGACTTAGTAAAACTGATTGAGCCACTGAAAATACATCAGCTAGAGTAACTTTGTGTAGGCTAGAAGTCCCTTACAGGGCTAGGAGTTTGCCTTGATGATAGCGGGGTTGGGGATTGATTGGAGGAGATACTATTTCAGCTCTGTCCATTGATGCTTGTTTAGTGCTGCCTTCACCTCCAACAACACATGACCCTAGTCTTGCAAATACTTCACTGCCTATCTGCAGTTAAACGTTCAATTCTCTTAAAACTTTGCATCATCAACAGAGCCTCCCAAAGAAATGGACCACTACATCTACAAATTACATTCAAACAATACAAGCAAACTAGGAAACTGTGCTCCAGGCTTGAACCACAGATCGTCATACCACCTTGTGATACAAAATCCATAGGAGGCTCCAATTTGTTGATACAAGCCGCCAAGCTCTCAAACTCAATGGCCACCAAGATTCGGAGCATCCAGGGGCATTTTGTTTTAACCCAGGAGCAAGTAAAATTCAGAAGGGAAGTGAAAACCTGGTTGTTCCCATGGTATTTAAAGCAACAGTTGACCATGGACTGGAACTCAAAACGATGATCTTTCTACCAAAATAAGCACAGTCAAGAGCTCTTGAAAAGCATAGACCAGCCCGCCATACCAAGAGGACAGACACAGGCATTCAGCCCAAATTTGGGGGCTCTACCCAGCATAATTTTGCAATGACTCTAAAATAAGGGTGGGAATAAAATAACTATTCCTCTCTAATCAACACTAGCTGCCACTCTTCACTGGAAGCCTGTAACTAGCTTGATGACAAATTCTCCACAATTCTCACAGACATATTAAGCTATGTCTACCCCCTCCTTACACGTCTAACTAACCACAAGACAGAGGGCAGTTCATCTAGTCTTGATGATGGTCCTCCAATAATCAATTTGATATAATTCATGTCACTGTATCATATCATATATCAAATCAGTACCATGTCCCTAATCGTCACTAGGACAGGCATATAATGTATGAAAAGACATATGGAACCTTGCTGGCAACTGGACGGTCACATAAAGGCTAGTCCAGCACACTTAAAAAACATTCAATGTAGGCCTGCCGGGACCAAAGAGATTTGGCACAGATTATTGGTCAATGGAGGACTTTAACATAGTCCACCCTGCAAGTTCTGAATAATCACACACTCTGAGCATTTATATCCTATTATGACAAAAGGGTTGACAATAATGCAGTACATGTTGAAAAATCTCTTTAACTGACATCTCATAATGACAATATATAAAGGAAGACTGTAATGCTGTCTATCCTGGTAGATCTTTGATTCCCCGTCGCTCTTTATCCATGCCTGTTACGGCTTGCTGATCCATAAGATCACACAGTGGACAACCTCCTGCCTCAGCCAGCATGAGAAATCTGATCGAGAACATAAAAGATAAACTAAAAACATAATAATGAGACCTGCATAGTTACTCAGAGCAGTCAGAACAACACATTTTAAAAATGTGTATGTCTCTTACACTTCCTCATTCACCACACTGCTAAGAGCTGTGTCCCATTACAGGATAACCCCACCTCAGTGGTCATTATGCAAGACATGGAAACATTTCCTACACAGGTTTAAAGCAAAGAGAAAACTCTTTCAACCACTCACCCACATACCTGCATGTACAAGGCTTTAGCATCCCACATACGGATAGTAAGAGCTATAAAGAAAACTATAACATAATACAATAGAATATTAATTGCACAACTTGGTCCTTAAAGAGCTGCTCATCACACTACAGGTTCCATCAAAAATGTTACTAATGCTCAAGTAATGATTGAGAAATGTAAATTGAACCTGAGTGCCAAAAGGTATTCTAAATGTGTATATTCAAAAATCTAATCAGTATCTGCAGAAATATATGACTGAAGATTGAAATGAAAATAAAATTTATAAAGCACAACTAATACCTGAGGGTGTCTAGGTGCTGAGAGAGCTCAGAGAGGTGAACTGCAGTAAAGGGAAAAGAGAGTGGGACTATTGGTTAAAAAGCCAGGTTTACTTTTCTAAAAGCTAGCAGATCCATTTTCTTTTTAATTCCAGGGGAGAGAATTCCAGAGTCTGGTTGTGTCCACAATAAAGTTTCTGCCGACCCAGCCAGTTTTTTTGTATTTAGGCACTATAAGGTTATGTGCTGAGGCAGACCGAAGTGGTCTGGGTGGGATATACCATTGAAAGCTGTGCTTAAGGTACTCCGAGTCAATGCCATGGAGTGCATTAAAGGCAATGCACAAGACTTTGAAATGAATGCGCTTCTTGACTGAAAGCTAGTGCAGGAGTCTGAGCGCATAAGAGACAGATTTGTATTTAGGAGCGCCTAAAAGCAAGTGTGCAGCTGCATTTTGTACAATCTGGATTCTGATCATGCACTTTTTCCTGATATTGATGAATAACGCATTACAATAGTCAACCTTTGATAGTACAAGGGCTGAAGTCACGTTTTTTTGTAGATTGGGAGGAATAAAGGGAGAGATCTTTCTGAGAAGTTTTAGCATGCAAAAAGAGGCAGAAGTGATGGTGTTGATGTGGCCCTCAAAGGAGAGTTTGCTGTCATATACTACACCCAGGTTCCTCACCTTGCAAACGGTGGTAGGAAGAGTGCCAAGTTCCTGCGACCACCAGGTTGGGGTCCAAAAGGAAACATTCTTCCCAAAAAGTAAGACCTCAGTTTTACTGGAGTTGAGCTTTAAGCAGTTTCCCGAACAGGAGCAAGCAATCATGGAAATGCGTGGCAGTATCAGTGGGGTCACTAGCCAAAGATATAACAATTTGGGTATCATCGGCGTAGCACAGTACCAAGAACCCAAAAGACTGAATCAGTTTAGCAACACAAATATTAAAGCGAGTAGTGGTCAACGATGAACACTGGGAAACGCTACAAAGTAGTGTAAAGGTGGGTAGACATAGCCATTTGAAAAACTCACATAGCCAGTAGATTTTAGTGACTTTCACAATGTTAAATATCTACTCAATTCTTAGGTGCAGCTATACAATGCTTACATTTCCAGCAAAAAGCCTTTTGTAGCTGGAATCAGCCCAAAGATCTCTACCTTTAAAGTGTCTCTTGGTGAGACATTCAATAAAAATACAATTGTGCTAAAGGTTCTCATAAATATAAATATTATATATATTACCTACTGGCGGTTGCCAGTCCAGTTGATAGTTATAGTTAGGACCATGTTTCCAAAGAAAAAGCATTTTTTGGCTTGCCTATATCTTCGCCGTTGTTTGACAATGAGTCTTGTTGTGCATGGAAAGTTTTGGGGTGAACCGTCAAGCGGGGGCTGAGAAAAAGTGGGGGGGGGGTGCAAAAAAAGTCAGAACCGTTGAACAGAATTACACCGAATTTGGCAGGCAGGTAGATTTGGTTACTCAGATCACTCTTTCACTTATTTAGTAGTTGTTGAGAAATTTAAGGAAATCCAAATTTGTATATCTGCGATCGTGGCTAATTCGGGAATATTAACAAGCTCGTGCAGAGAACTGCAGAGCTCTGATTGGCTGCCAACACTACAGCCAGGAAGTGTTGCCAGCCATTTTAGGACTCGGCTGAAAAAAAACATTAAAAAAAGGAAAGGGGGAAGGGTAGGGATACCCTGACTCCCAAGCCTTGGTCTTGGGGTCACAGAGGGACCCCAACAGGGCAAAAAAAGCATTTTTTTTATTTTTGCTGCAAATTTGTAAAATTTGCAGCAAAAATGGGAAACAAAACATGCGTGGTCACTGCGCTTGTCTATACTAAAGCCCCCGGGTGGACCAGGTCTGGGGGCATGTGCACACATTCGAAAATAAAAGAAGGGGGTGCATGGGGCCCCCCTTCTAGGGCGTTTTTTTGCCCTGGGGACCACCACCTCCTCGGCGCTTATGTATAAATTATTGCAGGGGACCGCGGGGACTCCCAAGGCCCAGGGTTCCACCAACTCCCCAGGGTTATAAATAAAAAGATTAGGGAGGGCAGTGCAGACCACCCTGAGCCACGGGGGCCACCACCTCCTTGGGCATATGTTAATATGGAGAGGGGGCAATGCGGATACCCACCCGTGCCCCGGGGATCACCACTTCTCCGGGGTATTTTTTTCATAGAAGGAGGGGGCCGTGCGGCCCCATCTTCTGGGCCGTTCTCAGCCCCGGAGACCACCACCTCCTCGGGCGGCTGAGCAAACAGAAGGAGGGGGCCACGCGGCAGCCCTCCTGTAGCCATATATGGTACTGGGGACTGCCACTCCCCAGGGCCAGCTCCTGCTATGTCCCGGGGGACATAGCTTTTTGCTTTTGTTTGGCGGGAGCTGACAGCATACACGCCGCTTCCAGCAGGAGGACGCTGTTAAAGTGCTCCAGTCCGCTGGAAGTGCAGATTTCATCTCTTCCTCTGCCTCCAGACATAACTTTCCAGCAGCTACCGCCATGTAGCAGCAATGCCGGCTTCCGCAGGAGGCAGGGAGCCGGCTGGGAATGTGGGGCTTGATGCTCCCCCTGCGGTCCCAATCCTGCACAATCGGTGCCAAAAGGCACTGAGGAGGCATGGCCAGGCCCCGGGGGATGGGGTCCTCGGGGTCAAAATCGGCCTGGGGGGTTGTAGGTGGGCCACGGAAGAAGGGGTCCCCATGGACGAAATCGGCCCGAGGGGGGGCCCACATGGCCCCTCTCCCCAATTGCATTAAGCCTGGACCCTGGGCATAGGGTCCCCGGGGCCGAAATCAGCCTGGGGAGGGGCCCTTGGGCCCCCTCACCCAATGCATTAAGGCCAGCCCCGGGGGATGGGGACTCCAGGGCCGAAATCGGCCTAGGGAGGGGGGCTGCACGGCCCTCCTTCCCCATTTAATTAAGGCCCGGCACCAAGGATTAAAAACAGAGGACAGAAAAAATAAAAAGCAGAAGAGGGCAAAACAGAGGGCAGAGAAACGAACAGGAAAGGCAAAACAGAGGGCAGAAAAACAAGCAGAAAAGGCAAAACAGGGCAGAAGAGGGCAAAACAGAAAGCACTCAGACACTCACACATCCACTCACAGACCCACTCAGAGACTCACGCACCCACTTACAGAACCAACGGCACACTCATTACCCACTCACTGACTCACTCATAGAGACTCACGCACCCCCTCACAGATGCACTCAGGCTCACACACCCACACCCTCACTTCATGCACTCATTCACAGACCCAATCAGAGACTCAGGTACTCACTTACACACCCACTCAGACACTCATGCGCACACTCACTGGCCCACTTAGACACTCACACACCCACTCACATAGCAACTTAGACACTCACACACCCACTCACAGACCCACTCAGAGACTCATGCACCCACTCACAGACCCTCTCAGGCACAAGCACCCACTAACAGACCCATTCAGAGACTCATGCACTCACTCACAAACCCACTCAGAGACTCGTGTACTCACTCACACACCCACTCAGACACTCACGCACTCACTCACAGACCTACTCACACACTCACACATCCACTGACAGACCCACTCAGACACTCTCACACCTACCCGCAGACCTTCTGAGATACTCACCGTCAAAGGTTAGTTGTTACAGTTAAGAAATCAAATTTAAAAAGCCATAGAAATTCACTGAAAAAACCAAAGGGACATTATAGTTAGGAAATAGAATTAAAAAACCTTAGAAATTCACTGAAAAAACAAAAGTTACAGGGACATTATAGTTAGGCTCAAATTTCACTCATACAAAACCATTGAAATTCTTACTCCCCCACAATGCACTGCTAGTGACCTCACATATTACATCACTCATGACATGGTCAGTGATATCACTGATGACATCTCAAATGACATCACTGATGACATCACTGATGACATCATCCATTCACACCCCTATAAAACCTCTCATACACCCACTCACACACCCACACAACCACTCACATACACATTCACAGACCTAAACAAGTAGTCATCCATACAGTCACTCACACAGATACACACTCACCCACACATCTACTCACACACTCACGTTTTCACCCATACAGCCACTCACACACCCACTCACTCACCCATAGTCTCTCAACACAGCCACTCACTCACCTATACAAACCCTCACACAACCACTTACATACCCATTCACACATCCATACAAGCACTCTCACAACCACTCAGTCTCCCATACAGCCATTCACACAGATGCTCACTCTCCAATACAGCCACTCACAGGCCAACTCATTTAACCAAACACCCACTCAAACAGCCACTGACTCACCAATACAGCCACTTACACACCAATTCACTCACTAATATAGCCATTCAGACACCCATACAGTCACTCACACATCCACTCACCCACCCATACAGCCACTCACACAGCCACTCACTCACCCATAGAGCCACTGACACACCCACTCACCTACCAATACAACCACTCACACAGCTACTCACCCACCCATACAGCCACTCACTCACTCACTCACACACCCAAACAGCCACTCACACACCCACTCACACACAGATACACACAGTCACACAGCCACTCACATAATATATGTTCGAAGTAGTTTAACTCATTAGTAGTACACCTAATAGACTAATTTCACTTTTGTAGTACCTTAGGATATATTTTTAACAATCATAAACTCTCAGAAAATACTTACACACACTGGATGATATCAGCAGTGATGTCCTTTGAGAAGTCTTAACCCCTTCGCTGCTAGGCCTTTTCCCCCCCTGTGCTAAGCCTTTTTTGGCTATTTGGGGTAGTGCGCGCTTAGGCCCCTGTAACTTTTTGACCACATAAGGTATCCACGCCAAATTTGCGTCCTTTTTTACAACATCATGGGCATTGTAAAGGTACCCAGGGTTTGTGGATTCCCCTGGAGGGGTCCCAGAAATTAGCCAAAATACAGCTAAATTTGGGGGTTTTAGGGAAAAATGCGAAAAAAGGGCTGCAAATGAAAGCGTCTGGGTTTTTCCCTGCAAATGGTATCAAAAAAGGGTTTGTGGGGCTGAAATCACCATTTTCCCAGCTTTTAGGGAATGACAGACTTTTGTCAGAAAACCAACATTTTTTACACAGTTTTGGCATTTTTCTGGGACATAGCCTATTATTGCTATTTTTTGTGTTTTCAACCTCCTTCCAGTTAATGGTAGAAATGGGTATGAAAGCAATAATGGATCCTAGACAGCTATACATTTTAGAAAAGTAGACAAAATTCTGAATTCAGCAAGGGGTCATTTGTGTAGATCCATCAAGGTTTCTTTATAGAAACTAACAGTTAAATATAGGAAAAATTGAAAATTAGTTGAAAAAAACAGCCTTTTGTGTCAACGTTTTCACCTGTAACTTCTTCTAATTATGACAGCTCTTTGAAAGCAATATACCGTTACATCCGCTGGACCTTACTGGTTGTGGGGATATATAGGACTTGTAGGTTCACCAAGAACCCGACGAACCCAGAGCCAACAACTGAGCAGCGTCTTGCAATGGTTTTTTATTATGTACCGGGTATATAGCAATTATTGTGGGAAAATGTATACATGGAAAAATCGGTATGAAAGACACCTATGTATTTCTGAAATGGGAACAAAATATAGAGTTTAGAAACAGTAGATATTTGCACATTTCCGAAATTGGGAATACTCATACTAGCATGAGAATTATCGGTCATTTTATTAAAATTACTTCTTTTTACACAATGTCTTTCATTTGGAAGGCAGAATGCATCGAAAGTCAATAGGTAATAACAGTTGCTTTACAAATCTGAATTACCCTAAGTCTCCCGATAAAAATGGTACCTCACTTGTGTGGGTAGGCATAGTGCCCACGACAGGAAATGGCTCAAAACCCAACGTGAACACACCACATTTTCACAATGAAAAATTACCCTTTTTTTGCAAAGGGCCTAGCTGTAGTTTTTGAACCCTAGCTCTGCCGGCACCTAAAGAAACCTAGCAAACCTATACATTTTTGAAAACTAGACACTCGGGGGAATCCAGGATGGGGTGACTTGACTGCCTCCCACCAGGTTCTGTTACCCAGAATCCCTTGCAAACCTAAACAATTGTCAAAAAAACCACATTTTCCCCACATTTCTGTGGTGGAAAGTCCTGGAATCTGCGTGGATCCACAAATTTCCACCCAACCCACGTTCACCAAAGTCTTCCGAGAAAAATGGTACCTCACTTGTGTGGGTAGGCCTAGTGCCCGCTACAGGAAACGGCGCAAAACGCAACGTGGACACATCCCAATTTCACAGTGAAAAATGACCCTTTTTTGACAAAGTGCCTAGCTGTAGTTTTTGAACCCTAGCTCTGCCAGCACCTATGGAAACCTAGCAAACCTATACATTTTTGAAAACTAGACACGCAGGGGAATCCAGGATGGGGTGACTTGACTGGCTCCCACCAGGTTCTGTTACCCAGAATCCCTTGCAAACCTAAAAGATTGATTAAAAAAAACACATTTTCCTCACATTTCTGTGGTGGAAAGTTCTGGAATCTGCGTGGATCCACAAATTTCCACCCACCCCACATTCCCCAAAGTCTTCCGAGAAAAATGGTACCTCATATGTGTGGGTAGGCCTAGTGCCCGCGACAGGAAACGGCGCAAAACGCAACGTGGACACACCCCAATTTCACAGTGAAAAATGACCCTTTTTTGACAAAGTGCCTAGCTGTAGTTTTTGAACCATAGCTCTGCCAACACCTAGGGAAACCTAGCAAACCTATACATTTTTGAAAACTAGACACTCAGGGGAATCCAGGATGGGGTGACTTGACTGCCTCCCACCAGGTTCTGTTACCCAGAATCCCTTGCAAACCTAAAAGATTGATAAATAAAACACATTTTCCTCACATTTCTGTGGTGGAAAGTTCTGGAATCTGCGTGGATCCACAAATTTCCACCCACCCCACGTTCCCCAAAGTCTTCCGAGAAAAATGGTACCTCACTTGTGTGGGTAGGCCTAGTGCCCGCGACAGGAAACGGCGCAAAACGCAACGTGGACACAGCCCAATTTCACAGTGAAAAATGACCCTTTTTTGACAAAGTGCCTAGCTGTAGTTTTTGAACCCTAGCTCTGCCAGCACCTATGGAAACCTAGCAAACCTATACATTTTAGAAAACTAGACACCCAGGGGAATCCAGGATGGGGTGACTTGACTGGCTCCCACCAGGTTCTGTTACCCAGAATCCCTTGCAAACCTAACAAATTGTCAAAAAATACACATTTCCCTCACATTTCTGTGGTGGAAAGTTCTGGAATGTGCGTGGATCCACAAATTTCTACCCACCCCGCGTTCCCCAAAGTCTTCCGAGAAAAATGATACCTCACTTGTGTGGGTCGGCCTAGTGCCCGCGACAGGAAACGGCGCAAAACGCAACATGGACACACCTCAATTTCGCAGTGAAAAATGACCCTTTTTTGACAAAGTGCCTAGCTGTAGTTTTTGAACCCTAGCTATGCCAGCACCTATGGAAACCTAGCAAACCTATACATTTTTGAAAACTAGACACCCAGGGGAATCCAGGATGGGGTGACTTGACTGGCTCCCACCAGGTTCTGTTACCCAGAATGCCTTGCAAACCTAAACAATTGTCAAAAAAAACACATTTTCCCCACATTTCTGTGGTGGAAAGTTCTGGAATCTGCGTGGATCCACAAATTTCCACCCACCCCACGTTCCCCAAAGTCTTTCTAGAAAAATGGTACCTCACTTGTGTGGGTGGGTCAAGGATCCGCGACAGGCAGGGGCCCAAAAGCTATTGAGGCGACATCAAAATTACCTATCACAAACCAACCTGGTTTTGCATGGGGGGTCCCATGAGTTTTTGGCCCGGGGCTCGGCAGCCATCTAGGGAAACCTACCAAACCAACACACTTCTGGAAACTAGACACCCGGGGGAGTCCAGCGAGGTATGGCTTGCGTGGGTCCCCCATCATTCTCCTACGCAGAATCCCCTGCAAACCTCAAATTTCGCCGAACAATTCACTTTTTTCTCACATTTCTGTGGTGGAAAGTTCTGGATTCTGCGTGGATCCACAAATTTCCTCCCACCCAGCGTTCCCCCAGGTCTCCCGATAACAATGGTACCTCACTTGCATGGGTTGGTCAAGGACCCACGACAGGCAAGGGCCCAAAAGCTATTGAGGCGACATCAAAATTACCTATCACAAACCAACCTGGTTTTGCATGGGGGGTCCCATGAGTTTTTGGCCCGGGGCTCGGCAGCCATCTAGGGAAACCTACCTAACCCACACATTTCTGGAAACTAGACACCCGGGGGAGTCCAGCAAGGTATGGCTTGCGTGGGTCCCCCATCATTCTCCTACCCAGAATCCCCTGCATACCTCGAATTTCGCCGAAAAATTCACTTTTTTCTCACATTTCTGTGATGGAAAGTTCTGAAATCTGCGTGGATCCACAAATGTCCTCCCACTCAGCGTTCCCCCAGGTCTCCTGATAAAAATGGTACCTCACTTGTGTGGGTAGGCACAGTGGCTGCAACAGGAAATGGCCGAAATCGTACTCTGGAGACTTCAAAATTACCTATAGCAAAACTACCTGGTTTTGGGGGGGGGGGCACCTGAGATTTTGGCCCCGGGCTCGGTGGCCATCTAGGGAAAGTACCAAACCCAAACATTTCTGAAAACTAGACACCCGGGGGAGTCCAATGAGGTATGGCTTGCCTGGATCCCCCAACGTTTTCCTACCCAGAATGCAATGCAAACCTTAAATTTAGCTGAAAAAACCACATTTTCCACATATTTTTGCGTGAAATCACCGTGCCGGCACAAATGTCCTACCACCCAGCGTTCCCCTTGTTCTCCTGAGTAAAATGAAACCTCACCTGTGTGGGTGTCCAAAGCAGAATTGGCTAAAAACATATTTTTAAAAAAATGTAGCGCTTAGAATTCTCGGTGCTATACTAAAAATCCCTATGTTTTGGGCTCTTCCTAGCCACAGGCCTTTGGCCCACCCACACAAGTGAGGTATCATTTTACTCGGGAGAACAAGGGGAACGCTGGGTGGTAGGACATTTGTGGGCAGCCCCCACCCTAGTAAATTAATAGGACAAAGAAAAATATCCCTGGGGTCTAGTGGGCTTTTTGCCCCCCCGGTGGGGCAGATTGGGGGCTACTGCCCCCATCTGCCCCCCAGGGGGGGGCAAAAAGTCTAAATCGCCCCAAAAACAAATTGGGGGAGCGAAAGCCCTTGCCCAAGGGGCCGCTCCCCCCTCCCTGGTGTTTAGTGGGTGGATCCCTGCTTGGGGATCGCCCTCCTGGGGCGATCCCCAAGCAGGGATCCACTGGGGAGGGGTACCATTGGAAAGGGGAGCCCACCCAGAGCACCCAGTGTGCTATGATGAGGACTGTGTGGGGAGTCTCTAGGCCCTCACGGTCCCAGCTAGCTTCCCGCCTTCTACGGGAGCAGGCATTGCTCCCACATGCAGGGAGCTGCTAGAAATGCAGTGAACAGTGAGGTGATTGAGATGCGCACCCCAACTCGTAAGTGAGGCATCCCTGGTGATGGTATCTTGCGGAACTGGGTCGAGGAAGTTCGCTTGTGTTCCACTACTGCAGAGAGCGATGTGTGCTGCCCCATACCAATGCTAGATCCTCTAGATGACCCTCTGCTTGAGACCTCTAAGCACTCCTGCAATGGGCGCCTGTGCAGTCTAGAGTGAGGAACTATGACTATGCAAGATACCATCATACCAGGCAAGCACATCACATTTCAGACCGTTACCTGACAATATGGCTGAAAAAGACGTCACAAGTTTTGGAAGCCTTGCACTCATGCTGGACCGGGGAAAACCTTCTCCACCTGCGAGTCTAGGAAGGCCAGAGGAAGGGTTGCATCCAAAGGGGCAAGAGGTGGGGTTTTGTCAGATGGATGGTGAAACCTACACCATGTAAGGTGTGGATGGTTGTTTGGGGTATGCACTAGGCATAAGTGGTGTGTGGCGCTCTTGATCAGCCATTTGTTCAGGTAAGGATACACATGGATGTGTCTCCTTCTGAGATGAGCTGCCACCCCAACGATACATTTCGTGAAAACCCCTGGAGCTGTGGTAACCCCGAATGGAAACACTTTAAACTGGTAATGTTGTCCACTCACCACAAACTCAGGTATTTTCAATGCGCTGGAAGGATGGGTATGTGGAAGTAGACGTCCTTCAGATCGAAAGTCTTGTAGATTCACCATGTGGAAATGTTTCGACAAAATGTATTTGTTGAGGGGCCTGAAATTGAGGATGGACATTAGGGTGCAGTCCTTCTTAGGGATAAGAAATTACAGGGAATAAAAACCCTTTCCCCTGTATTGTTGCGGAACCAACTCGATGGCCCCTTTTGCGAGGAGGGCCTATATCTCTTTTTGGAGGAGTTGCAAATGTTCTGTGAACATTCTGTCTGGGAGGGAGAAATGTTTGGTGGTGTTTGAGTGAGTTCAAGACAGTACCCCTCCAGTAAAATGCTGAGAACCCAACTGTCGGAGGAATTTCTGCCCAATGGAGCAGAAAACACTGCAACCTTCCCCCAATAGGAATTGTGTGGATGGGGAAGGTGGAGAGTGTTACTGTTTTGGAGGGGCTGTGCCCCTTCCTCTACCCATGCCATTATTGCACCTGTATCCAGGTTTCCGGGGTGGTAGGTTTTTGTGCAACACGGCATTGGGAGCATCGAAAGCAGCCATGAGAAGTGATGTCTGTAGAGCACCCATCGCTTTGGCCGTGCCAGTGTCTTCTTTACTTTTTTTAACATCTCGTTGACCTAGGTCGAAGAGATGCTGGCCATCGAAAGGTACATTTAGGAAGTGCTGCTGTACCTCTGGTTTGAAACCAGACATACGCAGCCAAGCAAGACTATGCAAGAGGATGCTGGTGCTAATGCCACAAGCGGCTCCGTCGGCATTGGGAGCGTCAAAAGGAGCCATGAGAAGTGATGTCTGTAGAGCACCCATCGCTTTGGCCAAGCTAGTGTATATTTTTACTTTTTCTAACATTTTGCGACCTAGGCCAAAGAGATGCTGGCCATCGAAGGGTACATTTAGGAAGTGCTGCTGTACCTCTGGTTTAAAACCAGACACACGCAGCCAAGCAAGACTATGCAAGAGGATGCTGGTGTTAATGCCACGAGCGGCTGCGTCGGCTGCATCCAGTGCACACAAGATGTTGGTGTTAGAGAAAACTTTTTCTTCTGCCACCAATTCCTGTGTCTTCTTGCGGTACTGCTCTGGGAGATGTTTGGAAGATGGTCCGCCATCTAATTCCAGTGGGCATAGTCGTACCAGGAGAGTGAGCCGATGGAGTTGGTGATGCACCAATGCATAGCAGAAGGTGCTGCTATCCTCTGACTCCAGGCATCAATGTTCTTTTTCTCTGTCTGGAGGGGGCACATTCCCTGTGCCCTGAGTTTTAGCCCGTTTCCTAGCTGTATGGAATACTAGAGAGTCAGTGAGTACCTGACCTTGTATATATGGAGGGTCATTAGGGGAGTCCTTAAATTAATGATCATCTCTTGGTGTAACAACCCTCGCTTTGACTGCCTCCTAAAATATCTCAGTGGCTGGTTTAATGACGCCCTTTGGGCATGATAAGGTACAGCAATAAGCGCTGGGTGTAGGAGAGGATCTCCATGAGGAAATCATCTTTCTCTTGCTGCACATGCATCTCCATGTTGCGGAAAGTAGCTGCCCTATGAAGGACCTCATGGTAAGTGGTGATGTCTTCTGAGGGTGAGGATTTGGAAGGTACAAGTCTGGATCTGTATCCACTGGGGGTTCGGCATCAAAATCATCCCACGGGTCTGGGCCTGTGGACGATGAGGAGCGGCATAAGAGCCATAGGGTAGACTTGGAGTGTCCACAACCCCTGATTGTGAGAAACCCCATGGTGAGTGTTTTGGAGACTCCACATGCAGTACAGGAGAACTAGGAGAAAGTGGAGAAGGGGGACGGGGGGTATGGAGGAGAAGGAGGAGATGGTCGATCAAGTGGCAATGGAGAGGTAGCCCTGTAGTGCATTTTAGGCTTTTTGGGAGTGGGAGGGACAGGAGGGTTGAGGGCATCCTCAAAAGTCAACTTCCTCTTTTGAGAAACTGAGGGTCATATGTATAAGGAAATGGCGCAGCCCGGTGCTGCGGCAAATTTTCCAGTGCTGTGCTGCGCCATTTCCAAAACGCAGGGATGCGCCGTATTTACAAGAATCCGACGCACCCCTGTGTTTTTCCTAGCGCTGGCCCTAAAACTAGCTGCCTAGTGTCAACACAGACACTCTTGAGCCATAGTACAAGGGGGCCTGCATTGCAGGGATGATTGGTTATGTGCAGGAAAGTGTTCCCTCCTGCACATAAACAATCAGTAACAGTGTTTTGCTACTTCTATGTGTACATCACACACAGAAGTAGCAAATCACCATTATTTAATGACTGTTTTTGTGCAGGAAGGGACACCTTCCTGCACAAAAACAATCATTAATTGCGTGGTAAAGGAATGCATGGTTAAGACGCATTTGTCATTCAGGCTGTGTGGTAGAGGCACACGTGGTTGAGCCATGCGTGCCTCCACCATACAACCGAACAGGAGTCTTCACAATGATTGGGAGACAAGTAAAGGTTGCAAACCTCATGGAGGTCGGTTCTCAGATACTTGGCATGGTAAATGTAGGAAAGTACCCCTTCTTGACATGGTCACCCCCACTTTTTGCCTGGTATTTGATGTGATTTTGACTGGAAGTGCACTGGGTTCCTGTTAACCAGGTCCCCAGTGCAAGATCTCTTTCCCAAAACTGTACAATTGTTTACCCAATTGGCAATACCTTTATCACTCCCTGTAAGTCCCTAGTAAATGGTACCCCTGGTACCTAGGGCAAGGAGTCTAAAGAGGGTCCTTAAAGGTTGCATCTCGAATTGCGCTACCCTAAGGGACCCCTCACCAAACACATACAGACTGCCACTGCAGGCTGCATGTCTTGGTGCAGACAAACGTGAAAACACGACATGACACACATCCCCATGTGCCATGTCCACAGACACTGCATGCAGTATAGGTAAGTAACCCCTACAGCAGGCCTTACAACCCTAAGGCAGGGTGCCCCATACTACATGTGTGGACATATCTGCATGAGCAGATATGCCCCTGTGGTGGTCAGTTTTATTACTGCCAAAACAAGTGACCAGGGAATCCATTTTAAGGACGTGCTGGACACTGGTGAAAACGAGTTCCCCAGCTATATGATGGCTTTACGGGAACCAGAGATGTTTGGTATCAAACATCTCATATTAATAAGCCCACACTGATTCCAGTGATGGATTTATTAATACATGCACCCAGAGGGCGTCAAAGAGGTGCCCCCTGAAAACCTACCAACTACTGGTGTGCTGACTGACTGGTCCTAGCCAGCCTGCCACCACAAACGAGTTCCTGACCCTCAGAGCTGAGGGCCTTTGCTCTCAGGAGGTCAGTAACAAAGCCTGCTCGGGCAGGATGACCTGTGAATTTGAATTCCAAGGCAAGGGGGGCTTCAAAGAGACCACCGCCTTTGGTATGCAAATCTGGCTTCCCCCACAGGAGAGGATGCCCACCCCACCCCCCTGTCCAGGGCCCATTTGGTGCCTGGACAGGTGGGAAAATTATTAGTCATAAAGGTGTGTTCACCTTCAGGTTAGTTCCACCCCTAAAGCGGGCTACCTAAAGTGAATGCAACATTTCAGAACCTGCCATCTTTGTGATGGCAGAATTAGGACCTCTGGGACAGGATTATGCCCAAGAAGTCGTCATATAGGGGGTTGGGTGACCTCATTGCCCATTGGCTACTACCGTAAAGTCCCCTAATGCCCCAAAAACTAGTTTTTAGAGGATCCCCTGGCACCAAAAATCCTTCTGACCTGAAAGAAGAAGACGGACGTGAAGAGTCACAAGAAGCAAGAACAGAACATCAACAACTGACTTGGCAACAACCCTGCCGGCCTGTCTGCTGTCCGAGACAATTGTGCCAAAGACGACTTGTCCTGCAATTACTGTGTCTCCAAAAACCTTGGAGAACAACCAGCACTTCACCCATGAACAAGGAACTCCTGTGGAGTAGTAGAGCTGCTTCCCTGCATCCTGCAGGCATCCCCAGAGACGGGAGAGGTCTCCGGACTGCCAAAACCCGACACCGAAAAGCACCACTACACCCATGCTGTCTAGCCCGAGCTGAAGTGGGCCAATGGTGCCAGCGTGGTCCCCGGCCCTCCAGAGACAAAGCTCACCTTGGACTTGCCCACTGTGGACTCACCAACACCTCCTGCAGCCTATGCTTTCAGGCCCCCTCGACCACGTGTGCTCCAGGTGACAAAAGCCCGACATCTCAAGACACCTCTGCACCCATCGCCCCTGGAGAAGAGAACCAAAGGTGTCCCCACGTCCCTGACCACCGCAAGACCTGAAACCCCCTGCTGGTTCAGCCTGACTGGCCTCCAAATCTGCAGCCTCTTTTCACGAAGACCGATTCCCCATTGACTAACATTGAACACCCGACGCTGTATTGCACCTCTGCACCCAGCCGACCCAGTGCCGCCCGGTGTGACCTCTTGGTGCTGCCCTAGGCCTTGCCCCATACTCACCTTAAGTACAGGAGATTGGTCCCATAAGTCGCTGTATTAAACCTGTATGCAGTATTTGTTTTTCCTCCATAGGATAACATTGCCACCTCTGAAAACTGCACTAAGTGTCGACTTTTAAAACCTGAAAGTATTTCTATTACAGAAGTACTTACCTGTTCATATTGATTCTGGCGCCTAAATATATATAAAGATACATGTTATTTTTATAAATTGGTGTGGATCTCCTTATTGAGTCGTGTGTAAGATTTGTTGACTGTGTGTGTATTTGCAGATGTCTAACTACCCCCTAGAAGAGCATCTTGGGATTCCTTGAGCAAGAACCTGTCCACTTATAAGGGATAGCTGGACTCTTTGCACAGCATACCTCTTTTTGGTATACTACATAAAGAGCCGGTTTCCTACAACAAGTAGGGCAGAACCTGAATGGAATGCTTTCCATTGTGAAGACATTCTCGACTCAAGCGATGAGAGTCGAGAGGTTGGTGACCGACCCAGAGTGGTAAGTATGCAACGGTGGAAACCGATGAAAGGGTGTGATTGTTTAAAAAAACCAACGAGAAATGGGTAAGAAGTCCCGACAAGAACACCATGCGATGGCAAACCAGAGCTCACTTTGACATGTCTTAACCCGACGGAGGAGAAAAACAATCTAACAATGGAGCTGATGTCCAGGCGCAATACCACTAATAGGTGGAGTCAGTAGATCCTGTGAGTTGAAAAGACTTACTCCGAAGAAAGACATTTTGTACACATCCGAGCCCAACACTAGATGGCAGAAGAATGCACAGAGTGCGGATCTACAGCCGCACATGCTGTAAACACACACACACATATAGTAAATGTACTCTCAAAGGCAGGGAGAGTTTCCTTGGGATAGCAATAAAGAATAGTCTTCATGTGTTTTCAGCAAATCAAAATTGTGAATTTTTTGGTGAAAAATAGTTTACTCTAACACCCACCTCAAAAGTTAATCATTTCATTGGTCATTTAGGGAATTGTCAAAAATGGGGCTGAAATGATGCATTTAAATTTACAGAATTACATTAAGATCCCAAAATGGAGGTGGGAGTGATTTCGGTCAAATCATTCTTTGAATGCCTCCTAAAAATTGAAGATGTAAGTGGATATTTCTCCTCTGTGGATAATTCTTCTGCAGCTCTTGTAGAGGAGAGACTAAGCCTTGTCCAAATGTAAATCACAACAGCCCAATTTATGTGATACCCCTGACTATGATTTCTTGGTGTACTTATCTATGCAGTAAACATGGATGCTGATACATCCGTTTGCCAATGCAACATTTTTTCTGGATGTGCAGCAGGAGCTTGAATAGACTCCTGAATGGTGAGAAGATGTGGTGAAATAAGGGGTGCGGGTAAGTGTAACAATGGGCTCCATACATTGGGGAGTGAATTTTGCCTCTTATGCCATAAGGGTGATGATGATGCTGCTTATGACCGGTCACAGCACTGGAAAGTGAAGCAGCAGATTTTCTTGACTACAAAAATAATTTATAAAACTCTTCTCTGCTGTAAAGTTCCAATGAACTTTTATAATACTAGTTTATTTTTTAGACTTTTGTTATAGTCCCATCAATAGTTAGCTCAAACAATTTTTCCATCAAAAGGCTTACTTAATGCACAAGTTACTAACTTGTGTAACGATATATCTGTAAGAGACAGTAGTTAGTGACAGATTCCTTACCTTAGAATATCCCCAGGCGTCAGGCTGGATCCGGAAAGTTTTTTGCGTAGCCGTACCCTTGCGCGTCGGTAGGCGGCGTTGTGCGGCTCCGCGTCCGGCGTCGTGATCGCCGGGATGACGTCGCGGGCAGTACTTAGACGCCGCCCCTGCGCGCTGACGTCAGTTCTGTACACGACTTTCCGCGCCAGGAACGCAGAGCCATGCAAGAAGCTGACATAGGTGTCTGACAAATACTAGGGCCCTGAAAGGGATGTCCTTAACCCTAGAAATCAGTTCGCAGAACGGGGAGGATGGGTGGGCGGTAGGAATCTGTCACCAACTACTGTCTCTTACAGATATATCGTTACACAAGTTAGTAACTTGTGCATCTGAAAGAGACACGTTAGTGACAGATTCCTTACCTTAGAATAGATACCCCAGCAATACCAACCCCGGTGGTGGGTCTGCGAACAAAGATCAGACAAGGAAGTCCCGGAGGACAGAACGGCCAAAGAAGCCGTCCCTCCGGACCTGACTGTCAAGGCAGTAATGCTTTGTAATTGTGTGCAGCGAGGCCCACGTAGCTTCCTGACAGATATCCTGCAGCGGAACACCGCGGCCTAAAGCCGTGGTAGCAGCCGTTGCCCTGGTGGAATGGGCACGCAGCCCAACAGGAGGCTCCTTCTTAGCTTTGCTACACAAGGTTACCCAGCGGGAGATGGTTCTCTTGTGCACCGCCCGACCTTTTTTGGCGCCCACGTAGCCAACAAAGAGCTGGTCATCCACCCGGAAGTGTTGTGTGCGGTTGAGATAAAAGGAAAGCGCACGTTTTGGGTCCAGACAGTGGAGCCTCTCTTCCTCTCTGGAAGGATGCGGAGGCGGAAAGAAGGTGGGCAAAGTGATGGTCTGCCCAATGTGGAAGGCAGTAACCACCTTTGGCAAGAAGGACGGACGCGTCCTAAGAACAACCTTGTCTGGATGGACAGACAGAAAGGGAGGTTTGCATGATAGAGCCTGGAGCTCACTCACCCGCCGAGCGGAGGTGATGGCCACCAGAAAGGCTGTCTTCAGAGTCAGAAGACGAAGAGGACAGTTATGTAGAGGCTCAAAGGGAGCGCACATTAGAAAGGTAAGAACCAAGTTCAAGTCCCACTGAGGCATTACAAACGGAACAGGAGGGAAGAGGTGTGTAATGCCTTTTAGGAACCTGTTAACAACAGGGGATTTGAAAAGGGAGGGCTGATCAGGAAGCCTGAGGAAGGCCGAAATGGCACAAAGATAGCCCTTGATGGTACCCAGGGCAGAACCCTGTTGGGCCAGTGAAAGAAGGAACAGAAGAACCTCAGAAAGAGGGGCAGAGAGGGGATTCACAGCCTTTGCTGTGCACCATGCCACAAACTTGTTCCACCTGCAGGCGTATACCACCTTAGTGGAGGGACGCCTGGCTGCCAGAATCACATCACAAACTTCGGGAGGCAAGTCGAAAGGAATCAACTGCCGCCGCTCAATCTCCACGCAAGCAGGTGGAGGCTGGACAGGTTCGGGTGGAGGACCGTCCCCTGCTGCTGCGACAGAAGATCCTCCCGAAGAGGCAGACGGATAGGGGGATCAACGCTCATACTGAGTAGCTCGGGATACCAAACTCTTCGAGCCCAGTCCGGAGCCACAAGGATGACTTGGGCCCGGTCGCGCCGAATCTTCTTCAACACTCTGGGTAGAAGTGGTATAGGCGGAAAGGCGTACAATAGACCGCAACTCCACTCGCGACGAAAAGCGTCGCCGAGCGAGTGCCGCCTTGGAAATTCCAACGCGCAGAACTGATGACATTGCGCGTTCTCTTCGGTGGCGAATAGATCTAACCAAGGCTCTCCCCACTGTAGAAAGAGTCCTTGTGCCACTTCCGAGTGAAGACGCCATTCGTGATCCATCATGCACCTGCGGCTGAGTTCGTCCGCCCTGGCGTTCAGGGAACCTGCCAGGTGTTGAACCATCAGGAACATGCCCTGATGTTCCAGCCATGTCCAGAGGCGCAGAGCCTCCTGACAGAGGGTCCACGACCCCACCCCACCTTGTTTGTTGCAGTACCACATGGCGGTGGTGTTGTCTGTGAACACCTGCACTACCTTCCCTTTGACAGAGGGAAGGAATGCCTTGAGTGCAAGTCGGATCGCCCGGAGCTCCAGAAGGTTGATATGGAGCCGGGACTCCGCCGGAGACCAGAGGCCTCTGATCTCCGCCTCTCCCATGTGACCGCCCCATCCCAGAAGGGACGCGTCCGTCACAACTGTGTGCTCTGGCTGGGGAAGGGAGAGGGATCTGCCCATGACCCATTGCCGGTTCGAGAGCCACCACTGCAACTGTCTTGCAGTCCCCTCCGAGATCTGGACGTGATCGGACAGGTTGCCCTGGTGCTGCGCCCACTGGAACTTCAGGTCCCACTGCAGAGCCCGCATATGCCATCTGGCATGATCGACCAGCAGGATGCAGGAGGCCATGAGGCCCAGCAGCCTCAGGGTCATCCGTACCGAAACCCAGGATAAAGGCTGAAAGATCGGAATCATAGCCTGAATATCCCGGACTCGCCGTTCGGGAGGATATGCCTGAAACTGCGTCGTGTCCAGAACTGCTCCGATGAAAAGGAGCTGTGGAGAAGGAATCAGATGCGACTTTGGCACATTGATGGAGAACCCCAGCGAGTGCAGGAGTTCGGCAGTAGTCTGGAGGTGGGAGACGACTGCCTGGGACGAGCCCGCCTTCAGCAGCCAGTCGTCGAGGTAGGGGAATACTGGAACCCCTGCCCGGCGCAGATGAGCTGCGACCACCGCCATCACTTTCGTGAACACCCGAGGGGCACTGGTAAGGCCAAAGGGGAGCACGGTGAACTGAAAATGCTCGAGGCCTACCGTGAACCGCAGGTAACGCCGGTGGGCCGGCAGGACGGGGATGTGGAAATAAGCGTCCTGCAAGTCCAACGCTACCAACCAGTCTCCAGGGTCGAGGGCAGTCAAGACCTGAGCTAGGGTGAGCATCTTGAACTTCTCCTTCCGGAGGAAGTGATTGACGTTCCGGAGGTCCAAGATAGGACGCATGTCCTCCTTGTCCTTTTTGGGCACCAGAAAGTAGTGGGAGAAGCAACCACGTCCTACTTCTGGGGTCGGAACATGCTCGACGGCCCTCTTGGCCAAGAGGGCCGTGACTTCCTTCTGTAGAAGCACCAAGTGATCCCCTGACATGCGGTGGAATTGAGGTGGCATGGCTGGGGGGGTGGTCTCGAAGGGGAGGGAGTAGCCCCTTCGGACAATGTCCAAGACCCACCTGTCCGAGGTGATGGCACGCCAGTGGTGAAGGCGGACCCTGCCCCCTACTGGCGTGCTGTGCACCTGAAAGGAGGGACTAGGAGGGCTTGGAGGCCGCGGACGGGTTGGAGGTGGTGGCCTGACCCGCACGCTGGTTGCCCGAACCGCCACGGCGGTATCCACGTCCTCGGCCACGCGAAGACGCTTGCTGCGCGGGCCGGTGGCTGGGCAGCTGACGTGACTGGGCGCCCCTTCCGTGGCCACGAAAGGGGCGAAAAGCAGAGGTTAGCGGAGGGCGCACAACAGAAAGGCCCAGGGACTTGGCAGTAGCCCGTGAGTCCTTAAAACGTTCCAGCGCATGGTCTGCTTTGGAACCAAAAAGACCGACTCCATCAAAGGGCATGTCCATGAGTGTATTCTGGACATCACCCGAAAAACCAGTTGTTCTCAGCCAGGCGTGGCGACGCAGCGCCACCGTCGTTGCAAGCGATCTGCCCAGCGAGTCGGCGGTATCAAGGCCACAACGTATGGTGTACTTTGCCGCATCCCTACCTTCCGCAATGGTGCGGGTAAGCAGTGTCTGGACCTCCTCAGAACACTGGGGCAAAACAGTCGCCACCGAATCCCACAGGGAGTGGGTATATCGGCCCAAAAGGCAAGCGGTGTTGACGGACCGCAAGCCAGCACTGGAGGAAGAAAAAGCCTTCTTCCCAAATTGGTCCAGGCGTTTGGATTCCCTATCCGGAGGGGCGGTTTGGGAGGCAGAGGCTTGGACAACCAAGCTCTCGGGGGTGGGATGTTGAGAGAGAAACAAGGGGTCGCCCGTAGCAGGGCGATGGCGTCGGGCCACGTTCCTATCCACAGGAGCCCCCGTGGTGGGCTTGGACCAGGCGCCCAAAAGAACGTCAGTCAGTGTATCATTAAACGGCAGCACAGTCTCTAAGGAGGAGGCTGCCGGCTGAAGCACTTCCGTCAAGAGATTAGTCTTGACAGCCACAGTAGGCAATCGGAGGTGCAAGGCTCCAGCTGCTCTACGCAACACCGTTGCGAAATTTGCTCCCTCCTCCGTAGCCACGGGAGGAGACAGCATGCCAGTGTCAGGGGAAGTATCTAGACCCCCGAACCCGGAAAGGACGGGTAATGTGGGGGCGGCTCCACAGGCACGTCCGGGGCCGCGGGGACGGTGCCGACAAGGGCCTCAGCCGAGTCGCGAGACCGGCGAGGCGAAGTCTTAGAGCGATGATGCTTCTTAGACTTTTTGTGCTTCAACTTACCCGAGGAGCGCGAAGACTTGGACTCCGACGACCGGCGAGGACTCCGCGACCGGCCCCTCGACCTCTCCCGGGACCGGGGCTTGGTGCGGCGTGGAGCTGACTGCCGGACCTCGAGTAGCTTTCGAGACCGCTCTCGCAAAGCCTTCGGGTGAAGTTTCCGGAACCAGGGCACGACTTCGTGTCGTGGTCTCGGCCGAGACAGTAGAGACACTCTAAGTGCGGGTCTG
Organism: Calotriton arnoldi; assembly: GCA_963921515.1. Classification (NCBI taxonomy): domain Eukaryota; kingdom Metazoa; phylum Chordata; class Amphibia; order Caudata; family Salamandridae; genus Calotriton; species Calotriton arnoldi. The sequence continues at coordinate 1,857,166 of CAWUFW010000770.1, read as the reverse complement.
TGATCGACATCATTCGACCACAGACGTCGCATGGCTTGAAGCCGGGCATCCCTACCGACACCTTGGAGTCGAGATGACTCGAAAAGAAACAGTGAAAAAATCACCAAAAATTTTGTCAAAAATTGACTGGGGCACTGCTCTTCCCGGATCTGTGCTTACTGGCGCGGAAAAAAGAAGAACTGACGTCAGCGCGCAGGGGCGGCGTCTAAGTACTGCCCGCGACGTCATCCCGGCGATCACGACGACGGACGCGGAGCCGCACGACGCCGCCTACCGACGCGCAAGGGTACTGCTACGCAAAAAGCTTTCCGGATCCAGCCTGACGCCTGGGGATATTCTAAGGTAAGGAATCTGTCACTAACGTGTCTCTTTCAGATGTTTCTTTATTCAGTCCAGAATCTGTTAGTCATGAGTGCCATCTAAATACTCAAAATGTTGTTAACCGCCTGATTGTAGTCTTTGCCACCTTAATGGCTCGATATATTACCAGTTTTTGCAGTCCAAAAGTCTGTGATTCGCAAAATCACAGGCTTTGCAACCAAATTAGCACAAGTGACAATGAACTAAATTTACTTTGTTTGTCAGAAATGCTTTTTCAACTCACAAAGTGGTTTTGGTAACCCATTGTGAACTATAGAGAAGAGAGAGCATTATCGGCCAGTTGCAAAATACTGACAAATACTGAAACCCTACATGAGGTGATATATCATTGACAAAGTGGAAACTGGCCCTTTGAAATTCCTGCCTTCTGACTGAGATGGCCCAAAAACGAGTTTGGTGGACAGGCAAATCACCAGTTTATGGTGATTCAAACTCTAAACAACCTTCTACATGTCATGAAAACAGTTTTTGGCAGTGCAATATATTAGAACAAGCACTGGCAAAGTCAATCGGTCTCTCCTTTATATTGTGAATACCAAGCTGTTCACTTTACCAATGTTTGTCTGTAAAGTACTGTTTAAAAAAGGTAAATAAAAAGACTTTTCAAAATACTGGAGGAAACGCAAACACATATCTTATGATATCTCAAAACTGTACATTGAATTCAATGTCGGGAGGAGTGGAACTAACACAGAGCGGGCAGAGAGTATTTGAAAGGGGGAAGCAGAGCACAAGGGAGAGAGCTAAAAACATGTGCACTCTCATGGAGAGTTGAATGAGAAAAAAAAGTAATTCTCTAAATGTGACAAATGGAAGGATAGATATTGGCCAGTCAAAAGGCTCATAGAGAAGCCATGCCCCAGGGAAGGGACAAACACAAGCAAAGGGAGGCAAGCCACCGACTAAGAAACAGGCAAATAAAAGTAACAATAAGACCAACAAAAGGTAAGCAAGGGGCAGGCTGTAAGCCCACTCTAAGGTCACAATAGATCTTTTGCAACTTTTTGTTAGGCAGACCTAGAAACGCTACTCTTAGCCTGTCATATAATTCCCAAGGAGATACCCACCCACTATGCTTCCCGCTCGGACAACATGCACAACTATACTTAATGCAGTGAGCAATAGGCAACCATCACCCTAAAAAATCAAGAAGCAAAATGATGAAGACTCTTGCAAATCCTTCAAGCACTCTGATTTAAAAAAAAGATATAATTCACAGGAACATAACTTCCAAAGATAATTAAGACAACACAGCCACCAAATGCAGACCAATTAAAATTTATACAAAATTCACAATCTTTGCAGTTTCACAAATTACTAAAATTCCCCACACAGACAATGTAATTTTAATTCATCATACACCCATGTTTTACCACTCTGTGCACTGTAGCTGTATAATACTTACTTCGATTAATTGATTTCTTAAAGAACATGGCAAACCCATTAGGTACATAAAACATATTTACCCCTTATGGCTAACCAAAGTCCATCATATGTAGCTTCCAAAAGCACTGAAGTACACATATTCTCTGTCGACATAATAAACAAAGTTCAAGCGCAATTTATGTAAAAGCAGATCAACCGAATATATAGGTTGAAAGAAATCGCTAAACATTTCATGCTATGCCCAAAAGCTTAAAAGTGTGTTTATGAATTGAGTTAATGTATAAGATGGCATGACATGTTAAGAAACTTACCTTATTCCCGAGGTATGCTGTAGGGGCTTCCCAGTATAGTGGAGTTGGCAGTGTTTTCATCGCTTCACTGTTGTTGATACTGATTTGATGAGGGCCATCAAACAAATCCCTCTGAGGCTCTATACTATTTTCACCTTCTTGGTCGGTAACAAGCCATCCTACAATGTCTGACACCTAAGGGAAGAACAGAACGACACATGACAACTTGAAGATGGGGTACTATTTACATATATTAAATGCAAACAGCATATTTTTATAAATGTGTATTAGGGAGGATAAAGACGTATTCCCCTGATAAGTGTTGGCAGGTTTAGAGATTGTTTAAGGGCACCGAGGAAAGTGTTTTGCAGCCTCTTTCTTAACTCACAAATGTATGTCCTATTATTCAACGAAAAAAGGGCAGTAGTTTAATTTTAAATGAAATGACCATAGTAAAATATGTTATTTGCTTAAACTGATGTATATGAAGGATTTTTGGTCCTAGGTGAAGCTTCCAAAACTTTACACTGGTACCCTAATGAAAGAGCCGAGATTCCACAAATATTGATCTGGAATCCTGAAACCATGACAAACATTTTGGTCAGTTGCACCTCTTTCCTTGGTTGCTCAAAACAACATATGCTTGGCACTTTTGTGCAAAATGCCCAAAATCCTCAAATTTTATAGGCGGGACAAAGACTTGGAATAACAGAGGAGGAATATGGCTTCTCGCGTCCACAATCCCCACTCTGAGAGTCTTCTAAAGCTTTTTGATTTTTCATTTGAGAAGCTTAGAAGATCACAATTCAGCCTAAAACTGCTGATTTGATATTAAACCTCTGAGAGCTGCACATGTTTTTCTGGTTTTAGTACCCATCTCCAATTATGATTATAGGCTTCTGGTCCACTGCCATGGACTATACAAGGCCTTGAACACAAGTTGTAGGCCCAAGCTGAAGGCAATGGCCTATATAAAGGATAGAGGCCTTTAACAATTGATACAGCATGAGGCAGAAGGGCTATAAGGCAATTAGAACATTACACCCATTAAGCATAGAATGTTAAGAAATAAACAGGGAGAAACAAAGACAGGCATTAGAATATGGCTGCAGAAGGCCTATGACAGACATAAGTGACCCTGAGCCACTCCATTGTCTCCAATAGACCTCTCTACATTACAATGCTCTAATACTTTTTAGTGTTAGACGCAATTCCTTTAAACATATAGAGATGACCGCTGGTCCGGCGGTCATCTCTAAATTTGGTGTATGAAGTACTATCGGGATGGCTGAGGCAGAGTCAGACTGGCCTATAGGGCAATCAGTCAGTGCCCCATTGGCAGGTCTGACAGATCAACGTGTGTGGGCCAGTTTTTTGGCTGCTTGTGGGCCTGTTTGATGGCCTTTTTTACTGTTGATTTTCCGGATATCACCACAAACATTGCCTGCAGCAAACACAATGTACGCAGTCTCCCATATCTTGCAAAATACCCATACAGCGTGCCTTTAGCAGCTCAAAACTGGCCTGATTAGAAATGTGGGCCATGTTTTTAGCTATCTAGTTCATTAATTGGGGCTACGTTTGTTTTGGTGCCCAGACTATTTTTTGTCCCAGTCCAACCCTGGGTGGAGGTAATGTACTCCATCATTCCAATGAACACTACTCCAGCTGTCAAACTCTAAATCAGTCCCCATGTCACATACTGTGCCTAGAAGGAAGTTGTTCTACAGAGGTGCTATATAAATGTATCAGTTCATTCCTTCACTAAATCACTCACTCAGTAAAATCATTCTTGCAAGAAGCCCTTTCCCCAACTGCAGTCGAAAGCACTACATAAGACATTATGGGCGATTTCAATCAGAAAATGGCCTTTGCATGAACCAAAGGTTTGCAGATGTATCTATACTTTGTAAAGTCTTGAAGTGCACCATAGGCTAAACAGATCTGTAAATAACATTGTGTTGTGAATATAAGTATGTGCCCTTTTTTAATCCTCCAAAATACAAATCAGATAAGAAAAAAATGGACTGTCTTAGAAATAAGGTTTCAAGAGGAATGAAAGGGCATTAAGACGCAGGCATGGTTATGTTGTGGCTTCTTTGGGTCAATCAGCACATTCAACCTGAATATGGGGAGATGCATGTGCCAATCTGATGAAACACATAGTAAAAGAGGCAAAACACTGAGCTTTATTCCCAGATACAGACCCGTGTAACATGCCAGAAAAGGCTCTCGCAGACATCGGACACGCCAAAGCAGAAGCAGTCTGTGCAACCCCGAGGATTTCTCTCTTGCAGGTTGTAGGTTCCTGGTTTGCAGCGGTCACAGTTTTCACCCTCAACATTTTCCTGCAAATGAAAAAGAAAAGATGCTTTATATTTGGTCCAAATACTCGGAGTACAGCATAAGAAGTCAAACATAATCCTTCGACATGTTCACATGTTAATAAATGTGATGCAACTCGTTCACATTACAGGGGGTGTATTTAAACTTTTACAAAACATCTTTTAAAGGTCCCAGATTCATTTAGCTTCTATTGGTATTTTGATGATGGAAGTCAGTCTATAAGGGGCAACCGTAAGATATGAATTGTGACACTAGACTTTAAAATTGTAGTATGCATTTTTAACAGTATGATAGTGTCACTTTCAAATCCCTTGTTATCATTTTTTGATTCTCTATCACAAAATCTAAAATCACAGCACCTCATCTAACATGTCTCATTTACGACAACCTACAAACAACACCCTTCATCCATAAATTTCAAAGAGTGCCCAAAAACCTGATGCAATACGGATTGTCAAATTCCACATTGGGATCGGTTCTTTGAACTGTCATCTTACAATTGTGCTCAACTGCGGGTGGGTGTGGGTGTGTGGACTGGAAAGAGGAACAGTAGTTGTATTTCTGTTGTTTTTTTGACTCACTGTCATTAAAACCAATAAAAAGCATTTATATAAAAAAAAAGAACCTGATGCAAATTGAAGCATTTCACAAATGGTCAGGGACATGAAGCATTGAACAAATAATACACCATCCCACCTAGAGAGTGCTTTTTGTTCCAAACATTGTAAAAATATAATTATGCCACTCCATATTCAAAAAGCAAAAAATAAGGTAGGCAAGCTCTTCCGACAACTACGTCAAAATTTAGAAGACACAGAATTGCTAAAACAATTCCGCACTGAGAGACGTCACTTAAAAAAAGAGATTTGGGTGTATAAAAAGCCTAACAGAAACACTATGGGCCCAGCTGTTACATGCCACAAAAACAAACGACTCAAAAAGATTCTTGAAGCTCAACAATAACATTGAGAAAGGTTCTGGAGCAGTGAATAATGCAAACATCAGTGAGGCGGAGTGGGTTCAATATCTAAAACTACACTTTAAGGAAAGTTCTTTGGACGTAACAGGTTTTCAATGGCCCTGCAAAGATAACCTGGCGACATGTGTGTATACAGCGGGGGAGGTAGAGAACGTTATTCAAAAGTCGTGGGCTGATTGTGCACCTGGCCCAAATGGGCTACCACAGGCACTCTTTAAGAATTCTACATCAAGGTGGGCAGCCTTTTTGACGCCACTGTTTAACTACATTTTGGCAAATCATGTTATCCCTGAAAGCTGGAGGGGTTCAATAATCCATCCCATTTTTAAAGGGGGACTGGCACGCTCGCCCAATAATTACCGTCTAATTGCTCTCATGGATGTAGAGCTTAAATATTTTTCTACATTGCTATTACACAATATGGAATTCTGGGCGTATCAAAATGGAAAACTCCCTCTAAATCAAACCAGCTTTATAAGGGGTCAAGGCACTATAACCAATCTCATGACTTTGGGCCCCATTTTAAATAGAGCAAAGGCAACCGGCACATCACTCTACATATGTTTTGTCGATTTTAAGGCAGTCTTTGACTGTGTTCCATGTAACAAGCTTTGGGCCAAGCTCCAGCGATGGGGTTTCCCACCTAACATCCTGAGAGCAATCAGGTTAACCCCTTCCATGCTCATGACGAGCTCAGCTCGTCATGCTGCGCAGTGCTCGTGTGCGCATGACGAGCTGAGCTCGTCATGAACCCGTCCGCTCAATGCAATGCCTCGCACAGGGCGAAAATCGGCCGCGCATGGAAGGGGTTAATATACTTCGACACGTGGGTCAAGATAAAAATTGGAGATGGTACTCACATATCAAAGAACGTTCTAACAGCAAAAGGCCTAAAACAAGTCTGCGTATTAGCCCCCCTTCTGTTCAACTTATACACTGTGGATCTTTCAACAGTTAGATGGGCAGACAGCTCACGCACCGAGTTTGGGTGTCAACGACTGACAAACATTCTCTATGAGGATGATTTAGTTCAACTCAGTAACACTCGAATAGGCCTTCAAAGGCTACTTAACTGCCTTGGTATATATGCAGAAAAGAATGCTCTGGAAGTAAATCACAAAAAAACAAATGTGATGGCTTTAAATGGCGCATCAACAAAAATTGCAAGTGGCATCTCAGTGGAAACAAAATTGATGAGGCAACCACTTATGTTTATTTAGGGGTGAAAATAGATGCAAGTGGCACATTTGCACCCCACAAAAAGGCGATTAAGGGGAAAGCACAGGCAATCAACCACGCATTCTCATCACTGGCAAGATCCATCCGAGGTCACGACCTGAAACCCCTGGGAGCAGTAATGAAGGCCAAACTGATACCAACCCTTACGTATGGACCAGAGATAATGTTATGTACTGAGGCTACACTACTCGACAAACTAGTGATAAGATCTTACAAACAAACCTTCCGGCTACCCAGATCGGCTTCACCTGCACAAGTTCGTTTGGAATTTTCATTAACAAAACAGTCACTCGCCAGACCTGCGGCATGTGTAAAGCTATGCTACAAACTACACGCAGATGCCGACGATACGCTGACTATTCGAGTTTAGTCTGAAATTAATCCACAACGGGGGAATGGTGCCTACAAGAAATATCTCGAGAATAGCATTAGGATGCTAGAATTGGGTGATCTATGGAACTCTAATATATCTGGGCAGGCCTTCAAGAAAATGGCAAGCAAGTCGATTAAATTGCAAAGTTTGACTGCAGATAAAGAAAGGTTGACCAGGCATCTACATGGGTGGCTGGTGTTGAAATCATATTCTTCCCTAAGAGAATCACCACTTCTTGCAGCCCCTTACCACTGGAAGGTCAAACAGTCATTACTGGCCCTCAGACTTGGTGAGATACCCACACTAGACTTCCTGCCAAAATGGAGGAAAGGTGCCCTAAGCAAAGACACGAGCTGCCGACTATGCCATCAGGGGATCGAGACTCTACAGCATGTCATATGTATCTGTCCAGTACTGGTTAATCAGCGACAAATTCTATTGAGGAGAGAGTTCATTGATCTGGGTATCAGGACCTGCAGGACTGCCCTGATGCAGTCATTGGACCCAAGAAACATAATGTTGAATATTGGATTAGTGCAATTCATGGCCGTTTTTATAAACCTGATAGAAATATAGGTCCGGTCCTGGGTGGATGTGGGGGGAGGAGCTGTGCAGTGATTCGATAAGCACCTAGTAGGTCTGGGCTGCTAAGAAATTGATACAAGGCTTGGTCAATCCAGTCAAGTGTTGCAAATAATAGTGAACAGGTAAATTGATGTGTAAGGACGGGCTGCTAGGGAAAGCGATAGAAGCTGCTCCCTATCCCGTCAAGTTACAGAAATATTTGCTTAACAAGCAGTTATTTTTTGCACATGTGCACTCTATCTGCTCTGTAGTCTTACACACTGGCACTTTAACTGTGTTATAGTCTTGCACACTGGCACTTTACTGGTAGATTTACATCTAGCCGCAGTCAAGTATATATATTCTTGCTATTCAGAGAAAAAGCTGGCTTATGAGGAATTACTTTTAGATTTGTAGATAGGTGTTCTCATTGGTTTGCCTTATCCGATCCCTTCTAACCTTTTGTACACTGGTATTTTTACCTTTAGAACTATGAAGGGCAGCAAATAATGAAATTGTCTTCCAATTAAGATGTGCAACAGTTGCTCTGACTTATAATAAGTTTTGTTTTTAGACCTTTTTAGCTAAACATTCAACAGTGTATGATTCTTGCAATGTTTATGGTTTTAGTTGACTAAAAACTACTTTCATTCATTCACCTAGAGAGTGCTTTGTGTCCTAAAGGTGTTATAAAAGTACAATACATACACTGCAACTGCCTTTGAAACAGTTATATACTGACGTCATCCAACGGACAAGAAAACAGTTCAAACACCAAAGCAATATAAAAAAACATATAAATGTCACATACTTTTTTCTCCTAGAACTTAAAATTATTAAATCTTTATTTTCTGTGAAACTAAAAGCAAGCATTCACCTTTAAAACATGTTGTCCATGTTTGAGTAGGCAGAATATGTCCTGTCTTTGCAGTGTTTACAAAGCACAACTAAATATAAATTACACTGGTGCACTCTCTACAGTGAGCATTTCTGTTTGTGTTAGCAAAAGGCATTATGCAAACAAAAGAATCTTTACACTTACCTTGCAGAAACAGGGCTCGGTGCATGGGTCGTCATTCACGCTGCCCACCAAGCTGCAGTTGCAGTGTAAGCAATGTGGATAGCCTCGGTATCCGAAGACACATCGGTCACACTTGTCACCAGTGTAGCCTTCTCTGCATTGGCAACGGCCTGGAAGTATGCCTTGAAAAACATATGCAAGAAAGAATACAGAAAAATAAATTCACTTTAGCAAGAGAGGAAGATGATGCTGACAAAAATCACCAAATGGTTACTGTGCCACTTCTGTGTTTATGCAACCACTTAAAGGAAGACTTCTTCCTTGACATGGCACTTTTTAGCCACCTAAAGTGTCTTGGTGCTGCAGTTTTCAGCCTGCACTTAAAACAATGGCTACATGGCCCATTATTCAGGCATTGCGTTCATGTAGCTTGAAACCCAACCTCTGATCCAATCCACTCTTTTCCCTTTTATTATTCCTGTATATTTGGAACAAGAATTATGCTTTGAAAAAGAAAGTGCGTGAAAAAAGGGTGCAAGTTTTGGAATGCATATTTGAAATTTCAAAGCTGGTAACTATGCTTTCCCAGAAGCATCAAGGGGGTCTTCATACAAATATGGGACAAGTTCTTAGACGAGTACGGGTAATGACAACTCACCTAGCACATAGCTGTTACTATATACAAATATTTATTTGTAATCATCAAGTGATTAATAGATGTTGACTGCTACAACTTTTTATATTATTAATTTACATCAGAGGAGTCTTCGTCGAATATTATTTAGTAACGTAGAAGATATTGTTGCAGCAAAAGTTATTTGTATTTGAAATAGAATTACTTCGACACGGATTACTTAAAAACAATCATCATATACAATTTGTATATATATGTATTTATAACTTTGCAGAAAATCCCGCCTATTTCATTCACAAATCACATATCGAAAAAACGCTAGCAGTGGTCGGTCCCCTCCAAATTGCCACAGAAGGAAGAGACAGCCAACACTTGACCATAAAGCCAACAAAGAACTGTATGACAGACTATCGACGACAAAAAATATTGTGGAAAAGAATGGAGGACCAAACTTTCGAGAATGTAAGTAAAGATTTACTATACTTAATTTTACATCTATGTACCTTGAAGATATACAGATCTCCAAGGGACATATATGAGGAGTTAAGTATAGTAAACCTATGTATACCTATATAAACTTACCTTCACAATATTTTGGCCCCACGATATTCTTTTGGCAATATTCTGCTGGAATATCATGCAAAGCGCTGCATGGCTACATACATTAAGTTGTAAGTGTGAATGGGATGTAATTATACACTATAATGATAAAATGTGTAATGTGAAAAAACAAATGTATAGTGCATGTCCAGTGCTGTTTCTGTCCTCTTCACATTTCAGCCTGGTCTCTGTAATCTGGTTTCAACTGTACTCTAAACTCACTAACAGTCTATTCTAGGTAAATCATCTTGTTTTAAGGTGTTTCTGCTACAACAACAAACATTCCCAGTCCATCTCTCCGTTCCATCGCACTGCAGTTTCTGTTAAATGAAAATTTAAGCTGTAATGGATAGAACAGTGCTAGGATATCACCAACACTACAGGAACATACTTCTAAGGTAACCAGGTTAGCCTCACTGTTGAGTGTGAAACAAAGCTGCAATTTAACAATGGTGAGGTGGCAAAGGTTTAGTGCATTTGTCCAAAATGGAGGCCTTGGGCTGACAACTACGATTACCCTTTTACCGTTTATGCTACTTACCGTGCTCCAAATCAGCATGGGCGTCATCCTTCACACATACGGGGCTGAGAGACCCAAAAGGGTCACATTCGCAGGGACGGCATGGCTGCGCCTCATAGGGAGACATCTGGGGGGAAAAAGAGAGAAGCAGTTCAGAGATTCATTTTATAAATGGCTTGGTATCCGCAACACTAGTCAGAAATCTTGGGTAAAAGGGATGAAACAGTTTTGGTTAATGCACACAAGTTTGATTATGTTTTTTGCATTGTTGGGTAGAAAACAGTTCCGGGTTCCTAGCCTGTTCTGCAGGCATTGGTTGCTCCCCTATGATGTCACAGAATAGGCTAACACAAGCTGCGAGGCCAATTTCAACAACGTTAGTAGCCCGGAACTCCGCTAATTGGATGGATTATCACAAGAAGGCTTAAAGTACAAGTGTCTGGCTGGTACCTAATCTCCAACTTAGGGAAAATGTTCACCTTCCAGCCTTTTCTGTAAAGCCACTCTGCAGAGAAACTCGCTTTAAGGAGATTACGTGAAATCAAGGAAAATCCCCATTTCAGAGTGAGCACAAAAAGCGCTGTGACTGAGCACAGTAAAAAGCTCTCTTACTTTGTAAGGCCTGAAATATCCATCAATGCAGGTTTCACAGTTGATGCCTGAAGTGTACTCTGTGCAGTTGATGCACACACCTCCCCCAACAAACTGGCCGTTGATGTTCATGCTCAGATTCCGATCCGCCACGTTCTGGTCGAAGTAGCAGTCCTCCGCTTTGTTATGGCAGTTGCACTCTACAAGGAGAATTAAGAAGATTGGTTAGAAGTTACTTGCTTATGGGCATGCCTATCGTGCTCAGTTACTGGACTATTAAGGACTGCATATGACAGAGTCTGCCTAAAAGGACCAGGAACTCCTCAGGAATATCAAAGGATTTGGTCTTTGTAATGTGAGGATGGCATTCTCATCTCTTGACTTCAATCTTGCAGCTTGCGTATCAGTTTGGATTAGGGTTGAGCAAGGGTTATCTCCCATATCAAGTGGCCTTCATCTGGTCACACTCAATACAATCTTAGTCTCCCAGTTACTAGTAAGTGGTTGCAGGACTGGGCTTACAGTCATGGATGAAGTGTAGGGCAAGTCTAATGATACCTAAAGTGGACTTCAGGAGTATTTTGCAAACAGTGATGCCAAGATGGATGACTGTTAATAATAAAATGCATTGTTAAATCACTAACAGACCAAGAACTCCTTGTCTCGAGGTAGGGGTAGCATAACAGCGGTTGGATCATAGAAATATAAATATTCTATATTTCGTTATTTAATATGCCTATTAGTCCTTTGAATATGAACCAAAAAAACAATATCTCTGTATGCATATTTTTCAAGGATATCATCTATTGATACATTTTAACATTTATTCATAGCCTCTCAAAGGGCCACAAGATCACACCTTGTATTTTAATTCTTTTATAGGAAACCTAGTGGGGCCTTTGGATATTTGTGGTGGGGAAGATGCAACACTTCTATGAGTTCTATGAGTAGGAACAAAAAGATGAACAGGAGGTATCATTCACAATCATATCTTCTCAGTTGGGAATGCTGGCACTTTTGTCTATCAGATGCTTGCAGGTAATTGTGTGTCTATTTTTGCAGTAAAATATCTTTCTACACCAAACTATTTTCAGTCACTGGGCTCTGATTCTCACCAAAGCCTGGTAAGGTGGCATCAATATTAACAGCAAGAGAAATAAAACTCATTTGTGTCAAATAATCAAATTTCCAAATATAATTTACATTTCTATTCTTCAAACCAATAGCTAAATGCATGGGTGTGGTGGAGGGTAGCTGGACACAACTCCATACTGCCCCCATTGAATTGTATCTAGACCTACAAAAAACCACATGTCATACCTCTAAAAACCACATGCCATGCTGCTCCCAAATGTACATGTTTCAGGAAAAGTCACAAGACACTTTCCACAACACAGCCTCTACCAAAGGGTAACCCATGGCCACAGTTGACACTCTCTGTCCACAAATACATAGGTGGAGATGTGGTTACATGGTCTAGTACCGTTTATGGGCTACATCATATTCTAACCAAAGATTGCGGTGAAAATGATCCACTGTCTACACATATATGGATGCAGGGATTGGTTCCAAGACACAGCACATGGCAATGTTCTCTCCAATGGGGCACCTCAAAGCTACAACATATCTTGTCATGCAAAAAAACACATACACACAGACTATTACATACAAACACATAAAAACATATGGGTATTCAAGAGGTTTAAGACCCAACCCTCTCCGGAAGAAATATTACCACAAAACTCAGAAATATCAGACAAGGCGTTGCTGAGGCAAACATCTGGAGGCAGAAGCCATGCAAATGGCAGATGTTTCACTTAAATAAGGTGTGTCAGGAATTAGTCACATTATATTTTAACCCCGAAATGTGTCCTTGCATCGTAAATTGAAGTGAGTGCGCATTTTGCAAAAAATATGGCTCTACAGGACAGATTTGTATTTTGTGTGATTATGCGTAACTTTCACAATATTTCTGCAAATTCCGCACACCCATACCAAAAACCTACTGCCAAGTCAATGAAACAGTATGACTGCAATCTCACTAAATTGGCGTCATGGAAATGATATAATTTCAGTCTAGCGCTCAACTCAGTGCCCACCAGGTTATTTTTTTCACTTTACATGTAGTTCTTCGAATAATTATGGATCTAACGCTATGTGTTATGTGAACATCAGATGAACAAATAATCCCCTAAGAGTCTGTAGGTCAAGGGGATAAAGTTCAAAAGTAGAAGGTACTCTAAATATGGAGAAGATTTTTATCTGTCATTGGAGGCAGCAGTTTTTGACAAAAGAAACATAACCCGATGTAGCACTTAATGAGTGACTGTCAGTACTGTAATCACAACCCCCCCTAAACATAGGTAAGAAAAAACAATAATAAATGTCGAAAGTGATTGGAGACCAGGCCCGTATTACAAATAGAGTGCACTGTCCTTGTTTGCGCAATGGCAAATCTGTTTAAAGGCAAATAGTGGCGTAAACAAGGACAGCGCACACCATTACAATAAATGCGTTGCCCTCAGGGCGGCAGGGATCCCGCACCTGCCTTGTGGACAGGGCATTCAGTAAAATATTGAGCGGATGTTTAAAGGCACCTCCTTGTTTCATAGTGCAGGTTGCATGCATATGCACTTTAATGAGGGAAGAGAGATCCCCTAGCAGGCATGTGCAGTGAGGGGCTGCACCTGTCTGCAGAGGGATATCAGGGGGGTCAATAGGACTCCCCTTTCCCACATTCAGAGGGATGGCTTAAAGAGGTACACTGAAAGCGCACCACTTTTATGTGGCACACTCTCAGTGCACCTCCTAAGGGCCAGTATGACTCTGCGGTCACGTCTGTAATCCGGGCCACGCCTCCATGCAAATGAGGTAACACCCCCTGAAGATACCTCTGGCGCTACATGTGCGCCTGTGCTATCAGTATTACAGAAGAGGCTGCACTGCACAAGCGTCTGTGGCCCCTTCTGTAATACCATAATGCCCCAGGGAGAAAACAGCAAGCACACATGCCCACTGCGGCCCTAGGGAAGTATGTTTTTTACAGTCTTTGGTGACTAAATGTTCATTCTGGTTGTGAAAGCAAAACAAAGCGATTGAAACATTCCAATAGAAGGAATGTCTATCATCCAATCAGGATTCAAACCACTCGCTTGAGAGTCTTTTAAAAATAAATCTAAACCATAATTTAACAGTTAGAGGTGATAATCTATATAGATACCAAGGCACAATCCTGAGGGTTATTATATAATGTTATATTGTACTGTGGTACATGACAGTATATCACTTGATTTATATGCTATAATAACATGTCTTAAGCTACTTGGTCACCTGTACACAACTAGTATCTTCAGCTATCCTTCAACGTTATCTCAACCGACCATAATCTTTATATCACACTTATACGCAGACTCATCAGTGCATTACTGACATAATGGTACAGCGTATTCCACAAAAGTGAAGCACTTTAGCTCATTATGTCTGTTCCACCTCTGCAATGGAAGCAACTTACTTTCACATGTGTTGCCAACAGACAGGGTCCCAGGTCTCCACTGAGTCTGGTGGTAGCCCGGACAACACTCGTCACAGCTTTCTCCACAGGTATTGTGCTCACACACGCATTGCATTTTCTTTAATGAGATTGGAGAAAAACATAATAAGTAGGTTATTATTAGGCAGGTGAAAACGTTTTACACATAGCATAAAGCAAACACTGGCAATGCTGCAGCAACTGAAGTAATGAAATATCAATACAAAAATAAAAACAACCTCTCCTGTAATCAAGCCCACTGAGAAGTCAATCTAGGTAGTATATGAAAATTCACCTCTATTGCTATATAAATATAAGACTTTTTTAAAGGGACAGAACTTTGATCTGACATATCTTTAAAATATATTGGATAGATTTATTGAATATAATGGCACAATCATAAAAGGTATTCTTCTGAAACAGTAAACAGGTGACCCTCAAGACCCTGAACAAATATTTAAATGCAAAGGATTTATTGCAGAGCCATGGCTATAGCATAAGCAAATTTTAAATTATTAAACCCAAAAGGGCACACACTCTTCAAGCCCACCCTCCATGTTGAGTTATGTCAACTATTGGTAAAGTGTGCCATCCCCCAAGAGCACCTTGGTGCTGAGCAGAAATAAGAGACCATTCCAAATAATTTTATATGGGAGCGAGAGAGGTTTTTAGGAATCTTCTAAAGCTAAGATCGTTCTAAATAGAGCTGGTCTCTAGTAGAAGGGTATGTCATTGTTAGAAACATGCCCTAGTGCTCTTAAGCATGCGCTTTATGAATGGGATGATCATGAAAATGAGTCACCAGAGCAATTAGCGTGATTGAGTCACCACCTTGTTTGTTTGGTCTGGCCAAATTTAGGACCTGAAATCAAAAGGCTCTAAGCGCTATGCAATAGCCCTAATAAACATATGTGCATCTACTAGTCACCAGTGAAGCTGATAAAGTGTTGGCGAGACTTCTCGCTCTGTAAGACATGCACCTGACAGATGATTTTGAGACATAATAGATCTTGAGCAGACCTCCCTATTGATGCTGAAGCCCAAAGGGATTTACCAAACAGCCATGGTTTTCTCTGTGTATTGTTAGAAAAACATTCTAAGTGAATAGAAAATGCAAACCATGCATCCTGATGAGTCTATAATCTCTAGGGGTTTCCAACCAACTGGAAGCTAAATGGTAAATTGCTTTAGGGTACCTTGAGTTCAAAGACTTTCTGTAACTGAAATTTACCATGGAGCTCAAAGAGACGACTTTGGCTCACTAGAGCTGTGGTCCAGGGACCGAATCACAAAGGGATATCTTGTGGTTAGCTGCAAAGAGGGAGTGATCAAAAACTGAAGGCCAGCAGGTTGCAAGAGTCTTGGCATGCAGTACTGTTCAGAGTGATGAGCAAATAAGAAACTATTGTGAATTGGAAACAAAATGCACTGGAAATCGATGCAAATCTCTTACCTGTGTATCATGTATATACGTGTGCTGTAGACTATGAAGTTCTTGAGGTATTAGTTAAACAGGATTTACAGAAATGGAATAACACACCATGACACATTATATTCTGTTGAATACAAGTGTCTTATATTAAGATTTTGCTTTTATGGTAGAATGTGCAGCTCTATTCCCAACTAAAGCTGTCTCAAAGTGCTGGGAGGTGATAGTAAAGGGGGATCAGGGACTAACTTTGTGAATAAAGTGATCTTCCATAACACTGTCAGATTACACAATGGCTGCTAGGCTAGTAACACATAATGGGGAGCATCACTTATGCACCATGATCCACTATAAACTACTACTTTAGAGCACAAAATTCTGCTCATCTTATGTGTGGTTGTGTTACATCCACAACGCTGCAACTTTGGAGTGTTAAGAAGATGGGGAGCAAATTGCAGTCTGCCAGTTTGCGGAAATTATGATACTGACATGTATGTCAGCGTAACAGGCTGTGCCTGCAGACCTTCATATGCTTACATACAATATGAAAATACAGACGAACCACACAAGTAGTGTGAACAGCAGTGATCAAATGGTCCATCTCTGGTTGAAGGAAAGAGCAAAACAAATTCAGCATGATCTTGCTGAACCAAGTATCACCTTCCCATCACAACAACATGTCAAACAAAGACACTCTTGGGTTTGTCATGCCTGGAATATTAATCATTTATTTCAGAAAACAGTGTGTTATATAAGCCATAGCCAACTCAGAGCCACAGACAGCCCTCCTACACAAGGATCAGTAGAAGTAAACAGGTGGTTGTTCCTCAAAATATGGAGATTTTAGTGTGGCTTGCTCTATCATCCTCACCCCAGTGCCTCCTCCGGGCCATGAATGTCATCTGTATGTGTTCCAGCTACACGACGACAGCAAGTGAACAGACATCAGTAAAGCTACTGCTGCCTCGGGACATGTGGACCACAAGAGACCACAGAAAAGACACAGAAGCGGTACAAATCAGGCCTACAGCAGTTGAACTATCTTAATCAAACAGTTTCACAAGGACGACCAAAGACATAGCTCCTGAGAATACGTCTGCACAAAAATGCTCAAAGTTCAAGCACTATGTTAAGAAAGGCGACTGAGGTCAATTGTCCATTTGCACCTTGTGATTACATCAAGTTTACAGCAAGGTTAGAGCATAAGTCAAGGCAGCGAAGGCTCATAATTGGATCAGAAGGCTGAACACGCTTCAACAAAACCTTTCAAAATTAACAGCCTGATTTAGAGTTTGGTGGATGGGTCACTCCATCACAAACGTGACTGATATCTTGTCTGCCTTATTACAAGTGTAATATGCGGCGGCACTTGTAATAAGGCAGACGGGATATGTGTCAAATTAGTGCCGGAGTAACCCATCTCACAAACTCCCTTAATCAATATATAAGTGCTAATTTTCCTCTTTCTCTACAAAGGTCCCCAGGGATATAAGAAGCTATTTGGAACTCCTGAAACAGTGGTTTCAGTCGAAAGTGGCATGTATCAATATAAGTAGGGTAACTATACAGCACAAAATTAGCTAGAAAGCAATGAAGCAGTTATCATATTTTGTGATTCCTTGCGAGTTATACAGCAATGGGCGGAAAGTCAAGCCAACGCTTATACAGACATCTTTTGTCTGCTGAGGTTCTACGAATATCCTTTGCATATTTATTGCAGATTACTTTTACAATCACCCATTGTTCTAAGATGTAAGATGCTATACGTTCCCAAAGGCAGAATATTAAATATCATTAAGCCCTCCAAAATATAACAAGTATATATTCTTCTACTGCTATGCCACTGATGCCAGTTTTTTGTGCACACAATTTGCACATTCATGGCCTTTTGTCAAAGGAAACAATTGTTTTAATTTGGAGAATCTTTACACTGCAATAAAACTGCAATAAAAAGCTTTTCCTTCAGTCTGTGCATAGATTATATAGCAGTGTTCCTTTGTCCTGAGGGAGGTTGGGTGGAAAAAGTGTTTGTATTTCTAAACAGAAGTTTAATTACTTTCTGTCACATCTGTGCTCCCTTGTTAGCTTGAGTTCCCACACAGTAGGTTTTTATGTAAAGAGGACCATAGTTCTGTCATGTTGCTGATCGAGACATTATCTTTGAAGGTAAGCGTCGCTCCTTTCTTTCTGTGTAATGCACTTGTGGCCTGTCTTCTAATGTCACTCCTACTCTTGT
Source organism: Calotriton arnoldi (assembly GCA_963921515.1). NCBI lineage: Eukaryota > Metazoa > Chordata > Amphibia > Caudata > Salamandridae > Calotriton > Calotriton arnoldi. Next base: position 1,839,048 of record CAWUFW010000770.1, on the reverse strand, counting down.
GTGACAGGTTTATATTGTGTGGGGTATTCATCCTGCACTAGTCCCTTTTGAAACTAGTGTCTCACTGGTTGCTGGGGCAAAGAAACTGGTTGGTCTTCCTAATAGGTTTGGTTTCCTATATGCAGTACATTACTAGCCTCCTGACGTCAAATGTGTCATGGGAGAGTTCTGCCAGCGATTTTGGTTGTTGGAAAAAAGCAGGTTGTTGCACAGAGTGATTGACATGGAAGTGTGAGACTACCTTGTCTTGGAAGTTTGGATTACTTCTTATTACTACTCTGTCTTTATGGATCTGAAGATAGCGTTCCTGGACTGTGAGTGCTTGGAGCTCGCCTAATCTGCTCAAGGATGTGATGGGTACTAGGAAGACCATCTTTAAAGTAAGGAATTGCAGCTCATTGTTGAGCCTGGTTTCAAAAGGTGGTTTCATGAACTGTGTTAGCACCAGGTTTCAATTCCACATTGGTGCGGGGACTGTCCTGCGTAGTGCTAGTCTCTTTGCCACTTCTAAGAATCTTTTGGCAACTGATGTTTGGAAAAAAATCCTTCCTATGCCCCCTCCTTTGTATGCCACAAATGGCTGTTAGATGTACCTTTTGTGAGGCTTAGGACAGTCCCTATCCCTGTAGATATGTTAACTATTTCAGGAGCAGGTCCTGGAATCTCTCTTTGGAGCATCACTATCTGATTGATCATATTGTCTGTCTTCTCGTTTCTTTCAGGACTTTGATGGTCGTTTACTTAAGCTGTAAATGTCAAAATTCTATGTCTTTAGGAGCTATGCTGCTAAGTGGAGTGTTTTCAGTTCTGAATGAAACACTTGGCCCTTGTGAATGGCCAGTATGTCTGTTTCCAGTGACAGTGGCATGTAATTGACTAGTGCTAGCTCTACTAGGTTGGAGAATGACGCTTGCCTGGCCCATTGTGGTGCAATGAGGATGAGAGTTATGGATGCTTGCTTGTACTTCTCTATCACCAAGGGGACCATGGGGATTGATGGAAAAGCTTATGCAAATGGTTCTTGAGCATATGGATGCAACGTTTTGCATTTTGTTTTCTATTGGGTTGCAAACAGGTATATATGTGGGGTTTCCCACCTTTTGAAGATTCTGTCTATAGTCTGTTGTTTCAGTTCCACTCATGCAAGGCATTCTTCTGTCACCTAGCCTGTCTGCTTCTGTGTTTTTTACTCCTTTTAGGTGGATTGCTACTACATATATCCTGCATTAGGCTGGATAGGACGTGAGATTTTGTCCCTCCGTTGGTTGAGGTAGAACATGATGGTAGTGGTATTTATCTGAACCTGCCCTTTCTATTCCCTTTATCTGTGACTGGAATGCTTTGAAGGCTCGTAAAACCACCTTGAGTTCTAACACATTTATGTGTTTTACTTCATCCTCTAGGATCCAGAGGCCACTGATGTTCAATTCCCCATGTGTGTTCTCCACCCTTTGTGAGAAGCATCCATCATTATAGTAACAGGATCTGGTTGTTCGAAGGGTCTGCCTACCGTGTTGCTTCTTGCCTTCCCCCACTGCATCTCCATATGTACCTTGTCCGTTACAACCACTAGATATTCCCTACTCCCTGTTGCCTATGACCAATGACTCTGTAGCCACTCCTGTAATGGTCTCATAAGAAGCCTGGAGTTTGGTATGAGTGGCATGCATGATGCCATCATGCCCATCAGATGAATTTGTTCTGTTAAAGCCAGGGTTCTCTTCTCAACAGAGAAGGCTTTACCTTCTCTGAAATTCAGTCTGGTTCAAAGAAATGTCTTTTCCCTTTCCGGCTTCCGGGTTGATCTTTCCCACTTGATGAAAACTCCCTGACTATATAGGGTTTCCATTGCTGTCCTTATACGGTCTTTGCATTGTTTGCGAGACTTTTCATTTACCAGCCGATCGTCCAGGTAGAGAGGGGTAGACATGGATTCCTTTTCTCCTTAGATGTGCTGCCATTGCGGCTAGGTATTTTGTGAACACCTTGGGCACAGAATTTATCTGAAAGGTAACACAGTGAATTGGTAGAGAACCTTGTCTACAACGAATCTCTAGAACGTCTTGTGCATGTTGTTTATTGGCACATGGAAGTACCCATCTTTGAGGTCTATTGTTGTCATATAATACCGTCTTCCCACATGTAGGATAACTTCCTGCAGGTTTGTCATCTGAAACCTTTGTGCTTTGTATGCATCTGTGGAGGACCTTGAGATTTAAGATGAGACTGAGGGACTTGTATGGGTTTGGGACCAGAAAGTAGACTGAGTAGTCTTTTCTTTTTGATACTATGTTTATTGTCTTTTCCTCTGCAGGTCTTCCACCTCCTGTCTTAGATGCAGTAGATCGAATTTGCTGTGTTTACTTGGCTCTGGTTTGATGTTAGGTGGTAGTTTCAAGAGTTCAATACAGTATCCATATTAGATTATGGTGAGTATCTATTTGTCAGCGGTGATGCTGTTCCATTCTTTGAAGTATCCTCCAGTTCGGTCCCCTATCAGCTTTAAGTGTAGGTTAACCTTCCCTCTTAAGTCACTTGAGGCATTTCCAGCACCTCCTGGTGCCAGTCCCTCTTCCCCAAATCTTCCCTCAAAAGGGCTGCAGTGAAGTGCTGGGGTACGGCCACTGTGTTGGGGTGCTCTGGCTTTATTGTTGTGGCGTAAAATGTGAATTAGACATCACTGGCTGTGATCCTCCTCTTGTGGGCAGTCTCTTCCTAGGGGTGAACCCACCTCTGGATTGACTCCTGAATTGGAGTACTCCCATGGACTTGGCAGCGCCATTGTCCTTCTTCATCCTTTTCAAACAGTTGTCAAATTCTGAACCAAAAAGGCTTTCTCATGTAATCAGCATGTTTACCACTGCCACCGGTATTTCCTGCTTCAAGTCGAACACCCACAGCCAGGTATGCCTGAGCGTTGTCTCAGTTCAAAGCTGTCTGCTGGAAGTGCCTGCTACATCCAGGGCTCATTTCAGGCATGCACTGCTGATGATTGTACCCTCCTGGATAATATTATTTGCCACTCTTTGATATGCACGAGGAGGTGCTGCAATAGGCCTTCCATTTCCTCCCTCTGCTGGTGGCTGTACCTATTCAGAAGGGCATTGGAGTTTGCGATCCTCTTCTGGACCACAGCAATGTTCGATTTACCTCTCACCATTTCTTGCTCTTCTTGTAGGGTGGTGGGCCTACTGTAGCTAGGGGGGGGGGGTATTTGCCCTCTTCCATGCTATTGACACAATGATAATGCATCCGCTGATGTATGTGGGGTCTTGAGTGGAGCATCTATATTTCTTTTTGACTCTTGTGGTAGCTGCTTTTGCTGCTGCAAGTTCCCTAAAAGCATCTCTCCCCAGGTCCAACACATTTAGCAGCATTTCGCTGCAAAGGCAGTAGAATTTCCAGCAGGAAACATTATTCTGCTTGTTATTCCTCTAGTTTGACTCCATGGGTGTCAGCAGCCCTCTTAACCACTGTGCTGGAGACAACGATATCGCCAGGCAGTGAGGGTCTCTAGAGATAGGTGTTGACTTCCTCCTCTGGTGAGTCAGTCTCCAGGTCCTGCCATCCTTAGCCCAAGGTGTCTACCATGCATGCTCCCTGCTGATAGGATCTTTCCTCGACGTTCTCCTCATACTCTAAAAATGTCCTTTTCCTGTTCTTCCGACTGATCTGGCGTCGAAGGCAGCTCCAGCTCCTCGACCTCAAGTGTTTTTTCCTTCCACTGCTGAAGTGGGCACCTACATCTCTTCAGGGAGTCATTAAACTCCTTCTTCCTTCTCATCAAGCGCTAACCATTTCTGTCTCGGATTGCCTCTTCTTTTCAATGCCGAGCGGTCTCGGTTAACCGTTGAGCAGCAAAATCCTCCTTTTCGGTGCTGAAGGTTCCAGCTCGCAGGATTCCTTCTCACTTCCACACTCTCAAGGCCTTTCAGTGTCGAGACAGGTTCTGGGGTATTGCCTTCTGTAGTATACTTGGGTTTGGATCCAAGGGGCTCGTTGGGTTTGTGTTTGCCCTCCAACGTCATGGATTTTGAGGTCGATGTCGACTTGGGATGTTTGGATTCCAACACTCTCGGCTTTGTTCCCAGCTGCCTTTTGATGTTACCTTCTGTTGGGAGCTCTCAGTGTCCTTCGCTGTTGAGCTTTTTGGTGCTTTCTCCTTTAGAAGGTCGATTCTCTTGGCAACGGAGTCCTGTTTCTGATCCATTTCGGTTTCCATGCGTGCATCATCCTCACTGTAGGCCCCTGACTCTTTCCTGGGAGTTCAGTTCTGCACCTTTGCCATGGCATATTGTGCTTCCTCTGTTTTACTCTACCTTGAGTATCTTTGGCTGAAAATCAGCTCAGGCATCAGAGCCCTCTGATATGTAGCCTTGCATAGGCACATGTTGCAGTCCTTGTGGTTGTCATTTTGAGCAAGCTTATGATGGCATTTAGGGCAGAACCTTATTGGTGTGTGCTCCATGCCTCAAATGCATTCTCTGATCCATGTGATCAACGACCGTGTGTGATATCAGGGTTGAAAAAGCAGAGGTTTTTGATGGAAAATGGTGATGGTCCTTGGTGTCCTCCAGTACTCCTTGTTCGGCGTGGAAGAAAACGGGTGTCTTTTCTCCAAATCATTCCTTTTCCTTCTGCCCATCCAGGAGCTATCTCATTTGCATTCAGGCTCAACAGTGATAAAACGGGGAGGTGGTTAATTGCTCTTTTAGATTTTGGAGGGATGGAGCTAGCCTGTGCAACTTTTTATGGTCTTAATATTGATGACCCTACTCATATATGCAATCTCCAATGGAACCTGATGGAAATTGTTGTGCTTATAATAATTGGTGGGGACTTTAATGTCTTGCTCGATCCCCTGCTTGATAGATCGAACCGGAGTCGGCACAATGGTGCTCCTCGAGTTCGTCAGGCTCTAATCAATATGATTCATGATCTGGCACTACTGGATATATGGAGGGCCAAGAGGGGTGATACCCAAGGTTTTACTTTCCAGAGTAAAAAACTCGGGCATTTCTCAAGATTAGACTATCTTTTCGCGGATAGATCTACCACAGAATTCATAACTTCTATTAATATTCTCCCTAGCCATATCTCAGATCATGCTGCGATCTGTGTCTCTCTTGTGGGTTATGGCCAGTCACCAAGGATAGATGGACTCTAAAGAGATTGATGCGGACTGATCCAGAGATAGCAGTAGCACTTAAACAAGCATGTGTAGGCTACTTCGCGGTTAACATTGGATCTACTTCATTAGATGTGGTATGGGATGCCTTTAAGGTTAATATTAGGGGCACTCTGCATAGTCTTACCTGTGCTAAAAATAAAGCGGAGCGTCTAATCCTAAAAAAGATGGAGGATAAGGTGGGTTCGCTAGAGGCAGATCTCTACCGGATGCATTCGGGGATGTTCGAAGCAAAGACTCGAGTACAGAAACTGTTGGAAGAGGCCCGACAGGAAAATAGGGTCAAGTTAGACCAGAAGTGTAAAGCACAATGGTATATAAAATCAACGCAGAATTTCGAGTATGGCGAGAAATCAGGCGCTCTGTTGGCTTGGAAGGCCAGAGCAGATCGGGCTAGGAATTATATAAGTAAACTAGTTGTAAATCAAAACGGGGACGTCTCCAATAAAATGGAGGATATGCAAGCCTGTCTAGTCTCACTCTTTTCTACATTATACAGGGAAGAAACGTCCACAAACCCGGAGGCCCTTAAGGCCTGGCTAAGTGGGATTCAATTACCGAGTCTAACAACAAATAGCCGAGATATTTTGGATGCCCCGATAACAAGGGAGGAGATTCGTTCATGTCTTAGCAAAAGTAGGAAAGGTAAAGCGGCAGGCACTGATGCACTTCCTAACGAACTGTAAAACCTATTGATCAAGAAGCTGGTGCCGATTTTGGAAACTTTGTTTAATTCGGTCTTTCAACTAGGGGGTCAAGTGCCCAGGTCATGGAAAGAGGCAACAATTGTACTTATTTTGAACCCCTCAAGCAGATTCCTATAGGCCAATCTCCCTGCTGAATGCAGATTATAAGATCTTCATGAGTATTTTAGCAGGGAGATTGGCAAAAATTGCCCCACAGCTAATTCATCCCGATCAGAAGGGCTTCATTCCAAATATTCATTCCAAAAAGGTACATACAGGAGCAGACCCAGCAGCTCATTGGCACAATAGATCTTGCCATTGAACGCTCCGCCCCCTTGGCCGTGGTAGCCCTGGACGCGGCTAAAGCGTTCGACAGAGTGTGCTGGGAGTATTTGTGGGTGTTGATGAGAGCAATGGGTTTCGGGCCTTTCCTTCTATATACTTTAAAAATGAGCTACGAAGGAGCCTCAGCTAGGATCCTGCTAAATGGGGTCTTGACATCTAGTTTTAATATATTGAGAGGGACAAGACAGGGCTGCCCTATTTCACCTCTGTTATTCGACATATACATAGAGCCACTGGCTCAGGTGTTGAGATCTGATGTCTCCGTAATCCCTTTTAGATCTCAATCCTACAGCAGTAAGGTTGCACTCTATGCGGACGACCTGTTGCTCTATACGGCTCACCCAGCTACTTCTATCCCGAGAGTCGAACATCTCCTAGAGGAATTTGGGTCCTTATCAGGATATTCAGTCAACACCTCGAAAACTGAGGTGATGTGCTGGAACATCCAAGACTGGGATGGGAAAGTTAGCCCTAACTTTAAGTATCTTGGAATCATAATTGTTGACGAGATAAGACAAAATCTCACAGCTTAATTTAGATAGGGTAGCAAGAGAAATAGACAGTCTACTAGCAAGATGGAAAAATCTCTCTCTTACTATATTTGGACGGGTCAATTTAATAAAAATGGTTATACTCCCCAAACTAACTTACCTCTTTAATGCCACCCCCCTTGGCTTCCCTAAATCAGGCATCGATAAAATCCAGGTGAAGGTTGTAAGCTTTATATGGGCTTATAAGGGTGCAAGGCTGGCATGGAAAAAACTTAGACGTAGGCTTATTAAAGGGGGATTGGATTTGCCAGATTTTAATTGGTATTGTGAGGCTTTTCAATTTAAAAACATCCGGATGCTGCTTGGGAAGGTGGATGGCTCTACCTGGGCTCCTAGGTGAAATGGTAAGGCAATGGGGCGGTGTTGGGTTCTTGTACAAGTTTGGTGCCCCCAGTTACTTTAAGAAAGTCAGACTAAAAATACTGAGATCGGCCCTTTGTTTGTGGTACAAGGTCAGGAGAAGGTGGGGCCTAGGCTATAGTTCTGATTTAGCTCTAATCTGGGATTCTCCTGGGACCCCGCTATGCTTAAAAGATAGCCTGAGAGTACCTATCAGAAGGGCAGGTATAATAACATGCTCAGACCTGATGACATCAGAGGGCGTGTACCCATGGGAAATCCTAAGAGCAAAGATTGGCAACGATTTCTCCAGGTTCAAGTTCATTCAACTTACTTCTTGGTTTATAGCCGCCAAAGGGGAAGTTCGAGGCGATTGGGAACTGGAGCTTTCTTTACAAGATGTAAGTCCTAAAAACAAGGAAGTCTCTAAGTGGTCTGGGAAGCTTCTGGAGGCAGATGAGAAGGAGTGTGCACCTCCTTATTCAGTTTGGAGTGGGTCCTCCTTCGATTGCGACATAAAGGTGATCTGGGACCAATCCTCTACAGCTTAGTGAAACTGGCCAATCTGAAGAAGAATCATTTTTTCACTATCAATTGCTTATATTGGACTCCAGCAAAAATCGCAAAGTTTGTGTCTAGCCACCCCTCCTAAGTGTCCAAGATGTGGCTGTATAAGAGCAAAGGACCTTCATATTTTCTTTGATTGTACGAAGCTGAGGGAATACTGGAGCGGAATTGAGATTGCCTTTAAAGGTATCTTTGGCAGAGAGATCAATTTGAATACAGCTCGTTTTATTCGGAGGAGACGACAAAGTCTGTAAGCTGCTGAAACGTTCTCACAGAGGGCTGTTATTCTACTTGATCGTCAGAAGAGAAATTTGCATAAAATGGAGGGATTCTTTGCCCCCGAAGGTGGAAGATTGGGTTAGGGCAGCCTTTAGTGTCGCACGTCTTGACCAGGGAGCGGAGATGGGGATTATTCCTGTCATTTGGTCCGATTTTCTGGTATGGAGCAGCTCTCTCGGTATTGACTCTCTAGTCCAATGATTTCACCAAGGCACCGACAAAGGTGTTGGTCTGGTAAGGCATTCAGACCAGAGCGATTGCAGTGGCCGCTGGGCGGACAGTTTAGTGGAGCTGCTCTACAAAGTATTGCAGACGCTTTCTGGTGATATGAGGATTAAAAAAAATTTTAAAAACTGTGGAAAACAAAGAATCTGAAGAAGGCAATCACACAGTGGGGCTTCCAGGTCGAACGTCTGATGTCAGTAAAGGAGAAACATAGCACTAAATGGTCAACAATGACACCCACTAAAAAAAAAAAGGACAAAAAGAGAGAGACAATTCCGAACCCAATCACCTATGGTGTATTAACGCATCCAGAAAGATTAACACTGCAAAACCTGTAACGAAATGGTTACTTACCGGTAGGAGTAGTTTTGCAGCTTGAAGAATTTTCTGGATTCACATGCTGTGCGTCATTCCGCCATTTTTTTTTTCTTGTTTTGGTCGCTGTCGACCACCATTTGGTGCCAGGTACGTCCCCTGTGTGACGTCAGACGGTATCCTGGAGGTCGACGTGCGTGGTGGCCATCTTCGGATTCTTTTTTCTGGTTTTCTTATGTTTTGTAATCCTTGAGATGGTTTTGAAAAATACTGGTGTAGTCCTTTGCTTCCCCACCTTGTTTGTTTTCCTTATAGGGGAGGCCAGGTGGGTCGCATGTGAATCCAGAAAATTCTTCAAGCTGCAAAACTACTCATACTGGTAAGTAACCATTTCGTTTTGCAGCGTGAATCCTTTTCTGGATTCACATGCTGTGCATCAGATTATGTAGCGGTTTCTCCCATGTCTGGGAGGCTGTGGTGAAAGGAAGATCTTGCAAACAAGTGTTGAAGCACCCTCTGTCCAATCTGAGCTTCCTTATTCATTTGTATATCCACACAATAATGCTTTGTAAAGGTGTGTGGTGATGCCCATGTTGCTGCTGCGCAAATGGAATCAATGGGTACATTGGCCATAAATGCCAGCGTTGCTCCTTTCTTTCTAGTGGAGTGCGCTGTTGGTTGCATTGTTAGTTCCTTCTTGGCATTGGCATAACATAATTGGATAGCTTGTACTATCCATCTTGCAATAGTTGCTTTTGTGACAGCTTATCCTGTGTTGGTATGTGTGTAAGCAACAAACAATTGCTTTGTTTTCCTGAATTGTTCAGTTTTCTGCAAATAATACAGTAAAGCCCTCCTTACATCCAGGGTATGGATGCTTCTCTCTGCTTTAGTTTTTGGGTTCTTGAAGAAAACTGGCAGAAGAATGTTTTGATTTAAGTGATACTTAGATACCACTTTTGGCAAAAACTGTGGGTTAGTCTTTAAGATTACTTTATCCTTGTGGATTTGTAAGTAGGGTTCTTGTATAGTTAATGCTTGTAGTTCACTTACTCTTCGTAGTGATGTTATAGCAATGAGAAATGCTGTTTTGAGAGTAATATTTTGAGGTCCGCTGCATGCATGGGCTCAAAAGGTTTTGTCATCAGTTGAGAAAGTACTGTATTTAAGCTCCATGTTGGTACAGGAGCAGCTCTTGGTGGAGCTATTCTTTTTGCTCCTTCTAAGAACCTTTTGATGACTGGTCTTGTAAAATAGCGTTTACATGATTTTCCTCTTGTGTATGCCACTATGGCAGCAAGGTGCACTTTAAGGCTGGAAAAGTTGATGTTGTTGTCCAAGAGGTAAGTAAGATATGTAATAACTGTTTCTTGTGTATTGATGGAATTAGTGTTGTTGTTAGCAGTGCACCATGTGGTATATCGCTTCCATTTTGCTGTATAGCATTTTTTTTTGTTGACTGTGTTCTTGCTTCTTTTAGAATTTCCATGGTTCTGAGCGGTAGATTGAGATGCCCAAATTCTATGCATTCAGGCGCCAGGCTGCTAGTTGTAGCGTTGCTGGTTCCGGGTGAAAAATCTGGCCCTGTTGCATTGTTAGCAGGTCTTTTTGTGCTTTGATCCTGACCATTTCTCCTTTGGATAGTTCTAGGAGAGTTGAGTACCATGTTTGCCTTGGCCAATGAGGAGCAATGAGAACCATATTTGTTCCTGGTTCCTTTGCTTTTTGTAGCACTCTTTGCATCAGGGGTACTGGTGGAAAGGCGTAAACAAATGTCTGTGACCAATTGAGTGAAAGTGCATTTCCCTTTGACAGGTGGTGTGGAAACCTCGAGGCAAAGCTTTGGCATTTCTTGCTCGGCATCGTTACAAACAGGTCCAACACTGGTGTTCCCCAGATGTTGAATAGATACTGTACTGTTGTCTGTTTCAACTCCCATTCGTGGGAGCAGTTGTTTTGTCTGCTCAGTTGGTCTGCTGTAATGTTGTCTACCCCTGGTAGATGTACTGTCTGTAGATTGATTTTTTGGGGTATCGCCCAATGCCAGATTTCCTGTGCAAGTTTGCTCAGGGGAAAGGACCTTGTTCCACCCTGTTTGTTCAGGTAGAACATTGTAGTTGTATTGTCTGTTTGTATTAGGATGGTTTTCCCCTGAATATGTTTCTGGAATGCTTTGAGTGCCAGAAAAACTGTTTTCATCTAAAAAAAAAATGATATGTTTTGTGGAGTCCTGTTCGCTCCACTGACCATGAACTTTCAGTTGGCTGAAATGTGCACCCCACCCGTTGAGGGATGCATCCGTGGTGACTGTCACAGATGGAGTTGGGTCCCTGAAAGGTCTCCCCTGTGCTATGTTGTTGGATACCCACCATTGTATCTCTGCTTGCACCCTTTGTGTAACAACCACTAGATCCTCCCAACTTCCTGTGGCTTGTGACCAGCTGTTGGTGAGCCATTCTTGAAATGGGCGCATGTGTAGGCGAGCGTGAGGGATGAGTGGGATACATGATGCCATCATGCCCATTAGTTTTATTTCTTTCCTCACTGTCAGTGACTGACCACTCTGGTAGAGGGCTGTTTCGTGATGGATAGCTTGTATTCTGGCTTGTGTGGGATAAGCCTTGGCGTTTGCTGTGTTCAGTCTTGCTCCCAGGAAGGTTTTTTCTCTTTCTGGTGTTGTAGAAGATTTCTTGTGGTTTATTGAAAAACCCAGGATTTGTAGCGTTTGAATTGTTTTTTGCACATGATTGTGACATGTTTGTTTCGTGCGTCCCCTTTTTAGCCAGTCGTCTAAGTAGGGGTAGACGTGGATTTTCTCTCTTCTCAGGTGTGCTCGTAAACTTTGTGAACACTCGTGGAGCAGATTTTATGCCGAACGGGAGTACTTTGAATTGGTAGTATGTTCCGTTGTGTAGGAATCTTAGGTACTTTCTGTGCCTTTTGTTCATAGGCATATGTAAGTAGGCGTCTTTGAGGTCTATTGTTGCCAAGTAATCCCCCTTCTGAATCTGTGGGATTATTTCTTGAAGAGTACACATTTTGAAGTGTTGTGTTAGTATGAACTTGTTTATTAATTTTAAGTCCATGATTGGCCTTAAGAGTCTGGTCCTGTTTGGGTACTAGGAAGTATGGAGAGTAGTTTCCTTTGTACCACTCTTGTGTTGGTACCTTTTCTATTGCCTGTTTTTGGTATAGTTCTTTGATTTCTGCATTGAGCAGTGTTTGTTCTGATCTGGTTAATTTTTTTGTTTTGGGTGGATTTGCAGTGGTGTTTTTGTGAGCTCTATGCAATATCCGTATTGTACCAAATTTAATATCCAATTGTCTGTTGTGATCCTTTTCCATTGTGTGTGGAAAAAGGATATTCTTCCCCCCACTGGTGTTTTGTGTGGGTCCTTTTCTGTGATAAAGTCAGTCAGACTCGTTTCCTCTTCCTCTAGAGGATTGGCCTCTTCCTCTGCTATTCCTTCTTCCTCGAAAGGGCTGCTTCTGCTGTTGTTGCCAACCTTGGTAGCTAGACTGTCGACTCATCTGTTGGTTTGGGTTCTGTCCCTGAGATTGTGGTGGCATCTGTTGTCCTTGACCAAAGCTGACTCTACCTGTGGTTTTTTTGTTAGAGAAGCCTCCTCTTTTAAAAGAACCTCTTTGCTGTAGGGCCCCCATTGCCCTTGCTGTTTCATTGTCTTTTTTAATTTGCTGAAGGGATTCATCCACTTCCTTGCCAAATAGAGCTTCTCCGTTGAATGGTCTGTTGATAATTGATGTCTGAACTTCTTGTTTAAAGCCAGAAATTCTGAGCCAGGCATGCCTTCTGAGGATGGTTCCTGTGCACATTTGCCCGCTTGCAGTATCTGCTGCATCTAGGGCTGACTTTAGGCAGGTGTTAGCCACATTTTTCCCTTCTTGGACAATAGACCTTGCCCTCTTTTTGTCCTCCTCGGGGAGTTTGTTCAGCAACTCTTCTATTTCATCCCACTGTTGGTGGCCATATCTGTTTAACAGGGCATTAGAGTTGGCAATGCGCCACTGTGTTGCTGCCTCTTTCTCCATTCTCCTCCCCACCATGTCCATCCTCTTACTTTCCTTTTCAGGTGGTGGCCCTGTGTTGGAGACTGTATTGGCTCTCCTCCTGGCTGTGGTGACAATAATAGAGTCAGGTACTGTACTTCCCTGAATATATTTTGGGTCTTTTGAGGAGGGTTTGTACTTTTTCTCTACTCTGGGGGTTACCCCCTTCTTTGAAGCTGGTTCTTTGAATGCTTCTTTGCCTTGGTCCAGGATACTTGGCAGCATAGACAGGTATTGTGTTCCTTTCGAAGCTGGTGCCAGTGTTTCTAGCAAGAAACATGTGTCCCCTTTTTCCTCCTCTAAGGGTACTCCAAAATGATTTGCTGCCCTTTTGACAATGTCATTGTAGAAAGCTATGTCATCTGGAGGTGAAGCTTTCGAAGGGTAGCTGCAAATCTCTTCTTCTGGGCTCTCGGTGTCGAGGTCGTTCCACTCTTCCTCGAAATTTTCGGAGTTTTCTTCCTCTTCAGGTATGTCTCCGTATTCCTCGGGTTCTTCGCCTCGAGGTTCTGGTGTCGGCGGAGAGTCGAAGATCCCTTCTTCCTCTCCTTCGGCGTCTTCTGCATCGACGTTCTCTGGTTCGGCCGCCGGTGTTTTCGGGATTCGGAAATCCTTCTGTGAGGCATCGAAGTCCTTCTTCTTTTGTAGGAGCGCTGCCATTTCTTCCTCGAGTGTTCTCCTTTTCTTTTCAACCTTGAGGGCCCTCTCAGCGTCGGTGGCCGGAGATTTTCTTTTCTTCCCGACGTCGACGTTAGTCTTTGGCGGTGTAGTGCCCTTTTTTGTGGGTTCGGTGTCGACCCTTTGTTTCGTCGTCTTCGGCGATTTTCCCTCCTCGGCAACCTTCGGTTGGGTTCCGTGGGGTTCTTTCAATTGCGACTGACTTTCGATCGCCTTTTTGCTCGGCGTCGGGGCTGCCTTGTGCGCCTTATGTTCATGGCCCTTTGGTTCTGACGGATCTTTATGGTGTCTTACCTTCTCCGTCTTCTTTTTCGGATCATTAGCCTTTTTCTCGGCGTGGATTTTTTCGGAGTCCCCCTCTAGGACCTCGACGTCCGATCCCTCGTGCGTCGACTCCGCTGGTGCTCCATGTTCCTCCTCGTCGCTCGAGAAACCCAGGTCTCTCAGAGAGGTTTTCTTCGTTGTCTGCGACATTGTGGCGTAGTGGGCCTGTCTTTGACTTCGGCGTGTCCTTAGCGTTTTCGGTAGGAACGCTACGCAGGCCTCACAGTCCTTGTCCTTGTGGTCTTCGGGCAGGCAGAGGTTGCAGACGTTGTGTGGGTCGCGTTGAACCTATTTGTGGTGGCACTTAGGGCAGAACTTGAAGGGGGTATTCTCCATGGCCCCTACCTCGCCATTTGTGGACCGGAGTGGTCCTCTGGTTCTGCCTTACTCACGACGTTGATGATCGATGATATTTCTTCGTTGACGTCGATGATCGATGATCTTTCTTCGTTAATCTTCTTCTTTTTACAAGTTTTTGGGAAAATTCTAAACTTTCTTCGGAGCTTCCCGTCTTGCTTCCAGACCCAACGGCACAAAAAAGAATCCGAAAATGGCCACCACACACGTCGACCTCCAGGATACTGTCTGACATCACACAGGGGACATACCTGGCACCAAATAGTGGTCGACAGCGACCAAAACAAGAAAAAAAATGGCGGAATGATTCACAGCATGTGAATTCAGAAAAGGATTCACGCTGCAAAACATTGGGTATAGAAACACAGGGCCCAGTTTTATAAAGTGCGATTATGCACCTGATAAAACTTAGCTGGGCTTGTGGCTGGTGTTTGCTAATGGCAGGGTCTGTGGGCAGGAGCACAACCTGGCCTTCATCTGCCTCCTACAGCATCACAGGGGGAACCGTCAAGTGTATCCCTAATGAGACCCATGGCTCCCGTGGCCCCGTGACACTTCACCGACCTCACAAGTAGAAAGGTGAATGCAAGTCTGCACATGCCAACAGCAGAAGCCCTGGCCAAAAACAGACAACATTTCTCCAGACTAGACTTGGCCTTTTGCACCCTCAAGCCAACACGAGACCCCTTGACTCTCACCCACGACCCCCACTGCCCTTCCTGCTCCCATTTACCACCTTCTTTGAAAAGCAGTGAAAAATCTCCATAAATCAGGAAACACTAGGCAGATTTAAAGAGGGTAAAGTGGGATCTATGTTGCTATTTCCCATTCTTGAGGGGTGCTCGAAATATCTGGATTCTGGTGAATGGTAAACTACTGGAATCAGTGAAAATCTTTTCCTCACAAGGATGGGTCAATCCAACAAATAATTTCCAACATAAAAAACAAGTTTTTAGAAACATACTGAAATATTAATTGAAGGCAATTAAACTGAGAAAAGTAATCCACAATACTTGGGCGATATGTGAATTTTATGAAAATCAACATTCTATCACCTGTAAATGAATACCAGAGTTTGTGATCCCTATAGCCATGTTTTTATTCTCAATTAAAGATATGATGAATAAGAGTGTTTCTATGATTTATTTATGAGATCACGTAGAAAAAACGTTTTAAAACTTCCTACCTTTGTAGTTTCATCCCAAGGGCAGCTGCTAGCGTGGCCGTAGCAAATGCACATTCCTCCAACTGAGATGTCTTTTATAGAATAGTAATACTGCAGAAAAAATAGCAAAGACAACATAAAGGCATGTTTTTGCCACTGCATGGAACATTTATAATTAACTCCAATTATTCTACTAACAAACTATGGTGGTGAACGAATGAGCTGCAAAGTCTACATTCTATTGACCAAAAGATAAAAGGCTGGTTGAGAGATCTTAAAGGATTTTAAGATGTATTTTCCACCAATTAAAGAGCTCACTCAAAAAATGAAGTGTGACAATCATTACTGTAATCTTTTACATATGGTAAGACTATTATATTTTGGTAGATTTCCCAGAAGACATCACAAAAATATATTGATTGCAATTATTCCATTTTAAAAATATGTTATGTTATGTCATAAGTCATGAGTGACTGCTCTTGGGTTGATTTTCCATTGCCTAACCACATCTCTTTGAAGACTTAGGGCCTGATTCCGATGCGGTTAGGAAAGCATTCCCACCTAGGGCCCGATTCCGATGCGGTTAGGAAGGCCTCCTAATGGCATTTGCTCCTTCCGAATCGGATCGGGAACGTGTCTTCCCAACCGAGGGCCAGATTACAATGCGGTTAGGAACATAGGCTCCCATAGAAGTCAATGGGAGTCCAACCAAATCGTATCTGGAAGCATCCGGATGCATCATACTCGGTCGGTCGGACTCTCCCGATCCGAGTCGGTCGGAAACCATTTCCAAACCGATTCAATCGGGAAGATTTCCTAACCGCATCAGAATCGGGCCCTAAGTGTTTTCTTCCACTTTTCAACCCAACCAATGAAACCTAACTTGGATCATGGTTACATAGAAAAACAAAATCTGCTAATGATACAGATTTAATCTCACACTGGTTTATTCAGCATCCTGCAGACCATGGTATTTTGAAGGCACCTTGTAAAAATATGCTCATATTTTCATTCATGAAGATACCGGAAACATTTTAGAATTTGTTGACTCTAGTTGCTATCAATGTGTGCAGCATCAAATGCAGAAACTTACCCTTCTAGTGACAATAGGATCAACGTCCTTGAGATCTCGCCGATTCAGTGTCATGAGGTCAGCGTTGAGTGTTCTGATACGCTGCAAACGTAGGCGGATATATCGAGCAGATGTGAAGTCCAATAAAGCTGGAGACAAATCATCTGCACTTGGTCTGCCATTGATTAGGGATGTGTGAATCTACGGTGGGTGACAAGAGGCCATGTTTAGCCAATGGAATACAAGCCTTTGTTATAGCTTTATTGAGGACACCATGGCACTATCAAAACACATCTGCTTTTCAAAAACAGCACATATTAATTGAACTTATAAATCCACTAGGTAGAGTTCTGTGCCTGCGAGAAAGTAGTAAGCAAATAATGTTTCAGTAAATGTTACTAGTTTATAGACGGGAGACCCAGTGTTGTATCGATGATGTGAAATATGGGTAAAAACAGATTACTGAACTTATAAAAGTATGCAGAACTAAATAATAAACAATCTCCAGCATTATTAACTACATTTTGAAATACATCTTTAACTATTGTAAATATATTAAATTAAACAAAAAATATTTTTCTCAAGTCCAAATTTATTAATAAATTCCCACCTAAAGTATTATGCATTAATAATTATTAAAAGTGGTGTATAAAATTAATTAAAAGTCATTTAATTATATTAAATACACGTTATTGCTGCAATATTTTTTAAATGCGAAAATTTTATTCAAATAATAATGAAATCAAACAAAATTCTATTTTAATATTTTATAACAGTGCATTTAATGTTATTATATTTTTAACTCTTTTTTTAAATTAACATTATTTCCTATGGGGTTAACCTTTACATTCTATGGGAGGGTGTTCCAGTACGAGTGGTTGGCCATATGTAGTGCTGTTCTTACTACTGTTACAGGGGATGGAGGACTGTAAGTCTACACATTTGAGTAACTTTACACTCAGAATTTGTGAATAGCCCAAAGTAGGATAGTAACTTAAAAAGTGTAAGAGCAAAGTAACGTGCAAATTACTCACAAGTGCAACTTACTCTTTTGAGTAGCCCCATGGATTTCTAAACCCTTGGGAACATACACATATATCTACAAAAGCACCCACAGAATACCTGCTCTTCCAGTATTGTACTGTATTGTAGCATTTATATAGCTCTTACTATCCCTACGTGGAGTGCTTAAGCACTTGCCTACATGAGTTTCATGCGACACCATGTAAGGTGTGCTGTTGGAAGGATGCTGCTTTTGTTTTGATCCTATGTGGGAAGTGTTTCCATGTCATGCATAATGACCACCGAGGTGCAGTTATCGTGCTATGGGGCGCAGGATGTTGGATTATGATGCACAAGAGACAAATGTGAAGTATTAAGGTTTTCAGTATGTTGTTAGCTTTGAGCAACTCTGTAGGTCCCTTTACAGTATTTCATATGATATAGTCTGCCTAGCTGGTTACTGGGTTGCTGGGTTACTGGGTTGCCCAATCTGAGATTTTGTGTATAGTTCTGTTCCTGAGCTGGCATGGTTAGAGGGAGAGAGAAGTGGAGAGATCTGTAGGCATGGGCATTTTTATCATCCCATATCTGAGTGTTTATGTGAGATGTAAAGAAGCAATCACATTGTAATGTTATTTAGTATCTGAAGTGAATGGTTTATATTAAAGTCCTTCAGAATTGTTCAGTAGCATGCAACAGATCTCTTCAGTTATATATACCATGCCTGTTTATTTGGTGGTGTTCGGTTTTGTGGCTGTGCAGGGCTGGTGATGGTCAACCTTCTTAGCAGATATGTATTGTGTGAGTTTAATAGGTATTAGTTACAATTTGTTGCTGACCACTGGCTGGTGATGGTCAACCTTCGTAGCAGATATGTATTGTGTGAGTTTAATAGGTATTAGTTACAATTTGTTGCTGACCACTGCATATCATGGTTTTTGTATTATTGTGGACAATAACAGTTATATATGGAAGTACAAAACTATAAAATGCCACGGCGACCGCAGGTCAGCCCTTTTTGCTTCGCTGCATAATGAAAGCAGATTGCTGGGTGAGTTGTTTGCAGTTTGTGGATTGTAAGCTTAGGATTGCACTTAATGGTGTGACTGCTTTCTGTTGCCTGGATGCAGGTGGTGCAGTTAACTCGATGCCTTTTCAGTTCATCCACAACTGTAGGGCTCATGCAAGAGGCAGTGGTGTAACACAAGCCCCCTTTAGGGGCCACCACAACCCTTTAGGCCAAGGTCAATTAATGTCCTTGAGATATGGGAGACTCAGGGGGTCCCTTATTACATTCTGCAGGGGGTGTGGGCATTGGTTTGATTTGTATCACTGGCAAGAGGGGTGGGTGGACTGAAGATGTGGGATGGTGTGATAGGCGGATCGGACTGACGCTGTGGGGATGAACCAGAAAGGAGTGGTAATGTGGTACAGCAGAGGACCGTAGGCTATAGGAGAGGGGGTGGAGTGGGCATTAAAGTCTATAGGTTAACTGATGTGACTGTGGCTGTGGGCTGGGGTGGGGACTGCAGTATGAATGGGGGAATTAGGCTGTGGCTTCAGAAAAACATTTGGACCCTGCACCTAGAAGCACTGATCTACATACCAGCTATTGCTGGGGTGACTCACCTGTGGCCAAACCTGCTGTTACTGCTGCTGCTAAAGCCGTAACATAGACCAGTGGCCAGCATGGTAGGAGTGTTACGCAGGGGCTAGTACCAGATGGGAGAGCAGGCTGGAGCTGTAGGGGCTGGTGCAGGAGGGAGGAGCTCGCACTTCAGCAGACAGAGAATTTGGAGAGAGAGAATTGAGGCTGTGAGTTGGTGCAGGAGAGGGAATCAGCATTAGGCTGTGGGGTTTGCACAGGAGGCAACTGCGATGGGGACAGAAGGGGAAAATAGGCAAAGGCAGCGGGGTGGCACCGCAGGCTAAGGGTGCAGTACCCAGCACGTCCTTCCAAGTGCCTAGATGGATGGGCACAACAAACTGCTTTTTGTGTGTTTCACAAAGGTAATTAGTTGAAGAAAAAAAAGCAGGCTCACACCTCCACTGTGCGATTATTTGGGTAAGGGAAACACCATTATTTGGAAGCTGTCTTCTCCAATAGGTTTATCCTAACAATCAAAACATGATCCAAGCTGATGAGCACAGTCAGATTTTCATGACGCCTCTGCTGGTCATGCTGCTGCTAGCTCACAAAACAATTCTCTTAGCCAGTACCTATTACAGCAAGGTGGAAGGTTTTCCTTTTGCACGCTTCCCCATCATTGCTTTTAACAGGGCAGCCTTGTTATGTGAGGGAACACCCCTCAGGAGACAACGGGAGTGCAAAATACAGACGTTCTTAAAGGCCTCACACAACTTCTACCCAATCAAATATTGCACTCAAGTGAATCAATATTTAGGCAGGACCAAAGCACCTCTTTCAGTAGTTCTTCTTAAAGATATTTTTCAGGTTATCACTTAAGTTACAGTGACAGCTGTACCATTAAGCCAAACCTAAAATGTACAGGTTGAAAACATTTCCAAATCCAATTCTGGGCAGTTCTCAATACCATAGTTAAGCAACGGTGTGCAAATAACATCTGCAGTGCAATTCACAGAAAAACCTGGACTCTGCAACTACAAGTGTACGACCTTACATGGATGCAGAGGACTGCGTTTACTGAATTCATAAAGATTCACTCCGGCCCTTGAAAGGAGTAGATCTCGAGCCATCCCCAGGGTGGCCATGGTTGGAAAAGGTTTGTAAATACAAAGAGACAAGCATGTTTGAGGCTATGCACAAATTTCCTCGGCACTGCCTCACTGGAAAACCCACTCCCTGTCCAAACTGTCCTGTCATAAACCCCTTCTGAAGGTCACGGGCAAGCAGGGATTATTGGGCCCAGCAGTGGGGGTTAATCCTTTTTTTTCCTGATGTACTGGGGCCTGACCTACTATGGATCAGGACCAATGGGACTCTCAGTAATAGCATGGTTCAAGCATTCCAAGGCTCCCTCAGGGATAAGTAGATACAGGGGGTATAGACAGGCTCACAACTCATAATACGCGCAGCAGCCGCAATAAGTTATTGTCTATCCAAATATTCACTTTTGAGACAAATTAAGTATTTAATTTTATTGTTATCAATACAAAGGTAAATGCGACATTCACAAACAATTTGCACAGTCTTCTGAGGTCAGGGCTTTAGTGTTTCTTAGGAAGTTCCCTGTGTCCCACTCCCTCCTCGCTCTAGCGATAGTGGTTATTCCCCGGGAAAGAAATACGAACAACAGCGGCAGACCTTTTGACACCCCCTGACACACAGCTCCAAATAGTTTTGGCTTGATGCACTTCAACTCCAATACTAGCCGGTGTGTGCTATTACTGCACAGCAGAGTAAAGTTCAAAACAAAATGGAATGGTGCACCCAAAGTTGCAAAAATCGACAAGTCTTCAAGTTTGTTTGTAGAAAAAAGAAATGTCTTCTTTTATTTAATTCCACTTTGATACAAAAAGTCCAGCAACCAAACATAGAGCCAACGTGTTCCGTTCAAAATCAATTGAACTTTGTCAGGGCTTATATATCTTAATCGGCATTGATTTTCATATTCCATGAACTAATAACAACAGTTTACAAATTATGTTGGCCATGTGTGGCATTCCATCAGTCAGTCATATCCAAAGTCCTACACTAAGTCTGGCAGGCTGTTGAAATGAATCCAATTAACAAAGGGGTATTGACATCCCCCATTCGATTCCTGAATCCGTACCATAACACTTCATCACACCCCCAATCATGGTTATTCCCCATTCACTATAGGCAACAATAAGGGTACGCTCCACTAGCAGAATGAGTCTCAAGAGTCCAACTCTTTCTCAGCCAAAAGTGCTCCAGTGCTGCAGCGCTTTCTAGAAAGCAAGTTTCCCCGGGCTGACTGGCCTGAAATAAGTATTACCTGCACCTGCAGGATTGGAGTGACCAGAGATCCTGAGCACGCCCACTCCACAGACGCTGGAGTGGCAATGGCTGCTTCAGTTGAGTTCCCCACATGTGGTCCTGCAGCCGCAGCGACCAGAGTTTCGTCATGGCTCCTCCAAGCTGGGTAAGTTCCTCGATCTGTCCCACAGCGAGTAGGAGGAAGAATTAAGAATGTTCTGGTACTGAACCTCTGTAAAGATGCAGGTCCACAGGGGTCCTCACGGTGGCCTTTCTCCTCTGGTGACGATCCCGATCAGGTCATACTTCTTGCTTGGTCCCGGTGATCCCCTCTGGCATACGGAGTCACCGCCTTTCCACTACACACGGGATCCAACCCATCAGCACAGAAAATTCCTTCATGCAGTCCCCTTCTTGTATACAGGGTCACCGATCCCTCATTGCACATGGGGGATCACCCGCTGGGCACAACGATGATCATAGCTGAGTTCAAGGCAGCTCCACCTGGCATACGGAGTGACCAGTTCCTTATTGCAAAAAGGTGACGACCCGTTCAGCACATAGACGATCACGGCTAACTTCACAGAGGCCCTCAACTGGAATATGATGGTTGATTACTTTTTTCCTGCACATGGGCAATGACCCAATTGGTGAAGCAGTTGTCTCCTTTCACCTCACCAAGGGAATTCACATGGCAGGATTCCCCACTGACCTCGCTCCCTCAAACACTCTCCTCTTCCTCACAGGGCCCACTGGCCTTGGCAAGCAAGCAGGTGCGGTTGCTCCAACTCCATGGCATGTGGTCTTGGATTCCCTAGGTGATTTACATTCACCCAGCTGGGAAAATTGCAGTCTTTGGTACCCAGTCCTGGTCACGGGCAGAAGTCCTGCTTCTCCTCCTCTCACAGCCTGACTGGCTACTTGACATTTGACAAATGTTGGGGTCTCAAGCTCCCCTTCCTATAGTCCATTTCCAGACACCAAATTTGATTTTAGAGTCTGAGTCTTTTGCGTTTATGTTGGACGTCTGCTTCCTTTTGCCCTTTCTTCCTTCAGAAAGCAGTCTCTCACAGTAGAAGACTTCAAACACAGGCCATGGGAGTGACTAGAGTTCACACCTGGATGTCAACCACAGTGATATGTGTATCAATTGGTTTGCCCAGGGCCTTAGCCATATGCGTTATGAATCTCATGTCAGCCCCATCTCCTTCCTGAGATCTGCCCAAGCCCCTTTCTTGTGAACTCTCTCTGAATCAAAGAGCACCCTTTGAAGTGTAAGGGGAGAGCTTGGCTCTCCCTCTTCCAGTGTGTGTCTCATCCAGGCTACAGGAATTCAGCGATACACAAATCTGTCTGGGAGTTTCTCTTCCTACTCTCCTCATGTTTCAACATGCAGCCCTGGGTCTCCCAAAATGGAACCCTGAGTCCTACATGTATTGTACCATTCACAAGTATACCTACACCCAGCACATGCATAAAGCATACATGCACTGCACAGCATTAGATGCTTTATGTATTGTACCACCCACAGGCATACACACACCCAGCACACGTACATCACACGTGTACTGTGCAGCACTACACACCAAACCAATGTTGGCAATGGGTGAGTTAAGCACACAGCAGCAGAACTTTGAATGAGTGAACCTGTGGGCCACACTCCAGTGACACAGGTAAAACAGACCTGTTCACTCCTACTGATCACTACACGGTATGCTGCCACCACCGCGCTCATGCTGCGTATCTCCTGGTAAAGGCAATAACCTTTCAGTACTATGAGGGTAGCGTTTGGGCGCCCCTCCCTGACCATCAAAACTGCAATCTGTGAGATGGGCCTATTTCACGACACACACACATGATTGGTGTTTACCTATGATACACAAATCAGCATTAGGGATCCAGACATCAGTACAGTTGGGGCACCCAGGGCAGGGGTTCAAGTCCATTGCCATGTGGAGGACTTTTTCCATCCCAACATGTCCAAACTGTGTTTAAACATGTTCTAAATCAAAGGAAACTGTACCAACCCTACATGTATGTCAAAAGAATGGATTTTATGGCATGGCATTCTCAGTTTAATTTAGTGCTGAATTAATATTTGAAGAGAAGATAGACAATTGATTACTGTAGCCCACTCCAACAGATGCATGTCTTAATATGCCCGTGCTCCCACCTACCGTGCCACTGTCAAATAGTTGAGTGTCAATGTGGTACCAAAATGACTTGCATCAGTATTGTGCAAGAAATCTAAGCACGACTCTAAACCAAATAGATCCTCTTACCCAGACACTTAGAATTTTCTATTTAGTTGGAAAGTAGAGATTCTGTCCAAACATAATTTATTCAGAAATGCAGAAATCTCAAATGTATTATTACCTAATGTGTGCCGGGAGCTACCTTTTCCGGTTCAAAACTGCCAGAATGTATACATG
This sequence comes from Calotriton arnoldi, assembly GCA_963921515.1. NCBI lineage: Eukaryota > Metazoa > Chordata > Amphibia > Caudata > Salamandridae > Calotriton > Calotriton arnoldi. The sequence goes on along the minus strand of CAWUFW010000770.1, from coordinate 1,815,533 downwards.
GAAAATCCTTGAGTTCAGGAATTACCCATGAAAACAGGTGCTGAAAAAAAGATTTCAAAGGAAATTACCCATTCCTTATGCGAAATCTCAGTTGTGCAGAAAATGATCATCCCAGTATTGCTGAATCCAGGTGTGAAATTATCACATCAGAAATTCTCACTCTTCTTTGAATCAGAGCCACAGATATTCAGCCATCTTCTTAGATGTCTTCTATTACCGAAATATTTAACCCTTCGTAAGGAACCTCCTGAACTGCCAGAACAGCTGGGTTACTCCAAAATTGGGTCAGCCCTAATTTATAGGCCGAAAATCCTGAAATACATCACGAGAAGTAGCTTTCCTAATCCATATCCAAATGTATATCTTGAATCTGCTTTGAAAAGAGCTGACACTGCGTCAGTAGGTTTTCTACAAAAATGCTGAAATCCAACATTTTAAAATACAAATGTTGTCCAAAGTTCATCTCTTGGGTCAATCCTCTCATTTTTGACTTTTCTTTCAGCAACTATGTACTATGAAGCAATATCTTCGGATTCATAATTTCAATTAAATCAAGCAATGCATGTTGTACTTCTTTTTCTGGGTTCATTATATATTAAATTTTTTAGGCAAAATAATATCAATTGTTTACAGGGGCGTAGCTTCAGGGGGGTATTTTGGGTGTTATGTATTTTGTGATAAATAGTTGGGTGCAGGTGCTTTCAGTCTGGTATGGTGAGGTGTCTGTCGGATTTCGCCAGGAAATTTTACACACTTAGACAAAGACGCACACACACACTCTCCCTCTCTCTGTTTGGAAAGACTTCAAAAATGTTAGTTATTTCACAAAATGATGTGCTTTCTCTCACTTAGCACGCCCACCAATCCTCTTAGTGCCCTGGTTGTCTTATATTGTATTTTAACATAATGTGCCAGCGTGACTGTTGGGAAATCTGAAGGTCACACGCCCCCAGTCTTACTGACCAAGCCATGCCCCGGTTTGTTTACTAAAAATGTGATTGATTTTTCTGTATTTGAGACTCCTACCAAGCCTTCTTGAATAAATGCCAAACCACTGAAAATTAAGAACGGTGAATGGGGCAGACTGCCACTAAACGTGCATGACCTAGCTGTTGGCGACGTATTTAATTAGTGGCACATAATCAATGATTTAACCAGTGGTTAATCTGTAAAAACATAAGTGACGGGGCTCTAGTCAGGAGGCCGCTTGCACTGGCCCATTTCTCCTGTTAGCGCCGCCTAAAATAGAACTGCTAACCGTGAAAGTTGGGAGAGGATGTGAGCTAATGGCCAGAGTGTCTGACTTTGGAGCTGGGGAAACAGGTTTAAGTCTCGGTGTCTGCTCAACATTCTCTGATTCAGGGCAAATCACTTAATCTCCCTGTAAATGAATGTGTCCTTAACTGGTGCTCATGAAAAGTTCGGTGTTCATGATTAAGTGTTGAGCACCGGAAAACACCGGCTCAAATTAAGCACTGGATTTAACAGAGCAATATGGCATATGAAGTCTCTTGCAACAGATTGTTTGTGCCTGAAAAGTAAGCTATTCATGAAGTACAAGGCATCGAATAATGTTCAGTTGACTGCCACGACAAACACAACAGCCTCCTCACTGATTTTATTACCTTGCTTCATTATGCATCTGAAATAAATTACAGAAAGCGCTATGAATGGACTGCATTAATTAAAAGAACAATGGACAGTGAGCCTGCACATATTGAATGACACTGCCCTTTAACAAATGTCTTCTTTTATTTAATTCCACTTTGATACAAAAAGTCCAGCAACCAAACATAGAGCCAACGTGTTCCGTTCAAAATCAATTGAACTTTGTCAGGGCTTATATATCTTAATCGGCATTGATTTTCATATTCCATGAACTAATAACAACAGTTTACAAATTATGTTGGCCATGTGTGGCATTCCATCAGTCAGTCATATCCAAAGTCCTACACTAAGTCTGGCAGGCTGTTGAAATGAATCCAATTAACAAAGGGGTATTGACATCCCCATTCGATTCCTGAATCCGTACCATAACACTTCATCACACCCCCAATCATGGTTATTCCCCATTCACTATAGGCAACAATAAGGGTACGCTCCACTAGCAGAATGAGTCTCAAGAGTCCAACTCTTTCTCAGCCAAAAGTGCTCCAGTGCTGCAGCGCTTTCTAGAAAGCAAGTTTCCCCGGGCTGACTGGCCTGAAATAAGTATTACCTGCACCTGCAGGATTGGAGTGACCAGAGATCCTGAGCACGCCCACTCCACAGACGCTGGAGTGGCAATGGCTGCTTCAGTTGAGTTCCCCACATGTGGTCCTGCAGCCGCAGCGACCAGAGTTTCGTCATGGCTCCTCCAAGCTGGGTAAGTTCCTCGATCTGTCCCACAGCGAGTAGGAGGAAGAATTAAGAATGTTCTGGTACTGAACCTCTGTAAAGATGCAGGTCCACAGGGGTCCTCACGGTGGCCTTTCTCCTCTGGTGACGATCCCGATCAGGTCATACTTCTTGCTTGGTCCCGGTGATCCCCTCTGGCATACGGAGTCACCGCCTTTCCACTACACACGGGATCCAACCCATCAGCACAGAAAATTCCTTCATGCAGTCCCCTTCTTGTATACATGGTCACCGATCCCTCATTGCACATGGGGGATCACCCGCTGGGCACAACGATGATCATAGCTGAGTTCAAGGCAGCTCCACCTGGCATACGGAGTGACCAGTTCCTTATTGCAAAAGGTGACGACCCGTTCAGCACATAGACGATCACGGCTAACTTCACAGAGGCCCTCAACTGGAATATGATGGTTGATTACTTTTTTCCTGCACATGGGCAATGACCCAATTGGTGAAGCAGTTGTCTCCTTTCACCTCACCAAGGGAATTCACATGGCAGGATTCCCCACTGGACCTCGCTCCCTCAAACACTCTCCTCTTCCTCACAGGGCCCACTGGCCTTGGCAAGCAAGCAGGTGCGGTTGCTCCAACTCCATGGCATGTGGTCTTGGATTCCCTAGGTGATTTACATTCACCCAGCTGGGAAAATTGCAGTCTTTGGTACCCAGTCCTGGTCACGGGCAGAAGTCCTGCTTCTCCTCCTCTCACAGCCTGACTGGCTACTTGACATTTGACAAATGTTGGGGTCTCAAGCTCCCCTTCCTATAGTCCATTTCCAGACACCAAATTTGATTTTAGAGTCTGAGTCTTTTGCGTTTATGTTGGACGTCTGCTTCCTTTTGCCCTTTCTTCCTTCAGAAAGCAGTCTCTCACAGTAGAAGACTTCAAACACAGGCCATGGGAGTGACTAGAGTTCACACCTGGATGTCAACCACAGTGATATGTGTATCAATTGGTTTGCCCAGGGCCTTAGCCATATGCGTTATGAATCTCATGTCAGCCCCATCTCCTTCCTGAGATCTGCCCAAGCCCCTTTCTTGTGAACTCTCTCTGAATCAAAGAGCACCCTTTGAAGTGTAAGGGGAGAGCTTGGCTCTCCCTCTTCCAGTGTGTGTCTCATCCAGGCTACAGGAATTCAGCGATACACAAATCTGTCTGGGAGTTTCTCTTCCTACTCTCCTCATGTTTCAACATGCAGCCCTGGGTCTCCCAAAATGGAACCCTGAGTCCTACATGTATTGTACCATTCACAAGTATACCTACACCCAGCACATGCATAAAGCATACATGCACTGCACAGCATTAGATGCTTTATGTATTGTACCACCCACAGGCATACACACACCCAGCACACGTACATCACACGTGTACTGTGCAGCACTACACACCAAACCAATGTTGGCAATGGGTGAGTTAAGCACACAGCAGCAGAACTTTGAATGAGTGAACCTGTGGGCCACACTCCAGTGACACAGGTAAAACAGACCTGTTCACTCCTACTGATCACTACACGGTATGCTGCCACCACCGCGCTCATGCTGCGTATCTCCTGGTAAAGGCAATAACCTTTCAGTACTATGAGGGTAGCGTTTTGGGCGCCCCTCCCTGACCATCAAAACTGCAATCTGTGAGATGGGCCTATTTCACGACACACACACATGATTGGTGTTTACCTATGATACACAAATCAGCATTAGGGATCCAGACATCAGTACAGTTGGGGCACCCAGGGCAGGGGTTCAAGTCCATTGCCATGTGGAGGACTTTTTCCATCCCAACATGTCCAAACTGTGTTTAAACATGTTCTAAATCAAAGGAAACTGTACCAACCCTACATGTATGTCAAAAGAATGGATTTTATGGCATGGCATTCTCAGTTTAATTTAGTGCTGAATTAATATTTGAAGAGAAGATAGACAATTGATTACTGTAGCCCACTCCAACAGATGCATGTCTTAATATGCCCGTGCTCCCACCTACCGTGCCACTGTCAAATAGTTGAGTGTCAATGTGGTACCAAAATGACTTGCATCAGTATTGTGCAAGAAATCTAAGCACGACTCTAAACCAAATAGATCCTCTTACCCAGACACTTAGAATTTTCTATTTAGTTGGAAAGTAGAGATTCTGTCCAAACATAATTTTTTCAGAAATGCAGAAATCTCAAATGTATTATTACCTAATGTGTGCCGGGAGCTACCTTTTCCGGTTCAAAACTGCCAGAATGTATACATGGAAAATCCTTGAGTTCAGGAATTACCCATGAAAACAGGTGCTGAAAAAAAGATTTCAAAGGAAATTACCCATTCCTTATGCGAAATCTCAGTTGTGCAGAAAATGATCATCCCAGTATTGCTGAATCCAGGTGTGAAATTATCACATCAGAAATTCTCACTCTTCTTTGAATCAGAGCCACAGATATTCAGCCATCTTCTTAGATGTCTTCTATTACCGAAATATTTAACCCTTCGTAAGGAACCTCCTGAACTGCCAGAACAGCTGGGTTACTCCAAAATTGGGTCAGCCCTAATTTATAGGCCGAAAATCCTGAAATACATCACGAGAAGTAGCTTTCCTAATCCATATCCAAATGTATATCTTTAATCTGCTTTGAAAAGAGCTGACACTGCGTCAGTAGGTTTTCTACAAAATGCTGAAATCCAACATTTTAAAATACAAATGTTGTCCAAAGTTCATCTCTTGGGTCAATCCTCTCATTTTTGACTTTTCTTTCAGCAACTATGTACTATGAAGCAATATCTTCGGATTCATAATTTCAATTAAATCAAGCAATGCATGTTGTACTTCTTTTTCTGGGTTCATTATATATTAAATTTTTTAGGCAAAATAATATCAATTGTTTACAGGGGCGTAGCTTCAGGGGGGTATTTTGGGTGTTATGTATTTTGTGATAAATAGTTGGGTGCAGGTGCTTTCAGTCTGGTATGGTGAGGTGTCTGTCGGATTTCGCCAGGAAATTTTACACACTTAGACAAAGACGCACACACACACTCTCCCTCTCTCTGTTTGGAAAGACTTCAAAAATGTTAGTTATTTCACAAAATGATGTGCTTTCTCTCACTTAGCACGCCCACCAATTCTCTTAGTGCCCTGGTTGTCTTATATTGTATTTTAACATAATGTGCCAGCGTGACTGTTGGGAAATCTGAAGGTCACACGCCCCCAGTCTTACTGACCAAGCCATGCCCCGGTTTGTTTACTAAAAATGTGATTGATTTTTCTGTATTTGAGACTCCTACCAAGCCTTCTTGAATAAATGCCAAACCACTGAAAATTAAGAACGGTGAATGGGGCAGACTGCCACTAAACGTGCATGACCTAGCTGTTGGCGACGTATTTAATTAGTGGCACATAATCAATGATTTAACCAGTGGTTAATCTGTAAAAACATAAGTGACGGGGCTCTAGTCAGGAGGCCGCTTGCACTGGCCCATTTCTCCTGTTAGCGCCGCCTAAAATAGAACTGCTAACCGTGAAAGTTGGGAGAGGATGTGAGCTAATGGCCAGAGTGTCTGACTTTGGAGCTGGGGAAACAGGTTTAAGTCTCGGTGTCTGCTCAACATTCTCTGATTCAGGGCAAATCACTTAATCTCCCTGTAAATGAATGTGTCCTTAACTGGTGCTCATGAAAAGTTCGGTGTTCATGATTAAGTGTTGAGCACCGGAAAACACCGGCTCAAATTAAGCACTGGATTTAACAGAGCAATATGGCATATGAAGTCTCTTGCAACAGATTGTTTGTGCCTGAAAAGTAAGCTATTCATGAAGTACAAGGCATCGAATAATGTTCAGTTGACTGCCACGACAAACACAACAGCCTCCTCACTGATTTTATTACCTTGCTTCATTATGCATCTGAAATAAATTACAGAAAGCGCTATGAATGGACTGCATTAATTAAAAGAACAATGGACAGTGAGCCTGCACATATTGAATGACACTGCCCTTTAACAAATGTCTTCTTTTATTTAATTCCACTTTGATACAAAAAGTCCAGCAACCAAACATAGAGCCAACGTGTTCCGTTCAAAATCAATTGAACTTTGTCAGGGCTTATATATCTTAATCGGCATTGATTTTCATATTCCATGAACTAATAACAACAGTTTACAAATTATGTTGGCCATGTGTGGCATTCCATCAGTCAGTCATATCCAAAGTCCTACACTAAGTCTGGCAGGCTGTTGAAATGAATCCAATTAACAAAGGGGTATTGACATCCCCCATTCGATTCCTGAATCCGTACCATAACACTTCATCACACCCCCAATCATGGTTATTCCCCATTCACTATAGGCAACAATAAGGGTACGCTCCACTAGCAGAATGAGTCTCAAGAGTCCAACTCTTTCTCAGCCAAAAGTGCTCCAGTGCTGCAGCGCTTTCTAGAAAGCAAGTTTCCCCGGGCTGACTGGCCTGAAATAAGTATTACCTGCACCTGCAGGATTGGAGTGACCAGAGATCCTGAGCACGCCCACTCCACAGACGCTGGAGTGGCAATGGCTGCTTCAGTTGAGTTCCCCACATGTGGTCCTGCAGCCGCAGCGACCAGAGTTTCGTCATGGCTCCTCCAAGCTGGGTAAGTTCCTCGATCTGTCCCACAGCGAGTAGGAGGAAGAATTAAGAATGTTCTGGTACTGAACCTCTGTAAAGATGCAGGTCCACAGGGGTCCTCACGGTGGCCTTTCTCCTCTGGTGACGATCCCGATCAGGTCATACTTCTTGCTTGGTCCCGGTGATCCCCTCTGGCATACGGAGTCACCGCCTTTCCACTACACACGGGATCCAACCCATCAGCACAGAAAATTCCTTCATGCAGTCCCCTTCTTGTATACAGGGTCACCGATCCCTCATTGCACATGGGGGATCACCCGCTGGGCACAACGATGATCATAGCTGAGTTCAAGGCAGCTCCACCAAGCCTTCTTGAATAAATGCCAAACCACTGAAAATTAAGAACGGTGAATGGGGCAGACTGCCACTAAACGTGCATGACCTAGCTGTTGGCGACGTATTTAATTAGTGGCACATAATCAATGATTTAACCAGTGGTTAATCTGTAAAAAAATAAGTGACGGGGCTCTAGTCAGGAGGCCGCTTGCACTGGCCCATTTCTCCTGTTAGCGCTGCCTAAAATAGAACTGCTAACCGTGAAAGTTGGGAGAGGATGTGAGCTAATGGCCAGAGTGTCTGACTTTGGAGCTGGGGAAACAGGTTTAAGTCTCGGTGTCTGCTCAACATTCTCTGATTCAGGGCAAATCACTTAATCTCCCTGTAAATGAATGTGTCCTTAACTGGTGCTCATGAAAAGTTCGGTGTTCATGATTAAGTGTTGAGCACCGGAAAACACCGGCTCAAATTAAGCACTGGATTTAACAGAGCAATATGGCATATGAAGTCTCTTGCAACAGATTGTTTGTGCCTGAAAAGTAAGCTATTCATGAAGTACAAGGCATCGAATAATGTTCAGTTGACTGCCACGACAAACACAACAGCCTCCTCACTGATTTTATTACCTTGCTTCATTATGCATCTGAAATAAATTACAGAAAGCGCTATGAATGGACTGCATTAATTAAAAGAACAATGGACAGTGAGCCTGCACATATTGAATGACACTGCCCTTTAACAATGCGAGAGAGGATTGCAGACTTCCTGCGGACGAGAACCCTGCTCACTAAGGGAGCTTTGATCTTGCAGACCAGGTGTTCCCCCTTCAAAAGAGGCTTCTTTTACAGTTTAATAAAGACTTGGCATGAATGAAATTCACTTTGCATTGATGTGTAAAATCTAAGGGCAAACGCACTGGCTTCACTTCTTTCGTGAAGGATTCCTCGAAATGTTTCTATCAAGTGTGGAAAAAAATGGTATGGCGACTGGTATTCAAGACTCGCCCCACATGTTGTCATGCGGAGGTTTGGAAGAAAACATAGGGCCAGATGTAGCAAAATAGGATTTTGCGAGTCCTTAATAGCGATTTTTTGCGAATCGCTATTAAGGACTCGCAAACTGCTATGCAGGTAGGAATCTGCTAATATTTAGCGATTCCTACGCATTCCTTATTTGTGACTCGCAAATAAGGAATGGCCTCCCAATCATTCCTATGGGCCAAGAGGCCCATAGGAATGAATGGGAAGAGCGTGCGCATTTTGCGAGTACCTAATAGGTACTCGCAAATTGCGCACGCAATTTCAGGGATGCAAGGGTCCCTAAAGGACACCCTGTTGCACCCCTGAAATGTGCAGGTGTGCACATGTGGCGCACAAAATGTGTGCCACATGGCACTTCGAAACATGCATAAAATTGCATTTTTTAAGGAAATCACAATTTACCACCAACCTGAAGTTGGTGGTAATTTGCGATTCCTTACAGCAAAATTGCAATTTGCGATGTCTCCCAGAATAGCATTTAGGGAATCGCAAATTGCGATTCCCTAAATGCTTGCAAGAAAATAGGGAATCGCAAATTTTGCGATTCCTTGTTTTACGAGTGGGTTTTTCACTTCCTACATTGCACAGGGCTATTTTGCGGTCGTAAACGTTGAAATTCTGCGAATTTCAGCGTTTGCGATCGCTATTTCGCTTCCTACATCTGGCCCATAGTTCGGCTATTTTACCACGAAAAGAGAGGAAAACAGATATAGCTGTCCCAAATATTTTCGAGTAACATACAAATGACTCACAGTTCTGCAAATTAGCAGATGTATCAAGTGAATTGTCTAATTTTGTGCTAATTTATGTTGATGATGGTTCCCAACAGAACATGGCCCCTGAGTCCAAAAAAATAGACATGAATTATTGAATTTCTTCTCGATTAATGTTGGAGGTGGTTACCTGCCTACGAATCCCATAAAAAATAGACACCATCCCTGTCTCCTCATGTTCTTATGGCTTCCAGTTGGCCTGAAAGTTCAAGAATACTTTTGAAAGCACATTAGTCTTAGGAGCCTGTAAAACAAAATACATAATTCCAGATATGACATTCACTATACAAAAATATTCATTTGGCACACGAAATACAATAATTCTGGGAAGTAAGCATTTGAAAAGGTGCATGTCTGAGCCACTGCTAAAGTAGTGCGACCTGCTAACTGCGAAAATTGGCAAAGCAGCAACAAATACAAAAATAAGAGATTCTCAAAGAATTGTGAAGCTAATTTAACACATGAGTCTCATACCTCTCCGTGTTCCAAGGGGACAAGCCGGGAGTAGTAGGACGTGCAGATCACTTCGTTGTCCTTCTTGTATGTGGGTGAGCCAAGCCTTGGCGTTACATTATATCGAGTTAAGCATTCGGTGTCACTGATGGCATAATATTGCCATGGGTTGAAGTCAACACCGTCAATGGAGCGCTCCAAAATCCAGTTCCCAGGGCGGGGAGAATTTGCAGCTTTGATGATGACATATGCAACTCGAAAGACCTAATAAGAATTAAAACATCTATAAATTCTATGAAAAGAACTAAGACATTGGGAATTGAGTGTGCATATTGAAACCGATTCATAACAGACAAAGTTTGCAAAAACTTTATTTGTTCCAGTACATATGTAACAAAAAGCATTGGCAAAGCCAATAGGTCTCGCCCTTGCAAGAGCTATTGGCTTTCCCAATTTGTTTAGCTATGTTGTACACCAGTGTGGCTGCTGTACAGCATGCCTTAAGTTTGTGGTGAAGAGGAGAGTGGTGTGCAGTAGTGTGGAGTAGCATAGCGTGGCATAGAGTATCGTATAGTGGAGTGTCGTAGAGTGGAGTGTCGTAGCGTTGTAGAATGTAGTGGCATAGATTAGAGTGGTGTAGAGTGGCCTAGAGTGCAGTGGCATAGAGTGCAGTGGAGTAGAGTACAGTGACATAGAAGGGTGCAGAGTAGGTTGTCGTAGAGAGCTGTGTCATAGAGAGCAGTGCCGTAGAGTGCTGTGCAGTGGTGCAGAGTGGAGTGCTGCACAGTGCAGTGGCAGAGTGATTCAGAGTGCAGCGGCATGGAGTGCATTAGTGTAGAGTACAGTAGAGTGGCGTAGAGTAAAGTGGTGTAAAGTAGAGTGCAGTGGTGCAGAGTACAGTGTCACAGAGTGCAGTGGTGTAAAGTAGAGTAGGGTAGAGAGTAGTGGCGTAGTGTAGAGTAACAGAGTACAGTGGTGCAGAGTACAATGGAGTGGCATAGACTGCAGTGACGTAGAGTGCAATGGTATAGAGTCCAGTGGTGTAAAGTGCAGTGTTGTAGAGTGTTGCAGAGTAGATTATAATGGCATACAGTGTAGTGGTGCAGCATAGATTGGCATGGAATGCGCTCGTTTAGAGTAGCATAGAGTGCGGTAACATAGAGAAGAGTGGAGTAGAGTAGAGTGGTGTACAGTGCAGTGCGTAGAGTGGAGTGGTGCAACACAGAGTGGAGGGTCGCAGAGTGGAGTACAGTGGCGTAGAGTGCAGTGGTATGGAGTGGGTTGTTTCAAGAGAAGAGTGAAGTGGTGCAGAGTAGGGTGCAGTGGTGCAGGGTAGAGTGCAGTGGCACAGAGTAGAGTGACGTAGAGTGCACTCGTGCAGGAGATTAGAGTAGCACAGAGTGGACTACCATAGAATGCAGTGGTGTAGAGTGGAGTGGTACAGAGTGCAGTGCATTGGCATAGAGTAGAGTGGTGCAGAGTGGAGTGGTTCAGAGCAGAGAGGAGTGGTCTAGACTGGAGTGGTGTAAAGTACAGTGGCAAAGGGTGCAGTGGTGCAGAGTGGAGTAGAGTGCATTGGCATAAAGTAGAGTTGTGCACAATAGAGTAGAGAGCGTAGAGTGCAATGGCGTAGAGTGGAGTGATGCAGAGTAGAATGCAGTGACGCAGAGTGAAGTGGCGCAGAGTGGAGTGGCGTGGAGTGAAGTGGTGCAAAGTAGAGTGCAGTGGCACAAAGTAGAATGGAATTGTGTAGAGTGGAGTATGCATGGTGTGGGAGCACACTGCCTTTACAGACAATGCATTTTCAATTGAAATGACCATTACATTTGCCCAGGCATACAGTTTTATTGATAAAAGTAAACAGCACAGATACCATAATGTGTGGACATGTCATCACCCAGAGTATTGATTTGTTTTGAACGTATTAAAATATTTGTTTCTATCACACTTCAGAATTGCAAAAAAATTGCTTTCTGTGTGCTTTCCTAATTCTTATATATTCCGAAATGTCTGCACAGTTCTTTAAGGCATTTAAACTTTGTTGTGTGCTAGAAAAAAAGCCTTTCATAGCAAGATTGTCACATAAATACTCTCACTTTGAAGTCATAGAAAGAAAAGTAAACACAAAGCTCCCTCAGAAGACAGAGCCTGACATGTGACCTCTGTCTTTCAATGCACATCAAATGAGACAATATAAGAACAAGATTTAAAGACTTGTACACAGAAAGGGAGCACTTGGAAGGATACACTAAATAAGGAATACTCTTCGCGAGGTACCAACTCAAGCTGGACAGCCTAAAACAAATAAAGCCAGCAAATAGAGACCAAACAAATGTGAGTTACTAACCACAAAGCCAATGGTAAGCAATGGGAGGAATGCATTACCAGGGAAGCTTTCTAAATACCCCATGATGTCTTTAGCAATCAAGACAGCTGTGCTGTCTGGTAGGCTTTGACCTAAAAATGATCACATTTGATGTGGGCAAATTTATGGTTGTAATTGTTGCTCGTTTACGAACATACAAGTCACATTCTCCGCCCAAAATTCATTACAAGTGGTTTACGGTGTGTGAATAAGTCAGTAGTACTTACGTTTAAACCACTGAATCTTGACATAGCTTGATGCCAACAGTTGCTGTTGTCAACTTGTAATTAATTATACCATGAAATAAGACCCCCCAAAACCTTTTTTCCGACAAACCACAAATACAATGTTGTGGAGATTAGCAAAGGTACCCAATAATGATCTCTTCTGTTGCATGGTTATAGTGGCTTCAACATTTGTTCCTCTTGTCCTTTGCTTTTTTAGATAAAAAAGAGCAGGAAGGGGCATAATAGATGGCACAGTTTCAATTCTTCTAAGAGTTCTACAATATGGTCTTCTTCAGTAGTGACATCAATAAAGTCACCGGTGGTGTCATATGTATCATCAGCCATGCTGTAATTTCCAATCATATGTGTGGTGTCATTAGCAATAGATTGATATGGGGTTAACATTTAATTGCCCTTGTATGCCCCTTCGTTTGAGGGTTTTCAGCAATTCACTTCATTAAAGAGCTTACAATGAAACCTGAACGTCATCAGATTTCCCTCCCAATCATTTGGTCGACCATCAACTGACAGCCCCACTAAACAACCCTAAAAAACAACAAACAGCAACCGTCTTTTCAGACTCGCTGGCAAAGTTTTCTTTCACGCATTAAAACGGCATGCTTAACATCACCCCAAAGGCATTAAATAACATACTCCATGCATTGTTTTCCTCTCACATCACATTATTTAAATTTCTAATTAATATTCATAATTTTCCTCAGTAGGCGGGTGTAAGATTTCAATGTTTTTTCCTTTATGATAATCTACCTTCTAGCCTTATGATGATGATGGAGGGGACAATGGTAACTCGATTTATGTTAGAAACTTCAGAGGGGTTATATATTTCTTGTATAACAAAAACTCACTCCGTCTCATTCGTGCGTACCGCAAGATTAACATAATTGGCTATTTTTGTGCCTGCCATACATATCTTTTTGATGTGGTCTAGCATTCGGTCAATGGGGCAACTTCGTATGTCATATGTTGGCAAATAATTTTCTCACAGGGAAAGCTTCAAGGCTTATGTGAATTAATTTTATGTATATGTAGGTCTAGCATAGAGGCAGCTGTCTGGCCGTTCTCATGTAATCAAAGAAATCAATGAATAAAAAATACATTGGTATATACATACATGTACCAGCCATATAACCCTGCCAGAATTTTAAGAGGGAAAATAGCTAGTAAATAATGAGATATGATGATTTTGGTGTAGTAAGCAGCAAACTCCATATGCTATGCCCCATTTTGAGGGCAAAACTTGTAATGGGTGACAACTGTCACACCCATTTTATTCAGTACACATCAGTGTATTTTTAATGGCCACTATAATTATCACACTAAACACCAGGACACTCAAAATGAGGGTCAAAGAGGGTGTTTGGGTCAATCTTCTTCATACATTAAGCTGTTCAACTATGATTCACATTTTACTTCCTCCCACCACAGCATTCAGGGTGTGGCAATGAGTCAGCCCTCTTCAGCCATTGGCTCTCTTGCACTGTAACAGTATTTTACCTTATCACATGTGCACTTCTGCCTAAAAAGGAGTGTACTTCAGTGCCAGGACGGTTGGGCTACCACTGTACTTTACCAATGCTTTTGTCATCCTAGTGTGTTTAAACTCTGTCTTCAGCTTAAAGTAACTCAAAGCCAAAAGTTTTTCTCGTTGCGCCAATAAGAATCATATTTTCTTGTGATGTGTTACTTAAAACAAAAAAGGCTTTCTATCCCAGTTCTAAGTAAACCGGCCTGTTAGGAAGCTTTCTTACTTTCCTATTGAAATTATATAAAATGAATCATTTATTTTGAGATTTACTTTTTTTGCAAGCATATGGTCACCACATTTAGGTAGCAACATGTTTTAATGTTTCATTTTTTTCTTCTTTTTCTTTTTGTAGCATACATTTGCGATTAAAATACAGCAATAAATAACACCAGGTTGCCAAGACCCGATCTGTTGGCTTTGCCAGTGCTTGTTAGTGAACTATCACCACACATGATGAACAACTGCCACCCAGTTAAAATCCAAGACTAACCCTCTACACCAGGCTTCTACTTGGCAGCTACTGGACAAAGTCGGTTTATAACAGTAGAATCTATGTTTTTCTATCAATTCTCAACTTAAATGATTTGGACAGAACTTTCCTACTCAGACTAGAGCACGGCAAAGATGTTCAATGGATTCATATGTGCACATTTCCGTCGGGCACTGTGCTTGAGCCCACCTAATCCCCAGGAAACACTCCCATGGTTTAAGAAGGGGACACTTTTTGAGGCTCATATGGAGCATGTATGTGGCAGTAAGAGCAAATCCGTCCAATAATGGAAATTACATAGCTCAGAAAAGGGGAAATCCTTAGTTCCTGGGAATGAATCTCACATATTGTATTAAACTTGTATGGGAGTAATGTCATGCTTCTTCTGCATTCAATTGAATGACTCACTGTGACAATTTTATGACACGCCTTGGCAGTAGCAAGACATGTGGCCATACTCATGACTTGTGTGAGAACACATGCCACATGGAGGAAATGTTGTACCTTCCCCAGGTAATGTACTACCTAGTAGCTGATATATGGAAGGTTTTCCATATTACCGCCATATTAAAGTGCCATATGCATAGAAAAATTCACAGGTCATCAGTTGACAATTTTGTGGCTCAATTGGCCAATTTCATGATTTGCATTAGCAGTGTGATAGCTTTTAGAAAAATTCAATTCACTGGCAACTTTGAAATCTGGAGAAAGCCCTCACTAATACCTTTCAAGGACAGATACAGAATGGACAGCTATGGTCCTCAGTCTGAGGAACCTTGGCTTTGAGCGAATATCTTTCACACTTCAGGGGCCTAGCTTCTGGCTCAGGTAACCTTCCAGGTGACATCCGCAAGTACCCTAATAGCCTACAGATTTGCTACCTGCTGCAGTGGTCAGAAATGTGGTGCCCCCCCTTACCGCTGACTACAACTGAACCTGCTCAGCATCTTCTCCTTTGGCAGCAGCTCTGTAACTTCTCTGGTCTCCTCTGCAGAAGAGACACTGCCAGGGTGGAACTTCTGAGGGGTTGGCCTCTAAAGTGTTAGGATAGCACCAACTCTACTCACCGGCTCCCTCTCTTACACTCCACAGTGAGCCCAACTGAGCTCAGATCAGCCTTGTTCAGCTGCACCTCAAGTTCTAACATACAGCGGCGGCCGGTGCAGATAAGCGCGATGGGGTGGGGCAAGGGGGATGTTGACAGGCGACGGAATAGGGCAAATTAAGTAAATAAATAACTCCTACTCTGTCATCTGTCGACATCCCCCCCCCGCAGCACCCGCCCCGCCCCACCGCGCTTACCTACACCTGCTGCTGATGGTAAGATATAATTATAGGGCACCCAAATTCCATCTGCCAAACTTTCACTCTAAGACACAACTTCAACCTGAATCATCCTATCTTATCAAATCCGAACAACTCACATCCACTTACGGTCACTCAGAACACACTCATGCTGCCATCGGTTACTCAGAACACACTCATGCTGCCATCCATCGATTTATCCATCTCAAATATTTCGTGAAAATGAAACTTGGCCCTTAAATCTCAAATCAGCTCTGTATCGAAGCCTTAGCTTAAGTACCAGCAGAATTCTGTGAACCTCGTTCACTGCGACAACTATCGCCCACTTTGCAGCCTGCTGGTTCGCACAACTTGCACATTCGTTGCTACTAACAAACATGATCCACGCTTAAGAAGACCTCACATATGCCTATCTGTTTTCTTTCCGAGTTCAGAGTTCATGGCATGCAGTCATACATTCAAAATGGCGTGTGAATTGTCCCAACGTTGGTCTACAACGAATGTGAGTATGTGGATAAAAAAGCAATCATTCAATTAACTTACTTCAAAATTCAGCTATACGTGTAACTTGGAAAAAAAGTTTTTGCTGAAATAATTGAACTTCCCTCAATTATGTAGGAAACGTAAAGAACGCAGATCCTATTACACCGGGGAGGGGGTCAATGATAAATCAATTCCCTCCCCCCCCCTTGAGTGATGAATATTTTCCCGTGTGTTAGCCACACTCTGTTAAATCGCTTCATTGCTCGTTACGCAGCTGACTGCACAGCAAGTGAACCAAGCGCTTTTTGATTACACTGACATTTTTCAATGGCTCTGCATTTACTACTGTCTCGCCACAAATGCCGCTGATACAGCCGAGGGCAAATCCGGTTTGAACAAGTAAAGAGAAGAATGTCTCATCCTTCCCCGTGTGCACGCAGGCAGCTTGGACTGTGGGAAAAGGTGGAGTGTTCCATACAGGGACATCTTAAGGAATTTTGGGGGCCCCTGTTCGAACAACTTTGAATTTATAATCCAATCTCAGCTCTTTCGTGCCCTCTTTGGCCAGGTCACTGACTGCACATGCGCACTCGTTCAAATTTTAAATGTGTTTACATCTAATATTCAGGGATAGTGAAAATATTGTAACACAGCAGCAGCTCACTAATATTACCGCAAATAATCTGTGACACCCTCTTATTTCTCGTTTGAGAGGTCCTGTTTTGATCTAAAAGAAACTTTTTTATGGATGTATGCAGCATAAAATAATAAACATAACATTTCTTTGCAAAATGTCTGTAATAGACTCACGCAGCTCCCCACATTAAAAATAAAGGAAAAAGGTATTCAAAACACAATCTGTTTAAGAATTATTCAAGGTCATCAGGGAAAGACTGTAGAATGGGGTTGGCTCTGTCAGGGGCCCCCTGAAAGGCTGCGGCCCTGGGCCAGAGCCCACTTTCCCCATGCCTTAAAACGTCTCTGGTTCCACAGGAGATCCGCACCAGGAAGCAGTCACTTGGGACCTCATACACGAAGCGTTTTGATAATCCTGCATTCAACTTTGGTGTGCTAAATTTTTACACTGTGGCTCCATTACATTTATGCGGCCAATTGCATTTTGTGTGGAAACTTTATGTTTTGCACCTGACAAAGAATTCCAATTTGGGTGGTTTCTGCCCCTGCGCTTTTGCACATTTACTATTTGCCCATGTGCAAATTGAGTATTCATTGACCATTTTAAAGCGGTAAAACATGGCAAGAATTTTGTTGGCAAATAGCACAAATTTCTGATTTGGATACCCTGAAACGCATTCTAGGGTGCTCAAATCAGAATTTTGCACATTTACATCTTAGGAATGCATGGCCAATACTGTTCTGTTTCAGCACCTTTCCAACTGACATTTTTTTAATTAGACCCTTAGGACCTGATTTAGAGTTCAGTGGACGGGTGCTAGGATATATTGCACTTGTAATAAGGCATACAGGGATATCATCACGTTTGTGACGGAGTACCCATCTGCCAAATTCTAAATCAGGGACAATGGGCCAGATGTACGACCCTACCAATTTGCAAGTCGCAAACTGCATCGTTTTGCGACTCCCAAATAGGAATATACAACAGTGCATCAGACACTGTTTGCGATTCCTAATGGGGTCGCAAATTGCCTGCCTCATTAATATTCATGAGGCAGGTGCAATTTGCAACCCCATTAGGAATGGGTAGCACTTCCAGGGATGGTGGCCTGCTGGAGTCAGCAGACTACCATGTCTGTGACTGCTTTTTAAATAACAGGTTTTTTTTTAATGCAGTCCTATTTCCTTAAAGGAAAACGGGATGCATTTAAAAAAAGAAAATGAAGCGTTACTGTTTCTTTCTTTTAAGAGTAGGCAGGGGTCCGTGAGACCACTGCCTGCTCTTAAAAAATATTTTGGATGCCAGTCACAAAGGGGAAGGGGTCCCGTGGGGACCCCTTCCCGTTTGCGAGTGGCTTACCACCTACCTGAAGTAGGTGGTACACTGCAAGTGTTTTGCAACAGCAATTGCAGTTGCAAAACAATGGTACATACTATTGGGACTCAGTATTAGGAAGGGACGCCCTTGGCACGCCCCTTCCTAATAGCGAGTCGCAAACCCTATTTTGCGAGTCAGTAATAGGTTACTGACTCGCAAAATAGGGTTTGTACAGGGGCCAGTCCAATTTTGCGGTCGCAAACAGGCCGATTTCACGTTTTTGACCGCAAAAAACGGTCGTACATCTGGCCCATAGTCTTATTCTTAATTAATGAGCTGAGAACATTTTCGATTCCACAGCTACTTACCTTGATGATACACTGTCAGGGTAAGTAAATGTTGAGTTTAGAATAGTACATCTACACCTACCTATATATAGTTACCATGACAATTTTGAGGTATCCGATATTCAACAGCCAATATTCTTGTAGGTTGATATTTAAAACTAGCTAGTACGTGATAGGACACAGTTTACTCAGTATATATGTCAAGCACACTAATGAAGTCCGGTGCAGCTTTGCTATAGCAAAATATTAAATAAAATTAAAACTGAATGTGTATATAAGTAGCACATAGCCTGCATACATTGTCACATTATAAACATTAATGGCATTAAGGACAACTCTTTCTTTGAACGATTGGCTTGTTTTGACAATCCACTGTCTATAAGGGTCTCAAATATATGTCCCATACGCATATCCAAAAAGCCTGTGTCAACTAGACCCCGCACTCACACCCAGTGCTGTTTTATGTTCCAGTTTCTCATGACAGAGGTGCTCTCTGTAAAGTGCTCCACAGCTCCCTGGAGCTAGATCGCCTATATATAAAATACCTAAAATCATGTAACATATTCCACCAACATGAGGGTGGGTAGGAGGCAGATGCCTGCTACCCACAGCAGGGGCCAATGCCTTTGCCCTAAGAGGTTAAATGTTTGGGCATTTCCAGATGCATAAGCAAGCAGCCCCACAAAAGGACATGCAAATGCAGGGTCAGCTGCAGAAACAGTCCACTGTATTCAGTATTCACTAATGAATCTACATTACAATATTTAGGCTGCGTTAGTGAGCTTCCCAGATGTATGTTCTAATCTGCTGGAAAACGTGTAAATCCTTTCAATGCAAGCTAGCAAATTATTTTTGAAATCTCTGCTATTTTAGTATTAAAGTCGCCGCCCCAAGATCGTAGACCAAGGAGAAGCCCCAGGACCCCCCATCCCCGCCATCTGCACAGCATCCTCAGCATCCTGCAGGGTCTTCAGCATCCTGTATCCCTTGCCGCAGGACCACTCCATTGATGTCTATGGAATTCGCCCATAGAGCCTGGAACTGGACTTGAGACTGCTTTGGTGACAAGGTAACTATCCCACAAATCCTTAATGGCCCCTGTAGGAAAGTGGGATCTGCTTCATATGATTACCCCCACTTTTTGCTTGATGTTACACTGTTTTTGACTAGTCTGCCTGGGATCCTGCTAATCAGGACCCCAGTCTATCTGCTTTCTCCCTAAATTGGTTATGCCATGTACTTAGGTCACTCCAGATTGGATACTGGGGTACCCTTGTCAGTCCCTAGTATATGGTACACATGTACCCAGGGCATAGGTGCCCCAGAGGCCTCCCATGGGCTGAAGCATGTATTATGCCACCCATGAGAGGCCATGCAAAATGGAACTACAGGCCTGCCATTGCAGCCTGTGTAAGATGGTGCATGCACCACTTACGTTAGATATAGGTTTACTATATCTATAGGTCACTACACTTAAAACCTATAAGTCACCCCTCTAGCAGGCCTAACAATCCTGAAGGCAGGGTGCTGGGTTTTAAGTGAGAGGGTCCCCCTGCATGAGCAGAGTCCCTCTGCAGCCTTCGGAGACCATTCTCCAGGGTTAACGGTGGCGCAGCCAGACATATAGGTAGAGGTGCATTATATGCTCGCGTAAAATGCTATCTCGAAAACGGCTGAAACAAACCATGTCGTGTTTGGTATCAAACACCTTGGAATCATACCTCCACACCGGTAACCGGTGTGGGAGGTATGATTCCACCTTCAGAAGGAAGCTTCGTGGGGTCCCTGGTCTTCTCGACCCAGACAGCACAAAATGGTTGCTGTCGACCAGAGACATATTTCTGCCCTCCTGCTGCTGAGCCAAGCTCGAGCAGAGGAAGGCTGCACAATAGGAACCCTGTCACAGGGAGGTGTGCCCACCTCCCAGACAGGATTTAGTGTATTGGGGCTGGGTGGGTGCACTTCCAAAGTGCCTGAAAGTCTGCATCTGGGGCACACTTGGTGTCCCTGTGCATAGTCCGGTTCAAACCAGTCCAGGGAGTCGTTGGCTCCTGCTCTGGCACGAAACTGGACAAAGGACAGGGGAGTATCCTCCCCACTGTCCTGACCCTCCCCTGGGAGGGTCCCCATAATCTGTCCAACCCTCTCCCGTGGGTACAAAAGGGCTTACCTGGCTGTAGGACCCTAGATTCGATGTGGACAAGATTCTGAACAAGAAACCACTGACCTTCGACCGTCTGGACACTCTGGACTTCGCTGGACTTCGACTGGGCCCGACTTAGTCTCCCTCTCAGTCCAAAGCATCGTCTGGCCCGTGCACCATACAGGCTCCATACAGGACCTGTTGAGCATCTAGGACAACTGAAGTCTCTCCCTTGGGGTGAAGGAGTCACTCCCCTGCATTCGCAGCTACCGTAATGCAACTGACAGGTGTGCTGATCCTGAGCTCCTGCATACTCCGAAGGCTCCAGCAACACAGAAGGTAGGTTCCTATGTTCCTTGAGATTGGGCTGCCCTCTCACCAATTTTGAGGCCAGTATCCCTCGTGGGGACCGCACAACCCGAACCCCTGCGCACCGCGTAATTTTGCAAGTGCATATGCCTGTTGGCGTTCCCCAACTAAGTGCATTGGGCTATCAATAGCCCCAAGCTCTGCGCACATTTTGTACAAAGGACTTCGGCCTCCTCGGACTCTGTGCCCTGCAAGCTGTGACTTTGTGAAACTGCTAGAGGTCCCCTCGGAACTCCTGTGCCTTCCGCCTGTGGGTCCATTTGAGGGACAACACTGCTTTTCTTGGGCTCCCCTGATTGCTCCAGGCTTGCCCCGACTCCCCTTGCTGTGGTGAGTTCCCTGGTCCTTGCTGGGCCAGACCATAATCTTCCTTGAGCTTCTTTGTGGGTTGCCGCTGCAAGGCTTGTTGGTACTCCCGCCGGACACCGACCCCTCAGCACTCAACATCCTTCGTGGGACAGCTCGTATCCGGCTCCTGGTCATCCTCAACGTATCCTGGTCCCTGCAGCTGTAGAGTCAAGGTCTCCATCTTCACACCTGAAGCACCCGACAGCGGTGGGAAATCGTCTACCGAGCCCCTGGTCACTCCTGAGTGACCCAGACTCCGTCCCCTCTGCTTTCACGTTCCTTCCATCAAGAATCCACCTGTGGGTTCCACCGGACACTTTTCTTCTTTCCAGCAGGGGCATTTCTTTGAAGACTCCCATTGAGAACGACAGCGGTTTCCGACGCCACTTCAACCCTATGCACCCGGCTTCCGTGGGATAGGTAACTCTGGTACTTTGGTATCCACGGGTGGGGTGGCTCTCCAACCTTCTATGTTCCAAAGGGGTTCCTTGTAATCCACTGGGAAAGGTCCTTAAACACTAAAACTGCAACCGCGACTCTCCCATTGAATTGTACGTAGCACGTGGTCGTGTTCTCACACTGCACACATCCTCCGTGGGGTCCCTACTTACTCACCTTGGGTGGCTCCTTGGGGTCCCAGCGATTCTACATACTCCAGGCACTGTCTTGATTCGAGTCGTGGTTCTTATACCGCTATTTTAGTATATGGTTTGGTCTCCCCCTGGAGCCCACTGTGTATTAGTGCTACTTACGACTATTTCTGTGCTACAGTATTGTGTGCCTTGTGTCTATCTGTGTGTAGCAGATACTGTAAGGTATTTAGAGTGTGTTATAATAATAAATACATATTTTTATAACTACTGTGTGGTTCTCCTTTCATTTAACCAATACAATAAGGTTGCATTCTGGTAAAACAAGCTGCTTAACATTCCTTCAAGACTAAGCCTGAAGGCTGCTCTCCACAGCTACCACTTAAATAGCTTTCTAAGGTTATCTTTGACCTCTTAAATCACCATAAGGGTTGTTTGGACTGGTGCAAGGTGCCCACTTTAATTAGTGGACAGCATATACCAGGCGAACTTCTCACATTGGTGGCAGCTGTGGGATTCAAACCTGCATTGTTTTACTAGAAAAATCTTTGTATTGATTAACTGAAAACCACTAAGTACTAAGTATATATAATACTAGCTTAGAATAAGTAAGTTCTCCTGAACTTAGGGTTGGGTAAGTCAAGGGTCTAGCACACCCTTTCTCCAACCTCAGAGAGCTTAGTTCCCACTAGGTTAGGTAGGTGCAACACCTCACCACACTTAGTATGTCTTCTAAAGGAGATGCCAGTGGCTCTCTGCCCTCTAGATACAGTGGGCCTGATTCACAAAAGTAATCTGAGACAAAATCCTAACTTTACGACTTTCGGTATTCACAAAGGGCATTTAGTAGTAGTAAAGTTAGGATTTTGTCTTAAGTTTGTCTTAAGTTTTGGTCTTAAGTTAAACTGAAGTTAAACTTAAGTTAGGATTTTGTCTTAAGACCAAAACTTAAGACAAACTTAAGACAAAATCCTAACTTTACTACTACTAAATGCCCTTTGTGAATACCGAAAGTCGTAAAGTGAATTGGGCCCAGTGAGCTTTCATTCCAAGAATTGAAAGCCCCGTGTGCCTCTAGAAAGCTGAAGACAGGGAGAAATGCCAACACTCAACGCCTCATAGAGGCCTTACTTCTTGATGACCTTGGGAAGACCCCGGGGTCAGATGAACAGGAGAAAGTGGGTGGGGCAGGGAATGAGGACAGGTCAGGAGGTGACACCTTTTATGACCTAGACTCAAACCCTGGCCAGGAGGAACAAGATGGTTCCCACCTGAACAACTCAGATCTTCAGGGAGATGCTGAAGAAGGCAAAGATGGCCCCCTCTTCACCCCTCCTGGAAGAGTGCAGAGTTTACCAAGGAGATCTAGATCTCCCTAGATCTCCCTCTGCAGAGTCTAATCACTCAGGACAGTCTGTAGGCACCTCTGTATCTAGCAAGAGAGACCACTCTTATGACAGGGAGTACCAATTTCTGGAACTTGAAAAAGCTAAGCTTACGCAACAGCAATTGGCCCTGGACAAAGAGTCCCTAGAAGTCCAGAGGGCTAGAATAAAATGGGGACTAGAGTCCCATGGTGGCAGCAACAGTGTCCCTAGAGTTAAGGAACATTCTTTTGACAATAGGAACCTGAGCAAGATTGTCCCTCCCTACCATGTTGGGGATGACATCCATAAATGGATAACTGCTTTAGAGAGGGCCTGTAAAGTTCAGAGGGTCCCTCAAGAGCAGTGGGCAGCTATCTTGTGGCTCTCCTTTGCTGCCAAAGGTAGAGATAAGCTCCTCACTGTTAGAGAAGAGGATGCTGACAACTACTCAGTCCTGAAGAGTGCTCTCATTGATGGGTTTGGCTTAACCACTGAATAATATAGGATTAAGTTCAGAGACACCCAGAAGACACAGACTCAGGACTGGGTAGACTTTGTGGATAGTGCCATTAAGGCTCTGGAAGGCTGGTTGCTTGGCAGCAAAGTGAATGATTTCAAGGGATTGTACAATTTGATTATGAGGGAGCAGATACTTAATAATTGCCAAAATCAGTTGTTGCATCAATACCTGGTTGACTCTGATCTGACTTCTCCCCAAAAATTGGGAAAGAAGGCAGATAGGTGGGTCAGAACCAGGGTGTAGCAGAGAAACCAGAACCATGGTGGTGACCAAAAGAAGCAAGATGCTAAAACCTCAGATAAGGGTGAAGACAAGGGTAAAGATGACAAATCTTCATCAGGGCCCCAAAAACCTGCATCTGGGGGGGGAGTCACAATCCAACAAAGGGAAAGGCAAAAGTAACCTTGGTGTTACTTATGTAAAGAAAAGACCCATGGACAAAAGATGCCAATTGTCCAAAGGCCAAGGATTCAACTCCAACCACCACTGCCCCTAAGGCAACTGCCCCCCCTAGTACAGTTTCAAGTGGGGGTACAGGGAACAAGGGATTAGTAGGGTTAACCTTGGGCTCTGAGATGGGTTCTGGCTTAGTCAGAACACCAGCTCAGGCTGTACTTGTCTGTGATGGTGGCATGGATATTGCCACCTTATTTGTCAGTCCCAGTAACTTGGGCAAATACAGGCAGCAGCCTTTGATTAATGGTAAGGAGGCCATGGCATACAGGGACACAGGTGCAAGTGTCACTATGGTGACAAAAGATCTTGTGGGCCCTGACCAGATCATACTTGGTGAGATGTACCAAGTGACCAATGCTAACAATGTCAAGACTGATCATTCCTTGGCAGTTGTTAATTTCAGCTGGGGGAGGGGTAACTGGCCCTATGAAAGTTGTGGTTAGCTCAGACCTTCCAGTGGAATTCTTGTTGGGCAATGATTTGGAGACATCAGCCTGGGCTGAAGTGGAACTTAGGACCCATGCAGCAATGCTGGGCATCTCTCCAGATGTGTTTGCTGTGACCAGGTCACAGGCCAAACTGACTTCTACTGAACAGGCCATGGATCCTGAAAGGATGGACCAGGTGCCTTCCAAGAGATGGAGCAGGAGGGGTGAGGCTGTGTCTTCCCCCCCAGGCTCAGAGAGAGGATCAGTCTCTTGAGGGAGATGATCTCAGTCCCTGTGAAGGAACTATCTCAGATGAACTTGAACCTGATCAGGTTGAGTTCTTGATGACAGGGGGCCCTTCCAGGGCAGAACTGAGCCAGGAGCAGCAAACCTGCCCCTCTCTTGAACCCCTGAGACAGCAAGCTGCTGCTGAGGCTGCTGGGAGTGTCAGTGGATCCCACAGGATCTATTGGGATGAGGGACTCCTTTATTCAGAGGGTAGAGACCCCAAGCCTGGAGCCACCAGGAGGTTGGTCATACCTCTGAAGTTTAGGGGCTTCCTACTTACCTTGGCACATGACATTCCCTTGGCAGGACACTTAGGCCAAAGTAAGACTTGGGACAGGCTTGTCCCTCACTTTCACTGGCCTCACATGTCTGAGGACACCAAGGAGTTTTGTCGCTCCTGCACCACCTGCCAAACCAGTGGTAAGTCAGGTGGTACCACAAAGGCCCCCCTCATACCACTACCTTTGGTGGGGGTTCCCTTTGGGAGGGTTGGGATTGACATAATTGGTCCCATGAACCCTCCTACTGCATCTGGGCACATACTAGTGGTGGTGGACCATGCCTCTAGGTATCCAGAAGCAATACCCCTTAGGACCACCACAGCACCTGTGGTGGCTAGGGCCCTCCTGGGAATTTTTTCCAGAGTGGGTTTCCCTAAGGAGGTCTTAACTGACAGAGGTACAAACTTCATGTCCAGTTACATCACTGCAATGTGGAAGGAGTGTGGAGTGAACTACAAATTCACCACACCCTATCACCCACAATGCAATGGGTTGATTGAAAGGTTCAACAAAACCCTAAAGGGCATGATCATGGGCCTCCCAGAAAAGCTTACGCGAAAATGGTATGTCCTGTTGCCCTGCCTTCTCTTTGCCTACAGAAAGGTCCCACAAAAGGGGTTGGCTACAGCCCTTTTGAACTTTTGTTTGGGCATCCAGTTGGGGGTCCCCTGTGTTTAGTGAAGGAGGGATGGGAGTTACCTCTCAAACCCCCTAAGCAAGATATTGTGGACTATGTACTTGGTCTCCGCTCCAGGATGGCTGAGTACATGAAGAAGGCCAGCAAAAACCTTGAGGCAAGTCAAGAATTACAAAAAGCTTGGCATGACCAAAGGGCTGAACTGACTGTTTATCAGCCAGGACAGAAAGTATGGGTGTTGGAGCCTGTGGCCCCAGCAGCCCTCCAAGACAAGTGGAGTGGACCCCATACCATTCTTGAGCAGAAGGAAGAGGTCACCTACTTGGTGGACCTTTGAACTCCTAGGAGCCCCCATAGGGTGCTCCATGTAAACAGGCTCAAACCCTATGTGGACAGGGCAGACATGGGCTTGCTCATGGCTACTGATGAGGGACAGGAGGAAGAGAGTGATCCACTCCCTGACCTCCTCTCACAGAACCCTGATGATGGCTCAGTTGATGGTGTGGCTTTGGCAGGCAGCCTCACTGAGCAACAGCAGATTGATTGCAGGAAGGTCCTCAATCAATACAGGCATATGTTTTCTTTGACTCCTAGTCAGACCACCTGGTGTACCCATGAAGTGAACACAGGTGAGAGCCTACCTGTTAAAAAAAAGTTTTACAGGCAGCCTGACCATGTCAGAGATTGCATCAGGACTGAAGTCCAAAAAATGCTGGAATGGGAAGTGAGTGAACCCTCAGATAGCCCTAGGGCTAGTCCAGTGGTCCTGGTACTCAAACCTCATACCCAGGGTGGTAAGAGAAAAATGAGGTTTTGTGTGGACTACAGGGGGCTCAATGCAGTCACTTGGACTGATGCTCACCCTATTCCTAGGGCAGATGAACTCATTGACACTTTGACCTCAGCAAAGTTCTTGAGCACATTTGACCTCACTGCTGGATATTGGCAAATCAGACTAGTTGAGGATGCCAAACCCAAAACAGCATTTTCAAACCCTAGTGGGCATTATCAATTTATTGTGATGCCATTTGGTTTGAAAAATGCACCTGCCACATTCCAAAGGCTGGTGAATAAAGTCCTTACAGGCCTGGAAGCCTATAGTGCAGCATATCTGGATGATATAGCTGTCTTTAGTTCCACCTGGGAGGATCACCTGGTCCACATGAAGAATGTTTTGGAGGCTCTGCAGGAAGCAGGTCTCACTATCAAGGCCACCAAGTGCCAGATAGGGCAGAGTAAGGTTGTGTACCTGGGCCACCTTGTGGGTGGAGGCCAGGTTCAACCATTGGAGAGCAAAATCCAGACCTTCATGGACTGGGTTGCTCCCACTACCCAGACTCAGGTCAGTACCCCCACTTTTGCTTGATGTTACACTGTTTTGACTAGTCTGACTGGGATCCTGCTAATCAGGAGCCCAGTCTATCTGCTTTCTCCCTAAATTGGTTATGCCATGTACTTAGGTACACTGCAGATTGGATACTGGGGTACCCTTGTCAGTCCCTAGTATATGGTACACGTGTACCCAGGGCATAGGTATCCCAGAGGCCTCCCATGGGCTGAAGCTTGTATTATGCCACCCATGAGAGGCCATGCAAAATGGAACTACAGGCCTACCATTGCAGCCTGTGTACGATGGTGCATGCACCACTTACGTTAGATATAGGTTTACTATATCTATAGGTCACTACACTTAAAACCTATAAGTCACCCCTCTAACAGGCCTAACAATCCTGAAGGCAGGGTGCTGGGTTTTACATGAGAGGGTGCCCCTGCATGAGCAGAGCCCTCTGCAGCCTTCAGAGACCGTTCTCCCGGGTTGTCGGTGACGCAGCCAGACATATAGGTAGAGGTGCATTATATGCTCGCGTAAAATGCTATCTCGAAAACGGCTGCAACAAACCATGTCGTGTTTGGTATCAAACACCTTGGAATCATACCTCCACACCGGTAACCGGTCGGTAACCAGTGTGGGAGGTATGATTCCACACTTCAGAAGCAAGCTTCGTGGGGTCCCTGGTCTTCCCGGTACCAGCCTTCTCGACCCAGACAGCACAAAATGGTTGCTGCCGACCAGAGACATATTTCTGCCCTCCTGCTGCTGAGCCAAGCTTGAGCAGAGGTAGGCAGCACAATAGGCATCCTGTCACAGGGAGGTGTGACCGCCTCCCAGACAGGATTTAGTGTATTGGGGCAGGGTGGGTGCACTTCCAAAGTGCCTGAAAGTCTGCATCTGTGGCACACTTGGTGTCCCTGTGCATAGTCCGGTTCAAACCAGTCCTGGGAGCCGTTGGCTCCTGCTCTGGTCCGAAACTGGACAACAACAGGGGAGTATCCTCCCCACTGTCCTGACCCTCCCCTGGGAGGGTCCCCTGAATCTGTCCAACCCTCTCCCGTGGGTACAAAAGGGCTTACCTGGCTGTAGGACCCTAGATTCCTCGTGGACAAGATTCTGACAAGAAACCACTGACCTTCGACCGTCTGGAGACTCTGGACTTCGCTGGACTTCGACTGGGCCCGACTTCGTCTCCCTCTCAGTCCAAAGCATCGTCTGTGCCCGTGCACCATACAGGCACCGTGCAGGACCTGTGAAGCATCAAGAACAACTGAATTATCTCTCTTGGGGTGAAGGAGTCTGTCACGAGGTCCTTCGTGAGCCGGGAGAAAATGAGCATGAAGAGGACTGGTGGTATGTCTCTCCTTCCAATGGGCCTCTCGTTTCCCCACAGCACGATGAATGGCTTGGTACCTCGAACGCTGCACCAGACGTAGCCGACATCCAGTACTGTTCCTTTAACCAGAGTCCTTCCCTGGAAAGACCGGCCCCATCCTACAGCGTCATCACCCCCTGGCCAATAAGGGAGAAGGAAACCAGGAAGACGGTGTGTGCTGACACCAGCGAGAGAGAGACGAAGGAGACGAACGAGGCAGAGAGGAGCGGAGGAGAGGGACGAACCAAGGAAGAGTCTGAGGGTGAAACAGACGTGGACCCAAGAAGGCTCACGGATACGCATGGAGGCCAACGACCCTGCGCTGCGCCCAGCCACGCTCCAGGAGGAGCGTGGCTATCACAGGTACGTAACCGGTTTGGGGGCTGGGCTGGGAGGAGGGACCGGACCGGTAACTAGGGCGGTGAACCTCCTCTATCGTCCTCCTCTTCACCCGTACCTAAACACTGGTCACCTCTGTATATAGTCGTGCACTACCGTGTTTTGGTGGTCCCTCACTCCCTTACCCTCTTCACGTTTGTTCAACGCACTTACGCACTTTCCTCCTTTCTTTGTTTTTTCAAATTCCCTGGACCTGCGAGCTGCCCCAAGAAGGCCGGAACCGACCCCGACGGAAAGGAGCGGGTTACCAAAGCAATTCCAACACGGCAAAGGATATAAGACTTTTATTTTTATGTACATTTTGAGACTGGCTTCCCAACGGAGAAAAGTGTTTGGAAAAATAAAACCTTCACTCCCACGCTCTGGCCCTTGATTCCCCTAACCCGCTACAGAGTCACTCCCCTGCATTCCCAGGCACCGTAACGCAACTGACCGGTCTGCTGATCCTGAGCTCCTGGGGACTCCGAAGGCTCCAGCAACACAGGAGATGGGTTCCTATGTTCCTTGAGGTTGAGCTGCCCTCTCACCAAGTTTGAGGCCAGTATCCCTCGTGGGAACCGTACAACCCGAACCCCTGTGCACCGTGTACTTTTGCAAGTGCATATGCTTGTTGGCGTTCCCCAACTACCTGAATAAGCGCGTAAATCGCTACATTACATCTAGACCCCTAAGATCGTCTAATGCCAACTTGGCCATCGTGCCCAAAATATGCCGTGCCCGCACTGGAGGCAGATCCTTCGGCTTTCTAGGCGCAAAACTATGGAATAGCCTCCCTGAGTCTCTGAGACTAACCACAGACCTACTGTCCTTCAGGAAGAACCTAAAAACCTGGCTTTTTAATAACTAATGGGTCTTTCACGCATGTTCTCCTTCCGCTGTCACGTGCCAGGACACTCTAGTCTCAGTAGCGGTGCGCTATATCAAATACACTTTCATTCCATTTCAAGTACATTGGGCTATCGATAGCCCCAACCTCTGCGCACATTTCGTACACAGGTCTTCGGCCTCCTCCCACTCTGTGCCCTGCAAGCCGTTACTTCGTGAAACTGCTAGAGGTCTCCTCGCGACTCCTGTGCCTTTGGTCTGTGGGTCCATTTGAGGGACAACACTGCTTTTCTTGGGCTCCCCTGGTTGCTCCAGACATGCCCTGACTCCCCTTGCTGTGGTGAGTCCCCTGGTCCTTGCTGGGCCAGACCGTAACCTTCCTTGACCTTCTTCGTGGGTTGCCGCTGCCAAGGCTTGTTGGTGCTCCCGCCGGACACTGACCACTCAGCACTCGACATCCTTCGTGGGACAGCTCGTATCCGGCTCCTGGTCGTCCTCGACGTCTCCTGGTCCCTGTAGCAGTAGAGTCAAGGCCTCCATCTTCACACCTGAAGCACCTGACAGCAGTGGGCATTCGTCTACCGAGCCCCTGGTCACTCCTGAGTGACCCAGACTCTGTCCCCTCTGCTTTCAGGTTCCTTCCATCAAAAATCCACCTGTGGCTTCCACCGGACACTTTTCTTCTTTCCAGCAGTGGCATTGAAGTCTCCCATTGAGAACGACAACGGTTTCCGACGCCACTTCAGCCCTATGCACCCGGCTTCCCTGGGATAGGTAACTCTGGTACTTCAGTATCCACGGGTGGGGTGCAACCTTCTATGTTCCAAAGGGTTTCCTCGTAATCCACTGGGAAAGGTCCTTAAACACTAAAACAGCAACCGCGACTCTCCCATTGAATTGTACGTAGCATGCGGTCCTGTTTTCACACTGCACCCATCCTCTATGGGGTCCCTACTTACTCACCTTGGGTGGTTCCTTGGGGTCCCAGCGATTCTACATACTCTAGGCACTGTCTTGATTCGAGTCGTGGTTCTTATACCGCTATTTTAGTATATGGTTCGGTCTCCCCCTGGAGCCCACTGTGTATTAGTGCTACTTACAACTATTTCTGTGCTACAGTATTGTGTGCTTTGTGTCTATCTGCGTGTAGCAGATACTGTAAGGTATTTAGAGTGTGTTATAATGACAAATACATATTTTTATAACTACTATGTGGTTCTCCTTTCATTTAACCAATACAATAAGGTTGCATTCTGGTAAAACAAGCTGCTTAACATTCCTTCAAGACTAAACCTGAAGGCTGCTCTCCACAGCTACCACTTGGATAGCTTTCTAAGGTTATCTTTGACCTCTTAAATCACCATAAGGGTTGTTTGGACTGGTGCAAGGTGCCCACTTTAATTAGTGGACAGCATATGCCAGGCCAACTTCTCACAGCCCCCTTGACCTACTCCTTGCTGGTTGTGTTTGGGTATTCCCCCTTTGCAGGCTGGAATACCCAAACACAACTTTATAAAAGTTTGTAAAAGTTTCCAAAGTTTTTGCAAACTACGGTAGTTTTCAATGCTTGCTCACATTTTTAATGAAAAGCAGTGATTTACGTTTTAATAAAAAATCTATATCTCTAAATTCCTCTGGTGAATTTTATTCATTTTGGTGTCTAAAGAGAATTAAAAAAAATAAGGCCTATATTTATAAATTGGTGTCGGATTTCTCTCATGTTGTGTGACTTTCTTATTCAGTTGCTTTGGTATTTCTAAATGCTTTGCTCTTGTTCCTCTGTTTAAACCTGACTGCTCGACACCATAACTGCCCAAAGTTGAGCTAATGGTTTTACAAACGAGCCTGACTGCACCTGTTATGGTATTGTGAGTGTATTACTCAGTGAGGTGGCACAGCCCCACCATATAATACACCACTTCTCTTACATAATGATAATAAAAATAATAATAATTACAATAATAATAATAATAAAAATACTAATAATACTAATAATACAACATTATAAACATGGCATGGTTTAAATAAATGTACACTAAATTCATTAACTAAATGGACTAACATAATAAAAAAAATGAAAAAAACATGCTGAACCACATAAAATATTTCAAAAATACCTTTTTTTAGTTAAAGCTTTATACGCCAGAGGGCATTCAGAAACCTCGAAATATTTCTTGGGCGAATAGTTTTTTTTTTATGGTATCAAGATCTTGGCAAGACAACATTTAGACCATGCTATCCTGCCGGGTCAGGGGAGGCCATGCCCTCGGCTCCCCTGGCAGAGGCCAGCCCACCATATTTAGAATTCCACTTCTCTGGCAACGATCTAAAGACTTCAGATCAACTGCTAGTGAGGCGGGTGCTCTGAAGATTACAGAGTTTGTCAATCATGAGCCTTGTTTGTTGTGCCCTCTCTAAAAAAATATTTGATTTGCAAGATTAAATCCCAAAGCAGGAGTTTCTCCTTAAAATCAAAAAATAAATGGCATAGATGCACAGGGTGTTTCCTCCTGACCTGGGGGCAAATTAGTGAATTCCCTGTCCAGGACTACTGTGACTCACAAGTCATATGTCATGCCCAGGTAAACAAACATAGTGATTGTCACCCCACCCTATATACAGCAGGACAATGCAGGTTGTTGGGTCAAATGCTTCCCACAGCAGAGTAGCTGAGCATCCATTATAATAAACTCAGTTTTTCTGCCCCTGTGAGGAAATAGGGTGCATTATATGGTGTGACTGTGCGACCTCACTGTGTAATCAACTTACCAACCCCTCCGGGACCCTTGGGTTTTGTTTGTCAAACATTCAGCTCAACCCTGGGTAGCTGTGGCTTTGGGCAGCAAGGCTTACACAAAGAAACAAGTGTAAAGCATTTTAACAGCACCAAAACAGTTGAAGAAGAAATTGACAAGACTCAAAAAAAGTCTGATGCCAATTTATAACAAGCATTTGCAATGCAATATGTCTCACATTTGTGAGACTTGGAACTATTGGCATTGTAAATGACATTGCCTTTTATTTATGTGTTTTAAAAACCTTCAAGCGGTGCGTAAACACTCACTTTTTACTTATAGTCCTTGCTTATGAGAAGCAAGGCTGGCAGTAAAAGAGGAGCAGTTACTGCCAGCCTTGCTTCTCGTAAGTAAAGACTACAAGTACAAAGTGCGTGTTTACGCACCGCTTGAAGGTTTTCAAAACACATAAAGAAAAGGCATTGTCATTTACAATGCCAATAGCTCAAACTCTCGCAAATGCGAGACCTATTGCATTGCAAATGCTTGTTGAGGTCTGAGAAGGAGGCGTCAGCAGCCATAGGAAGGCAGGGACTGTGACGCCAGGCCATGTGTTTCAAAAGCAGGAGGGAGGAGGAGGCAGCTGCAGCCAAAACAAACATCGGTCTTTGAATGCACAGCAAATGGGGCAAGATAAAAGCAAGATTTATAGCCCTGTTTACAACAGAGCTTTGTAAACCACATGCACTGGTCTTGACTGCTCCAGCTGAAAGAACGAAATAGTACTCACAAGCTCTGAGTAACAACACATGTAACAGGGGCAGTCCTTGAAAATGGGTGGAGCTTTTAAAGCCCATATCCTAAATACAGCATGTCTTGCAGAGACAGCACAAGCTGACCTAAAAATAGACTGTATTTTATGTATTTTTATACACCACAATGAAAAAGACCCATAGGATGGTTCTGGAAATATAGAATTTACAATGTATAGTAAATCAAGATATTTCACCCAACGGTGAAAAAGCATTGGCAAATTCAACGAATTTGACACTTAGAAAATGTTTTACTTAAAAGTTTGCTAGGTGTAATGCGGTCACTTGGAGACACTTTAGGCAGCCAACTCCTGTAGGAAGCCAATCAGGGGGACCAGCAAGGTGTTCAGAAACAGTTACCTCAGCAGGTGAAGCAGTCTTCAATCAGTTTCATGAAACACACAAAAGGTGATGGGAAGCTGCTTGCAATAAATCTAACAACTGGCAATTGCGCTCCAACCCATCGTTCTTTTGCTCACAATGCCACCTCAGTTTGGATCCAGCCATATGCAAATCAGTCTTGACCATGTTCCTCATGGGAACAGTCCAGTCCGAATGGCCAAGCCAGGTCCTGCCTGAACCGGAAAACAAGCAACTCAGGACGGGTTTCGCCCTAGTTATGGGCTCATCAGCTAGGTACAACTTGATTCCAGTGACACAGTGAGTATGAGACCCACGTCTGGTCATACCCATGCCACTTAGGGTGGTACAGGAAACACACAAAAAATGGTGAGAGCTGCTTGCAATAAATCTAACCACTGGCTATCGCTCAGGTAGTGCTCTAACCCATCCTTCTTTTGCTCACCATGCCACCTCAGTTTGAACCCAGCCATATGCAAATCAATCTTGACCCTGCTCCAGGCACTTTTATCCTTTGCAGGGCTTTCCTATAGGAGCGGTCCTGATGCAAGGGATGAATGATGCTGATGATGCTCAAAGGATGTTGTGGATGTGATGAGGTCTACGGGGGTTTTCCTGTGGCTACTCCTTGGTCCACGAAGGGGTGAGGCAGTACTGGTTGATGTCCCTCGAAGTCCTCTCAGTTCTGGTAGAGGTCTAATTGCACAGTATCGCTGTAACAGCCAAATCCTTCCTTGGGCAATAACTCAGCTTCTGGGTGGCCAAGCTGCACTCCGATGACTCTCCAAGGCTCAGTGAACTTGAGTACAACTTTGAGCATTGGGTCCTGGTTTCTGGTGCTATATAGCAGCAGTTGATGTCGTCTTGAAAGATTCTGGGCTACCAACTTGCCACAGCAGGCTTCTCAGGTGTTCTGTACCCGTGCTTTGAACAGGAGGCCTGCTCACTGACCCTTGGATTCTCTTGGCTATGGCTGGGCTCTGGAGATTACTTCTCCTCAAGCATGACACAGCAGAACCATCCCTCACCTATGCTAGCAACCAGGTTCAGCAGGTGCAGTCCACACCGGTGCAACCTTTCTTTGCCGGTGCCACGGTGCAGCAGGGCCATCCTTCCTCGGTCTTTCTTCCAGTCCAGCCGAGATCTGAGTATGGGGCTGGCAGAGTGCCCTGCTTATTCTCTGTAAATGCCCTCAGGGCAGCATGCGGTTGGTTGCCAATGGGCTACCAATTTCCCTCCCACCTGATAACCTTTTCCTACAAACTGCAGCAAGTGGGCATCCCAGAATGCACCATTCTGCCCACTTCCAATATGGCAGGACACCTCTTCCTGCGTGTGGACCTCCCTAGCCCAACCCAGAAGTGTGGCTACTATGAGGGCTATAAGCCCCCTGGAAAACCGGTTTGGCAACTGGTTTCCCCTCCCCTGTCCCTAGTGCCAGCCATCTGCCTAAACAATGGAGTAGCCCCTCTCTGAAGTAGTCCCCATTTGCCCTTCACGGCACTTCGCCTTTAAAGCTCACCTTATGGGCAAACACCAGTGTGGCTTCCTGCCTTGGGAGGTAACAACTCCTCCAGTGGCAGGCCTCTATTGTTATCTTTCCTGGGAGTTGTTAGCACATCTTCACAGGAGGGCAGAAAGTAGTCTGCACGAAAGACCTATATAGAACAGTAAAGAGGCACTGGAAACCTTGAGCAACTAAAGTGTCACCTTCTAAAGAGGCAATTTACCCACCAGTAAAGTTAAATTCGATTTAACCATCCAATCGGATTTATAGCACTGACTCTTTTGATACCTTACAGTACCAGCTTTAGTAGTACCATTCCAAAGTAACAGGGCCGAGGTGTCAGCTTGTAACGCTGTACTTGACAATGGGGATACTAGCCTTTCCACAGTAAAAACAACAATTTAGGGCTTTTACTTTGTTCTTTTTAACATATAGCATGCTGCCTTAGAGCTCGTTAGGCCTACCTTAGGGGTGACTTGCATATATTAAATGGAAAAGTTGAGTTAGCAGTGGCAGATTGGGAGTCATGTTTTACCTTGTCTCTCACGGTGGCACAACAATGGCTGCAGTCCCTGGGGGACACTCAAACTTACAGTCCCTGGATACCCCTGGTACTACACTAGGGACTTACAAGTAAGTTAAGCTATGCCAATTAGGGGCAAGCCATTCAAACATGCACCATATTAAAGGTCAGAGCACATGCAATGAGTCGAGTTTAGCAGGGTTCATGGCATTTCAGGGCCATTACACCAGTACCTAGTAGTCAAAATGAGGGCACAAAGTGGGGGGTAAACCAGCAGAAAGCCCGTTTCCTTACAGCCACCTTTAAATGGGACATGGGAATCTCTGGTTTGGCGAAGTAGGAGCACTACTGATTTATGGTGTTGCTTCCACATGTGGTTGTTGACTGTGAAGGTGTGATGTGGCTTCATCAGGTTCGCAAGAGCGCCATAAAGCCTCGCCATACTTAGGTATATTTTTTGCATACAAACCAATGTGCATGAAGTACTAGGTCAACCTCTGCAGGAGTCTGGGTGGGTTGCATGTTAAGCCATAACTACTCATGCGGTAAAACAATTTTTGTAGGTCAGTAAAGTTTTTTTGTAAGGATAAATCTTATAAATTCATAGCCAGCAGTACTCTGCATTGGTGCCAGGCTGGAGGTTGACCCCTTCTTAATACATACTTAGGTACCGCTAGTACCACCCTTGGATCTCTTGCTTTACTGTTAACAATGCAATAGTGTTAAGTAAAAGCATATGTGGAATTCCGTGTAACTGCTGTATAAATATGGCCAATGGAATCTTTGACATGAAAATAGCTACTGCTTGGGGCCTTGTAAACTGTTTTGAGTTTACTGTATAAACCATAGGCCACCAGGCTGTAGCGTGGTTGTATGCATTGTGGAATCCACTTAAATCATCCTGCCTTTAAAATATTCCTATGTTTGTCAGTCACGGACATGGGAAGTTGTTTAGTCTTCCTTATGTCCTTTATCTTGCACGAAGATTCATTAATGACCTTCCAATTTCTGGGACCACAGCATGAACAATGAAGAGAGCCGCGGAATGTAGCTCTGCGCCTGTGTTCTGTGAAATTGCTGTTGTACAGAATAGGACATTCCTTTGGTGCAAATACCTACAAGAAATGTTGACTCAACTGGAGCTTGAACTGAGCGGAAGAAGGTAATCATTCCTGAGCACACATATAGCGTGGGGTACTAACTCACAGGTTGAATTCAGATGCCAAGAATACAAATGTCAGGAGCTATATCCAGGTCAGTGTGTGATATGTTTACTATGTCTGTCATTATAGTTAGGGCTCCCAGTTTAATTGCATTTTTTTTTTACATTTCCGTCTGCATTTATCCATATTTATTTTTTGTTCTTTTTATATGTATTTATCCATATTTATTTTGTGTGTAGTATGAAAAACCTAAACTGCAGTGGGTATATTTCAACGTTTATTTAACCAACAAATATTTACTCTTGTTGGAATGTCCAATTAGTTTTAGCTATTTACAGTACAATACAATCATCTGAATCATCGGCATTGTAAAACAGCTTAAACAGCGGTACTGTTGCAGTTATTTTGGCTTCAGTACAATTTTTTTTTTAACTCCCCTACCTGCCAGTATGCACAGCTGCATGACTGACAATAGTCAGAATCAGCCACAAGAAAACCCAAGTTTTTCTGTATTCTTGCCATATTTGAAAATGTATATAGACAGAAAAAGCGAGAGTTTTGTGTCTGTATTGATCTGTAAAAATTACTAAAGGCGGAAAAAAGTGGAAGCCTTAATTATAGTGAAGGGATGTGTTGTACATCATCTTTCACATGGAAACTATCTGTACTGAGCGCCCAATAATAACTGGTTGGCACACTTCCAAAGTTAGCAGACACTAGACCTATACAGATCACGTTCTGTTTCAAGCATTACATTTCAAAACTTACAAACACTTTTTACTTACTATGCTAATCAGCTCAACTGCTACACGAGCAGTTGCCTTTTGTGCACCACCACGCTAGTAAAAAGCAAAGGCAGCCAAAGGAAACAGACACATTGTGATTTATTTTCATGAAAAGAAATATTACGAAATTGTTCGCATCTTTGTGTCTTGTAACTTACCTCTTGTGCTGTTTGCAATATTGTATGGCGAAGAGCTCACACACATTGGTGGGTCTAGCTTGCTCTTTAAAACATTGTAAACGAATTACAAAGTAAAATTCAGGGCCACAAAAATGCAGAAACAGTGATGGACATTGACACTACTTCCTCCACAGACACATGGTAGGTTTTAGATTCTTCTGTCTCCTGATCTTTGCTTAAGAAAAAAGAGAGCCTGGGGAGACTGGTAGTGTGTTAAATTCCTTTCCGTAACAAAGAACTGTTGTGCTCTTTCAATGAGATAAAGCAAAGGCTTTGAAGCAGGGCGTACACTGCTTTTGGACTCATTTTACAAACAAACAATACATTTCTTAATCTTTCTCCTCTTCCTCTCTGTGCCAAAGAGACAAGCAGCTTTGGGATGCAGTCACTCTCGAGCTTTTGACCCTAACCTCTCTCCCATGCTGGTCTTGGCATGATTCCTGGCATGAGAGTTCCAACAAATACCTTCAATCATTCAGCACATGCCAGCATGGCATTTCCTAGAGATCGCGGATCTTACTCCGATGGGACTATTTATAAGATGAGGATTTGCACCACTCGGCTGCCGATTTACTCTACCATTGGCTTGGCGGATTGAGATCTTGTCTGTGGTCTCCGCCAAAGTATCAAGTGTGGAAGCAAAATATAATTTTACCTTTGCGGTGTAGAGAATAGATGCCTAAGTACAGTAACCTCGTTCCTTTTCATATCCTTCTCTCAGTCAAGTTTAATTTCCTCCTCATTAAGGATATCCAACGGCGTGACAAGAGGGACAGGGTAGCTTGTCAGACACTGAAAGGTAGCAACTGGTGGCAGAAAGGACCATCAGGCACCTTAAAGAAGAAGTGCCAGGATAACCATCATGAAGGCACAATTTTCTTGCGTTCTTCTGGACTGAATGAGGTCAATGTGCAATAGTCTACTGGGGCACAGATTTCTTATCATTTGGAACAAATGTCAATTGGTGCTGTCACAGAGGAGTCTTCATTGGAAATCATTCCCATTAGACCTGGGAACTCTCTCATGCAAGAGAGTGAGCAGATCTTATGGATGTTTCTTTTGCAATGCTAGCAAACACCAGCAGGATCAAGGCTCAGGTTTCAGAATCATAAGTTTCTTTTCCTAGGGAAGCTGGCTCTTTATCTGATATGCCAAAATTAGGTATATTGTGCGAAGAGTCTAGATTTTCCCTTACTAGTGGACAAAGGCTTGTTCTAGCAATCCCAAAGTGCTCTACTAGGGGATAGTGTGGTCGAGCAGCCTTAGGATTATCATAGAGGCGTGTTAGACATCTGCAGAACACACACATAGTTAATAAATGATGCACACAACTCAAGAAGGAGATCAACACCAACTTATAAAAATAACATGTATCTTTATATATATTTTGGCACCAGAATCAATAAGATCAGGTAAGTACATTTCAAACTAGAAACAGTTTATGTTTTCAAAAGTCAACACAGTGCAATTTTCAGTAGCTGCAATGTTATCCTATGGGAGGAAATACAAGTACAGCATACAGGTAGAGCACAGTGAATTGAGAGACCAATATCTTGGACTTTAGGTGAGTATTGGGCAAGGTCCAAGGCAGCACCAAGAGGTCACACTGGGTGGAACTGGGGCAGCCGGGTTCAGAGGTGTAACACAGCGTCAGGTACCCAATGGTAGTCTATGGGGTTTGTTCTGCAGGTTTGGACTGGGAGGCCAAAGAAGGGGCTCAGGTCTCATGATGCTCGGGGATGTGAGGACACCTTTGGTACCTGTAGTATTTGGTGTAATTGGTAAGTAGTAGTTTATTATTTATTTCGTTTATAGAACTTGGTGCTCTAGCAACACTGTATTCTAGGCTATTTGATCTGTATGTTAGAATTGTGATGTGGCACATTCTACATGGACCCGTCCTCTTAGACAGTTGTATTTCTGACCTCTTGCCAATAAAGGCTTAATCTAATTTATACAGACTCCGTGTCTATTCGATGTTACTACATCGTTTTGGCGACGAGTTGGGATCTACATTTTTTTTCGTTTCCTGTGATTTTTAAAAAAAAATTTTTTTAAAGAAAGAGAAGAATAACGGAAAATCGTATAAATCTTCACACGGATAAAGAGAGAAGAATAACGGAAGATCATCAAAATCTTCACAAGGATCTCTCAACAAACTATCGTGCTTCATCTGCTACCCAACTTAATTTGCGCTTTTGTCTTTTGCGCATTTCGTCGAAGAATCGAGCAGCGTCATTCATAGGAGCCGATTTTGTGTACCTTAGTGATTTGGACTTCACTTACTTAGATTGGGTGAGTCCTGATTTATTTACCGCATGAAGTGAGTTTGCGCTAGTTAATTTTTTGTTGTTGTTGTGATTTCCTTTATCCTTATTCCTTGGAAATCCTGCTAACTTCTGTAACGCTCGCGCCACTCACCCACATTTTTTTTTTTGAAGCATAACACCCCGTCTCCAACGTTCTCATTTCTTCGTTGCTGTGCTATTGTGTTCTTACTGCAGAGCTTTATGGGCATCTTCGTGACGTTCAAGGTCACGCAACGCGACCTGATGCGGCGTACGTGCCGCCATCTTGCTTAAACACTAATTTTACATCATCATTTTTTTTTCTTCCTCGCATCACCGCGATATCGAAAGGAAGTTTTTCTTTCAAGGCAAACTTTACCTACTACCTTCGATTCACAGTAAGCCTTTATCTGTCATCATCATATTGTTGTGTGTACTTTTATAAACCATTTCTTCCTGTTATCACAATGGATACCAGTGACAGGGCAACCACTGCTTCATCTTCTAATTCAAATTTCAACATAAACTTAAATAATCCTAAAGAGTTTTTAACTGCACCTGGTGAACCAGTTGTTAAGTGGGTAGAGTGGAAAGAATATTTCTTAAACTACATTGCCACGCAAGAGGACAATGCTGGTACTTTATCTCCTGAGAGAAAAAAAAGAATTTTATTACATTGTTTGGGTCCTGACGGTTTAAGGGTTTACAACTGTAAGAAACTGGCTCCATATATACTGCACCAAAGTGAGGTACAGTGTGTATAGAGTCCAAGGGTCTCCAGAGGTAGGTAGAGGTTAAAGTTAGATAGAACCTTACTCTCTAAAGTGTTAGCTTGGTCGAGCAGTAAGGCAGTATCAGAGGACAGTGTTAAGCATTTGATGTACACACTCAGTCAGCAAATGAATTCACACACTCAAGAACTGAACTCTAGGCCAATTGTTTTTGTATAAAAAATATACTGTTATTTTATTTTAGAACCAAGCAAGCCTGATACAGGTAAGCATTCAATTCTTTTCAGTAATAAGTTACTTGTTGTACACAGTTTTAAAAAGCAATGAAAATTGTACTTGATTTGATTTACAGGGGATGCAGTAGGTTGCAATACTTAGTAAATGCAGTACATTGAAATGAATGGCTTTTTAAGGTAAATGCAGGTAAAATTACTTTTGCGTTACTTTTTGTAATCCAGTGCTGGACTCCTAGATTCAGCACTGGGACATTTACTTAAAACAGGTAAGTAATTACGTTTTTGTAGTTTGTACGATTTTTAAAGAATATTCTTGTATTTCAAAAGTTGACAGAAACTTTTTCACCTAGAACCACCAATGTTATCCTATGGAAGGAAATTCAATTCACAGGTAAGTTACTTTAACGTTACTTTTCTTACTCAGTGCTGGATGCCTAGATTCAGCACTGGGACATTTCCTGAAAACAGTTGAGAAAATGCGTTTTGGTTATTTGCGTGATTTTTAAGGAATATTCTTAGTTTTCAAAAGTCGACAGAAACATTTTGGGAGAAAAAGTGTCAATGTTACTCTATGAGGAAAAACAGGTTATCGGTTTCGAGGTAAGTAATCGGTCTTTTGAGTTAGGGTTCTGGGGTTCGACTCAGGGGTCTCCCAGGGTCAGTGATGCACTGTTGTTGCACCCTCAGCGGCACTAGGGCGGCCGGGTGCAGAGTGTTGAGGCCCAATGTTATCCTATGGAGGCTAGGGGGACTCCGGTTGGTGGCTGCTGGCAAGCAGGCCACGGGGCTGTGGGAGCAAAGCTCCTAGGGTTAAGCTCAGGGCAAGTTGGGGACCAAGTTAGCACAAAAGGGGCACCCTCAGCGGCACTAGGGCGGCCGGGTGCAGGGTGCTGTTTTGAGGTCGGGTGCCCTGTTGATTTCAATGGAGATTCTCCAGGACAAAGAAACACTGCAGGCTCAGGGACGAGGATCTTCCAGGAGTGACCACCACTTTGAGGGGTAAGTTGGGATGTTGAGGGTTGGTTAGGCACTGCTGGGTTGGGCACACAAGGCCGTGGGGCATCGGGTGCAGGGGTGCCTTGGGACGTCGGATTTTCTTACCCGCTCTGGTCGCGGTAGGGGGGGTCCTCTGGATTGAGGCTGCAGGCGTCGTCAGGAGGCTTGAGGCAGGTCAGGGGTTGCCGGATCTCGGGTCAGGATCGCCGGGGGGACCTCCTCTGGGTATTTGCCCACTCGAGCTCGGGCCGGATTCGGCCGGAGCAGAGTGTGCGGGATTCGCGGTTCCTGGCTGGCACCAGAAGCTGCAGTTCAAACACGTCCGGTGTTCACGGGAGAAACAGCTTGGAAAGTGAAGGCAGGCAGGTCCTCCGGGGTTTTCGAGGTTGCTGGCCGCTGGACACGCCGGGGTTTTGCAGGAGCAGGTTCGAGGGGAGACAGGCCTGTAGGGCTGGGGCCAAGTCAGTGGGCGTCGTCCTCTTGTTAGCTCTGCACGGCTTCTCGTCCTTCTTCTTCTCTTCTTTTTCTTGTAGTTGCTGGATCTGCTTTCCTGGTTCAGGGCTGCCCCTAAATACTGTATTTAGGGGGCATTTTAGAGTCTTGAGGTCAGTAGCCAATGGGCTACTGACCTTAGGGTGACTACACCCTTGGTGTGCTCACCCCACGTGGGGGAGTGAGCACAATCCCTAGTCCTGATTGGGGAGTGCCTGCCATCTGCAAGATGGCGAGCACTGGAGAGTGGGCTTCACCTCGGCTCCCCCACCTGAGGGGTGGAGTTGGCAGACGTGGGCACACCTCCTGGGCTGGCTAGTTTTTCCCGCCTGTCTTCCCGCTGAAAGGGAGGGGAGACAGGAAGGGGGCCTGCTCCTGATAGCAGGAGAGGCTGGGGGTCGCATTACAAAGGCTGCCAGGCCTTTGAAGCTCCCCTGCCACAGATGGCTCTTCCTGGCCTGGGGAGGTGTGTACACCTCCGCCCAGGAAAGGCTTTGTTTCTGGGCTCAGGGAGCGTAGGCTCCCACCCTAGGGGTCCAGAAACATGTCTCGTGGTGGCAGGCTGGTGTGTACCAGTCAGTGGAGAGGTGTGGTGCAGCGGCCAGGGCAGCTGACTTCGGAGCACAGGGGTCACGGTTCGATCCCTGGCTCCGGGGGCAGCTCAGCTCAGCATCCTGTGACTCTGGGCAATAGCTCACTT
The DNA here is from genome assembly GCA_963921515.1 of Calotriton arnoldi. Taxonomy (NCBI): domain Eukaryota; kingdom Metazoa; phylum Chordata; class Amphibia; order Caudata; family Salamandridae; genus Calotriton; species Calotriton arnoldi. Next base: position 1,772,376 of record CAWUFW010000770.1, on the reverse strand, counting down.
AATTTCCACAACGGCCCCCAGCGCCTTGAGACCCGTAAGGGTGAGTAGTTCGCGCTTTACAAATACGGATTTAGATTTAGATTTAACCCATCAAAGGCTGGTCGTTTTTCAGGGGGCATCTCAAAGATGCCCTCTGTGTGCATTTTTCATTAAATCCCACACTGGCATCAGTGTGGGTTTAATGTGCTGAGAAGTTTGATACCAAACTTCTCAGTTTTCAGTGCAGCCATTATGGTGCTGTGGAGTTCGTAATGACAAACTCCCAGCACCATATACTCTTAATGGCAGCACTGCACTTACAATGTCTAAGAATGGACTTAGACACTGTAGGGGTACAGGGCTCATGCACCTGTACCCTCACCACTGGTATAGTGCACCCAGCTAGAGGGGTGACTGACCTATGCCAGGGCAGTGGGTTGTAGGCATGGCCCACAGAGGTGTGTGCCATGTCGACTCTTCACTTTGTTCTGCACCAAAACACGCAGCCTGCAAAGGCAGTGTGTGTGTGTAAAGGTACAGGGCCTCTAAGGGTGGCACAATAAGTGCTGCAGCCCTTAGAGGTCTTCCCTGGTCACAGTGCCCTGGGTACCTGTGGTACCATTTACCAGGGGCTGACCTGTGGCCAAAGATGCCAATTTGGTACAGTTTTGGGGAAAGAACACAGGCCCTGGGAACCTGATTGGCAGGGACCCAGGGCACATCAAGTCAAAGTGCATCAGTGGTCTGGCAAAAAGTGGGGGGGTTACTGCAACAGAAACCCACTTCCTTACAACAACCAGTTGCAAAAACCTGAGAGAGCTGGTGACATTGATGTTTTTAAAGCAGCCATTCTAGATCTTTCAGAACATTATTCCCCCACAGTATGCATTGGTGTAACCAGACGTGCTTTCTTTAAAAGAAAACAAATGCAGCACGAATCTGAGGAAGAATACGTTTCATCGTTAAAGACTTTAGCTGCACCTTGTAAATTTGGCGTATTTCACGACGAACTCATAAGGGATCAAGTAGTAGTCTGTAGTAAAAAAAGGCATTCAAGATAGATTGTGGATTGAAGGTGATTCCAGTTTAAAAGATGTCATTGCCTTAGTTAAAAAGCTGAACTTTCCGAGAGGACTAATAAGGCTTTGTCTGACCAAAATGAACCTTCCACAACAGTCAACAACATTTCTGAATCTAAGAAAGGGAAAGAAATTTCAGGAAAATCCAAAGTTAATCAAAACAAAACATTCAATTCAAGGAATTTTTCTAAACCCAAATTTAACCAATTTGATTCTTCTATGTTTGCGTGTCACCGCTGTGGAAACAAGTCTCACAATGCTAGTTTCGATAAATGTCCTGCTAGGTCTACTAAATGTTCTAATTGTGGATTTGTAGGGCATTTTTCCAAATCCTGCAGAAGGAAAGTTTTACAAAAACCTAAAGTTGCTTGTCTCAATGAAACTGATTCCGATTCTTCTGATTATGACTCTGACAACCAGCATGAACAATATACTTCTGAACACAAGAAATGTAACATTGTTCTTAATATTAATAGCAATGATAGAAGTAAACCATTATGCATAGTTAAATTTGGAGGTATTCCCTTGCAGGTTGCTGCAGATTCTGGTTCACCTTTTGCCATCATTGCTAAAAGTGTATGGGATGCTAATTTGGTAAATGTTTTAGGTCCACATTTGGAGCCCACTGATGTACTTCCTGAGAGTTTTACAGGTGATAAGATTGATTTGTTGGGTTACCGTTCTTTAATTTTTGACTTTAAAAATCGTACAGCTGTATGTAAACTTTATGTTGCAATTGAAGGTCCATCTGTGTTGGGTTGGAAGGATCAGAGAGCTTTACACATTATTCTTGATCCAAACAGCTAAGAACAAGTTCTTGTAGCTTGTGAAAGTGGGAGCACCAAGAATTGGGTTCTTAAAGAATTTCCCAACGTATTTTCAGGTAAAATTGGCAAACTCGAAGGATTTTCCCATCGCATCAGGCTTAAGAGTGATGCTGTACCTAAAATACACAAGGTAAGAAATATTCCAATGATTGCAAGGGAAGAGGTAAAAAAAGAATTACTTAAATTGCAAGATTGTGGCATCATTGAACCTGTAGAGGCTTCCGAATGGATTTCTCCATTGGTCATTGCGAGACTTGCCAATGGAAAAATCCGTCTGTGTGTTGATCTTAGAAGTTTCAATGAAAACATAATTGTAGATCAATTTCCTTTGCCTAGGATAGATGAAATGTTATCGCTTACACGTGGTTCCAAATGTTTTTCCACCATCGATTTGTTCTCGGCATATCACCAAATTTTGTTGCACCATTCCAGCCGTAATTAAACAGCTTTTTGCACTCCCTTTGGGTGTTTTCGCTTTCGCCGTATGCCTTTTGGGTTAGCCTCTGCGGCCGTTGTTTTTCAAAGGTTAATGTCGCGACTTTTTGGCGACATGCCTGGCATTATTTTTTTCCAAGATGATATTCTTATTATGGGCCGAGATACTCAACAACATGATTCCAGACTCAGAAAAGTACTTAGTGTTCTCGAAGAGAAGGGTCTTACTGCTGAAATATCAAAGTGTAGGTTTTCAGAAAATAAAGTAACTTATTTAGGTCATGTAATTAGTGAACAAGGTATTAGACCCAAAACTAAACTTGTCAGAGCCATAATGGATGCTCCTGCGCCCAAATCCAAGGATGACTTGAGATCATTCTTGGGTTTGGCTGAGTTCTACTCAAAATTTGTTAGCAATTTTTCTGAAAAAACTCATTCCATGAGAAATTTGCTCAAGAACAAGGTTGTTTTCTCATGGTCTGAGGAATGTCAACAAGCATTTCTTATAATTAAGAAAGCCATTTGTTGTGCTCCTAATCTCCAAGGTTTTGACCCTTGTACACCCATTTTTGTGACAACTGATGCCAGTTACAAAGGTCTTGGTGTTGGCTTGACTCAAATGTCTGAATCTGAACATGAGGTTGTTATTGCTTTTGCCTCTAGATCCCTTACTCCAACAGAGGAGAAGTACTCTGTAATTGAAAGGGAGACTTTAGCAGTTGTTTGGAGTTTAGAACACTTCAGAACATTTTTATGGGGCAAACGATTCACTGTTAGAAGTGACCATAAACCCCTTACCAAGTTATTCACTACTGAGGGTCTAAACAAAGCCACTGCCAGGATTGCCAGACGTTCTATGCGTCTACAAGATTATTTGTTTGATATTCAGTATGTTCCAGGAGCCAAAAATGTCATTGCTGACTGTCTAAGTAGACTTGCGTTACCTTTAATCGAGATTGACTCCAATTCTTGGAATGATTTCTCTGTTGTAAATATTTTTTTTAATGGTAATCTTAAAGATTGCATCTCTCAAGAACAATGGTTGGAAGCTGATACTCAAGACGCTCTCTTATCTGATGTGAAGTCAAAAGTCATTGATGGATGGAACATCTCCAGCAAAAAGAATCTACATGACAATTTAAGACCTTTTTGGGAAGTTAGAGATGAGCTTACTGTTACGGACCATTTGTTATTAAGAGGTGACAAAGTGATTCCTCCTACTTCATTGAGGGAACATATCATTCATCTTTCGCATGAGGGTCATCCTGGGATTTCTCGTACCAAATCCAGGGTTAGGGACCTCTACTGGTGGCCTGGTGTTGATAATTGTGTAGAAAAAAATTGTAAGATTGTGTATTAGTTGTGAAACTGCTGATAAATCAAAAAAAACATGTAATCCTCCTTTAGGTGTAGTTTGCTCTCCAAATCTACCTTGGGAAGAAGCGGCATTAGACATTATGGGTCCAATAGCCTGGATGGATGGTACAACTAAATACATCCTTGTTCTTGTTGATCTATTCTCCAGGTGGTTTGAACTCAAAGTTGTTGACAAAGTAGATACGAAATCTGTTATTGATTTTCTTGAGTGCATTTTCTTGCAAGAAGGTTTTCCTGCTTCTATTCTACCCGACAACGGTGTGCAATTCAAATCCAAAGAAATGATGAATTTTCTTTCCTTTAATGGAATTAAGCAAAATTTTACCCCTCTTTATCATCCTTCCAGCAATGGTTCTGTTGAAAGGCTGAATAGAGTTATCAAGGACACTTTACAATTGTGTAGGAAGTCAAGACTATCTTGGGAAGATGAATTAAAAAAGATGTTATGGGCTTACAGAATTACACCACATTCCTCATTAGGCAAAAACCCTTTTTCTCTTATGAGGTGTAGAATTCCTTTGTCTAAAACCAATCCTGGTTGGATGAAGCGGAACAGTATGTCCTTGTGTGATCTTAATGTTGTCAGAAATTCTTTAGCTATTTCTCAAATAAAAAATAAAGCGTATTATGATGCAAAACATGGTGCCAGACCAGCCAATTTGCAAGTTGGTCAATGGGTTTGCATTAAGAGTGCCAGAAAAGTACCTAAAGGACAGAGCAAGTTTAGCCAACCCAAGAGAATTTCGAAAATTCACAATAACACCGTAGTTTTGGACAATGGTGAGACTTGGCACATGAGTCGTTTAGCCTTAGCTCGTTCTGCTGAGACTGGAGATGTAACTTCCTCTTCTCACCATCGTTCATTTTCTCGTTCACCATTTTGGTGTTATGAGAATACTGGTGAAGATGTTGACTATTCCTGTAGTTCCTTCCAATGTGAGGTGTGATCCTGTCAATAATTTTAGTGATGTTTCAAATGATGTACCTGTTATTTCCAAATCTTTATCCAATGTTCAAACTGCTTTTGGAAGAACTGTTAAAAGACCTGAGAGGTACAATGAATTTATTTGTTATTAAGTTTCATTTTTTTTTTTCTTCATTTTTTTTTTTCAAAGGGGGAGGATGTGTAGTATTTGGTGTAATTGGTAAGTAGCAGTTTATTATTTATTTCGTTTATAGAACTTGGAGCTCTAGCAACACTCTGTATTCTAGGCTATTTGATCTGTATGTTAGAATTGTGATGTGGCACATTCTACATGGACCCGTCCTATTAGACAGTTGTATTTCTGACCTCTTGCCAATAAAGGCTTAATCTAATTTATACAAACTCCGTGTTTATTCGATGTTACTACAGTACCCTTCTACATGGGCCACAGACGGCGGGTGTAGAGGTGTTCTTAGGCGTGGAGTTTTCAACACTGGGAGTGGTCGCGGTAGAGGGGGCCTGCAAACAGAGGCTGCAGGCGGCGTTGAGAAGTCCAAAGCGGGGAAACCTGAGGTGGGCTTCGAGTCTGTAAGGTCTGAGGAGTGCGTTGGAACTGTTGGCCCACTTTAGCTCAGACTAGGTGGCTCGGGTGCAGTGGTGCTTTACGGCGTCAGGTCTTTGCTGTCCGGAGTCCACAGAGCTAAGTATTTGGCACCTGCAGGATGCAGGGGAACAGCTCTGCTGCTCCATGGGAATTTCTGAGTCTTTGAAGAAGAGCTGGTAGTCCTCCCAGGCTTTGGAGGATCAAAAGCTTGTAGGGTGAAACAACTTTGGCGCAATTGTCGAGAATAGGCGAACAGGCTGGCAGGATTGGCGCCAAGTCAGTTGCTTATTCTTCAGTTCTTGCTTTTCACTTCTCTTCAGTCCTTCTTCTGCTTTTAGTAAGCAGAATCTGATTTCCTGGTGCCAGGGACTCCCCTAAATACCGAACTTAGGGGTGTTAGAGGAGTGTAGGGTAGCAGCCAATTGGCTACCTACCCTTGGGCTCAACACACCCCCTACGTGACCACTTCTTGTGTGAAGTGGGCATAACCCTGTCCCAGAGTTCCTATGTTTGCCATCACCAAGATGGCAGACTCTAAAACTTCTTCACTTCAGTAGCCCACCTTATGGGTGGAACTAACCTGAAGGTGAACACGCCTATCTGACAACTAATTTTCCCACCATGTTTAGGTGCCAAATGGGCCCTGATCAAGTGGGGGTCGGCATCCTCTCCTGTGAGGGAAGTCAGATTTGCATACCAAAGGTGGTGTGCTATTTGAAGCTCCCTGCTCCCTGCATGCTAATTGGCAGGTCCTCCTGTGGGAGGGGATGTAAACACCCTCTGCCCGAGCAGGCTTTGTTCCTGACTTCCTGAGAGCAAAGGCCCTCACCCTTGGGGGGTCAGAAACACATCTGGTGTGGCAGGCTGGCTAAGACTAGTCTGTGAACACACCAGTATTTGGTAGGTTTTCAGGGGGCACCTCTAAGGTGCTCTCTGGATGCATGTATTAATAAATCCAACACTGGAATCAGTGGGGGCTTATTCATACGAGATGTTTGATACCAAACATCTCTGGTTTCAGTGAAGCCATTATGTAGCAGGGGAGCTCATTTTCACCAGTGTCCAGCACATGTACTTAAAATGGATTCCCTGGTCACTTGTTCTGGCAGCAATTGAACTGACTGGCACAGGGGCATATCTGCTCATGTAGATTTGTCCACACATGTAGTACAGTGCACCATGCCTTAGGTATGCATGGCCTGCTGTAGGGGTGACTTACCTATACTTCATGCAGTGTCTGTGGACATGGCACACAGGGGTGTGTGCCATGTCGTGTTTTTGCTTTTGTCTGCACCAAGACACGCAGCATGCAGTGGCAGTCTTTATGTGTTTGGTGAGGGTTCCTTTAGGGTAGCGCAATTCATGCTGCATCCCTTAAGGACCCTCTTTGGCCTCCTTGCCCTAGGTACCCGGGGTACCATTTACTAGGGACTTACAGGAAGTGCTAAAGGTATTGGCAATTGGATAAACTATTGCACAATTTAGGGAAAGAGATCTGGCACTGGGAACCTCCGTTAGCAGGAACCTAGTGCACTTCCAGTTAAAATCACATCAAATACCAGGCAAAAAGAGGGGGTGACCATGTAAAAAAAGTGGTACTTTCCTACGCTTTTGTGTTTCTTTTTCTCCTGGGCCCAGCTCCCAACCTATTCACACTAGCTGGGGCTACGTTCCTGTAGGAATTCCTTAAATCAGTGCCATATACACAGGAGGTCAAGCAGCGATGGCTGCGAATAGAAAATATGTCTGGCTTACCGTTGTGACCCACACACAGGATGCGGTGACCACAAACATATGCCCCTGGGGGTCTTGCCCATCCCTTCATAGGTCAATGTTTGGTGCTAGGGAATTGGCATCAGTGTTCTGGACTCTGAAGCACTGTCAACTAAAGCTCTAGGGGACGTTAGCCCTGGTACAATCCAATGGCACATTGACTGTCACATACACAGTAGGTGATTCTCAATCTATGGGTCTCAGGTAGGATTGCTGGGAATGTCAACAGTGCAATTCAGGGATTTGGACAATTTCCAAGTGGACTATCCCAACAAGGAATTTCAACCTCCTGTAGAATACGGATTATGATGACAGTTTCCGAAAGCCCTTTCATGTCGGCCTTTCCGACACGGAAAGGCTGTTGGAAAGTGTTTTTGGGGGGCCCTAGCTGGGCCCCCTCCCCCCCTGGCACTCCGCAATGGGGCCTGGTGGGCACCTATGGTGCCCCCTAAACATCCCTGCACCGTGTGGCAAGCACCTCACAATGCCTGCCACACGGTGAAGGGTGTTTCAAAACATGCATTTTACAATAGAGTCTTGTGCTGTGGGCCTTTTCCGCCCGTCGCACAAGCTTCCATTGTAAAATGCATGTTTGCGACCGCCCTATGGACAGTCGCTTCGTAATCCTGTGGTCGTAACCGTCGACCTAAGGTCGGGCGGTTCCAGACAGATGCAGTGTTGTAATTTGGTCCCTAGTATTCCAATAAGGGGTCAATATATTAAAAATGTATATAGTCTAAGAGAGGTAGAGGCAATACAAAGCTTTGAATGAGGAGTCGATGACACCTCAAAGTTAGATCTACTGGCAGTAGAAACAGACTCTGGATAGATGCAAGCAGCTCTGTCTTCTATCAGTAAAGTAGGAAAAGGGAAGTGCACATTAAGTACTAATGCAGCAGTCACTCTGATGTCGTTTTTTATAAACGCAAGAAAGTGCAAACAACTGGATCTCCCATGAAAGTAACAGAAACACTTATGACACAAATTTCAGTACCAGGACCACCAATCAATCATCCAGGTCTAGCCACAGCTAAAATGTATCAAGTGGCATTGGCTGAGAAGTGAAAAGGGAAAACAGGTCACACCTGGCATTAGTTGGACCAATACATGTGGCATGACCTTCACAAAAAGGTAGGCTGGCACCTGGGTGATCAGACTGAAACAGCAGGTGTGATGACATATAGCATGACCAAGACTTTTGGGGCAGCTATTACTGATCACCCTGTTTACTGGAAGAGCAACATGTGGTTGTTGGTGGTGCTCTCGTGCCTTGCAGCGGAGTATCTGAGCTGTCCACAAACAATGTCAGTTCAGAGACTCCGTACATGGCCTATTGCTGTGGTCAATGACCAGTGTGCGAAGGTGTCCTGCACAAATACAGGCAGGCAACCCTCTCTAAAACAAACAAAACTTATACTAGATGTCAACGCATCATCTTCTTTGCTAAAAAGAATAGTACAGGCTACAGGAAAATGTTATCAATTGGAATCTTAGAACTGCTGTTCGTGAAGTTGATGAGATGATGGTGGTACAACTGGTACAGACCCTAATGTTTAATTTGAAGACTATTTTTGGAACAAATTGAGTGAGAGGGAATAGTAGCTTCTAACTGCCAAAACAACACATATTTCCATACTCTATCTCTATAAATATTGATATATTCTATTTTTCTTTATTACTGTCCTACCCCCTAAGCTTACTAGATGCTTACTCATGCCTGGCAGACTACTATCAACGTGAAGCAACACTATAGAGTGCTGGGTCAGATGCTTCTGGTGGCATCAATGGTGTACATTCATCTGATTGGCTACCTTTGTCTCATGGTCCTGCTTCACATTCTTGAATGCTATTGATTCTATGAGCGTATCACCCAGACAGCCCCTTCATATCCCCGATGAAGTGAGGCCCCTTGCCTACAGACCTTGACTCTCCCTTGCCTGCCCCAGCAGTAGCAGCTAGGGTCTATTGAGTTGATGCACTTTTGCTGACTGTGGCTTCACTGCTTCAAACGAGGAAGGAGCAAACTCCATGATTGATCGTAGAGTCTACTACATGTGTTCCAAGCCCCCACACAGGGAGGACACGGAACTCTCTTTTGATTAAGCAAACTCTTGGAGCACAGGGAACAAATTGCATACATAACACCATACGTAGCCTGTGTCCAAAATGAGGAGCACTTGCCACCTCATCCTAAGCACTCTTTGGGATGTAAGTGCTTGAAAAAGCTTTCAGCATACAAAGGCCTACTTGTACCACGAACCCAAAAACCTGTTTGTTGGGTACATTCCCCACGCATGTACATACAGATGGAAAAATATGGCTGCCCTGCTAGTCCAAAACAATTGCAGATTTGTGATCAACAGTACTGAAAACCCAGAACTGGGGGACTGAATGGATGACATGGAGGAATGGCAAGTGCTGAGGAAATATACTTCAGTATTGCTAAAAAGGGCATAACTCTAGCAGAGGGTCTGACGGGTTTGGTAGTGGTCCTAAAAGCATTACTGGGCCAGAGTTTGACTACAGTATGTGGTGTGCACCAATGGCCAGCGTCCCCTGAGTTCAATTTTCAGATTCTATTACCCGACACCCACGTGCAAGAGATATAATGAGCATTGCTACGCACACTGTGGTTGCCATGACACTCCAGAAATATTATTATAACTCAATCTTTCTGCAATGCTTAAACTTAATAGGCATGGCCTGCGTTTTTCTAGTTGCATTTATCACTGTTTTGGGTATATATTAATACTGAATCATTTTTTTTCAGGAAATGCTTGACTGATTCTGAGGCTCCACGTAGATAAATGTTGTTTTACAGGCAAGCAAGCAGAAATCTCATCCACTCCAGTCAACCACACCTTGCCCCTCCACTGCCTCCATCCTGGAACTGCTGCTAGTAGGATGGCAGAAGAGAAGAGGGGTCATTCTTCTGTCATTGACTCCACCTTCATCCTCTTCCAGGTATTTCCCTGCATGCCACTCACTGAGTCAGCTGAAAGAACCAAACCAGTAAGAATCAAGTGGTGGTTAAAAAGGGTCACAAAGAAAACCAATCAGGCTAACCACCAGAAGCTAGGCAAAAACAATAAGAACAAGAATGTAGAGAAAAAGTACAAAACTATATTAAACCACAGAAATCTAATTGCTTGTTTCTCTCAAATCCTTTTTTCTCTCTATATCTTTCTTGATGTCTTCAAGAACAGAAACCTTCCCCTCTCATGTCTCTCTCCAGCTACAACAACCAGACATTTCCTCAACTCTCTCTGCATTCATCACATCTTTACAGACCAAAACCAGGGAGGGCGCTCCAGCCAGGACACCATCAGACTGCAGACTAAAACGTATTAAAAAATAAATAAATCTCTGAACCCAGGATCTGGAACCCGTATTCATCAGGACCGCATCAACGGTGCTTCAATTTAGGATACAGTTGAAGAGCACCTTTTCAAAGTACACTAGGTCACGATCTATCACTAGTCCACAACCAAGCTACGTCTCTATCACTTGTTGACTCTATGCTTTTCTTTCATTTTGTACAGCGCTCCACTGCCTTTTGGCTAGGTCATGCAATAGAAATACCACATACATACATACATACATTCATACATACATACATACATACATTCATACATACATACATACATTCATCCAGTACAACAAATGACTCCTATATAAGAAATAACACTCGGCAAGCATCTTGCAACTGTGCCGAGTAGTCCATATAAAACATTTGTTTAAATTTGGGGTTTATTTTGGCCCGTATGAATCATCGGTTTTCTGATGCGATGAGAGTTTAGCTCAGATTACACGGAAAGTACACCTGCCTTGACAGATGAATGCCTGCTAGTCGACAGACAGCATGCTCATACGCAGCAGCCACGGGTGAAAAGGGTGACCACAATTAACAAAAGCATTGCAGTGTAGTGTGGTCTACCATTTGGAAGTTTCAGATCGTCGTGTCTCATAATTCGCTGAAAACTACAATGCGTTTGAGATTGGCTTCAGCGGCTAACACCCCTACGGTAATTACTGAAGATGAAAGGGTCATGGCGGCGGCAGGACACCACAGCCTGGAGGCACGCTTTTAAGGTGTCCTTCCGCCCTTTTACTTCAAGACACTATAGGGGGTGGGGGGCGGTCGACAATATGGGGGGAAGGGCATTCTTGAGTTCACAGATGTGTTTTTGACACTTCAAACTTCAGTGCTTTTTTTAGAACCTCAAATAAGTCGGACGACATAACCAGTTAAACATGTGAATGAGTATTAAAAGTAATTTTGCATAAAAATAATATCTAGGAATTATTAATGGACCATCTGGAACGAATGCCACATTTCAACAAGCATTTGCAAAGTCATTATGTCTTACCTTGTCACTGTTTTTTAGCTATGCTGCAGACACCATCATGGCAAAATAAGAAAAGACAGCCTATGACGCGGACGGTCACATCATTTTGTAGAGCGCATACCATGCATGTGTGCACCTACAAAATGAAGATGTTTTTCTTCTCTTCGTATTTTCCGCCTTGGACTAGCAAAAAAAGACATTCATTGGCAAAGCCAATAGTTCTCGCCTATGCTAGATCAAATGGCTATGTCAACAGTTTTTTTTAGTATTGACAAACCCACACAGCCCTCGTGTTTTCAAGAGCTATTTGGCTTTGTCAATGTTTTTTTTGTTGAGTAAGGGATGAGAGATATGCCTATGGTGATATAAAAGGCATCAAGCATGAAAAGGCCAGTAGATCACTATTGGACAGTCATTACTGGTGCGATGATGTGCGACTATGGTGACATAAAAGGTTCCAGGTATGAAGAGGTCAGCAGACCACTGTGTTACATCAGGGCTGGATTGATATCTGTCTTCGGTAGCTTAAACGGCACAGGCACGAAGATCAGTAGATCACTGTTACACAGCCAAGCTAGAGCGGTGTGGTCTGAGTAGGGTGATACAGAAGGCACCAGGCATGAAGAGGCCAGTAGATCACTATTATACACATAGGGCCAGTGTGATGATGTCTGTCTAGGGTGATATAAATAGTAAAAGGTTTGAAGAGGCCTTTAGGTCACTGCTATTCTGTCTCGGCGAGAGTGGTGAGATCTGCCTTGGGTAGTTTTAACAGTTAAACAGTACTTGGCACGAAGAGACCAATGGCCAGGCCTGGTGCAGATATAAAAGGCATCGGGCAGGAAGAAGCTAGTAGATCAATGTTGGATAGTAAGGGCAGTAAGGGCTGGCTCTGTGATGTCTGACGAGGGTGATATAAAAGGCACCAGGCACGAAGAGTCTGGTTGATCACTGTTATTATACAGCCAGAGTGGTGAAGTCTGCCTTGGGCAGTATAAACGGTACCAGACATAAGACGGGCAGTAGATCACTGTTATTTAGCCATGGTGAATGCAGTGATGTCTGACTAAGCCAATATAAATGGTAGCAGCCAAGACGAAGCCAGCAGATCACCGTTAAACAGACAGGGTCTACACAGTGATGTTTCAATGAAATATAAGCCACATTCTGCGGCAGTCTAATGTGCCATAGTGCACTGGGGGCAGCAGTAGCCCTTTGGATGTTTACAATACACCTATACAGTCAAAAGCCCTTGCGTCTGGTGTGTCTGCTTCTGATTTCGAAGTAACATGAGCAGGTATCATGATGGGGTTGAATATTGCAATTACAATATAAAAGATACAGCTGTGCTTTGTGCACATGTTCTGCTGCGGTTAGAAAAAGAGCTCACAAGATTTTGTTGCCACCGCAGAGATCACCAAGTAAGCTGAAGGTCATTGAGGCTATAATAGCAGCTGGGTCAATATGGCTCCACATCCTCCCAAAATTGATCTGGCTTATGGTGTGTGCTATGAAAATGGCAATCACCATATTGTGACATGACAACACCTGTTGTTTGCTTCTGTGAGGCATTTCATATCTTTTTCACACCTATTCAAATATTAAATCCTGCTGGGAGATGTTTGAGAGCAAATGCAAATTAGCCTCCAGGAACTTCAGACAGGGAAAAGGTAACTTTCTAAAAGTTATTTTTCCTAAATAGTTATTAAGAAATCCATCTTCACCATTGTATTTGATTTTTAATTTCACTGTAAGGCAAATGTCTTCAAACTACAGGCATGGCCCCTGGACGTCCGTGGCTGCATTCCCAGGAGGGGCAAATGCATCTGCATCTACTTGTAAATAAAGATGTCCTGGAAGCGCAACTTTGTTTATTTGGTGCATTTCCAGACTATCTTCATTTAAATGCTGCAAGGAGACAGCCCACTTCACAAGGCACTAGCTATCAATAGTGAAGCAGGTGCAGCGGAAATGGGTTCCAAAGTTCTGAGGGGCCAATTGTATCACGATAATGACTGTGTTTCTTTACAAAAAGGGTATTGGGGCACAATGCCTTCGCTAGCATTAGGGAGCAGGTGAGAGCTAATTTGTTTCTGAAAGGAATGAGATGTGGCCTAACAGTGAGAGTTGCCAACTTTGGAACTGGAGAACCAGGTGCAAGTCCCAGTGTTGGCACAACAATCTGGGCAAGTCACTGTATCTCCCCATGGCTATAATCTGACCTTATGTAATGTAACTGGTGCTCATGTAAATGGCTCAAAATGACCTTGGAACTAGTAGCATAAAATAAAAATAAAAAAGGGGGACAGCAAACATATTTCAAGATTGGAGTGATGATCAGCCATGATGGGGAAGGGGTGAAAGAAGCAGAGGAGCTAGCCTGCTACTCAGGGCCCAGCTATCATTCGTGCAGCAGGTGCAGTTGCATTGAGGCCCAGCAGTGTGAGGGTTTCACAACACCCCAGTTATGGGGAGGAGAGTTTTCTAGTCCATTCCTGTATGATGAATTTGCTCTTTTCTATGTCTCACAGTTATTGTGGATTATAATTTATAGAAAAAGTCTCTCTGAAATGATCGCATAAACGCTCAATCCTGAGCTCAGCCCTACCCCACCAGCTCTCTCACTCATTGTCTTGAAGGTTTGGAGGCGGGCTATGACTTCAAAATATTTTGCTCTTGGGGGGGGGTCAAAGCAAATAAGTATGAAGACCTCAGCTGTAAGGGCATGTCAACATTTAATTTCTACATGGGATTTATTTTTGGTATATGTTGTTGGCGGGCTGTTAGATTTGTAAGGATGTAGGATGACAAAGTTAATTTGTTCATAATTAACTGTAATTTATTATTAATTGTTAATTCATTATTTAATTGATGTTTTATTATGTAAAATATGGAATACTGATTTATTTTACTTATATTTTAGTAGCGGGCTGTTAGGTTTGTAGAGGTATAGGATGGTAAGTTAATTAAGTAATTATTTATTTGAAGTTTAAATATGTAACTTGTGAAATACTTATTTACTTTTGTTTTATTTTAGTTGTGGGATGCTAAGTTTGCAGGGGTCTAGGGTGGGAAGTTAAATAAGTATTATCTAACTAACAATTAATTGTTAATTGTTAAATAATTATTTAATGATTTTAAATATGTAAATTATGAATAGCTTTTTTTTGTTTGTTATATAATTATGAGCTGCTAGGTTTGTAAGTGTACAGGGTGGGTAGTTACTTAATAATTAACAAATATTCATTAACTGGTCATTATTTATTGAACAGTAATTACGTGAATTGATTAATTGTTTCTAGTTTTATTAATACACATATTTATATATATTTTATGTTTTTTCAATAAGAGTTTAGTATTTTTCTAAATTCATGAGTTTACTCATATGTTTGAAGTGAGGTATTTTCCCTACTCTTGCTTAGACAGCAGTAGAAATAGCAAAATTAACCTCCTCACAGTTCAACACGTTCCATACTGTTGTGCTGTTTGGAGTGGGAATAGTAAATCTCACTCTTCCAAAATCTAACACTTTCCCCACTTTTGCAGAGACTGTAGTGGGAATATTAAATTTTGCCTCTCCAAAGTCCAACGCTTTCCCTATTGTTTCTTAGACTGGAGTAGGAATAGTAAATGTCGCATGGCCTTAGAATAACAAAGGGGGGTGCCAAATAAAATTGAGGTGGAGGGGGGCCACGCGGCCCCCCCTCCTCGAGCCATTAATGGCCCTGCGGACGGCCATCCCGGGACAGGCTCCCTATGTCCCTAGGTGTCCACCCTCAGGACATAGTTGTGTGCTGTCACTTGGCGGGAGCTTTGACAGCTCGCATCAAGCCAGATCCCAGCAGGCAGGCAGGAGGAAAACTGCTCCCACCCGCTGGGAGCGGACTTTTCATCTGTTTTCCTGCCCGCTGTCAAGCGGGTAGGAAAACAGATGAAAGAATTGCTCCCACACGCAGGGAGAAGCATTTTTGACTGCTCCCTACATGCAAGAGCAAGGGCGGCTGCCGCTGGAGGTGGGGAACCGGCAGGGACCACAGGGGCATTAGACTCCCACCGTAGTGCCCAAAAGTACACACTGTGTGTCCTGGGTGGGGCCAGGGCAGAAAGCAACAAGGGGCCAGGCCCCGGGGCATAGGATCTCCGGTGCCAAAATTGGCTCAGGAAGGGAGGAGCACATGGCCCCCCTCCTCTTTTATTAATTGGCCAGGCCCTGGGGTTAGGGTCCCCGGGGCCATAATCAGCCTCCTTCCCCTTTTACAAATTGGCAGGGCCCTGGGGAATGAGGTCCCTAGGGTGAAATAGGCCATGGGAGGGTAGCCATGTGGCCCCCCTCCCGTTTCAGTAATTGGCCAGGCCCTGGGCCAGAATCGGCCAAGGGAGGGGGCCGCGCAGCCCCCTTTTATTAATGGGCTATGCCCCTGGGGATGGGGTCCCTGGGGCCGTAATTGGCCCGGAGAGGGGACTGCGTGCCCTGGTCCCGGGTTGGCTATAGATGGGGGAGTGGGCCACAGTGCCTGGCCGCAGAACAGGACCTGCGGCCATTCCTCCGCTGAACACGGCCACCGACTCACCTCGCCGTGCGTGGAGTGGGGTTGGGTGCTTATGGGCGGTTGGTTGCAGGGCCTGACCACAGAACCAGGCCCTGTGGACAACACCTGCAGCGTACGGCCGAAGGGTGTGCGTGGTGCAGGGTTGTGAGCATATGGGGGTTTGGCTACAGGGCCTGGCCAAGGCTATTTGGTTTATTCACATTGCAATGAAACACACGTAGTAATAATCCAAGTATACTGTATATTCTTCTTTGCAAGTTTGTTTATAAATACATGTGTGTGCAAAACCTAATCTTGTTTACTTTTTCATGTGATAAAGCAAATGCATGAGTTTTAACTTGCAAATCAGTGGTGTCTTGTAAACGTTTTACTATTTGAAATTTTCACTCCCAAATGTGCTACACATCACAACACCTGTCAATGTAAATTAGTTATATGACTATTATGCATATTACTGTCATATTTGGACACAACTCCTACAATAAAAACTGTTGCAATCAGTGTTTGTGCCGCATTACAGCATTAATACAAATTAGGGGATGAGCGAAAATAGTGCTTGCTCCCCTTTTTGCACTCTCACATTTTCGTTTTCAGGCCTTGACAATCGTGAGCATAAAATCTTGCAACACTTAGTAACAACTACGCATGCAAAATAGGCACAAAAGCAATTTTAACATTTTACTTCTCATATTTGCACACCAAGGTGGAGATCAGGCATACAATCAGTCCAGAGACCCAGAGAAAACATTTGCAACCTTGTTTTAACACTCGGGGCACATTAACTAATACTTCACGCAACGCAGGGCATCAAGCAAAGTAGCTGCGCTGTAATACATGAAAGAGAGAGAGCATAAATGCTCCATATTTACAAAGATATGGAGCATTTCTGCTCTGTTCTTGCTCTGGCGCATTGTGTGCAGCCTATGGCCAATACAGTCACTCGTGCACCATACAACAAGGGTGTCTGTGTACTGGGTAGAATTGTTTTTGTGCAGGAAAGGACACCTTCCTGCACAAAAACAATGTTTAATGGCATTTCTTATTTCTATGTGTGTTGCATGGAAAGAGGAAATTACGAGGGGAAATAAAGATATCCCTACTTGTTACAGCTCACTGTGGAAGGCATGGCATTTTGACGCATTTCCAGGATTATTAGCTTCAGTAAATCTGGGAATGTGCCAAAATGCATGGTTGGATACATGGGAACGCCAATGCTCCACCTATGGCACACCTTGCACAACGCAAGAACAACACAAAGGGTTCATAAATCTGGGCCTAAATGTGAAAGGCCCCCTTAATATTTTACTTCTAAAATGTGATATTCTATTATACACAAAGTGTGGGTTGGTTGATCAAATATTAAAACTAGGGTAGTAAAAAAATCTATATATATTGAATTTCAGGCAAGAACACTTGGACTTTTTTGATCATTCTGAAAAACCAAATTGACTTTCCTATTTAGTGGTGCGATGAGCCCTGCCTTCACAGACAATGCTGATCCATACCCTTTGAATCAAAATAAATATGGAATGGGCTATGTGTGTGAACAGCTGCATTATTAAATGACCAGCTCAGGCCCAGCCAGGTCCCAGCCGGAATCATTTACTCAATTAGTGCTGACCACGCAACATGTTTTAGTCATACGTTTCGTCTGTTCTTTTTTCTCAGGCTCTACTGAATGAAACCTTTGCTGTTGGAATGACATCACTTTGCCTAATTGAATCAAAGCTCAGCCCAACGGAAGAGGAACAAAAAAGGTTTTCTCAGAAAAGAAAGAACTAGATTTCAGTTCTTTCAACGAGTTGAGTTAGTAATTGAATCTAAGATTCTGAATGAGAGGTATTCCACAGACGAGACCCTACAAGAGAAAAGGTTCCGTCACCCATGGTAACCAAAACTCTAAATTTGAGATTCTAGTTGTCAGACCAGGATTGCATTGTGACCTAGTAAAGTGGGCTCCTATGGCCAGCTGAAAATGTTTACCAACAAAGCACTGTTTGCCAATATTAGTTCATCAAATGAAAAGATAAAAGCTCTCACACTTCCTCAAACCATGAGGCAGAGAGATAGGCAATCAATACAAGCTGAAAATAGTACAGTGCCGAAATATGCCTTCGTTGCCATCTCCTAAATGCCCAAAACCAGAGGCATCTAATTGCCCATGCCTTCTCAGTTACCTTCTAGTGCACTGCACACCTTACTGGTTGTAGCTACTCAGCCTCTTCCGAAAATGGGATTGGAAATAAAAAAAGTCTGTCAGCTAGCCGAATGTGAATTAACACAAATGGAAACCAGCACCAAAAAAGGTCCAGTGCTGGTCACTGTAGTGCAGAAGACACTGGTGCTGTTCCTGGCTTTCCCACTTGACCTCACTGTGAGATATAGGGTAACTTTGTTTCCAGTACCCATTCTAGCCCCACCCACTCTCACAGTAACCACTTGGCCCACCTCATCATATTTACCTCAGTGGTACAGTCCTCAATCTCTTATTAACCCATTTCCCTCTACCCATACCATAATCCACATGAACATTGACATTCCTCACACTGAACACCAGTCCTCCATATCCAAAGGTGCATTTCTAACATTATTTCCTTCTGTCTTAAAATGATCCACCATCTCCTCGCTCCGCCTCTTACAGTGCCTTCAATGATGCCCTTCTGAAGGCCTTTGACTCTCACTACCCCCATAATTTGAAGACCGGCTTCTCCATTCTGCTGTAAATATGTTGGTAGGCCGATATTTGTCACCTCTGTATTCTGACAAACGACCCCTAGAGGGGTCCTTGTTTAAGCTAGGCTCATGCTTTTTGAATGAGGCCCAATTACCTTTAAAGGTTAAAACTCCCATGTGGCTTACCTCGCAGATTGTTAGGCATGTTAGGAGTAGAGTAAGGAACTCTGCACTACAATATAACTTCAGATTTCAGTGCTCACAACCTGGTACCCTTGAGGAACCTTAGATGTATACTCCAGTGTCAAATACCCAAAGAGGCCTAGTTCTAGGGTGCACTAAGCACCAAAAGATAAAACTTTAACACCTCACTTACAAAGAGGATAAATCAAAAGAATTTCTGAAAATTAAAAACTTCCAAGCCACCAAAGAGACTATGTTTATAATGGCACTGGCAATGCTGCAGTGATAGAGATCAGCTCTATAGATGAAGTCACAGTTGATGAAAGTTAATATACTATTGTAGTTTCCTGCTGGTGGGAATTACTTAGGAAAATAATGGGAAACTCCAGATATTGCAAATCAGCAACAAGGGGAATAATGACCATCCCTAGAGGAGCCATATCACGACCCTGAGAAATATGCCCAAGATTCCAGTACATGTCAGAATTAAATTTAATATTTTGACACTGGTTCTTTTTTTCTCCTTGGTGAAACTCTGGTGTTGGAAGGAAAGGCTACAACTCTACAGGTGAGGCAGAATACTGAGGTCAGATAATAAGAGCTAACTAATGACACCAGAATAGCAAAAAATAATCCAGGTCTGTGGAATGAGTACCAAAACAAATAGGTCTGGTCAATGTGGAATGGGCTATGAAAAAATGGGATTCGACCACCAATGGCTTCCATTTAGAAAGGACCTCAAAGCATATTTGTTCAGTTGGGGCCATTTCCTCTCTTCCGTGCCGATATGGTGCATGGTAACATAAGGGTTTCAGTGTTATACAAAAACACAATGGTGATGAATTTGATTTCAAATTGCAGCAGACCAAGATTCAAGCAGAAATTGAGAATATTTTAATTGTGTTTAATTGTCCACTGGCATCCCCCAAGAAAGAAAATGCATGAATCAACACCACAAAAGCAAATTTATCAACATATGCAGAGTGGTTAAGCATATTTTAAATCAAACAAGGGAACCCGCAAGGTAGATAAGGACCTTGGGTATCAACTAGTTACAGAAACAAAGGTCCTTAAAGAACACAATAAGGTTGCGATAAATATAGACTAGAATCAGCGCTATATTCAAGATGTCCAGCCGGACAATAAATGTAATGAATCACAAAAATTCAGAGCAATTAAGAGCACAGTAATAGAGTGGGACACAGTCCTGCGTCCTACAAAAAAACAAAACAATTACATAAGGACAAAAACATTTCAGGCAAAACAAAAGTAGCTTATGGCCAATACGAATAATAAGGGCAAGCTTTCAAATCAACAGTTACTGCACTTGTTTTAACACATTGGATTAACGTGCAGACTGTTTAACCAAGTCGACGACGTTTCGATCCCTTTTAAAGAATAATAGGATCATCATCAGGACGGGTATTATATAAGCCTGAAACAATACACTGCCTCAGTTCTCCCATAAGACTGAGGCAGTGTATTGTTTCAGGCTTGTATAATACCCTATTAATTTAGAAGCAGAATTTATATATAGATGTATTTATTAGGGTAGACGTATAATGAAGGCCTAAACACAAAGACAACCGAGCACTTCACAGTAATGATGAAATGCATAAATGAAAAGTCAAGTGTGTCAGGTAATTATTAACAACAATATGAGCCTTACAGGAGGGCATGTGGTGACACACAGACCACAATCATTCAGATATGACAGGTATAAATGGGTTTTCAGGTTTCTGAGCTCTTTGAGTAGATGGGTCAAGAGCCTTGGAGTTAGACAGGAGGTGACTTGGTTCATGTTTTTAGATGTATTTGCTTTCAGGAGTTCCTGGATCATTTGAGATTTGCTTCTGGTATCTCTTTTCATTCCTGTGGAGAGGTTTGTCTAAAAGCTTCAGTAAAATTACTATACTGAGTAAAGGGCACCGGTCAATCTGATGAAAAAGTGACCCTGCTGTATTTGCCCCTTCAATTGTTCTGCTTTTACTGTCCTTTAAGTTTGGGGACTCAGCTATCCAATTTCTTTTAACACTATTCTAAAATAGGAGCCTGTCATATGAAGTAACAAAACTCCTCTTTCCCCTATCTGGAAAGTCCATTCTTGTCTCATACAGCAGACCACATCGGCTACTGACAACTGTATTCAGACAGTAAGAAGTTCTTTTTGCCTACTCCGTGTCCCTCGCTTCCCCAATCACACGGTTTGTTCTTGCTTTGAGAACTCACATCAAGATGGATATCCTCGTTGCGCATTGGAAGACTGAGTGGGGCAGTCAATAGAAAACTCATAATGCAGTTCATAACTACTATCATTTGACTGCTTTTGAACCTCTTACAGAACACATAGTTCATTCAAAGCACTGGCAAACAGCAGTGAATGAACACATGTAGGGAAGGACTGACACTGGCAAACTTATTTAATAATGTCATAACTAACTTTGGGGCCTGTCAAGAATATTACTCGATTTTACTTAGCCTCCTTATCTGCCCTTTGGCTCTGGCCCAACATTCAAGTGACTGCAATAACTAACAATATCACCGTCTCTGTAGTCAATAATGTTACTCTGGATATCAAAGTATTTTATCATTTGGAGAAGCAGCTTTTTGAAGTGGATTTATGTTTTTCCCTAGTTCAATGTGCTGGAGCTTAAGGATATTTCAAACAGGGCTTCACATTCCTAGGCCTGAGAAGGAGCAGATGCCCTTGCTGGCTTTTCTGAACTTGGGATGTTAGGGTTATGAGGCGAAATCTACTTTGGAAGAGTTGGGCTTTATGTCTAGGACAAAAAGGCAAAAATGGAGGACAGATTCCCAACTTTAGCATTCTTATTAGTGAGAACTGGCATTACACTTCACTAGCAATCAAACACCGCTCCACCAGTTGCCGCAAGGTGGTCTAAATTTAAAACTGGCCGAAATGGAGAGAGCTGCACTACACGTGTTCTTATGAAATGGCAAGCGGACTGTGAATTTGGGTGAGCAGGACACAATCTTACTTTCCCTGGCGAGGTCGAACGATGATAAACCCCATAGAGCAACTTGGCAATCAGAAATATATTGCCACAGAACATCAGCTGGGGTACGTACTCCTGGCTGCTCTTGCAATTACACAGACAAGCAAGGAGGCCCCAAAACAATTATTTGATTCTGAGGAAGCAAGATATGGGAGGGCAAAGAGGAAGATCATGATATATATCCCCATCCACCTCTAAGATGAAAATGTAATATACTGCTATACCTTACACATGCTGTTAATTTAATCAGATCATGTAGAGTGGAAAATTACTCCTGCAATGTCAATGTGATACCTGTAGTACTGTAAACTTTAATGCTGAGATTGTAGACTTGCACCTGGGACTGGTTGGTTAATGGAGTTATAATTTGCCCTACTGGTGCTTTCTAGCTTATCGAACATCCAGTTAGTCTCAATGTGAATTTAGATAAGTGCACAAGTTTCAATACGTTTTGATACTTAGAAAACTTTCAATAAACAGTTTTTTTTTTAAAGTTGCAAAAGTGCACTGGCCTGAATATAATAAGTTTATCTGAGATTTACAGGCTTTATTTTGCTTAGAGAACCTTGTATATTAGGAACAGGAATCTGAAAGTTGAGTAGGATTTCTTGGATACGCAGTTGAGTTGCAGTATTACTGAGTGATGCATGAATGATCTTCTAGCTCCAGTGCTAGATATTAATGTTAAGTTTTTTTAACAATTATAGAAGCTTAGAACTAACTGCCTCCTTCAAACTCACATACAGGCAGTTGCAATACCCTACCTGGGGAAGCATGAGAACTTGAGTGACAGTGAAGAGGTTATGTTTGGAGAGCACAAATGTTATCTTGTAAAGCAAAAATGGTCAACACGTTAGTTCAACACAGTTAAGTTTAACTAAGAGGAAAGTATCAACCAAGATGACAAGATTCTACAGGCCCTATCGCAAGCGGGTAGCTTTAGGTGAAGATACTGGGTGCCCAGAATTAATCATTTCAGACAGTAGTGCAGCATGTAAATCCCCCCTTTCTAAGCTAATTCTAATGCAACCGGGTAATGGTATTGTGGATTCATAACATTCTGCATGGTACACCCTTTTCATTGGAGATTAACGCTCCCATTTACCATTTGCTATGAACAGGTGGCAAATGCAAGTGATGGATCTGATGCAGGATGGGGGGGGGGGTCAGTCAGGGAGGTTAAAATTTAAAATGTCCACAAATAAAAATAAAATCTGACATATAATGTGGTCAGTCAGGGAGGTTAAAATTGAAAGTGTCCACACAAAAAAAAAAAAGAATATCTGACATAGGATGTGGCCTGCCCTGCTATTGCAGAGATATTAAATTCCACCAGGCAAGCTATAATTGCGCAGAGCAGAATTCCACCTTGGGATACTGCTCTACCCAACTTGAAATCAGGCCCTATGTGAGGTGCCCTTCTGAGAAGGACTCCAGAAGGAAAGTGCTCTCCCCTTTGGTAGCACCATCAGAGCACTGAATTCAATGCCCATTCTGCTTACGGAACTATTAGTCTACGTGGCCAAGCCTGTTTGCCTCAAGCCCTTATGAACAAGGTCCATTGCCTACTTTGAAAACAACATAGCAGCATATCATTTCCACTGTTTTATCACCCCCTTCCCTCATATTTTGCTAGACCGATAAATCTTCCCTGCGAACAAAGAGAGAGTTCGTTACAGTGATCTTAGATTTGCTGCCTAAAACCACACCCATGAAAACAAACCATTTTAAGAAAGGAGAAAAAAAGCTTCTTTAATTCACTAAACAAGTGTTACAATGTATGAGGATCTTTGTGTAGCCCATCCCTAAGGATGGATTGTCCTACCCCTTGAGTCATTATCTTCCGCTTTAACCCAAGGCTACTTCATGCCTAACTGTCTCATCCTTTAGCCATAAATGACCAGTCCAGCCGAAGTATCACTTTCCCCTAGCCTATTTTACATAGTATTATGCACAATGACACAATATATGGCACATTTACTTAGATAAGAAAAACAACATAATATTGCTATTTTCAAGACAAGCACTCCATATCCAGTATTGTGTATTCACCTGCTTCAAGTCCAGTGTGATGGTGACCCCATGGTACTCCCTTCCGTTCTGAATGCTCGGGCTTTGCCACCAGTTGTTTGTCCCGTCAATGGCATTTGTAATGGGATGCTTCTCTGTAAAGAGAAACCCCATTAAACAATAAAGTAATCTGAGAAGATGATTGAACAGTGTATATCAGGCCAACTACTTTAAACAGACCAGCCATCTAAAGAACTCAATGTGTGAGGTGCAGTTTGAGAGTCCTCACAAGGACATTTTAGCACGGATATGGTAGTACAGGCCTGGAATACCTACTTCAAATGTGCACCAGTGGCTGGTTGTAGGACATGTTCACTTACAAAAAGTCTGATTCTCTGCTTGGATCGGCACTAAAAATCCTTTAACTTGGAACAAGATGATTGTCTCCCTGTGATTCATAGAAGACTAATACATCCTCGGAAAATTGTACCCCTGTCCCCAACCAGGAATAACCTTTTCACTTATGGTACTTAATTTTTTGCCAAGTTACGAAACCACTAGGGTTTTTCACTGAACTGTAGCTTTAAATTTGTGTTCGACCACACTATAGCCAAAATGTAGGCATCTTCAGGTTCACACTTTTTTCTTTGCGAATTTGAAACAAAATTGTTAAAGCTGGTACTCATCAAATACAGATTCAGAAAATAGAAGCACCTTAGTCTCTAAATGTACATGCTGCAATTTTAAATGAAACTGCTGTCTGTTAACAATTTATTGTTTTCCAACTTTTATGTATTACTTGCCCTATAAAAGATACATGAGTATATGGGATATCCAATTTTTTGACAGTACCTTTACAGCTGCCGAGGGAATATATATCTGTGTCTGTGTGTGTGTGTGTGTGTGTGTATATATATATATATATATATATATATATATATATATATATATATATATATATATATATTCACTGAAAAAACCATAGGTTTCAGACACGTTATAGTTACAAATTAGCATTTAAAAACCTTTGAAATTCACTGAAAAAACCATAGGTTTTAGGGACAGTTATAGTTACTTGGACATTGCACTCGTACAAAACCCATGAAATTCCCCCGTTATAGTTAGTTCAGCTAACTATAACTCGCGCCCCGCAATGCACTGCTGATGACGTCACATATTACATCACTCATGACATGGTCAGTGACATCACTGATGACATCACTGATGACATCTCAAATGACATCACTGATGACATCATCCAGTGACTGTGTGTTTCTGTAAAGTTTAAATATTTTTAAAATATATAGGAAAAGACGTATTGAAGAATGAGTGGGTGTGTAAGTGTCTGTATGGATGATTTAGTAGGTGCGTGACTGACTCTATAAGTGAGTGATTTAACGTATCTTACTGAATGCATGGGTTAGTGACTAAACTGGGTGTATGTCTGTATCCGTCTGTCTGTTGCTGTGTAAGTGGCTGCATGTGTTTGTGAATAGCTAAATGATTTTCTATATGAGTTATTGAATGCTTGTCTGAGTATCTGTATGGGTGCCTGAGTGTTTGTGTGGGAGGGGTGTGTGCAACTCTGTGCATAGATGTGTGAGTGGGTGATTCACTGGGTGGATGGTTTCAAGAGTGCATCTGTGATAGACTGTATGGGTGGGTAAGTGTGTGTAAGAGTGTGTTAGTGAGTGAATGTATGTCCCAGTGGTACATGTGTGAGTAACTACATATGTGAAAGGCAGTATATATGTGTGTTGGAGTATATAAATAGCTATAAGCAAGAGTGAGTGATTGTGATAGTGGCTGTATGGATGATTGTGTGCTTGTATCAGTGATTGTATAAGAGCGTAACAATGTGCTACTATTTGTATGAGTAAGTGAGCTGGTGTGTGTGTATAACTGTATAGGTGAGTAAATGGCAGTGTGTTTAATTATTTGCATGACTGACTAGGTGTGTGAGTATCTCTATGGATGAGTGGCGTTGTTTGAGTGTCTATATAGGAGTAAGAGTGCATATGATAGTCCTGTACTGAGTGACCGTAAGTATGAGTGACTGTACGGGTGAGTGAGTGGATGTGTGTGTGTAGACCTAAGAATCAGTGAGTGGGTATGTAGTTATTGGTGTTGGAGTGTCTATGGTTTTGCGAATGGCAGTCTGTAATTTAGAGTGGGTGTATCAAAGGTTATATTAGGGTGTGAGGAGGTGCATCAGATTATCACATGGATGATGTCATCAGTGATGTCATTTGAGATGTCATCAGTGATGTCATCAGTGATGTCACTGACCATGTCATGAGTGATGTAATATGTGACGTCATCAGCAGTGCATTGCGGGCGCGAGTTATAGTTAGCTGAACTAACTATAACGGGGAATTTCACGGGTTTTGTACGAGTGCAATGTCCAAGTAACTATAACTGTCCCTAAAACCTATGGTTTTTTCAGTGAATTTCAAAGGTTTTTTAAATGCTAATTTGTAACTATAACGTGTCTGAAACCTATGGTTTTTTCAGTGAATTTCAAAGGTTTTTTAAATGCTAATTTGTAACTATAACGTGTCTGAAACCTATGGTTTTTTCAGTGAATTTCAAAGGTTTTTTAAATGCTAATTTCTAACTATAACGTGCCTGAAACCTACGGTTTTTTCAGTGAATTTCAAAGGTTTTGTAAATGACAATTTTTAAATGTATTAATTGTTATATTAATTTTTTTCATACTGATTTACTACATTTTTAGAAACAATTTTTTTTACATATTTTATTTGTCAAATTACATTGTAATTACATTATACATTACATTACAAAAAATACTTTCTCAGAATGAATTACTTTAGTTTAAATACTTTGCAGATAGGCAATAGACTTTTAAGTACAGTAGTTACAGTTGTTGCAATGGGCAACACATTTTCAAACACAATGCAACATTCAGCTCAATGTGAATTTCTAGTTAAATGCAATTAGTTACTTTATGGATTACTTTTGTAACCACAGGACTGGATCCTAGATTCAGTCCTGGTACATCTCCTGTAAACAGTTGAGTAAAAGCGTTTTGGTTACAGTCGTGATTTTTAAGGAATATTATTGTATTTTAAAAGTTGACACTTTGAAACTTTTTCTCATAGAATCACCAATGTTATCCTATGGAAGGAAATTCACTTAGCAGGTAAAAACTGTTATCGTTACTTTTTCTTACTCAGTGTTGGATCCTGGATCCAGCACTGGTGCATCTCCTGTAAACAGTTGAAAGAATGCGTTTAAGTCATACAGGCGATTTTTAAGGAATATTTGTAGTTTGTGAAAATCAACACTTTGAAACTTTTTTGCTGAAAACCAGTCAATGTTAGCCTATGAAGGAAATTCAAGTTACCGGTAAGTACGGTTAAAATTACTTTTGAGGATCAGTACTGGGCTGAAACATGCAGCACTGAGGTCTCTCCTGATAACAGGTGAGTAAATCGGAATTCGTATTTCGGCTGATTTTAGAGGAATATTTTAAAGTTCCAAAACTCCACACTTAGAAGAATTTCCAAGTGAAACCAGTCAATGTTAGCCTATGGAAGGAAATTCAAGTTACTGGTAAGTACGGTTAAAATTACTTTTCAGGACCAGTACTGGGCTGAAAGATGCAGCACTGAGGTCTCTCCTGATAACAGGTGAGTAAATCAGAATTCGGATTTCGGCTGATTTTAGAGGAATATTTGTATGTTTCAAAATCAACACTTAGAAGAATTTCCAAGTGAAACCAGTCAATGTTAGCCTATGAAGGAAATTCAAGTTACCGGTAAGTACGGTTAAAATTACTTTTCAGGATCAGTACTGGGCTGAAAGATGCAGCACTGAGGTCTCTCCTGATAACAGGTGAGTAAATCGGAATTCGTATTTCGGCTGATTTTAGAGGAATATTTTAAAGTTCCAAAACTCCACACTTAGAA
Organism: Calotriton arnoldi; assembly: GCA_963921515.1. Taxonomy (NCBI): domain Eukaryota; kingdom Metazoa; phylum Chordata; class Amphibia; order Caudata; family Salamandridae; genus Calotriton; species Calotriton arnoldi. Next base: position 1,744,663 of record CAWUFW010000770.1, on the reverse strand, counting down.
GAATTTCCAAGTGAAACCAGTCAATGTTAGCCTATGAAGGAAATTCAACTTACCGGTAAGTACGGTTAAAATTACTTTTCAGGATCAGTACTGGGCTGAAAGATGCAGCACTGAGGTCTCTCCTGATAACAGGTGAGTAAATCGGAATTCGTATTTCGGCTGATTTTAGAGGAATATTTTAAAGTTCCAAAACTCCACACTTAGAAGAATTTCCAAGTGAAACCAGTCAATGTTAGCCTATGAAGGAAATTCAAGTTACCGGTAAGTACGGTTAAAATTACTTTTCAGGACCAGTACTGGGCTGAAAGATACAGCACTGAGGTCTCTCCTTATAACAGGTGAGTAAATCGGAATTCCTATTTCGGCTGATTTTAGAGGAATATTTGCACAATGGTGAAGGGAGGGGCGGGGCCTGAGGTGACATCTTTGCAAACGCGCCCCGTGGCGCGTTTTAAGTTGGGGGATTAAGTTCCCTTGAATCCTGAGGGTCCCTAGGGGCCAACTAGACCACCAGGAACCTCCAATATGCGCCAGAGGCTGCGTTGCAGAGACGTGTATAGAGGCCACACCCCTTTTACACCTCTCTGCAACGCAGCTCTGTGGCGCTTTCTGGATGTACCTGTTGGGCTAGTTGGCCCCCAGGACCCTCAGGATTGAAGGGGATTTAATTCCCCATCTTAAAACGCGCCACGGGGCCTGTTTGCACACATGTCACCTGAAGCCCCGCCCCCTCCCTTCACCACTGTGCAAACGTGTCCAACTAGCCCACCATATACCTCCAAAAAGCGCCACAGAGCTGCGTTGCAGAGAGGTGTAAAAAGGGGTGTGGCCTGCGGGCCGATCGTTTAAAAAAAAAAAAAAAAAAATTGTCCCCTGAAGGGGGGCTGTGTGGCCCCCCTTCCTTTTTCCTGTTTTTATGCCCTGGGGACCCCATCCCCCAGGGCCTTACCCCTTTTTTTAATTTGTAATTTTAAAAAACGGGAAGGGGGCCGCGTGGCCCCCTTCCCTGGGCCTGTATTGGCCCCGGGGACCCCATCCCCCGGGGCATGGCCTCGTTTTTATTTATATTCTTTGGAGGGGGCTGCGTGGCCCCCTCCTCTGGCCATTTAAGGCCCCGGGGACCCCATCCCCCGGGGCCGGCCATTCCGTTTTTTATTTTATTTATTTATTTTTTTGGGGAGGGGGCCGCGTGGCCCCCTCCCGGGCCACTACTTGCCCCGGGGACCCCATCCCCCGGGGCCTGGCCTCTCGTTGGGGACTGTGGGGGTTCCCCAATCCCCCACAGTCCCGCCGGCTCCCGCGTCCCTAGGGTGCCGGCATTGCTTTACACATGGGGAGCAGCTAACATGCTGCTCCCCATGCGTAAAGTCAATCGGCTTTGGATATTGGAAGAGAGAGCAGGTTTCCTGCTCTCTTCCAATATCCAAAGCAAGTTTGCAATGACAGGACGGGAGCCGCGAGGCTCCCGTCCTGTCATTGCAAACAGCAGTGTCCCGGGGTAGGCACCCCGGGACACTGCAGGAGCCGGCCCTGGGGGTGGTGGTCCCCAGGGCCATCAAGGGCTCCAGGAGGGGGGCCGCGCGGCCCCCTCCCATTCAGTACACAGCCCCGGGAGGTGGTGGTCCCCGGGCTCTGGGGTCCGTAACGGACCCCCATATTAAAATGTTTAGTGCCCCGGGGAGGTGGTGGTCTCCGGGCGTGTGGGGGCTGGAGCCCCCCACACAGGTTTAATAATTTTTTTAAAAAGCCCCGGGAGGTGGTGGTCCTCGGGGCTGCGGGAGGGCTCAGAGCCCTCCCGCACCATTTTTAAAAAGCCCCAGGGGGTGGCGGTCCCCGGGCTTGGGGGCCCTTTGAGGCCCCCACACATTAAATTATCCCCCACCATGCCCCCGGGACTTGGGCCACCCGGGGCCAATTAGCTATCGAGCGCGGAGACCGCGCTTCGATTTTTTTCGGCAGGATTCGCGCACCCTGAGCGCATCCTGCCGATTTTTAAAAAAAAATTTTTTTTTTTGCCCAGGGGGTCCTTGTGGGACCCCTGAGCAAACCTAGGGGGTCAGGGTGTTTCTACCTCCCCTTTGTGCGCTTTGCGCACTTGTTTCTGTCCCTCGGTTCTACCGAGGGACAAAATGGCTGCCAACATTTCCTGAATCGGAATGTTGACAGCCAGCTGACAGCCAATTAACATGCAGCTCGTGATCGGGACGGTGCGCGCAGGGTGCGCTCAGGGTGCGCGAATCCTCCGTGCCCATAGATATATATGTACTTTTACTTTTTCATTTTCTCAGCAACTACTGAACGGATTTACACCATTTAACAAAAGGGTTCTTTCTGAACCAAGAACTACCTCTTTGCCAAATTTGGTGTAATTCCGTTCAGCAGTTCGGGCTGTAGCCGTGTCTAAAGTTTCCTATGGGAAAATGCATGGGGAAAACGCGTTTTGGGACCCCCCTTTTTCTCGGCCCCCGCTTGACGTATCACCCCGAGACTTTCAGGGTAGGAGCGGACCGGAGCGCCCCACGAAGTTTGAAAATTTCGCGAAGATACGTCAACCGGCAAGAGAGTTATTTCAAATAGAATGTCGCGGATTTCCTATGGATAATAGGTTGTAACTATAACTATCTACTGGCGACCGCCAGTAGATAATATATATATATATCTCCAAAACAGACATATATATCCAAAACATATACTACTCCTGATCTCTGTGCCCGTTGTGGGGGTGGTGCGTTGAATTGTCGGAGGTGCCGATATAATTTTATAATCAAAACTGAGAAAACCGAGAAAAACGTGCACTCAGGTATGCTGTATAGGTACCTTTATTGATTTATTGCCAAATTCCTCATGATGCATTTCGACAACAAAGAGTCTTGTACGTGATCGTGACCAAGACCATTTATGGCTGATACGCGTCATGAGGAATTTGAAAATAAATATACCTATACAGCACACCTGAGTGCATGTTTTTCCCGTTTTTCTCGGTTTGTGTGAGTATATATATATATATATAATTCACAGTGAGGGGGAGGGACACCCTCACTCACCCTAAGGTGACATGCTTCATCATTGCGCACTGGGACCGCGAGGTACCCAGTGTGGGCTACAACTCCCCCGCAGGAGAGGAGCGTGAGGTGTTTTAAGTAATCCAATGTAGGGCAGAGTAAGGGGCAGAGTGCAAAAATCAAATATATATTTATTTATTTATTTGGTTATTTGGCTGCGTCAAGACCGAGTGTCAACACGAAAAGCAGACAAGGTATACTGAAAGAGACAATGAAATAATGTAGCTGATTTGCCCGAATTCGTCTTACCTTTGGGATTGGCACTGTTCTGGTCACAAACACGGCACTGTGCATTGCGTATGGGCCGGCCTGGCACATGCTCCACAAGTTTGCAGAACATCTCTGGTCCATTTTCACCACAGGTGGCGTTGGCGGTGATGTGGGCATTGCTGGCAAGATTTAAAATGGCAGGAAATAGACCTACAAAAAAGGCATGCATTAAGATATAGTCCATATCATGTTAAGATTCTGTATTATTAAGGACATTTGCTTTCCCCATACTGGGGCAAAGAAGGATTTGGTCTTCTGCAGTTTACTGAAATTATTAAACAAAACTCAGGAAAGCAATAAAAAAAGAAAGGGCATTGTGCAGGTGGAGCAAATACAGCCTGATACATGTGCTTGGTCATCATTCAGAATGATATATCTAATCAAGGAAGAAGTGGTAGCTCAAAATGTTCTGCGCTTTGCATCATTCGCCTGTAGGTTTCAGTTTGATTCTCAGCTGTGCAGGTAAATGTTTCATATAATACGTGAAAGTATTTGGATGTCCTAAGGAAGATACCTGGTAGAGGCAATGGGGGAGGGGGGATATTTACAATGAAATGGGGCAGCGTCGCAAGCAATTTTGCTGCATCGAGCTGCGTCATTTCAAAAACGCAGAGATGTGCCATATTTATAGGGATATGGCGTACCCCTGTGCTCTCCCCTGCGCCGGCACTAAAACAGCAGCAGTGCGCCAAAGCAGGCACCCTTGCATTATGGTGCAGGAATGATTGTGTTTGTGCAAGAAGGGACACCTTTCTTCACAAAAACAATCATTAATGGTGTTGTGCTCCTTAGAATGCAGCACACATAGAAAGAGCAAAAAATAAGGAGAAAAAAAAAGTATTTCTCCGCGTTGTGCCACTTTAATGCCTCTCCTTGAAAGGCGTTAGTTTTTGGCGCTGCCTCAGATTTACCAATCCTTGTAAATCTGAGGCAGTGTCAAAAAGCCCTGGATGTTGCGTGGGAACACCCACAGCAACACCCATGACACGCCCCTTTAATGCAGAATACTGCATGAAAGGGCCATATTTATAAGGCCATGTAAAGCAACGCAAAGTGGCTTTGCGTGGCCTCGTAAATATGGGCCAGCAAACAGTGCCACCGACGCGTCAAAAAAACAAATGACTCCGGTGACACTAGGGGCTTGTAAATATGCCCCAGGGTTTTTTGTACATTAGCAGGTCTCTCTTGACAATAAATAAACAATTTCTCAGTTCTAAGAAATTGGTTAGCGTGTACCACACAGGAGAGGCAAATTAAGTCTCAGCAGGTGGAGAAGGATTTCTTCTTATTCTCACAAGGTGGTCTCTTCAATTCACGTAGATGGAAGGTCACATGTGTGTTTGTGTCTGTGTGTGTGTGGGTCTATAGAGGTCAGTTCTTACTGGTGCCATGAGCTTTGCTCCAGTGCATACACAAAGTATCACAGATTCTTCCTCTAATATACATATATCACATCATATAAAACAAACATTGGCAAAGCCAGTAGGTCTCGCATTTGGGACCTATTGGCTTTGCCAATGGTTTTAGCATTGTGCCACAGTATCCCCAATGCTGAGCCATATGGCTAAAGAATTAAAAAATTTAAAAAATGATGCAGCTCGCCATGCCATTTTGTAGATGTGCGCACCATGCATGCATGCACATACAAAATTAAGCGTCCACCTTTTTTTTCTCTTTAGTAACCGATCCCAGTTGAATAGGTAACTAAAATGGGTACAAAATTAGAGAAAGATTTAGTGGGTGGGGGAAGCAACATGGGGGGTAGAACACCACATGGGCATGAGTTGGAAGCAAAACGGGGACAATGATGTGGGGAAGGAACATGGAACTGGTGCGAAAAAAGCACGCATGGGTGTGGGGGAGAAGCACACAGGCAAGAGAGAGGAACATAGAGCACAGCAGGGGTGGGAGAGAAGAACGCGAGAGAGACAGAAGGAAAACATATGCACTCTCGTAGAGTGCAAGCAAAATGAAAAAAGTTGTGCCTTTAGAAGCGAGCAGTGGAAGAACATAGTTATGCGTCCATGCTCTAGTGAAGGGAAAAACACAAGAAGAGGAAGGAAAGCCTACACGGATAATGAATAAGAAACAAGAAAATGAGAGTGGCAATGAAACCAACCAATTGTAAGACATGGGTGAGCTCTAAGCGCACTGTAAGATAACAATTTTTCTCTCGCAACAGACCATGCATGTGAGGACTTTGGAGAGACCTAAAAGTTAGTTCTTGATGTGGAGATATGAAAGGCAAAGACGCTGTGCTCCAGGGGGCGGACAAAAACGAGAAGAGGTATGAAAGCTATCAAATAAGACGCAAGCAAAAGAAATTTACTGGAAAACGAACCAATAGCAAGCAATTGGCTATCCTAAAGCCTACTGCGAGTATTTGGTACGGTCCATAACAGGTCTTCGATAACAGACAGCTAAAATCTCTCTGTTGGCGAGACCTAAAAATCTGTGGTGTTGAAGGTGCGGATGCTCCGAATATGCACTATACTCCCGCTACCTGGTCAGTTACGGCAGGCACAATATCTACCCTTGCACAATGGTTACAGTCATTCTTCCTCTACAGGAGGGAATATATGTAGGAATAATTCCCCTACTGTTTCACAATAATTCCTCTTTTCTGGGATAATCATGACAACCATCGTTCTTTTGATCCTAGGAATTGATTACTGACTTAATTTCCACTGATTGAAGCAGGAATAGGTCTTACAAATATCTCCAAACTCGCTAACCGCTGCAAACTTAGAAATTCAGGTTGTTTAAACTCGTTCACCTGCATCTGCTCAGGGCCCTACGTGCCTAACAAGCATGTTTCCGAGCGTTTCCCACGTGGCTTTGCGGCTATCGCACACTGCTTCTCGCGCGCCAAGTGGCCCGAACAATAACAGCAGTTAGTGATTCTTAGCAGAGATATGCAGCCGGTGCTGGCGGTGTGCAGTCACGCATGGCACTTAATTTAGCTGAACATTTGAAGAATGTTCATTCATAGCAGATGTTAACTAGCTAACTTCCACAGTGCTGCTCAGCAGAGAGGTTTCTGAAAGTCACAGAAAAACGCTGCCTACCCGCTGCAAATGATTTCAAATTCAGTTCCGTGAACGCTGACACATATATGCCGACAGACCCTATTCAGACAGGAGACTCTCGATTTTAGAAGCCAAAAATGGCTTTATTTTGTCTGTCTCCCGTCTGAAATTGCCTGTTTCAATGAAGAAAATACATTTTCCTGGTTCTGTTTTTTATAAATCTCCCACTTTGCTCTTTTAAAATGTTGGTATGTGTGCTGACCTACTGCACCCACCACCCGCCTCCTACTAGATTACTGCAATTCCCCCTTACATGAAGCAACCGAAACTCAAGAATAGGGGAGGGACAGGCCCTTGCTGCCCCTGTACCTTAGGAGGGCCCTTAACCCTATAGGCCCCCCAACACTTCAGTGGACCCCGCTGAGGCCAAAACAAATGAATATCTGTGAGATATGGGTGACTCAGGGACTCATCACATTCTGCAGAGGGGCGTACCATAAATTTTGCGCTACGCCACTGGGCCAGACCAGAAACAAGGTGTCTTAAAAGCCAAGGCAATGATAGGGTGCCAGTAGCATCGAGGCTGCAGATTGCCTCTAAGCACATCGTATCTACCAGATTAAATATACTCCATTTGCGGAGAAAGGGGGTGGAGACACAAAAGTGCTTGAACTGGGATAGGCACATATTTCCCCAGCCCCATCAGTGGATAACCTCAACCTATGGTTCAAGGGTTCTATTTGTTTTTGTCTGGCCAAATCATCTGGCCTTTTAGAAAGATGTGCAGCCTAATTGTTCACAATTTTATGCCAGTAATGGGGTTCTGCCCTCTGACTTCACAATATATTCTGAAAAAGCAAAATTGGTAATAGATTGATGAACTTCAGAAACCACAGTGGGCTTGAGTCAATCACAACCCCAGGATGAAAATTTGTAAATCTACTCCAATAGAGTTACTCCTAACGCTGAATTTGATTTACGACTTGTACGACATTTACTCCATAATCGAAGTAGTACTCAGACAAACCTGCACCAATCATAGCCTCTCAGGAGTAGTCCAATACACAAACTTTACTTAGCAGAATTCCCAACAGCTTGAAGAATACTAATCAGATGTATTGTGTTGTAATGAAACGAAGATCCGACTTCAGGGTAACTTAGGTAGTATTTATTAAGATAGTAAGTTCAGGATAAAAGGTACAAAAAGGCCCACCAGGAGCAGCCTTCTTGCTGCTCAGCCCATACTCCAACTGACAGCCTCACTCATCCAACATTCCACAGCATCATCACGCACCAACATTCCACACCACACTCACACCGGCTGAGCAGCAGGTACAACACTTCTCCCTTCCTCACAGTGAACAAAAACACAATGCAATGGTCCAAGGAAAAAGCACACATTGGTAAAAATAACATGAACAGAAATAAGAAGAGGATCCATTGCAAAGAACTGAAGATGGTTAAGGGCAAACCAGTTAGGATAAAAAGCAAGGAAAGCACGGTACAATGGGCTTGCAAGTTAACATCAAAATGCAGCAAAGCACAGGAGAAAGTGACTAAATGCATGAATGTTAACATAAAGCAATACAATAATGAAAAATGACAATGCCCACCCATGTACTCACAATGATGAAAATAACAAACTGGACAAGGAAAATAAGTCTTTAAGCAAAAAGACAATACCTACCCACATCTACTCCCTTTCCACACAAAACAAACAAATACCTTCCACCTTTGCACACAACACCAAACAAACCAGCAAACTACTACACCATGCACAACCAACAAACCCCAAATGCCACAAACATACCAGCTGACCAGGCTGAAAATGAACGTGAACACACAGGGAATCAAACCCCAACGGTGCAGAAGATATCTCACCACATCAAAACAATTACACAACATGAGACCATCCCCCAAGCTATAAAGGAGGAAGGAAAGGGAGGACGAGCACACACACAATCCTCAACCACAACGCCAAAGCTAGAGGTGAAACCTAATTCACCTACCAACCACACAAAGGTGGCAGACATGAGTGACTCCTAAGAAGTCAACTCCAACACAACGCCAAATTGGTGATCTGCCTAAATCAACCCACACCCACATAAATAGTGGGAGACAAGAGAGGCTTAGCACCAAAAGCCTTCTCACACACACACCACCAAAAGTGAGGGATCCACTTACCCCACAACAACGCCATGGTGGTAACCCAGAGTGACTCAACAACAAAAGTAATCTCACACACAACGCCAACAGGGTGACTTACCAAATCAACCCATACCCACAAAAGTCATGAGAAACAAGAAAGGCTTAACACCAAAAAAACCTTCACACACACACACACCACCAACAGAGATGGATTCACCAACCCCACAACCACGCCATGGTGGTAACCCAGAGTGACTTAACAACCAAAGTCATCTCACACACTACACCAACAGGGTGAATTAACACAATACCCCCACCACAGAAACGTCGTAACCCAGTGAGACTTTAGACTAAAAGTCAACTCACACACACAAATAATCTAAAAATAATATGGCTGTAAACATCCAAAACGCAGCACCATAAGAGGTTTAAGCAAGAGATCCACCCCTTCCCTGAAATTTAAAACATTTTGAGCGAAGCATCCCATCCATGAAATTAAAAAAAAAATTTAATGAACATCTATGAAGTTTACATATTCAATACTTGTCTCCAACAACAAAACCCTAAATACTTACAAGCATGGATGCTTCAAAAAAAAAAAATGGATTCGCCAAGTCAAAGTCAGGGTGCCAGGATTCTTGGGGTGTGCCGCGACAAAGACACAGAAGTGGAGTAGAGTAGTCACTCTCCCAAACGGATGCAGCAGTCTATCTCCAGAAGCGAGGGTGTTGCTCCGACCACACACCACCATAACCAGTTGATGCATGGAAACAATAAGCAAACAAAGGGAACGAGAGGCCATCTTTGTGAAAAACTGAAATGCAGACCTCACCAGAATTCCCTGGCTACATCGAAAGCGCATACACCCACAGCGATAAAGTATGTTCCTCTGCCAAGGATATGTCTAGAGGTCAGAGGAACAGGCATCCGGAACATCACGAAGATCAAGGATGGCAACACGCTGACAACACGTACACGTGGAGCATCCCGGGTGGCTCCAGGCGCGCACGTGCAGGACCGCGTAGAAGCTGCAGAATACACTGCTTGCGCTGGAGACAACGGACGGGGAGAGGCAGTTGCGGGTAGGTGACGGTTGCCAACAAATTTTAAAAGATTGAAAAGCAGGCACAACGGTCAAAGGTTTTGCTAGATTAGTGAGGAGTAAAATTATTTACCGGACACCAACCACCGCACCACTTTGTACCACAAAGTCGGTCCAGGGAAAACTAGTAGGTGGGTCCTCCTCGCAGCACCTCCCAAGTCGCTCTTCCCCACACGGAGTGAGGGAACTCCCCCACCTTAATGCCGTTAGTGGCACTGACTCAGACTCATCCCTCGTGTTGCTCCACTTGATTCCCGACACTGGGGACACATGAGCCCTGACACATCTCAATAACCCGGACTCCGAGCTCCTCACCCATTGCTCCTCCTCTTGACACGGACAAAGGAAGCTCCTCAACCCACAAACACGGACAGCGGGGCTTCTCCCACACGTCTGTCTGTTGAACACGGACTCTGGGGACTTGTCGCTCTTCACGACACAGACACCTCTTCAAGTTGCAGCTCCCCAGACGCTCTTCCCCACACAGACTGAGGGGAACTCCTCTTCCTCAACGCCGTTCGTGACACAAACTAGAGGGAAACCTCTTACTTGTTGCTCCTCTGAGGAACTCCACTTTCCCACGGTTACAGCAGACCGGTAGATGGAAAGCTTAGCAGGAACTGGCACGCCCAGGTTGGGGACGACCGGTCTTGGGGTCACTGGTGGGGCTCAGGGTTGCCAGCTTGCTGTACATGCCAAACTTAGTTACAAGAGGAGCTTCATCAAGTTCTTCATCTTCAATTTCAAGTTACTTTAGGCTTCATAGTTTTAGTTTCCATTCAAGTAGCACACGCAGGTTCCTCTTGGTAAAACTGTCGCCAAAATGATGTAATGAAACGAAGATCCGACTTCAGGGTAACTTAGGATAGTATTTATTAAGATAGTAAGTTCAGGATAAAAGGTACAAAGAGCCCCACCAGGAGCAGCCTTCCTGCTGCTCAGTCCATACTCCAACTGACAACCTCACTCATCCAACATTCCACAGCATCATCACGCACCACATTCCACACCACACTCACACCGGCTGAGCAGCAGGTACAACATATTGCTTTTTCTTTATTTTTTTAACCCACAGGGAAAATATTTTTCACTTTGAAGAAAGAATCCTGGAAAGGCACTTCCTGCCTTTCACAGGAGTACTTTTGTGTTCAATGTATTTGCAAGGTGTAGACTGTTTTGTGAACACTCACCAACCAACAGATAGGGGAGTGTTTAAGGAAATATTTCCGTGTCCCTTGACCGCCCAGTAAAGTCCATATTCCCACAGCTGTACCTGGCAAATGTTCTATATTTTTAAAAAGTGTACAATCCCAACAATCGTGATTAAGTCAATGAGAAGGTGGCATTTATTTTTGTGATCTGATTTTTTGCACACTGAAGTGAAAAGTACACGCATAAACAAATGTGCGAATTGTGCTCAGCATTCTTTCACACATGAATCATATAAAGAACATTTACAGTGCTACTGAAGTTCGGTTGCATGACAGAATATTCTGCATAAAAAATGTCTAACAAAAATATCGTAGTCAAAATGTCGACTATAACAATATTGTGAAGGCGCAGGTGAGGAAGGCAGGGACCAGGGAAGGGAGGGAAGTCAGAGGAGGAGGAGAGATAAAGAGAGCAGTGGTGTAGCAAGGGGGGTGGGGTGGCATGAGTTTTGGGAGCGGCAGCCTCACCCCCGCTCTTACCTGCGGCCATCGCAGGGCGGCGAACGCAGGAATTGCCAGCACCCGCTGATCTTACCGGGGACTGCAGTTACCAAGCGGCAAAAACAGTTACCACCACGGGGGCAAAAGGTCCAGCTACGCTACTGAACGAGAGAGCAGAAGTGGAGAGGGCAGAGGAGGAGAGAGGACAGAGGAGGAGAAGGGAAGAGGACGGAGGGAGGGAGGGCAGAAGAAGCGAGAACAGAAGAGAAGAAGGGAAGAGGAAGAGAGGACAGAGGAGGAGATGAGAGGGCAGAGGAAGAGGGGCAGAGGAGGAGAGGAAAGGGCAGAGGAAGAGAGGGGAGGAAAGGGCAGAGGAAGCGAGGACAGAGGAGGAGAGGGGAGGAGGGGAAAGAACCAGGGTCGTTTGGTGCCAGAGAAGGTGCAGAGCCGAGGTGATCAGCCCTACAACAGGGGCAGACCTTAGGGGACCTGGTCTAGAGAGTAGAGGGCTTCCCTTATTCAGAGTATGAGAGAGAGACAGGACCAGGGGCAGGAACCCAAGACACAAAGGCAAGGCCAGTGTCAGAGGTCACAATAACCTGTTGAAACTTGCTCTGCCCCGAAGGCTGAATGGCAAAGCGTGGTGCTAGGGCTCCTGGGGCCGGGAGACAGCCCCCCTCAACCAGGTGGTGCTGTATGCCTTCCAGAGCGAGACCGTCAAGAAAGAGAAAAGGAGCCAGAAGTTATACATGGAATTTAACATCAATCCATTTCACAAGGGTAAGAGGGTATAGAGAGTATAACATTATCTTGTTATAATTTACTTGTTACCATTCCTCTTCTTTAGCTACGTCTTCCCTACTGCTCAGCCAGGATGAGTGCTGGTGTGTTTGATGATGTTTGGAATGCTGGATGTTTGATGATGTCGTGGAATGCATGGGTGCCTGTGGTGGATCTGAGTGTCAGTTGGAGTGTGCAGGCTGAGCAGCAGGGAGGCTGCTCCTTGTGGGGCTTTCTCATACTTACCTTCTTCTACCTAATTATAAGAAACTTAACCTGGAACTAAGCTTGAATAAATCTACCTTCTTTTATACACCTCGGCTAGTGGGCTTCTATTTACAGCACATCTCTATCACAAGAGGGTGCAAAAATCTGTATCACAATATTGTCTCTATTGCAAGACGGTACAAAGGGTTTAACACTGTCTCTGTGACAGGTTATAGCATCAATCCATTTCACAAACATCAGAGGGTATAACATCTACATTGCAAGCAGGCTAGAAGGTATAATATCATCTCTATCACAAGAGGGTACATATGGTATAACTTAATCTCTGTAACAAGAGGCTATAACATCAATCCATTTCACAAGAGTAAGAGGGTATTGCATCTACATCACACACGGGCATAGAGGGTATAACATCATGTCAATCACAAGAGGGTATAAAGGGTATACCATTGTCTCTGTGCCAAGAGGCTATAACATAAATCAATTTCACAGGGATAAGAGGGTATAGAGAGTATGACATAATCTCTACAGCGACAGTTCCTCCATAGGAGCAGAGGAGTGCCGCCCCCCCCCCCCTCCACACACAGCTGCAGAAAGCTGGCAAAATAAAATGGTAATAAAAGGATTTTATTACCATTTTAGTATTCCAGCTTTCTGCCGAACGGAGAGGGCAGGACGAGGCCAGTGCGGCATTGATGCTGATTGGCAGCAATAAAGAGTGGCCCTTTCAGTGAAATTGCGCATGTCGGTTTGGCCGACTACATTATTATGGCCAAACAGACATGCAGAATTCAACCTCTTGCAGGCACAGGCCCTTCACTGCTCTTCGGAGCGCTGAAGCAGCCTGCTCCAGCCAATCCAAACACTTCTCTCATGCAGCATGAGAGCAGTATCTGTATTGGATAAGGGGCTGCAAGACCTGCGCTGGAGGAGTCAAAAGCCGTCTGGAGAACACCGAGGACATGCTGCAACCTAAAAAAGTAAGTGAAACTTTTTTTCATTTAAAAATGTAAATATTTATCCGTATTCTGTTTCATTTTGTTTATGTCGATTCACCATTTTTGTGAGTCACCATCCACCACTGCATCTCTATCACAAGCGAGTACAAAAGTCTGAATCACAATATCGTCTCTATCGCAAGAGGGTACAAAGGGTATAGCATTGTCTCTGTGACAGGTTATAACATCGATCCATTTCACAAGAGTAAGAGGGTATAACATCTACATCACATGAGGACATAGAGGGTATTACATCATCTCTATCACAAGATGGTACAAAGGGTATACCAAAAAAATCATTATAAAAATACACAAATAAATTAGCTTCAAGTACAGCAACACTTGAAAGTCTGAGTTTATACAATGCCACTTTAAATCTTGATATATTATCTTCCTTCTACATGTATCCCCTTTCTATGTAGTTATCTATCTATATATTTATTACTTTACTCCTACTGTAGAAGGAAAAAACCTCTGACTCTGGCTAATACACTACTCTGTCTCACCCTATACCTTTCTCAATATATCCTCTATCTTTACTCTCTGACTCATCCCAAACCTCATTTTACTACTATGGTGTAATAATAAGATGGATAGTCCAGCCGAGGTAGTTTTCATGCAGGTTTATTTAAGTAGTAAGTTGTACAAAGGATGAGCCCCACCAGGAGCAGCCTCTATGCTGCTCAGCCCATCACCAACTGACTCAAGCACTCAAACATTCCACACGCCAACATTCTCACACAGAGTCATCCAGGCTGAGCAGCATACTACAACATCTCCCTCCTTTACAGAGCAGCATACTACAACATCTCCCTCCTTTACAATGGGAAGGAAGGAACTCTCAGGAGGCATAATAAAAGTTGTAGAAATAAATGAGGCGAAAGCATCTTGAAACATGGCATGAAAATTGATACTGAAACATGGCATAAGAATTGAAGGTGGGAAAGTAGGAGATACAGATGGAAAAGGAATGAGTGGGTAGGGAATAGCAGGAAAGACAGGAAGCACAAAAGACTCACTCACATACAGATGGAAAAGGAATAGGTGGGTAGGGAGTAGCAGGAAAGACAGGAAGCACAAAAGACTCACTCACGCACCATCTCCCTTTCTCCCAAAAACACAACCCACACACTCCCACACCACAAGCAACAAACCAACCCAGGTACAAGGATCATGCAAGCTGGCCAGGCAAACACGAAGAAAGTACAAGAGTACCAGCAACAAGGTGAAGGAGAGAACAAAGCAATGAAGGAGAGAACAAAGTGTTGTAACCTTGTTGGTACATTCCGTCACCCCCATGCTCCCTTTGCAAATGGTTTCCCCCACACGGAGCTTACCTTGGAATGTTGGGGATGTGGGACTTGTGGAGAGTGGATGGCCAATAAACAAGTATCCTCCTGACTTGTTTCCTGTTATTCATTACTAAATATAACACCGGCGACGCTTTTGCTGCGCAGGGGGCAGCATTGGTCATCTCCCCTTTGAGTTCTCTCCATCTGCTTTACAAGACCTGCATGAGCGAGCTGTCTCCGCGTTCTCCGCTTCTCCAGCATCCAGAGATTCGTATGCGGAAGAATTTGCCTACTTAAAGTACACTGCCGGGCTGTCAAAGGGAAGTGGAGTATCGGCGAAGCTGGTTCGTATCCTTTCTCCCCTCACGCTGGAACTGTGTGCTAACAAGTATATCGAGTGCCCACCTCGTTCATGTCCAGCGGGCTAGGGCTGCTGCGGTGCTGGTTCCAAGCTGCGGGCAGTTGTTGCCTTCTGGGGTGTTTCTGGAGTGCGGTACCGTTTGGGTGCCGGCGTTGTGCGGGGCACACCACCTGTCAGAAGCCGGGTTGTCAGCTGTGCACTAAAGCGGCCGACCTGTGTAACGAGCAGTTCCTGGTGAGGGAAGTGTTAAGCCTTCTGTAGACTGACTTAAGAAGTGCAGTACCGCCATTCCACCTGCGGGTCTGGGCATCGCCTGTCTGAGGGCACGATCGTCAGGTTCCCTCGAGCAACGTCCGTCACAGCTGATCCAGATTCAGGAATGTAAACCGAGAGCGTTTTCGTGGGAGATTTCTCTCTGACTAGAGAAGAGCAGTACCGTCATTCTGCCTGCGGGAGTTGGGCACACCTCCTGTCAGAACGGCACGATCGTAAGCTGTTCCCTCGAGCAACGTCCGTCACAGCTGGATCCTGATTCAGGAAGTGTAAGCCGAGAGCGTAGTGGAGATTTCCTCAGTGTCACTTCAGTTCAGGAGATCGTGTGGTGAGTCAGTGGTTCCCCTGCTCAGCGCTCTGGAGGCCGGCTCCGTGAGGGAAAGCCTGTTATCAGGAGCCGTGGTCTCCAGCTACGGCCAGGGTGAGTCAGCGTTTCCCCGATCGCGCCCAGGAGGCTGGTTCGGCGGGGTTCTCTAGACTGGTAATAACCTGCTGATTTGGGTCACTCCAGCTTTGGACCTTCCTCCTATCAGATCGTGACTTTGGCCTCATTCATGGGGGGACTGTGTGTAATCATAATTACAGTTGTGTGGGCAGTTGTTGTGAGGGTGCAGGGGTGGTTCAGGTTCATGCATGGGGTCACCTGGTGCTGGGTAATGTTTACCGTTTAGATCCATTTTTATCCAGGGTTTCCCCGGGAACGTTCCACCTGTCCCTGTACGGTTCTCTGTGCTAGCTAGTGTCTGCTCCGGTTTAAAAAAAAACAAAAAAACTGTGCCTTATCCTTGGTCTTTACGCCACTATGATGGCCGCTGCAAGCATGAGTCAACCTCCTCCCTTTTTAAATGACCTAGGGGAACCCGAGATATGTTGGAAGGAGTGGTTCAAACTTTTTGAATCGTACATCATAGCTATAGGGGGGGAACGTTTTTCTGCATTGCGTAAGCAGCACATCCTCCTACACAATCTAGGTGTGCAAGGGCGTACAGTTTACGAGACACTGCCTGAACCGGAGGTAGGTGCTGGTGGGGAGGAAGTGGATGTTTTTGCGAATACTGTGGGGAAGTTGGAAACACATTTTGGAGATAAAGTTAACGTAGTGTTGGAGCGTCATAAGTTTTTTAACAGGGCACAAGGAAAACAAGAGTCAGTTCAAAATTACATTGCTGTGTTATGGGGTCTGTCACAAATGTGTGAATTTGGTAATCTCACTGATTCTCTTATCAGGGACCAATTGACACGCGTATCCAAGAAAAACTCCTTTCGAGGAACCCCGGGTTAAGAGAAGCAGTTGAGATTGCCAAATCGGTTGAACACACAGCTAAATGCGTAAAGGAAATGAGGCACAACAGTGAAGTAGTTGCTAATATTCAAAATGAGGAGGAGTCAGAAGGGGTGTACAAGGTGAAAGAAAAAGGGGGACCTTTTTATAGAACTCCTGACAAAGGTCACCAACCAAAGTGTTACAGGTGTGGGAGCAACAATCATTTTGCAAATTATCCTCAATGCCCTGCCAGAAGTGTGACCTGCAAAAAGTGCAACAGGAGAGGGCTTTTCGCTAGGGTATGTAGAGAAGGGGAGGCCCATACCAAGGAGAATGATAGAGAACATGTGAAGGCCCAGAGTAAAGAGATAAAATATGTGATACCCAGTGAAAAGAAATATGTATTACAGTTGAAGGATATTGCTGATTCGGTAAATGTCATCTATCCCTCATGTGAAGTGTTGTTAAATGACAAAGCTGTAACAATGTTTGCTGATTCCTGTTCTCCGTTTACTCTACTGAACAAGAAGGATTACGAGAACATAGGGGAGGGCGTGGTGTCCTTTTTGGAAAAGCCTGACATTGCTCCTACAGGGTAGAGCAAGGAACCCATAGTTTTAGTTGGTATGAAGGAAATGGACATACAATTCAAAAACAGAGTGACCGTTGGCAAGGTATACATCGTGGAATCAGGATCCAACTTGCTTGGCTGGCAGCACCAAAAAGAACTGGGGATAATTCTGGATCCCAATGGCGAGAAACAAGTGCTACTGACTGAAGGGATTAGTAGTAGCGACAGCATCTGCGAGGAGTTCCATGAACTGTTTAAGGATAAATTAGGATGCCTGCGCAAATTTCAACACAAAATCAAACTTAAATCGGGCGCCAAACCAGTAGTCCACAAGGTGCGTCCAGTACCCCACCAAATGAAAGGACCGTTGGAGAAGGAGCTACGTAGGCTAAGTGAGATGGGAGTCATTCAGCCAGTGGACTGCTCGGAATGGTTGGCCCCAGTAGTTATCGCAGCCAAGGCCAATGGAGAGGGCATTCGGTTGTGCGTGGACCTTCGCAGTTTGAATGAGAGTATCTGGGTGGAACGGCACCCCCTGCCAAAGATTAACAAGATGCTCAGCACCATGGGGAGCGCCAGATTCTTCAGTGTCATCGATTTGTCCATGGCCTATCACCAAGTGGACCTGCATCCGGATTCCCGACCCTTGACTGCCTTTGTAACCCCTCAAGGAGCGTTCATGTTCCATAGGATGCCGTTTGGCTTGGCTTCAGCGGCGGCGGTTTTCCAGAAAATAATGCAACAGATTCTGGAAGGGGTAGACAGGACTATGTGTTTCCAAGATGATATCTTGGTATATGGGAACAACATAGAAGAGCACGATCTCACCCTCAAGACAGTATTCCGGAAACTCATGAATGCGGGGTTAACTGTTCAAAGGAACAAATGCAAAATCAGAGTCAAGTCAGTGGAGTACTTGGGGCATTCCATTTCCGAGGAAGGTTTCAGGCCACAGTACAGTCTTATGAGTGCTGTAAGGGATGCACCGTATCCCAACAGTAAAGAGGAACTCAAGTCCTTCTTAGGCCTCATGGAATACCTGGCGAAGTTCATAAAAAACTATGCTTCCAAAAGTGAGCCGTTGCGTAACCTCCTAAAAAAGGAGGTGGAGTTTGTATGGGAGGAGGAACACAGAAGAGTCATGAGTGAACTGAAAGAAGAGATTTTGAACTCACCGGCATTGGGAACCTTTGAGCCAACAAAGAAAACCATCTTCACTACGGATGCGTCGAACAAGGGATTAGGTGCCACCCTCATACAAAGAGAAGACAAGAAGGAGAAAATCATTGCTTTCGCGTCCAGGAGTCTCACGAGAGCTGAGTTCAACTATTCCGTCATTGAAAAGGAGGCCCTGGCGTGTTTCTGGGATGGTGAAGCACTTCAAATTCTTCTTATGGGGTATGAATTTCACGATCAGGACGGACCACAAACCGCTCACGTCTATATTCACGGTAAAAGGAATGGAGAACTGTTCACCGCGCATCAGCAGATGGATTTTAGGGCTGGAAAATTTCAATTTCAGGGTGGAGTATGTGCCTGGAAAAGAAAACACGATTGCTGATTACTTGTCAAGAGCACCTCTGAGCAATGAAGTACAAGAAGAAATGTTGGACAGCCCTATAATGGTTGTGGATGATCCGGCCATTACTGAAGAGGAGTGGGACAAGTTCATGGAAGACGATGAGGATTTGAGGGTCCTTAAAACCTTCATGAGAGAAGGATGGCCAACTAAGAGAAATGACCTCGTGGAGGGGTTAAGGATTTCTGGGAGATCAGAAATGAATTGTGTGTCATAGGGGACAAGGTATACAACCAAAACCGAGTGGTGCCCCCCGCTGGTCTCAGGAAAAGAATTATAGAGTTGGCGCATGAGGGTCACTTAGGGCGGAGCATCACCAAACACAAGGTCAGAGCGAACTTTTGGTTTCCCAAGATGGACACATTGGCTGAACAACTAGTCAAGGACTGTTTGTGCTGCGCCAAGAGCGACAAGTCCAAAGCCTTGCGGAAAGCGCCTCTGTCACCGGTGGAAGTACCCTCGAAACCATGGAACAAGTTAGCCATGGACATCATAGGGCCAATGGACAGTTTGGGGGTGCAGAAACGGTTCATGATTGTGCTCGTCGATTACACATCACACTGGATCAGTCAAAAATTTGTGCATCGTGTCAACACCAACACTGTGCTGGAATTCCTGAAGGAAGTGCAAGTGAAGGGATACCATCAGTGTTGGTCACTGATAACGGAGTACAGTTTACCTCTGAGTTAATGAGAGAGTTTTTGGAGAACATGAATATAAAACATGAGTTAACGGCACTCTACTGCCCCAAAGCTAATGGCCTAGTGGAGAGGGCCAACAGAATGATCAAAGAGCATATTCAATTGGCGGTAGCCAATAGTCAGGATGTAGAATCTCACCTACACAAGTGTATGTGGGCGTATCACACTGCCCCCATTTTGGTGACGGGTATCTCTCCCTTCATAGCTCTACGTGGGAGGGAGCCTTGCACCAAGTTCAATCCTGGGTGGTTAGAAGGAGGTAAAAAGTCAGTTCCTGACATGGAGGGAGCCACTAGGAAGGTTGAATCACATCAGTCTAGATACAAGGCTTGGTATGACAAGAAACATGGGGTCAAACCACGGTTATGGAAGGTGGGAGATGTGGTCCAAGTAAAAAGGAGTGGGAAGGATGGGCGAAATCAAAGTCAATTCTACCCCCCTCGCAAAGTAGCCAAGGTCTTGGAAAATGTGGTTCAATTGGACAATGGACAATGGTGGAGTTATGACAACATTGTAAGATCCGAAATATAACCATTCCGAACTTTATGTGGTGTCAACATTGCAAGATCAGAATTGAAAATTTTCTAATATTGGTTCTCTGGTTTGTAAGGTAAGGAGGTGTGTTGTAACCTTGTTGGTACATTCCGTCACCCCCATGCTCCCTTTGCAAATGGTTTCCCCCACCCAGAGCTTACCTTGGAATGTTGGGGATGTGGGACTTGTGGAGAGTGGATGGCCAATAAACAAGTATCCTCCTGACTTGTTTCCTGTTATTCATTACTAAATATAACACAAAGCAATGAAGTAAAGAGAACAGTAAACGGATGGAAGACAGCCGCAGAAAGAAACAGCAAAATGATGGCTGTCGTTCACACAAGCAGTATCATTGGGAAGGGTCCCCAAAATACAGCAAATAAAAAGGTGTTGAGCTCACAGAGGTAGGAAAGGGGTGTAAATGGAGAGGTGAGCTACACCATAGAACTTCCCCAGAACAGGTTGGGGTGGAGGGTGTGGTTAAGCACCACACGAAGAATGCAAAGTGTAGGAAAAACAACATTGGATATGGCGGAAAATGCCACATGGTAAAATGCAATATGTAGGAACAGCACAACTAGGTGTGGTGGAAAATACCACACAGTACAATGTAATATGTAGGAACAGTAAAACTAGGTGTGGTGGAAGATACCACACAGTACAATGCAATATATATATATAAACAGTAGAACTAGATATGGAGGAGGATACCACACAGTACAATGTAATATGTAGAAACAGTAAAACTAGGTGTGGTGGAAGATACCACACGGTACAATGCAATATGTAGAAACAGCATAAGTAATAAGTACAATGCAATATATATATAAACAGTAGAACTAGATGTGGTGGAGGATACCACACAGTACAATGTAATATGTAGAAACAGTAAAACTAGGTGTGGTGGAAAATACTACACAGTACAGCGCAAGGTGTGGCGTAAAATACCACATAGTAAAACTCAAGGTATGGCGTAAAATACCACACAGTACAGTGTAATATGTAGGAATAGTAAACTAGGTGTGGTAGGAAATGCCACACAGTACAGTGCAAAACGCAGGAACTTTAGAAGTAGGTGTGGCGTAAAATACCACACGTTATAAATGTAAAAACGCAGGAACTGTGGAACTATTCCAAGCACAGGAAAGGTGTGGGGATACGCCACACGGCACAACGTACAGAAGCCCAAAGCAGAGAAATAATTATAAAAGCTTTGCATAACATCATAAACGATAATTATTTCTGAGAAAGAATAATGAAAAACAAAGCACACAACCACTGCAGCACTGAAATACAAAGTGCAGAGCAACTGTATGTATGAGCTAGGCATGTACTCATGTAAATATAAACTGCCAGAACATCAGCCCTTACATAGATATTTGTAATAAAGAAACAAGAAAACGATGGAGGCGAATTACAGTTAATGTAAATTGCAGGTTGACGGAGAGTTGACTCCTTGTAGGGCGTCAGACAAAGTAAATGTACTGGATGGCACAACAGAGAAATGAAAGTCCGGTACTTGCGCACTCAAAGCGATACTTGACTTCCAGAGGAAACAGCAGATCTTCGCGATGCTTAAAATTCCCAGAGCAGGCTTGACTCAAAGATCTCTTCACGAAAACTTAATTGAAGGAACAAGGCGGTTGGCAACAATAAACTGTAATGAAAGATAGCCCAGAACAACTTGCCAAGTTCTGAATAACCCATGGATGTCACAAGACAATTCCAGGAAAGTACCTCGAAGGTCTGCGCTCACCGTGTCTCTATCGAGAGAGCTTTACATTTCCTTGTTCTGGTGCAGAGGTGCTAGGTAGCCATTAGATGGCATTGTTGTATTGGTTCTAAATTTTCCACAGCCTAATGCCGATCCTGAGACTTGAAGTACAGCGGAATAATGATGGCGAGAAGTAGAGAATTCCTGGAAATGCCAAGATGGCGGCACGCACTGGTGACGCCGCGCCGGATGGCTCCCGGCGTCACCGTGCACCAAACACGCCGAGCAACAAGAAGCAAGCGCATACGTCACAGTGAAGCAAAGGGAGGAGACACGATGCAGCAGGAGGAAGGTAAGGCTGCGCGAGCTCTGCGTGTGCTCGAGACGTATTTTAAATGTGTGTGGTGGCGGTTCAACTGCCACAGGAAGGCGCACACACGAAGGAAAAATGCGCAATTAAGAAAATAAATAAAGTACTTACAGCTATCGTCCCAAATACCGGCATCAGCCTTTCAAATGTAAATAAAAGTACTGGATGATCGCATGTGCCGATGTCCCCGTAACTTTGAAATGCAAACAAGACAAAGAGGCACAGCAGGGCCGGTAGGACTGATATGTAGCTGTAGAGTAGTGGTAGGTCACGCTGGCTCAAAGGAAATCAAAGACTGAAGGCAGGCAGCAAGGCAGATCCGACAGAAAAACGGGTCTTTTCTGTTATGGAGGTCCTTAAGTAAAACAGCACAGGACAGTGGCACTTTGTTGTAATGAAGACAGGGTCCTGTTCCTTGGTAAACTTAGGATGGTATTTATTAAGATAGTAGGTTCAAGATAAGATACAGAGAGAGCCCAGAAGGCAAAGAAGAAAGTCTTGTAGTTGCAGGATAAAAAGTGAGGAAAACACCGTAATCGCAAAATGGCGACACGCAGCACAACAGAGAGCCGGGTGGCTCCCGGCACGTCCGTGCAGAACAACGTAGAAGATGGAAGCCACTGCGCGAGAAGGAGACAGAGCTCGCGCTGGAGCCAACGGACGGAGAAAAGACGGTTGCAGGTAGGTGACAGTTGGGAGTTCAATTTGAAAACGTGAGGCACAGGAACGAAAAGTTTAGTCAGGATTACCTCAAAAGTACCAAACACCGCACCGATCCACAAAGGAAACATAGGCGGGTGGAAACTCCTCTTCCCAAAGCCACTCCTGACACGAATTCCAGGGACACCACACACCTGTTGCTCCTTATGACGTGGAAACTCCTCATCCGTTTTTGACCCAAACTCTGGAGACTCCTCACACCTGTTGCTCCACTTGACACGGACACAGGCGACACTTGAGGCCAGACGCACCTCCATAACCCGGACTAAGAGCCCCTCACCCGATGCTCCTCCTCTAGACACGAACAGAGGGGACTCCTCTGTCCACAAAACAGGAACTGCGGGGACTTCTCTCACTAGTTGCTCTGTGGGCTTGTCATCGGTACTTCCACACGGGGCTCTGGGGGCTAGTCGCTCTTCTCACCAAGGACACAAGTAACAGCTCCCCAGACGCTCTTCCCTACCCCGACAGAGGGAAAGACCGCAGGCAGCAGAAACCACAGCAAGATGTCCCAAATGGAGACTGCGGCAGACCGGTAAATGGTCAAATGGGGAACAGCTTGCAGCTCCACTCCTCACCACAGCTCCACTTCAAACAAGATCAGGAAGACACAGCAGAAACTGGCACACGAGGGTTGGGCCGACCGATGTTGTGGTCACTGGCGGGGCTCAGGGTGCCAGGTAGCTATGCCAAACTCAGTTAAATGAGGAGTTTCTTTTCTTCAAGTTACGTTTCTTCAAGTTGCATTTCTTCAGTTACAGACCAGTCCATTCAAGTTGCACGCGTAGGTCCTTTCCGGTAAAAGTCGCCAAAATGTTGTAATGTAGTTTCAATGGAAAAGTTGCTGAGGGTCGTCGTGTGGAGAAGCTGGTGAGGTGTTCCTGTTGTCACGACATTCGAGACTTTAGACACTCTCGGTCCTGATGTCTTTCGTTTTTTTTGGAAGACAAGTTGCAAAAAAAAATGTGAAATGATGTGGGGCTTTTATTCTACAGCAGCTGATGTTCTTATGGCATTGTTGTCTTCTTATTGCTACGTTTGTCTTTTGTTTTGACTGCTCCATCTTTCATTGCTCACTTATTTTGAGTTGTCTTTCTCTTGTGAAGTCACTCTGGTTTATCCTCTTGTGTTCTTGTGAGAGTGCCTTCATCTCCTTATTGGGGGTGTGTGTGAGTAGGCCCTTCGTTGCGGAGTCTCTTTTGCCTACCACTATTTTTGTGGTTGTGGGTGACATTGGTTTGTCACCTTTGTGGGCAATGTTTGTACTTGACTCCTTGTGGATATTGTGGGAGTTTGTGCATCTCTCACTGTTGGGGGTGTTTGGGAGTGAACGCCCTTTGTTGTGGAGCCTCTCTCTAGCCTACCACTATTTTGGTGGTTGTGGGTGACATTGGTCTGTTACCTTTGTGGGCAGCCTACCACTATTTTGGTGGTTGTGGGTGACATTGGTCTGTTACCTTTGTGGGCAGCCTACCACTATTTTTGGTGGTTGTGGGTGACATTGGTGTGTTACCTTTGTGGGCAATGTTTGTAATTGACCCCTTGTGGTTGTTGTGGAGTGTGTCTCACTGTTGGGGGTGTGTATGTGAGAAGGCTCTGGAGCCTCTCTGGCCTACCACTGTTTTGTGGTTGCGGGTGGACATAGGTTTGTCTCCCTTGTGGGCGTTGGTTAGAGTTGACTATGTTTGAGTCACTCGTGTCTGCCACTTTTGTGTGGTTGGTTGGTGAAGTTCACTTCACCTGTAGCTGGCACTTTTGTGTGGTTGGTTGGTGAAGTTCACTTCACCTGTAGCTTTGCGTTTTTGCTGAGCATTTTCTGTGTGCTTGTCTTCCCTTTCCTTTCTCCCTTAAAGCTCAGGCGTTTTTGTCCTGGTTGAGCTTGTGTGTCCTGTGGTGTGTTTTCCTGTGGTGTGTGTGCACCGTTGTGGTTTGTTCCCCTGGTATTCACGTTCAATTTTCGGCCTGGCCAGCTGATATGTTTGTGTCTCAGGGGTTGGTTGGTTGTGCGTGGTGTAGGAGTTTGAAGGTTGGTTTGGTTTTGTGTGGTGAGGTGGGAGTTTTGAGTGGAAAGGGAGTGGATGTGTGTAAAGGTTGCCTTTCTGCCTTAAGTTTGATTTACCTGTCTTGTTTGTTTGTAGGTACTTGGGTGGGCATTGACGTTTTACCGTTGCTTTGCCTTTTGTTGACATTCATGCATATTACCATTTTCTCATCAGCTTTCTTGCATTTTTGGATGTTAACTTGTAGCCCATGGTACTGTGTTTTCCTTACTTTTGATCCTTTCTGGTTTGCCCTCAACCTTTCTCAGGTCTATGCAATGGTACCTTTCCAGATTTTATGTGCATGTTATTATCTCTTTGATGTGCTTTCACTTGTATCATTGCATTGTATTTTTCTTTAATATGAGGAAGGGAGAAGTGTTGTACCTGCTGCTCAGCCAGTGTGAGTGTGGTGTGGAATGTTGGGGTGAATGATGCTGTTGAATGTTGGGTGAGTGAGGTTGGGAGTTGGAGGATGGGCTGAGCAGCAGGAAGGCTGCTCCTGGTGGGGCTCTGCTCTAGATCTTAACTTGAAATAAACTTATCTAAAGATACTACATGGAGTGGACTTACATCTGTTCACAACATTCTTCAGTAACCCGGTCAGCAGACTACAACAGGGACTGGCACACGGCAGGTCAGGGAGGCAGCAGGATCTGTAGGCAGGAACTGGCACACTTCAGTTGTGGGCGACCGATGTCGCAGGAAATGGCAGACAGCAGGTCAGCAGGCAGGAACTGCAGGCAGGAACTGGCACACTTAAGTTGTGGGCGACCGATGTCGCATGAAATGGCAGACAGCAGGTCAGCAGACAGGAACTGCAGGAAGGAACTGGCACACTTAAGTTGTGGGCGACCGATGTGGCATGAAATGGCAGACAGCAGGTCAGCAGACGGGAACTGCAGGAAGGAACTGGCACACTTAAGTTGTGGGCGACCGATGGCAAGGTCACTGGTGGGGCTCAGGGGTGCCAGGTTTCTTTAATACGCAGGTTACATTTTCAAAGCAGGTGCTTTAACTTGAAGTAACTTAAGCTTTGTGAGTAAGGTAGCACGGGCAGGTTCTTCCAAATCGTCGCCAAATGTAATAATAAGATGGATAGTCCAGCCGAGGTAGTTTTCATGCAGGTTTATTTAAGTAGTAAGTTGTACAAAGGATGAGCCCCACCAGGAGCAGCCTCTATGCTGCTCAGCCCGTCACCAACTGATGCAAGCACTCAAACATTCCACACACCAACATTCTCACACAGAGTCATCCAGGCTGAGCAGCATACTACAACATCTCCCTCCTTTACAGAGCAGCATACTACATATGGTCACCAAAATAACCCTTTATAGACTCTTCCCTCCTTTATCCATCCTTGGCTCACCCTAAAACTCATTTTACTACTATGATCTCCCAAACAACCCTTTCTAAATTCTTCCCTCATCCCAAACCTCATTTGACAATTGTGATCTCCATAGCCCCTTTCTAGAGACTATTCCCTCCTCATCTCACCTTTTACTCATCTCAAACCTCATCTTACAACTATGACTCCCAAATAACACTTTTTAGACTCTTCCCTCTTCTATCCCTTCATTATCCTATTCAATCCAACTAACAGACTTGCATGTCCACAGCTCAAATTAACTCATATTTCCCTATACTAATCAATCTCTAATCCTTTTTGGGCTCCGGAGTAGCGTGCTACTCGCCGAAAAGCGATGTGGCGCCTCGTCAGGGGTAGTAAGCGCTATATAAATACAATTAAAATGTATGTATGTGCATATACAAATATATATATATATATATATATTCATGTACATATATCTACAACACGGCGAATGACTACTTTCACGCCTATGGGAGCAGCCTCATCCTTAGATGTGACTACACCTGGACTGTGTCATATTTCAGTCACTGTAGCCTAAAATGAGATATGTAGTCCCTTGTAGTGTATTAAAATATCCATCATTAATTCCCTCATTTGCTTTTTATAACGCTGTGGAACCCTTTTGT
This sequence comes from Calotriton arnoldi, assembly GCA_963921515.1. Lineage (NCBI taxonomy): Eukaryota > Metazoa > Chordata > Amphibia > Caudata > Salamandridae > Calotriton > Calotriton arnoldi. The sequence continues at coordinate 1,717,978 of CAWUFW010000770.1, read as the reverse complement.
GATGTGCAACTTGGACTCAGCATGGGTTTTTATTAGAGACCACAAGAGATCTCTGTAGTTCAGCTCACAACATCCTAAAGTCTGGTTAAAGAACCCAATTTTGGTGATCGGTAAGCTCACCATCCTTGCGACCAATTTGCAACAAACGTGACAAGAAAATGAATTGCATGACTCAGTTATTTGCGAAGATTTTCAGGGAACAAACTTCTCCAAATGTGATTGGCAGAATGTGTTTTACCTTCCACTGGTGCCTTTGTGTCAACAGTAGAATTCATGTACATTGGTTTTACAGATGCTTAATATATAGAATTATAGATGGGTAACAGTGAATTACTGGCACGTTTTTCACGTTGGGGTGCTGAGTGACATGAAATAGATAACAAGAGCAAGCTCGAGTTTCCGGTGATGTCACTCAGAACCCCAAGGTGGAAAACATCTCTCCAATTTGCGTTTCGCCTATCTATAATTTTATATTATGTCTGCCCCTCACCCAATTCATCCAGCCCAGCTTTCAACTGCTACACAGGAAATGAGGATTAATGGGGGAGCCATACACAACATGGTCTCTCTTGTGTCCCAAATTTAAATAAAATACCTGGCCTCCTGTCACTCACCTCCACCACTCCCTGTGCCTTCCCTTCCCTCTCCTTCAGAAGCTGTGCATTCCTGAGTTGCTTGGATAAGCTCTCACAGAGCACAGCCAGAGCCGCCTGGAATTCCATTACAACATAGCAACAGTGAATTATGAGATCTGTAACCCACCATTGCTACGTCACAGTGCTGAATTATCACATTTAGAATGTGACATTCACGCTAATGGCTCTCTGTGAGAGTCGCACATAACATTAATATTGATCCCCACCAGGATCCACCACTCGATCTATTGCGGGCAACGAGTATGCCTACATAGATTCACTGCTAGGCAAATTTAAGAGTTACATAGGTGCCATATTGAGCCAACTTCAACTCTTCTGTGGCTTCTCAACTGTAATAGTTTTCACCTCAGACTTTTAATCAATCATGTCACTTATCATGTCACTTATAAAGCGCACTACATACCCGCGAGGGTCTCAAGGCGCTGGGGGAAGAGGGGGGTGGTGCTGCTACTGATCGAAGAGCCAGGTCTTGAGGAGTCTTCTGAAGGCCAGTAGGTCTTGGGTCTGTCGGAGGTTGGTGGGGAGGGTGTTCCAGGTCTTGGCGGCGAGGTGGGAGAAGGATCTGCCGCCGGCGGTCGTTTTCCGGATGCGGGGGACTGTGGCGAGGGCGAGGCTGGTCGAGCGGAGCTGGCGGGTGGGGGTGTAGAAGCTGAGTCGTCTGTTGAGGTAGGCTGGTCCGGAGTTGTGGAGTGCTTTGTGTGCGTGGGTGAGGAGCTTGAAGGTTATCCTCTTGTTGACAGGGAGCCAGTGCAGGTCTCTCAGGTGGGGTGTGATGTGGCTGCGTCGGGGGATGTCGAGGATAAGACGTGCAGAGGCGTTCTGGATGCTTTGCAGCCGTCTCAGGAGCTTAGCCGTCGTTCCTGCGTAGAGGGCGTTTCCGTAGTCCAGCCTGCTGGTGACGAGGGCCTGGGTGACTGTTTTTCTTGTTTCGGTGGGGATCCACTTGAAGATCCTGCGGAGCATTCGGAGGATGTTGAAGCAGGATGAGGAAACGGCGTTGACCTGCTTAGTCATGGAGAGGGTGGGGTCGAGGATGACCCCTAGGTTGCGTACGTGGTCGGTGGGTGGCGGGGCTGTTCCCAGTGATGTTGGCCACCAGGAGTCGTCCCAGGCTGAAGGGTTGGAACCAAGGATGAGGACCTCCGCCTTGTCCGAGTTCAGCTTCAGGCGGCTGGTCCTCATCCATTCGGCGACGGCCTTCATTCCTTCGTGGAGGTGGGCTTTGGCGGTGTGAGGGTCTTTGGTGAGGGAGAGGATCAGCTAGGTGTCGTCGGCGTAGGAGATGATGTTGAGGTTGTGCTGTCGGGCGACGTGGGCGAGGGGTGCCATGTAGATGTTGAACAGCGTTGGGCTGAGGGAGGAGCCTTGGGGTACGCCGCAGATGATCTTGGTGGCCTTGGATCGGAGGGGGCGAGGCGGACGCTTTGTGTTCTGCCGGAAAGGAAGGATGTGGTCCAGTCCAGGGCCTTCTCTTGGATCCCGGCGTCGTGAAGGCGTGTTCGGAGTGTGTGGTGGCAGACGGTGTCGAAGGCGGCTGATAGGTCCAGGAGGATGAGGGCTGCTGTTTCTCCGTTGTCTAGCAGGGTCCTCATGTCATCGGTGGCGGCGATGAGGGCGGTTTCGGTGCTGTGGTTGCTGCGGAAGCCGGACTGGGAAGGGTCCAGGATGTTGTTCTCCTCGAGGTAGCGGGTCAGTTGTTTGTTGACGATTTTCTCGGTGACCTTCGAGGGGAACGGGAGCAGAGAGATGGGTCGGAAGTTCTTGAGGTCCTTTAATGGATCTTTAAGTGCACACAACATCACAGGAAAAATGCTGTCATTTCAAATCAGAATTTTGGAATCTTCTGGAAATGAATGAGTTATAACACATTTTGCCGAAATTATTACCATATGGAAATCCTTTAAATAAGCATGAAAACATGTCAATGTAAGCATTTTCTCAGCACATCATCATTTTTTCTTAAATTACGTTTCTACCATTTCTTCACCACCCTTAAGTATGGCTCACCCTTGGACCCCTGCCCACAATATCCCTGGAAACGATTACCACCATGGATCACTAATGCTCTTCCTAGGATTCTAAACTCCACTCCACCCGGCATAATTACAGGTACTTTGAAACACACTGTAGCTTCTCCACCACTCAAACAAGCATTGTCTGAATGCAAAGTCTTTCAAGCTACAGGGCTAGTTGTCGCTCCACTTCCAGTTTGTACCCAGGCTCAAGAGGCTGCAGTTACGACTCAACTCTGAAATTTAACTCAAGGCACCAATCATCAGGATAATGTTGATGTGGGGTTCCCCAGCCACAACACCAAATCGGTCATAGAAGCAGTGCTGGGTGATTTGTAGATGACTGCCAATGTTGGTGTGGCCAATGCCCTAATTCATATGGACCACTATGTGACATTTGGCACAGTTAACAAAGCCATAATGATTAAACAAGTCAGGATTTTTGGACTGAGGGCAAAGGTGCCCAAATAAGTTAAACCTGCTGTACTAATCTACCCCAAATAGTGTCTAGTTTTTCGTTTGTATTCCAAACCCAGACAGTTTACTTGTGGTGTCCCACAGTGTATATCTCACCAAGTCTGTATAACGGCTATATTGACCCATTTAACCCACTCCATGGATTAGCTGCCAATTTTACACTCATGCCAATGACACTGAGATTCTCCTTCGCCTTAAAGGAAATCTAGGTGAAACAGCTGCTCAGTTTCAGGCATGCACATTGGCAGAAAGAGTACTAACTGGCTTAAGCTCAACTTAGATAATATAGAAATTTTACTTGCTGGAGAAGCAGAAGCCTATGGAACAAATTATTTTGGCCATCAGAGCTAGGCCTTTGCCCTATAATGGAAACACATAGGTTTATGTCAGATGAAAAGGTCTCTTTGGAGACTCATATCTCTTTTTCTCATTTTTTCTTCTTTCGGTTTTTCCTCAAGTTTTTTTCATCACCACTGTCCCTCGTCAGGAGGGACCACAGTCATTAAGATTATCATTGGGCACAAGACCAGATTGGATTATAGGAATGCTTTCTACCTTATACTCCCCAAAGGGTCCTTCCTCAGAGAGCAATCACTCAAAAATGTGTCACCCTAATGCCTTTGTGGTGCCTGCCAAAGTGACTGCCATTCTTCTTCTGCAATCATTCCTTTGACTCCCAGCCCAAATCAGCATTGATCTGATGTATTATAAATGAATTGCTGTATAACTAAGCTCCTTCTCTAGTAACAAAAAGAGTATCCTGTTACCATTCCATCATAGGACAACATCTTCTGATGTCTGCCTCCTTTCAAAGGAGAAGAATGTTTTTGGTTTTGACTCCCACTAAATTGGAACTATCTCCCTTAGTACATTAGTTCTGTTCCTAATCTGCTCCTATTCATGAAAATACTGAAGACATTCTTACTTTCAACATCCCCTACTAATTAAAGGCATCCTTGAACTCAGTTCTTGGTGGTTTCAGCACCAAAAGACCTTTCCGGGTGGCTTAGCAATATACAAAACCTGTTTTAGATTACTTAACAGATACCAATTCGGATAAAATTAAATAAAATACAATGCTATCTCAAAATCATATTTAACACGGAAGACCAGAAGAGTGAAGAGCTGAAAAATAGTAATCTCTAGATTCCAGTCTATGGGAAACTTGCACCAAAGTGAAGAAAACTGGAAGGAAGGGAGAAAGCACAATTACGGGAGTTGAACCAGCTATCTAAAAGGAGGGGTTGTAATGGTCAATTTTGAACAGATGCATGTTGGATGATTACTAAACTTGAGGTGGCTAGTTTCAGTTTTAAATTTACAGGGTAAGCATTCCGGGCCTCATTTGCAAGGCCCCTGCACCGCCAGAACATCACTTTCAATGACGCTCCGGCGGTGCACATTACAGTGCCGTATCTACAAGGCCACGTAAAGCCACCCTGCGTGACTTTCCATGGCCTTGTAGATATGGTGTGAGGCAATGCAGCGCAAGTCGCTGTGTTGTCTCACACTGCGTAGGGGAGGCATGCCATGGGCGTTACGATGGGTGTTCCCGTGGAACACCCATGGCATGTGACATTCCTAAATTCACAACGTTCTGTAAACCTGAGAATATGTCAAAAGCCTACGCCTCTCCAGGGGAGGCACAACGAGGAGAAATAACTTTATTTCTCCACGTTTTTTCCTCTTTCTGTGTGTGCTGCATTCAGCAGCACACTTAGGAGGAGGAAATCACCTCCATTGATTGTTTTTGTGCAGGAAGGTGCCCCTTCCTGCACATAAACAATCATCCCTACAACACAGACACTCTTGCACCATGGTGCAAGAGTGTCTGCATTGCACATGGCAGCCAATTGTGCGCCAGCACTGGGGAAGAGGAAAAGAATGTGCCGTATCTGATAGATACGGTGCATTCCTGCCCTTTTCTTTTGCCTTAGGGCAGCGCCGCAGGAAGGCTAGCGGCGCAGCCCTATGGCAAAATATTGTAAATGAGGCCCTCCACAACCAGGGTCCTTTAGCTCGGAAGCATTTGTATTCTTTCTACGAGAAAATAGTTTTGCCAAAAAGACTGTAGTTGCCCCTGTGCAGACCTACGGCTTCCCCTTTCAGATTTGAATCTGGGATTAGAAAACAATGACTTCAAGGCTACCAACAAACACCTTTTAAACAGAAAAGGTTACATTTGCCGTGGGTTGAACTGCAAGTTGTATTTTTACGTTTTTTCTGGTTTTAGCTGCAGGCAAAGTGGTCGTGTTTCAAGTGGAGGCTGTGTCCAGAGAACCCTAACCCTTTCATATCGAAATAACGCCGACGGGGGCCTTCTCTGAAGAGTTGCAGATCAATGAATTGAGCGATTCTTGACATAACTTCACAAAAAATACATTACAGGGATTTGAATTATTGTGTATCATAGCTAAAAGTAAGTCTTTTTAGACCTCATCCTTAAATGGACATGGTCTAATGTTATTCAGAAAAATGGGGTTATGAAAATGGAGGAAGGGCAACTGGTTCATGGGACATCTGAATTCTAGAATGAACGGCTGACTGTGCACTTCCAAAGGTTGGCAAAAAAGGATTTCGCCAAGCATTTTACAACATGTAGTCCAGCTCTGTCACGATAAAACCAGATTCCACCGCAACCGTTGATCTTTATGATCTAAACTAAGAAAATGCAAAGGTTTTTCAAAGTCCAGGTTTTTTTACTGCAGTGTAAACAAAAGCTGGAAAAGCCGCCAATCCTGAGCCCACATCAATGAAAACGAGTGTGGGAAAACAAGGCTCGGCTTGGCTTCCTTCGAGGGGTCAAAGAGCAATCCCGAGCTCTCTGGTTATAATTTCAACCTGTTATTTTAATACATTACATTACACTAGACCCCGCAGAGCGTGACATTCCCACAGGAAGCTCAGTCCATTCCAGAAATTACTTACACCAACATAGCCCTCAGTTCTGTAAAGGCTTCAGGGGTACATTGTGAGCAAAGGCAACATTTAATTTTAAATGCATCTTCCAATTTCAGCCAAGTACCAGAGACAAATTTACTGAGTATTTATTTGAAAAGCTATGCTATGTGCTAGCCACTAGGCATTTAAGGCATTTGTAGTTTCAATTATAATATGGTTTTCAAGATATAATGGTCAATAAACTTACAAGTGAGCAGGAACACCGACTGGCAAAAGTGTTTTGTAGCAACTCTCCACGAGGGCGTAAATTAGTCTTGGATAATGATTAAGAAAATCCCATCTCCTGGTTATGCATCAAAATTTAGTTTTTCTCAAGCCCTTCACGTGACTTTTGATGTTTCCTACTATTTGTAATATGAACCAAACCAAGAATGGCTTCTTTATGGAGGAACAGAAAATGCTGTCCACTACTCCAATTACTTCTGTAAGCCACTTACTATCTAAGATAAAAATTTCCCTGTGATTTATCTATTGAGAAATTCTCCAGTCGTGAATATTTATGTTACATATTTGATAGCGTCCAGTCTGCTCGAAGGAGCAGAAGAGCAATTTACAGAGACCCCTTTTTAATGGAATGGGACCATCTTGAAAATATGGTCCCATGCACAGAAAAGCATACTGCATCTGGTACGGTCCCGAAAGAATTAGACAAGCTTTGGCAAAGCCAATGGGTCTTGGCAGCGCAACCTATTGGCTTCTGCAATGATTTTTTGTATGATAGACACTGCAGATACCCACAAATCCATGTCTGAAGACCACCATCTTTGAATTTTGTTTGGGGGGGCGTGGCCAAGCCGAGCAGCAAAATGGCCGCTTGAATTAGAGGCTCTGCCGGCCGAGCACACAATCCGACATGAATCCTGCATAATACTACCAGCAAACCCTACCATAGACGATCGCCCTGCATCGGCAGACGGTGCTGCATCCGCTGCGGTGTTCGCTGAACGGAGGGAGGCGGCGACAGCGGTGAAACCGGATCCGCGCTCTGCGGGCCAGGGAAGGAGCGGACGCACAAGCGAGGGAGGCCCGGCTACAACACACACCACCCTGCGGGACGGAGAGAGAGCGGCGCCCGCACTTCTGGAACTCCTGCCGGCAACGTGAGGGACATCGAGGCTGACCCTGAACCGCTGCGTGACGGCGGGGAACACGGAGCAGGCTCCCGGTGCCGGCCCCCGCCCTTCACCCACAACACGACACGGATTGAGCGGGTAAGCAGAGACTGAGATGCGGGAGGAGGCGGCGCGGGGGAGAAGGTGAGAGGACTAAATAAGCGGAGCGACTGCCTGGCAAGCCGACACGAGAGACGGTCTGTCCAGCGACGAGGTGCGAATATACGAGCCCATACGCGCAGCCTCACTGGGGGAAATTGGCGCGCACCAAGGGCCGGGTGCAGGCGAGACAGACGGCCGCACTGTAATCCGGGATCAAGATCGGGCACATCGAGGGACTTCCCACTGCTCTCCCACCTAAGCGCCAGAATCATACCGTTGTAGCACGGGAAGTCTCCCCACCTGCTGCCAGACATCTCTAGCAGAACCAAATAGAAGCGGAGGGAACGGGGAGAGCCATATTGGGCCGTCTGGATACGGCGCGTTACAAGAGCACAAAATTGCGGACACTCCTTGCTCTGTCTGGCTGCTGAGGGGAATGCAAGAGTGAGTTGTGGACAATCTCAAACTCGAGTAATACAAAGTCAGAGTGACACTAGGGCTGTGACGCTCTAAGTGGAGGGGAGACGCATGCAGACAAACACTACCGTGAACACATTGACTGCAACTTGACGAGGTGCCGCCCCCATTTGTATTGCCCTCAATTTCGACGAACTACCGCAGCAAGAGGAGGCTAATACACGCGCTATACGGAGTGCGAAGCGCCATCTTCATTACCATACCATTCCCCCGACTGTCTCAACCTGCCTGACCGGGGCGGGGACCTCAGCAGTAAGACACACAATTGGTAAGACGGATAACAAACAACCCAAAATTACCTTTGATAAGCGCAGTACCCGGCAGATGGACGGCGAAATGGTGGCGCAGACACTAGTGCCAGAAACTCAACTGGAGCAGGATCAAGAGGAGGACATAAAAACTATGCTGCGGGACATGAAAGGATGTTTAAAAGACATAGACTCCAAAATAGATTCTCTTGCTGCGCGGATGGATCAAGTCTCGCACAGAGTTGATAAACACGAATCACGCCTGACAGAGTTGGAAACAAGAGTCTCGGACAACGACGATCGCACTACGGAGACACATGAACACCTCTTGCGCATGGATAAGGTGTTAGAAGTTATAAAGGCGCGAAATGAAGATTTGGAAGCAAGATCGAGAAGAAATAACATCCGAATTACTGGAATACCGGAATCCACAGCCATCACCAACATGGAAAAATATGTTGAGGCCCTCTTTCAGGACTTATTTGGAACGGACCTCTCAGCCATGTTCCTGGTAGAGCGAGCCCATCGCACGCTGGGGCCGCGGCCGCCGCCGGGTGCCCCTCCAAGACCCATCCTGGCACGGCTGCTTAATTATAGGGATAGAGACACGGCCCTCCGCCTGGCACGGGAGATAGGAACACTACAGTACCAAAATAATGCCATCTCGCTCTACCCCGACTTCACTCAGGCTGTACAGAATGCGAGGAGAGAGTTTCTTCCGGCCAAACGACTGCTCCAACAGGCCGGGCTCAAATACGCCATGCTATATCCAGCCAAGCTCAGAGTCCACACAAATGGGAAGCCTTCTTTATTCGTAGATGCAGGAGCAGCACTGAAATTCGCCAAACAGCAAACGCGGCAGCAACGAGCCAGAGAACAAGATAAAAATAGTTTGTCACAGAGTCAGTCAAGTGACAATGACTGAAACAGGAAAAAGGACTCGAACCCTCTGTGACTCTGTTAATAACGCCTAATTTAGGAGGAAATATCCTTTACTGTTTTTTCAGAAATGTTTAAATACAGGAGTTAAGAATGATTTATGGTAGTGTAACAAGCTCGGCCACTCCGTTACACTAGTGACGGAGGAGTTCGCCGGCAACCTCACGCCCCCCTTGGGATAATTCCCTACTGCTAAAAATGTTTGGGTTACCTGGATCTAGAGGGTGGGTCGTACAAAATCTCAACCTGATTGGGGGGTTGGAGTGGGTGGGGGGTGGGCGGGTAATGTTTCTTATTGTTTGTTGTACATTGCAAGATGTCTTCTACCTAACCGCTAACATGCCAAGACATGGACGAAATGGGACACGCTGGGAAACGGGCTATATTCACGGGACAGGATTGGCGCACACACGAAGGGGGTTGAGCTTTAAGGCCACACCGTTTACACTTTGGGATCAAAATATACTCACACTAGCCTGACTGCCCTGATCTGCCTCACATGGAATGTCCGTGGGCTAAACGATCATAGGAAAATGCGTCTAATACACTTCCATCTCACGAGACACTCGGCCGCGATATGCCTCCTACAGGAAACCCACTTGAGGGGACAGGCGTGTGACCGGCTGAAATCAGGCAGATGGAGCGAAGTTTTCACCTCTTGCTACTCCAACTATGCACGCGGTGTGGCCACACTTATTAAGAAAGGTATCCCCTGGCGTACAATAAAAGTAATCAGTGACACGGAGGGACGCTACGTGCTGGCTCATGGGGTACTGTTCAATCGAGAGGTCATAATCGCGAATGTTTATGCCCCTAACGTAGACGACCCCTCTTTCTTTCAGAAAGTCTGGTACGCTATTCAATCACTGGGGGACGGGCCTGTCCTATGGGGGGGGGGGGGGATTTCAACACAGTACTGTCACTGAGCCTGGACAGAGAGGGTACATCACGCACACATCACCCGCAGGCAGCAGCGACATTAAAACAGATTATGGAAGATAACAGCCTAATAGATACATGGCGTCACCTGCATCCGGGCACCAGGGAGGGCACATGCATCACACAACAGCACAGCGCTTGGTCTCGATTGGATTTCTGGCTCACAACCCCTGACTTGCACGCATGGGCAACTGCTGCGTCACATCACGCCCGCACGCTATCCGATCACTTCCCAGTTACGCTGTCACTGCAGATACCTGAGCCTTATAGACAACCTTTCGCATGGCGCCTGCCCAATGGGGCGCTATTGGACTCCGTATTCAGGGAAGAACTACACTCGCACATAGCGGAATATTTCGAGAAAAACACGGGGTCTGTAGAATTGGAGGGGATTCTGTGGGAGGCATTTAAGGTGGTGGTACGTGGACACTGTATAGCGGGACAAAGCAGAGTACTCAGGGATATAAGAGGGACACTAGGCCGCCTAGAAGCGGAAATACATACACTTGAACAACAATACTACGCCGCACCGTCGGCGGACACACTGGGGCAAATTAGAAGTAAACTGACCGCTTACCAGGAAGACACTGACAGGGAGCTACGTTTTCTACACAAACACGCGATTGCAAGATCATACGGAGAGGGGGACCGACCGGGGAGGACACTTGCAAATCTATTGAAGCCACCCAGGGGGGCCACATACATCACGTCGTTATATGACGCAGACGATAACACGGTGCACTCCCCACCTGAGATACTAAACACTATGTGGGACTTTTACACCCACTTGTACAAGTCCCAAACGACCCCTTCGGATGCGATGCTAGAGGACTACTTTGATTCTATAGTACTAGTGTGGTTCAGCAATCACCACAGGGAATATATGGATGCCCCGTTCACGGTAGATGAAGTGAAACGGGTTATTGGCGGCATGCGGGCAGACAAAGCACCCGGAGCGGGAGGCCTTACAGCACGTTTTTACAAAGAATACTCTGAGGAGCTCGCCCCCCGCCTACTGGCGGTGTTTCAGGAGGCGCTGCAGGAGGGAATTCTCCCCCAATCCATGAGAGAGGCGATCATAATCGCACTACTTAAACCGGACAAAAATCCCCAACGTTGTGAATCATACCGTCCACTCTCTATGATAAATCTAGACGCTAAGATTTTCGCCAAACTATTGGCAAACAGGCTCCAGCCCCTGCTCCCCTTGATAGTACTACCGGACCAGTCCGGATTTGTTCCGGGAAGGGCGACCTCACACAATCTTAGAACCCTATTCGGCCTACTGCATTACATGGCGCCGCACGTGCCTGCTGCGGCCGCACTATTGGACGCGTCAAAGGCCTTTGACTCGTTGGAGTGGGGGTTTCTTTTTCCCCTGCTCAAGAGGATAGGCCTGAGCCCACTTTTCATTAACTACATCCGATTGTTGTACAGACGACCCACGGCACGCCTGCGAGTTAACGGACTGGTATCTGAGCCGCTAAATATCACAAGAGGGACCAGACAGGGGTGCTCCCTGTCACCGCTGCTGTTTGCGATAGCGACGTGCAAAGGGGAATAGGATTCAAAACCCGGGCAATTACTGTGTCCATGTATGCAGACGATATCACACTTTATATGACGCATCCCAAAGAGAACTTGTCACCCCTGACGAGAGAAGTAGTGAGATTTGGAGGACTATCGGGTGTAAATATAAACTGGGGCAAGTCAGTGATTCTCCCGCTCACGCCTAGTACTCAGACATTTGACACGGATTACCCTCTAGTCTGGGCCTCGGGCCCAATTCGATATTTAGGAGTATGGATTAGTACTGATATGCAAGATATATGGACTGAAAATTATGGACGGGTGGTGACTTGGATAGAAGACAGGATACGACGGTGGAGGGCTCTCCCCCTATCCCTGGCGGGCCGGATCGCCATAGCTAAAATGGTAATACTACCAAAACTTTTATATCTCTTCGTTAATATACCATTACCACTCTCGGTGCAATTTCTTAAGCGACTAAGATCTCTCATGGTGGACCTGGCGTGGGCGGGGGGACAGCCACGGATAGCGTGGGAAGTTTTGACTCTGCCGCAGGAACAGGGGGGAATGGCAGCCCCGGATATCGCTCTATACGCATTTAGCGCCCAGGCACAATTTTTACATTATTGGACACACCCCACACCCTACCAACCCCATGTGGCCATAGAAACAGACAGAGCGGCCCCATTGCCGGTGTCAACAGCACTATATCACCCGTACAAGCGCACTCGAGGAGATAGACACAGTGCAGGTGACGAGATGGGCATGGGAAGGTCTACGTAAGCGAGCGCACCTTGAAGTGCTATATGCCCCGTCAATGCCTATCCTAAACAATCCAATGTTCCCCCCACTAATGGAACGTAAGGCGAGCGAACGCGCGAGTGCGCACGGCCTGCGAATTAGCGGAGACCTCTACCCAAACGACACGTTCCTTACAATACACCAAATGTGTGCCCCCGCAGCACCCACGGCGCTAGATATGTTATTATATTACCAGCTGAGAGCATCCTGCAAACGTAGATTTCCCACCTTTCCGGCGCCACCGCCGCCCTTGGCGGCGCTCGAGAACCTGCTGGCGGTGGAATCGGGGCGTAAGCTCATTACACGCATCTACAGACACACGCAAAAAACATCGCCGATAGTGACTCCCGTGTCGTGGGTGGCTTGGGAGGAGGAATTGGGAGCACCCCTCAGAGACGAGGATTGGAAGCTCAGCTGTAGGCAGCTAGAACGGCTGTCGCCCAACTACCGCCTCAGATTAATTAATTTCAAATATCTCCACCGCTTTATACAGGACTCCCATACACTTACACAGAATATGACTGCGGTCAGACGACTGCTGCTGGAGATGTGGCACACCGCGAGCAACCTTCCTACATTTAGCCTGGCACTGCAGGCCGATAGCTAATTTCTGGCTGGATGTCTTCCAACACATAAAGCAGATCACAGGATTGGACATCCCATGCACACCGCTGACATCCCTACTTGTGGTACTCGAGGCGGTAGCCCCAAAATCCCACAAGCTACCTGAAATACTTCTTTTGATGGCAAAGCGTCAGATAGCGTTACATTGGGGGGGTGGCAAGACCTCCGCTGTCCAAAGACTGGATTAAAAACGTCACGTATTGCAAGATACAGTTGTCGGCTTACTGGGGACTTCAGTCGTCCAAGTCTAGACCAAAAGACATTTGGGAACCATTTACATTGTGGCTGAGTGCTCGGGTGGGAGAGGACTAATGTACTGTCTGCATAATCACTGTCAGGGAGATGGGAGCTGATTGGAGGACGCGAGGGTGGCCCTGCCGCAAAAAGAAAACACATGTTATCACATTACGTGCACTAATGTCAATGGAGGCCTGCACCCCACGGGATATACTGGGCCCTTATTATTTGAACGGAATGTACATGGAAAGACTGTCACACCTAACTGTACTGAATACGACACTGCAATGTATATTTGTTTTTGTTGTTGTACTGAAAATGCAAATAAAAAGCAATTTAAAAAAAAAAATCTTTGAATTTTGTTTGCTTTGGTTTGTATCAGCTACTAATATGTTGTCAAGAAATCCTGCACTACAAAGATAACACCATCTTTATGATCTAGACCTAGATTTCATGTTTTCTGATGCCTTTGTTGTTTGTCTCACTGTTATTCTATGCATTGTCCCTGTGTGTCCAGAGTTCTGTCGACCTATATGAACAACTTAAATATGGATTTTACTAACAGGCATGGCTCGGGGCACCTATGAAAATATCCCTACAATATTAAGTGTAGGATAACTCAGACGGGGAACATTCATCTTGTTGCAACAACTATATTTCATCAAGGGAACAGAGCGCTGGAAACACTGGAGCCAGGAACAGACCTTTGACCTTTACCAAGGAATGCAAGAAGGGACCAGAGACAGCACCGACGGTCGGCGTGGAGATAACCTTTACACATTAGCAAAGAAAACAAGAGGTTGGCGGGATCAAAAGCAAACACCATTTAACTGTCACTTTCTCCTCTGCTCTGCAACACCGCGCTCGTCTCGCCAAACAAGGGCTTTGATGAGCTCCGCTCCAGGGTGTTTTTGCCCGGGAAAGCAATTAGTTGCACCTGCAAGGATTAATGTTCAGACTAAAAGAGGTGAATCTACAGCAAGCCCTGAACAGTTCAGGTTAAACTACACCTCGGGCGACGCGAGCACGAGGGCCAACGTTTGACGACCCCCAGGGCGCTGTGGTCTGTCCTCCTCTTCCTCAAGACCCTTTGAAAACCATCTGAAGATTAAAGAGAACAAAGCGCCTCTGTTAGATGGCTCAAAACGAAGTTGACGGGTTGCTAATTAAAGGCATCGTCTCGGCACTGGCATCTGCCGACCATGATGCCCCCTAATTTAAAAGAGGTCTCCCTTTCATGTTCTGTAACCTCACCAGTATCCCCAGTGCTTTACCTGTAAAAAAAAAAAGGACAAAAATAAGTGCGGGGACCCAAAGTGCCTAACACCGGCCCTGCCATATGCCGAAAGGGCCTGCCGACTTCAGCCATTGGCTTACCTAGCTAAAAGTGATAGTATTGTGCAATCAGAATGTGCACTGCTGCAAAATAGCTAGTCTGCTTCAATGCCAGGGACTACTGGCGCAATGTGTGCTTTTACATAAAAAAGTAAATATTTTGGTTTTGAGACAATGCTTGCTTTCATATGAGTGCCTTCATACAAAAAAATATTCACAAACAAAATAAGCACTGGCAAATCCAAACGGCCAAAATGCAATGCCAATGTTTATGTTAGTTAGAAGGAACAGCCTTTGTTATACCTATCAAACAGAAGGTAAAGAAAAAAAATTGTGTCAGATAGCACCTTCCTGGCCTAAACAACTCTAAACATTTTCCCTGCATATTTTTGACTAGGAAGAAGATCGCCAGCTCTGTAGCTCATGATGCTCATCAAAAAAGTATTGAAACCTGGGTGAAAATTTACTATCAGGATCTACGTTTGGTTCATCAAAGCAGCTAGTGCTCTTTCTTGCTAATACTGTGGCTCTTTTGGAAAGTCCAGGAAGAGGGTCTATGTGATTTCAGTTTTAAAACTCAAGCAAAAGTAAAAAACAGAAATGAAGCAAGTCAGAAAAAAAGTTTGCAAATTTTTGTTTATTAGGATGAGATGAGGAGGAGAAACGGCATTAACAACGCAGTCTAAACCACGCGTGCCTTTACAATGCTTGCCTTTATCACGCATATGCCTTAACCACGCATATGACTTTACAACGATTTCTGTTGTAAAGGTGGTGAAGGCATATGCGTGGTAAAGGAAGACAGTCAGTAGTCTAGCATTGGAGCGAGTGGGTGGGTGGTGGGAGGTGTTGAAGACTTCCTGCGGACGACAATGGAAGGAACGGCGCTTTGGTGAGTACTTTTTCATTTTTTTTATGGTTGGGCTGGGTTTGGGGTATTTTACAGGGCTGGAAGCTGGGGTTCAGGGCGGGGGGGTCAGGGCATTTTTGAGGGCAGAGGGCCAGGATTTAAGGCTCAGGCGGGGGGTTGGGTTAGGTTTTAGGGCTGGGGTCGGGGTAGTCTTTAGGGTTGAGGACTGGGTTTTAGGGCGGGAGGTCGGGCCAGTTTTTAGGGCTGGGGGCTGGGTTTTAGGGAAGGGTGTCGGGGTATTTTACAAGGCTGGGGTTCAGGGTATTTTTCAGGACTGGGGGTTGGGATTTAGGGCTCAGAGCGGGGGGTCGGGTAGTTTTTAGGGCTGGAGTCAGGTCATTTTTAGGAATGGGTCAGGATTTAGGGCTATAAGGCAACACACAATCGTCCCATATGGAACCAAAGAGCGCTGTAAAGGTAAGCCGCCCATGGACCACTCAGTCCAATCACCTGTTGCAATACAGGATTCATCACCATACGTTTGATTCTAGTCTAAGATAATATATTTGAGCCCAAAAGATAAGTAGTCTTCGTGTTGCAGTCCCCCAAAGGTGGAAATCCCTGGAAAGCAGCGGGAGAAACAAACAGTGGACAAAATTGGAAACCAAATGAGAACATTAGAATGTTGAAAGCTCCTTTGAGGACAACGGAGTGATTTAGTACAGCTAAAAGCTGCTATAGCGCTTCTGCTCCAACATTCCTATCTTTGTTTTTCTTTTTCTCCCTGTTTAATTCTAGAATATTCTACCCTCAGTGGCTGGAATGTTTTATTAGATGTATAGACCTTCTGCCTCGGGCGATTTCAGTTGTTAAAGCCCCTCTCCCTTGTTATAGGCCCTCGCCTACAGTTCAGGCCAATAACTAGAGTTCAGGGACTTTAACAAATCGGTACAGCCCATGACAGCAGTCTGTAGGGCTATATCATAAATGTCAGAGACTCGTGTTAACTTGAGGTAAATGCGCTCACAATAGGATAAGGAACACAGCACAGTACCTTCGAAGCTACCTATAGGTAAGAAAAAATAGTGGAAAGCACAGAGAAAGACGCAAATTACACCACACACCTTGCCACCAAAGTGAAGACCTTACATTCTTTGCACCTTTTTTTCCTGCCAGGCTGGTGGCTTATTACGGACCTTTGGGTATCACACCCCCAGACTTGCAGCATATTTACAATATTTTGTTGAATATAGTGTTTCAAACTAATGGATAGATGTAAAATCTTTCCGATGTCACTTTTAGAAGTTAATGTGCATTCATACCGATCAACAGAGTTGTTTCGAGCAGCTTTTTCAGTTTTCAATCCCAAAATCTGAGCTGCACCTCGTGCTGTAAAGTCATATGGCCAGGTATTGCCGAGTCCCCTACCAGCAAGTTGACCCCAACCTTCCCTTCAGAGACCCGGGGGTGCTTCCCTTCCCCCCCCCTTTCCCCCGAGGCACAGATAATAATAAATCCTTCAACACAGAATCACCCCCTACGCCCTCCAATACTACCTCCCAGGGACTGATGTTATGCCAACTTGGCGCCCATGCGCCTGTGCGGGGATTGGCCCAAGGGCCTGCCGGAAGTGGAACTTCCTACCCCCGCACCCTTCAGACTACCGGCCGTAACCGCCCCCTAGGGTGTGATGAGACCACTGTCCCCCCCCAGGCGTCCCCATTAAATAATGGGATGCCTAAGAGATGGAAAATTTGACCAACCAATCATGACCTTACCGCAGACCAAGGATACTCAAATATAAAATACGACAAGCAAAATGACGTCGCCCTGTAATACAAAAACATATCGATGCAACATACTTAGCAGAACATTGCAATACCTGAAAAGAAAAACCAACAAAATTCACACCTGTAAGAGAAATTGTTATACAAAGCCTCCACATGAAACATTTCCTAAAACTGCTGCGTGAGGGGATGGTGGGTGGGAAAACAAAAGGTGCAGTTATAATGACCTCCGCCACCTGGACGGAGGCGTGCAGGTCTTCCCCAAGGCGGAGCAATTAGGAAAAGACCTTGCCGCCGCTCCGTGCTCCTTTAAGGGGCTTTTTGCCTAAAATCCAGTTGAAACAGGTCCCGGCAGGATCCGGGACCTGTTCTTCCTACCGTGCCCCGGAAGTGCTTCTTGCACTTCCGGGGCATTTGACCATTGGTCCAATCACTGCCCGCGGGGGGCGGGCGCTGGCCGCGTCATCGCCTTGCCCACCCCGCCCCCTGCAGGAAACGCGTCCCGGGGACCGGCACAACCGCCATATGCGCGGCGTGCTCGAGTTCCCGGCGCCGCCTGTGGACAAGATGACTCATGTCAGGAAGCACACCATATTCCAGCCCTAAAAGGTCCCTTAACAGGCCAGTTCTGGGAGATGTAGTCTTGATTCATTTAAACAGAACCAGTCAGAGTAACACACCTGAGAAAGATTTGTAATTAGGAAGCCCTGGACTGGAACACACTTTCCATGACAGAGAGGCATCTGATAACCTGCCTCTTGGTGCAAATGACCCTGAATTAACCCTGAGGAATGCAGAATGACATCTGCAGAAGCAAGCTGCAGAGACCTTGATTAAATCTGACCGAATATTCCTGTTTCTTATTGCTGCTTGCTCCGCAGCTTTAAAGGATTTTCTCTTGGAAGAGAGCACGCATCCTGACAAAGTGTTTCACGGTTCAACTGCTGCCTTTAAAAGTACTTCCTTTCCAAAATACCGCGGCCTCTTTGTTGATACCATCGCAGGCTCCTATGGACAGGGCCGTGACATGCTCAGGGAGGCCCCGGTTCAAAGCCTTCCTTCCTCGCAGTCTGGGCGGCAGGAACCCCCCTGGACGCTCTGGGCGCTTTGAAAGGGTGCTATTATTTGGGTTAAGTTAAGTGAGCATTTGATGTGTTCGAGGCTCCACGACCGTGACATAAGCCACTTAGCGCGCGCTTCCTACGCGTTTCTTGTGATGGTGGGATATCATTGTGTTCGTAGGAGGCAGCCACGACCATTAACCACTCTGAAGTCTGGTTGTGGGTGAAAAAAAAAGGGGGGGGGGATCCCCATGTTTTTTGCAGTTTTATATAGTGCTATGTCGACCCGAAGGCACCAGAGCGCTTTACATGAGCACCAGTGGCATTGCAGACAGACACATTCATTTTTAGGGACATGGAGATTTAGTGATTTGCCCAGAATCACAAGATACTAAACCTCCCTCCAGACTCGAAACTGGTTCCCCAGATTCAAGGTCGGCCGCCGTAGCCGTTAGGCCACACCCTCTCCCTATTCTTTAAAAGATGCTCTTCTGCTAGTTTAAATATCTCTAGAATATCAAAAACAGAGTGGATAATCCTAGTAAGGTGCTTCAATCTGTCGAAACCAAGACACATAATATTAGCGATAACACAGAGGTATTACTCTAGGATACCGAAAGAGCTAACAAGCAGTGGCAAAGCCAAATTGTCTGGCATTGATTGCCTGACTTTTGCTGTGTCAATTCTGTTTTGTCATGGCTTATGTAATCTTCACTCTTGGAGGAGCTGATTGGCCCTCAACAGCATAAAAAATGATAGTGCTAAAAGAAAAAATATTTTGTTGGTCTCAAATAGTGCACATTGCCGCAGTAGTCCCTGGCACTGAAGGAAACTACTTTGTGTTTGGGTGTTCCTCGTGAAAGAGCAGAAAGCAGTCACTCACAGTGAAGGCAGCCAATGGATTAAGTGAATGGACCATTGCCCCATGCTGTAGTTGTACTAGGTGGAAGAAAAATGTAAGTGATATAACAATACACCAATGGAAGAAGTGGGCTGGCGAAAAATCCCTATAAGTATATATATATATATATATATATATATATATATATATATATACACTGAAAAAACCATAGGTTTCAGACACGTTATAGTTAGAAATTAGCATTTAAAAAACCTTTGAAATTCACTGAAAAAACCATAGGTTTTAGGGACAGTTATAGTTAGTTGGACGTTTCACTCGTACAAAACCCGTGAAATTCCCCCGTTATAGTTAGTTCAGCTAACTATAACTTGCGCCCGCAATGCACTGCTGATGACGTCACATATTACATCACTCATGACATGGTCAGTGACATCACTGATGACATCACTGATGACATCTCAAATGACATCACTGATGACATCATCCAGTGACTGTGTGTTTCTGTAAACTTTAAATATTTTTAATATATATAGGGAAAGGCGTATTGAAGAATGAGTGGGTGTATAAGTGTCTGTATGGATGATTTAGTAGGTGCGTGACTAACTCTATAAGTGAGTGATTAGACGTATCTTACTGAATGCATGGGTTAGTGACTAAACTGGGTGAATGTCTGTATCCGTCTGTCTGTTGCTGTGTAAGTGGCTGCATGGGTTTGTGAATAGCTACATGAGTGTCTATATGAGTTATTGATTGGTTCTCTGAGTATCTGTATGGGTGCCTGAGTGTTTGTGTGGGTGGGGTGTGTGCGACTCTGTGCATAGATGTGTGAGTGGGTGATTCACTGGGTGGATGGTTTCAAGAGTGCATCTGTGATAGACTGTATGGGTGGGGAAGTGTGTGTAAGAGTGTGTTAGTGAGTGAATGTATGTCCCAGTGGTACATGTGTGAGTAACTACATATGTGAAAGGCAGTATATATGTGTGTTGAAGTATATAAATAGCTATAAGCGAGAGTGTGTGATTGTGAGAGTGACTGTATGGATGAGTGTGTGCTTGTATCAGTGATTGTATAAGAGCGTAAGAATGTGCTAGTATTTGTATGAATAAGTGAGCTGGTGTGTGTATAACTGTATAGGTGAGTAAATGGCAGTGTGTTTAATTATTTGCATGACTGACTAGGTGTGTGAGTACCTCTATGGATGAGTGGCGGTGTTTGAGTGTCTATATAGGAGTATGAGTGCATATGATAGTCCTGTACTGAGTGACCATAAGTATGAGTGACTGTACGGGTGAGTGAGTGGATGTGTGTGTGTAGACCTAAGAATCAGTGAGTGGGTATGTAGTTATTGGTGTTGGAGTGTCTATGGTTTTGCGAATGGCAGTCTGTAATTTAGAGTGGGTGTATCAAAGGTTATATTAGGGTGTGAGGAGGTGCATCAGATTATCACGTGGATGATGTCATCAGTGATGTCATCAGTGATGTCATTTGAGATATCAGTGATGTCATCAGGGATGTCACTGACCATGTCATGAGTGATGTAATATGTGACGTCATCAGCAGTGCATTGCGGGGGCGCGAGTTATAGTTAGCTGAACTAACTATAACGGGGGAATTTCACGGGTTTTATACGAGTGAAATGTCCAACTAACTATAACTGTCCCTAAAACCTAAGGTTTTTTCAGTGAATTTCAAAGGTTTTTTAAATGCTAATTTCTAACTATAACGTGCCTGAAACCTATGGTTTTTTCAGTGAATTTCAAAGGTTTTTTTAAATGCTAATTTCTAACTATAATGCCCCTAAAACCTATGGTTTTTTCAGTGAATTTCAATGGTTTTGTAAATGACAATTTTTAAATGTATTAATTGTTATATTTATTTTTTTGATACTGATTTACAACATTTTTTAAAACTATTTATTTTTAGATATTTTATTTTTTCAATTACATTGTAATTACATTATACATTACATTACAAAATATACTTTCTCAGAATGAATTACTTTAGTTTAAATACTTTGCAAATAGGGAATAGACTTTTAAGTACAGTAGTTACAGTTGTTGCAATGGGCAACACAATTTCAAACACAATGCAACATTGAGCTCAATGTGAATTTCTAGTTAAATGCAATTAGTTACTTTATCGATTACTTTTCTAACCACAGGACTGGATCCTAGATTCAGTCCTGAGACATCTCCTGTAAACAGTTGAGTAAAAGCGTTTTGGTTACAGTAGTGATTTTTAAGGGATATTATTGTATTTTAAAAGTTGACAGAAACCTTTTCACATAGAATCACCAATGTTATCCTATGGGAGGAAATTCACTTAGCAGGTAAGTAGTGTTTTCGTTACTTTTTCTTACTCAGTGGTGGATCCTGGATCCAGCACTGGTGCATCTCCTGTAAACAGTTGAAAGAATGCGTTTAAGTCATACAGGCGATTTTTAAGGAATATTTGTAGTTTGTGAAAATCGACACTTTGAAACTTTTCTGCTGAAAACCAGACAATGGATTCCTATGGAAGGAAATACAAGTTACTGGTAAGTACGTTTAGAATTACTTTTCAGGGTCAGTGCTGGGCTAAAAGATGCAGCACTGGGTTCTCTCCTGATAACAGGTGAGTAAATCGGAATTCGTAGTTCGGATGATTTTAGAGGACTATTATAAAGTTCCAAAACTCCACACTTAGAAGAATTTCCAAGTGAAACCAGTCAATGTTAGCCTATGGAAGGAAATTCAAGTTACTGGTAAGTACGGTTAGAATTACTTTTCAGGATCTGTACTGGGCTGAAAGATGCAGCACTGAGGTCTCTTCTGATAACAGGTGAGTAAATTGGAATTTGTAGTTCAGCTGATTTTAGAGGAATATTATAAAGTTCCAAAACTCAACACTTAGAAGAATTTCCAAGTGAAACCAGTCAATGTTAGCCTATGGAAGGAAATTCAAGTTACTGTTAAGTACAGTTAGAATTACTTTTCAGGATCTGTACTGGGCTCAAAGATGCAGCACAGAGGTCTCTCCTGATAACAGGTGAGTAAATTGGAATTCGTAGTTCGGCTGATTTTAGAGGAATATTATAAAGTTCCAAAACTCCACACTTAGAAGAATTTCCAAGTGAAACCAGTCAATGTTAGCCTATGGAAGGAAATTCAAGTTACTGGTAAGTACGGTTAAAATTACTTTTCAGGATCAGTACTGGGCTCAAAGATGCAGCACTGAGGTCTCTCCTGATAACAGGTGAGTAAATCGGAATTCGTAGTTCGGCTGATTTTAGAGGAATATTTGCACAATGGTGAAGGAAGGGGTGGGGCCTGAGGTGACATGTCTGCAAACATGCCCTGTGGTGCGTTTTAAGTTGGAGAATTAATTCCTCCTCAATCCCGAGGGTCCCTAGGGGCCAACTAGCCCACCAGATACCTCCAGTATGCGCCAGAGAGCTGCGTTGTAGAGTGGTGTTCAGAGGCCACGCCCCTTTTACAACACTCTGCAACGCAGCTCCGTGGCGCTTACTGGAGGTACCTGGTGGTCTAGTTGGCCCCCAGGGACCCTCGGGATTGAAGGGGATTTAATTCCCCATCTTAAAACGCACCACGGGGCCTGTTTGCACACATGTCACCTGAAGCCCCGCCCCTCCCTTCACCACTGTGCAAACGCGCCCGTGGCGCGTTTTAAGTTGGGGGATTAAGTCCCCTTGAATCCTGAGGGTCCCTGGGGTCCAACTAGCCCACCAGGTACCTCCAGTAAGCGCCACAGAGCTGCGTTGCAGAGAGGTGTAAAAGGGGCGTGGCCTCTGTACACCTCTCTGCAACGCAGCCCCCTGGCGCATACTGGAGGTTCCTGGTGGGCTAGTTGGCCCCCAGGGACCCCCAGTATTCAAGGGGAATTCGTTCCCCATCTGCAAACGCGCCAGGGGGCGTGTTTTTTGCAGAGTGCTGAAAGAAGGGGGCATGGCCTCCGGCCGATGCCGGTCTTTTTTTTTTATTTTATTTTTTTAAGAAGGGGCTGTGTGGCCCCCTTCTTTCTCTAATTTATTGGCCCTGGGGACCCCATCCCCCAGGGCCTGCCCCCTAATATTTTTTTTTTAAAAATAAAAAATTTGGAAGGGGGCCGCGTGGCCCCCCTCCCCAGGCCTTAATCGGCCCCGGGGACCCCATCCCCCGGGGCTTGGCCTTTTTTTTAAAAACTGATGGAGGGGGGCTGCGTTGCGCCCCTCCTCAGCCCACTTATGGCCCCGGGGACCCTATCCCCCGGGGCCGGCCTTTATTTTTATTTTTTTTAAATGTAATTATTTTTGGAGAGGTGGGCCGCGTGGCCCCCCTCCCGGGCCACTACTTGCCCCGGGGACCCCATCCCCCGGGGCTGGCCCTATCCTTTGGGGTCCGTGGGGGGACCCCAACTCCCCCACGGACCCTGCCGGCTCCCCGCCTCCTGCGGGAGCCGGCATTGCTTTTCCACAAGGGGAGCTGCTAACATGCAGCTCCCCATGTTTAAAAGCAATGTGCTTTGGATATTGGAAGAGAGAGCAGGTTTCCTGCTCTCTCTTCCAATATCCAAAGCAGTTTGCAATGACAGGACGGGAGCCGCGAGGCTCCCGTCCTGTCATTGCAAACGACAGTGTCCCGGGGTAGGCCCCCGGGACACTGCAGGAGCCGGCCCTCGGGGGTGGCGGTCCCCAGGGCCATCAAGGGCTCCAGGAGGGGGGCCGCGCGGCCCCCCTCCCTTCACATGCACAGCCCCCGGGAGGTGGTGGTCCCGGGGGCTCGGGGGTCCGTACCGGACCCCCAAATTAGCATTTTTTTTTTTTGTGCCCGGGGAGGTGGCGGTCTCGGGCGTGTGGGGGGCTCGAGCCTCCCACACAGGTGTATTATTTTTTTAAAAAGAAGCCCCGGGGGTGGCGGTCCCGGGGCTGCGGGAGGGCCGAGAGCCCTCCCACACCATTATTGTTTTAAAGCCCCGGGGGGTGGCGGTCCCGGGGCTTGGGGGGCCTTAGAGGCCACCCCATATTATTAAATAAACCCCCCATGCCCCAGGGACTTGGCCCACCCGGGGGCCAATTAACTACGAAGCGCGGGAGACCGCGCTTCGTTTTTTTTTTTTCTCGGCGGGATCCGCGCACCCCAAGCGCATCCCGCCGATTTAAAAAAAAAAAAAATTGGGGGGCCCTGGGAGTCCTTATAGGACCCCCTGAGCAGGCCTAGGGGGTCAGGATGTTTCTACCCTGCCCCCTTTTTGCGTTTTACGCAGTTGTTTTAATGGTTTCTTCTTCCTCGGTTCTACCGAGGAACAAGATGGCTGTCAACACTTCCTGGCTTGGAGTGTTGACAGCCAATTAGCATGCAGCTCGTGATCGGGAGGGTGCGCGGATCCACCGCGGCCATAGATATCGAAACTTTTATTTTGGATTTTCTCAGCAACTACTGAACGGATTTACACCATTTTTAAAAAGAGTGCTTTCTGAACCAAGCACTACCTTTTTGCCAAATTTGGTGTAATTCCGTTCAGCAGTTCGGGCTGTAGCCGTGGCAAAAATTTCCTATGGGAATTAACATGGAGAAAACACGTTTTGGGACCCCCCTTTTTTCTCGGCCCCCGCTTGATGAATCACCCCGAAACTTTCAAGACAGGAGCGGACCGGAGCGCCCCACTAGTTTTGAAAATTTCGCGATGATTCGTCAAACGACGCCAAACTTATTGGGAATAGAATGTTGCGGATTTCCTATGGATAAAGGTCCAAACTATAACTATCTACTGGCGACCGCCAGTAGATAATATATATATATATATATATATATATCTTCATAATCACCAACGCTTTCACGTTTACTCAGCAAGGCAACCCCGTCACCATGAAGAAAATCAGGTCTGGGCAATTATCTTCTTTTTCGGTATTTATTTCAATTCACCACTCGTGCAGAGATATGGACGGTCTACGCGTTTCGGCGCTATGCCTTCAACTGGACCATTGAGTTCGGCTGTCTAGATTGCCATTTTAAAGTGATAGGTGCTCATTACAATCCCTTGTTTGTTTCTACCCTTGTGCGTATTTCTAGACTGCTAACCCACTACTCTTACTAAATGGCTTCCTATTTCTGCCATTTTAACTTTTCACTAAATGTAAAGTACATTATTGAATTTTATACAAACTTTTGAAGCATAATATGATCAAAAAAATGCAAGCACATTATTTGCAAATAAAGTGCCAGTGCAAAACAATACTATCAATTGTAAATAAAGTAAAGCATTTCCCCTGTTTCACTTTTCATTAACTGTAAAGTACATTTGCGATCTCTTTTTTTGCAATGTTATGAAGCATAGTCAGAAAGGTGCAAATACATTATTTACAAGATAAAGTGCTGGTGCAGAAAAGGTGCTTTCAGGACCAAATATTGTAGGACAATTTTTCTAAGAGGGGCCAAACATGTCAACGTTTTCATTGTGGGATTTTTATTAAAAGCCATAATTTAGTCAATAAAGTACTAATGCATTATTTACAAATAAAGTGCCCGTGCAGAAAAGGTGCTTTTTATTAATCAAGTAGAGCAATTTTTCCAAGAGAAACCAACCATGCATTTTCGCAATAGAACTGGGGGGTCAATTTCGATTCTTGTGTGTATTCTTGGAGTAGCAGCATTGAGGTTAATTCTAAAATCTCTAGATTCTAAAATTAAAATTCATGCAAACAAGTCATTCAGTTTTGTCAGTGAAATCATGAGAGGTGCAACTATTAAAAGGCATGATTTTAAGAAAGCTTTAAAAACATCTCACTGATAAAAAAAAAAATATATATATATATGTAATTAGATAAATATAAATAAATATCTATATGTAAAGTACATGAACAATCTGAAAGTGACAATGTGCATGATTCAATAGATGAATATTTAGTCCCCCATTCCCCTCTTCAATCTTGTTTTTTCACACAATTCTCTATGAATAAATGTGGTTTCTCATTTGGAGATTTACTTGACTTGTCCCTTTTCCCTGCTTTTAATGGTGCGGGAGTTCAGTTAAGATTTTCAGAGCCATCATTGTAGATGTATGTGGAGTTCCGCATCCAAGTTATGCCCAAAAGGTTGTTCTGTTCCTATAGCTAGGATGTATCTGGACTCCATTTTTCTCAGTTCCATTGTTCTATTACCACCTCTATTTCCTAAGTGCACAATTTTTATGCCAAAGTATCTCAGGTCATGGTCATTACTAGAGTGGTATTCAAAAAAATGTTTTGCAATGGGATAGGTAAAATCTTTGGTTTTGATGGCTCTCAGATGTTGAAGTATTCTTAACTTTAACTTATTGATCGTACTCCCAACATACTGTTTTTTACACGGGCATTCCAATATGTAAACTACATATTTAGACTCACATGTAATATGGTCCATGATCTGTTCAGTTCTCCCATTTTGTAATGTGAACATTAAGGTGTTCTGGCCATATTCACATGCCCTACATTTGGGACATCTCCAAAATCCCGGAGTGGTCTACATGTTGTTTTTTGGGGAGCTTTAATCTCAAAATGACTGTGTGTTAGTATGTCCCCTAGGGATGCTGTTTTCCTGTATGTTATACTGGGCCATGATGGTAGTTTTTTCTTTAATGTTTCATCCAGCATCAGTATGTTCCAGCTCTCTTTTACAATCTTTTTCAGTTCCTTGTTTTCATTATTAAAATCTATAATCAGTTGTGTTGTTTCCATGTCTTCATTCTGTTCTGCCAGATCTTCCTACTGAGATGACAACAAGCATTCTTGTGATTTCAGATTAACTTTTGTTCTGGCAGTCCTGATTACTTCAATTGGGTATCCTCTTTCCAAGAAGCGGGCACTCATCTCTTCTAGTTGTTGTTCTATATCATCTATCTCTGAGCAGTTTCTTTTTACCCGCAACATCTGACCATACGGTATACTCCACTTTAAATGTTGCGGGTGCCCACTGTTTGCGTGGAGTATACTGTTGCAGGCAGTGGGTTTCCGATGCATTTTACTACAGATTTTGTTGTTCTTAATGAATACTTCCACATCCAAAAATATTAAACATAAACAAGTAGCTAATACAGCACTCCCAAAGTTGTATGAAAATCCAAGAAGAGTGTGTTGGACCTTTGTTCATTGTAGCATGGAAAGTAAGTCCTTATGATCACAAAGTGAGTATATCAAAATCCAATTTCTGTACAGAGATAAGAGGTAATCGACGACCACGTTCCTGTTGTAAAGTTCTTTTATTGGTGTTATAGAATTTCCAGCAAGTACTGAGCCAAGCCAACACGTGTTTCGCCTGTACAAATATGTATTCAGACTTTCTCAAGGCTGATTTGCACGACACAACGCAAAGTAATTCAAAGTGAAGACTAGTTGAACACTCCGATGTTCATGAATAGCAATCCAAATAGCTGGTAAATCAAAGAAATGTGTAGGAGTTAGTACGATGAAAAGCTAATGTGCATGGGCTGCAATAACATCCTATCAACAAATAAGTTGAGGACAATATCCACTAGTGAGAAGGGGCGCAATCATCAAACAGCCTGACCATGATACGTCCATCGCCGCATGAAGAAAGTGTGCTCCGCACCCACCGCAAGGTTGCTGTTCAGTTTTACACTTGCGGTGGGTGCGGAGCACACTTTCTTCATGCGGCGATGGACGTATCATGGTCAGGCTGTTTGATGATCGCGCCCCTTCTCACTAGTGGATATTGTCCTCGACTTATTTGTTGATAGGATGTTATTGAAGCCCATGCACATTTGCTTTTCATCGTACTAACGCCTACACATTTCTGGGATTTACCAGCTATTTGGATTGCTATTCATGAACATCGGAGTGTTCAACTAGTCTTCACTTTGAATTACTTTGCGTTGTGTAGTGCAAATCGCCTTGAGAAAGTCTGAATACATATTTGTACAGACGAAACACGTGTTGGCTTGGCTTCAGTACTTGCTGGAAATTCTATAACACCAATAAAAAGAACTTTACAACAGGAACGTGGTCGTCGATTACCTCTTATCTCTGTACAGAAACTGGATTTTGATATACTCACTTTGTGATCATAAGGACTTACTTTTCCATGCTACAATGAACAAAGGTCCAACACACTCTTCTTGGATTTTCATACAACTTTTGGGAGTTCTGTATTAGCTACTTGTTTATGTTCAATTGCATGCTACTTGTAACGTGCTAACTGCACCTTTGGTAGTAGGTGCCTCTAGCTATCCTAGCACACCGCCATACATAGCCTTATTACCAATTCACGCTTGTACCGGTCACTTGTTACACAGTTTCTTCTCTTGATGTGCAGTTCTTTTCCCTCATAGGGAACACTACTACCCATTGTTTGATTATCCAAAAATATTACACTGTTCTTGCTGGTGGTGGATGTGAAAGTTAAATTCAATTCATTCCTGTTCAGTGATTCGATGAAGTTCTCCAGTTCACTCTGTTCGCCATCCCAAATTATAAACAGGTCGTCAATGAATCTGGTCCAGATTTTGATCTTAGATTTATAGTCGCCAGCTAGTACATCCCTATCCCACGCCCCCATGAATAAATTCACGTATGTGGGAGCAAAGGATGTACCCATTGTTGTCCCCTGTTTCTGTAGGAAGAGCTCACCATTGACGAGGAAGATGTTATGTGTAAGACAATAAGATAACATTTCTACAAGCATGTTTGAATGTTCCAAGAAACTTACTGATCTAGTTTTTAGGAACTCTTGTACAGCGTTGATTCCATCAGAATGTAAGATTGAAGTATATAAGGAACACACGTCTATCGTGGCCATGATGAGTCCATCACCCCATTGAACATTCTGGATCTTTTTGAGGAAGTCTGTACTGTCCTTTAGATAAGATGCAATGATGTCACGTATTCCATCAGAAATGTGTCAATGAAGCGTGATGTTTTTTCTAAGAGTGATCCAATCGAGTTCACAATTGGTCTTCCTGGTGGGTTATTGATCGACTTATGTACTTTTGGTAGGAAGTATATGGTTGCAACGATGGGATGGTTTACCTTCAAATACATATACTCCTCAAAGTCGATCAATCCGAACTCATTCCATTGTTGCAATTTGTGATGGTACTCCTGTGTCCAGGTCTCCATTGGACTTTTGTCTAGACGCTCATAATGATCTTTCTTTGAGATTTGTCTGGTGGCCTCATCTATATAGTCCTTGACATCCTGGACTACGATGTTCCCGTCCTTGTCAGAGGCTTTTATGATAATTTGTGGGTCATCTCTTAATTCCTTAAGGGCTTTATATTCCCCTGGTGTCAAATTCCATTTTCTTTTTGGAACTTTTTGGATTTTGACCTGGGAGATAGTAGTTTGTTAATATCTTCCACCATAAGTTCTTGAAAGATGTCGATTTTGTTTCCCGGTGGGAGTTGGGGTTAGAATGTTGATTGAACCTTAAGTCCACTCTCGCTCCCCCTCCCCGTAGAGATGCCCATACTCTGACAGAATTGTGCGTCATTTTCCTCTTGTTGGTTTGTTGATGAGCTTGATGTTTTTTCAAGGCTGTTCAATGCTCTTAATGTTGTGACATCTCTGAGGTCAAGCGGGGAAATCCCGATTAAGGATGGAGTTTTTGGGTCTTGATTAGGTGCTTTTTCCTCATAGTATTTTTTAAGTTTTAATTTGCGACAAAATTTATATAGGTCTATCCGAACATTTGGTAGATCCATATCTTGATTTGGACAGAAAGACAGGCCCTTATTCAGCAGATTAGTTTGGTCCAGGCTCAAAGTTTTCTTAGAAAGGTTTATGACCAAATACTTTTTGATCATTTTTTTCTTTAGGTTTGCTGTTTCTTTCCTCTTCCTCTTTTGCTCTTTGATCCGCTTTCTGCTTCTTCTTGTGGTTGGGGTTGCGGTGGTCCTCGTCCCCTTCCCGGTGTTATTCCTCTTCCTCTCCCTCTTTGTCGCGTGACCATTTGCATTAATCTCATTTCCCCGTAAAAATCCAAATTCGAAGTGCTCTGTTCCTCATCTGCAGAGCTTAGATCTGAACTATCCACTGTGCCTGAAGTTTCATATACTTCATTTTTGCAAGTGGCTGCAAGTGGTGGGCGCTAACACTCTTTTTTGAGGACTAGGAGTTATACTTCATCATCAAACTCTGACCTAGAACAAGAGAGAGAAAGGCAGAAAAGGAAGAAATTGTAGGACGAGAAAGATAGGCAACAAAGCAAGAAGGCTGGGATGAAAAGGAATCTGCAAAAGTTAGATAAAAAGGAAGAAAGTGTAGGTTGGCTGAAGGAAGAGGCTGGAGATGAAATCAACACTACACAGCTTTGGTATATGGCCACACTGGAGATGGGCTCCTCAGAAAAGCTTTGGCTCCTGCATTTTTGGTTTTTACAAAGTATGCACTAACCACACCCTTTTCACAGATTACCAATTACACACAAGTATCCATCCATGCAAAACAACTAAAGGTATTGAATTCTGTATCAAAATCCCTAATCATAAGATCATGTTTGTTTTGGCTTAGCAAAAGGATGAAATCCACAAAATGTTTTTTTCAACCAAGATAAACTCGCCATACAAATGAAGTTCCAAGACACTCTGAGTGAGTGTTAATAAATCCCAAGGTCCACTGTGCACGGAGGCATTATAGCACAATAAAATAAAAAGTAAAGGCTAATTTTAAACTAGTACATTAAAAGGATGGGTAAAATTCAAGATACGGTCAGGGGTAAAATATTGCACCTCATAACGCCCATTTTTTCTATCTAAATAGCAAAAGTTGCAGAGTTCTACCAATAGTTATGAGGACAATAGCCCTTTATCCTGCTTTAGACCAATGTTCACAACTTGAATTTCAATCACTTATGCTCATCAAAGTGAGGGTCCACACGGCTCTAGCAAAGGTCTTCTTTCAGCCTCATCCATATGCACATGCTGGCCACTAATAGCAACCAGAGTTCTATCTAAATGCAGTGAGAGGCAAGCAGCCCTTGGAACACAATGTAACCTGGCAATAGACTTGCAAATGTGATGACTTCAGTGTTGACCAAACCAAATCAGGCACTGAAGCATTGATTATTAGGTATAGCTACAGAGAGATTGACTGTATGGGATACTTATGGAAAACACAATTTAATTGGGTGAGTTTTTAATGAGCTGTTTGTCAGCTTAAGATAGCTTCACAGCCCTTAGCTATACTTAGAGAAAAAAATGAAAGCGGAACATCAAACTTAAACTGGTTGAGCAGTGGGATGAAGTGACCACCATCCAACATTTTGTAAACGTGGTCCAAGGAGAAAAGGCTTCAGATACATTTTTTCCATGAGAAGATCATTTTAAGGAGTTTCATGAATTGGATGTAGTTTGGTTAATTCCTGAGATGTTCCACAGTTCATTGCTCAGCACTCCGAGAGTCACTGGCGTAACAAAATTCGGGGGGCCTCCCTGCAAGGCACGTAGAGGGGCCCCCTCCGGGCTCAATCAGGAGCTCTGCAGCCAGAGTGCTGTGCTGAGGGGGCCCCCTGGAGCTTGGGGGCCCCCCGCACCGCGGGGGCTGCGGGGGCCTGTGTTACGCCTCTGCCGAGAGTGTTTCAGCTTGTTGCAGGAGCTTTTTGGGATCAGATGTAAAGAAGCTGACTGAAGATTTTGCAGATATGTTTTTTTATTCCGTTAGGTATCGGGAATGAGGATGTAGCGTGTCTTGAATTTGATCCTAGCATTATTGCCTGTGGGGCAGTGGACTGTGTTCAGTGTTGGTTAAGCACAGTAAAACATTTAGTTCAGGCACATCTTGTTTGCTTGATTTTGGAGTCTTCGAAGTCTGCCATCAGAATCTTCGGGCAGTCTTGCAACTGTCTAGATGCCCCATGACAAGACATCTTGCACCCTCAATCCAAAGGGCAGATTGTACAAGTGGGATAATTTTGAGAAACACGGAGAGGTGCATTTTAGTACCCTTAGTCACAGCACTGACTTGAGAGGTGAATAAACTGTCTGAATCTAAAATGGGGTCGAGAGAGCAGGCCACTTCAAGGGGAGCTAGGCCCTTAGAATGTCCTCCAAATATCCTAAACATTTGGTTTGACAAACCCAATATGCCCCATTAAAAACTAACATCACTGGCCTAGTCACACTGACCCTACATTAGAGTGTACATAAACCCACACACATAGCTTGACACATTCTTGATGTCATTTTTACAAATCCAGAACTAGTTACATTTCAAGCGATTCCTCCAGCCACATGGTCAGACTGCCATTTGGTAGATTTCCAACATATAACACCACAAATCAACACACTTAAGACCACCTTACATGCATTCACCTATCAACCATGGAACAAACTAAATTTTGAAAACTTAGAAACACAACTAACATCCAATACAGATCTATACACAATAAATTCAGTTATAAAACTTTACTAGTGGCTAGAGGAAGCTTTTGATATTCTAATACCATTAAGAAATACAAAAACAGGACAAAAAGAAACAAGCACCTTGGAGAAATACAAAACTAACTAAAAAAGTTAAAACATAAAATTAGAAAGCTGCTACACACCTGGCTCAAAACAAAAAGCAATCAAGAAAAACTTAACCTACTCAAACTTAACAGAATACACAAGTCAACAATCAAAAAAGCTTAAAAAGGGTACTATTCAGACAGAATTCAAAATGCTAAATGTGCAAATAAACAATTTTATTACATTCTTACCATATTTCATGAACCCAAATGCACAGAAGGAACTCATCCCATTACTCAATAATTCACTGACAAACTGGCAAATCATTACACAGCCAAAGTAGCCATGTTGGATTCCTATTTTAAATATAGGAAAACCACCAGCACCAACCCATGTCCAAATATTCCCTCCAAAAGTAGGCTAACCCAACCTCTGCATTCCTTCAAACAAATATCACAAAGTAAATTTATTGATCTGGTCAAAGCAAGCTGGGAGCTGGTTGCCCTTCTGACCCTTGCCCACCACAAATCTTTAAGAACATACTTTTAACTACCTCTTCTGCCACACCAATAAGAAAAATCATCAATAGTTCTTTAACTACGGGAATCTTTCCAGAAGACCTAAAAAACGCATACATACGCCCATTATTAAAGAAAACTAACCTGGACCCACATCACCTGACAACTTCAGATCAATGACAAATGGACCTTTTCTGGGCAAACTGATAGAAAGAGCAGCATTCATCGAGATGTCACAATTCATTGAAGATAACTCCATACTTTCAGACTACCAAACAGGATTCCGCCCAGGAACAGGCACAGAATCTGCCCGCATCGCCATAGGGGATGACCTTAAAAACACAGTAGACCGGAATGGGGTTGCTGCACAACTTCTTTTGGACCTTTCAGCTGCCTTCCACACAGTTGACCATGACATTCTAATATAAAGACTCTATGAAGCTGGCATAGAAGGGACTGCTTTAAACTGGCTCAATTCTACCTTAAAAACAGATCAAATGTCATCCATTCTCGCCCTTTCTCATCCAAACCATACTTCACAAAAGTAGGGGTCCCTCAAGGCTCTATCATCTCACCCGAGCTTTTCAACATCTACGTGAAGTCCTTACTGGTAATGATCAATGAATTTCAGCTCACATGCTATAACTATACAGATGACGCATAAATACTCCTGCATCTGGAAAACCCCAAAGACATTGGAAACTTACAAATCTTCAGTTGCCTCAGAGCCACTGAACAGTGGATGACATGGAGTCATCTCAAATTGAATGCTTCCAAAACTGAAATGCTCACATGTGTCAATTGTAAAAATTATGACAGTTATGATGCTAGTATTAAGAGAACGCGGTAGGACCATCGACAGTGTAAAGTCTGGAGAATGAGCACTAAATCCTACTAGAACCTAGGGTCTGAGGCAGGCGAGGGTGGAAGGGGTGGAAAGGTGCATATGAGATTAAAAAGATGTTTGTTGACTTTAGATCAAAGGCTACCAACTTATGAGTTGCTAGAAGATATCAAGGATAGCCCTTTTTAGGATGGAGAAACAAAGGAGCTCTTCCATATCAGGAAATAGTTTTAAAGACAACATTCATGCGTTTAAAGATGCTTTGTAAATGGAGGGGCCCCATCTGTAGATACGAGAGAAGAACAGACCCACATGATTTAGGAACAAAAGATGCCTATCTGTTCTATTATATATGTACGATTTGTCATAAAGTGGGACCTAAATGTAATAATCCTGATTATAACTGGTATTTCGCTGTGTGACTATACTATTATACATACGCTGCATGAAGATCGAATGATGCGCTTGTTGCACAGACTTGTGTTTTTTCTTTTCCTTTGTATAAAAAAATAAAATACATTTTGAAGAAAAAAAAAAGATGCTTAGTAAAATATCATGAAAGGGATTCTCTATATGTATTTCTCTTTATCTTTTTGTTTGTTTTTATAGGAAGTTTTCATGATCTGCTGCTTATAAAAATAATTTCTATAGGGCTTCACAAAGTCACAAGGTTGCCTCAAAGCTCTGTGGTGGTCAGGTCAGAAGGAGAAGTTGGAGTCAGAGAGAATAAAACAATAGTGCGGACACCGGGAAGGATGAAGTTGCCCAGTGGATAAAGTGGTCTTCATCAAACTGTTAATATCACATCAATGAAGCCAGTGGTACTTTTTAAGTAGCCCGTCTTCAGCTTTTCATTCTGGTGGTCGCTCATTATAACACTGTGGATTAACGTATATTTATCTCGGGAAACAACCTTTACAACGCATGCATTACATCGCATGCCATTAGATCGCGGTTTTTACAACGCAAGTCGTTACAACGACTTGCGCTGGAGGGCGCTATAGGACAAGGAATAGTTTAATTTACTATCCAACACCTTCCCTACTGTACGTAGGCTGGAGTTGGAATAGTAAATTAAACTACTCCCAAGTCCAGCGCCCTCCAACGCAAGTCGTTGTAACGACTTGCGTTGTAAAAACCGCGATCTAATGGCATGCGATGTGAATGCATGCGTTGTGTCGTCATACATTCATTTATCTCACTAACAAATTCCCCTGCTCACACACAATTATAAGACATTCCCCCCTGGACAATTATGAGCTGTCCCACCTGACAACTAATAACAGACTAAAGCATGAACTTTTTTCTAAAATGTGTATGTTTGTTTTCAGCCTCATCATCTTTATGTGTTTTGTTTGCTGAAAACTGCAATAAAATCAAAGTTAAAAAGGAAAAAAAATACAGAGGTGGAAATAAAAGCCCATTTTAAAATTGGCTACTTCTCAAAAGCTGTGGGTTAAACCAGGGTTAACAATATTAGAGTAATTGGCAGGAAGACGCCCAGACAGTAGAAACGATTCTGCCATTACCTCTTTAAAACACTTGGCTCAGTCAACACTGGATGAATGGCCCTGGGTCCCTGCCAAGCATGAGATGAGGAGGTCTGTAGAGCTGATTGGGGCTTTTGTAAAGACCTTAAAGGCTTGTGGCCTGCCGCAGACAGAGATCACTCACTGTACAGTCTCGCTATTCACAAAATGTCCCTGCCTACAAGTGCAAGATGGAATGTGGTTTTGTGGTTCATGGCGAAGTTGCCATGAAGCGCTTGAGGATGCGGCTAATACCTGTACATTCCTAATATTTTACACTGCTATAATTGTTCAAAAATCTTATTAAAAAAATGCTTTGTTATTCTGTCAGTAGTCCAACAGGAGAAACAAATAAGCATTTGCAATGCAATAGATCTCGCATTTGCGACAGTTTGAGCTATTGGCATTATAAATGACAATGCCTTTTATTTATGTGTTTTGAAAACCTGCAAGATGTGCATAAACACGCACTTTGTACTTATAGTCGTTGCTTACAAGAAGCAAGGCTGGCAGTAACTGCGCCTCTTTTACTGCCAGCCTTGCTTCTCGTAAGCAAGGACTAAAAGTAAAAAGTGCGTGTTTACGCACCGCTTGCAGGTTTTCAAAACATATAAATAAAAGGCATTGTCATTTACAATGCCAATAGCTCAAACTCTCGTAAATGCGAGACCTATTGCATTGCAAATGCTTGTTTATCCATGTAGGCAGTCACACGTTATACAGCCCAGAGGGTGAGATGTCAGAGACAGCCTTTCAGACGCAAATGCAAGCATTTGCTGCTAATGGGCTAACATTAACACTCGTTGGAAAACCTGCATGCTAAAAGTACCTTATTTACCAGAAGAGTGAGAGTAGATACTGTTAATTGTGCTTTGAGACAGGTAAAGCAAAACTTACTTGTCACCAATGTTCCCTCTAATATTTTTTTCCTGTGAGCGGCAATGCACTAAAGCCACGGCAATGTGCGCCTGCACCTCCCTCGTGTTGCTTGCCCACCTGTCTTTTTCCCGCAGTTTATATTTATTGATATAAGTTTATTTATTGTTCTTATTTAGGGGGGACCCCCCCCACCCCCAACACCCCCCATTTTTTAATATTTCCCTCTGTTTTGCCCCCTCCAAACTCCTGTCCACCACAAAAGCATTAAACAAAGCCAAATAGCACTCGCATACCCGAGAGCTATTTAGATTTGTCACTGCTTTTTTAGCTACACTGTATAGGACCAGGACCCCCCAGGTTGCTCCCAGCCCCGCCCCCATCAGAACCCACAAATCAATACTTGAGGACAAGAGCTGTGGGTAAAAGAGGCCATGTTTATTACAAACCATCGCATATAAACATGACAATATATAACCTATACAATACAAAATTCCATAAGATATAGATTTATCACATTCCATCTCTAAACGATATTTACATTTATGTTGATCATAACTTCATAATCCATCAGCAGAAATGACAGAACTTTAATTTATATACAAAGAATGTTCTCTATCGCTCCAGCACTAAGGGGCCTTCTGGCTCCGCCCCCTAACTGAGAACCACGCAAGGCGCAACCCACCTGCATCCTTGAGAGGTGAGCCCCTGTCATCTGGACCTTGTCTGCCACCCTAGGGGCCCACCCCTCCACCACCAGGCTGCCCAAGGGGGCTCGTAGGGTATAACCAGGGGCCGCAGCCCCATGCCCTAGATTGTAAGCTGGCGCCCTTGCCCCCCAGCCGGTGTCTCCATTCTCTCTGGGGTGACCTTACCGTCTCTCCCCCTCAGTGCTGGCCTAGAGAGTATGCAGGAGGACTCCCCTTAACAATGTAAGGCAATTTCTGTGGCCTCCTTACCGCCACTCTTAGTTCACAATCCTACACCTTCCCAAGCTCTAACTCCAAGGGATGGGAGGGTGGGAGATTCACAGAGTCCCTTGAACACGGGGCCGGCGCCGGAAGGAAGAGAGGACGAGGGCCTGGGCAAGGTGCCCTAAATAGGCCCCCGCCGACTTCCCCCCCATACACCTTGCCGGCCCCGGCCGGAAGAGACGTCACGCCTTTGCCCCGGAAGTGATTTCTGCCGTTAGTGATGCCCTATCCCTCGGTCAGGAGCCATGAGGGCGTGGCCCGGATCCCAGGGTTCCGAGTCCTAATGGCGCGCTTCCTTATAGTACGCGCTTTTCCATAGTAGCACAGACTGCTATGCAACATGTCTTAAAGAGGAAAAGAAATCGCTATGAAGCGGTCAATGGTGGCTGCATCATAACACTTTTTTTCTTTACTTTAAGCCTGTGCTGCTGTGCAGCATATCTAATAAAACATTGACAAAGCCAATAGATCTTGCATAGGCGAAACCTATAGGCTTTGCCAATGCTTGTTACTGTAGCCATGCATATGCCTTCAGGTTTGGAATGGGCAGCAAGTGGTCTCCATCAGTGAATGAGACAGCTAAAAAAGTGTCCCACATTTGCAAATTAAGGGTAGTTTTGAACCTGTAAAGACATACTGTTTGTGTTTTACAAGGTATAGGACACTCCATGCATTTGTGTTTACTGCAGGCAGTGCTTGTGATAATGTCAGGGAAATCAAGAGTAAAAACCGGTCAACCAACCCATAAAACAGGCCACAAACAGCCCAAAAAACCCGCCTGTAACACCAGCCTGATGGCCCCATAGACCAGTGAACCTCTGTCTCCCCTGCAGCCTGTTGACATGTTAATGCACTTAACACCTCATCAAGTCCTTTCAAGCAAAAGGGCTTATAAAGGTGTTACATGCATTAGCATATTTACTGAAAGAGCTGCCTCATCACATTGCCACCCTGAGGGACCCCATCAGAATACTGATGGGACCCCAGCAGGATCTCATTTCAACCGGATTCCTTCCCCTTTTGCAGCGCGCACATGAAGAGAAAACTTCCTTCCACGCTGCTAAATTCTTTTTAAATGAGCAGCTGGGGAAGTCTTTCTCTTCGTGCCCTAATCTTTTGCGCGCTCCTGCAGAGGTGCTGGGTGCTGTGAAAGTGTAAGGAGGGCACGCGAGCACGAGCACACCTTACAGGGAACATAGCTTGTCACCCCTTCTTCTCGAGCCCACCCAGGGGTTTGTGGGATTTAAGTGGTGCGCTTACACCACCACTGTGATGCACCCTGCGTTAAAGAAGTGCAGCACATACTGCAGGTTCTGCCCCGTGAGGGCTGTCAATGCTGTCTGCATCATTCAGTAGAGGCATGCATGCATAGAGACGCACGTGTGCATGCATGGTGATGCATATGCATTCACGTATGAGTGCACATATTGAATGATACAGCTGCATGAGGTCATGACAGGAATGTGTGGTAATGAGGACACGCTGTAACTTGTAATCCAAGTAGGTTTATTCACAGGTAACATCAGGAAGTCCTTATCAACAGGTAGGTCATCATTAACAAGTATATAAGTCCTGTAGGGCAGCCTGTAGGTGGTAAATAACAGCCCCACCAGGAGCAGCCTGCTAGCTGCTCTGCCCCTCTCACCAACTGTCACTCCTCATCCAGTCACCCAGGCATTCTACTCAAGGTCCACTCACCAACATTCCATACAGAAGACACACACACAGGCTGAGCAGCTAGAGCAGAGAAACATAGGGAATAAAACATCATGTAAGAATACTACATATCTCTTCCCTTTTGAACAGAAGAATAAACAAAACCAATGCATAAACTATAAACATAAAAATACAGCAATAATAAATAGTCCACAACCCAAAGATGAAGGAAACAACGCCCACATCATAAAGTGGAAATGAACTATAAAAACAGAGTCAAAAGCCCAGACCCAGGGATGACGGGAACACCGCACCACGAGGGGGAAAGGAACCAAAGACAAGAAGGAAAGATGGATACAGAATACAGTACCCATTCCCCTCATCAAATACGGAAAATAAATATAAATCAAAATGTCATGTGGACTAAAGGGACTGAAACCCAGTATCCTGCCCCCAACATAACCAAGGGACAACAATGTAAAGTACGTGCTCTCCATGTAGAGAGACAAGTCATGAGAACTAAAGGGACTAAAACCCAATGTTCTGCCCCCACCATTAACAAGGGACAACCATATGTGCTCTCCGTGAGGAGAATCAAGTCATGTGGACTAGAGGGACTGAAAACCCAATGTCCTGCCTCCACCATCTACAAGGGACAACCTGAAATAAAGTATGTGCTCTCCATGTAAGGAGGCATACAAGGTCTAAACCTTGCACAAACAAAACGTGCGACAAAAGTGGTATAACGCACACAGGGGATATAACGTGCGGCACAAGGTGTCTTACGCACACAGGGAACCCACCCCTGCAACAAACAAATAACGTGCGACACAAGGTGTCTTATGCACACAGGGAACCAAAACCCTGCAACCAAAACGTATGTTCAAACAAGGAACAAAGCCCTTGCAACAAACAAATAACGTGCAGCACAAGGTGTCTTATGCACGCAAGGAAAGAGTCTCCTTGCAACATGTCAAAAAGGAAACACAACCCTTAGAGCCCACCCTCATGTAAGGGCACAATGTCACAAACACTTCCTACATAAATACTGTAAGAAATAAACTTTACAAAATCAGCAATAATTAGCAAAACATATCTCACTATACATGAAGGCAGTAAATACTGAGAAGTTTGTAAAACATATACAAACATGCTGGTGAGCGATCTCTCACACGAATAGCGTGAATGAAGGCACACAAGGCACACTCTCTACTAGTGCACCCCAGCGGTAGTCTGTAATATAAACATGACTTGGTAAACAAAGTCAGTGAAACACAATGAAACACATGAAAAAAAACACAGTCTATAACTGGGATAGACAACTCCTGTGAGTGATGTCTCACACAAATTCCTTAGGAATGTTATGCCATCAAAACCGGATATACCACCAAAAGTACATTACACCTTTATATTGAAGAGAGTTACTTCGGTAGAAACATGGTCCATGGCTCTTCAAAACTCATTACTGTGGATTAATAGACAAATTAGACATCCACCTTCTGGCACCTCTTGCAGCGTGAGTTCTTGGAGATCACAGCCAGTACCGGAAAACAGAACAATACTGAGGACTGGAAACATACCTTTACTTGAAAATAACCTGAACACTTACGCCGGAAAATGATGTATACTCACTCGGCCAGTGAGCTCCAAAGAATATTGCAGAATACAGAGAAATCCGGAGATCCAATGCTGCAACTTCCTAAAGGATGGCGGCTCGCACAGTGATGCCGCGCCGGAAGGCTTCAGGCACATTCATCTTTAACAACGTCTATAAGCAGCGCGATGCTTGTGAAACCGATGACACCCAAAAAGCTTTATTGAAAACACTTTTGCCATGATGAAGACGTGGTTGGCAAAATAAGAGAAGAGCACCAGCAATTGATAAGGACCATTGCCAACCCTAAGATGGCCGCACGTACGTGACGCTGAGCCGAATGGCTCACGGCGCGTCCACGCGTGCAGGCATCCAGAAGCAGCATGTCGTCACAAAAGATCTCACGAAGAAGCGGCAAGAGGCAGTCAGCGCGTCTTCACAGAGAAGGTGAGCTTGCGCGCCCTGATTAGAGCTCGTGCCAAATTACTTTCAAAAGTTGAAAACGGCGGTTGGGAAGCGCTGCAGACAAAAGGTCTCAGCCAAGCCCAACAATAAAAGACAAAAACATGTCTCACCTAAATGTCTTACACCCTCAGCTGTTCCATGAATTTAAAACAAGGCAACATACTTCATGTAGATAAATCTTGCCATCAATGTTCCACATCACCATAACTGCATCAGGCACAGTAGTCACGATAAAATGTCTATGTAAATCTTGATGTGTGCAGTTCAATCCAAAGACACCTTTAAGAGACGTGCAGCAAACACAACATAACTTCTCCAGGTGCATGTTAACAGGAGTCTAAAAATGAAGGTAGATAGAATTGCTCAGTTTATGTTGTCAGCATCATATTTAATGAGTTGAGAGCTGCACGGTAAAAACAAAACAGGAACTCCAATAATGTAAAATGTCAGTCCAACTGCGTTTACCTACAACCAGAAGAAACACACAATTCTTGCTTCCACAAGTGGCTTACTTTCCTTGAAGGCACAGTTACTGTCAAAATGTACCAGATGAAGAGAGTACAACACACTTGAGTTGGCGCTGCATAACACACCAAACAAATTTCCTTGCGCAGCGTTCATTTGAGTTAAGTGAGCCAAATACAAGTAAAAAGATGATGCTTACATCTCTTGAATGCGCACATTCTGTCCATAAGTGCCAGGTGAACACAACACAGCACACTTGGGCTGGGCTGTCCGATGTAGATGGACACTGGTGGGGCTGCTTTGCGTGCTGTTTATGTTCCCCTTTGTGGCTCCTTACTTTGTGGCTCCTTAAGTTTCTGTGTTGCATCTTGTGGCTCAAGCTTGTTGCGTCTTGTTCCTGTTGTCTGCGCCTGTCGTTTTCTCCCTGTTGTAGCTTCTTCCCAACACGTTGTAGAAGGCATCTTTACCAACTGTAGAGCGTGGGTCATTTTTCTTTACTCTTCTCTTAATTTTTTGCCTACTCCATTCAGCATACTTTAAGATCATTTTGCTTAAAAAAACAGGTCGAAAAAGGTGACACTGGTTTTCCAAATGCTTGTTGTTAATAAGGCATCTGAAAGCGGGACACGTGGAGCTGCAGAACACGTTTTAGACATGTCAGTCTCCTGCTGCACTACCTGACACTTCAGTGAACTCTGAAACAGAGTTTTCACTTTCAAAGGTTAGAGAGTTGTGAGACTTTGTGCTTCCTTATTGCAAGGGGTGAGATCCTATTTTCACCGAATTGTCTTCCGATCTGCTCCACACCGGTAGTTACCATCAGCGGCTCCTCTTTCATAGCTTTTATAGGAAGTAGCATATCTGTCTGTACCTGGCGGTACCCACTGTGTCCTCTTCACTGTCAGGTTGATGACTTGAAAGCGGTGGAAGCACCTTCCTGTATGGAGCGCATCTATACAGATATCTGTTTCTCCCAAATTCCACTAGGAGGCAGCAAAAGATTGGACAGTGCAGACTGACCACCCGAAACCAAAAAAAAGCTTCTGCATGCATGAACCATCATGCTGCAGTCTGGGAAACAAGACAGTGAAATATTTTTACATTGGGCTAGGGCACAACGAAAAAAGCAGAAAAAAGGCATGTATATTACCAAAAATGTCTCATCCCTTAGAAGCTTTAAGGCTGAGCCCTATGTTTGTTACAGTTGCAGTAGGGGAACCTTTAGTGTGCTGGAACCTTAATCGCTGTTCCAGATTGCAGAGAGAGAGTGACGTGAGCAAACCTGAAATTCTATGGGCGAATACTGGGAGGGTAATTTACGCAGTGGCTCAACTAGACCAGAATTATCCCGGGGGTAGAGGAGGGAGGGAAGGGAGCTAAAGGTTAAGCAATGGAGTCGGGGTTAACTCTCAAAACATTAGGGCAGAGATAGATATCCTTAGAGCCAATACAAACTAGAGCAGCGGCTGCCATTGTGAAAATAAAAGCACGCATGGCGCGCAGCTAATAAAAACAAGAAGCGGCCGCTATTATTGCTCAAGGTCAGCGTCCCGAGTGGTATGTGTGGCCGCCACTGCTGAAGCCCGGGGTGCCGGGCAGTTTGAAAAAAAAACATGATTATTTAAAATCCAAGGGGGACGGGGTGAACGCCAGTCTAAAGCCTCCTTTAAAGAGGCAGTGCTGTGTCAGGCTGGATATAGAAGAAGTGGCCGCCATTGCTATGCGCTTGCACAGCATGTCGTGCCTCCTTCTGCAAGACTTTCATTAAGTAAATAGTTCTCCCTAACTGCTAATGAAAGCTGCAGAGTAAGGACACATGTAAGAGGGTCTGTCCTAATGGAAGGTAACAACAGGACAGAGGGAGGTACTAAGGAGGGATTTCTAAGCCTATTGACAAATCAAAAGCCATCATTTACAAAGAACAGGAAGAGGAGCCAATTGCAAAGGTGGGCGGAACATGGGCGGAGCTTAATGCCCATATCCTGTATACAGCAAGCCTCGAAGAGATAGCGCAAGCGCTGCCTAGGCGAGACCTTAGAAATTGAGTGAGAGGGTGAAAAGAATTGGCATGGTGCCAAATATAAAGAAACCAGAAACACAATGACAACTTACTGTGGTCACTAACCAACATATGCGCCGCACAGCAAATGAGACAATGGCAATTTATAGAGGGCCAATGTTTTTAAAGGGCCCAAAACAGCTAAAGCATGAATAAAGGGCTCGACATTGATTCAAGCTGCACATTACTGACAGCCATTGAAGACACAGTGTTTGTTATATTGTATTAGAACATTGGAATGTTGGGATCTCCATTGAAAACAATGGAGTGCTCTGGGTTTCTAATGGCCAGTAGAAGCTCGGAGCTCCAACATTCCAATGTTTGTTCACAACTGTTGCTGTGAACAAAAGCCTCAAGGAGCCAGAGGGGATTTCAACCCCCTTCGGGCTCCATGAGGCCTTTGTTTTACAAATTAGACATTCTGCCCTCTAGGAGCGGAATGTTCTAATAGCCGTAGAGCCCGCCGTAGCGGGTTCTAT
This sequence comes from Calotriton arnoldi, assembly GCA_963921515.1. NCBI lineage: Eukaryota > Metazoa > Chordata > Amphibia > Caudata > Salamandridae > Calotriton > Calotriton arnoldi. Next base: position 1,674,096 of record CAWUFW010000770.1, on the reverse strand, counting down.
CGGACATTAAATGCCCACTCCCTTGTTAAAGGCCCTTGCCTTTGGCTCGGGCTTTTAATGTTGGAGTGGGCCTTTAATGGAGTGGTAGAGACCGCTACGCTGGCTCTAAAGCTATATTAGGCCAACTTATGCAGAGCAAGCAAGAGTCTCAGGTGGCCTTATGTATTCAGTACACACTGCAAAGGGTCACAATAGATAATGATTCTTTATAATTAGGTCTGTGATTACAGGATTCGAACAGGTTGTGTCTTGGAAACAAAAGGAATATCCTCCACACTCGGCTTTCAAAATGTTTATACCAAAAGCAGTGTGATGTTGGGACTTTTTGGTACCAGAATATTATGGCCTGAATATTGTCTGATGAAAATATTAGGTCCTAAATATTGTTAACAAAAATCAACCATTAGGGGTTGATAATAGAAAATCTACCCGAACTGAGAATTGTCTTTGTAACCCATTTCTAGGACAAGACATTTGTGTTGTTGGAGGAGCAGAAGGATTGTAGTGAAACAAATACTTTCAATGTGGATTGTAGGAGCAACTGTCCTACTTACAAGAGATTTGAATCACACTCCTTGTTAGACCACGCGCCAATGAAGAGTGGCTACTGGAGAAGAAATATGGCCTCTGTAGCCTATACCAATGATGCCAAGGGATGTCGCATTGTGGAGGCCCTACAGCCATGTTCACAGATAAACTTGAAGGCCAAGAGAGATACTCGTGGCCTACTTCAGGCATAGAAATACAAGAGCCAATGATAATGTAATTTGTGCAGGAACAATGAAATTACTGAATACTCTACCAAGCAATTTTAGGTAAGATGTGTACTTTAGATGTATTGATTAATCTGGAGTATTGTCAAATATTTGAAATCAGTTTAGACACCTGGATTTCTTCACCATTTTCATGGCTTTGGGACAGGTCCACAACTAGCCTACTGGCTAGATCTCAAAAGGTTGGATGGTTTTATCCGGTAGCGGCCAGCAAGGATCGGGGTGGCAGGGCGGGGGACAAGGGAGGGGTAAGGGGATTATTAAAAAAAAGAAAAAAACGTACCTTACTGCCACATCTCTCTCTCGTCTCTCCTTGGGAATGGGACAGGAAGCAGGCAGCCAGGCTCCGCTAACCAATCACAATGCTGCAATGCAGCGCTGTGATTGGTCTGTGTGCCTGGTACGGCGCTCAGCCAGGGACTGGGAGCCTGAGCATGTTCTCCACGCAGGCTGTAATGCGGCCTGCACGGAGAACATGCTAAGTGTGCATGACTGTTTGTCCGGCCCGAGAGTGCCGGCCAAACAGTCATTGCGCACTTAGGAGGGTGCTACCACTCCTCCCCTGCCCTGCTCTGTGAGGAGAGCAGCCGCGCCCCGTCTGCAAAGCTGCCTCAGCAGGACAAAATAAAATGCTAATAATATTACATTATTATCATTTTATTTCCCCTTTCTTTCACTGCTTCAAAGCAGTGGGGCGATGTTCCTCCGCCTTAGCGGAGGAGCTGCCACTGGTTTTGTCAGATCCTACAATCGAGACCTCCGTACCTGTTCCATTCAGTTTACATTTATTTTCTACCATCCATTGAACTCTTGCAACAAAGCGGCTGGTGAGGTTCTGCCTTGGTTCCATTGATGAAGGCAGCTGATTAAGCAGAAGTTTGCGTCAGCATAGTTATAAAGCTGAAATGCGAATCATTTTAGTGAATTTGATCAAACAGAGATGGAACATCTGAAAGACGAGGAGCAAGGACACGCATTCAAAAAAAGGGGAGGAGAAACGGACCACTGCAATGATGTGTTCCCTACCAGAGAGAAACAAAGACAACAGTTTAGCCAAAGCGTACTTGTTCTATTCTCTGCAAAGGAATCTCGTGGTCCACAATGTCAACGGCTGCACTGAGTTGCAGCAAGATCAGTGGCCTACTCTCAAGCACCTACCTCAATACCAAGAGTCATACAATATATTCACTTTACTGCCACTCAGTTCCTCTTGAAGGACCAAAGCCTGTCTAAGCAACATGGAAGATACTGCCCTATCTTATAAATAGAGCCTTTGGATTGGTTTGAATTTACCAAACACTATAACCCCTTAGAGTAGTTGTGGTTCAGTACCAATACTTGAATTGATCATATCGATAACAGGCAAATGTGAAGTGCATGTGAAAATAAATCTGCTGATTTCCAATAAACTGAAATTGTCATGTAAGATGAAACTGATCTTGATAAAAAATTATACGATTGAGTATCACCACTTGCTGGAAGGAGTTTTAACTTAAAATGTTTGATTTGCAATGGGGGATAATTTAAGGAGGAAGATGGAACGACCACAGTTTTGTTTTTTAAGAAACACTAGTATAACCACTTTTATAAATGCTGTAGAACGATATCCAGACTTCTTTAAGCATCGCGCTGCTCTCAAATATGGAAGGAGTAAGGTGGAGCTGAAGTGAGGGATTAAACACTGACACTAGACTAGCATCATAAGACGATTCAAATCATCTGCTTCTTTTATTAAACTTATGAATCGCAATTTGATCAAAATTCCAGAGGGTTTATTACAAATGGTGGGTTCAGGTGCAGTCTGACTGAGTGACTTTAGTTCAACGTATGTGTAGATTTGATACCTTTTGTTGATGAGAAAAGCATTAATAGAATCACAAAGCTCTCGGGATATAGTAATGAAACTCTGACTAGATTGGTGTCAAAATAACCGCCTTATATTTTTTATATTTTACTCACTACTTTAAGAGGGTGCGGGGCATCAGCACATGAAGACTAACTAGCATGCGAGTGGTACCTAGGAGGGAATCTTTGGTCTTAGGGCCATTAACTTGAGAATAGCCCAATTACTTACTGGTAATCTTAATTACTCCTAGACCTACTCACACTCATCCCAATCATTACTAATGAAGAATACCTAAGCCCACAAACAGACTTCATCAAGAGAAGAAAAAAACACACACTGCAAGATTTCAAAGCACACTCAGTGATTCATTAAAACCTACAACCCATGTGATATAAAAGAGGTTAACACGCCAGCACCAAAATTCTTCTCCATATTCTGACGTCCAGGCAATCTATAATGCTGAACAGAGGTGTGAGAATTTGTCCACGCGGCAGGTGTACAAATTTCAAAAGAGTGGCGCATTTAAACTCTGCTCAAGAAGCTTCTACACTCCGGATTGACCTACTCTGGATACCGGTGAAGGTAGAAATATCTACCAACGAACATGCCAAAGCTGTATAAGATTGAATCTAACAACTAACTGACAAGGAGAAAGCTTTCCTTCCTTGACCCAATCTGCTAAAGGTCGCAAACAAGTTGTCATACTGCTGGAAATCCTGAGATCTGTGGAAATATATGGCCAGAGCCCTACCTACATCTAGTCAATGAGTAAGATACCTCCTCGAGAGGTCGGATGATCAAACAACATAGGTAAGATCACTTCCTGAGATCTATGAAAGGAAGAAGCCACTGATGGCAAGAAAGAAAGATCTGGACAAAGCACCACAACGTCCTCTGAAAGAGAGAAAAAGGAGGTCTGGCTCAAAGGGCTGCCGTCTCCCCAACCGTTCTGGCAGACGTAATAGATACTAAAAAGGATGTCTTCAAACTAAAAAAATGATTTCCATGAAACCAGAGATTTAAAGGGATGAGACTGCAAAGCCTTAAGAACAAAAGGAAGATGCCAATGTGGAACTAAGGGTTTCACAGAAGTTCTGAATAAAATAAAACTTTAAAAAAGTCTAGTAACCAAAATTTGGAAGTCAGAGATGAGAGATTGAAAAGTGCAGGCACCATAAATATCTGTCCTTAGTTCTAAATAGGACTAGAATAAAACTTCTTCCATGAAGAATCTATTTTCATATCGAATAGTTTCTTACCTGTCGGTGTAGTTTTGCAGCTTGAAGACTTTCTGGATTCACTATGCTGTGCATTATTCCGCCATCTCGTGGTTGGGTCCGGATTCGTAGTCTTTTCTTTCTTTCTTTTTTTTTTTTTTTTTTGTTGGCCCAGGTGGGCGGTGACGCCCCCACCATTTGGTGTCCTTGGTGACGTCGTCGCGCTTCCTGCGGAAGCTCCCACCTTTGGTCGCCATCTTCGGATTCTTTTTTTCTTTTTTTTTGTTGTCTATGGCTTTTCCTTTTATCCTTCTATTTTTCTTTTGATCCCTCTAATCCTTTTATGTAGTCTAGTTTTACCCTTAACCTCCTATGTTATCTTCCTGGCGGAGGCGGGTGGGATCGCTAGTGAATCCAGAAAGTCTTCAAGCTGCAAAACTACACCGACAGGTAAGAAACTATTCGTTTTGCAGCGTGAATCTTTCTGGATTCACTATGCTGTGCATAGACTTTGTAGCGGTATTGTTATTGCGGTGGTTGGGTGGAAGATGAGCATTGGTTGCTGAAAATGTGCTGTAAGACCTTCTGTCCTACTTGTGCCTCTTTGTTCATCTGGATATCCACACAGTAGTGTTTGGTGAACGTGTGCACGGAAGACCATGTTGCCGCTTGGCAAATGTCTTGGATAGTTGTGTTCGCTAGGAACGCAACCGTTGCTCCTTTCTTCCTTGTTGAGTGAGCCTGGGCGGCTCCCTCTAATTCTTGTCCTGCCTGCTTGTGGCAGAGTTGTATTGCCTGTGCAATCCATCGTGCTATGGTATTTTTTGTTACTGGTCGTCCCAGGAAACTGCTTGCGAAGGAAACGAAGAGTTGTTTTGTTTTCCTGCATTCCTTTGTCCTTTCTATGTAGTGCATCACTGCCCTTCTGGCGTCCAGCGTGTGTAGCGCCTTTTCTGTGGGCGTTGATGGTTTCTGGAAGAAACTTGGTATCTGTATTGTCTGGTTAATATGGAACCGCGACACCACCTTTGGCAGGAAGTGTGGGTCCGTTCTCATGACAATTCTGTCCTTGTGTATTTGCAAGTAGGGCTCTTGCAGTGTAAGAGCCTGCAGTTCACTGACCCTTCGCAGTGACGTGATAGCCACCAAGAATGCCGTTTTTAGTGTGAGCATGTGCAGTGTGGTCTGGTGTATGGGCTCAAATGGTGATTTCATCAACTGTGTTAGCACAGTGTTGAGGTTCCAGCTTGGGGCTGGCATCCTTTTTGGGGGGGCTATTCTTTTAGCCCCCTCCAGGAATCTTTTGACCACCTGGGAGGTGAAGAAACTTTTCCCCGATTCTCCCCTGGTGTAGGCCACAATGGCTGCTAAGTGAACCCTTAGTGACGAGTAGCTCAGCCCGCTGTGTAGTAGGTGCGTTAAGTATTGTAGTACCGTTGATTCTTTTGTGACCTTTCGTTGCAGTCCCTCTGTAAGGCACCATAGTGAGAACCTTTTCCACTTTGCAATGTAGCACTTCCTTGTAGTGGGTCTCCTTGCTTCTCTGAGTACTGCCATAGTGCTTGGTGGTAGCTTGAGGTGTGCGAATTCTAGGTCCTCAGGAGCCATGCTGCTAGGCTGAGGCTCTCTGGTTCTGGGTGGAGCACTTTTCAATCTTGCATTGTCAGGAGGTCTTTCCTTCTGCTGAACCTGTGCGCTGGTTCCTGTGCCATTTCCATTATTTGTGAGAACCATGACTGTCTGGCCCACTGAGGTGCCACCAGTATGAGTGTCATGCTGCTGCTCCTGCATTTGCTGAGTACCTTGTGTAACAGTGGTATCGGGGAAAAGCGTATGCAAATTCGTTCGACCAACTTATCCATAGCGCATTCCCTAGGGACCTTTGGTCCGGTTGTCTGGATGCGTAATGTTGGCATTTTGCATTCTGGGGTGTTGCAAACAGGTCTATCCGTGGTGTACCCCATTTTTGGAACAGCTGCTGCACTTCCTGTTGGTTGAGCTCCCATTCGTGGGATGCCGACGTCTGCCTGCTGAGTCGGTCTGCTTCTACATTGTCTATTCCTGGAAGGTGTATCGCCAGTAGGTCTATCCTTAGAGGGATGGCCCATCTCCAAATTTCTTGTGCCAGGCTTGATAGCGGTGCTGACTGTGTTCCACCTTGTTTGTTGATGTAGAACATGGTGGTTGTGTTGTCTGTTTGTATCAGCACTCTGTGGCCGTAAAGCTGCTTCTGAAAGGCTCTTAAGGCTAGGAACACAGTTTTTAGTTCTAGGTAGTTGATGTGTTTCACTGCATCTTGTTGTGACCACAGCCCCCTGACGCGGAGTCTGTCCATGTGCGCGCCCCAGCCCTGCTGTGAGGCGTCTGTTGTGATGGTCACTGTTGGAGTTGGCTGTGTGAATGGCTTCCCCTGTAATATGTTCTCTTCCTTCCACCACGCTATTTCTTGCTGCACTACGTGTGTGACAACCACTAGATCTTCCCAACTCCCTGTTGCTTGTGACCACTGTTGCTGTATCCATTCCTGGAACGGTCTCATGTGCAGTTTGATATTTGGGACTAGGTGGATGCAGGATGCCATCATCCCCATTAGTCTGCTCACTGTCCTCGCTGTCAGAACTTGCCCCTTGCGGTAATGACGTGTTTCCCTCAGGAGCGCTATAGTTCTTTTGTCGCTGGGGAACACTTTGGACTGTGTGCTGTCGATTTTTGCCCCTAAGAATATTTTGATCTGTTGCGGTTCTGTTGACGATTTCTCCCAATGTATTGAGAAACCTAGTCTGGACAGAGTTTGTATGACTTGTTTGATGTGATCTTTGCAGTGTCTGTATGATCCTGCTTTTACCAGCCAATCGTCGAGGTAGGGGTATACATGTATGCCCCTTCTCCGTAGGTGCGCTGCCACTGCTGCTAGCCATTTTGTGAACACCCTTGGTGCGGACTTGAGCCCGAAGGCTAGCACTGTGAACTGGTAGTGATTCTGGCCTATCACGAATCTTAGTAGACGTTTGTGTTTGTGGTTGACGGGTATGTGCAGATATGCGTCTTTCATGTCTATGGTCGCCATGTAGTCCCCTTTTTGGATTTGGGGTATTACTTCCTGAAGTGACGTCATTTTGAATTTTTGAGTTCTTACGAACTTGTTCAGGAATCTGAGGTCCAGTATTGGCCTTAGTGTTTCGTCTACCTTTGGCACTAGGAAGTACGTTGAGTATACTCCCCTGTTCCTTTCGTTGATTGGAACTGGTTCTATTGCTCTTTTTTAGCAGCTCCTCTGCTTCTAGACGTAGGAGTGCGAGCTCCCTTGCGGGCAGTGGCCGGTGTCTTGGTTTTCTGCCCGGGGGTGTTTTTGGAGTTCTATGCAGAATCCGTGCTGTATGATGTTCAGTATCCACTTGTCCGTGGTAATCTCTCTCCATTGTGTGAGGAAGTTTCCTATTCGGCCCCCCACTGGCCCCGTCCGTACCCGCGTCCTCGAAAGGACCGTCCTCTGGGTTGATACTGCCAATTTTGCTGTTGTTGTCCCTGTTGGCTTTGGCCCTGGTTGTTCCCCTGGTATCCTTGTTGGGGAGATTGGTGGGAAGTGGCGGGCGCATTGCCTCCTCTACCATTGGGCCGCCTTGAGGGGGTTCCTCTTCTCATCCCCCTGAACTGCAGTGCTCCCATGGACCTCGCAGTTTCGTTGTCTTTTTTAAGCTGCGTCAGCTTTTCGTCGACTGGGGCTCCAAACAGTTTCTGGCCGTCGAATGGCGTGTTCAGGATATTGCTTTGTACATCAGGTTTGAAACCAGAGATCCTGAGCCATGCGGGTCTCCTTTCAGTCACCCCTATCATCATCTGCCTGCTGGAGTTTTCTGCTGCGTCCAAGGCTGATTTTAGGCAAGTGTTTGCGATAGCCTTGCCCTCTTCCACTAGGTGATTAGCCCTTTGTTGGTGTTGTTGTGGCAGGTGTGTTACGAGCTGGCTCATTTCATCCCATTGCTGGTATGCATGCCTGCTGATGAGGGCGTTGGAGTTGGCGATGCGCCAGTGTATGGCTGCGTTCCTCTCCACCTTTCGTCCTGTGAGGTCTATTCGTTTGCTCTCCTTGTCTGGAGGTGGACCTGTGTTAGTGGGTACATTGGCCCTTTTCCTGGCCGTTGCCGTGATAATGGAGTCTGCTGGCACTGACCCCTGGATGTACGCAGGGTCTTTTGAGGAGTGTTTGTACTTTTTTTCGCTCCTTGGTGTAACAGCCTTGCAGACTGCCGGTTCTTTGAAGGCCTCCCTTCCCTGGTCCAGGACGCTTGGAAGCATGGGTAGGAACTGGGACCAGGTTTGTTGAGGAAGTAGGGTTTACAAAAGGAAACATGCCTTCGCCTTCTCCTCTTGCATTTCGACGCCATACGTTGCTGCAGCCTTTTGGACGACCACATTGTAGGCTCCAATGTCATCTGGCGGCGAAGGCCTCGAGGGATAAGAGTCTACCCCTTCTTCTGGTGAATCTGCGTCGAGGTCTTGCCAGTCTAAGTCTTGTGCTTCCGAGGGCGTCGAGTCCCGGTAAGACTGGAACTCTTCTTCGCCTTCGAAGTAGTCGTCCTCTTCGCCCTGTTCGTCGAGCGGTTTGGGTGTTTTCGGGGGTTCGATGTCTTCGGTGTCGCCCTCCCCGAGTGCTTCGCTCGATGGCTTCGACGGAATGGCGTACAGCTTCATTTTTTCGTCGAAGTCTTTTTTCCGTTGCAGGATGCTCGCCATCTCTGCTTCGAGCCTTCTCCATCTCGTGGGCCTTTTCGGCGTCGATGGCTGAAGCGCTCCTCTTCGCGGTCTCGGACGTCGAGGATGACGCCGGGCCTTCTTTTCTGGGCGTCGAGGCTTCCTTTTCGGAGGTTACCTTCGACGCCCTTGGTTTTTCGGAGGCTTTCGCCGATTGGGAGTCCTTCCCGAAGGATCCGCTCGGCTGTTTGTCCTTGGTTGCTGTTGCTTTCGTCGAGTGTTTCGGCGGCAACACTCCCTTCGAGGACTTGGCTTCACTTCTGAGAGTGTCGCTCGGGGCCTTAGCTTCACTCTTTCGTGCGTCGCTTGGGTGCTTCGGGGTCGACGTCTCCCTTACCTCCTTCGAAGTTTTCTTGTGGACATCGACGACTGAGCAGTCCTCCGGTCCCTCTGCGATGTTGTCTTCCTCTCCACTCGAGAGGCCCAGGTCTCGGAGCGATGGAGGTGCTCCCTGGCCCTGCATGTTGTAGTTAGCCCTTCTTTGCCTTTCTCTCACCCGGAGGGTTTTCGGGGTGAAGGCCGAACACGCGTTGCAGTTTTCGCTGATGTGGTCGAGCGGCAAGCAGAGGTTGCAGACTGGGTGCTGGTCCTTCTGGGCGTACTTGTGGTGACAGTTTTGGCAAAACTTAAACGGTGTCTTGTCCATACCCGCGCTCAGGGGGCCCCCTGTGAGCGCATTCTCTGTAGGCGTCGAGATTTTGGTCGTGGACCTTCTACCTCGTCGTCCTTCTTGTCGCCTCCTGTACTCGTCTCCTCGTCCGGTGTCTTCAGGAAACGATCTTTTGGTGATTATTTCAAATTTTTGAGATTCTTCGTCCAACTTTCTGGAACTTCTCGTCGACGATCCAGACCCCACGGCGGAAAAAAGAATCTGAAGATGGCGACCAAAGGTGGGAGCTTCCGCAGGAAGCGCGACGACGTCACCGAGGACACCAAATGGTGGGGGCGTCGCCGCCCACCTGGGCCAACAACAAAAAAAAAAGAAAAGACTGCGAATCCGGACCCAACCACGAGATGGCGGAATAATGCACAGCATAGTGAATCCAGAAAGATTCACGCTGCAAAGCTATAGAATCCTTTAAAAGTGTGTACAAGATCTTCCCACTATTGACTATACAGGAATAGAGCCTGGTAGAATAGAATCCATAGCAACACACAAAAAGATGATGGTGGGAATGCTGAACATTGTCAAACATTCACCCCAGTGACAGAGCTGGGTTAAATCAATCGATTTATTGCTCACCATGCCACCCCAGTTTGGACTCAGCCATATGTAAATCAGACTTGACTCTGCTCCCCATGGGAACAGTCCAGCCCGAACTGCCAGGCCAGGTCCTCCCTGGACCGGAAAACAAGCATCCTGGGACCGGTTTCGGGGTATCACCCCTCATCAGTCAGGCTAGCTTGATGGCAGTGGCGTAGTGAGCACCGGACCCACGTCTGGGCATACCCTTCCCACTAGGGGCGACTATAGAAATACAGAAAGATGATGGATGGAATGCTGAACATTGATTAGAATCCATATCTTTCAGAGGATACAGGCTTTGCATGAATTTGGGAAGCATAATTTTGTCTGTGTCCTTCCATTCTCTAAGAACCACATCCTTAACATGAAGATAGATGGGATGCCCGAGCTGAGGAGGGCACACAAACTGCCTCAAAACTGTTCCAGAAGATGTACTGGCTCCTCTGGAGCTGGGAACCCCATATTGTCTCTGGCACAGATTAAAGTAGGCCACAGCAACTCTTTCCCAATGCATTTACACTTTTGATTATCTGGGGTAGATTCAATTTCAACACCCTCAGTCTCAGAATCACCAGATTCAGATACATAAGAAGCTGTTTAACTTAGATCACAGAAAATGCTTCCTTTACTCCCCATTTCCTGCATGGTTTCTCTGATCAGTCTTTTCAATCTTGTATCATCATTCTCCTTCGATGCCGATCTCGACCTTTTCGCTGAAAGTGAGGGTGAGCTAGACCTTGAAGATAAAGAGGAGGACGAGACATGCCTCTTTTGCTTGTCATGGGTCTCCGCTCTTCCGCCAACATTCCATAGGTAAACAATATTCAACTAAACACTTATCTTACTCCCCTATTGCCCTTATAAAGGAAGCCTCCAAGCGTTGTGCTTCCCAGGCTTCCGAAATACAAATTTTGCACATGCGCTGATCTAGCACCTCCACTGCGCATGTGCACCACTGTGAGCTGCTAATGTCCCTTCCTCAAAGTGAATGGGGATATGAGCACCAGACACGAAGAAAGAGCTCTGGCTCCAACATGGTGGTAAACTTAATAAATGAAATAATGCTAAAGCCCAGTAAGGACATAATTTTAAAAGAGTTCCTACAAGGCTGCGCAACAGCCAACCCTTAAGGAGATAAAGGAACATATAAATCCAAAAACTATAGTCCAAGCCCAGCAGAGACATTAGTTCTTATTCTAGAAAAGAGTACCAGTAGATCCTCCAGGCCCAGATTAGAAGAAAATCTGTAACAATTCATTAGAAAAAACGAGACCAAGCTCAGCAGTGATCCTTCGAGTACTTCCAGTTCCGTCTCAGCATGAGTCAGGAAACAAACAGGAGGATGCTGGGTATGTAACCCTAATTATATCACCCAGATGTGTGGGCGGGCTTTAATTCAGCATTTCCGGTTGTTTTCGGTCTCAGGGAGGTTGGAATCACCTCAAACGTAATGACTGAGATAGGGACTAGGGATGTAGAGGTAATGATTAATTCTGACTCTTCAAAGGCGTTGATCCAGTTGGACACATCAGAGAATTGAAATTATTGACCAGGACCTTTAAAGTATAATTTGAGTGATGGCAATATACAGATCTTTGGTGATGCTTAAATTTAAAAATAGATGCTTGACAGCCAGTATGCAGAGGTGGAAGAGTAGCAGGCATAGATCTGTGCCTTCTTTGACGTCAGATGTTCCAGTGGAAGGGCCTCAGGAAAAGGTTCTTAATTTCAGTTACTGTTCCCTGTCGCAGAAGATCATTCAGAAGTACTTCTCAGAATCGGGAGCAACCAGGTTGCATTGACAACGTGCAGATTGATGTCAGGGTGGTAATGACTGGTACATGGATTTCTCACCCCCTCTGCAAAATTCCATTTTGCCATACCATCATTCGAAGATCTGGGAAGATTTCACGGCATTCCGCTACGCGGAACTCTGCGAACTGATCAAAAAACCCCGCCGTGCTATGCGTAGTTCCGCAAGCAGTGGGGTGCGTATGTCATGCTGATTTTTAGAGCCGGGTGTTTGTCCCGCACTGTAAAATCAGCGCGAATGGCACCATGCACAGCGCAAGAGGACGCTACTTCTTTCTGCCACTCGAGTAAATGTTCTACTCAAGCGGCAGCTTCCACAACGCGAACGGAAGGTTTTCCAACGCGAGCGGTAGGGACCATCCGCGACCGCCAGCGTTGAGAAGTTTTCCCAAGAGGTGGTCTGGAGTAAGATTTTCGTCGCTCGTGCTCACCAACGTAACGCTGGCGAGCGAAGAAAAAACTCCACTCTATGGAGTTTTTCGGAACTCCATGCACTATGCGGAGTAGGAAAAACTCTGCAAACTCCGTAAGCAGAGCGGAATTTCACACCCAGGCCAAATCATTTGTCAATGGGGTTTGATGCCTCATGGGGAACATTGGTGCCCCCTGAAGGCTGTGCCTAAAAAGGCAGTATTTATATATTATTGTGATTTTATATAGAACGAACATGGCCCAGGGATGTCCCAGTGCTTTCCAAAAGTACAGTAACCACCAATCATTGCTAGAATATATTTGAGATACAGCCCACTAAAAGTGAAAAACAGACATTTGAGAGCATTTTGGAGTATGGCACATAGTGAATCTGTCAACGTATGGGGTATCAGGCATGTCATCTGTGACACACCTGTGCGGATTACATTAGTGACATACCATAAAGTTTGCACCGGTTGTTATTAAGCACAACTGGTCATTAGTAAGGCATCGAGGCACATATATTAGCCCTAGTCATGTACAATAAAGTGTACCTTTCCAATATCGCTTTGATCTTTGGTGCAAGTGTTCTGGAAGAAAAGGCTTTAAGTGAGGCTGAGAGATATAGCTGATTGGGGAGTAGCAACTTTCATGCTGCACATATACATGATAAAAGAGTGACTGTTTATTTTCTTTTTTAGAGAGTGAACGTGCTGTTTTACAACCTCTTCAAACAGTGCTTAATTAGAGCCGTGGTTTCCGGTGCTCGGCACCGGCACTTAATTGTCAACCTGGCGCTAATTTTGAGATGACCACAACAACAGTTAATTTTAATTCAATATACATTAAAAATTACTATTACCTGCCACCTAAGCCATTGTTATAGCTTTGGGGGCCTGGAATAGTCTGAACTGTCACATTTGTAGGAGTGTGATGGTTAGTAGTTGTGATGTTACTATCATTGGCTGATGAGGGATAAAACACCAAAACCGGTCATAATTGTAAGCAGGGTGGACCCAGTGGGCACCCGGCCTGCACCTGACTTGAGATGGATATAGCGGTCTTCATATGAAGAAATCACATGATACGCTATACATACTCATTGGTCCTAAGCCAAACGACTTAGTCCTGAGGAGACCATATCAATCAGCATGGGTCGAAACGTCAACATCTTATCCTTCGCTCACATTTCTATTACGAATATTATGAATATGCAATATTTGCTAGCATATTTCTTTAAAAACATTGTTGGATGAGCCTGTATTGTACAGTTTCTTGTGTTCACATTTATTTATTGTCACAGTCACTTGAGCGCTGTGTCGTTTGCACTTTTGTGTATAAAAAGTATATTGATGATTACAAAGAATTTTTTGAAAATACATATCAACAAAAGAAACCCATGTCAGGGGGGCGTGGCCTGACAGCATGGCCGGCTAGACGTGTTTTCTGCGCCACTCCTGCCCCAACACCGTAAATCCTAAATAATCCTGGCGCTATGGTGACTCTCCTAGTGCGGACCAGTAGCGGAACCCTTCCCTGACCCCAAGGATCCCAGTGAGCTGCAGGGAAATTGGCCCGCGACTGCAGATCGCTGATACGGACGGCGGCTGACTTGGAGGAATCCCGGTCGACGTAAAGGCGGCCTTCGAGCTGTTTTCGGAGGTGAGCGCGGGCGGGCAGTGGTGAGGCCTCTGGGCCGCGGTGAGTCCGGCCGCAAGCTCTTGTCAAATTCTATGGCCCCAGGAGGGGGGGAAAAGCAGAGGGAACGAACCGCTGTATGCGGCCGGCTGGCCGGGCTCCGACGACCGGGAGCAGAATCTACGCAAGACCGCGGCGGTGCGGCCTACCGGTGTTCCGACCGGAGAGGCCTGGACGCGGCGCGGGAGCCGCCTGGGGACCGGAGCGGCCCGGTGTGTTGCCGGGGGCCTGAACTTGGAGCTGAGTGGCGGGGGTGCACAGACCCCGCATGCCATAACGAACCCCGGAGCTGCGGTGGGTCCCAAAGTGAGGCCGAGGCGGGGCCCCGGTGGGTCCTGAGTCGGACGCGGGGGCAGTCTGGCCGCCAAGGAGTCAGCTTACACCGCTGAAGATCAGCGAAAATTGCCCAGTAGCTGGGAGGCTCCCCCTACGAAAACGAAGCCGGAGGCTGGGAGATTAGGCCTCAGTGTGGCCGGCGAGGTGAGAAGCGGCCTACCGACACTCCGGCTGGCAGGGCTGAAACGGGCCACGAAGACAGCTTAGGGGCAGTGTCTGGGGCTGCAGTTCAATAGATGCGGTAAAGAGCACCCCCTGCGGCCAACGAGCCACGGCAAGGAAGTGGGCCTGGGGCTCCGCGGTTCGGTGGAGAACCGGACCCACGTGTGTACAGCCACGGGACGGAGCGGTGAGGCGAACTGGGGGCAGGTGGTGCCAGAGAACTGCCCCGGCCAACGGAAGGGGAGGCCTGCCTGATATAGTCGACACAAAGGCCACAGGGTGAACGGCCTGAGGTACTCATTTGCCCCGGACGGAGGGGGCCACCAGACAGCACACTAGGACGGCCAGACTGACTATGGGGAAGGACCGACCCCTAAGAGGTGCCCAAACAAATAAAATTATGCAATATACGGTCCCGGGGCCGACGGCGGCGGACCGCCTTGGAACAGATACGGAGCGGGGGGCCCACCCCGACGCGGCAGCCCGCGACAAGGCCGACATCTTGGCAGCGATTCGTGATTCCAGGGTGGCGTTAGAAACCAAAATGGACGGTATGGCCATGGACATTAACCATCTGCGCCTGGATCTCCGGAAGGTGGCAGACAGGGTGACCACCACGGAAGGGGACCTGAATACTTTACAGACGGAGGTCAGCCAACTGCGGGAGACGGTGACGGCGCTCCAGGACCATACGGCCCGGCTGGAAGAAAGGGCGGAAGATGCTGAAGGGCGGTCCAGAAGGAATAATCTCCGCTTTTTGGGATTTCCAGAAAAGGCGGAGGGGCCGGCGGCGGACCTAATTCTGGAAGATTGGATTGGCACATCGTTCCCGAGCCTTAGGCTCTCCAACCTGTTTGCAGTGGAAAGGGCGCATAGATCTCTTGGGCCGCCGCCGAGGCCGGGAGCCCCGCACAGAGCCTTGATTGCCCGACTGTTCAATTTTAGGGACCGGGACATGATCCTGCAACATATTCGCACCAATGGCCCACCTAAATTTGAGAACCAAGACATCCATATATACCCAGACTATACCAAAAAGGTGCAGGAACTGCGGAATGACTTCTTGAGCGTAAAACGGCGGATGCAGAGCCACGACATCAAGTACAGCCTACTGTTCCCGGCCCGGCTCAGAGTACAACATGCCGACAAGGTGTACTTCTTTGGTAACTCATCAGAGGCAGCTGAATGGATGGACGCGTTGGGCTTGGCCGGCCATGACCAAAACCAGGGCTGGCGGGAGCAGAGACGCCGGAGTAACCAACAGCGGACCCAGCAACGTCGAGAAGAGGGGCAGCACCGACGAGGCCGAGATTTGTCGGATGGAGGACGTATCGTGGTGGGACCAGATGGCACTCTCCTGGCAGATCGGGAGGCGATCCCAACACAGAACCAGTTTTCTCCGCTCTGTTTGGTGCAGGAAACACAATCGGAGGCGGGCAGCGCCAGCGGCCCGGTTGTAGAGGGCTCCGGTAATGAGTGAGTAATGGACCTGGCACTGAGACCGGGAGGTTCTGGGACACAGACACTGTGAGTACCTGTTTTGGCCCGTGGGGCGCTTGACTTTCTCGAGAGACTCGTGTGCGAGGACATGGCGCCCAGTGGCATTGAGGGGGGGGGAGGGTTTGATAAAATTGATAAAAATTGGAGGAGGGTACACTATTTTGCCTATCTGTTGTTTAGACTTGCCGGCTGTAGAGTGCTGAGTTGGCCTGGCTAGACCTTTGGTCGGGCGGGGCTGCACGGTGCCAGTCAGTCGGCTGATTTACAGTGTTTAGGAAGGGGGGGTTGCGGAGTGGGGAGGGCACGTCTACTTGTAATTGCTATTTCAAGTTGAGGGGGGTGCTCTAAGGGGTGGGTGGAGCTTTGGGGCGGGGTTCAGAGTCGAGAATGAAGGGCTACCACCTGTGGGTGGAGGGAGTTGGGGTTTCACGTTATGGGTTTGTTTGGGGTGCTGTCGGGTCTGGTCTAGGTCACAATACAAGAGATCGAAGTAGTCTACCCTTAGAGGGGCCACGCTATATTTCTCCTGGGGGGCCCCACATAACAGTCGGGGGCAGCGATGCCAACAACAGCTCACTTATGCCAGGTGATTCCCAGACATACAAATTGATCACATGGAATGTTCGTGGGCTCAACAATATGGTCAAGCGAATCCGGGTAGCATCATACCTCAGACGGTATGGAGTAAGCATAGCCCTGCTCCAGGAGGCGCACTTGTGGGGAGATTGTCTTAAATATGTTCAACGCCGATGGAGGGGTCAGTTTTTCGCAACATCCTACTCGGGGTTTGCTAGGGGAGCGTTGGTCTGGGTGGCACCGGGGGTCCCCTTTAAGGCTTTACACACTATACGGGATCCTAAAGGGAGATTTGTGATGGTGGAGGGGACGCTGGATGGCCGCAGCATATGCCTGGTAAATATACAACACTGACTGCCGACCGGACGATAATAACAGGACTGTGTCCCCAGAGATACAACCATCAGGCACTTATCATGGTAGCCTTTAAAATTTAAATACTTGTGCGTCGACAGCAGGAATTTGAAATATCTCAGATCAAGGGCTCTTCATTGCCTCTGTGTTCCTGCGTCTTCTTCACATCACCATTTGCCCTGAAGAAGTTCATTTTATGTATGAACGAAACGCGTTGGCTGGAATTTGCACATTTTGATATTGAAAATAAAGGATTGATAAACCACTATACAAAATGAACATTTGGATTTATTGAAGAAAACTCTTTGGTAGTGCACCGCTCCACTATTTTCACAGTTTTCTCTCTGCTTGGCAGCTGGCATCCAACAACGGCAGGTGCAGGAGCTGTATGTGCACACCCAATCATACTATCCATTACAATTTCTTAAACAAGAAAAGGAATAAAGCAGGGAGGTGCGGTTACTCAGATCCGCCGTTGCTCATTCATTCTCTAATGCCTGGTAAATATATATGCCCCGAATACCGACGACAGGGGTTTTTTGAGCCGAGTGATGGGGCAACTCGATCTCGATCCGGCACAGAATTGATTGTGGCGGGAGACTTTAACTGCGCCCTTGATGGGGAGCTCGACAGGCACCCCCCAAAGCTGGATGCCAAACCTAGAGTCAGGGAAGCGATGGGCCAGATGCTTCACAATCATGGCCTGTTGGATATATGGCGACACCATAATCCTGGTCGTCGAGTGTACTCGTGCCACACACCTGCTGCCAATACCCATAGTAGGCTTGATTACTTTTTCATTCAAAAGGCGGCGGTGCATCGGATAATGGAGACACTATATCTGGCCCGCTATCTGTCTGACCATTCCCCGTTATTAATTACCTACTCGCTGGACCGACCGAGATCTAAAGTACCGCTATGGAGGCTTAACATCGAAGCTTTTGGTGATCCGATCTATAAAGACGCTATAGCGAAAGGGTTGGATGATTATTTGGAACTCAACTGGGGTTCAGCCGGCACCAGGGCGACTGAATGGGACGCGATGAAGGTGGTAATACGGGGGATTTGCATGTCCACAGAGGTGGGGGTTAAAAGAGTGCTGGAGCGCGATCTGCGTCGGCAGGAGGAGCGCTTGCCGACATTGGAGAAAGAAATGCCCACGAACGGTGAAAGGTCGACTGAATGGGCCACCGTGCGACGACAGATAGGGGACATATGGGACTCGCTAGGCAGATTTAATAGAACGGAAAGTAGACGTCGCTGGTATACAGAAGGGGATAAGGCGGGGCGGCTATTGGCGCGCCTGATCAGGACGGAGACTCAGCCCCACCCGATTATGGCCCTCAAAAATGACTCACGACAGGTGGTATATACTCAACATGCGATCAATAACGTATTCCTGACCCATCTACGTAAAATATACTCCAAGCCCCAATCTCCAGCGACCCTCGTGGTTATGGATACCTATCTTGCAGGGGTGGACCTACCTAGCATAGACACAGACAGTCAGGAGGCCTTAGGAGGCCCCTTTAGTGGGGAAGAAATTCGGGCGGCGATCGCCCTCCTGAAGACTGCGAAGTCCCCTGGGTTGGACGGCATAACCGCCGAACTCTATAAAGAGAGCGGAGGAGTCCTGATCCCCATGCTATTAGACATCCTGGGCGAGGCCGAGGAACGCGGTATGCTCCCAGATTCCATGCCGGGAAACGCTGATTGTGATGATCCCCAAACCGGGTAAGGATCCCCTCCTCCCCGGCTCATATCGGCCCATCTCAATGTTGAACGTAGACCTTAAAATTATCAGTCAGGTGTTGGCGTGTCGGCTCCTCCCCTATCTCCGGCGGCTGGTCCATGAGGACCAATCCGGGTTTATACCGGGCCGGAATACGTTGCGTAATATCCGCCGCCTCGCGCATGTTATGCACTCTTTAGAGGGACGGGCCCAACAGAGCGCCTTGGTGTTCCTAGGAGTCGAACAAGCGTTCGACTCGATCGGTTGGGACTACCTATGGCGGGTACTTTTAAAAATGGGTCTGGGGGAGGGGTTTGTAAATTGGATTAAATTACTCTATACTCGACCAACGGCAAGAGTTCGCACGGGGCGATACGTGTCAGAGGCGATTTCTATAGGGAGGGGGACGCGGCAGGGTTGTCCGCTCTCCCCCTTGCTATTTGCCCTGGCAATGGAGCCATTGGCTTGCCATCTGCGTGAGGTGCTCAACGGACATGGCATACGGGTAGGGGGTTCGGAACATGTCGTATCGTTATACGCCGATGATGCACTGTTATATCTGAGACAGCCGACCCGGTCATTGCCAACACTGATGACTGCGCTGGCGCAGTTTGCTGCTGCCTCCGGACTTTCCATCAACAAGTCAAAATCGCAACTGTATGCGATTGGCCCGGAGTGCAACTGGGAGGGGTCACAGCACCCAGTAATGGAGCTTCCATGGGCAGGGGACGCTATCCGCTACCTGGGGATATGGATTGGTAGGAATGAGGCAGTTTTTTACCAGCACAATATGGGGAGGATAATCAGGGGTCTTCAGGGCAGTATTGCCTTTTGGAACACGCTTAAACTCTCCCTAATGGGGAAGATTGCCTTAAGATGGTGGTCTTACCTCGCTGCCTCTATACCATGCAAGGCTCCTTCTTTGAACTTCCACACCGGGTATTTAAGGAGCTGGATGCCCTGCTGGTCCTATTGTTATGGAATGGGAAGCGATGTAGGGTAAGTCTAGAGGTCATGAAACGTAGATGGGGCAAAGGGGGTTTAGAGATCCCCGATCTCGAACTATATTATTTTGCATCCCAATTGCAACATGCCATAGCCTGGTTGGACACGGATCCCTCTTGGGAGAGGTCCCTGCTGGCAGGTACATACGGGGACCGACAGCTAGGAGCGCTTCTGTGGCGGGCCGGGGGGCACAAGGAACACGGTCCTCCATTGGTGCGGCTTGGGGCAGCAATATGGAATCGGGTGATACGCAGAGTAGTCCGGGAACGGCCGTTCGCCCCGGAGGCGGACTTTTGGCTGATGCCGCTCTTTGCGCAAATAGACCAGGTAATGTCCACGGAGGCCTGGAAGACTGGGGGCTGCCTAATGTTGTCTGATCTTTATCCGGACAATAAATGTATCACCTACCAGGAGGCGGTGACCACCTTTGAGCTGGGAGCAGGGCAGTTTCTGCAATACGCTAAAATAGCGGCAACGGCGCGACAATTATGGCCCACGTTCCCCGAGGCTCCGGGGCAATCCCAAACCCTGGTTACTATGATCACCATGGCTGGGGGGAGGAGGTTTGTTACTCACCTCTATAAGGCGCTAAGAGATGATAAACAGATTGGCCCCCACAAAATAGAAGAAAAATGGCAGCAGGTGTGTCCGCAGGAGGTCACAGCACCAGAATGGGAAAAAATACACGAGAGTGTGCGGAAGGTGTCGGTGAGCAACCGCTTCAAACAAATTCAGTACAATATAATACATATGACCTACCTCTCACCTCGGAGGCTTCAGGCCATTGATGGTTCCAGGGATTCACGCTGCCCTCGATGTCGCTCTGATCAGGCAGACTTTCTGCACATGGTATGGATCTGCCCAACGATCCAGACATACTTGGTGGCGGTCCTCGAGGATCTGACTAGGATAACAGGGTGGACAATAGCCCTGGATCCAAGGGCTTGTCTCCTGGGCTTGATCCCTCGGGATCCTAAGCGGAAGACAAGTAGGCGGTTCCTGGTCTTGGGCCTGGTTACAGCCAAACGGCGTATAGCGATTCATTGGTTAACCCAGCAGGGACCGCTATTGGCGAAGTGGAGGACAGATCTAAGGGAGTGGGCATTAGCAGAGGAGGAGCACATACGGAACACCAGGAGAGATGACAAATTACCCGAGGTGCTACTGGCATGGGGAGCGATGATGCAAGAGATAGCAGGACAAAACTCCCAACTCACACCAGAAGGTTCAGGCGAGGTGTCTTTCGCAGAGGGGGTGGCCACAGGACGACGAGGGGAAACACAGGGTGTCCCCGCATGAACACTAAGCTGCATAGACCATCAGTTACATAGACCCGGCAGAGGGGGGGAGGGCACCGGGGAGGGAGGGTTGGGGGGGAGTTTAACACAGTTCAAGTTATGTTTAAGCATGTAAAGAACACAAAACGAAGAAAACAAGGATAGAGGAATCTCCAAGGATGTCAACGCAGATCTAATTTTTGCCATGTATTACCAATGTAACGTACACCGCCTCGGCTGAGGTGGACAAACTGTGTAACTATTTTACATGCGAGCTGCTGATTTGGAGCAATAACTCAATAAAGAAATATATTTTTTTAAAAGAAACCCATGTCAGACCTTTTATTTTGTGATGTAACTGAGAAATTTTGTCTATATCATAAGAGTAACTGCATTAAGTGTGGGAATCACTCATCCGTGGTGTGATTCCCACCTATTGAATGATTCCCACGGCACCTTGTACATATATATAATACTTACCCTGTCCCTGTAGGCATACAGGGTTGTCCTTGTTACAATTTACAGTTACTATCATTGGCAGCATGGCAGGGGCAATGTGTGGTGCCAGCTGCAGTGGCCTCCGAAGAGAGCTCTGCCACTTATTTTTTTACAAATTAAGCACTGCCTTTAAAGCTCTTCGATTCACCCATGTGAACACAACCTTTAGGCTCTCGATTAAAATCTATGAATGCTGAAATCTGTCGAGCTTTAGACAGTTTTTCATGTGAGATTAGATGGTATATATCTCAGTCTCTTCCCTCTACTTCTCCTCACACGTCCTGTTATTGCTCTCTCCCCTGCTCCTACATATTTTCTTTATCTTTCAGTGGATCTCCCTCATAGGTGGAAAAGTGGCACGCTCTGCGCACGCCAGGTTGCGTTCTGTCCAGGACGCTCGAGCACACTGCTTCCGGCTCCATCCTCTTTGAAACCCTGCTACTGGATGCTTCTAAGCACATCGACTAAGGGAGTAGCCAGAAACAAAAAAAAAAACACCCTGAACCATTTTCTGAATGACTATGAGTGGAGTGAGCGATGGCAATCGTGCAGTTACTTCCTAGAGGTGGGTAAACCATCAATTTATTAGAGACAGACGAGCTGGAGCCGCGCGAGGGGTCGGCTCGAGCTCCAAGAGCATGATCGCAAGCTGAGGCCTGAAAATAGCTGGCATGTAAATCATGCTACATGCGTAGAGGTGACATAGTAGACGTAGCCAAGTAGTGTCTTTGAAGGATATTTAATAGGTCCATAAGATCCGTGGTAACAGCCCCACCAGGAGCAGCCTGCTAGCTCCTCAGCCCATTTTCCAACTGTCAACACTCACACCAGGCACCCAAGCATTCCACACGTCCATCACACCAACATTCCATACCGAACACTCACACTGGCTGAGCAGCTAGGAACTAGGTAAAAGGGAACATTATAAACATAACATGAAGATACTACACATTATGTTAGAATATAAGGTGTATTCAAAATAAAATAAACTATATTTCTTTAACACACTGAAGTGTTTCACTTTAGTACATCAGAATATTTGGAAAGTATTTTTTTTAAAGTGAGAGTTTTTAAACATGCACTGAGAAACATTTGGCCCCACCCGGATGACAATGCTATTAGTGAACTAAGAGGCAAATCAGCTGTCACAAGCACCCAATTTGTGGACTAGATTCATATTATGGCTGGCGTAACATTATAGGCTATTAAAACAAATAAAAGATAGGTTTTTGTACAGCACACACCCTGGACATATTTGAAGGTGCTCTCATATGTGATAATGAACAAAAAGGCCATTGGTGCAGCAGCGCCCAGGCCCAGTGGCCTGAGGTACCCACTGAACCCCGATTATTGCTGTATTTCATAATTCAAACAGCGGGGAGAGGGCCCATTTCCTTTCTTACACTACGGCCCATGACACACTAACTAGCTGTTGAATTGGGAGGGGGTGTCATGGCGCCCCTGACGTCATTCAGCCACATGCCCCTCCTTTCCGTTCCAGACCTTAGTAACGTTGCCGACCGTCGGGGCGAGAACACCCACCCAACAGGGAATGTTGGTGTCTCGAGGCCTGGACGGTGATACTTGCAGCATTGTTCGGGGTTGGCTTGAACAAACGTCGACAGCTTTCGACTGCCCTGAGCATAGCGGTTTCCCCTAGCATGTCAAACCCGGATCTGATTTCCACAGTGTGAGAAGAACATGAACAATGCGATTTCATATTCCTGCCGCTCCCTCTCTTTAATGTGAGTCCCCAAATGTTTTCTACCTCTTTCTTTGTGTGCTAAAACAGTCCTTGAGACCCTGGAACTGTAGCATCGAGTTCCCCGCACCTTTTCTGGCTCCCTGTGTGATCCTGAGCCAAGTCACCGCCGCTCCCTGCTCATCTTTTAATACATTGTCTACAGTTTTATGTGAACCTAGAAATGTTGCTGTAATCGGTTCACGTTACACTGAATGTTGTGTCTGCTTTCACAGGTGACTTTAATAGAGCAGTATTATCAAAACTATTTCTCACAAACGTAGTGAAACGTCACGTAAAGCTGAGCATGGATATTAAATGCAATTTCGCTGAATTTGTGGTGCCCCTACTAAATATAAGGTTCACACCTTAAATTCCAAATAATAGTATGTGTAGCTTATGAAGGGACTTGCTGCTTAACTCTCATGGAAAAGTGAAGGAACGCCTTTAATCAACGTGAAGGGCAATATCGAGTTGTATCTTGCGTTTGCAAGACTAATTTTAATTCGGTTCTAGTGCACAATCCACTAGACCGAAAAGCCGAGGAGGAAAAATAAAATTAACGAATAAAGGTATACATTCAAAATAACTAAATGTAGTGAGGCGCCTGTTGTGAAGGTCTCGCACAAGTTCCATAACAGGCACAACTTGTAAGAGAGTACTTGTTCCTATCGTAAATGCTAGGCACGTCTCAATAGAAAGCATATTTAAAATGAACATGTCTTGAAGGAACAGGTCCTATTATCAGTGAGAGGCACCTCTCGCTGTAGCATTACTCACTATATTAGATGAGGCTTTTGTGTTTTTGAGGAGAGGGGATTCAAAATCTGCACAAAATAGGACAGACGGGTGATTAGACAGTGACAGTTGCATTACATGTCCGTTGTTTCCGCATATCCAGTGAGCCCTAACTTTATATTTCTGCATTATCAAAAAGTGCTCCTGGCTTTTACTATCCAGTGATTCAGACACTGTGCTTTAATCAGCCCTTCCTGACCACTTGGAGGTCCATTGACACCATCATATACACAAAGCTTTTAAGTTACCAACTCTTTAGTCCAGATGATGACTTTTAAATTGTGGTACAAGGTCGAAACGCAGTGGATACATTTGCAACCGGATCAAGGAAAGCCAACTTAGTATTAATTATGGAAAAGTGCATTCTGATTCCTAGTGGCATGCCTATAATTTTGATCCTTGATCGACAGAATTGTTTTTAATTTATAAATACACCTATCTCACTTTGCACATTTTCACTATGATCACTTTTGAGCACGTCTGGAATTAAATACTTGAAATGTATTATTGTTTAGGAAAAAAAAAACTGTTTGCTCAATAAGGGTTAGTAGGTTGTTGCATAACAACGTGACACTTGGGCAATTTTTCTCCATAAATAATGATGAAACTTCTTTAAATTAGTCCTTTCTAAAGCACTATATATCGACATACTTTTACGCAGGGTAGATATTGGGTTGGCTTGTATTTTAAAATTAAAGGATATATTTGTAAGTAGAACTAAAAAGAAACAAATACGCAACTGCGAAAGCTATGAGTTATGTCTTTGCTGAACTGCCATCTTTCTTCTGTCTACTCTTGAACACAAGTATGGAGAAGTACTGAATGCTGGAGAGCAGAGCGCTTCTAAATCAAGCTGCTCATTCATGAAACGCCTACACGTTTTCAACAATAGTCTGATTTTTGCTGTGATGAAGCCGCTTTCATACCCAGGCAGACAATTGGCACAGTCTGAAGGAAGTCATTATGGTTTGTTAAGATGAATGCTGCCAATCCCATTCATGAGCAGATATAAGAGTGTGAAAGTCAGGCTTTACTTCCGGTGGAAGGGTCTAAACAATGCTGGTTTCCATACTGGACAATGGCTCTTCAGAAAAAAAACATTGAACAGTCCCAGCGGATGCTATAGCTGACTGTCAGTGATTAAGTCATAATTAGGTATCTTTCATACGCCAACTCTAAAGGAAACTGCTTCCAGCTGTAACCGTAGATCAGTTACACCGCAGCCTACATGTGTGTATTGTCTTTTGCATATAGTGCTTGTGTCGCTATGAAGAAAACAGTTCTGAGCATTGACAGGCCATGGGGCAGGGGTATGAGCAGGGCTTAATTTGTTAGTAAATAAATAAATGCATGAGGGCAAAGTTTTTGTTAGGAGCATGCCACTGGCGCTGCTGAATGGTTGGGCTGCCCAATACCGAGGCTGTCTAAGGTTATCAAAAGGAGTGCACCCAAACCTTACTCTGTGGTTAGAGTATCTTCTAGAATAGCAGTGAGGCCCTCAATGGCTGTTTTCCTTTAGTGGTATATTGTCTCAGCTGCAGTACTTACAGTCAAATGCATCTTCATAAGGACACAACGCTCCTAGGTGCAGGTCTCTCATTTTACGACGGAGCGTTTTTAGTGAAAATACGCCACATACCGTTACAATTGGTGGTGCAGCATAGCCTTGTTAACATTTTCTAGAACATGCCTACTTACCGATATCTGAGGGACTAAGTAGTGCTCCTCCGAAGGGGACAGAAGTAGGTGCCTTATTTCGACTGTGAAATCTCACGTCAAACCAAGTTTCAGGGGGATAATGTCCCGCCTGGCATCTTAGGGATCTGATATATAATTGGTCTTGAAGAAAGCCATCGACCTTTGGGCGCGAGTAGGCTGAAACATATCGACAGCCATTTTGACCTCCCATTGGATGTGCAGGACACACTAACAGTCTCTATCCCATCTCACAGTTTTTAATCTTGCCACTGGTCCAACTTATGATTAAAATAGGACACTATCTCTGGGGTTGGTAACCATTTTAACTCACACTCTGCACAGATCCCACCATGTCTCTGAGTTAAGAGACTACCTCCTGGTAGAGGCGAGACCTTATGATGATGCATTTGACTGTAAGTGGAGACAATATACCAGTAAAGGAAAACAGCCGTTAAGGGTCTCACTATTATTCTAGAAGAGACTCGAACCACAGAGTATGGTATGGGCACACTCCTTTTGATAACCTTAGCATGAACCTTGGAAGCAGGGTGCATCCCGCGTCTAGTGCTTCTGCCTCCCTCTATTTTATTTTTCTTAGTTTTGATTACACCTCATGCCTCTTTCTTCCACCACCTGGCGCTTCCTATCTCTCTTCTGCAGGTACGTCCCTTCTCTCTCTCCCTTTGTTTCTCTACTGCATTCCTCTTCTTGCTTCTTTTTCCTTCTTATGCCTTTCTCTCATTCTCTGGTGGGTCATAGTCTGATGCCCCACAAAAATGAGTGCCAGTGTCCTCCACTGGCAACCACCTGCACAAAGTGAGCACTGGATGTGAGTTAACCGGAAGCCACAGAGGGTGATGATAACATATTTAACAGCCTAGCAGACTTATGCAAAATGAAACAGGTGGCCTTCTGAGCTTCATATGCATCAGTATAAGGTTGAAGGTGAAGATACAGTAGGAAGGTTGCTGGTGGGCTTGTTGGCAGTCACAAAGGGAGGAGCCTTGGATGTTAAGTGTTCTGCTCCAAAATTCCTCTCATGCTGTCAGTTATTATAAGAAATCCTCTGTTAGTAAAAAAAAAATATATATATATATTTATTATTATTTATTTATGCTATAAAAGGAAGACCTGAAGCATGCCCTCAAAATTAAGATACGCATATGAAGCGCTGCTCCAATTTACAAGTTAAGTTTCATTAAAGCATCCTTATGTATGTATCACAACATATAACTTCCCCTATATTCATGGAAGTATGCACAGCGATGTAATGTCTTATAGACAGAGTTGGTACTATATGAAACCATAAATAAATAAATGCATCTGCTGCAGAAGGGTCTTCAGTCATATCTCTCAACTCACTCTCATTCGGAGGGTGTCACCCTTCACAGTCCAAGGGAAATGCCTCTCGAAGACTTCAATGGGATCGATCAGCTGCTGTGGAAACCTTCCTTGCCCTCTCGAAAATATGTTCATGTCCATTGATTTCAATGCAGTTCCCCAAAACCCTCCACTGTCACCCGCCTCGGGGTCTCAAAAGGTTGACAGATGTGCCCTTAGCTGCAGCACTAACTGGCACTGCGAGGTGGCTGTGCAAAGACCTCCGGGCATATGGTCCTCCTGAAGATGATCCTACTGGACAGACTTCCGCACTATTACCTCTCATTTTACTGAATGCATCTACTTTTGACTGACAGCCTTTAAACTGCCGTAAACTAATTACGTGTTATGCACCTGAAATTGTCTGACTAAAGATCTGTTACAGGCCTCAAAGTCTGCTCCTGACCCAAGCCCGAAAAAAACGCTTTAATGCGGCAAATACACAATTAGTGGCGGGGCTCAGCATAAAACTGTTGAGCAAAGGGTTGCAGCAAAATGTGAAAATCCAAATGCGCTGTTTCCAAAGCTTCCATCCCCCACTGTGACAGCCGTGAGGGGTCAGTCTCGGATAGTTTTTCATGTCGAGGACAGCAGTGGAATGGGCTGATTCATGGGATGTCTAGACAACATCAAACAAAATAAAGCTACCACATGCAAACAGCAGCAGCCCCCCTGACACAGCGTCTTGTTCACATGTCTGGTGGCTGAGGCTTTGCGGACCATATCCGAGCGTCCCAGCACGATTCCCGAAGCAGTTTTACACAGATAATAATCTAAAGCCCATATTTTGAAAACACTTTGACTGTGCCATCTCTTTCACGCGAAGGTGAGAGGGTCGTCGTTTCACGCATTGACTTCTCCTGAAACGAGGGAGAATTTCAAAGGCATTTCTGAGAAAACTACTGACGTCATTCAGTTCCCACTCCCCCCATCCCCACCCCCAGGTTCATCAACTAAACTCGTAAAATGGCCTGCCAACGCGGCCCACCTCCAGCAAACCCAAAATAAAAACCGGAACTGTCTGCTGGCAAGAACAACGCCATAAAAACGGGGCCTACAATGAATGTGCGTGAAATTATCTATTCAAGGGTCTCCTTATTTGGCTCTGACCAAATTCACAAATAGCTTTTTTTATGAGAAAAAATAGGTCATGCTGCTGGGAACATTGTTTAATGTAGTGGGTGTTTAATTCATTCTATCAGACTTTGTACAATTAACTGATGTGGAATACATATATCACGGCGATTATGACCTGAGGAGAATGGCAAAAGTTCTGGACTACCACCACATGGCCCAGGGAACGTGAAGCTCCTCCGACAACATCAAGAGAAGTAAGAAACCAAGGAGTAACCATGGACTCAGACCTAGCCTTGATACCACGTTAACATCACCAAGACATCAATCAATCAATCTACTTTATTCGGTTTCAACATATAAAACCATAAAAGTTATAAAAACATAAAAATTTCATAAGAATAATGACACAATTCACCACAAATAACTTACAATCCACAATAGTCCATGTTAATTCAAAACCTGAGGTACAAAATTAAATACATATACGCTTGACCCTCGATTAAAAATTTTAAACAGTCGAGAGAATGGGTCCCGAGACCTTATCTGAAATGTCTGTGTCATGAGAGTAAACATTGACCCTGACCCTGACATTGATCTCATTCCCTGATAAAATCTCCAAAATCAACCACTCCTTCACCCTTACACCCCTTCCTCATAACCTCCAACCCCCCCAAAACTCTTCCTCCAGTTCTCTGACCCTCCTTACACTCCAACATGACCCCTCATCTCTGCCGCTAGTCGTCTCTCTGCCTGATTCCGACCTTGCCAAACTTGAAAATAAAAATAATGCTTCCTGGCTTCACTTTAATCCAGTTACTGAGCTCGAAGTCCTCAACGTCATTACCAGACTTAAACCTTCCTCTCACTCCAGAGACCCGCTCCCTGCCAACCTTGTCCAAGATTTAAAACACATCATTGCCCCGCTCTGGACCTCTATTATCAACTCTTCCTTTGCCACGGGCTGTGTCCCGATCTCCCTACAACTCGGACAAATCACTCCCATCCTCAAAAATTCGGCCGCTGACCCCAATGACCTTAATAATCTTCGATCCATCTCTAACCTTCCTCTCCTCTCTAAAGCCCTTGAAAAATGTGCCCTACACCAACTTGACTCACACATCGACACATTCAATCTGTTGGACTCTTTTCAATCAGGTTTCAGAAAAGGATGTAGTACAGAAACATCCATGCTCAATATAATTGACGACATTCATCACTCCCTTGACAAGGGCGAATCCTCCCTTCTCATTCTCCTTGATCTCTCCTCAGCTTTTGATACTGTGAATCACTCTATGTTACTCAACACTCTTAAAGATCGTTTCGGCCTCAACGGATCGGTGCTTAAATGGTTCTCCTCCTTCTTTCAACACAGAACCCAGCAAATCAAAATTCATGACTGCTTTTCTAAACCCATGCCTGTCTCACTGGGTGTCCCTCAAGGGTCTATTCTCTCCCCCTCTCTTTTCAACCTCTTTATGGAACCCCTCACCCTTATTCTTAAGCTTACGGGAATAAAGTATCACCTCTACGCTGATGACACTCAACTTTATCATAAGATTCAATCCCACGCTGACATTCTACACCTCAATGACACCCTGACCAAGATCCAATCCTGGTTCCACTATAACCACCTCAAACTTAACCCTAAAAAAACTGAAATCATTCTTTTCTCCCCCAAAAACAGCCCGCTCCCTATCCAAGCCTGGATTTCTGACCTTACTGCGCTCAACTGCTCTCTCACCTTATCCAACTCAGTCAAATCCCTAGGAACTAACATCGACCAGAACCTCTCTCTCAACTCCCACATAAAAAACTCAGCCAAAAGTGCCCTCTTCACTCTCTTTCACCTCAAGAAATTAAAACCCT
Source organism: Calotriton arnoldi (assembly GCA_963921515.1). Taxonomy (NCBI): domain Eukaryota; kingdom Metazoa; phylum Chordata; class Amphibia; order Caudata; family Salamandridae; genus Calotriton; species Calotriton arnoldi. Next base: position 1,644,341 of record CAWUFW010000770.1, on the reverse strand, counting down.
TCATTCCGGCTGAAGACTTTAGGTCAGCTGTCCAATCACTGGTCCTGTCTAAAATCGACTATGGTAACGCCATTCTCTCTGGTACACCCAAAGTCCACCTAGCCCCAATCAAATCTGTTCATAACCTTGCTGCTAGACTCATTACCGACCTCAAACGGTTCGACCACATCTCCCCTACCCTTAAAGCCCTCAACTGGCTCCCTATTGAAGGCAGATCTACCTACAAGACCGCCTGCATTACACACAAAGCCCTGTATCAACACACCCCTCTGTACCTCGCAGACAAACTGCTCAAAGCGGGCTGCTCTCGAACACTGAGGAGCTCTAACTCACTCGTTCTCGTCCCTCCTCTATTAAACAAGAAATCTACCCAATCACGCTCCTTCTCTGGAAATGCGCCGACCATCTGGAATGCTCTCCCTAAAGAACTTCGTTGCAACCCCTCCTACTTCAGCTTCAAAAAAGACCTCAAACTTCACCTTCTTGAAAAATGTTGGGGCCCTTAACCCCTTCCCTGGGCACATCCCAGCCTCCTACTGCTTTAGGACTCCCCCTTCTGACCTCACGATGCTCTTTCTCCAGCCCCTTTCCACTGCTCACTTTTCCTGCCCTCTATATCTTATTCCTCTCTTAGGCCCGGCTTGATTTATCCAGTATCTCCCTAATCCCCCCCTCACAGCCTCCCCACTCTCCTACATCCTGCACCCCGCTTTCTCTTTCCCCCTGGCTCCTCGAATACCCCTTTTCTCTTGACTTGCTACTGATTATCTCAATCTGCTGTAATTCTGTTCTCTAAATCAGTTTACATCAATTGTTTTTAATTTGATTTGAATGCAACCTCATTGTATTTTATTATTTTCATATCTACTCTTGCGAACCTTGTAAAGCGCTCTGATACCCTTGGGTCCAGCCAGCGCTATATAAAACTTTTAAAATAAAAATAAAAAAAATAAAATAAATAAATAAAAATAAATTGCTAACATTTAATCAAGGCAAGCTCTGGTCTTCATAGCAGATTTCAGATAACTAAGAACAAAAAAAATGCACTCTTCATGCAACAGTTGCAAATAAATGAGAGCTGGACGGGCCTGTATAAAGTTCATCCTCTTTAAAATCGGGGCAATGAAGGTCTTCCGCGGGACTTCATAAAATTAACAAAATAATATAAAATGTAGCAGATCCTGTGGAGACTAATGTCGCAGCCACAGGGTGCTAACAGCTGCCCTCTCCTACACCCCTTTGGTGTGGCCAGCAAGATATGGAAAAGGTCCATGCAAAACCTGGTTTGTAAAAACCGTTCATAAATGCTTAAAAGCCCCAAGAGATAAGGCTCGGCTGATGGGGTTGTTTTCAGCATTAGGAAGTTGCGGACGCTGAGTTTCTTCAACTCCAACTCTTCCCTCTCAAGTTTCCTTAAACTACTAAAAGCCTCCCTTATTAACCCCACATCCTTTTTAGTTACTGATTCAGGGTTAGTATACAGATCAGCTCTACCTAACCTTACAAAATTGCTCTTAATATATCTGAGCCATGGTATGTGGAGGGCATGGTCAAGGGTCATACACTCTTTTAAAATCAGTTGACTCAGTGAAGAATCCTCACTAGACCAAATTTTCAACCAGAAGGTTAAGGGGCGGAGGGCCAATGTATCACTTAAGTAAGGCACCCCCAGTTCTTCATGTACCAATATGTTGGACATGCCCCGGGGAACGCCTAGTAAACGTTTCAGGAATGCGTTCTTGGCTACTTGAAGGTCATCTGTAGTAACATGCCCCCATATCTCGCTACCATAAGAAGCTGTTGCAACACTCTTAGCCTGATAGATGTTTAAAAGCGCCACGATAGGTCTCTTTCCTAACTTCGAGGTGAAATTAAAGATAGCCGCATTTACCCGCACCAGGTCTCTCCTCTTTCTTTGTTTTAAAGGGCCCCATTTCATCTGCTCATCCATTACGACCCCCAAATACAAGAAGACATCAGTGCGGGGTACTTTAGCAGAACCTACCCTGAATTGAAAGGATTTTTTGGGGCAGATACCCACCTCCATAACATAGGATTTAGAGTCATTAATGGATAGATCACGATCCGACATAAAGACAGAGAATGCGTCAAGCAGGGTTTGTAGCAAAAGGGCCCCATTTCATCTGCTCATCCATTTCGACCCCCAAATACGAGAAGACATCAGTGCGGGGTACTTTAGCAGAACCTACCCTGTATTGAAAGGATTTTTTTGGGCAGATACCCACCTCCATAACATAGGATTTAGAGTCATTAATGGATAGATCACGATCCGACTAAAAGACAGAGAATGCGTCAAGCAGGGTTTGTAGCCCCCTAGCGGTCCTTGATATGAGGACCGCGTCATCCGCGTATAGAAGGACTGGAAGACCACGTCGGCCGACATGCGGATAATCTACCCCCGTTAACAAAAGTGCTTTATCTAAGTCCTGGCGTACCCCTCTCCTTATGTCAAAGTTAAGTGAGACTCTTAAATCCTGTGAGAATTGGACATGGGCCTTAGTTGCACGATGAAGATCTTCTAAAAAATAAACAATGTTCCTGTCTACCCCGATATCTATCGTGGACTCCCAAAGTTTGATCCTATTCACGCGATCAAACGCGGAGGACAGGTCCATGAATGCTAAATAAATGGTGCCAGAACGGGCAACCGTGTATTTGTTGAGAATCATGGTTAGGTTAAGGCACTGGGCCACCGTAGACCGGCCTGGGCGGAACCCATACTGAACATCTGATAACGAGGAGTGTTCTACTGCCCAGCTAGTCAGCCTTTCTAGGAGCACTCGGCCCACCACCTTAACCACTGAGTCCAACAGCGACATTGGTCTATAGCAATGTGAGCTATCACGATCACCCTTTTTAAAAACTGGCACTATAGTCGAGGTAGCCCAGGACGCAGGGCATCCAGTTCTTGCTGCAGCATTGGCTACTGCAGCAAGGACCGGAGCCCAAAGAGTTGGGTCTGATTTACAGAGATCCGGGGGAATACCGTCAGGTCCTGGGGCTTTATTACTTGTCAGCCCAACAATGCCCTCCTCGATCTCTTCTATACTAAAGACCAGGTTAGAGGTGACTGCCTCACGAGTTGGCAGGCAGTTAAGCTCGACAGGGCTCTCGAACATTGTTTCGAAATGGAGAACCCACTTGTCCTCTGTAATATGTGCGCCTACTGCACTACCATCTTCATGATTTAGAAAGGGACTGTTGATGATGCTCCAAAATATAGAACTATTCCTCAATGTACTGGCCTCTATTAACTGCCTCTGCCTTCAAAGCGGACTTACGGTTGGCCAGTGCCAATTTGTAGTCTCTTCGACACGATCTAACCGAAGTCTGAGTTCTTGGGCTACTATTCAAGGCTTCCCGCAACTTTCTTGCCGCCAAAGAACACGAGGAGTCAAACCATCTAGGGGTCTGAATTACTGGGCATAGGGCCGGAATACTTAAAAGATCACCTATTGTGGCAGAGATGGTGTTAAAAGCACTTATGACCTCCCCCGGGGTTGTATGCTGTGAAGTACACAGAGCTAGCTCGCTAGCACATGCGTCTTTCACTGACTTGTGAAATACGTCTGGGGAGATCTGTGACCACTTTAACTGTCTTCTACCATCTGTAGGTCTTACTGACCCCATATGCCCAACTCCACTTTTGGGCAACAGTAAGGGACCAAGGAGTTTGACGCACAGAGGGTTATGGTCACTATGGGCACTTGCTTGTATCGTAAATCCCGCAAATAAAGCTTGTACAGACGATGAAATTAGTATGAAATCTATAAGTGAACCACCACCTCTCCCTTTAAATGAAGGGACAACAGCCTTGCTACAGCGGTCACATAATGATAAAAGAGACATTAAATCAAATTCATGAAGAATGTCATTCAGCATGTCCCCCTGTGGAGAGTGTTCAAAGTGAATTCCCCTTACCCGTGGACAACCACGATCAGCTAACATTACTACCCTGTAATCTCCACATGTGTGGATGTTGAAGTCCCCAGCAATCATAAGGTTTTGGAGGGCAGCGTTACAGTGTTGCCTTATGAAAGAACCTAACATGGCGATATTACACCCACCCTTAGAACATGATGGTGAATTGTAAAATTTGATGAGACCCAGTTTGTTCGACCCCTTACTTAGTACCAAAGACTGTATACATAGGCTCAATGTGGGCAGGATCTCTATCTTGCATTACACAGCTAGGGAGATATAAAATGCAAGACCACCCTTTGGTCTGCCTGCCGGAGAGGGGGATGCCGTGACGAAAAAAGACTTGTAACCCTCTAAGAATAAACTACAATCCAACAGCCATGTTTCCTGCAGACATATCACTCGAAATTGCTTCACAAATGCAATCCAAGACGGATCAGAGAACTTGTTGGCTAGACCTGCAACATTCCAATACAAAGTTGTTAACATGTTCACCCAAAACCCCCTGGCTTTGCCGTGGAGAAACCCGCTAATCGTTGGATTTCTCTGAGTCCATGGGAGAGGGACCACCGAGTCAGTTGCAGGCATCCATCGCGGCCAGGGGGGTAAATCGATTTGACAGCTCCAGAGGGGGCGGGCCAAAGTCCTGTCGTCTTAACGGCAACTGATTCCGGTGGACTAGGGTGGAAGGCAGATTTAAATAAGCGTTCCTGATGGGTCGATCTAACGGCGACAGTCTATTAAATGGAACCATGTTGACGTTGTTGACGTTATTCATAAAGTTACGCCCCATTGACTCTGGTTTATAAAAAAAGCCAAGGGGTAAGGCCATGATGGACGACTTGTGACCAGAGGGAGCAAGGTGTAAATCTGTGACTAGGATCCTTTCTGCGATGTGGGGTCTATTAAAATTTATAATGTCACAGTCGCCCGTGCAAGATTTAAACGAGCTGCCGATCCAGTTGACCCTTCGCACCATGTTAATCTTTTTCTCCACCCTCAGTCCTACGGCAGTGTTATGTGACAACCAATGTAAGACTTTGTTCTTTAGTTGGAAAAAATCCTCCTTCGTGCCCAGTGGGAGAGTTGGCACATTCTCCAATATCACAACATAGGGAGTTGATTCAGCTGGCAAGTAAATGACCAGTAGATTCTGCATAGAGGTGTCCACTCCCCCCTGTAAATGCCCCCTAGATAAATGGTTCTCTGAGGCTAACTGATCCCGTGGGGCCGGCCTGTCCGTATGGCCGTGGCTACCACCCCGGGCGGGCACTGGGAGGCTAGCAGGTACCTCCCCCCCCCCGACAACTGCGGATGTCCCCTGGTGTGTGTAAGTGAGCCTGTCGGGACAGGTCTCTCCAAAATTAGAGGGGCCACTGGGGGACCTGGTTCTATAGACAGCTACCCCTCCTGTTAATACACAATGTTAAGATCAAACAGGCCCTTTTCAATCGAGTTCAATCGTTGAATTAACAATCCCAATTTGGAGTCCAATAAAGTCCTCATCGACTCCTGAAAAGCTTCTAAAGCGCCCATCAGGTCTGCCTTAATCAGTGTTAGTGAGGACAATAACTCCAGGGGTATCAGGTTGGTTCTTGATTTTTTGGCCTTACCCCCCATTGAATGGTTTTTCCTTGTTATGCCTGTCCCTGAGCTGCCTGGATCGGCCACTATTGAGCTCCCTCTTGTTATAGGACCAGCGACTTTCAAATTAGCTGGGTGTTTGCTGGAAGTAACTGCCCCGTGCCCTTGATTTGAGGGTACTTTATCGTCCCCCTGGTTATTAATTATAATGGCCGGGGAAAGAGGTAGCTGTTGGGCTAAAGGATAGTTGTTGGTCCCAATAGAATCCTGCGTAGTCTCTCGCAGCCCAGAGATGTTTAATAAATCCACATCAGCTCTAGCCAAAGACGATTGAGAGTCTGCGGGCATAAGGGGCATGGGGGGTGGAGAAATGACAGGAGACCTGGAGAGACGTCGATTTACCAGCTCAATCTCCTTATCCAACACTGCTGCAGCTCGTTGGAGAAACAAGTCCATGGTTACCACTGGTGCTGTGGTACCTGCCGGGGTCCTCCCGGGGGCTAGGGTCGCCTTGCGCCTCATCATATTAAGTCCAGATTAATACGCTTAATAGCAGGTCTCAGATCTCAGGCCCAAAAGCTATTTAAAATTATAGTTGATTGACTTAATTGAGTTATTTTAGTTAAAAAGATGCATTCCCAATATCAAGGTGCCGAGCCCCTGCTAACAGGCACACCGCGTGCTTGATGCCAAGGTCAATACAGTACAGAGTAAGGCAGGCTGCCTTCCTACCTTGTCTTCGTCCACTACGAATGTCACTGAGGAATCAATCAATCAATCAATCACAAGATTTGTAAAGCGCACTACTTACCCGCGAGGGTCTCAAGGCGCTGAGGGAGAGGAGGGGGGGTGTTGCCGCTACTGGTCGAATAGCCAGGTCTTGAGTCGTCTCCTGAAGGTCAGCAGGTCTTGGGTCTGTCGTAGGTTGAGGGGAAGGGTGTTCCAGATCTTGGCGGCGCGGTGAGAGAAGGATCTGCCTCCGGTGGTGGTTCTCCGGATGCGCGGGACGGTGGCGAGGGAGAGGTCGGCGGAGCGGAGCTGACGGTTGGGAACGTAGAAGGAGAGTCGACTGTTGAGGTAGGCTGGGCCGGTTTTGTGGAGTGCATTGTGTGCGTGGATCAGGAGTTTGAAGGAGATTCTCTTGTCGACGGGGAGCCAGTGCAGGTTTTTCAGGTGGGGGGTGATGTGGCTGTGGCGTGGAATGTCGAGGATCAGGCGTGCAGAGGCGTTTTGGATTCTTTGCAGTCGTTTGATGAGCTTGGTCGGGGCTCCTGCGTAGAGGGCGTTTCCGTAGGAGCAGGCTGTAGGGTGCTCTGGAGCATTGAATCAGGGCACAAAGGTGTTCTAGTGAAGTAGTATCTGATATCCGGTAGCAGAACCAAGGGGGTAGGCCCAGCCCAGCCTCGTCCTGTCGTGGACGGGCGCATCCCGCGCTGCGGGAGCCCGCGACGGTATTTAAAGCGCCTTCCGGCGCTCGTGATTATGTGGGCGTCAGCAGGGCCGCTTGGAGGTCTGGTTCTTGTGGTCCCCAGCAGGCGTGGCAGCAAAAGTGGGGCAGAGAACAAACGGGCTTCACAATGACGCTTAGATATGGGATGATAATAATAATGCTTGTCCCAACAGATCTCTCCACTTCTCTCTATCTCCAACCATGCCAGCTCAGGACCACATATATTCAGAGAATCTCAGATTGGTCAACCCAGTGCTGCAACTAGTTAAGCAGACTATATAATAAAAAATACCATCAAGAACCTGCAGAACTGTTCAAAGCTACCAACATATTGACAACCATAAAACTGCGCATTTGTCTCTCACACTTCATCATCCACCACACTGCTATGTGCTACTTCCTATAACACAATAATTGCACCTCTGTGGTCATCACAAATTACATGGAAACGCTTCCCACACAGGATCAAAACAAAGACAACATCCTTCCAGTCACATACTCTGCATCGTGTAGCTTGCTACCCATGTAGGCAAGCGCTTCAGCACCCCACATAGGGGTAGTAAGTGCTATATAAATCCTGCAATACAATGCAATGCAAGAACAATTTAACTTGTCAATGCAAAACCTGGCTATACAGCTATCCTGGTTGAATGGAGCCCTTCACCCAACCAGCTACGGTATTTGAGTCAAATTAGTGGATTGGCTGCACTTGACAAATCTTTGAAGATTGTATGGCCCGAAGGACTGCACATCATGTACATCGCTCCAGTGCAGCCCTGCCCCTGCCCCTGCCCCCACTACCCATCCCATGTACATCTCCCCTTCAGGTTTTCAGCACCAACAGGGCCTGTGAGGCCAACGATGGTGATGCGGAGTTACTGGAGAGCTACCAATGTTGCCACACTACTAGGCTTACTTGGTAGGTGACTTATTTGCCATTTTATGTCCTGTGCCCCAGTCACATATGAAAGACTGTGACAGTTTGACAAGCACCTGGATGAATCTCTCAAATTACACAGAGTATGTCCTTGGCTACACTCTTTGGCTTTGCACTCATACCAGACCGCAAAAGCACACAGGCCAGCAGTTCTCTTAACTGTCAAGCACAATGGCATTCATATTAACTCCCTGCACCGCTCACAGATGAAACTTACATGGCTTTGATTCATTGGATCACACTCTGTAGTGCTGTGGGAGCTTTTTCACTAAGAATATGTTCCTCTGTGGCATTGTATGGTACTTAAATATATGTCAAAGAGAGAGTGGGCTATGACTAGGTGTTGGAGCAGACATTTTGCAAAGAGCCTTTTTTTAAATTTCTTGAACCCCGTAACTTCCTCGCATTTGTGGGATAATAGGAGTACCATGAGGATTGATGTTGACCGGGACTGGAACCAGGAAAGTGTAGCTAGTTGTAATTTCAACAGCCATTTTATCACAAATGACTTTAAGGACACCACCACTTTGGGACCGGAGACCTCAAAACTCAGTTTGGAATCTGTAGGTCTACTGGATGATTGATTTTGAGATCAACATTTTCAGGACTCCGCTGACAGATAATTGGTGGGGTTTAGAAACAACAGGGGGGCAAATATGAGGCTGGCAATGAAGGCCTTTATCATATCTGCACAATGTACCAACTAATTTAATAAATCAACATCCAAACCTTCACAGCATCTGTATATTCTGTTCAAAATGTATTTTGTACAATATGGAAAGACACCACTAGACAGTCCTATATAGTATATGAATAATACAAGCTTGACCTATGCATTGTATTGAATTGTAACGTTAGGCTCCCCCACTATAATGCCAGCAGCATTGCTAGCCATAAAGTCCAAAAGCCCTCAACTCCACCGTCTTGTTGCCCTAGCAATTCAGGTGCAAAAAAACAACAGGGTTCTCCATCATGTGCAGAGGCTCTCCCAATTCGGGTGAGCTGGAACTATGGCAGCGGAGCCATGGCCCGAACCAGGAGTCACGGCGTGGGTCGCCGTGGCCTTTGGGCAGTGTTGGGTGGATGTGATTTGCTGGGGCGCTATACCCAGAAGTACTAGAGTACTTCCGGGGTCGTTCCCGGCAACGTGGTCGGCCACACCCCCTTAAATGGTACAGAGAGGACACAGCAAGAGTAACCCTCCTCACGACCCCCGCACGTCTTCGGCACGCTCGGCTGCTGCGACTCTGCAGCCACAGCCCTTGCCGGGCTGGGTGACCCAAGGGAGCTGCATGGGTTAGAGAGCTTGATTCTCACCCGACCCGAGTGTGCTGTGTCTCCTGCACTCAGTGGCAGCTCCAAGGGGCACATGAGGACTGTGGAGGTGAGGGGGACCAAGGGGGGATCGTGTGAGAACCGTGTGGATTATCGGATCACATAAAACTTATCTGTAGGAAAGTGCCCTTTATAACATGGTCACCTCCACTTTTTGCCCGATACATGATGTGATTTCAACTGAAAGTGTACTGGGTTCCTGCTAACCAGGTCCCCAGTGTCAGAGCGCTTTCCCAAAACTGTACAATTGTTCCCCCAATTGGCAAAAATTTAGCACCCCCTGTAAGTCCCTAGTAAATGGTACCCTGTTACCTACGGCCTGAGGTACTAAAGAGGGTCCCTAAGGGCTGCAGCACAAATTGTGCCACCCTAAGGGATCCCTCACCAAGCACATGTGCACAGACTGCCATTGCAGGCTGCGTGTCTTGGTGCAGACAAAAGTGAAAACACAACATGTCACACATTCCTGCATACCACTGCGTGTAATATTTATAAGTCACCCCTTCAGAAGGCCTAGCAGCCCTAAGGGAAGGTGCTGAATATTACATGTGAGGGCATACATGCATGAGCAGATATGCCCCAGTGCTGGTCAGTCCTATTACTACCAGTACAAGTGACCAGGGAAGCCATTTTAAAAATTGTGCTGGACATTGGTGAAAACGAGTTCTCCAGCTACATGATGGCTTCACTGAAAATAGGGATGTTTGGTATCAAACATCTCATATTGGTAAAACTCTCAAGTGTCCTTGCTGACTGGTTTCTGCCAGCCTGCCACCCGAAACGCTGTTCTGACCTCCTAGGTGATAGCCTTTGCTCCCAGGAGACCCAGAACAAAAGCCTGTCCAGGAAGAAGGTGTAACACCTCCTCCCACAGGATGACCTGCAGATTAGCCTCCTGGAGCCGGCGAGCTTCTATAAAGCTGCCGCCTTTGCAATGCAAATCTTGCTCCCCCTCACAGGAGACTAAGCCACCCTCCCTGTCCAGAGTCCCCTTGGCACCTGGAAAGGCAGAAAAATTAGCTAGTCAGGTAGACATGCCACCTCCAGACTAGTACCACCCCTAAGGTGGGGTACTGTGAGGTGGACACGATTTTTCAGAAGTAGCCATCTTTGTGATGGCATACTTAGGAATTCTGGGACAGGGTTATGCCCACTTCCCACAGGAAGTGGTCATATTTGGCGCGTAATGACCCCAAGGGTCAGTAGCTCATTGGTTACTATTCTACACTCCCCTAACACCCTTAAATTCAGTATTTAGGGAAGTCCCTGGCATCAGAGAAGCAGATCCTGATGACCTATGAAGAAGAAGGACACAAAAAGTCACAAAAGCAGAAGACTGAAGAGAGCTCCTGACTTGGCCCCAGCCCTGCTGTTCTGTCTGACGTTCTCTATCAAACCTGCGCCAAAGACGACTCGTCCTGCAGCTGTGTGCCTCCAAAACCTGGGAGGACTGCCTGCCTTCAATAAAGACCAAGACCTCTGGAAAAACAGTGGACCTGTTCCCTGCATCCTGCAGAAACTCCAAAGGAAGACTTCGAGACCTCCAGAACCATCAAAACCCGACACCCAAAGTCAGCACTGCATCCATCGCCTCCGGCCCGAGTTGAAGTGGGCCACTGGTGCCAACAAGGTTCCCAAGCCACCTCTGCATCGGTGGCCCGCAGGCTGTGGAGAAGAGTACCCCAGGTGTCCCTACGTCCCCGAACATCGCAAGCCTTGAACCTCCCTGTTGGTCCACCCAGACTGGCTTCCTAGCCAGAACCTGCAACTTCTTTTTGCAGTGATCGATCCCCATTGAAACCTATTGGGCTTCCAACACTGTTTTGCACCTTGCACCCGGCCGCCCTCGTTCCTCTGGTGGTGTACTGTTGGTGTTGCCTTGGACCTTGCCCACCAATCACTTTAACTCCTGGAGATTGGTCCCGTAAGTCGATGTACAGTACCTGTTTGCAGAACTTGTTGTTCCTTCCAGAGGATAACATTGCAGAACTCAGAACTTGCAGTGTCCACTTTTTCAAGTGAAACTCCATGCCACTGGAGTCAAGCTATCCTGGCTGATGAGGGGTGAAACCCCAAAACCGGTCCTTGGATGCTTCTTCCAGGTCAGGGAACAACTGGCCTGGCAGTTCGGGCTGGACTGTTCCCATTGGGCGCAGGGTCAAGACTGATTTGCATATGGCTGGGTTCAAACTGGAATGGCATGGGGAGCAAAAAAACGATGTATTTAGCCCCAGATCTCTGTACTGGGGTGAATGTATGACATTGTTCTGCATTCTGTCCGTCAATTGTTGTTTTTGCATTTGTCACCCCGAGTGGGACGGGTATGCCCAGAGGTGGGTCCCGTGCTCTCCATGCCACTGGAGTCAAGCTTTCCTGGCTGATGAGGGGTGAAACCCCGAAACCGGTCCTAGGATACTTGTTCCAGCCCAGGGAACACCTGGCCTGGCAGTTCGGGCTGGACTGTTCCCACTGGGCGCATGGTCAAGACTGATTTGCATATGGATGGGTTCAAATTGGAATGGCATGGGGAGAAAAAAAACGATGGATTTAGGCCCAGATCTCTGTACAGGGGTGAATGTATGACATTGTTCTGCATTCTGTCCATCAATTGTTGTTTTTGCATCCAAAACCTGGGAGGACTGCCTGCCTTCAATAAAGACCAAGACCTCTGGAAGAACAGTGGGCCTGTTCCCTGCATCCTGCAGAAACTCCAAAAGAAGACTCGGAGACCTCCGGAACCGCAAAAACCCGACACACAAAGTCACCACTGCATCCATAGCCTCCGGCCCGAGTTGAAGTGGGCCACCGGTGCCAACAAGGTTCCCCAGCCACCTCTGCATCGGTTGCCCGCGGGCTGTGGAGAAGAGGACCCCAGGTGTCCCTACGTCCCCGAACACCGCAAGCCTGAATCTCCCTTTTGGTCCACCCCGAATGGCTTCCTAGCCAGAACCTGCAACTTCTTTTTACAGTGATCTATCCCCATTAAAACCTATTGGGCTTCCAACACTGTTTTGCACCTTGGCACTCGGCCGCCCTCGTTCCTGTACTGTTGGTGTTACCTTGGACCTTGCTCACGAATCACCTTAACCCCTGGACTATGAATTTTTGATATAGGATTTTTTAAGTGTTTCGGCTTACTACTGGTAGGATATTGATATACCTACAGGAATAACGCTCTCGAACACAGGAGTGTATTGGTATATGCCCACTAAATACTCTTGCAATAATCACGCGAGATCCCTTAATATTGGCATCTAGAAGGTCAGGCCTTTAGCATCCAGGGGAGCAAGAAAATAGAAAAGAGTTTTACATTCGCAACGACCAGATTTGTGACGGTCAACAGTGTGCCTCTCATTAATAATAATAAAAAATAGGCGAACACTGCATATTCGGTTAGAGAGATAAATATTGTTACTGTCCTGAAGAATGTGGTTCTACACTGTTTATCCACCGAAATGCGACGACGCCCCCCTGTTTTTGTTTAAATTTGAGGAACACAAATTATTAGTAGAATAGTGTTTAGATGTTTTTATTTGGTTGATTCCTTCAAATTAACAAGTTTTTGAATGACAAATATGTATTTCTTGGTTGTTGTGTCTCTCTTGATATAATGTTTTAATAATGTATGTGCAATATATTTCTCATTAGATATCTCAGATTGTTTTTATTTATATGAACTTTATATAATTCTATAACTGTTTTTTATCGTATGTTTCATTAACCAGATTTTATATAATTGCTTCTTGGGTCCCTTTAAGACTGGCAGTGAGGAGTGTGTGGTTGCAAAGATAGTGGAATGTGATCTATCTGATTGTTGATTCCGCCAAGAGATCCTTTTCTGTTGATACATGTCTGTATAAGGAACCCTGTTCCATGTACTAATGGGGCCGCTCTCCTTTTTCTGAGACATTATCAATGTGTTGCCACCCTCCCATAGGTTGATACTATGAGTGGCATGACACTAATGGGCCGATTCCGATTCGGGCCGGAAATCTCTCAGACCGAGCCGGACCCGGAGAGATTTCCGACCGAATCGGACTCGTGCAGCCCGACCGAACGAGTACGATGCGCACGTATGCCATCGGACTCGAGTCGGTCGGACTCCCATTGAAGTCAATGGGAGCCGGTCGTACAACGCGTACGCGGGCTCCCATTGACTCAATGGGTGCGAGGCGGACAAGGGCGCCCCCTACAGCGTGTACGCGGCGAAGCGACTCGCGCCATACACGCACAGGTAGGGGGACCCATGGGTCCCCCCTGTGTGCGACTCGCGCGGCTACGCATACAGGGGGGTCCGACACGGACCCCCAAAGTACGGCTCCGACTGCTCTTTCGAGCCGGAGTGCGCGGCTCGGTCGGACTGCTCGCGGCGCGCATCGTACTTACCCGGCCGGGGAACGTCTCCATTGCGCGGTGCGAGTCGAGCCCGAGCGAGTCGGTCGGTGCGGTTAGACCCGGGAACGAGTCGGTCGGAGCGGTCGTGACGCCCGGACGAGTCGGTCAGCGATTTTGCATCGTACTCGCTCGCCCGGACGCGCGTACGAATCGGTCGGGCAATAGGGCTCCGAATTGGATCCGGTTAAGCCGAATCCGATTCGGAACCCTACCGGCCGAGATCGGAATCGGCCCCATAGTCGTGGGAAGCTTATTGCATTCAATTTCACCCCTAAGATCTTCTGGAATGGTGCATCTATTCAGCGGCACAAAATCAACTAGGTTATGCAGCTTACCTTGTAATGCGATGTCGAAATATTGCCAGTGCAACTCTCTAATGGCTGCAGGGAGTAGGTTTCCGTTATAGTGTACGAAGATAGTTGCATATGTATACCTGCAGGTTTTTTGCAGGGCAAGATGCCTGCACCCTCTGCCCATCCCACAAAAGCGTAGTTACACCTTGTTTCAACAAGTTTTGCATGGCTACCAAGAAGAATTGGTGGAACCAGCGGCCTTGTAGAGATCCAAGGATCTGGAGGTGGATTTTTTTGTTTTTGGGCTTCATTCTCATTAACACCGCTAATGGAGGCCTGCACCTGTAGCTCAACTTTCTGTTAGTTTGGACTGATGTCTTTGCAGGCTGGATCTGTGTTACAGGAGTATGCATGAACCTTCTTTTCTGTTAAATAGTGTGGTTCCAATATCACTGTGCTGGGCTCAACAACCCTGCTCGACTGCCATCCGTATAGCATGGCATAGGTGGCAAAGTGGGTCTTGTCATCAACAGCAATTGCGAGGCGCTGTGTCCAGGGCGGATAGTGTATAACTATGGTGAGATCGAGCAAGCAATTTGTGGCCATTCGTGATTTTTTAACAGCCTCGCTTATGCTTACGAGGCGGGGGGAAGTTGCATGGAGCCCAGGGGACTGCCCCCCGTCAGAGAGTTAAAACACTTAGAAAATTGAAACTGCCTTCTTTGTACATGCTTCAAACAGGATATATACATAAGAAGTGCTGTTCAGCGTGTTCTACAGGTGCGCTAATGATCCCTGAATAATAATTAAGGGGAACTAAGGCCAGAAAAGATATCTTACAAACACATATATGTGATGTCGCAAGAAGTTGAATATTGTGTCATGTTACAGCCTTTTCTCAGACCCTTTAAAGCCACAGCAACTGTCGGTAAATCTTTCTATGGGGGGAGGTGGTCACCCTAGTCACGAGTGAAGGAAAGAGTAATAATGCTGGCGGCTGCCTTTTTCGAGACATGGGCCCCACGCAGTGTTTCTCAGGCATATGCCTTCCTGTTTGGCTCCGTTAAGAGAGGGCCTGGGGTCTAGCACATCAAATCGGGGTGGCCAGTTTTTCCAAAGCTTCCCTTTGTTTTTGTGGGAATGACCATTTCAAGGCGCATAGCATACCCCCCTTTTTTAAGGGCACCTCTGTTGAGTGCTACCTGCTCTAGCCGAGGAGATATCAATAAGCAAGTCGATGAATTCTAGTTTGCGTTAGAATTCATACTCATATTTAACTCTTCTGCCAGTTGCTATACAGCATGGGGCCCAGTTAGACGGGCCACGAACAAGTGGCGTACTCACTGACCGCTGAAATCATTGTTGCAGTGTAAGTGGCGGAGGTAATTAACTTGACAATGTGAGTGAAGTAACTGGAAAGTGATGTAGCTGGAATGCAGCAAACCCAGAGTTCCTCTTCTAAATATGGGCCATTGCCTTAAAGCAAATCACTGGGCCAGCTGTAGGTCATTTAAGGCAAAGGCTGGGGTCAAAGTCTCTGTGTTTGGATTGTGCCTTGTAATTGATGAATTAAGCCTCTCCCACATCTTGGCCTTTGGAGTCCCAACTCAAACTCCTTAGCCCGAGTGCAATGCTTCTCATGTTGACACACGAAAATGTTATTACAGCCCTGTTCTGAATACCCCAGGAGATGAATAGACTTGTGGCCCAACTCCGTCTGGGACCTGAATTTGATTCCCGGGTGGGTGTCTCTAAGTTCTCACAGGAGAAAAGCGTGGTTCTTTTGCAGCCGTTGGAGGACTGCCTGGTGTCCAGGGAGGTGGCCCTTTATCAGTTGTAGGTGGTGGTGGGGCAGTTGAATGTTTTGCTCTCCGTGTCATGCCAATGGGTTGCCCATTTTCCTGGTCACTCATACAGGCCATGTCGGGTGGAAGCTAAGGCACCACCATACTAGGATACTGAGTGCAGTCAACCAGGATAGGGAATCTGCAAGGCGTCTTGGAGGGATATTGCAATGGTGCAGTGGTGTGACTAAGCCCGGGCAAGGCTAATGAAGGGATAGGCCTGTGTACAGACTCTGCAAGTTGCATGGTGTGCCTCCTGGTGGGCGCATCATTGGCCATAACAGTTGGTAGGGGCTGTGGTTGTGGTGGCAAAGCATCGGTTTTCTTGAACTCTGTACCATTCTGGTGGCCCTCATGCTTAACACCAACCAGATGGGTAGGGGTGACCATATTTTTGTTCCATAGGGCTCCACAAAAGGAATGCTGTCCCCTGGGGAATTTTGAGGCATTTTTTGGCTCACCGAGCTCAGGGGTCTGTGGGTCCTCTTTTGGTGTATGAAGATAGGACACCACTCTATGTTTCAGTGTGCCACTGTCCTTAGCAGTGCCCTGAGGGCATCATGTTTGGACTCCACTATGCGGCTCACATTCATTTAGAAATAGGGCTGCCACTGCAGTGGCAAGGATGGGCTAGCTAGGTCGGTGGTGCAAAGGTCTGGCAGGTGGAGATCTGACTGCTACAAGCGCTATGTGAGATTTAGCCTGTTGTAGGTGTTTGCCTCTAACTTCTCTTCTCTCTTTTGTATTCTCCGTTGCTGCAGGTGGAAGGCATGAGGAGTTGCAACAGCCACTGGATACCGCGCCACCTCCTGCCAAGGCAAAAGCGGAAGGGGTTACAGAGGTGCTGGTGTTGGGCCGCTCATATGTGAGGCATGCTAAGGTTTTCTGTTACACAGGTGGTTACGTAGCCAGGGCAGAGGAAGCAGGATGCCGGCTGACCTCCCACAGTCAAGGAGGACTGCCCTTGGCCCAGTTAAGGACAGCATTGGGCAGACTCTTGCCCCATGGTTTTACACTCCTAGGGAGTATTATGGTACATCCTGTCAGCAATGATCTAGTAGAGATCTAAAGGACAGACTTGTTTGCATGTGGTCATCTCTGAGGTGGGCTGTCTCGCGAGAAAGTTTGCTGAGGCTGCGTAGCATGGTCAAATATTGTTCCCAGGTTGAACTGGAAAGTTGTTATTCTGTTTGAGCCCTCACTGTCTCTGTGCAGCTGGTAAACAATAAGATGGGTAAGTGGGTTAGGTCGGCTAGATTGTCAGCTATTCCTCATGGTGCATCAAGGGCAAGCGGTTTTTCTGCAGGACGCAGTCCCCCTGTGTAAAGAGGGTGGGAAAGGTTTTCTGGATAATGTGAGCATGTGGTTAGTCCATCGCCTGTGCTAAGGTGGGGGGGGTGCAGATAGTAGGTGAACTATGCTGGCCTGTGGCGGGTGAGGTCATGATTAGTGGGACCGTTCGGTTTCATGTAAGGCATCCTTTGACAGTAAAATAACAGCAGCATCACTGAACCCTCCATGGGGTGCTGGCAGCAAGTCGAAAGAAGGTTGCAGTGGCGCAGGAGGTTGGGGTTGGTCGTTGACACTCATGTGCAGTGGGCACAAGTTAGCACAGGCCCTTGGGGGATGGAAGATGGGTTTAAGGGGTTGCCGAGGTAGGTATCCTAGTGAGCAGACGGGCCCCCTGCCACAGGCACTCCCGGTATGGGAGGTTAGTTGGGTTGGGCCCTCCCAAAGGAGGGACCCATCCATGTTCCTTTGGTATTGGACAAGGGATTCTAAGAGGAAGGGTCCCGGAACCAGTTATGATCTCACTTGGGGAAGATGTTTTGTGATGGATGCACAGGAACAATCTCAGTTAAGGTTTAGATAACTCCTGTGTATTAGCGACTATGTTAAGACTAGGACATAACTCTGTAAGCAAAATATAAAGTAATGGGTTGCTGTGCATATAAAAATGATGAATTGTGTTTCTGATTAAATGTATCAATAAATACGGCCGGGGGTCTTTCGACCTCTAACCAAAAGAACTAGATTTTGTGTTCTTGGTCACTGACATGGGTGTGAAGATGGGTGGGGCTTTGGGGACGGGGGGGTTTTCCAAAGGGGCATCGGCGACTACCTGACCATATGACTCCCTCCTATCCTGAACACATCTCAATGCAGCCAGATACACAACCCTAGGGTGAAGTCTAAGGTGCAGAAAGCTCCGTCCAGGCCGCATTAGACTAGGTAAGTGCTATGGCCATGCCTTTAGCAACCTGTGGAAGGTTCCTTCTCTAACCCTTATGTCTCGTCGTCCCAGAAGCCCAAGCGCCTATGGAAAGTTCTCACTGCATCGATTTCCCTCTTCTGGTACACAGCTGTAAATGGATCCAACAGGGAGAGGCTGATAATGCTCTATTTACCGTTCAGACGTTAGGCAAGCTAACCCATCACCAGCGACCTGTAATTGCAAGGACCCCTCCTCATTCCCTCCCCTCCCCCCCCCCCCCGCCTTATTCCGGTCCCACTCTTTCCCATTTTACTTGTGTTTCCTTAGCTCTTGAAGATGGCTTTCGTGTGGTGTACAACGCTGGACAGGAAAAGAGCATAAACCTATCAATGATAGCAACTAGAAAACAATGAATACCCTTAATGACAAAAATTGACCTGGTTGCCAAGACTAGTGAAGGTAAAAAAATGACACGAACAATTCAGTGGCCTCCAAGCTCCAGGGGCCCCCGCAGCACAGTACCCTGAACTGAGCTCCTGATTAAGTGCGGGGATGGGGGGGAGGATTCTCTATGTACCTTGCAGGGAGGCCCCCTCAAGTTTCGTTACACCACTGGAACAATTTGTTTCACATGAAAAGTAGAATCAGACAAGCAGGTATGTTCAGATTAGAGCGTGGAAAAGAAAAAGAAAATTGGGTTTTAGGAACACACCTATAATTGTTGTTGCTGAATTCTAAAAAAACCTAACCAAAAAGTGCGTCTGTACAGGGAAAAAAAGTGTTTTGACCCTTTTTTTCCTCTTCAAACCACGTGCATAATTCAGGCCAGTGAGGGATTTGAAAAACAAAGGGTCTTCTTTTGTCGTCGACACATGCGGTAAAATATGTTCCCAGTTTGTTAAACGCCCTTACATTTACACTCCATGGAGAGTTGCACTCCACGGGACTTGCGGATACTAAGTGGACTATTTTCTGCGCCCCCCTCCATCACCCCCACCCACCCACCCCGCACAAACCCCAAACGTCTTTGTTCTGTCACTGAGGGTATCTCTGCGTGGCATCCTGGAATGCAGGGACGAGCGCAGCTGTTCGGCCGTGTTCAAACAAAGTCAGTGTTTTTTTCGGGGAAGGGGGCGAGGGTGAGACTGAAAGCGCTTAAAGGGTCTTTTTTTGTGCGAAAGTAAACACAACCCGTCAACAAATGTTGGTCTGCTCTGTGGGCCTTCCGTCTTTTCACAGGAAACCGGGACTCACTGAGTGGTTTTCTTTGCTTGCATGATTGAGTTACCTCTGTTGTTGCTGTTACATTTTGTCTAGTCTTTGTAAACATAAGCCGGTTTTCCTTGCCCCTCCCCCACCACAACAATAGAACCTTCCTGAGAAAAGCGGGAAAACTAAACAACAAAAGTCACAGATAATAAATCATATAGTGTACAGGCGCACACATATGAAAAAAATAACACAGCCTTCTTAAACAAATGCGTTAAAAACACTTGCACCATGGGATGGCGGCTGACATTTTTATTGTGGTTCAGTGTATTATTGCACAACCCATGTATATCCATGCCAGCTGCATGTGTTCTGCAAATTTTCATATTATCTAATGACACCCCTATTACTGAAATCTGCCTCCCTTCGCGGATTAGCAGCGTCATGTAATATGTATAAATTTAAAAAATGTGTGTCAATGTAGAACTGCATGAAATGGGTCTATGAGAAGAACCGTTCAGTCCTACTTCCGGTGAGCTTTATGACAGTACCTTCCAGAAGTAAGGAAGATATTTTTCATTTGTCCTTAGACTTGTATTAATATGAGGTATATTTTAGAGATGACACGGTTAAGATCGATGAGGACTATATGGAGTGCGATTTACAAAAGCCAGCTTTAAAAAGTCGTCAATCTATCCAAGCATGCTTACTCCTATGTTTTGAGTAGATTTATTTCTGGAAATGGACAAATATCTCAAGGAACACTGTTGGAAACCTAGAACAGTCTTCGGTTTTCAAAGTACACCTACCAGCTAATACTTGTAGATTTGATAAAAGGTGGAAAGTCTGCCTGAGTAAGCCAGAGTAAAATGTTTGTTGTATTTTTATTTTTTTCCTACAGGATGTGGAATTTAGCACAATACATACCCTTTTTGGACTCCTATGTTGCTCTTAGCTGCTCAAACATGTTTATTATGAATCGGGCATATCGAATTCTAGGTCTAAAACTTAGAGAGTCCCCCTCCTAAATAAGGATATTTGGCCCACACCGCTGATTTTCCTGAGATCCCAGGCAGAATTATAGTTCAAACCTCACAAATTTATATTTAAAGTGGAACTTCAAATTTTTTGTCACACATAACGTTCTGGTAGTCTTATTCTCATTTTAGGGGTAACTATATATGTATCTTAGGTAGGGACTCTCACAATCTCATCTTCCGCTGCAGGATTTTTATTGTCTCGGGTCACAGTTTTCTACTATTTTTTCCAGGACACTTGAAGGCCTCTCTTCGTGGCACTCAAGTATGGATCAAATGAGTCAAGTTTTAATCATCAGCATTACCAATATATCATAACTCGAATATTAACATCTTACAAATAATGGTCCTATTGAAAGAAATGTATTACTAACTTAGTGGCGTTACAGATAATCAACTATGTAAAAAAAATGACATGAATTTAGAAACTCAGGGAACACTTACGCCCAAAGGCAATTGAACTACACTCTTCAGGATAGTGCATAGAACAAACACTACGTGGACATGATACTGGTGACAAAGATAAGGTGAATAATGCCTTCAGACTCTACAGAACAGGAGCTTTATTACATATGGTACTCTGGGGGTGCAAACAGGGACAGTGCACAATGAGTATAATATGGCCCCAGAGTACAGATAGAAGTACAGCGTGGTTGTGTGGCGACGGAAAGTTGAGATTCTTGGAATGGAATTGAGGGGAGGACAGAGTATGAGGACAACGAAGGGTGGTAATAGGTAGAGAGCAATTTTACAGTGATAAATATTGGGCATCTCTGAAAGGTGGACACAAATCTGTCATTAAAAGAAGGGAAAAGGGAGGTGTGGCATGCTGAAACACACCTTAGGGCTATAGGGCCAATGAACAAAAGGACAGGAGTATGTAAGGGGATTTAGTGGTCACTTACTGTATTGGAGGGGGAAGCAAAAGGTGTATACCAGTGGGTTTTCACATGATGTGCCACTAGCAATCACAACTGATGTGCATGCTCTCAACAATGACTACTCTTAATGGCACGTATCATTTTGCATTAAGATGATTTCTTCCCAATTGAGAATTTTGTGACGGGATCAGCTGTGGCATATCGAGTGAAGGCTTCAGTAACGTATTAAAGTAAATTTGTAGGCCTTTTACTCCATACTCTGAATCTTAATCCCCTTGCACATTTTTGTTATCGCTCATTCCAAATATTTTACTTTCCATTTAATTATACCATAAAACCTTTTGCAGAGATACTCAGACCATATACTTCAATTAATTGCTATTAAGGATGCCTCAAAAGTCAAAGGAGTACTTCTGATCTGATGTTTTGGTTATATGATTCAAGAACTGTTAACAGTTGCCTTGTTATAGATATAGCTATAGCCAGGGCCACTGGAATTATACGGCAGGGCAGGACCCACGTATGCAACCGGGGAGTATCAATTTATGGGCCAAGAAAATGCCAATTATGCGGTGAATATGGAACATTTTGAAGCACTATTCACTGTTTTGCCATTTTTACACGTTAACACTGCATGGGCAGCATGAAATCTCATTAATATCAGTTTAACACCTAAATACAGCAATATGCGAATGAAAGGTCACCTGCTTCTACGCAACTAAAGGTCTGTCACTGGTTGGCAACACGCGTGGTACTGTTTTAAATAACTTTTGATCCGTCTGATCAAGAAATATATTTTTTTGTTAAACTTTGCAAATTATGCAGAAGAGAGTAGAATATGTGACTACTGTGGCATAATTGTGTGGAAACCTCCAATGCGCAGAATTGCATAATTCCACTGGCCCTGTCTAAAACCCCCAGGCACCTGATATTGAGCAGATATGATATGTTACAGACATGTAAATGTATACAAACAGATCCGCCGGATTATAAAAATTAAACTCGGGTTAAAATTAACGAAAAAGTATTTTTCTTGAGCTGCTTTTGGGCAAGCGAGCGGTTGTTATCAGGCAAGCGCTGCGCACGCCGTTAATCACCATTTGGTGTCGTCACACGGCGTGCGGCTAATTGCACAGGAAATCACAGGTGATAAACGAAACACTAAGGCACTAATTAAACCTGGACAGCTGGACAGCTGCTGCTACACTCAGGGTTAGACCACGTGCAAGATCGGCCTTTGCAGCACGAGGCTTCTATCTTCTGGACTTATGGGGCCGAGGGGAAATAACCACAACTGAGGCTCCGTGGTAGCCGTTTTAAAGGATTTTTACACATTTATATAGAAAGAGAACAAGCCGTTTCCATCTCTGTATAAATTTTTTTTTTTTTTTTTTAAAGAATTTTTTTTTTTTCTATTTGTACTTTTAGGCAAGACTGTCAGGCCAATAGCTGTGCATATTGATAACAACAGGCAGTTTAGAACAAGCATTTGAAATGCAATAGGTCTCGCATTTGTGAGAGTTAGAGCTATTGGCGTTGTAAATGACAATGTCTTTTACCCATGCGTTTTGGTTGTGATTGGAGTGGTTGTACGTGGTGTGGAGTGGAATTATGTTGGTTGGATTGGAATTGTTAGTTGTGGAATTGTGTGTGGTGGAATTGTGTGGCGTGGAGTGGATTTGTGTAGTGGAATTTTGTGCAGTTGAATTATGTGGATAGTTATGTGGTATGGAGTGTACTGGAATTATGTGGAGTGGGATTGTGTACAATGGAGTGTAACTATGTGAAATGGTATTTTGTGTTGTGGAGTGATATGTAGTGGAGTTTAATTATGTGGTGTGCTGTAGAATTTTGTAGCATAATGTGGAGATCTGTGGTGTGGATTGGATGTATGTGGTGTGTTGTGTAATTATGTGGTTTGTTGTTGAATTATGCGGTGTGTAATGGTAATGTGTAGAGCTGAATTGAGTGGAAGAACGGAGGGGTAGGATGAAGGGGATAACAACATGGAGAAGTGGTGGGTGGGAGAGGAAAGCAGCAACGTGTAAAAAATTAGCACTTCAATCAACTAGCACTTTAATTAAGACACGAGCAAACGGACACCAATTAAATGTAATCGATGTGTGCTTGGTCCGTGTGATGGAGAAAGGAAAGGAAGTGATGCATGGCCTGTGCTGTCCATTTAGGGTGCAGCAAAGCTGAATGACAAGTCTCCAAATATTGGGTAAGCAATAGGCGGGTTTAAGCCCTATATTGTATACCACAGAATCTTGCTCTGTGATAGCTCATAATTTGTCAGTTGGAGAAAAGGCTGTAAAGATAACGTAAAGAATCGCACAAAATAAATAAATGTACGCATATTTCACACAGGTCATCGTGAAAGACAATCTGTTTAAAACAACTCAACATATAACCCATCAAAAGAGAAACACAAAATAAAAATGCTATTGAAAGGGCACAAAGAGCATGCAATATTTAAGGCGACCTTTACTAGAAATCATAAAATAAACTATTGCAATTAAAACAAAACAAGCAAGAATGGAGTATTGGAGGAAAAGGAGACAGCAATGTGAAGAGGTGGTGGGTGAGAGAGGAATGCAGCAATATGTGTAAAAACCTAGCACTTTTATCAAATAGCACTTCAATCAAGGCACGAGCGAACGGACACCAATTAAATGTAATCAATCTGTGCTGGTTCCTGCACCAGAGAAAGGAACGGAAGTGACGCATGGCGTCTGCGGTCCATTTAGGATGCGGCAAAGCAGAATGATAGAGACTCCAACAAATGGATAAGCAATGGGTAGTTTGTAAGCCCTATATTGTATTGAACAGAGTCTCAGTTCGACCCTAAAAAAACATATAAAAACAAGTGCCCACATTAGGAAAAGCCTCCCAATTGAATATGTATATTCAAGTAATCAATTGTATTTTCCTAAAAAGCCATAACATTCATTTTCTTACCATACCCACTAACAAAGTGAAGGTCATAATAACACCAAAAATAAACAATATGAAGCTTCCAAACCCTGGAGTGAGCTATTAAAATTGCAGCATTTGGAAAAGCGCGAACTGTAAGAAAGCGCGCCATTAGGACGCGGCCCCCCGGGAACCCGGCCACGCCCTCGTGGTTCCTCTTCAAAGAATTGGGCGTAACTACAGCATGAATCACTTCCGGGGCAACGTCGTGACGTCACTTCCGGCCGGAGCAGGCAACAGCGAGGGGGAGGAGTGGGCGTGGGCATATTTAGGGCAACTGGCCCTGGTCCTCGCCCTCTCTTCCTTGCGGCGCCGGCCCCGGTATGCAGGGACTCCGTGAATCTGTGAACTTCGTGGAGCGTGTGCGGAGGACTTCGTGGAAGCCGGCACTGGAGCGGAGGAGTTACGCGGCAAGGGAGGAGACGGCAGACAGAGTTTCTCTTCCTTTCTCTCCTTGCAGGGCAAGAAGCATCGGACGCACCGCAGCGGGAATCCGTGGGGGAGCGCCGCGCCGCCTGAGGACCGGGAGGCGAGGAAGGTGGAGACTTCATGCGGGGGCAGGTTGGCCCGATGTGTCGTTGTTAGGGATCTGGTAAATATGCAACTGATATAATTGTAAGTAGGGCGTCGGTGGGCCCGGGCCCCACGGAGCCCCCGCCACTCACGGGATCCATCGATGGCTTTCGCTACAGAGGGCAGATCTCAGATAATACCACTCCCCTCGCGATCGTGTCACACATAGGTCCTGAATAAATAATGCGTTTGCCCAGAAGCATGCAAGTTGGTTGAACGGTAAAGCCGAGATTAGAACGCAGCTCTCTCGTTTTCACGGCCGTTTATCCGCAAGAGCGCATGGCTGAGGTTTAGCGAGTTTCCCCAAATGAGTGGAATTTGTGTAATTTGTGGCGGTCTTTTGCTGGTATTATGGAATCTGATAGAGTTCTTGGGAGTTTGTTGATTTGTCTTGATATGTCGTTTATTTTCCTATCGAAGGCTATGTTGAACATTAGCGTTACTGTGATAAAGAACTGGGCACCAAAAGATAGTGATTTGGACACGTCACATAATTTGTTAAAGAGCGCGCGCCGGATTAGAACCCAGGTCTATCCTTCCACACAGTGAGGGGCATATGAGGTCAAGCGAATGTTCTCCTGTTCGAGTGGTTTGCGCCCTTTCTGGGATTGTTGGCAGTCAGTCACGTGGCAGTCGGTGTAGTTTATGAAAGCGCGGGCATGTGTGAACGCCTCTGGTCAGTGAAGCGCAGGTGTTTATTGGGCCTACGGCTGGCTGCAGCAGCTGAGTTTGTTAAGTTAAATAGAGATCGGTAAACGGTCTCTATTTCAATTGGTCTGTTCCCAAGGCTCGCATGTACTTCTGAAGTTCTCCTCTGACCAGCGAGCGCTTGGACTGTATAAGGTCGGTTTCAAGTGTTGCTCGCTGAATTTTTAGCGGTCCTTACAGATGGGCGAAGCGTCGTGTTATATCGCTGTTTCTAGGGGCGGCTCATGAAGTTGTATGTGGTCTGCTTAGATCAGTGAAACTTCGTGGTTGGGTATCAGTTTCTGGGGCGATCTTTGTTTTGTGAAGTGCTTTTACGAGCAGTCAAAGTGCTGCATTGTGCTGCGACTGCTTACGATAGTGGTGTTGGATGTTTGTGAAGTTTCTCTTATATCAGTTGTGTGGTGCTGTTATTTCGTTACGATTTGATGGTGAGCTGTGAGCCCTGTTTACCCTGCATTAATGCACCACTTGAGGACTGGACAGCCCCACTAGGGCCGATCTTGATCTTGCCTCTTTTCCACGGGGGTGAATGGTCCCTCTTTGGCTGCTTTCATTTTCTTAAACGCTCGGCTCTAGTTTGGGTGCAATGTCCCTTCAGAGAAGCTAGTGTGTGAGGTATGAGTGTTGGGGTTGGGATCGGCCACAAAGGAGGTGCTGATGTCTGCCAGATGGTGAGGCCCTCTGGCGCACATTATTTTCCAGGTTACAATCTCGTAAGTTATATCGTCGGTGTTCAAACAAGTGTTGTGTCGGTATCTAGCGTTTTACTGTCTGGACTGGCCTAAACTGTTGGTTGTGTTGCGACCTTTGTTCTTCCTACAAGCTAAGTTTAGTACGGTTGTATTTGGGAGATAGGAGGGTCATTTCTTCCCGCGCCTGTTGGCTAAGACTGTCTCTCCATCTTTTACCGACGGTCTCCCATTTGCTCTTGCTGTCTTCGCGTTAAGATTTGCCTTTTCTTACACTGTGGGTCTTATTAGGACTCGTATGTTCCCTGGCTATGTCTCAACATTAGACCTGTCCCTCCCTAAAATGGGTACGTCCTCGGTCGGTCTACACCTTGGATTGATATGTCTCTCCATGGGATACATCTCTTTTGACGTGCGCGGCTGTAGGGCTGTCGGTTCTTTGGGACGGTGTAAGCAAATGTGCCCATAGGGGGATTCGCCGGGTGAAGGTGGGTTCGCGGATCTGTCGCTACTCACTTCACGCGTAATCCGGGGGTTTCACATGCCTTTTTCGTGAATGCGTCTTTGTGGACTGGCACCTACCTTTCTTCGTGCATTTGCGTCCCTGGGCATAGATCTCCTTTTAGTACATGTGTGTTCCTGAACGGGCACCTACCTCTCTTCATACTAGCGTGTCCCGGGGCAAGAACCAGCCCCGTCTTAACACAGATTGTGTTGCAATTTGTATCATAGGCGTCTGTGAGGTGGCGTCACCAGCTTCAGGATGGCATCAATAACATAAGGAGGAGGAATGGGCAGTAGGGGCAGGAACTTGGGGGGTCAACGAGGAGACAGTAAAAACAGCCCAGGGAATGTCGAAAAGGGTAGAGGATCCAAGGTGTACACTTCAGGGGCTTACAACACACTGCCCATGTTTACCCCTGGGTCCCCTGCCCCTCTGCCGCATTGCTCCCTCCAGGGAGGGAGTTCGTGGGCCAGGGGTGGCGCTGCGTACTGTGCGCTGGCAGGCTTGCGGGCATGGAAGATTCTCTATAGCTTTCTTTCATAAGTCAGAGGCGCCCTTAGTACAGGGCTGCAATGCGTTCCGGTGTGGGCAGCGTACAGACAGGTAGCATACTTACATGCTTGCTTAATAGAGGGTGCTTACTGGGCAGCATGTTCGGGTTACAGGATTCCGTTAATATCACTTTCAGGATGCCAGTCAGTCGTGTACCGTGCATTGGTTAGTTGGGTGAAGTGGAGTGTCCTGGGAGGCCACTCATCTGTGCATCAGTTAGCTGTCATGATCAGCCACACCTCCTCGTTGTTCAGGGTTTTTCCGCGTTTAATCAGCTTACTACTGGATGAGGCCCGTTAGTGATTCATGACTCAAGGTAGCTTCCCATTGCCTGGCCAGAAATTCTTCCTTTGGAGTAAGATGGGATTTACCTGGGTAGTGACGCAAAGCGGCGCAGGGGCTGAAAAATCTGCCCCTTAATGTGACCATGCATAACAAATTGATGGTGTCCGTCTATAACGCAACTGGTGCTCATGTACAGCGCTCTTACACTTTCGGGTCGAGTTCACGCTATATAAATCTTCAGAAAAAGAGGTTGGGCAAGGCGGCTTTCGGCACACCTTCATTTATAATACATCACTAATTGCGGGCCGTTCAGGTCCCCTGCCATGTGACATCTGTGAGGATGATGAAGGCTGTTCCATACTGGGTCAAACGAATCATTCATTATTGGTTCATTTCCCTCTTCTATTTCAGACCGACAGTACCAAAACTCTTCAACCAATCGATATAACTGAAGGCAGAAAAGCTGACTAAATTGGGTTTCGGCTCCCTTTGGGGAAAAAATCCGAGCAAGTTACATGTGGAGGGACCTCCACTTTGGGGGTAGTCATCCGACGGATTGACCTTATTTCCAGCAACAGGTGCAGGGTTATTTTGGGGACCCCTCTAGGGGAGCAAACTGGTAGGGACATCGCGTCTCGGGACAATGGGGGGTCTGCAGTTCCTGCTCACTGGGTTTGGAGGTAGATAGACTCACTTCCTAGGGAGGTTATAACCTGAGCCTACTTGGAAGGGATCTGTAGCTGGTTGATGCTCAAGGGGCGTACATGCCCACTGATTATCATGTGCAGCCTTGTGTATAGTTAGGGCATATCGCGTGCTGGACTATTTCCTGCAGCTGGGGGATCGAGGTAGTGGGTCACTCTAATCAGAATCGGGGCAGCGACATGCCGGATGTCTCACCGGACAGGATGGAGGTGGTATATTTGCCAAAGCGATGTAGATACTGGGTCGCTTGCCCGTGCGTCGGGCCCGTATGGCTCTTTTGCAAGCAGCAGCGCAAGTGAAACTGGGGGCGTTGAGGAGGTCTCCCGCAGGGAGGGACACGGGATCCTCGGACCCCCACATGGGCAGCTGGCGGAAGACACCATGTGGGACTACAGTTCCCTGAGTTGGTGTATCTTGCATTACAGAGGTAATGATACGGTTGGATTGGGTCAACGGGCCTCGAGGGAGCTCGGTCTGGGTTGCCCATATTTGGATAGGGCGTTTCCAAGATAGCGTGGTCGCATAGCGCCAGGACGAAATTAAGAGCCACGACTAATACTGGGTCGGTTGCCCGTGCGGTGGGCTCGTATGGCTCTTTGGCAACCAGCAGAGCGAGTTGAAGCTGGGGGCGGTGGAGAGGTCTCCCTTGGGTGAGTGGCAGGGGTGATCATCGGATCCCACACATTAGCAGCTGGCGGAAGACGCCATGTGGGACTACAGTCCCCTGAATTGGTTATCCTTCTTTACAGAGGTAGCCAGACTAAGGAACCCGGGCATGTGAAGGCGACATGGCTCCGAACCTGAAGATTGATAGGAAGGGTTGCCTTGTGGTGGGGAGGGCGAAGGGCGGTTTGCCCTGGTCGCCCTTGTGGCGGTAAGGAGGCCACATAAATTGCCTTACATTGTTAAGGGAGTCCTCCTGCATACTCCCTAGGCCAGCACTGAGGGGGTGATACGGTAAGCTCACCCCAGAGAGAATGGAGACACCGGCTGGGGGCAAGGGCGCCAGTTTACAAACTAGGGCATGGGGCATCCGCCCCTGGTTATTCCCTACGAGCCCCGTTGGGCAGCCTGGTGGTGGGAGGGGTGGGCCCCTCAGGTGGCGGACAAGGACCAGATGGCAGGGGCTCACCTCTCAAGGACGCAGGTGGGTTGCGCCTCGCGTGGCTCTCAGTTGGTTGGGGGACGCGAGCCAGAAGGCCCCTTAGTGCTGGAGCAATAGACAACATTCTTCTGGTATATAAATTTGGTTCTGTCAGACTTGCTGATGGATTATGATTTTATGATCAACTTAAATGTACATATTGCTTAACGGTTGAATTTGATAAATCCATATTGTATCGAATTGTATTAATTATATATTGTCATGTTTGTGTGTTGGTTTGTAATAAACATGGCCTCTATTACCCACAGCTTTGGTCGTCAAGTATTGATTTGTGGGTTTGGATGGGGGCGGGGCCGGGAGCCAACCTGGGGGTCCGGGTCCTATGGAAAAGCGCGAACTGTAAGAAAGCGCGCCATTAGGACGCGGCCCCCGGGAACCCGGCCACGCCTCGTGGTTCCTCTTCAAAGAATTGGGCGTAACTACAGCATGAATCACTTCCGGGGCAACGTCGTGACGTCACTTCCGGCCGGAGCAGGCAACAGCGAGGGGAGGAGTGGGCGTGGGCATATTTAGGGCAACTGGCCCTGGTCCTCGCCCTCTCTTCCTTGCGGCGCCGGCCCCGGTATGCAGGGACTCCGTGAATCTCCCACCCACCCATCCCTAGAGGTAGAGCTTGGAAAGGTGTTGGAAGTTGAATAGAGAGTGGCGGTAAGGAGGCCACATAAATTGCCTTACATTGTTAAGGGAGTCCTCCTGCATACTCCCTAGGCCAGCACTGAGGGGTGATACGGTAAGCTCACCCCAGAGAGAATGGAGACACCGGCTGGGGGCAAGGGCGCCAGTTTACAAACTAGGGCATGGGGCATCCGCCCCTGGTTATTCCCTACGAGCCCCGTTGGGCAGCCTGGTGGTGGGAGGGGTGGGCCCTCAGGTGGCGGACAAGGACCAGATGGCAGGGGCTCACCTCTCAAGGACGCAGGTGGGTTGCGCCTCGCGTGGCTCTCAGTTGGTTGGGGGACGCGAGCCAGAAGGCCCCTTAGTGCTGGAGCAATAGACAACATTCTTCTGGTATATAAATTTGGTTCTGTCAGACTTGCTGATGGATTATGATTTTATGATCAACTTAAATGTACATATTGCTTAACGGTTGAATTTGATAAATCCATATCGTATCGAATTGTATTAATTATATATTGTCATGTTTGTGTGTTGGTTTGTAATAAACATGGCCTCTTTTACCCACAGCTTTGGTCGTCAAGTATTGATTTGTGGGTTTGGATGGGGGCGGGGCCGGGAGCCAACCTGGGGGGTCCGGGTCCTATACATATTAAAGTGTTCTGTAACATCAGGTAACAAACTGATGAGGAAAAGACCTGACTAGCACAATAATGTGACCAAATCTGCACTTCAGCATCCTCTTTTCAGTCTCTCCCGCATGTACTTCCTCGCATCTCCTTCAGTTCACCACCCCCCAACACAACTCACCTGCATGCCGAGAGCGCACAAGGATTGGAGGAGCAAGTATTCTACACAGACTTCTGACCCCCAGACAGGTGCTGTGAGGAACTCGCACTGCCTCCAGCCTAAAGTAGTCCAGAGCTCCCCATCGTGTGCCCTCGTAAACACCCTCCCACGGCCTGAAATCACACAGACAGTGGATTCATGGTGCGCACTATGCAAGAGTCATATGAGACACGAAAAACCCTGCAGTAACAGAGCACTCTGGAAAAGGCAGACACTCTAAGGGAATGGACGATTAAGTAAAGCATGTGAAATGTACACAGGAACCACGTCGCTGACATGGATTACCCTAATGGTTCTTAGGGTCACTGTTCACAATCAGTGTTTTCAACTGTAAAGTTAAGGACATAAATTTAGGGCGACAGGGACCCGCGTTTCAATGTCAGTTTTTTGTTACCGATGAGTTTGTGAGCCTAAGGGACCCGCCCCACTTAAAGTCCTGGATGGACTGATGCCAGCTTTAGAAATGTGTGTACCTGCAGCTCACACGTGCACCTCCCCAGACATTCATGGTGAGCAATACAGTGAGTAACAGTGAACTGTGCACGGTTTATCACTGACAAGAGCTCATTATAAATTGCAGCTATTCACACGTGCCACACACTTAGCTCTCTTCCATGGACCGTGCCTGCCACTGCTGAAAACCCTGGTAAAAGCTTTCCTCAAATAAATGGGGTAAAGCTCCCACTAGCGCAGCAGGTACAGTAGCACCGGGGTCTACAGGCGGGAGCAGCCCAGTTCACCACATTCATGCCTGTCTTATACCACCCAGGGAGGGGGGCTGCATTAGGACCCGTGCCTCCATTGCCACGCCACTCCTTCAAGGCACCACCATTCTAGGAGAAAGAGCGCGCTTCGCCGAAAGGAATGCTGCTGTTTGACCCCTGGTGGGGGTATCGCGCCATCTTAAGTCAAAGCACGCAATGCCGTGAAAGCCAAGAGGAGGGAAAGGGAAAACAAGGATGGCGCTGGAGGAGGAATCGGTGAGGTGATGGCGAGAGACAGCTCCTCTGGAGCAGAACAGCGTTCCTCGTGCGGCGCACCCAAAAAAACAACCAGTGGTGCGCGCGCACCACAGAGGAGCGCGGGGTGGGGGGGGAAGGGAGCGCGGCAGCGAGCCGAACGCGCGCTGCCGCGCGTGCTAGACACCGGTGGGAATGGGCGCGGCAAAGGAGGGACATGCGCCCGCCTTTGCACAATTGCGTGCCGTTCTTTTTTTAAAAACGCACGCTACAGCCAATGCCAGGCTTCAGAAAACTAACCACACGCACGAACGTGTGGTTAGCTTTCTAAAGCCCATACAAGAGGTCTCGCGCTGCACACTGCAACGCTAGGCGCGAGACCTAAAAAGGAATATTAGTTCCTAATAACGTTTAAAAAGTTGCAGATCTTGTCAGGCTAGTTTTTTTATTGTATCTAACTACTTCTTGCACTAGAGCGCAACAGGCTAGGAACTATGATTGGTCATTTATTAGTGAAGTAATGCTTAACTTTACTAGCTGTAACTTCTGTTTTTCACCAACTAAAAATATATATATAACGAATTAGCAATAAAGTGAAAGCAATATGCACATGGACAAACACAGATGAAATTGTAAAAAAAAACATAAAAGCAGGTAACCATATTCACTACACAAGATGAAAAATTCACCCCGCCCACTGTTGTGTGGCAGACTTTTCAAACCACCCTCCCTTCTAGATGGCATTCACTGATTTGACCTTAACTTTCCCAGGGACTGCTGAACATGTACTACCCTAAACATGGAGTTAAACATGATGGCACCACAATGTCTTTGTGACAGTAGGCCAAAAGGGATTGCCCACGCCATTTTTCTCCCTAAAGTATATTTTACAGAACGAACTACTTTTAATAGTACCAGCATTTAAATTGCGGCCACATCTCTAACAAGAACTTCTTATGAGGGTTTGGGTCATGTTAGAAGGTATTTGCGTAGCATTTGTCAGTTATTTGGCCTTTTAGTGCTTTGTGCAGACATCAACCAGTGGTTTTGACTGTTTCAGTGTAGAAACTGCACTGGGGGATTTTGTTCTTGAACCACATTGGAGTGGGTGGGTGGTTTGAAGGTAGGGCTGTAAGGGTTAACCTCACGGAGGTGTTCCGTGGTGGGGAAAGCTTTCAACCTTCTAAACTAACACCTATGAATGTTGAGTGTGCCAAAGGGTGTCTCTGTGTGGTGATTCACAGTATGAACTCAGGTCTTGAGACCTAACCTGCATCTGTTAACACAGCTTCATTGTGAAATGGTGAGAAAACTATTTCACAGGATCAAGATGGAGTAACATGGTTGGAAAAATTCTCACAATGATATCTTTGTATAATGTGGAATCGACCGGCAGACATCTGAAGAGGACCAAGCTGTTACCAGTGCATGATACTACAAGCAATCCTGACAATGCTCTTTCTACTATACAGCCCTAAATCCCTTCAACCAATCAGAAATCACCTTTAAATTATTTTCTATAACTCTGCTCTCCTTACCCATCTTCTCGTCCATGCCCTACCTTCATTCTTAATTCCCCTTTTTCAGAATGCATGACCCCTCTATCTCCAATTAATTTCTCACCTCTCACCCCTGGGCACATTCTATTACTGTATACTGCAAACTCCTGTATCCTATCACCTCACCGTTTGACAACACCAGACTAAAACCAATAATCATTCAATCAACCACCAACATTGGGTTTTGCAGAGCTCAGTCAAGGAACCTCACAGGCAGAGGTTGTGAGGGGCTTATGGGGAGGGGACCCAGAATGACGAGGGAATCGCAAGCGATACGTTATGACCCAAGAACATAGGGGCATATTTACAAGCCCCTATTGCCACCACAACGTCACTTTTCAGGACGTTGTAGTGGCGATAGCGGCTTCGCCTTATTTATAAGGTAGCGTTAAGCCACTTTACTTGTCTTAACGCTGCCTTGTAAATGAGGCACCCTTTCATGATATACTTAGCGTGAAAGGGGAGGGCAATTGGTTTGCGGTGGGTGTTCCTCCGCAACACCCATTGATTTAGACGCTGCCCCCTATTTACAAGGTCACAAGGGTGGAGTATATAGGAGGCAGCGCCAAAATTAACCTGGCAAAACGAGGAGAAATATTTAATTTCTCCTTGTTTTTGCTGTTTCCCTGTGGTCTGCGTTGTTCAGCACACATAGAAACAGCAAAACACCATTGATTGTTTATGTGCAGGAAGGGTAAAATTACGTTTTGCAATTTCTATGTGTGCTGCTTTATGTGTGCTGCATTAAGGAGCCCACATAGAAGTTACAAAACGCCATTTAAAGAATGTTTATGTGCAGGAAGGGAGACCTTCCTGCACATAAGCAATCTTCCCCTCAACGCAGACAGCATTGTACTATGGTGCAAGAGTGTCTGAGTTGGCGCAAGGCTGCTAAATTTAGCGCCAGCGCAGGGGGAAACGCAGGGCTGCACCGTATTGAGTAAATATGGTGCAGTTCTGTGTTTCTGAAGTGGCGGAGTGCGGTGTTAAGCCAGGAAAGCTAATGTCGCGCTCCGTCATTTTGTTGTAAATATGCCCCATGGTATTTTAAAAAGTGCATTTAGTGTTTCTTCAGAATTATGTGTCCGCTGTGTAACGCTGACTGGAAAGCATCCCACCACCCCACCACCGTCCAGTATTTAAGGGCGCGTACGAATCTCGAATGTGGTAATTGTTGTGGAAATGTAGAAATTACGTCAGGCAGGCCGTGAACTTTGACAGCAGCAGTAATTAAACCGCAGGGGAGGCCGGGAATATGAAGGAATGTGTATCCCCGTTCCACCCCCGCAGAGCAGAGAGAATAGCACTGCTCATCGCCCTAATTCAGGCTAACTTCTGAGGCGTCATTGTCTGACGGCCTCCCGTGATATGCAAACAGGCAAGCCACGCACATTTGAAACAGGGTAAAATGTAGAAACTATCATTGCCCTTTTAAAGTTGTAGCCTCTTTGAATTGCGTCCATCGGCATATAATTACAGAAATGAAAAACAGACCTTACTCCTGTAATAGATTCTCAAATTTGCGCTCACTTGCATCAATCCGGTCACGTGTCGCTCTATTCTCTACGCACATAAAGCACAGAAGAAAATGTAATATGGTCTGGCCTAGAGACAGTTTTATTTTTCTCGCCAACCTAATATAATAATAAAAAAACATTAAAAAAATATATAGATACACATCGAGTGGCTTTGTTTTCAGCTCTCTTCATTCATTTAGTCTGTCCAAGCATCATTCATATTTTGCTTTCACCCACAATAGCATTGGGCAACAAGTCAGCCCACTTCATCCATTAGCTCTGTCACAAGGTGATGGCATTTTTGCCGGAAAAAATTGCATGCTACAGTGCTAGGGTTAACTTTTCCATTGGATACTTTCATTAATTTTTAAAATATGTTGTGTCTTTACCAATTCTTAAACTTTTAATTTCCCAATAAGGGCGAAACTGATCGCTCACAGATTACCTACCTGGCTTGGCAGCTTAGGCTGTACTATTTCTATTGGAGTGGGGGCAAGGGCGCAACTAGAGCCAAATTTCGGGGGGGGGGGAGTAATACTTCCAGCAATGTAGTGGCAAATTTCGGAGGGGGTCTAATACTTCTACCAATGTTGCCTTGTATAATGTAACTGGTGCTCATGCAAAAGTGCATCAATACTTTCGCGTGGAGTTCGAGCTAAATAAAACTGCAAAAAAACAAAGCCTAAGGTTACTTCTCAGGAAATGCATTCTCACACTGTGGCAGCAAAAGTAATTTGCAACTTTAAGGAATAGACAGAGTGGAGATGCAGGGGCTCTAGGAACGGGTGAAAAAACAGCAAAGCCTCGTTATCAAGTAAATGGTCTTTTAAAGACCTGTGAAATATTCGGGTGCGGCTGCGATAAGACGTCAGGACCAGCCAGCCCACAGCAGCTAAAGAACTGTCTGTGTGTGTGTGTGTGTGTGGGGAAGCTATTTCAGCCCAGGCTGACACACATGACGGGCTGAAGCCCTTTGAGCCCTATGGGCGTTGCGTGCCTAAGGGTGGTCGAGACTGACTTGCGTATTACTAGGTCTAATCTGTAATGGAATGGTGGGCAAAAGAACTATAGGTTGGAATGCTACCCCAAGTGCAGGGCGGCTCCTCCACTAGGGCGGAGGAGTGTCGCCCCACTGCTTTCTCGCAGTGCGAGAAGCAGAAACATAAAATGGTAATAACTTTCAGTTATTACCATTTCATGTTTGGTTGCGGGCGGGTGGGTGGGGCTGCTCTGCGAGCAGGGCAGGGGAGGAGTGGTGTGCCCACTCCTGAGTGTGCAAAGACTGTTTGGTCGGCCCTCTGGGGCCGCCCAAACCAGTAATGCCACTCTGCCCTTCTCCATGCAGGCTGCATTACAGCCTGCATGGAGAACATGGCCTCCCCGTAAGCCCCTGGCTGGGCGGCGTCCCGTCCAATCACAACGCTGCTTGCAGCGTTGTGATTGGCTTAGGGGAGGGAGCCTGGCTGCCTGCTTCCTGTTCCTGCCGGAGGCAGGAGAGCAGGAGCAGAGAAGACGCGGGACCCGGCCGGCGAACAGGTAAGTTTAATTTTTTTTAAATTAATATTATTAAATTAAGCTCCCCCGCGCAACCCCCCTCCCCGCGCGACCCCTGCCCCCCCCCACCCACGAGTCATGCTGGCCGCGACTGCCCAAGTGATTGTTCATGGTTAGACTTACTGCAAGCATCCTCCTTTCACCTTTTGTGTGTTTGATGGTATGCCATAAGTGGCCAATGGTATGGCTAGATGTGGGTCCCATGTTCACTGTGCCACTGGAACCAAGCCACACCCGACAGAAGAGCCCCAATCAAGGTGAAACCGGTCTTGGGTTGCTTGTGTTTTGGTTAGAGAGGACCTCATTTGAGAGCTCGGGCTGGACTGTTCCTATTGGAGCAGGGTCAAGACTAATTTGCATATATCTCAGTTTAATCTGAGGTGGCATAGTGGGCAAAAGAACAATGGGTTGCAATCCTACCCTGAGCGGTTGCCAATGGT
Organism: Calotriton arnoldi; assembly: GCA_963921515.1. Lineage (NCBI taxonomy): Eukaryota > Metazoa > Chordata > Amphibia > Caudata > Salamandridae > Calotriton > Calotriton arnoldi. The sequence goes on along the minus strand of CAWUFW010000770.1, from coordinate 1,607,568 downwards.
TAGATTTATTACAAGTATCGTCCCATCACATATTTGTGTGTTAGCCCACATAATCTACAGCAATATAATTTAGGAACTGGGGGGGTAAACAGATTAGAAAGAATAAGTCGCTAGGAGATGCGTAGGGGCTTCATTTTCTACCAGAATGAGCACGACTGTCGTAACACACACTGAACTGCTGTTCCACTCCAAGCCCAATGCAGAGGTTAAGTCTCAGGCCAGGGTTTCCCTTGGCTCAGTACTGGGTTCTCTGTAATTGGGATGGTGGTTCCAAGGTAACTGCATGCCCACCTATTGTCGAACATGTTAACAACCTTAAAACATAGAACAGGGTAGTAGTGGTTTCATTTTCGCACTTCATGAGAAAGAGAACGTATAGTGTGTGTATAAGTGTCAATGCATAAGCAGTCTGATGGGAGCTAAAAGGTTTGTATCCCTTACTACCCTAGGTGCAATTCACAAGTGGGCTAGAGGACCCCACCTGTTTACAATAAGAAATCGAAAACCTGAGCACTCCTATAGTTTAGTATCCACTTCTAATCCACATGGTAAAGATAATGTTTCAATGAAAGCACAGTTTATTCACACGTAGAAAAGGTTCTTTGGTTTTTTCATATATTTCACTTAATACAGTTTTCTTGCTTGACAACCACAGCTGACACGTGTTTCGTCACTAACATGACTTTTTCAAGGCTTCATAGGTTCAAGGAAGTAGTCTCAAAAGGAAACAGTCTGGCACAAAGATTCCTCTCAATGGTCCGTAAAGATCAATTCACCATACAATAGTAATTATATCTAATTGAATGTGTCTTGCTCGTTAAGTCTGCTAGAAAGTCGCCTCCAGTAGCAAAGTCCTCCTAAGTGCTTGTAAAAAGTATTAAAGACGAGATCCCAAATTAATAAGCCCAGGAGTCCAAAGTAGGCTCCTTCCCGGTCCGGTCTCCCATGACTATTGTATGGTGAATTGATCTTTACGGACCGTTGAAAAGAATCTTTGTGCCAGATTTTGTATCCTTTTGGGACTACTTCCTTGAACCTATGAAGCCCTGAAATAGTTAAGTTAGTGACGAAACACATGTCGGCTGTGGTTGTCAAGCAAGAATACTGTATTAAGTGGAATATATGAAAAAAAACAAAGAACCTTTTTTACGTGTGAATAAACTGTGTTTTCATTGAAACATTATCCTTACTGTGTGGATTAGATATTGACACTAAACTATGTATTGTATTGTAATTGCATTTATATAGCGCTTTACTACCCCTGACGAGGCGTCGAAGCGCTTTTTCGGCGAGTAGCACGCTACTCCGGGACCCATAGAAGATTAGTGTTGAATTAGTATAGTGAAACATGCAAGTAAATTTTAAGTGGTGGATAGGTTAGTCAGTTATTTGGATTCGGAAGGATAGCAGAAGGATAGAAGAGGGAAAAAAAGGTTTGTATTTATATAGCGCGTGTTACCCCTGATGGGGTGTTGAAGCACGCTACTCCGGAAACCCATAAAGGATTAGTGCTGAATTAGTATGGTGAAATATGAAAGTAATTTGAGTGGTGGATATTAGTCAGTTATTTGGAGTGAGAAGGGTAGCGGAGGGATAAAAGGGAAGAAAGGTTTGCATTCATGTAGCACCTGTTACCCCTGATGGGTGTTGAAGCGCTTTTCTGGCGAGTAGGACGCTACTCCAGAACCCATAAAGGATTAGTGTTGAAAATTAGTATAGTGAAGTATGAAGTAATTTGAGTGGTGGATATGTTATTCAGTTATTTGGATAGAGAAGGGTAGGTTGCGGGATAGAAGAGGGAAAGAGGTTTGTATTTATATAGCGCTTTCTACCCCTTGATAGGGTTTTGAAGCGCTTTTCTGGCGAGTAGCACGCTACTCCACAACCCATAAAGGATTAGTGTTGAAAATTAGTATAGTGAAGTATGAAGTAATTTGAGTGGTGGATATGTTAGTCAGTTATTTGGATTAAGAAGGGTTGGGGAGGGGTAGAAAAGGGAAAAAGGTTTGCATTTATATAGCGCTGGTAACCCTGATGGGGTGTTGAAACGCTTTATTGGCGAGTAGCACGCTACTCTGGAACCCATAAAGGATTAGTGGTGAATTAGTATAGTGGAATATGGAATTTGAGAAGTGAACATGTTAGTCTGTTATTTTGATTGAAAAGGATAGTGGAGGGACAGAAGAGTGAGATTTTGGGGGTTTTTTCTCTCTTTTTTTATAGGTCATAGCAGTAGGAGGAGGCTTTTGGATGAGTAAAAAAGGGTTTTTGAGGGGAAGAGTCAGAGGGAAGAGTTTAGAAAGGTTTGTTTTGGGGGATCGGTATAGTAAAAAGAGGTGTCAGATGATGCAAGGAGGGGTAGAGTAGGAGAGAGTCTAGAAAGGGTTATTTTGGGGATCATAGTAGTGGTATGGGGTTTGGGATAAATGAGAGAGTGGATGTAGAGGATATATTGATAGATGTATAGGGTGAGAGATAGGGTAGTGCATTGGAAAGAGTAGTAGAAAGAAGTTTGAGATGAGTCAGAAAGTTGGGCTAGAAGATATATTGAGAGAAGTATAGGCTGAGAAATAGGGTAGTGCATTGGAAATGCTAAATTAGAAGAAAGTGATAAATATATAGATCCATAAGTACATTGAAAGTATATAGATGCATAAAGGAGGTAAGTATATATAGATTAAAGATATTGATAGAGGTACAGGATGAGAAATAGGGTAGTGCATTGGATATGCTTTTTCAGGAGAAAAATAACAGACACACAGATCCAAGTACATGGAAGGTACATAGATGCACAATGGAAGTAAGTACATGTAGCCCAAAGATGATTTTTATTTATTTACAACAACATAATTATTCTACATGTTTATACAAAGCAATACACAAAGATAGGTACATATCTATAGTGAAAATAAATACTTATATACAGAGGAATATGCTGTAAATTTCTGTTTGCGTATGGTGCTTATGTGGGAAAGAGCCAATTCTTGAGTAGTTTTCTGAAGATAAGGTGGTTGTCGGTGGATCTTATGTTGGGGGGTAAAGAGTTCCATAGTTTGGCTGCTTGAACAGAGAAGGATGTGCCACCCATGGTTTTTTTCTTGTATCTTGGAATTTTGAGGCGAGATGCCCCCTTAGAGCGTAGGTTCCTTTGTTGAATGTGTTTGGTGATTTTATTCCTGATGAAGAGCGGTCCCATTCCATGTATTGCTTTGTGGGTGATACAAAGTAGCTTGAACGTGGATCTTCTGGCAACCGGTAACCAATGCAGGGCTTTCAAGGCAGGTGAAATGTGGTCTCGCGGTTTGATATGCAAGAGTAGTCTGGCAGCCGAGTTCTGAATCCGTTGTAGTCTTTTCATGGTCGTTAAAGGTGATCCGTGGTAGAGGCTATTGGTGTAATCGAGTTTGGACAGAACAAGGGAGATGGTAGCTTGGACCTTGTGTGGAAATCCCAAATGAGGGAAAATTCGTTGCAGCGTTTTTATAGTGACAAAGCTTGATCTTGCTAGTTTGTCCACTTGGGCATTCATCGACAGCTTGGAGTCCATGGTCATTCCGAGGTTTCTTACTTCCTTCGATACTTTAGGTGGTGATCCCAGTTCATCAGGCCAGGCGGCAAGCAAGTCGTAATGTTTCCAATCACCACACGTGAGTATTTCTGTTTTTGAAGCATTCAATTTGAGATGGCTCCAAGTCATCCACTGATCCACAGCCCTGAGACAACTGAAAATTGGGGATTTTTCAATGTCTTTGGGGCATTCCAGTTGAAGGAGTATTTGCGTGTCATCTGCATAGTTATAGCACGTGAGGTGAAATTGATTGATCAGTACCGGTAATGACTTCATGTAGATGTTGGAAAGCATGGGCGAGATGATAGAACCTTGAGGGACCCCTGCTTTTGTGGAGTATGGTTTGGACGAGAAAGGTGGGGTATGGATGACATTAGTTCTGTTTTGAAGGTAGGACGCGATCCAGTCTAGAGCAGTTCCCTCTATGCCGGCTTCATAGAGTCTTTGTTTCAGAGTGTCATGGTCAACCGTGTCAAAGGCAGCCGAGAGGTCCAAGAGGAGTAGCGCAGCAACCCCGCTGCGGTCAACTGTATTCTTCAGGTCATCCCAGATGGCAAGGAGGGCAGATTCAGTGCCTCTTCCCGGACGGAATCCTGTTTGGATGTCTGAGAGTATGTCATTCTCTTCAATGAATTGTGACATCTGGGCGAACGCTGCTCTTTCTATCAGTTGCCAAGGAAAGGTCCATTTGTAATGGGTCTGTAGTTGTCAGGGTTCAGCGGGTCCAAGTTTGTTTTCTTCAGTAAAGGGCGTATGTGTGATTTTTTGAGTTCTTCTGGAAATATTCCGGTAGTTAAGGAATCGTTGATGATTCTTCTTACTGCAGTGGCAGCAGAGGTTGTTAAAAGAATTGTCTTGAAAGTTTGTGGTGGACAGGGGTCAGAAGGGCTGCCGGCAGGCCTGCTTGCTTTGACCAGGTCCATAAATTAATTGTGTGAGATGTGTTGGAAGGAACGGAGAGGCTGGGTTAGAGTATTCTTGGATTGTTGTTTTGTACAGGGGTTAGTGCTGGTGCTTTGTTTCTGTTTTAAGTACGAGTCCAATGTGTCTGCTTTGTCTGTGTACTGATTTGCCAGTTTGTCTGTGAAATCTTGAGTAGCAGGATGAGTTCCTTCTAGGCAATTTGGTTTGCGAAATTCATTGAGTATTTTATAGAATTCTTTATTTGCACATTTAGCATTTTGAATTCTGTCTGAATAGTACCTTTTCTTAGCTTTTCTGATAGCTGACTTGTATAATCGGTTAATTTTTTGTAGGTGAAGTTTGTCTTGTTTGGCGTTTGTTTTGAGCCAGGTACGTTGCAGCTTTCTAATTTGTTGTTTTATGTCTTTTATTTCTATGTTTCTCCAAGGCGCTTTTTTTCTTTTGTGCTGTTGTGTGGTTTTGAGTGGTATCAGGATGTCAAAAGCTTCCTGTAGCCACTCATATAGATTTTGAACAGAAGTTATTGTTTCCAGATTTGTACTTGATGTTAGTTGTGTTTCTAAGTGTTCCAAATTGAGTTTGTTCCACGGCCGATAGGTGGATGGATGTAAGCTAGTTTTAGGTGAGTCCCTTAGTGTTGTTTTATGTTGGAAAGCAAGCAAGTGGTGGTCTGACCATGTGACTGGAGTTATAGTTTGAAAGGTAACTAGTTCAGTATTAGCAAAAATGACATCTCGGATATGTCCAGGAGTGCTCAGGTTTTCGATTTCTTATGTTTGCAACCTTCATGGTAATAACTTTGTTTTCATACAGGGCTCCATGCTGCACTTAAGTAACAAGTTTCGCTTCTGCCCACTGTATGATACTTTATTTACAAGCCTAGGCAAGGCAGAAGGCTTTGCTTTGCAGGATTCAAACCTATAACTTCCATATGAACATAGAGGTCAGCAATATGTGTTGATGTCATTGAGCACTCTTGCCAGCATTTTCTCTTTTTGTTGCCATTGCTGCCAGGCTGATGCAGGGATTCAAATGCTCTGGCCTCTCATATCATATGTCTCCATGGTACGTGTGGAAGATGGAAGCCTTTCTGTGTTCAGCGCCTGCACTCCTATATAAGTGAGCTGACAACAACCATGAAAGTCCATCATATAGACATTCATTGATAAAGCTATTAGATCTCGCAGATTCAAGAGATTTGCCAATGTGTTATAGCCATGTTGTACATCAATGTGGCTGCTGTTCGGCATAGCTAAAAGTTAGTGGCATGGAGTGGCATGAAGCAGAGTGTCGTAAAGTAGATTGGAGTGGCGAAGAGTGCAGTATAATTTCGTAGAGTGGAGTGTAGTGGGGATTGTCATGGAGTGAAGTTTCATGGAGTAGAGTAGAGTGAAGTAGAGTGGTGTAGAGTAAAGTAGAGGGCCATAGAGTGGAGGGACATAGGATGGAGTAGAGTGTCGTAGAGTAGAGTGGCATAGAGTGTCATAGAGTTGAATGGCATAGAGTGGCATATAGTGGAGTGATGTAGAGTGGAGTAGAGTGGAATAGTGTGTTGTGAAGTGGAGTAGAGTGGAGTAAAGTGGTGTGGAGGAGGTTTTGTAGAGTAGAGTGACCTAGAGTGGAGTAAAGTGTCTTAGAGTAGAGTGTTGTAGAGTGGAATGTCAGAGTGGAGTATGGTAGTGTGGAGTGTTGTAGTGTGGAGTGTCGTAGAGTGGAGTGTCGTAGAGTGGAGTGGCGTAGAGCTGGGTAAAGTGCCATAGAGTGGCATAGAGGGAATTCTGTAGAGTGGAGTAAAATGGAGTGTCGTAGACTGGAGGGGCGAAGAGAGGAGGGGCATAGAGTGTTGTAGATGGAGTGTTGTAGAGTGGAAGGCGGTAGAGAGGTGGGGTGTAGATTGGGGGCATAGAGTGGAGTAAAGTGTTGTAGAGTGGAATGGTGGAGCGGGCGCAGAGGTGAGTGGCGTATAGTGGAGTAAAGTGTTGTAGAGTGGAGTAGAGTGGAGTAAAGTGGTGTAGAGTGGAGTGGCATAGAGTAAAGTAGAGTGGAGTAGAGTCGTAGACTAGAGTTGTATAGAGTAGAGTAGAGGGGCCTAAAGTGAAGTGGCATAGAATGTCATAGAGTGGAGTGGCTTAGAGTGGCATAGAATGGAGTGGCGTAAGGTGGAGTATAGTGTAATAGAATAGAGTGGAGTAGAATAGCGTGTCATAAAGTGGAGCTGTGTACAGTGGAGTAATGTGGCATAGAGTGGAGTGTCATAGAGTGGAGTGCCGTGGAGTGGCGAAGCGCAGTGTGGAGTTAAGTGTCATAGAGTGGATTGGCGTAGCATGGCACAGAGTGTTGTAGAGTGGAGTGTCGTAGAGCGAAATGGCATGGAGTGAAGTGCTGTAGGGTGGCGTGGAGTGTTGTGGAGTGTCGAAGAGTGGAGTGACGTGAAGTGGAGTATCCATGGTGTGGTAGCACACTGCCATTACAGACAACACATTTTCAATTGAAATGACCATTACATGTGCACACCGTTTTACTGATAAAACTATTCAGCACACAAACAATAATGTGTGAAAATGGCATCACTTAGTGCATTGATTTGTTTTGACCGCATTAAAATAGTTGTTTCCAACCCACACTTCAGAAGTAAAAAAGAGCTTAATTTGTGCTTTCCAAATTCTGATATATCCTGAAATATTTGAACAGTTCATTTACAGACATTAAAATTTTGTTTTGTGCTAGGAAACAAACTTTCCTTTCCCACCCCCAGTATCCAGTAAGATTGTCACATAAATCCTCTCACTTTGAAGTCAGAGAAGGAAAAGTAAGCACCCAGCTCCCTCAGAAGAGTGAGCCTGACAGTTGACCTCTGTCTTTGTATGCAAAGCAAATGTGACAAGATAAGAACTAAATGTAAAGGCCTGTTTACAGAAAGCGAGCACATGTGGAACAATACAAGGAGAGGTAGTAAAGAGGCTATGCTCCATCGGAGGGACTGGACAGCCTAAAACAAATAAAGTCAGAAAATAGGAAGTAATCAACTGTGAGTTACAAAACACAAGGCCAATTGTAAGCAACGGGCGTAATGCATTCCCAGGGAAGCTTTCAGAATGTCCCCAACAAGTATTTTCTGGTAGGATTCAACCTAAAGAAGGATTAACTGGGAGAACTGCTTCGGTTCTCATTCACTCATCTTGTTTAGAACAATCCTCTCCTGTTCCACCATGGCAACATATCAATTTGCCCACGCATTTATTACTACATCTCGCAAACACCAATGAACAATGCAAGGAAAGCATTCTTTGTCAAAACAAGGATACCTGAAGTTTTCTGTAACTTCCTGCCAAGTGGCTCATGCTAATGCCAACGCCATAGTTTCCCACTAGCAGTGCAGAAAGGCCCCTATGCTGGCTTGCATTTTGCGTACTAACTAAAGTATTAAAAAGTCTGCTGCTGTGAAAAACAAAACAGACAATACTTATTTTCTATACACAATGCATCTGTGAGAAAAATAATTTCACAAGTAATAATTCAGAGTAATTTTGAGATGCAAAATAGTCTTTCATGGGCTGCAATGCATGCACTCCACAAAAGTCAGAATCACCCACCAGACAGCCAATAGCATGAGGTGAAAGAGTCACTCTTCTCTGAGGGGAGCAAAAGTCCATTTGTTGTATATTTTAATGCATTGGTAACAATAGGTCAGCAGACAGCTGCGCTGCAAGGCCACACCTAAAACTTGAATAGCCAATTATCAACCCTAATTAGATGTAAACCCACATTACCCAAAGCATCTAGACTTGCCCCCTGTTCAAACCCAACTCATTCTTCAAACTGCCTGCCACCACACATATAAAACCTGGCTCCTTGGAATAGAATAGCCTAAGAAATATGTACACAAACCACACTATAGTCTACAGAAACGCATCATGGCTGAACAATCCCCCCACCCCCTTCCCCCCCGCCCCATCTAAACACAGTCAGGACGAATCAATGTTGTGCAAAGCTTTTCACTGTCCTAGGACATTTTTTTATGTTATATAAATACATAATAGGGTCTTGTGGCTAAAAATCACCTGTTGTGTGTGGTTTAATCTAATTTACAGCACAGAAGCACATTCTATCAAAATGCCACATGGCAGGCCCTCCCTTAACCATCCGTGCTGGTGCTGTCACACACTAGTAACATCTTGTAACCTACGATGACGTTTCTAGTTAGGGAGGAATAACTGAAGATAAAACTATTTCAGTGCATCTCAGCTGGGTAAACTGGCTGAATCAATTCTCACAGTCAAAACATTATGGAGTGTGACAAACATCTGCATCTTCTGAGGTGGACAGTGGCAGAAGGTAAATTGACACTCTATCCCTCCTGTCCCCGGAGTCAGGCCCGTCAGAAGGGAGGGGGCATTATTCCCCAACAGTGTACTTTTTCAGGACCCCGCTCTCATGCTACAATATTACTCTACAGAATTTAAAGGAAAGATTGCTCCATGTATTAATGACAAGGAAAAATACGGCAAACACCACCATATTGGGCCACACACTGCATCTGCCTCACTGCCTCCTTTCACGCACAGCATTTTTTTTAATTTAGAAACGCAAGCTTTTCCTATGAGATCCCCCCTCATAATGTTGCTGATCCGGGCCCCGAAAAAACCTCTGACATGACTGCCTCCCAGAGACATTTTAAGGCATGGGCAAAGTGGGCTTTGGCCCAGGGACCCAGCCTTTCAGGGGGCCCCCTGATAGAGCCAGAAAGTCAGAAAGCCAGAAAGCCTTGTCCTTGTGACCTTGAATAATTCTTAAACAGATTGTTCTAAATACTGTTTTCCTTTAATTTATTTTTAATGTGGGTGTTGTGTGAGAGTCTATTACAAACAATTTGCAGAGAAATGTTGTGTTTATGTTTAATGCAACATCCATAAAAAAGTTTCTTTTAGATCAAAACAGGACCTCACATATGAGAAATAGGAGGGTGTCACAGAGATTATTCGCAGCAATATTAACATGTCACAATTCTTGAATATTAGATGTAAACACATTTAAAATTTGGATGAGTGTGCCTGTGCACTGTCAGTGACCTGGCCAAAGAGTTCATGAAAGAGCTGAAATTGATCATAAATTCAAAGCTATTCTGAGCAGGGGCCCTCAACATACGTTTGGCTAGGGCCCCCAAAAGCCTTAAGATGTCCCTGCTGCTTCCCGCATGATGTGAACACCCCCGAGCCTTTTATATCACTTACTGTTCAACTACCCCCGGCAGGGTGGTCAGTGAAGCACACTCACACACAGAGATGAGCCGAACACGGCACATTCACTAAAAAACAGACAAAACATCTGTTCTTAATTGAGGCCAGCAGGGGTGGGTGTAGGGTGGCCCTGGGGGGGCAGCAGTTGTGGGTGCAGAGTGGCCCTGGGGGCCAGCAACTGCGGGTGCAAGGTGGGCCCAGGGGGCCAGCAGGTGTGAGTGTAGGGTGGCCCTGGGACAGCAGGTGTGGGTGCAGGGTGGCCCTGGGGGCCAGCTGGTGTGGGTGTAGGGTGACCCTGGGGGGGCAGCAGGTGTGGGTGCAGGGTGGCCCTGGGGGCAAGCAGCTGCGGGTGCAAGATGGCCCAGGGGGCCAGCATGTGTGGGTGCACGGTGGCCATGGGGGCCAGCAGGTGTAGGGTGGCCCTGGGGCCAGCAGGTTTGGGTATAGGGTGGCCTTGGAGGCCAGCAGGTGTGGGTGAAGGGTGGCCCTTGGGGCCAGCAGGTGTGGGTGCACTGTGGCCCTTGGGGCCAGCAGGTGTGGATGCAGGGTGGCCCTGGGGTCCAGCAGGTGTGGTTGGGAGTGGCCCTGGGAGCCAGCAGGTAAGGGTGCACGGTGGCTCTCGGGGCCAGCAGGTGTGAGTGTAGGGTGGCCCTGGGGGGCAGCAGGTGTGAGTGTAGGGTGGCCCTGGGGGGCAGCAGGTGTGGGTGCAGGGTGGCCCTTGGGGCCAGCAGGTGTGGTTGCAGGGTGGCCCTTGGGGCCAGCAGGTGTGGATGCAGGGTGGCCCTTGGGGCCAGCAGGTGTGGATGCAGGGTGGCCCTTGGGGCCAGCAGGTGTGGATGCAAGGTGTCCCTTGGGGCCAGCAGGTGTGGATGCAGGGTGGCCCTGGGGTCCAGCAGGTGTGGTTGGGAGTGGCCCTGGGAGCCAGCAGGTAAGGGTGCACAGTGGCTCTCGGGGCCAGCAGGACACTGTCAACCTCAAATAAATATTGGAGCCTAACTTGAGGAAAAAGGATGTGGCCTGCTGCGTCAAGATTAAGAATTATATTAAGATGTAAAAGCAGTGACATAGCTCCCCTCAATGAGGCAATATACCCTTAAACTACGTTAAAGGCTTTGGCTCAGCCGCCTTCCGCCATTGGCTGCTTTTGCTCCATAACCTTCTGTCACTGTCTTGAGACACTGTCACTAGCAAATTGCATCACCCCACAGGAGTATTTAAGTCTCACCGTTTTTTAGGTCGAGCCTAGCAGCGCGCATGCGCTGCCCTGCGAGGCTTCTTGTGTTTACTCCGTGTGGGGCTGACTCCTCCCACACATAGGATTGGCTTTTGCGTGTGTCTTTCAATAATGAAAGCACGCAAATGGCTAAAGGCGGGCGCATGTCCCACCTCTTTTTTAATGTTCACTCCCACTGCGTTTTGCTCTCGGGAGCGAGCAGCGGCGCGCAGGGTGGCAGCTGCATTCCTCGTGGGTCAGGTTACACACAACTCGCCGTGCTTTCGCTTTTGCTTGTTTTATGGGTGTGTTCGGGCTCCGCGCTGCCTCCCAGGCTATGATTCCTGTTCGGAGTGAGTTCGCCAGTAAACAGGAAGTCCAGTGTGCCAATGATTGTTGGAGCTGCTTGAGGGATTCTTCGAGGTCTCCCCCGGCGCTGTACTTTAGTCTGAATTAATACCATGTCACCGCAGTGCCGCCTATAAATTATCTATTACGGAAACATTTTATAGTGGCGCGTGGGGAGCAGAGCACGCGCTTTAAATAGGCCACACACGGAGATCGGTGCCAGGCTATGGTTTTCGACAAAAGGTAACATTTACCTTCCATCAGGCGCCCGGTTTCATGGTTATTTTTTTGGGTCTGTTCGGGCGCCACGCTGCCTCGCATGGCGCCCGGTTTCATGGTTTTTGTATTTTAAATATCTGCTTTCTAATCCCTCCCCTCCTGTTGTCGTGTTAAATTTCTTCCCGCCCCCCTTCCTGTTGTCCATGCCGTCTTTACTCTCGCCCCCCCCTCTTGTTGTCTCCTGTCCCCCTCCTGTTGTCTGTGCCGTCTTTACTCCCCCACCTCCCGTTTACTGCAGAAAGTACAAGAAAAGGATCCAGGCACCTTGCGCTTACCTTATTCCCTTATAAGTTACCCTTTTTACCTTAAGATCTGGTGCATTGGTAGACTCGATCACCACTAGGTTCAAGGGTATTTTTATTTTGCTTGGAGTTTCATTTTAAGGCACAGGCTTACCATTGTGATTTGAGCAAATAACCATACTCTGGATCTCACCCACACACAGGGATGCTTATGAGTGCAGCACGCTCGGCTCTAAAGCAGCTGCTTCTAACACTTCTCACTCGCCAAGCACTCTTGCTGCCTCTGCTAAAATTGTGTGACACCGATTAAGCAGCAGATGTGACAAAACACTTAAAAGGTCCCAAAGGCGAGACCTATTGGCTATGCCAATGCTTGTTCTATTAGCTGTTTGGGCATGTCCTTACAGCTCAATTGCAATGCATGGGGCATTATTTTATACCTGAGACCAGTTCCCGAGCACCATGGCAGCTCTGGGGATCAAGTGCTGATAGAAATATCCCCAAAAAATGCGTGGTTCGAAAAATAAAGCCGCCATTTTTTTCTGTATCATTCACGTTTCAGATGCTTTTATCTGCAACTCAGTATGCAATTGGTTTGAAGCATGTAAGGTGCACGCACGCCTATTTCGCAGGGCAAACAAATGTCAAACCTAGTGACCTTGTCAATGCTTGTTTTAACTGCAGGAGTTCCTGTTTAAGAGTGGCCTGTTGGTGGGGGCCACGTACCTTCGGGGTCATGCTGACCAATAGAATTGTCTCTTAGGATTTTCAATGGCAGGCCACTGCTTTGAATGTGTCCCGGTGACCCTGCGGTGTTAGCTGGCAGCCAGAACAATACCTTTGCTTCTATTCATAGCTAAGCACAAGCTTGCAGGTGTTGCGTCAAGCGTGCACTCCCATTACGTGCCCAATTAACCTCGACCTCCAACTGACCTTGCATCCATAATGGCTTGACCTGCACTTATAATGGTGATTTCGACAGGTCCAAGTAAAGGTCAGTCAAAGAAAAGGACAGGGCAGAACTACTATCAGTGGGAGTAATGGTCGGTGAAGTGAAGTAATGACAGACATCTGGTTGGCACTGATATGACATTTCCTTCTGCCAGTGGTGTGGCACTGCCACTGGTAAAAGCCTTTACCCCGTTGATGATTAACAATGTGAAAAAGTCCAGAACCGTGCCAGGCCACATGGGTGCCAGCTAGGTGTTTCTTCCGTCACCGAGAGTGGGGGCATGAGCAACTTTCAGCGGAAGAAAAGTGTGACAAAAATAGACTATGTATATGTCACACCCTTGCAATTTCACACAAATGTCACATCTCAAATCTATATAGATGTCCGTAACATACCCAACTCCCTCCATAGTACCAGTCCAGCTAGAACAGTGATTGTCAGTTCTCTCGAGGGTTCATTGAGAAATATGATGAAAAATATCACAAGCACCAGGGGCGTAACACAGGGCCCTAAAGCCCTCACGGTGCAGGTGGCTGCCCAACTATTAATGGGGGGCCCTTTCAGTCCAAGGCCAATGAATATTTGTGGGAAATGGGAGACTCAGGGGCCACTCATCAAACTCTGCATCCGGGTCCCGTCATTATGCGTTATACCACTTGCACCGCTGCACCTGGGCTAATGATTATGACTCTCTGCAGTGGCTTCAGTGACTAACAGATTTTGTGGACATTCAAACTATGAAATGAATAACCTTGAAGATTAAACCCCAAATTAACCGATTGTTTATACATCGCATTTAGCCCTTTGATGCACCCGTACTATTGGGGATACTGCTTCTGAACTGAATCAAGTTTGAAAATGAAAATAAGACTCGGTGAATATTAGGCCCAGGGAAATTTCCATTATGCTGCTGTAAACAGTGGGCAAAAAGTAAGCTTTGCAAACAAAGGGGGAGACCGTTCCCATGGGTATTGTGTTTATGACTTTGCACTGCTGTCTACGGCTGTTTTGGTGGGACTGAATGTATTGCAGATTGGTACAATGATTTTGAGCGTCCATTGGAATTAACTGGCGGTTCTGCAGCCTCAGTGTTTTCCACATAATTATAGATTTGCTGCATTTGCAATGGCGGTTCCTCCGCTAATCGAAGAAGCGTCGCACTGCTTTCGGCAGTGGAAATAAAGGAAAAATAAAATTATAATAACTGGTTGTTATTTTCATTTTATTTTTCCTGCTGCGGCTTGGCGGGCTGGCAGGGCAGGTCTGCTCTGCTCTTGGAGCAGGGGAGGAGTAGTGGCACCCTCCTACGTGTGCAATGACTGTTTGGCTGGCCCTCTTGGGCCGGCCAAACACTCATGCGCACTTTGCATGTTCTCCATGCAGGATGCATTACAGCTTACATGGAGAACATGCCCAGGCCCCCATTCCCTGGCTGAGCGCCGTACCACGGCGCTCGGACCAATTACAACGCTGCATTGCAGCATTGTGATTGGTCAGGGGAGCCTGTGTGCTTACCAATCACAACGCTGCATTGCAGCATTGCGATTGGTCAGGGGAGCCTGGTGTGGTTCCTGCAGAGCGGAGGGACGAGGGACGATGAGGAGCGGCAAGGAGCTATGGTAAGTTTTAATTTTTTTCTTCACTTTACCCCCTTTATTTTTTTTCTTTACTTTACCCCCTTCCCCCTCCTCGCCCCCCGCCCTAAGCCCTGCCACCCCGATCCGTGCCAGCCACCACTGTGCATTTGCAATATAATCCATCCTCTGCTTCATAATTGGCGGATTTTAACAAAAAAAAAATTTCTAGGTCAAACAGATCAAAAGTTACTAAAAGCGCTGCCACATCTGTTGCCGCACAGGTGCAGGCTGTTTACCACGAAGTGACACATCACTTTTCTTTTGCTGATAGCTGCATATAGTTACCTAGAAGGATAAACCCAAATAAAGTCACTGGGACCTGGGTATAGAGCAGTACATACGGAGAATGGTCCCAGTGTACGAATTACTGTGTTTAAAAGAACCAAGAAAATCATACACAGTTATACACAGAATCGTAGTATTCTTAATGAACAGTGTTATTTAATCACACTGAGCAACCTGTATTTTATAACATATGTTAACACATTATTCAAAGCAGTGCCTCAGGAGGGAAGGGTGAGGGTGTAGTGGATGAAGTGAGGATAAGGTAGTGAATGGAACAGTGTACAATTCACAAACTTAGTTATTTCTCAGGAAGGGGCTCATACACGAGCCAAATACATCACATTACATCCAGATATTTAAATAGCCATAGTTATAGATAAAGCCACAGTGATCAATCGCTGTTGGTCAGACTGGCTAGTGTGGTAGATGTCGACGTTTCGACCCTGGAAAGTGGTAGGTAAGCATGTCCCTTACGATGGGGTCTTCCTCAGGACAGGAGTGTGGGGAGGGGAGACTGGGGGCGAGTTACCATCAGTAGCCCAAACGATGGGCCTGAGGAGAAAACAGGGCGCGTAGGCTCCAAATCGGTGTGAGCGAGCAAAACACTCTATTGGTGCTGTTTACGGAAGGAAAGGTCTAGTCAGGATTAGTCTGCTGGGCCTGGGAAGTGAATTAAAGTATTCACATCATCGGGCAAAAAGGCTCCATATTCATATAATTCGTAGGTAAAGGAAACGTCTCAGCCCGTGAACGGACTGAGACGTTTCCTTTACCTACGAACTACTTCCCAGGCCCAGCAGACTAATCCTGACTAGACCTTTCCTTCCTTAAACAGCACCAATAGAGTGTTTTGCTCGCTCACACCGATTTGGAGCCTACGCGCCCTGTTTTCTCCTCAGGCCCATCGTTTGGGCTACTGATGGTAACTCGCCCCCAGTCTCCCCTCCCCACACTCCTGTCCTGAGGAAGACCCCATTGTAAGGGACATACTTACCTACCACTTTCCAGGGGTCAAAACGTCGACATCTACCACACTAGCCAGTCTGACCAACAGCGATTGATCACTGTGGCTTTATCTATAACTATGGCTATTTAAATATCTGGATGTAATGTGATGTATTTGGCTCGTGTATGAGCCCCTTCCTGAGAAATAACTAAGTTTGTGAATTGTACACTGTTCCATTCACTACCTTATCCTCACTTCATCCACTACACCCTCACCCTTCCCTCCTGGGGCACTGCTTTGAATAATGTGTTAACATATGTTATAAAATACAGGTTGCTCAGTGTGATTAAATAACACTGTTCATTAAGAATACTACGATTCTGTGTATAACTGTGTATGATTTTCTTGATAGCTGCATATAGGTATTACGCTGATACCAGTGTGATGCAACCTTCACCAAGACAGCTTAAAAAACATAGAAATGAAAAAATAGTGAAGTAATTCTGCCACAAAATGTGCTGCACTACATCACATAATTCGTTGTTTTATGCCACATAATTTAGTTAACCCTGCCACATAATTTGTTCTTCCCATGCAACATAATTCCAGTGACCCTGAGTATAGCATAATAAAGCCCACTGTTAAAATGTGATTGTGCGGCATTGTCATTAAGAATGTATGTTGAACTTGACATGTATTCCAGCCTCGGCTGCATAATTTGTTGGCTGCATAATTTGCAGATTTCGACTACTAAAACTGTTTTGATCTCAAACAGTTCAAAAGTTACTAAAAAGGCACCACATATGATGCAGCACAGTGGCAGACACTTCACAAAGCCTACGCACCTTTCTATGATGTTCACATACGTCAATAGGGCAATCTAGGTGTTAGGTCCCCACTTGATGGTTTTGGAGATAGCTTTTGTCTGTATAGCATGAAAAACACATCCTGATCTATAAAAAAATGATTCAAACACGTTGGAAATAATGATTCCTTATTTGCTGTGAAAAAATGTTGCTTCATTTTCCGTGAAAATTCATGTAATCCAACAGATACTGTTTTCAAAGCAACAGTTATCTCAAAAGGGCACCCAGAGTACAGAAAATCCTAAACATTCTATTTGTCATTCTAAGTTTTGATATCTTGAAGATTATAATGCCTACCAAGTGAAACAACTACATTAAACATATGAAATATACAATATTGTTGTGTCAGGCTCTTTCATAATAGCTGTAAAACAAATGGTTTATGCAGAACTGAAGAGGTACACCTTTTGTTACAATAGGTGTGTAGCATAACACTTGTTTTCAGCTGAGTGCAACATAGTGTTTTACACATACTACTTTACTCTATGAGTGTTCATAAAATGGGGATTAGTGTTTCAATTAAGATTAAATCAGCATGTGTTGTGTATTACATTCTTCAAGAGGATGGCTCAAGTCAATGGGCAAAAAAAATTCTTGTGATAAAAGGCTTTGCATTTTGCATACCGACGGGATTCCTGGCAAGAGCGCCCTGCCAACGACTGTGCCCCATAATTCCACATCATTTGCTGCTTCTTGCATATAATTGATTTAACCCTGCCGTATAATTTGGCCCTCCGTTGCCTCATAATTTCTGTGGCTGTAGTATGATGTTACACCGACTAGCTTATGTTACAGAAGATGAGAATGGAATTAAGGAGTAACCTGCTGGGATGGTAAAAGTCTCTGAGCCAGAAGTCCTGTCCTGCAATTTCACGTGCCTAACTTCCCAGCATGCACCACAAGCTTCCTACGTCACTTAACTCGCCAGTCTGCTCTTTCTTTCCGATTCAACCAATTTCTTTAAAGGGACATCCAATTAAGTAACAAACGCAGTTCACTTTACCCAATCCAGCGTCAATAACATTCACCACCAAAACGCATCTCAGAATGTTGCTATGTTTGTTGACGTCAGCTGTGGGTTTTAAGATGTGTTGTGACATCATTCATCAGATGGCCCCTTTAAAGTGTCTTTTCTAACTTTTCTCGGCAAAACATTCATTCGGTAAGCCAAGTTTTTGTAATATTAGCTCTTGTTTTATTTTTTAGTCCAAGTGTGTTGGGGCTCAGAATATCCAAAACCAACCAGCACGCTTGTTATATCTTCCAAAGCACATTGAATCCTGCACGCAGGGCCAGAGAATTCCAGCAATTCCGCTTTGATAACGATGTGTGGTGGGCCGCAATGCCGCATCATCCGCCCCTCTTGGCGCGTCTACTGTGACAGAGAAGCGCAGGTCCTGCTACGCCTCACAACGTGAATGACTTTCCCGCCTCATCTCAGACAGGCAGCTAATACCAAACCTCTCGGGGAATAAATACCTCGACGGCTATCTGTATGGGCCCTTCCCGGAGCGCGCTACTCGGGAAAAGCCTCAAAGGGGCTTCTCCAAGCAGCGAACTGCGCGCCTCGAGGCAGCTCGTCAAGTGTGCAATATAAATGCGCCCACGCACCTTGCTAAAACACAACACAGACGCCCCAGCGTGCACTTTTTGGGGGACACTGAGGTATTCGAACGTACACAACAATTCGGAATACTTTTTTTTTTGCAATTCTCTTCAGATATGTGTACGTGTTTTGAAATTGAAATTCTGCAGTAATTCGGAAGAACTCAATTCTCTGTCTGTGAAACTGCCACTGAACATCTGTGAACAATACTGAGTTTTACACAGCCGTACACGGGTAAAAAAACAAAGGCAGTACAAGAGACGCGTTATGCGGGCTGCATGCACCCTGTGGAGTTGTAGCGGATTCCTGCGAACACATCCCATTCCTCAGTACACCAGCTGGGCCCCCCTCACGCATAGAAAAAACTGCAAGGGGGGGTTGGGGGAGTTGGAAGGGGCGCATCTGCACCACAATGTACC
This sequence comes from Calotriton arnoldi, assembly GCA_963921515.1. Lineage (NCBI taxonomy): Eukaryota > Metazoa > Chordata > Amphibia > Caudata > Salamandridae > Calotriton > Calotriton arnoldi. The sequence goes on along the minus strand of CAWUFW010000770.1, from coordinate 1,589,046 downwards.
GGCAGCAGTGGTCCCTGTTCAGCAGAGACACATCTGCAACACGTTCAACAAAGCGGACCCTTGTCCACTGGAGTCACCCGGCAGCAGAAAGGTCACAGGGAGTCAGATGCGATTCAGTGGCTAAGTCCAGACTGTGGAACCCGGCGCCCTGGAATGCAGTCCTAGATTACACGCTTTACCCCATGTGTGAACCTGAGCAAATGGATTAATCACTTTATCTCCCAAATGGGGGCAAATAGAAAAGACTGTTAAAATGGGAGAAAATGCGTGACCGGCTTCTACTGCCCATATAATTGCACTGTGGATTCGTTTTAGACGACAGGGTATGTAATGATACGCAATTCGATGTCTTTGCCATAAAAAGTCAGGAGAGCACTTACAGGATGCTGAGTTTTAACTACGACTCTCCACTTGGACGCACGGTGTGATCCTAGGCAGAGCTCCGTATAGTCCCATCACCGCCACACTTCAGAAGATGTAAATGCTTAAAATAGCTCTACCATTCATAGATTCACAATGTTATGCGCTATTTCACGTCAGCCTAAGTGTATTTGCAGTAGTGCAGCAAGGGTGTCATGCTCCTTAATGCAAGCAAGGATTTGCCCCCACCATCTGGCATGGGAGTAAAATACAGCTTTAACTGCGGTAGAGGGGGCCCTCACACTCCTGGGCCTGGTGCCACTGTACCTGCTGCACTCTGGGCAGCCGCAACCAGTGCATTTACAGTCCGGACTTCGCAAGGACAGCCCCTAAGAGCACTGTGCGGATTATTCCCTAATTACACAGAAAGAACGGCTCGTACAAACCTATAACATCTTCAAACGGAACAACTTAAAATGAAAACGGCAGTGGAGACAAGCATTACCCTGGCGCTTCCCTTGTGCATGGGATAGATGGTGATCCACACCTGGACCGCACACCTTGATTACATGTTTCTCGTCTGATTATACAACAAAAACAACGAATTGTAAGCAAAATTAGAGAAACTTCGTTACTCCCTGTGGTGTCCTCCAAGAACGTTACCCTAACATTCCCCCTAGAATACGTAGTAGGATTCTAAATGAAGAACCCTAAGACGTCACACTCCCCACAAACAAAAGATTGGGTTGGCAGGCACCCATCGCACATGCTCCTGTCCACTCTTACCTCTTTGCTGCTGGCCCCGCACCACCCCTGCCCAGAGCAGCAGCAGGAGGACGGTCCTTTGGAGGGACATCGCTCACAGGCAGGCAGGGTCCGGCCCTGCAGCAGGCAAAGGATGAATGTACAGCCTGCGTGTCCCAGTGTCCCCGGCGACCCTCGGGATTCACAACACTCCTGCTCTTCTGCCGCCCCGGCCCTTCCCTTCCCTCAGCTTCTCTAAGAACTAATGCCTAGCAGCCGAAAAGTCCTACTTAGGGGCGGGACGGAAGCATCCATTTGTCAAGGGAGGGGCGGTGCTGAAACCCACATAGCCGAGAAACTCTGCTTTTGTAACGTCCTTTTGGAGGTTGTGCTTAAAGAAGGTGGGAAGAGAGGAATAACGTATTCCAGTCGGCTCATTTGCAATCACCCATATTTGGTGCAGGTGTGCTTGGATGTGCGCGTCTGCCACGGACGAGGACACCTCTCCCCTGAGTGGAGGGGTCCAGTAGCTGTGGCAGCGAAAGACTCCGGCAGGACACCAGCAGCACGTGAAGCAGGGGACAGGGAATTCTAAACTTTGAACACGCAGGGGTCTCGTGCCGGCACGTAGACACGCACAACGGGAGAGGGAAGTGCTGCAGACTCACGCACAAAGGGATAGCCGTAAAAATGAAATGCCCCCTCCCTCAGAACTATATCGCGAATGGCATCGAGTGAAGCGAGTGAGTCAGGCACTCACTCGTTCGTTTGCCTCCCTCTGGGAATTCTGACAACAATGTGGTCAAATGGTACCTTTCACAGGTTAAATCTCAACGATTTTATCCATCCATACATCATTCAACATTCTCTCTATCCATCCATCCTTCCATGCAGTCAGTCACCCATCATCATTCTCTCCATCCTTATCTCCACCCATTCATCACTCTCTCCAGCCAGCAATCCATCCACTTATAGTTTCACCCACTCATCGATCCATCATCCAACCACCCTTCATTCCATCCCTAACTCCGTCCCTCCCTCCAATCATTCTTTCACGTTTTGTTTAATTTATCCTTCAACCCACAGCTTCTTCGTAAAAATTCCTATGCAATGGTTACATAGGCCCTGTAGGAAGCTGGCTCTGTATATACTATGCCAAAATGAGGTGTAGTGTGCACAGAGTCCAGTGGAACCCCAAAGGTAGGCAGAGGTAAAAGTAGATAGCACCTTACTCTCTATTTGTGGTAGTGTTGGCGAGCAGTAAGGCTTTATCAGAGGGTAGTGTTAAGCATTTGTTGTACACACTCAGGCAAGAAATGATGTCACACACTCAGACTGAACTCAGACCAATTTGTTTGTATAAAAAATATTATTTAGTTATTTTATTTCTAGAACCAAGCCAAGCCAGGTGCAGGTAAGTGAAATAATACTTCGCAAAATCTTATGCAGTGATTTACAGTTAAATGCAGGTTCACTGCACCGGTACGGGCTTGTATTTCGGCATACGTTACCAGTGACACTGGGGAGGGAGCTTACCACGGACTTGCTCAATATTTCTTTATCATTCCATTGAAACTATGGCTTGTTGTAACAGCGCTCTAATTAATTGAGGAGCTTACTTTTATATTTGATATCAGATTGTGGTTAGATATATTTCTATGTGGATTGGAACATGAACTGGAACTGGGAACTATGATCTATATGTCTTTGTATTTGGAAAAACTTGAATTTAACCAAATGGGCCAAGGATACCGCATATGGATTATAGTTTGATTCATGATTGATACCCGCTATTGACTTTAGATCTCAGAAACTTGGACTAGCATATTGCTGCAGCTGTTATACACGGACTTTCGTGACGTTTTCTGCAACACTCAAGACCATTAGGATCAGATACATAGAACTGCCTTGAAAAAGTCTTTTAAGACGAAACACGTGTTGGCTGATCTGTGCTGGAAGTGTCAATATACAGAATACAGAATAAACCAACAGTGAAAAACTTGGAGTATAACAATTGGATCTTGTGTTATTTCTGTTCACTAGGAAAATTTATGTGCATGTTTTTCTATAAGGATTATGGAATATTGTACTCATGTTTAGGGATATCCATGACTTTTTTTGGTTGTACTAACTGTTTATGAGGGTGCTGAATGCAGTTCATTTGAATGCGTGCAGGTTCAAATGCAGTTGGTTGAATTACAGGTAAGTCAAGCGTTCGAAACTACTTTTTAGTTACTTTATAGATTACTGTGCACGTTACTTACTGGATTACTTTTTAAGTTACTTTTGCTAATCAGTGTGATATGCCTAGATATCGCCAAAATATGAGGGAGGTACCCTAGTACTTAGAAAAGGGACGGGTTTGTCTAACACAAAGCAAGAATTCCCTTTTCAATTGATCAGAAAGCAAGCCTAGTCTAAGATTAAATAGTGCAGGCAAACCAGATATGAGGATTATGTGATATAAACAACTTCTCCCAAATAAATTCAACATAAACGAAATAAATAAGAAAAAAAGGCAGAAAAGTTAACTGCCAGGTTACTGCATTGTGACGCAATGATAATCAATACAGTCAAAAATTCAATATACAACATATAATCAAATATATCGTGATTTTATTAAAAAACGTATTACATTTTTTTTCTTCAAATTATTGCTCAAATATTGACAAAGTGCAAATGCATGGATTAACAAGATCATATCAACATGATTTCATCAATACAAGTCTCATCCTTTTTATACATGTCATTAAAAACAATATACTCGCAAATAGATTAAAAATTCATAAAAACTGTTGACGTGGCGTTTCGGTGAAAGTTAGATATTTCGTCACCTTCTTCAGGACAAAAATTGCATATTGTCTAAATAACAATATGAAAAAAATATGTGTATTAAAATAAAGAATATTTACATTGCAGAACACATACATGTTACAGCAACCTGAAAATCAGATCTGACAATACAAAAGCGTTTATAATAAACTTTTCAATGCCTAAAGATACATCACATAATCCATAAAGTCTGAGTTTTGCCGATTCACAATTCAAATAACTTATAATTGTAAACTGAAGGCATAAGTGAGAGAACAACTTAGGCCTCACTCAATGTACATAAAAGAAACATACCTATTGGTGTACGTATGGAAACCCTACAGAACGTCGTCTCGCGCATGGAATGGCGTAGCGCTGGGACGAAAATATTTATATATTGTTCTTCAAAGCTTTATGGGCATAGATAGAGATTCTACAAAGAAAATATTTATCAAATTAGCTGCTATCTAGTAAAGTTAATAATAAATAAAGATCGATTACGTAGTTTCGTATAAAAGGAAACTGTGAAGAGCAAGAAACTTTTAACGCACTTGTACATCGGGTAGCGAGATTGACGGTCACTTTACCTTAGAACGGTGAGTGTCTCTGCGCTTCGGTTTAGACTTTTATTTGCCATTATACTTTTAATTGCCATGATCTTTTGGACATCAGCAAAGTGATTTTGAATTCTGTATTAATGAGTCTTCCTAGAAAAATATTAGACCATATAGGTGGGTCTTTATCATCATAGCTCTTTATTTATTATTATCTTTATTTATTATTAACTTTACTAGATAGCAGCTAATTTGATAAATATTTTCTTTGTAGAATCTCTATCTATGCCCATAGTGCTTTGAAGAAGAATATATAAATATTTTTGTCCCAGCGCTACGCCATTCCATGCGTGAGACGACGTTCTGTAGGGTTTCCATTCGTACACCAATAGGTATGTTTCTTTTATGTACATTGAGTGAGGCCTAAGTTGTTCTCTCACTTATGCCTTCAGTTTACAATTATAAGTTATTTGAATTGTGAATCGGCAAAACTCAGACATTATGGATTATGTGATGTATCTTTAGGCATTGAAAAGTTTATTATAAACACTTTTGTATTGTCAGATCTGATTTTCAGGTTGCTGTAACATGTATGTGTTCTGCAATGTAAATATTCTTTATTTTAATACACTTATATTTTTTTCATAATGTTATTTAGATAATATGCAATTTTGTCCTTAAGAAGGTGATGAAATATCTAACATTCACCGAAACGTCGCAGTCAACAGTTTTAATGAATTTTTAATCTATTTGCGAGTATATTGGTTTTAATGACATGTATAAAAAGGATGAAACTTTTGTATTGATGAAATCATGTTGATATGATCTTGTTAATCCATGCATTTGCACTTTGTCAATATTTGAGCAATATTATGAAATTTTGTTTTTAAATAAGTTTTTTTATAAAATCACGATATATTTGATTATATGTTGTATATTGAATTTTTGAGTGTATTGATTATCATTGCGTCACAATGCAGTAACCTGGAAGTTAACATTTCTGCCTTTTTTTCTTTTTTATTTCATTTATGTTGAATTTATTTGGGAGAAGTTGTTTATATCACATAATCCTCATATCTGGTTTGCCTGCACTATTTAATCTTAGACTAGGCTTGCTTTCTGATCAATTGAAAAGGGAATGCTTGCTATATGCCTAGATATCACACTAAAACATTTCCTAGACAAAAAATAAGTAATTCAGTTTTTACACGTATGCAGTTTTCAATGTTTCATACAAACCAAATCCACACTTAGAAGAATTTTCAAGGAAAAGCAGTCAATGTAATCCTATGGGAGGAAATGAAGTTAACAGCTTGCAGATAAGTACTTGTTTGTGGGAGTTGGTATTCTGGGGTTAGAACCAGGGTTCCCCCAGGGACGAGGATGCACTCTCAGAACACCCTCAGCAGCACTAGGGCAGCCGGGTGCAGAGTGCTGAGGCCCAATGTTATCCAACGGGGGATAGGGGGCATCCGGTTGGTGGTTGGTCACGAGCAGGCCACAAGGCTGTGGGAGCAAAGCTCCTGCTGTTAGGCTCAGGGCAAAGAGGGTTTCGAGTTAGCACCCAAAGTGCACCCGCAGTGGCACAGGGGTGGCTGGGTGCAGGGTGCTGTTTTGGCGTCGGGTGCCTTGTTGTTTTCAATGGCAGTTGCTGGTTTTGGATTTTGGCTGCAGGCTCGGTCCAGGAAGACATCCGGGAGGAACCAACAGCTGGGCAGGTAAGTTGGAAGGCTCGGGGACATAGGTGCCCCTCGAGTTCTCTTCTCCAGGGCACAGGGCGGCTAGATGCAGAGGTGTCTTTTGAGGTCGGATTTCACATTACCGGGCCACTTGAGGTTGGGATGGTCTCCATGCAGAGGCTGCAGGCGACATCAGGGAGTCCCGGAGGGGTCAACCCACGGTGGACTTGGATTCTGGAGTGCTGGGGGACCTCGCTGGGACCGGTGGGCCATCCGAATTCGGGCCGTAGGCGTTGGGTGCAGTGGTGGTTCCAGGCATCAGGTTTCTTTGTCCTCAGCAGGCTCAGGGTCTGTCTTGGGAGTTTCTTTTGAACAGAGCTGCTGTTCACAGGAGATCTGGTCTTTGTTGAAGGCAGTCAGTCCTCCCATGGGTTCTGGAGGTCGCTGGCTGCAAGACAAGGTGACTTTTGGCGCAGGATCTCTGGAGATTGCAGACGGACCGGTATGGCTGGGGCCAAGTCAGGTTTTCTCGGCAGTCTCCTCTGCTGGGCGTCTTCTTTCGTCCTTCTTCTTCGTAGGTTGCGGGAATCTGTCTTCTTGGTTCAGGGCTGCTCCCTAAATACTGTATTTAGGGGGTGTTTTAGGGGTCTCGAGGTCAGTAGACAGTGGGCTAATGACCTTAGGGTGACTACACCCTTGGTGTGCTCACCCCACGTGGGGGTGTGGGCACAATCCCTAATCCTGATTGGGGAGTGCCTGCCATCTGCAAGATGGCGGGCACTGAAGAGTGGGCTTCACCTCACCTCCCCCACCTGATGAGTGGGGTTGGCAGAGGCGGGCAAACCTTCTGGGCTGTGCTAATTTTTCCCACCTGTTTTCCCGCCGGAAAGGAGGGGAGACAGGAAGGGGGCCTGCTCCTGATAGCAGGAGAGCCTGGGGTCGCGTTACAAAGGCGGCAAGGCCTTTGAAGCTCCCCTGCCACAGTTGTGCTCTTCCTGGCCTGGGGGAGGTGTGACCACCTCCGCCCAGGAAAGGCTTTGTTTCTGGGCTCAGGGAGCGAAGGCTCCCACCCCAGGGGTCCAGAAACATGTCTCGTGGTAGCAGGATGGTATGTACCAGTCAGAGAACCCACCAGAGGCTGGTCGTTTTTCAGAGGGCATCTCTAAGAACCCATCTGAGTGCATTTTTCATTAAACCCCACACTGGCATTAGTGTGGGTTTAATATGCTGAGAAGTTTGATACCAAACTTCCCAGTTTTCAGTAAAGTAAAGCCATTATGGTGCTGTGGAGTTCGTAATGACAAACTCCCAGCACCATATACACTTAATGGCATTACAGCACTTACAATGTCTAAGAATTGGTCTAGACACTCTAGGGGTACAGGGCTCATACACCTGTACCCTCACCACTGGTATAGAGCACCCAGCTAGAGGGGTGGCTGGCCTATGCCAGGGCAGTGTGTTGTAGGCATGGCACACAGGGATGTGTGCCATGTCGACTGTTCACTTTGTTCTGCACCAAAATACGCAGCCTGCAATGGCAGTGTGTGTGTGTGTAAAGGTACAGGGCCTCTAAGGGTGGCACAATAAGTGTTGCAGCCCTTAGAGGCATTCCCTGGCCACAGTGCCCTTGGTACCTTTTACAAGGGACTGACATGTGGCCAGAGAGGTGCCAAATGGGGGTACAAGGTACAGTTTTGGGAAGGAACGCAGGCCTTGGGAACCTGATTGGCAGGGACCCAGGGCACATCAAGTCAAAGTGCATCAGTGATCTGGCAAAAAGTGGGGGGGGGGTTACTGCAACAGAAACCCATACCTTTTGGAAGCCAATGTCCCTGATCAAAGTCAAAGAAGACACACAGACCTTTCAAATGTTTTATGTTGGACCAGTGGTTGAAATGGAATTATAAAAGTGCACATACTCAATAATCTGTGGACCTGTTTGCTGTTGAGAAATGCCTGTGCTTTACTATTAAAGGTACTGCACCAATGCTAAGAAGCAGAGATACTCTCCCTTTCAAATTGAAGAAGTGGAGGTACTCAGTACGACAGTACTTGGCCATTTAAAGCACAGTGTTAGACTTACTGCCCAGTGGAATCCACCCCTGCTCAAGCTGCTAAAGTGGGGGGTTGATTTCGCCCCCACCCATGCATGTCGCATTTCCCCAGCTTTCCCTACCATAAAAGGGCATATTAGAAAATGCATCTAAGGTTCCAATTGGAGACAAAGAAGATGAACACAGCAAGGCAAAGGGACTTGATTTGTGGGAGAATAGGGACAAATTAGCAACCATCTCAATTTTCAGAGAGCCTTAAATGTCTGACTGTTTCAAGTCACTTAATACTATGGCAAAGCTAGTATAAGGTCACTACATTGGCTCCCTATCCAGCAACTAGTGGAATTCAAGGCCCTCTGTCTGGTTCACAAGGCACTATACGGAGGAGGTGCTGTCGACATTCAAAAACTGTTCATTTTGGTATTCACCCAAGAGAAATCTTAGATCCACAAACGCGGGTCTCGTACGAATGTCCAAAATCCGCAGAGCAAGATGGGGAGGCAGGAGTCTATCCTATTGTGCAGCTACACTGTGGAACAAGATGCCAATTGCTATGAGGCTGCAGCCAAATAGGCAGCATTTTAGGAAATCGCTTAAATCCTGGTTGTTCCCTTCCAACTAAGTTGCAGGATCTAATGGAGCAGCCCTCCCTTACACTTCCCAGTGCCAAGACGCCGCGGCAATCGAGCGCTTTATAAACCTATTTTATCTTATCTTATCTAAAGCTGCACCGCTACTACAGAAAGTATAAGGTACTCGCATGTGTGACCGCGTCTATACTCACAGTTAGCTTTGATATCTCATACTTAAACACAGCTACAAGTTTGTTTCTCCTTGATTGGAGCACTTCTGTGATCCCCAGGCACTACAATCAACAATTTCCATATGTTGATCGTTAGACCTGTCAGCCTTAGGGTGGTATTCCCACAAAAACTTTGCTTTCTCCTCTCCTGTTTTGCTAAAATTGTTTTTGTTGGCCTTAGGACTCTGTGCACTTTACCACTGCTAACCTGTGCTATAGTGCTTGCACTCATTCTATAAAACTAGGCCTGGGTGGAGTTCGAGAAGTTTTACTCAGCAGAACTACGCGAAGTGCCAGAAAAGCTCTGCTGCACTCTGTGGAGTTCCGCCAGCAGCAGAGTCTGTTAAGTCGCACTGCTCGCACTGATTTTTAGCACCAAGAGTTTGTCCAGTGCTGTAAAATGAGCGCGAACAGCACTACGTGTCGCGCCAGAGGGGGGCTCCTGCTTTGTGCCACTCGAGTAGACATTCTACTTGAGCAGCAGCTTCCTCAACGCGAATGACAGATTTCTCTATGCGAGTGGTCACGACCTGCCGCGACTGCCCGCAATGAGAAATCTCACTGGGAGGATGTCTAGCACGTGATTTTTTCTGGCGAGTGCTCGCCAACTTACCATTGGCTAGTCGCTCTACAGAAAAAAACTCAGCTCCGCATCACTTCGCAGAGTTTTTCATAACTCCGCACAGAGCGCGTTGTGGGCAACACCCTGCGAACTCCACCAGCAGAGCGGAATTCTTCACCCACCCCTATATAAAACATGATAACATTGGTTTACACCTAATTGGCATATTCAATTTATTTATAAGTCCCTAGTAAAATGGTATACCATATACCCAGGGCCTGAAAAATAAATGCTACTGGTGGGCCTGCAGCACCTATTGTGCCATTCACTAAAGTAGTCCCTTAAAACTTGTCTCGGGCTTGCCATTGCAGTCTATGTGCTGTTTTAAACTGCTAGTTTGACCTCTCAAAATAAACCTGTTGCCAAGCCTAAACTCTCTTTTTAATACATACAAGTCACCCCTAGAGTACGCCCTAGACAGTCCATAGGACACTGTGCATTAAATTAAAAAAATTGGACATGTCATTTTATGTTTTACATATCCTGCTACTGAAAAACTCACAAATTAGTTTTTTCACTACAGTGAGGCCTAACTCTCCCAGAGGATAATATTGGGTTACCTTATTTATTTTACATTTATTTATTTTTTTTAAAAGTTTTTTATAGCGCAAACATGACCCTAGTGGGTATCAGAGCGCTTTACATACGAGTTGCGGAACACATAGGTAGATAATTGTGGGCGAAAAGCAATGATATATAGAAATAACAGCAAGTTCAAAATGACATAATAGAGCCAGGCATTGGGGCCATACAATTGCCAAGTAGCAAATTAATCAGCGGTACAAGATAGGAGACAAAAAGACAAAAGCTTCTAGCTCAGCGCCGTGCTCATCAGTAAAGCTTTCACTTCCCTTTTAACCCCTTGAGCGCTTATGACGGCACCACGCCGTCATGAGTCACGGGCGGCGTGTGCTCATGACGGCGTGGTTCCGTCATGCCGCGGCCGCTCCGCCCACGCGGCATTAATTCCCCCCCTGTGCGGGCGAACTATGAGCGTGGTCATGACGGAACCACGCCGTCATGAGCACACGCCGCCCGTGACTCATGACGGCGTGGTGCCGTCATGAGCACCGAAGCGCCGCGCTCACCCCCTAGCCCCCCTGCGCCGCGGCGGAATTCGTGCCGCGGCGAAGGGGTTAAAGGCAAGTGTTGAAGGAATCAATCTAGTTTTCGCAGGAAGGGAGTTCCAGATTCTCAGGGCAAAACCTGAGAATGTACGATTGTAGGTTTTCATTTTTTAAAATTTCTTCGGCTTGAGCAGCCAGGTACTGGAGCTCCTTGAGGAACGGGAGCCATCCGACAGTTCGAGCTTATTTGCCAGGTACAGAGGAGTGTTGAAATGCAGTGATTTATGAGTCATACATGCAAGTTTTAATTGAATCCTTGCCTTAAACGGAAGCCAGTTAAGAGATTTCAGGTCCAGAGAAATGTGGTTGGTTTTCTTGGAGCCAGTGATGAGCCTAGCCGCCGCTTTCAGAGATGGCCTGAGGGGGGCTAATCTGTATCTCGGTAGCCCGCAGAGTGTAGCACTGCCGTATTCCAGCCGTGAGATGACTAACGCGTGCACCGCAGATTTGAAGTCATCCTGGGGAAGGTAGGGTTTAAGTTTCCTTAGGATGCTAAGTTGGAAGTTCGCTCCTTTGGTAGGTGCGCTGATGCGATCCTGCATGTTTAAGTTCTTATCCAGCACTATTCCCAGCGATTTCGTAGAGTCTATGTGAGGTGTGCAGTTGAGAGCAGAGAGGTTTTTCAAATATTTCTCCACAATGGGGGTTTGCTTGGTCGGTGAGATAAGGAGGAATTCCGTTTTGAGGGCGTTTAGTTTGAGGTGGTTGGAGGTTAGCCAATTTTGGGTTTTGTGCAGGGTACCATTGAGTATCTTGATATCTTCAGGGGAAGAGATTTTCATGTACAAATGGGTGTCATCTGCATACCTGTGAAATTGGATGTTAGATGCTTTGAGGAATACAGTAAGAGGTTCAATGAATAGGTTAAAAAGCGTGGGGGAGAGAGAGGACCCTTGGGGCACCCCCAGAGTGCAGGGACTGGAATTGGATAGAGTTTGATTGGATTTGACTCTCTGCATTCTGTTATTGAGAAAAGAGGTAAACCATTTTAGTACAGTGCCTGAGAGCCCCATCCTACATTCCAGAAGGCTCAGTAGATTGTCATGTTTGACAGTGTCAAAAGCAGATGAAAGGTCAAGTAGGATTAGTAGGCAAGATTCGTTATGGTCAAGCATTGTGAGAGCGTCGTCAACTATATGAGTGATGGCTGTTTCGGTGCTGTGGCCGTGACGGAAGCCCGATTGGAATTGTTCAAGAAGTAGGAATTCCTCAATGTGGTTGCACAGTTGTTCATGAACATATTTCTCAAGGAGTTTTGCCAGAGTAGGGATGTTTGTGATTGGTCGAAAATTATTCAGATCTTTTGGGTTAGCTGTCCGTTTTTTGAGAATAGGGAGAACCAGCCCCGACTTCATGCAGTCGGGGATCTCACCTTGAGAAGAGAAGCATTGATAACCTTGGTCCAGAGCGGGACTAGTGATCTTATCATTTCTTGAAAAAAATTGGGGGGGAGGGGATCCTTGAAGTGATTTTAAGGTTTCAGGGTCGAAAGAATGTTGAAGATGGATGTGTCATTGAGGGGTGTGAATTGACTCCAAGAGGCATTGTTTTTAGGGGAGAGACAGGGCACAATAAGAGGCAGCGATGGTAAGGAGGAGTCCTGAGAGAGTGATAGATTGATCAGGGCAGACCTTAGATCAGATTCAATCTTGCTCGCCTTTTCAAGGAAGAAGTTGGCAAAGTCATCGCAGTTTGGCTGCGGGCAGGAGATGAAAGGTGATTGGATAGGAGTGTTATTGGATTGTAGCTTAATCAGCTTAAACAGCCTTTTGGGGCGATTTTTAGCTTTGTCCAGCTGGGATTTGAAGAAGGTCGCTTTCGCCGATCTGATGTGCTTGTTCTAACTACTCCGTCTCAGTCTTAAAATCTTAAGGAGATCAATAGATGGGGCAGATCTCCAAGAGCGTTCTGCTAGTCTCAGGTTGCGTCTGTCTGCGTTTAAGCTGTCATTGAACCATGGTTTGGAGTCTTTGTTGGACTTTCTTTTTAGTTGTAGCGGGGCAATTGCATTCAGGGCTGACAACATGGAGTTGTTGTAGTGTTCAGTGAGTTCGTGAACGTCGGACATGCAAGCAGGCGGCGGTAGGGACATATTGCAACGAGATATGAGCACATTTACGTTTGTGTTTTGCAGCATTCTTTTCCAATGTTTTTGTTTTAGTAGTTGGAATCTTTTGGAGTTGCATCTTTCTAGGATTCGGCAGGTGATACAGTGATGATCCGACCAATCACAAGGGTCAATAAATTCAAGCTGAATGGAGTTGGGATTGGAGATGATTAGATCGAGGGTCGAGCCTAAGTTGTGCGTTGGGCTGTCACAGAATTGAGTCAGGTTGAGGTCAGCTAGGAAGTTTTTGAGACTGTTCACCGCCTGATCATTCGGGTCATTCCAGTGAAGACTGAAGTCACCAAGGAAGATCTGGTGGCAGTGGAGACCCAGGTTGGATGAGATGGTTTCCATAATTTGTTCGATCAGAGGGAGGTTGTCTCCAGGAGGATGGTAAAAGATGTGCAGGTTGCATAAGGGTCTATGTTTGCTGATGATGTCTATGCACAGATATTCACAGGATGAGAGAGTTGCAGAGGGGGACTGCTTTGCTGAGAGACTGTTGTGGTAAATACAGGCTATGCCTCCTCCCGTTCTCTTAACTCGTTCGAGTCTCATAATGTTGTGGTTCAGAGGGACTAGGATTTCAAGGATAGGACCTGAGGAGTCGTTAAGCCAAGTTTCAGTGAGGATTAGGAGGTCTAGTTCCTGATCTAGGATGAGATCAGCAAGGTTTGTGGCATGTTTCACAGCTGGTCTACAGTTAAGCAACATGCATTTCAGGTGTGATTTGTGGTCAGTGAGAGAATGCTGTGTAATGGGGACTTGCATAAGGTTAGCACTGTTTAAGGCATTAGCGTTGTGTCTGGGAGCTCTGTGCAGGTTAGATGGAATAGTTTATATAGTCTCCGATATGCCTTGCTTGCTATAAGTAGCTCCAGGAGGATTTAGTGGGGAAGTTTGTAAGGTTCCAATAGAGACTGGGTTGACAGATAGAGAGGAGTTGTAGGCTCGGAGGAGTGAGAGAATGTCCGGTTCAGATAGGTGATTCTTGGATCTGGTGGGTCTAGATGGGGCATTAGGGTAGGGAGTGGTACTCCAGGTCTGGACGGGCGCTTTCTGCCAAGGGTCACTCGATAACCTAGTGGAACGAGTTGGTAGTTTAGGGAATTGGTTGTTCATTTGCAGGATCTCCTGTGAGGTCATGTTGGACGATAGTTCAAGGGCCAGGTCCGAGGTGATGTTTATGAGTTTTTGTATGTCAGTTTTGAGTTTTAGAAGCTCCCGGTTTATTTCCTTAAGTCCAGAGCGGGACCGGATTGGGGATCATAGCTCTTGGGGAGGGGAGGAGGAGGGTTGTTCACTAGGGTGGAGGTAGGCGTGTCCCAAAAAAGGGGACGATGAGGAGGGGGGCCGTCCCCTGAGGAGGATTTCCAGCGCTGTTGGTCAGAAGTGAACAGCAAGGGGGAGCCAGAATTGGAGTGAAGAAGGAGCTTGGGTGGAAGGGGAGAAAGGTTCAAGAGTTGGGGATTCAAAAAGGAGTGAGGTCTCTTGCTGTTAATGTGGTTAGGGAGAACTGACTTCAGAGTGGAGAGTGGGAGAGTCTGCTGCAGAGAAATGGAATTATCTAGGAGAGTGCCAGGAGGAAGGGGAATGAAGGAAGTGTTAGAGAGGTAATCAGAGCTAAGGCTATCATTTGATCCAGCCTTCCGAGAGTGGAGGCGGTCAAGTCTGGGTGGTCGGGAAATGGTGGGTGAGTCAGTGCAGTCAAGATGTGGAGGAGCTATGGCCATATGAGTGTTGTTCAAGGTAGGCGGGGAAGTCATCAGGTGATTGTGGCTCATTAAAGAGAGTTCTTGGAGGTCCTGAGGAATAGTTAGGGGACTAGCGTCCCTAGAGTAATTAAGAGAGTCACTTTGGTCAAGAGATTTTTTAATGAAGGAGAAACAGTCATTGAAGATACCCAGATTCCGATCAGAGGCTTGAATGAGGATAGTCCCATTGCTGTTAATGGATATGGTGGCATTTGCTTTGAATGTGGGTGACGGCACAGCCGAGAGCCTTAGGCCATGAGGACATTTCTTAGCCGAGGCGATCCTGAGTAAAGAATGGAACGCCTTTCTCCACTGTGCTCTTCTTTTAGTATAAAAGATCAGATCACTAGTAATAGCACCTTTTTTAGGCAAAAATAAGGGTCAGAGATAAGGGTTTCTGGATTAGCTTTGAGCAGCCTATGTTTGAGAGATTTAACCACGTTTTTGGACAGGTTTGGCAGATAATTAATTTTGCAGCTATTCATACCTAGCTTCTCTAGTCTGGAGTCCAGTCTGCTCTGAGCAAGGGAGGGCATGATTTAGAGAGAAGGCGGAGGGACCACAGTGGTGAAGATTCAGATGGAGGGTGTCATTTACTTTTATTCGTGGTGGCTCGCATGGATAGCCAAGAGTCTCTGACCGTTCCAAGATGGACGTCAAGTTGGGAAAATGAAGAGCTGCGAAAGGGACCTCAATGTTGAAGATTCGGGGGGGGGCATGAAGAGAGTGGATACGTTTTCAGTGGAGAAGCTCGATTGGATAACAAAGTGTCACTAACCATTCCAAGAGGGCCATCACAAAGTTGTTGCGGTAGTAGACGGTGTTAACAATCCTGATTTGCGTGCAGGGAGTCCCTGTCAGGTATCTGGAGGAGTTGTTAGAGAAGATACTAGCCGTTCTCAGCAGGGCGTCACAATGGGCTAGCGAGGTGCTGAGTGTGTAGCCCAGGATGAAACCCTAAAGAGGAGGGGGTGAGTGAAGAGCCCAAGGAAGTTGAACAAAGAGACCCCAGCTCAGTATTGCTCCAAAAAGTGAGGATTCCGAAGGGCAGCCGCAAACACCCACCCCACCGAGGATGAGTCTTGAGAGTCAGGGAGGGATCAGCAGAGGACCATAAAGTTCCAAGATGGCCGCCTCATTAGTATAGGTACATACTGAGAGTGGAATTTAAAGAAGGCTGTAGAAATACCAAAGAGCAACATTAACCTTCCTAATCTGGTAAAGGTGTTCTTTCATTGAAAAAGCAAAGGAGTAGGGCTCTGCCCCTGCAGTGTAGGTATAAGGGGGAGCAGAGATAGGCGAGGCGTTATAAGCAGGGGACAGGCTAAGAGAGACAGAGCGTGGGCCTCTTTCCCTGTTTGATAATTCAATCAGGGAACAAGGATTTATCAGGAGCGGCCATTTTGAGTAAAGGCCGATTAAGATAGTCACGAAATGGCGGGCAGTTTGGGCGCTAGACCGGCAATCAGGGGAATGCAGCGGAGCAAAAACAAATGCGCGCCACCACTGCTCCGACCATGCAAAGTTAGACACCCAGCCAAGCAGTGAGTGTGCTCAGCAGGCCGAGTGTAGTGAAGAGCCGTGACCCGCCCCCAAGCCAGGCTGTCTGGTGCTCCGTGGGAATCGGAACCTCCGCGTCGTCTTTGGCAAGAGGATCGTGTCTGCTGGCTGGGCTATACAAAGAGACAGTAGCACGCCAGCGTCCGTGCCAGAAGGAGCTAGCGACAGCCCCAGCGTTGGAGATCAGGGTGGTGCAGTAGACGGGCACTTACCCTATCATCCTTGTAGCCGAGCGGCCCTGAGGAAACGTTGCCAAGCCGCCCGCAGGATGTCCGATGCGTTGCGGGAGGACGTGGGCTCCGGTCCTCATCCTCGGCAGACAGATCGAGGCAGCTGGCAGGGGGCTGAAGAACAGCAGAGCCAGGCTAGCAACAACAGAGCCAGGCTAGAAGGCCACCTCAATGCACAACAGGGCCCGGCTCGAGGCTACATGTCCCGGCTGGCGGGCCGCCTCACAGCAGAGGCTTCGGGATGAGCGGAAGCAGGGCACACAGCCCCCGCTCACTGGACAAGAGTCGTACCACCATAGAGAGCTGCCGGCCCTGTCACATAGATCCCAGTAGCAGCGTTATCCGAGGCTCCGCGCCCCCTCACGTCCCGTACCAGCTCGCAGTGACGTTAATAAGTGATAGCTTTTGTTTGAGAGCAGGTAGAAATGTCAAGTTTGGTGTCTTAGAAATTGTAATTTAAAATCCTCTTTAACGGTAAAGTTAGATTTTTAGTCACAATTCTGAAAATGCCACCTTTAAAAAGGTGGCATTTTCTTGTCTGTGGCATTTGGTGCCTGCAACCTGTATCCTGGGTCACATGACTAGGTGTAGTTGGCAGTTGGCCTTCGCTTATTTCTCCCAGATGGTTACACAACAGAGGGATTGGGTATTCGCAGGATGGGCCATCCTGTGAGGATGGAAGGGTCAGAGCTGTTCACAGCCCCACTTGCACTTCAAAGCAGCTGCCTCAGCCCTCACACAAAGAACTTCACACTATTCTTTTGTGCCCCCAGACTTCCTAGAAGCAGGGCAGGGAGGCAGGAAATTCCAGACACCTCTGGGGGATGGGGGCGGGGACTCCCTAAGTTTCTTCCACTTCAAAGCTGGCACCAGGTATAAAATTAGGTCCTTCAGAACCACTCGTCAGTTCACTTCTGGACCTGCAGAGGATTCTCTCAGAGGACTGCCCTGCTGCCTGTGACCTGCTGTGTACTTCAGAGGGCTGCCCTGCTGCTGCAAGATGACTGCCCTGCTGCCTGAAGCCTGCTCTGTGCCCTCAGAGGAGTACACTGCTGCTTGAGACCTGCTTTTCTACTTGAACCCAGGACTTCCAGAGTGACACCAAGGGCTAGTTGGCTGTCCTCCTTATCAGAGCCTCAGGGACAGGAAGGGCTCCAACTTGAACTGGCACCTGGACCAAGCCTGAGTGAGTCCTGATTCTGCACGTGGTGTCCCTCCAGTTATAGACCCTTGGAAGTGGCACTAATGGTGCCCAGGTAGCCCAAATCCAAAACTTGGGACTTAGAACATTTTCAGCCAAAAAGTGACCTGAGGACCAAGAGGAGACCGGGACTTACTTGCTTGCTGATCCGCCCAAGGTGCATCGCCAGTCGGCCTGACTTTGCGGTAGATCCCACTGCATTCTTCTCTGCAGCAGCAAATCCTGTTCAGCGGCTCCTTGCAGAAGGCGTATCCAGCCTCACAGAGCCCTCGTCGGCTACAGCCTGCAGCTTCGTCCCGCTGGAGATTTTTGACTTCTATAAAAGAGACTAAGTCCGAGCATAGAAATCTTCACTGCGACTTCATCCAGCGATTCCCCGAGTATGAAACCTCCTCCTTGGCAGGCTGCCTTGCCCCGCTGATCTTTATCTTCTCTGACATTTATTCTCAAAAACTCTTCTAAGGCTGAAGGTAAGTGGACACTGGGCCCAATCCGCTTTGTGTATCTGAACTGCACTCCATCGCGGTTGGCCAGAACGTTTGACTTTGCCCTGGTATCGCACGACTAGATGTCTGTGGTTGGCGCTTTGATCTTTTAGGTGCTATTTTTCACTTTAAACTTTAAAAATTCATAACTCTGGTGATTGGATGTTTGTCATTTTGGTGTCAAATAATTTATACAATTTTACTTTATTTTTCTAAAGTCGTATCGGATTTTTCTTGTGTTGTGTCTTCACTTTATTACTGTTTAAGTGCTGCATAAATAATTTACACATTGCCTCTAAGTTAAGCCTGACTGCTTTGTGCCAAGCTACCAGAGGGTTAAACACATGTTAATTTAGTGACTTTCTTTGGTTCTCCCTGACAAAGATTGTGGCTGTTGCTTGAGAATTGCTCACACACCTCTTAACAAACAACCCAATTTCTCACATAGACAAAACTATAACTTAGACTCTTTCAAGCATACACTCCAAAAAGGGTCTCTCTGGATACCAGTGACGAGGGGAGCACTTTACTCCCTCATTAGGGCTATGAAGTGATATAAATTCTGTAGTACAGTACAAAAGGACAAGTTCTGATTGACAAATACATAGTCTGAAGAATGATAAACAATGACAGTGTATAAGACAACACCTTCATTAATGTGCTTAAATTGTATAACAACAAGTTCCAGGGCCCTCATCTGGAGGCCACTGCAGCTTGCACCACACATCCCCCTGCCAGCAATGACAGAACCAACAAAACTACTATCACACTCTACAAGTGTGGCAGTTCAGACTAGTCCATCCCCCAAAAGCTATAAGAATGGCTTGGGCGGCAGGTATTAGTAATTTTTGATGTATACTGAATTAATACACAATTGTTGTTGTGCTCATCTCTAAATTAGACAAACAAAGCCTCCATGTGGCAGACTGAGATAAGTGCCGGTGTTGACAATTAGGTGCCGGTGCCGAGCACCAGAAACCACAGGCTCAAATTAAGCACTGGCTTTTTCACTTGTTGATCCAATTACAACTATCATTTTTTTAAGGTCTGGCATTAGTGAAGACCTTCTGATTTTACTAAAATTATATATAATATACTTACTTATTTATACAGGTTTTCAGCCAAACCTCTTCATCCATTGATCTGTTGCTATGTCATTCACATTTTTCTTCTGCTCACTACAGCATACAGCATGGGGCAATGAGTCAACCCACATCAGCCAATGGCTAATTTCACTGTGAGTGGCGGGCTTCTGCTATTTCACAAGAGCTCATCCGCACACCAAGTAGTTCCTTTCACTGCTAGGGGCTACTATGGCAATTTGTGGTTTGAGACTAAAAAATATTTTTGCTATTGTCCAATTTTTTGTTTTATATTGGCTACAGTCTGGAAGCTCCCTCAACAATAAAGTTTTACTAAAACCCACAATAAAACAAAACAAGCATTGACAGTGCCAAATCGCTGGCAGTCAATGCCAGATCTATTGACTTTGTCAGTGCATGTTTGATCTAGCGGCATAGACCAAATGAGTGTTATTTCCACACCAGACATGCTAAAAAAAGAGAACCTTTTTATTTAACGCGGAACACCTAAATGTTCTACTGGCACAATGAAATATTGTGCACTCAGTAAAATAATAAAAACTGAGTTTACTACTGAAACTCGCAATTAATTGTGTGCCATTAGTACTACTTCGCAGTAGTCAATTTTTTACCATCTTGTTTCAGGCACAGAAACACCATTTTTGAAACCAAGTGAGCTTCTGAAATTTTTTATTAAACTAAAAATGTAGACAATGAAGAACAAACATATTTACACTGTTCAAACCATTCCACTGACACATGATTCCAACCTAAATGTGAAACAAGGGTATTATTTTGTACGCCATGAGCAGGTTTGCCATAGTTACCCTCAGTATTAATAATTTTCTCTTCCCCATCTCCTCCAATTTCCCCTTAGAAGCCTAAAACAGAAAGAGGAGATGACGAGATCAAGCTAGCACCAGAAAGAGCTGCACACTCTAAACCCCAGACACAGCATTAACAGACCTTATTTTAAGTGCAGGTGCAGCCATCAACAAGTCTGGTGCAACCTGGTAATACTTGGTTACTGAGTTTGGAGGTGACTCATCAGTTGGCATCACATCCTAGCAGTGCTTAATCTGTAAAAAAATAAGTAAAGGGACCCTCGTCAGGAGGCCACCGCAGTTTGCACCACACATTACCGCTGTGCTTATTCAACTACTAACCATCACACTGCTACAAGTGTGACAATTAAGACTGTTCGAGGCCATCAAAGCATTAAGAATGGCTTGGGTGGCAGGTATCAGTATTTTTTAATCTATATTGAATTAACAAACAACTGTGTTTCTGCTCATCTTTAAATTACACAAACAGCGCCACCATGTGGTGGCTGTCATAAGTGCAGGTTCCGGTACTTAAGTGCTGATGCTGACAATTAAGTGCCGGTGCCAAGCACCGGAAACCACCGGCTCAAATTAAGCCCTGCATCCTAGTAAATGCTCCACTCCTGAAGTATGCAACACTCAGAGTGCCCAGTCAAAGTCCTTTGGTTCTTTCTTTTCTCAACTGTATGAAGTAGCTTCTCTTGGATGCCAAGGGCCCTTGGGCACTTTCTAAAGACAGTGGTCCCCAGACAAAATTTTTTATGTGTGTGAACAATGAATATAGACCCAATCAGTATTATATTATAGGAATCTGGTCTGTCACACCATTCAGTGTAGCCGGTCACAGCACTGTGACCGGCTACACTGAATGGTGTGACAGAACAAGGACTACTATCGCATTGGCCCGGAACTCTATTCAAGACCGCTACTGCGGCTTGTCATATACTTAATAGTTACATTGGAACTTCCACAATTGGCTTCCGTTCCCCGAGGCCCACTCCTTCGCACCAACACCTGGACCTCACGTACCACGTAGCTGGTCCAGTTTCCTTGATTTCAGGGAAGTCTGTCACCTGCCCTTGGCAATTTTAGCCATATGTAAACAGGCATGTCATTCATAATGTCCTGAGGATGATCCCGGCATTCTCTTAAGGGATCGAAACGCCGTCGACACTTTGTACACCATAAACGCTTTATGCAAATGCCCTAATTTTTGTGTAATGGTGTCTTCTATATATTATGTTTGTTCTACAAGAAATGTGTTTGAAACAAACGACTTCCTTTGCCTGAACCCCTCACTGTATACTGTACGTCTTTTTGTCAAGTTGGATGCAGGCTTGCGTCCCACTATAACTGTTTCATGTTCATTGTTTGCAAATATTGTTTTTCGATTGTATATTAAATATCTGCCCAGCTGGACAGATTCCTATAATATAGTACTGATTGGGTCTATATTCATTGTCCACACAAATTTTTTGTCTAGGGACCACTGTCTTTAGAAAGAGTTCAATTACCCAAAGGTCCCTGACCGACTGTATTTGGGTCTCCTTATCCTTTTACAAAGGGCCCTTGGGCAAGCAAAGAAAATGGCTCCTTTGACTGCTGCTAGGGTAGTAAAATACAATAATTATCAGGGTTCAATGGGCCCTTCAGGGCCCTGGTGCCACTGCACTTTCTGCACCATTGGTAGCTACGCCACAGGCTGTATAGAGCTTACAGTTCATTCAAGTTTAATATCAACCCGTGCACTCCTTGTCTTGTGTCTCGGATGCGCACAGTCTTGGCATGGGTGATTTAATATACTGCTACAACTTTGGGGGTTGTATTTATCCCACAACACCTGTACAAGCAGGATGAGAATATGTTGATTTTCGCATGGTTTTTCCCTCCCCTTGTAACTACCAGCACTTGCGTGAATCTCTTGCAATTTGTGTCATCTATAAAAATGTAATTTTCAGGACAAAATTTCGACCCACCACCCAAATAAGGGTTCTTAATAAGAGGATAGGAGGCGATTTGGAA
Organism: Calotriton arnoldi; assembly: GCA_963921515.1. Taxonomy (NCBI): domain Eukaryota; kingdom Metazoa; phylum Chordata; class Amphibia; order Caudata; family Salamandridae; genus Calotriton; species Calotriton arnoldi. The sequence goes on along the minus strand of CAWUFW010000770.1, from coordinate 1,567,025 downwards.
AAGTAGACCTTGAGTTATGATGACTAGCTCTCAAACCTAACAAGCCCTGAGGGACAGATGATGCAGGACTTTGGCTGGCTTGAACTGAGAGTTGCTTTGCCCGCGAGGACAAAAGCCCTACATAAGGAATGTTCAGGCTCATATGTTTAAAATATGCTGGAATAAAATCGTCTTCAAAACATTTTATGATATTAAATCATCTATCCTCCATCCATCTGCAGTCATGCACTGCAGTCTGCCACATGCCTCGAAAGCACCAAGAAACCAAGGAATAGGTAAATGGAATGTTATATACAAAACCATTGGAATTATGAGGCAGAGCAGAGGTATGGGGGGCCTCAATTATGTGGCAGGGTTGACTAAATTATGTGGCAAGAAAAGGGAAATTATGCTGCATAGTGTGGCACATTTTGTGATAGCATTACTTAATTATTTTGTCACTTTTACATGTTAACACTAACCGGGCAAAGTTTTATTGTAAATTCTACCACACAAATACAGCAATAAGCAACAGAAAGGTGACCAATTAACCTTTGCAAAGGTCCTTCCACTCTGCGGCTATGCGCGTTGCGAAGTTTTTTGTAACTTTTGAGTTGTTTGGGATCGAAATATTTTGTAGTTGTTAAAATATGTAGATTATGTATGTTGTGATGATTATGTGGCAAATGGGTCAATTCCATAAAATACGGAAAACACCACAGCCGCAAAATCGCATTAATCCATTGGCCCTAGCTATACACAAATTAAGTAACGCACATCATATGCAGCTCAGAGGCAACATTTCCCAAGAGTGTGCCATATACTCTCAGAGTGTTGTCCCCATCCTACGCTTATTAAATCTTGTATGGGCAGTAGAAAGGCGAAAATGGGTCGAGGTGTGTCTTGATGAGCTATTGCTCTCTTATAACAACCACATGCTGTTTAAGAAAAGTATCTTTGTTTTAGAAGTAAGACCTTATTAATGGCCAGGCATCAGTCATAGAAAAGAGGTAAATGCTTCCAGGTGTTCTGACTGAGTTCACAAATGCTTCGGTGATCCCTCGGTTGAGCACAAAGGTAGGACAAAGGACAGCAAAAGTAGAACGAAGAAAAACAAGCATTGGCATAGCCAATAGGTCTCGCCTTTGGGACCTTATAAGAGTGTGCTGGGGGCCTCAGTCCGTATGGATGGACTGTAGAGTGTGCTGGGGGCCTCAGTCCATATGAATGGACTGTAGAATGTGCTAGGGGGCCGCAGTCCTTGTGGATGGACTGCAGAGTGTGCTGGGGGCCTCAGTCCGTATGGATGGAGAGTAGTGTGTGCTGGGGTCACAGTCTGTATGGATGGAGATTAGAGTGTGCTGGGGGCTGCAGTCCATATGGATGGACTGCAGAGTGTGCTGGGGGCCTCAGTCCGTGTGGATGGACTGTAGAATATGCTGGGGGCCTCAGTCCATATGGATGCACTGTAGAGTATGCGGGGGGCAGCACTCCGTATGGATGGACTGTAGAGTGTGCGGGGGCCGCAGTCCGTATAGACGGACTGCAGAGTGTGCTGGGGGCCTCAGAGTGTGCTGGGGGCTTTAGTCCATATGGATGGAGTGTAGAGTGTGCTGGGGGCTGCAGTCCATATGGATGGGCCCCAGAGTATGCTGGGGCCCGCAGTCCCCAGCCTTACACCTTACGGCTATTATCACAGCATGTTTTGCTGTGCTTCTGTTCTTGTTTTTCCATTCATTACTGGACGCCGTGTTTAACGACAGGTCACTGCATACGGCTGTATTTTACTGCTCTTTATTTCATTTACTTACCGTATCTAGAGTTCTGCAGCAGTTCTTTCTTCGGTACCTTTGATGTATTGTGTTGTACTCTGTGTGTTCTGTTGTATCTTCCGTGTGGCCATCCACGGTTCAGCGTTCTGTTTCATGTACTGTGTGTGCACTGTTGAACTCTCGAGCATTGCACTTTTCTGCATTGTAATGCTCTGTACAGATCGCCTTCAGTTGCGCATGTTCAGTTTTCCTGCGTGTTTTGGTATGCTAATGTGTCCCACTTTGCGCAGTTGTGCTGGTTTTAAATGAGTCCATTGAACTCTGCGTGTTGTTGCGTCTTCGGATGTTTGTCTGGCATCGAACGGGGGCCGCCTGTTCCCAGACACGGCCTTTTGGGGGGGCTGTTGTGTGTGATGAGGATGCAACGAAACGTCTGGGCATAATGCAGATTTGTGCCCATGCGTGCAGTGTCTTTTGTAAAAATCTTTGAATCCAAAACATGACACGGGTATCTCGTGAAGCTCTCGGAAGCCCCGCCTGTCTTGAGGGTCCCCATATGACGTCACGTTGGTGTAAAGCGCCTAGGGCCTGTTTCAAGCAGATCACAAGGCCCCTTTAAAAAGATCTGTATTGGTAAGTAGCCATGTACGTGAAGTTACCCGGGGCCTTCGGGTGTGTGTTTGTGTTTCTGTGTGTGTGTGTGTTTGTGTTTCTGTGTGTGTGTTTGTGTTTCTGTGTGTGTGTGTGTGTGTCTGTCTATGTCTGTGTGTGTCTGTCTGTGTGTCTGTGTGTGTCTGTGTGTCTGTCTATGTCTGTGTGTGTCTGTGTGTGTGCGCTTGTGTCTGTGTGTGTGTGCGAGCGCAGGTGTGCGTGCGTGTGTGTGTTTTACCCCAGAGGGCCATGTCTTCCCACCAAGCTCTTCTCGGAGGAGGGGGAAGGGGGTAAACAGCCATGGACACGTTGGAGGGGAATGGGGTGCATGAGTAGAGAAACACCCACTTAAATGCAGCAAGGGGCACCCATGCCCTCAGAACATTTAAGAATAGTGAAGACTCCGGGCCTCCCAAAATCAGCTTAAATTTGACCACATGATATACAAAAACAAATCTACTTTTTTACCCCGCCTGTTTTTAGAAGAAATTGATAGTGAGCCAGGTCATCACAGCCAGGCGTTTTCTTACATTAAAAAACGCCTTTTTATTCACATTTACAGTGAACCTATGCTATTTTACAGCGCCCAGTTAGAACTTTAGTAAAATATGTCATTTTCTTTTTGGAGTGTTGGGAGAGACAGGCGGCAGAGAAGGAAACGCAGGTTTGAAGTGCATCTTAAAATAGTTGAATAGATCGCTGTTTATCATGACCTTCCAAAACCAGCGTGACAATCAACTCGACTAGAAAAATAGCATTTCTAAAAAAAAAAACAATAATAATAACAGGCTTGTTAAAGGTGCGTACTCGCCCTCATCGCCGCTATGAAATGTACATAAATTATAGTTATGAATGACTGCCAGCGGACGTGAAGAAAGATGAAACGGCGCTCAAACAAGCAGAGGCAGGCAAACAACAAGGCACAGCACTGGACCATTCAATGTAAAAAAGGACACACACTATATTAAGCAATGAGTATGGCGACATGTGACCGGGGCACTCGCCACCAAAGTCACAACACACCCAAAGGCGGGACAACAAGCAGCGTTTCGCCAAAGAAAAGTAGGCAATTTTGACTGGCATAGGATGGAATAAATGGAAAGTGGTGGGCGTGGTCTATGGCACCAGAGTAGATACCCTATGCCTCGCGGAGCAGCGCATGCGCGCTGCTAGGCTCGACCTAAAAACAGAGAAGAAACTGGAGGCGCCGTGTATAATGCACTTGCAATGCCTCAGGCGGGACATCCACCATGTTTGTGATGGAGTATCCTGTCGAGGAACTCTAAATAAGGCCCTTAATGAGGGCTGCCTGTGCACCAACTGTAATTCAAAGGTAACACATTTTGGGTAATACTAATATTTGAATGTAGCGTTTAGTAGTCTTCGTCAAAATGAAACACCAAATTTGCTCCTTGTCATTTATTATGAAGAGCATTTTAACCTGTTCCATGAACTGCCCATTATGTAGCTGTTTTTGACAGGACAAAACCATAGGGTAAATCACTCGAAAGGCAAACAACAGCCTTCTAGTCTTGTTGTATTCTTTTGTCTAAAAGGAAACAAAGGCTAAATAGATTTGTGTGGTTCTACTGTAGTATCATTCTAGAAAAAATAGAAGTCCCTTCCCACTAATGTAACAACATAACTTGTGCATTTTAAAAGTGTATAATCACCTCTAGGGACAACTTGTCTGAGGTGGCTCCTCCTCAAGAGCGGAGGAGCGTCGCCCCGCCTGCTGCAAGCACAGCTGGCAAACACAAATGAATAAAATGTCATATCAATGCCATTTTATTTATTTGCCAGTGCACCGGCTTGCACTGTGTACAGCGCGAGGGTGGGACGGGGCTGAATCCTGCAAATGCAGGATGACAGCATTGGTCTACAGTGCGCATGTTGGATTGGCCTGCTGTCTTGCGACGACCAGCCCGACATGTGCACTGTAGAGCCAGCATTCCAAAGGCTGTGAAACAGCCTGGAGATTGCTGGCACAGGGCCCCAGCCTCAAAATGAGTACTGGGTTAGCCTGATCCAACCAATCCTGGAGCTACTCTCATACTGATGAGAATAGCTCCAGGATTGGTTGGATTGGGTTCCACGGAGCAGGCTGGGAAATCCTTCCCTTTCCTACTTTTGGACAACCAGGATCCTGGCAGAGAAGTGCTGCACCGGTCCTGCTCCCGCTCCATTCCGTATTATGGTGAGTTGTGCGCACTTTCTGCCTCACCATAATTTATTAATGCTAGCCGCCACTGCATCTTAGTGCTGAATAATAGATATTTATTGTTGACAAACGTTTGGTACTCATTGTATCGACTTCAAAAAAATGAAAGGCTGAGTGGACCCACCAGGACTTAAACCTTTAGCCTAGACCGTCAGATCAATTTAAAACTTTGTTTTGTCTGACCTTTTTGGAAGTTTAAAAAAATCCCAGAGGTGCTACGGTGGCCCGAAGCATCTCTTTTCGAGGGCCTCCTTCAGATGAAGCCCTTACCTCTGTTGAACTGCGACGAAGTCCTTACCTTTGTTGTACTGAAAGTTGGGGAAGCTGCTAATATAGGGGAGATAAGGAAAGTAAAAAATGCATGATGAATGTGATGGAGTGGAGAGGAATGTATGCATTTTTTGGGATAAATGTGGGGGTTAAGGCACATTAGACACTTGAGGTACCTGCTGTGAGATGCATACCACGGTCACTTGCTCCATGCAAGAGTAGAAGCTGGGTATAGCCACCAATCCACAGAGCCTTCCCAAGTTCTCACAGTATTTCACATGGCGTGCTAAAGTATTGCATCCTCTTCACTTGGCTAACTCACTCATTAAGAGACACCCTTAAAATCCATGATGCCTCAAGTGAAGAACTAGAGCCGGCATTTTAAAACACCAGAGATCACTTGAAAGCACCGAGAACCATTAAATACTATGATTAATGAAGGTCAACAGAACTGGCAGTGGATGCCAGCTTTCGGGGGTTGGAATGGTCTAACTGTAAACGCAGAGAATGGGCACCAGCTGGCTATGCAAGTAGGTCTCTCACAGAAATATAACATCTCACATATGGAAGGAGACAATTTACATTTTGTGTAAGTGTCACTAATTTCAATTATGCATGTGCCTGTAGTCATTTTCAAGTTTTCTCTTTATACTAACACCTGTGTATACTACACTGCAAGAGGACACATTTTTGATTGCATAGATGCAAAGAGCAGGCCGATTACCTCTTCAGGCACTCTTGTGATATAAATCACGGGGCTGGAAAATGCCCTCTAAGGAAACTGTCATGGAAGTAAAAGGCAGGACCACAAACCTCCAGAGAATTGCCAACTACAACAGTTGAACAACACAACCAAGAGGAGAAAGGAAAAGCAAACTATGGCTAGCAAGGATTCAAAAAGGAACCAGACAATTGGGGAGCACTGGGATGCGCAGAGCAACGTTTCAGCAGGCTTATATAGCTAAATATGATATGGAAGGAGAAGCAGAATTCACAAGAAGTAGATTCTCCACAATGGTTGGGGCTAATTCTATCTTAGCCCGAGAAACAGTGGCCACGATGGACTGGGATGAAGGACTAGGAAGTCCTGCCTTATCACGGCACTGCAACTTTCTGTCCTTGCCCCACTGTGCACCATGCAACTGCTGGGGACCCCAGGTGCCTCTTATTCTCCTGGTGCTGTGCTGCCCCAAGAACCTAACGTGAGGCATCAGAAGACTCCTGCGACAGCATCGGCCTGCCAGCAGTAAGAGATGCACTGTACAGGAATGCCCGACAGTCCTTAAAGGGAGTATCTCGCGAGTGCGTCCAATATTTACACCTGATTGACTTTTGTTGATGTTCATCCACATTGATATGCCCCTCTCTCTCATCCCACAAACACTTCAACTATTTCACTTGGGTCATCATTGAATAGTTAAAACAATATGAGAATTCAAGGGACAGTAGAGTTCAACCTGGACAACCAGGTAGATGAGCTTCTTAAGTCATGGATTGCCTGTCCTCAGCAATGAGCGGGAACTCTATTTCAAACATCACAGAAAATATTATTGCCCTACCATGGGATTGGGCAATTGAGGGCTTTGGTTATCTCTCTGATTAATGCCACCAATTGGTGTCATAGATGATTACATAAAGAATCCTGAGATAGAGTGACCTCCACCTCAGCAGATGAGCTAATCCCCAAACTCAAAAAACATCACAGCTGCTCATTGTCTTCTCTAAGAACTTAGTTCAGCTAATGGCGGTACCATTCCAAAGTAAGGCAGAGGCTGAATATCTGGTTTCTCTCATGATAAGACAACTCAAGATCTGTCCAGAATTGCACCAACCAAATTCAAACAGTACCCGTGTGATGGGCCAAGCAGCCCATTATATGAACACCGTTTTTGCATTCCAGGTGTGGATGTTTTAGAGGTCTGGTGGCAACCTGTGTCTAAAACCAGAACCTTCAGCGGTTTAGCAGAGTAGTGTACTCCTATCCTCTAAAGGCCAACCAGTCATTGGGAAGTAACCATGCATACACTAATAACGTGATTTAAAGTAAAAGGTCTGGAACATGGGCATAGGAGTGAGAGTGTATGTGATGTTTGTATTTATGCAATGTCTACTTGCGTATTTGCATGAGATTATGAGGTTGGTATCAATGGGGTCCATCGATAGCCCCCTTCATTGCGACCACTGACCTTGAACTTAAATATTAAGCTAGATGTGACACGTGCTGCCACCGCAAATAGCATAAGGGGCCACCTCTGGAATGGTGCTGTAGTAATTGCATTGGCATAATATATTGTACCTAGTTGTGGCATTAATATAGCTATTCATATCCCTGACAGGGTTACAAAAAGATCTTGTTTTGTTCAAATTCTCACTTGCCCTTTTGCATGCATTGTTGTAAAGGTTTTGGCTGTAATTAGGCTGAAATAGGAGATGTTGGGTGAGGTGTGTGAATTTGGAGACATTCTCTAAATACAGAGCTGCAAGTTGACTGAGCAAGAACACAGGGTGTTGGTGAATAGTGAGAGAAAGCATGCAGTCAAATGTGGATACCTACTATTTTTAGCAGGTAACTACATCATAGTCATTACGCGTGAGAGAAGAGCCAGATTTTTAATATTCTCCGAAATTAGAGATGGCTGTCAATCATTCTTATTCTAGGTAGGGATTGAGTTTTTATATCTTGACAGACCAAACTGAGAAGGAGTTTCTGCCACTGATAAAGATGGTCAACAATGGTGTCAACCTAAATCTAAGAGCAATAGTTTTGTGGTAGGAACAGAGTTTATGCTGCAGGAAGGGAGGTCCAGAACAGCGAATGGCACAGAGAGCTATGCGTCTTGTGTTGAAAGTCACATGTCTGGCCATCGGCAGTCAGTGAAGGGACTGATCTGCTCTTAAAATGAGAGTTTGAATGTTAAGATTAAGAAGTTAACTCGTAAGCTGTGGTGTGCAACCTTTGCAAATTTTGAACCTCATGCTGGGAGGCTTTAAGATAAGTACCATTGACATATTCTAAATTGCATTGTACTTAGTTGATGGTGGCTTGTATCCTTTAATCAAAACTTATATGGGGAAAAGTTTGATGTAGGCCTCTTGTCAGGTAAATGGATCCACTTATAACTTGATCCAGTTAGGATATATGGGAGAAAGTAGAATCCATAATCACCCCTGTATTCTTTACTTGGTGAGATTGGCTTGAAGGTGAGCCAAGCTCTTTTGGCCAGATAGTGAGAAGGCGCTAGGTGCTCAATTTATCACAAGTTAGTATCTCAGATATTGATGTGCTGAACTTGAGGTGGTTCATTATCATATAGTAGTCAACAGTGGGAGACCTTGTCAATTGGTTCTGGAATCAAGATGAGAGTCTACAGACACATAAATATATTCACGGAAACAGTGACATCCTGCTGCAAAGGCTAAGTACGATTTTTTATCAAAACAAAACCTATAATCTATATACGTAGAGAAGAGAACTGTAGGTTCAGCAGTCGATATGTGCACCAGATATTATCAGCCCCGCATAGGTAACCCACACATGTCTTGGCAAAACTGAGTCCACCCCCCAAATCACTATATCAGTAAGAAAAATAAGTGAGTAACAAGACCGTGGCTGTACATGAACATTCTGTTAATAAATTTAGTCCTACCTGTCTGGGAAGTGTAATATGGTTGACATTAAAGAGGAGGGGAGGATGGTAGAACTTTTATAGTTTTCAGCTGTAGATGGGAAAGATGCAGATCAGAAAGAGTAAAGCTATAGTATGAAATATCTTCTAGAGAGGAAGAAAGCAAGTGAGGGAAAGACAGTGACTTGTACTTCTATAGTCTCTAGTCTCTAGAGCAATGAAGGATGAAAGACGGTGTCAAAAGCAAAGCAAAGGACCAGTAGCAGAAAGCCTCTAATTCATTTTTACCCACTTTAGTGTTGAACTGTTGATGTATTCCAATGTTGCAATCAGAGTATTTTGTGCCCTGACCAGGCCGGAATCCTTTCTGAATATCATACAGAAGGTTATTGTCTTCAATGGAGATACATATTTGAATATAGGTAGCTATTTTTATCATTTGTCCTTGAAGCAGACCATTTCAAATTTTATAAAAAGTGAGCATGAATAGGTGCAATGAGATCCTGAGATGAAACAGGATGGAGCATCCACGGAGCATGTTTTCATAGCAAAGACTGGAACCTGTATACTGCTAAAGCAGAAGAGCTCATGCTAATAAAATGTGCCCATGGAATCCTTCTGAATAAATAAAAGGTAAATATGTAGATAATATTTATATTTGTAACATGGACCAACAATCTTATACATGTTTATGTTATTTGCAGGTTCGAGATAGATGTGGGAACAAAGGCATAGATTGAAAATTAACATATAATTAACAGATTTCCCTGGACGAAACTCTGATACTGAATCCTGGACCTTCGACAATCTGTTCAACGCCAGATGACTGAAGAATCTCCCTTGGAGTAAAGGAGTTACTCCCCTGCTTGGCAGGCACCAAAGACGCATCTGTCTGGTCACCATCTCCGAAGCTCCCGCCAGACGCCGACAACCCTGCAACCCAGAGGGTGGATTTCCAGACTTCCCCAAGGCTGAACCGAGTCCCCAGCAAAGCTGAGACCCGTAGACCTCATGGGTACCGTGGAACCGGAACCCCTGGACACCGTGCACATTTGCAAGTGCATAAGCTTCTGGTCAATCCTAGAGGCTGTGCTTTGGGTTATTTGTAGCCCTGACCCCGAGCAGTGAATCCACTGAAGATTGTCAGCCTGGCCACTCCGAGTGACCCGTGGGCCGCCATTTCGTGATTCCGCTCGAGGTCCCTTTGTGATCCCTTGTCCGTCGACTTGTGGGTCCCTCAGAAGGACATCTTTGATTTCAATGGGCCTCCCTAGTTGCTCCAGACCTGCCCTGACTCTCCCTCGCTTGGGGAGTCCCTCGGACCTCGCTGGTCCGCTCCAAAGCCATTGTTCCTTTTCTGCGTGGGTTGCTGTTACCAAGGCTTGTTGGGTCCAATCCGGGCACCGACACCGCAGTCAGCTACTACCCTCGTGAGAAGCTCGATTCCAGCTCCTGGTCATCGTCGACACCTCCTGGTCCTCGTGGCTGCAGAGACAATCTTCACCTCTTCGAACTTGAAGCACCCGACATCGGTGGGCATTCGACTATCGTGCCTCTGGTCACTGGCTAGTGACCTAGACTCTGTCCCCTCTGCTTTCAGGTTCTTCTCATCCTCGATCCATGCTTGGATCTCTTCGGACACTTCGCAGCTTCTCGGCAGCAGCACTTTTCAGCCAGCGGCCATTGAAAACGACGGCGCGGCTCGACACCATTTGACACCTATGCACCCGGCTCCCCTGGGTGAGGTAACACGAGTACTACGGTGCTCCCGTGGGTGCTGGCCCTAGAACCCTCTAAGTCCAAAAGGGTTTGTTCCTAGTCCACTCCGAAGTGTCCCTAAACTTTAAAACTCTAACCGCGACTTTCCCCATAGACGCTAACGGAGCTCGTGGCTGTGTTCACACACTGCACACGTCCCCCGTGGGTCTCCTGTGTCACTACCTTGGGTGGTTCCTTGGGGTCCCAGCGATTCTACAGGCTCTAGGCCTTGTGTCTAGTCAAGTCGTGGTTCTTATACCACTTTCTTAATATATGGTTTGGTACGCCCCTAAGGCTAATCGTATATTGTGCTAATTTACTGTGTTATTTGACTTGTAACTTGTGTATTTCGGCCTCTAGCCTCATAAAGAGACTAGTGGGTAGTGTTTAGTAATAAATACATATATTGTATATATATACCTGGTGTGGTTCTCCTTTCATTTGGTCATTCATGAGATTATAGACTGGTAAAACAAACAGCTTAACACTCCTTCAAGACTTAGCCTGAAGGCTGCTCTCCATAGCTACCACTAGGATAGCTTTCAATAAAGGTTGTCTTTTAACCTACCATCAATAAAGGTCATTTGGACTGGTGCAAGGTGCCCACTATAACTAGTGGACAGCATATGCCAGGCCAACTTCTCACATTAATTAATGTTTTTTTTATCCATGCTTTCTTTGGATTAAAAAGAACAATAAAGAAATTCAAATCCGACTAGTTGTAAGACCTCTGGAAAATGTTATACCTTTGATGGACACGTTTTGGCTTAGCAAGCATTTCAAGTGTATGAATTTTACTGAGTGCGCACAAACTTGTTTACTACAAGAATCTAGATATCTCAAAAGAGCTGGTGGGATCAAGTAGGTACATTGGCCCATGCTGTTTAGTGAAAATGTCTACACGTTGTAGTAAATTTAATCTAGTAAATGGTGACTAGCTGAAAGTAGTAAATTTACTAGAAAGTGCAAGAGTAAATTTACATGTGTTGATGAACCCAAATGTATATTTACTTTTATGAATAGCCCCCTTAGAAAAAAGAGATTTACACTGGGCACAAAAATGGCAGGCGAGAACATATTCCTGAATATCAGAATGAGCTGTTGCCCATCAAAAACATTGTAAAACTAAATCCAAAGTATTCTCAGTTCCTCTGTGACCATAAATAGCTGAATCATGAAACATCTTCATGACATCCAATTGGAAATCTTTAGTAGGAACAAAAATAGCTTCTTATCTGAAATACAGGTCATTTTTTTGAACAAGAGGAGTCTTTAAAAGAAGATCTATCAACTCTTTTGAATCCAGCTGTTCTTGAGATGTCTTTGTCCTTGTACATAAAGGACTGAACAATTTCAACTACACATTCAAATGGAACTACAGTTTGATCAAGTGTAAACAATGACTCAGGGTATCAATGGCACAGGGCACCTGTCAAGACATTCTATGAACCAGGAATACACATGATAGTAAATTCAAACTTTGCAAACAAAAATGCGCATGTAGCTTGACAACTATTTTGAATGCAGGATTCTCATGCACTGTAAATTCCGATGATCAATTCAAATTTAAATAGTTCTCCAGTGCCCATACAGAGATCCCCCATTCATTGTAAGCCATCTTAATGGTTAGAAGATCTCTTTCAAGTACTGAACAAGTCCATTCAGATTTTGATAGAACATAAGATAACTAAAAACTGTATGATCCTGATCATCATCTTCTTGCTCTTGTAAGAAAATGGTCCTAACTTACCATTCTGAGGTGTCTGTTTCCAAAATACACGTCTTTGAAATATCAGGATGATATAGGATTGGTGATTGAGTAATAATTTGCTTGAGCATATGGAAACGTGTTTCAGATTGATTGCCCCAACAAAAACCTCTCTTCATAGTCTCTTTTTTCAAACCACAACTGATATCACTAGTTATTTCTGCAAAATTCATGGTAAATTGTCAAAAAAAGTTTGTTAATCCAAGGAAGCTGAGACTCTTTAACATTAGTAGATGAAGGGCAATCAAAAATAGGTCAAACCTTCTTAGGATCTACAGAAAAACCAGTAGCATTCATTCTAAATTGAAGATACTCAACATCTTGATTTTCAGACTAACACTTCTATATTTACAAGTCAAATTATGATGCTGGAGCTTCACTCGTTCTTGATGTTCAGCAATCATTTTTGAAAACTCTAGGATATCATCCAAATAAAACAGTACTAACTAAGCTAATATAGCTGAAATTATCACGAGGCACTGAAAAATGACTGGAGCATTGCCCAACCTAAATGGCATTACATCATTTTCAATATGCCTAACTGTGGTATGGAAAGCCTTTTTTCCACTTATCTCCTTCATTTATGTGCAACAGATGATAGGCACCTCATGAGTCAAACATTGTAAATAATTGAGCACCATGAATTGACTCCCCAAAAATATTTATAAGTGGTAAAGGATATTTGTCCTTGATCATGATTTAATTTAAATATCTGTCATCAATGCAAGGTCAAAGATCTTGAGCTTACTCAGGTACAATAAAGAAAGGTGCAGTAGCGGAGGATGAAGATGAAGAAATTAAACTAGTTAGCAAACTCTATTGTAAATAGGCCTCTAGCATCCCTTAATCCTTTTTTTTTCTCAGTCAAGGAATAAATATGCCAAAAAGGAATTATAGTGCCAAGTTCCAGTAGTATATCACAATTATAGCCCCTATGACAGGGATGTCAGGAAACATTAGGCTTAGCAAAAATTGGAGAAAAGGCACAGTACTGCAGGGACATTGGTGATAAATTAGCTACATCTAAAGATGTTGAATCCATTATCTCATCATTCAGAGGCTAATAACTGCCTGGAGCAAAGCACTGATCATCACAGAACTTTGATGGTAACGAAATAGTTTGATGTGACAAATTCACACACAGATTGTGCCTCTTTAACCAATGTAATTCCAAAATTATGACAAAATTAGGAAAGGCAATAATGGCAAAGGATAGCACTTCTGTAATTGCTGAAATCTGTAATAGAAAACATGCCTCTAGAATAGGACCAGAAGTTAAGCCCTTAACTGTTGAGGCTTTTTCACCCCAGTGCTCAGTCCATTTTTTGCCTATTTCGGGTACTTCGTGTTTAGGCCTCCATAACTTTTTTTACACATAATGTAGCCATGCCAAATTTGCGCCATTGTTTCCCAACATCATGGGGATTCTAACGATAACCCAAGGTTTGTGGATTCCCTTGAAGGAGACCGAGAAAATTGCCAGAATATTGCAACATTTTTATTTTTGGGGAAAAATATGAAAGTGCTCTGCCAAAAAGTGTTTTTTTCCCCTAAAATGGCATCAACAAAAGGTTTGCTGTGCTAAAGTTACCATCTTCCCAGCTTTCAGGAACATGCAGAGTTGTCTGGGAAAACCAATTGTTTTACTAAAGTTTTGCCATTTTCCTAAAAGTTAGCTCATTCAACAGAATTTTTGTACTTTCAACCTACTTCTAGCTTGTGGTGGAAACCAGTGTGAGACCCATGGGCGATCCCGGAAAGCTGCAGATTTCTGAAAGGTAGACAATATTTTGAAATCAGCAAGGAGTCATTTTTGTAGATCTCTCAAGGTTTTCTCAAAGTAACTAACTGTTGAAATAAAATAATATTGAAAATGAGGAGGAAAAACAGCCATTTGTGACAACGTTTTCATATGTAACTTCTTGTCATGATGGCCTATTTACAAAAGCAATATACCATTATATCCACTCGACTCTGGTTGGAAAGTTATATAGGGTCTGTAGGTTACCCAAGAACACAAGGTGCCCAGACCCAACAACTGAACTTTCACCTTACAATGTTTTTTTTATTGTTTACAGAGTATAGAACTATTCATATGGTAAAATATAAAGAGTCAAAAGTGGGTATGAAGGAAACCTTTGCATTTCTGAAAAGTGCACCAGATACTGAGTTTATGACCAGTGGTTATCTGTACATCTCTGAATTTATGATTCAGACGGCATTTCTCAAAATATCTTTTTCTTACACACTGGCTTACATTTGGAAGGCACAAATGCAGAGAAAGTCAATTGGTAATAGCAAATGTTCTACTAATATGTGTTTCCACATGTCTCCCAATAAAAATGGTACCTCACTTATGTGGGTAGGCCTAGTACCCGCGGCAGGAAAGGGTCCAAATCACAACATGGACACATCACATTTTCCAACTGGGCCCTAGCTCAGCCAACACCTAGGGAAGTCAGGCACATCTGCACAATTTTGAAAACTAGACACCTTGGGGTAGCCAGGGTGGGGTGACTTGTGTGGTTCTCACGAGGTTTTCCTACCAAGGAGCCCTTGCAAACCTCATACTTTGCACAAAAAACATACACTTTCCTCTCATTTATGTGAAGAACAATTGTGGAATCAATGGGGAGCCACAAATTTCCTTACCACCCAGCATCTCCCCATGCCTCCCAATAAAAATGGTATCTCACTTGTGTGGGCTGGCCTAGTGTCCGCAGAAGGAAAGGGCGCAAAACACGACATGGACACATCACAGTTTTCCACTGAAAACGGACCCTTTCTTTGCAAAGTGGATAGCTATGGATTTTGGGCCGTAGCTCAGCCAGCACCTAGGGAAACCTAGAAAACCCTACACATGTTTGAAAACCAGACACCCGGGGGACCCAGGATGGGGTGACGTGCATTTCTTACCAGGTTTTTCTACCCAGATGCCCGTTCAAACCTCAAACTTTGACAAAAACACACATTTTCATCACATTTCTGTGAGGACAACTTCTGACATCTGTGGGAAGCCACACATTTCCTAATACCCAGCATTTTCCCAAGTCTCCCAATAAAAATGGTACCTCACTTGGGTGAGTAGGCCTAGTGCCTGCAACAGGAAAAGCCCACCACAAAACATGGACATATCACATATGTGGAGAGTTCAGCGACAGGGTTAACTGCCGTCTTTTGCCGTGCTCCTACTAACCACAGACATTTTTTAAAACTAGACACCAGGGGATTCCAGGGTGGTGCACCTTGCATGGATCCCACAAGGTTTTTGCTACCATCAATACCCTGAAAACCTCAAACTTTGCCTAAAATGACGCCTTTTCTTTAAGTTTCTGTGATGGAAACTTCCAGAATCCACCAAGTCCTACCACCAGCAATACCCCACTTATCTCGATAGAACTGCTGCCCCACTTTTGCGGCTAGGCCTAGTGCTACCGACAGTAACAGACCAACCAAGGTCAATGGGAGTCCCCTGCGAAGACTACTATTGACCCAGGTTTGATCCATAAGGCAAAGTGTAAGCTTTGCAGGGCATTGTGGGAGAGAAAATTGTGTGGGATCTATGCAAAGCACACCCCTGGACTTCCTTGGGTGTCTAGTTTTCAGAAATGTTTGGGTCTGGTGGGTTTCCCCAGATGGCAGCCTACCCAAACCCAAAAAGTGCAGCCATTCACCATGGCAGGTGGGACGGTATTGTGATTTAGCCCCACTCTCCTACCAACAACACCCAAAAGAATCAAATATCCTCTCACTTGCTAATGGGATGGGATGGGATGTTTTAGTCTGCAAAGGAGCAGGAAGACTGTTGAGGCTTTCGGGGTGAGGGTGGGATCTAATGACAGGATGGACTAGACCAACCACATTATGTTATATAAAGAAATGTTCCTGCCATACAGTGGGCTTTCTGCCCTCCACCCTCCTGGGGGCACATTAAGGGCAAACCACCTGTCTGCCCCTGGGGGAACAGAACGACTGGTTTGTCCCTTTTGTGGTGGGGTGTGATCAATGCCAAACTGCAACACCCACACTCCTTCCATTTGCCCTAAATGCAAAATCCCTGGAGTCTAGTGGGCTTTCTCCCCCCTCCCCCCATGGACAGATTTGGGGCAACCTCCCTAATTTATTCAAATTTCGTATCTACCCAGGGGGGGGGGGCAGAAAGACACCATTGCCCCTTCTGAGACAGGGCTATGGCTTGATGCCATGGTAGGTCGACTCCTCTTTCTGTTTGTTTTGGCGCCCTTTTCAATTCCTTAGTGTCTAGTGGGCTTTCTGCTCCCCAGGGGCAAATTGGGAGCAAATATCTATCTGCCCAGGGAGAGGGGGGTTGGGGGAGGGCAGAACGACTGGTCCCCTTTTGAATTGGAGTGTGGCCCATGCCAGAGTGCAATGGCCCACAACCCTTTCTTCTGCCCCAAATGCAAAATCCCTGGTGTTTAGTGGGCTTTCTATCCCCCCCAGCGGAAGATTTTGAGCAACCTCCCCAAATTAGACAAACCTCCTATTTGCCCCCAGTGAGGCAGAAATACACTATTGACCCTTCTGGGGTGGGGGTATGGCTTGATGTCAGGGTAGGCTGCCCTTTCCTTTTGTTTGTTATGGCGTCATTTTGAATTACTTGATATCTAGTGGGCTTCCTGCCCCCCAGGAGCATATGGGGGCAAACTTCCATCTGCCCCTGGGGGGTGCAGAAAGACTGGTTTGGTACTTTTGGAGTGGAGCAGCCCCCACCCCTCCATTTTCTAATTACTTTTTATTATCATTGGTGTCTAGTGCGCTTTCTGCCTTTGCCCGGGTGGATGGAGGGGGAACAAAGTGGGAGTGGGGGCATGGCCTTGTCCATGGTGGGCAACCCACATCTCTTTGTTTTATTTCTAAATTTCTCTGCTGTCTAGAGGGACTTCTGCCCCTCCAGGGGCTTTGTGTCACCTCAGGGGAGGTGGATTGGGGCAAATCTCCAATCTGCCCACAAGGGGGGCAGAAAGACTTTGTGTCTTATTTTTGCGGTGGGGGCATGACCATGCCCATGGTTGGCAGCTGCCACCCCTCCTTTTTCTATTTTTTTTGTTTATCACTGGTGTCTGTCTGCTCCTCAGGGGGGGCAGAGTGGGGGTAACTGCCCCCATCGCCCCCCCCCCAGTTGGAGTTAAACGCCTAAGGGGTTGCTCCCCCAAAATCCCTGGTGTCTAGTGCGTGGATCCCTTCTCGGGGATCGCTCTCCAGTGACAATCCCCAAGCAGAGATCCACTGGAGAGAGATACTATTGGAAAGTGGAGATTCTCCCCTTTCCAAAGATACCTCCCCAACACAATCAGTGCTCGGGGACTGAGATATGCCTCCCGAGCATTGATGCAGTGAAAGTAATCGGCTTGTTTTACTTTCACATTAGCAGTAATAACGTCAGCGTGCCCTGCGCGCTGATCATTACCCCCAAAAAAAGTCTTGGGCTGCTCAAGAGTCTAGTCCTGAGCAGTCCAAGCTAAAAATTAAAGAAAGGAATTTCTTTGGTGCAAAGCACCCAAGGGTCATTTATAGCCCTCCCCACTATCAGATACATTGCCGAGGTAGTTTAGGCATGTGCCATTGGCCAACGCCTGTACTAAAAGGGTTAATGGTGAACTGTTTACAGCACAAATTACCTTAGCCTTCTTAACTCTCTTAGAAATATTATTTTTGTGGCACAGTCTTTTACAATAAACATTTCATAGGCACCCCTATCCAACAATGCAGAGGTATTAATAACTTTTCTATCCTTTTCTCTTGAAAGCAATCATCAGTAGAGACAAATTACTATTAGTATGATCCTAGATGATGCAATACAAGGAAGCCAATGTTCCACTTACTTCTTCTGAGAAGATTATTGAACTTTATCAGCTTTGTTCTCAAGCCGTTTATCACAGGCTTGGATCCTATTTATTGCATCACCACAACACAGACAAAGCCCATGCGTACGCTGGTACTGGTGCTTTTCACTTTCAGTCAAAGGATCCCTCACAGATTCTACTTGCATAGGATGTTCCTGGGACAACAGGTCCCCAGAAATCTCTGCTTTAGCAGACAAATAGACATTATCATAAATAGAATAACTTCCTTGGGTCTCCCTTCTTTTTAGGTCTCGGCCTGCACCAGCGCTTGCGCTGTTCTGGCCGAGAGTTTTAGTAAGCGGGTTTTGGAAGTGCAAACCCACTGGCTTTCGGCTGGCGACCAGCTTGCGTTCACGATAGCGTGCACGCGCGCAGCTGCCATCTGGGTTTCCTATCTCTTCCTCATTTCCTCGTCATGGCTCATTAACTCTCTGGACTCTGATGTTTCAATCGCAGCAGCAGCTCACATTACCAACTGACGGCCCTGGACTACAGTCACATGAAAAACAACAGCGATTAGCATTGAAATGCAAGCTTTTTTTGTCTAGTTAGAAATATTGCTTCGGTGGGTTGATTTCACCTTGTATCGCTATTTGTTTTATATTGGGAGTCACAGCCTAATTACCAGTATTTTTGTCTCACTCTGTTTTTTTAAAAATATTTATTCGCGCAAAGCACAAAGCTATATTTAAGGTTATTTTTTCTGCGTCACTTCTTCACTCTATTTAAACTCCACACCCCCCACTCTTATTGTCTCTCTCCTTCTCTCTCTCTCCCCTCTCTAATTCTCTCTCTACTTAATTAACTCTCCCCTCTCTATCTTTTTTAGCCTTTCATTCTCTCTCACCCCTTTATCTGTTTCTCTTTCAAACTCCTTCATTCACTCTCTCTCCCCTTCTTTCTCTTTCTCTCTCTCTATCCTGCTCCACTCTTTATTCTATGTACACCCTTTCTCTCTCTTTCTCTCTCACCACCCTCTCTAATTGGGCATTATATCTTCACTCTATCTCTTACTCGCCAACACCACAGCATCACTCAGCGCAACCACAGCATCAATCAGAGCCAGCACAGCATCAATCAGAGCCAGCACAGCATCACTCAGCACCAACACAACATCTCTCAACGCCATCACAGCATCACTCAACGCCATCACAGCATCACTCAGTGCAACCACAGCATCACTCAGTGCAACCACAGCATCACTCAGTGCAACCACAGCATTACTCAGCACAACCACAGCATCACTTAGCGCCACAACAGCATCACTCAGCGCCACCACAGCATTACTCAGCAGCACCACAGCATCACTCAGCACCACCATAGCTTCACTCAGAGACACCACATCATCACTCAGGGCCAACACTGCATCACTCAGCACCACCACAGGATGACTCAGCACCACCACAGGATGACTCAGCACCACCACAGGATGGCTCAGCACCACCACAGCATCGCTCAGCACCACCACAGCATCGCTCAGCACCACCACAGCATCGCTCAGCACCACAACAGCATCGCTCAGCACCACCACAGCATCGCTCAGCGCCACCACAGCATCGCTCAGCGCCACCACAGCAGCGCTCAGCGCCACCACAGCATCTCTCAGCGCCACCACAGCATCGCTCGGCGCCACCACAGCATCTCTCGGCGCCACCACAGCATCACTCGGCGCCACCACAGCATCACTCAGCGCCACCACAGCATCACTCAGGGCCACCACAGCATCACTCAGGGCCACCACAGCATCACTCAGGGCCACAACAGCATCACTCAGGGCCACGAGAGCATCACTCAGGGCCACGAGAGCATCACTCAGCACCACCACAGCATCACTCAGCACCACCGCAGCATCACTCAGGGTCACCACAGCATCACTCAGGGCCACCACAGCATCACTAGGCGCCACAACAATATCACTTGGCGTCACCACAGCATCACTCGGCGCCACCACAGCATCATTCGGCGCCACCACAGCATCACTCGGCGCCACCACAGCATCACTCGGCGCCACAACAGCATCACTCGGTGCCACCACAGCATTACTCAGCACAACCACAGCATCACTTAGCGCCGCAACAGCATCACTCAGCGCCACCACAGCATTACTCAGCAGCACCACAACATCACTCCGCGCCACCACAGCATCACTCAGCACCACCATAGATTCACTCAGCGACACCACATCATCACTCAGGGCCAACACTGCATCACTCAGCACCACCACAGGATGACTCAGCACCACCACAGGATGACTCAGCACCACCACAGCATCGCTCAGCACCACCACAGCATCGCTCAGCACCACCACAGCATCGCTCAGCGCCACAACAGCATCGCTCAGCGCCACCACAGCATCACTCAGCGCCACCACAGCATCACTCAGTGCCACCACAGCATCACTCAGTGCCACCACAGCATCACTCAGCACCAAGACAATATCACTCAGCACCACCACAGCATCACTCAGCGCCAAGATAATATCACTCAGCACCACCACAGCATCACTCAGAACCACAGCAGTATCACTCAGCAACACCCGAGTATCATTCAGCATCACCTCAGCATCGTCTCCGCAACAGTCACCACCACCTCAGCATCACTCAGCACCACCTCAGCCCGCTCTCGGAATCTGGCATCTGTTGATTCTCCCCTAGCGTCTGGCCGCTGCTAGTGTTATAATACAGGTACTAGTTCCCAACCTTCACCCTCCGATTGTTTATGCCCCTCAAAAAAAAAGCTTTAACAAACAACCATTGCAATAGGCAGACACAAGTTGCCAGGATTGCAAGAACAAAAGAAAACTGAGAATTTTTATTGTAAATACTTTTTTTAATATGGTCGTTCAGTTTTACATAATGCCTTCTTGGTCATATATAAAGTAACAAAAATGCTTCTGACACTTTTTTATTATAACTTTTCAGCATGCTGCACAGCAGCCACACTTCTCTACAGCACAGCTTGAAGACATTGGCAAAGTCAATAGCTCTGGCTAAACACTTATAAGGCCCCAAAGGCGAGACCTATTGGCTATGCCAATGCTTGTTTACCTTGTCTCTAGTAATCTATGTTCAATTAATTGCAGGCCAATAAGTTCAGAAAATGAAGTAGGACATTATGAATGGATGAAGTTGTCCTTGATTTGTTCTTTCAATTCATGCTGAAAAAAAGTCAGTAGAGTTATTTTTACCAAGGTACATTCTGCTGGCAAATCATGAAAGTGAGTCACATGAGTCAAAACATGAATTCCTCCTTATTGCATATCACACAAAGGGGCATATTCTCAAAGACTCATCGCCGAGTTAGCGGCACTTTATCGCAGCCAAAGTGGCGATAAATTCATCGCACCATTCACAAGCTGGTGTTAACAGGCCATAACACCATTTTACCCGCGATAGCATCCGCAAAAAACATCGCCACAGATGACCCCCTCAACTATTGCTAATGAGATGCAGAGTAGGCGTTCCCGAGCAAAAATCGGCGACAACAGCACACCACAACATTCTCAACGACCAGCCCGATCAGCGATAAGACCACAAAACAGGCGATGAGCACGTTAGCAGCAGGAACCTAACACCTGCTCTGACCTGGTGTAAAGTCGGACGACAACCTGCACCATCAAAGGGAGACCAGTCCACACCCACACATGAAGAACAACAGATGCCATGGAGCTACTCACCATGCATCCCGGAGCCCCGAGAGGGCAACAACACCCTCCGCCACCCCCCCCCGGACCACCACAGAGGCAGCGCAGACAAAGACAGTGGACCCTCAGGAAACGCACCAGCCCCACAGACCTACCACCAGACAATGTCAATGCCCACTACAGGCTCAAAAGGACAACCATCCACCGCATTCGGGTCACCATTGCCCACAGGCTGACTGTACCAACACAGCGGACAACCAACATCCCTCCGCAGACAAAGCTGCTGGCTGTGCTGCACAAGTTGGCCTCCCATACCCCCCAAACAACATCCACCAGAGTTGGAGAAGACACACAGCCAGCCCCATCCAAGTTCCCCACACCTGTCCTGGATGCCATCACCAGCCAGGTACCCCAGTACCTAAACGTCCCCCACAATGTGCAGGAACAACTGGAGACCAAGCAAGGACTACACGCCATAGCAGGAGTCCCGCACCTGTTGGGGGCAATCCACCGCACACATGTGCAACTAGTGCCCCCTGCAGAAAAAACACACAATTACCGCAACAGAAAGCACACACATCCCTCCAATGTGCAGGCAATAGTGGACCAGCGGGGACCCTACACCAAGGTTGCAGCCAACTACCCAGCCAGTGTGCATGATTCCAGCATCCCCCGACAGTCCATCATCAACCAGCATTACCAGGATGGCACCCATGGAAATGCACTGCACGTAGGTAAGTACCATATAAAAACAACACACACCTCAACTCCACAATCATGCAAGTCACAACACTGGCAATGCGCACATCACAAAATCACATACAACATGCCAGACAACATGCCCACCCACCAGACACGACAGCACAACTCACTGTAGCAACCTTGCTCAGCCATGTACACGAACCATCAACAGCATGGCACCGCAGCCACACAATAGTTGAATGTGGGGAGAGGTGGGAACCAGGTATGTGCGAAGGAGGCAAGTGACCCATGAATGAGAATGTACACAATGCCAACTGTGGCAGAGATGTCCTGGACAGATAGCAGTATGCAGACCACAGACATATCCATGCCCACATGCACTGCTGATGTGTGGAGTGCAGTGGACAGTGGACGCAACCATGTCACTACAGCCAGTGGGGAAGAACGCAGAAATGTAGCTTGTGACGCCCCCCCTGCAAGCGTGTGTGGAGTGGCCTGGCCCGGCGTACGCAAGGCCAGCGTAGGGGTGTGAATAAAAAGCACGTAGCCCTGGGCGTGGTCCTCTTCCGGAATGGCAAACGTGCCTGCCAGTGCGGCGCCTCCTAGCCCGCCACGAGGCCGACGCCCTCGCCGTGAGCGCTGTGGCCTGCGAACCTATGCGCATGCTGCACCACGGGCTGCTGGACTCCCTACCTGTCATGCCCGCCCCTGCGAATACAGGCCTCACAGCTCACCTGCCAACACCGGCGTGTGCCGAAGAGGGCCCACCACGTGCCGGCGCAAACTCCAAGTCCGAACCCCGCATCCTTGGCAGCCTCCTCACACCATCACGCCCCCCACGACACAGGCCCGCTTCACCCCTTTACCTTTTACCTTTTACGTACTGCACCGCTGCCTCCGGCCTACGCTACGCTCAAGTAGGTCACACATGTGGGACTGAGTCTTGATTTGGCAATGGCCGAGTACACACGCAAATGCCGAGTTTAACTCACTATACTCCCTTCTATGTGGTGACACGAAGTATGTGCATGGCATCCCGCCACACGTGTCTGTGGGCCCTTGGAGACTACGCCTTCGGACTACACTGCGGGCCTGCAGGCCTCACACAAATCCAATCCAGTCTGTACCAGGCAGGACACGGCATCGTCGCTGGCCAAACACCCGCTCAGCTCTGTCGCTACTGCCTCGGTCAACCACGAGTCATCACCACATGCCATTTCAACGCCGTGTGTTAGTGTTCCAGGAGGAGCATGCTGAACAGCGGTTGGCCTGCGCTGCCCGCTGCCTCCGGACCACACAGCGGTCGAGTAGGCCACACATTGGGAACTCTGTCATGAATCATTTATGGCCGAGCTGATAACATTGTACTGGCCACGTCGCAGACTGCATCCCCTCACAGCTCCGGTGCCACTATCTGTTCCCCGACATCCATGGACACTTACTTCTTGAGATCTGTTGGATACTGAGTCCATGGTTTGGGGGTTGTCTTCATCATCGTGTTGGTGATACTGACTATGTTGCCAAGACAAGGCTGTAGCATTCCACTCCTCCATTTGCCGCTTCCGGCCGGCTACTGCCCTCTGCATCATGCCCTGGTGGAGCCCTTCCACTGTACCCCACAAACCTCTGCGACATTCACCTTCGACATCGACGAGGACCCGCTCCCCTAGCGTGGCACTATCTCACTGCACCGCAAGTCACCGTCCTGTGGCTGTGCCCGCCGCAGTGCAACCGGGGCCACTAACTCTGTGCAGCTCAAATCATGGCCCCAACCTGAGGGCATGTTGGATGGCCTCTGTTCCGATGGCCTGAGGGGCCTCAACACCATGTCTCTGTGACCCTGCGCTGTCCGCTGCCTCCGGCCTCAACTGCGGTCCACCTGGGCTCTCACATCAGATCGAGTCCTGGCCTGCCCGGACGTCGCATCACCGCAGGATGCACACGCCACCACCGCCAGGACCAACTCCAAATGACAGGTGCCAGAGTCGTAAGTGTCTAACTGCCAGACTGTCAGAGTTGCTCACACCTGTCGTGGGTGCCATTAGCAGCTTGATACCCTGCTCAGCCCTACAGGTGCCACTTACTCAGTGCACAACGAATCAAGGACCATTCTGCTTGCATGTTGGGTGAACACTGTACTCTCTCCGGCTACCGTCAGGATGCTTCACAGTTGTTTCTGTTATGCTGGTGTATTATGTTTCTGCTTCAATTGTGATCACTGTTCCAGTTGTTGCCAGCACCAACGACTCCCTGAGGGCTGGCTGACACTCACCCCACACACATCCAGCACATGCGTCACTGTGCATGTGACCTAATGGGAGCCAAATCGGGCTCACCTTTTGATCCATGTCCAGTAATGATCGCTAAATTGGCCCCTGGTCCAATTGCTCTATCTCTCGTAACCATTTTTAATGGTATGTTTGAAACTGGTCAGTTCCCTAAGCTGTGGAAGGTGGCCTCAATACTCCCCCTTTTGAAGAAGCCAAGCCTGGACCCTAATGATCCCAACAATTTTCGCCCGATCTCTCGTCTTCCTCTCCCTGCTAAGATGGTTGAGGAAGTTATGAATCGTCAACTCAGTGCTTTTCTGGGGGAAGTCCAAGCACTGGATCCCTCCCAATATGGTTTCAGAGAGGGACACAGCACTGAGTCGGCCCTCATTAAGGCTACGGAAGAGATCAGAGCAGCAGTGGATAAAGGAGGTAGGGCAGCTCTGATCCTACTGGATTTGTCCGCCGCATTTGATACGGTCCATCATGATATTCTGATGGACCGTCTCAGGGAATGTGGGATACAGGGTAAAGCCTGGGGTCTTCTCAAAACCTTTCTTTCAGACAGAGGACAGATTGTATCCCTGGGGAAATTTCAGTCCAAACCCTTTACACTACCATGTGGTGTTCCGCAGGGGTCGTCTTTAAGCCCAACACTCTTCAATGTGTATGTCTCATCTTTGGCTCCTGTTATCAGTGCTTTCGGATTTGGGATTACGACTTATGCGGATGACACTCAAATCGTGGTGTCTCTTTTACCCGGCCAAGAGCTGGGAATGGATAATCGCTTTCAGACCTGCATGGAATCAGTAGGGAGATGGATGGCAGACAATTGCCTAAAATTGAATTCGGGTAAAACCGAAGTGATGTTGTTCGGGAATGGTCCTAACTTCTGGACTCCTAACTGGTGGCCTGCCTCTCTGGGATCACTCTCCTCACCCTCTAAAAAGGTGAAAAATTTGGGAGTTATGCTGGATGAGAAACTGTCGTTGGGAGCCCAGGTTAATGCAGTAGTTTCAACAACAGTGCATGTCCTGAGAACTGTCAAGAAGGTAGTGCGGCTTCTTCCGCTGGGGTGCCGGAAAACAGTGGTCACAGCCTTGGTCCTGTCGAGGCTGGACTATTGCAACAGCCTATATCTAAATATACAGCAAAAATTCCTATATAAACTTCAGCTGCTCCAGAATGCCGCGGCCAGACTACTTACGGGCACATCCAAATTCTCCCCAATTTCCAAAGAGATAAAAAAACTGCACTGGCTCCCGGTGAGGAACCGGGTGCATTTTAAGTCTCTTTGTTTAGTTTTTAAAGCGCTGCAAGGTCTGGGACCTGATCATTTAAGACGCCAGTTCCAGTGGTACAGACCGACAAGAACTCTTAGATCATTGGGTGCCAAACTGGTCGTAGTTCCACCCATAAAAAAAGCTCAGTGGGGTGGAAGAAGCTTCTCCTTATGTGCAGCTAAAGCCTGGAATGGCTTGCCATTCCACTTGAGAAACGCCACCAATCTTCTAGCTTTCAGGAAAGGGCTGAACACCTGGCTTTTTGATAAATAATTTTCCTTACCTAGTCCTGCAGTAGGAGAAGTAACCAGCGCCAGGAGAGCTCCGGGTAATCGTGCGCTTTAGAAGTCTCCTTAACATAACATAACATAACCATGCCAATAAAGCTGTCGGGCGCACAAGCCCGTGGCCAGTTCAAGAGCACTATGATTGTGTACGTGTGCTCATGATGTATGCATTCGGGCCACGGCCCCACAAATCACATTGTGCCGTGTGCAGAGGACGCAGCCATGTCACCGCAGCCAGAGTGCGGGACATTGCACATGTAGCTTTGTCGTCCCCCACTCAATACGTAAGAGGAGTGGACTGGGCTGGCCAGTCCAGCGTGGGGGTGTGGATGATTACCCCCGTGGCTCAGGGTGTGGTCACTCATGGAAATGTGCAGATGCGGGTGTCTCTGTCGCAGTGTGGGTCTCCTTTGGGGAGTGTAGGTGGTCCATGATGGGACTTAGACACCCACGTATGTGATCTAGTTCGGCTTCCATGAGGTGGGACCCCATCCGCACCTGTTCGGACACCCCCTTCTGGCAGTCTGACACCTGGCCTTGGAATGCGATGTGTGCTTGGGTGCGCTGCTGGGAGCCAGCCGTGGTGGTGCGTGCGTCCAGCTGTGTTGTCTGTGCATGGGGTGAGGTATCCTCGATGCAGCTGGGCTGCCCTGCTCCTGGGGGTCGATTGCCCAAAGATGTCCATGTACTGTTGTAGGGCGTCGGTGTCGGAAGTGTGGAGGTCCTCTTCAGAATCACTGTGGAGTTGTCTGGTCTGCTCTGCTGGAGGTGTTGTTTGTCCCTCTGCAATGTGAAGGGGAGATGCTTGTTGACATTGCATTGGCATGTATGTTCACGCATTATTCAGGTTTACATACAGACTGCATGTCAATGTACATTGTGACTGTTTGGGAGGGGCGGACTGTCTGATGCGGGACAGTGGACATTTGGACTACATGATGTAGGTGTGGTTGTACACGTCCATTTGCTTCTCACAGTTCCCTGCTAGGTCAGATGTGATTGGCCATTTCCTACGCACAGGCGGACCCAGTTGTGTCCTCTGTTCTGCAGTGTAAGTGTTGCACTGTGTACCACATTGTCGTCCATGTGGATGTGCTGGCATTGCTATGTGTGTGTGCAGCATTTTGGGAGGGTCGCACCTGCAGCTGTGATTTTGCTGCCCCTTATCCCTTGGAGGCGGTGTGCCTTTGACTTTTGGGCTTTTAAGGTGCTGTGATGTTGGCGACTTGGGTCATTTGTGCTCTTGGATGGTTTTTGTACTCTTGTGCATTGTTTGTCTGCAGATGTCTTGTTGCCGTCAGTGGTTGTTTGTGCAGGTGGATGTGTCAGAGTGTGACCTGCTCCTTTCCGGATGTGGTCCACACTCAGCCACCTCAGTCTCGTGGCGTGCACAATGTCATGGTGATTGTACTCCAGCCATGCTGCTCGTCATGTGGTGTCACTTGCATTGTCAGTGTGGCTCTCACATACGCATCTTTGCTGTCTTTCGCACGGGTGCATGTGTGTGTCGTGGACTTGGTGATGTGTGGGGTGTGACCCCTTTGGGCACATGGTGGACGGGGGCCTACTTGATGTTTGTATGTGTGCTGCAGTGTGCCACGGGGATCGGGGACATGACCCAGGGTTGTTGTGGGTGTGCAGTGTGCTACACGTCGTTGTGCATGTGTGCCATTGTGCCCGTCCCCCCAGTCCCTGTTCGTTACTCACCCTGTTAATGTTGTGTCCGGTCATGTCGTGCTGTATCAGGACTCCAGACTCCTTGCACCGTCTCCGCACTGATGACTGTGGCCGCCATTTGCTCCAGCTCCTCCTGTGGCGCTGGGCTCCCACCTCCATTCGCCGTTGCTGCCTTCCTGTTGGCAGCGGGTTACTGCTTGGTTTGGCTTTGCACATCGTGCCAGCGCATCTTGGCCTCATAGACGCTCCGACTGCATTCACGATGGAATGCCATTTGTCCGTCTGTGTTGCCAATGACACGGTGGAGGTGACGACAGTTGTTGTTCGTGCTCTGTCACCTCCGTGGGACGAACAGGTTGTCATGCGGACTGTGCCCCGTCTTCCTCTTCCTCTTCTCCTTGGCCTTTCCCGACCCCGAGGTTCCTTGCTGGTGGTCTGTGGGGCTTGTGGGGTTCGCGTTGACCTGGGCACTGGTTCCGGGTGCATCCATGTTGCTACGCAGTTTATTTTGTTTTTGTTGTTCTGCCTTTATTGTGCATTTTCCCTCATGACGCGTGGGTATTGCAGCCCTGTCGCTGGTTATCGCTGATTTTTTTATCGCGGTTGGCCTCATTGCGACTTTATTTGCGTTAGTGTTTTGCATTTTTGCGGCGTCGCGTTGATTTTAACGCGGACATTTGACGCGTTATCGTGGGACTATCGCATGGTGCCGCCAGGTTGAGAATGCTACGTTAACACGGCGTTGTTTTCCCGCGATGGACTGCGATATGCAAAGTTGCGTTAAGCAAAATTTGTGGTGGTTATCACACGTTCTTGGGAATATGCCCCAAAGCTTCTTCTGCACAAATCAGGATGTTCAAACATCTTCTTAAAAGCTAATAAGAAGGAGTTGTAAGACTGAAAACAAACACCCAAACTCATTACCAAAGGACCTCCTCAAGCCATTGCAAATCCAGTAAGTCGTCCTATCAAGTAACCCACCTTCACTTGATCATGACTAAACAGTGCAGAGCAAAAAGCAAAATGCACTATAAGTGAATCCAAAAATTCTTTTAGGTTCACATGATCCCCAGAAAAAACATGGAAAAAACTGGGAGGGCCTACTTGAGACATCGGGAGATTGTGACACCAAAGCCTGCTCTGGCACTGTATTCTCAATTGTGCCTTTGCTGTAGCTCTTGAGCTTCATAAGGAAAAGAACCAATGACTTTACAAACCCCAAAGACTCATTTGTATAAGAATCTGCCAAGGATTGTTCTCTAAGAAGGTCTACTGTGTCCCCTTCTTAGTTGCCAATGGCTACTCATTCCACGAGCCATGGCGCCACCCTCCACACATTAGTAAACAGGAAGGGTGACAAGTGTCCCCTTGGGAGGTTTCCTGTAAGGAGAAAAACGTCACATAGCTTAAACTCTATGGCAATCTTGTAAATCTTGATTGAAGATGAAGATTAGTATTGAAGAGATCAGAACAGCTCAAACCCCTCCTTACCTGAGGAAGTGGAAAAGAGCCAGGAAATTGTGTCCAAGAGTAACAACAAACAGAAGTTCCAACTTCAAGGAGCAAAGAAATGGTAGAAAAGAAGTGATGTGCATAACAGAAAATGAGGGAACAAATACATTGCATCCCACCGTCACTTGGAAATGTTTCCTTTAACATGAAACAAACAGGAACTGCCTTTACTGGAAAAGATTCTGCCTCATTTTGCATTGGGCACCTCTCTTAACATTCTATGAGCGAACCACAAAATTGTAGAGGGCTAGTTATAAGGTTTGTCAATGACCCTTTTCTGAGAAATACGACGTTCACATGGTAAACAAAGAATAAGCCCAAGTTTGACATCTTTGCACCAGAAAGAAATGAGCACTGGTCTGAAGCAGGCGGAAGAGATCAGTCTATAAGCGATGAAAAATTAAGACATTCCAGGCGAAGCTGCACTAAACAGCATATGTCCTGAATGAAATAAAGCAGAAAGAGACACTTTTTTTATCCACATAAATCTTACTTCTTTCTTTAATTCTCTTGTAAGTCACAGTTGGATATGAGGAAAACCATATCACGTACATTGAAACATATTGCATTAATAATCATTGGCTAGGTTCAGGGCCGGACTGGGAACCCAAAGCAGCCCTGGCAATTTAAGCGGACCTGCCCCTGGAAAAGCACTGCCTGGCCCCAGGAGGCTGGAAACGCTTGCTTGCTGCTTTGTTACTGGGGGCTGATATTGCAAAACCGTCCCCCACCGATGCAAAACCAGCCTCCACCCTTCCAGCTCCCGGGGTAACGCCCGATGCCCAGTACGGCCAGTTCGGCCCTGGCTAGATTCATTACATTTGCCCTCACTTAAGCGTCTTGCTTATTGTTACACCCATTTCTCCATTTATGTGTAGAAAGATGGCGAAAGAAAATGGAAATGCATAGCATAAAGGAGCAGAAATGAAGTTATGCATTGGAACGTGAACAGATCGATCTGTTATTCAAAGGAACAGTATATATTTGATCATGTTGACTCTTCACCATGATCATTTACCATCTCCCCTAACCCAGCAGAGGAATTCCTCTGACCTTTCAGTAATAGCACCCGGAATTTGCATTCTATCAATAAGAGGGCCGACTAAGCGTCAGTTATGACACAAGTGACATTGTAATCACAGAGACGCCAATGTATCAGGGATTGTCCAACAATAACACACAATAAACTATCTGATTTTCCAGAGACAGATATTTATGGAGAGCGGTACTTAAACTGGGATCCCCGCCCTGAAGGTACACAATGTCTTCTCAGTGGGTGCATGACTGTTTAGTTAAATAACATTAGCAGATTAATAAAGTATATATAAATTAAAAAGCAAAATGTAATTAAGATTTTTATAACGCTTTGTAGATGTGAAGGAACTTGAATTTGAAGGCTACCAATCAATCAATCAGGATTTATAAAGCGCTGCTATTCACATGATAGGGTATCCAGGCACTTGCAGGCCCGAGAGGCTTATTCGAACAGCCAGGTCTTGAGGGCCATTCAGAATTCCGGAAGTGAGGTGATGGTCCGGAGGTGCGTGGGGAGGTGGTTCTAGGTCTTTGCTGTGATGTGGGAGAAGGAACATCCACCACTTCTGCTTTGGTAGATGCGGGAAGTATGGGCAGGTGAAAGGGAGGCAGAGTGTAGTCTTCTTGATGGTTGGTGATAGTTCAGGCGGTGCTTAATGTTGGTTGTGTAGAGCCTTGTGTGCGTGGTTCACCAGCTTGAATTGGCATTTCTTCTGTATGGGGAGACAGTGGAGTTTCCTGAGGTGGGATGTGATGTGGGTTCGTCGGGGAAGGCCGAGGATAAGTCTGACTGCAGAGTTCTTTATGGTCTGAAGTCTCTGTAGAAGGTGTGCGGTGGTTCCTACGTAGAGGGCATTGCCATAGTGCAGTTGGCTAATAATTGTAAATGTTTAAAAAAATAAAAACTAAAGAGAGAAAAGAAGAGGAAATAAAACAATATAGAAATGATACTTTAAGTAGATTTCAGAAGAGGAGATACATTTATGTTTTCAATCTTAATTTGCATCTATGATTGCCCCCCACACCGCCACATCAATGAAGACCCTGGTCAAACTCTAAAACTTTACTTTTGGCCCCTTATTACATATTTGCAAGTAGCCCTGATCTAGCATATTTCTTACTCTTTTAGAAATAAAACTACATCTTGAAAAGCTCCAATCTTCTCATTAAAATTAATATATCAACTCTTTTTTTTTGTTTGTAAATTAAATACAAATGTTACTAATTTGTGTTTTTGTTTGCTGTATACTTCTTTCATCATTTTTGTTTATTATTTTGTGTTTCAAATCGTTGACATTACTTAGGCTGAGAAAATGTTAAGAACCACTGTTATGGATATTGGTGCCTAAACAGCACCATAACAAGCAAAGAACTACCAGAGCAAACCTCACACTTGTTTACATTAAACCACTCCACTGAGACCACACACAATAGAGCACACCCCTGTTGTGAAAATTAAAGATCACTGTCACTCCACCCCTCTTAAACCATGACGAATCACCCCTTGGCATGCGGCTATGCGCACATTATAATGAATACATCACAATCCCAAGACTGCTGCCATATGTAGTGGGCCCGGAAGCCTTGGACATTGAGGTCTTGATACAACACACTAATTTTCAACACATATAAAAAGTGTAACAATGCTTTTCACACTGGAAAACCCCTCAAAGCCTGATGCTATATAGAGCAGGCAACACCATGAGATGGCTGCAAAATGGTGCCACTACAAATGGAGAAAATTACTAGTCTAGACAAAAGACAGGTTGTATGTATTAATCAATCAAGAAATCGCAGGCTCCCCACCTGTCAACGGCAGTCACTCCATTAGGGGAGAGGAGCGTCGCTCCCATGCTGCTGCAAAGGTGAAAAATAAAATGGTACTAAAATACATTTATTGCCATTTTATTTTTTCCTTTCCCCAGCCAAGCCATGTTTGGGGGCGGGCCACTGCTGCTGACTGGCAGCAGGGGAGCGGTGCTCACTCCACCTGTTTCCACTGCGCATGTCATTGTGGCTGGCTGTCTTGCAATGGCCAGCCTGACATGCGCAATGTAAACCTCTCCCCCCATCTGTCTAAGACAGCTAGGTGAAGAGCGGACACAGGCCCGCAGGGCCTCGAGGAGTGTCGAGGCAGCCTGCTCCAGCAAATCCTGGAGCTGCTCTCATGCTGCTTATCTGCAGCATGAAAGCAGCGTCGGGATTTGTGTGGAGAATTGCATTGCTGCAGTCAGAGAGCCGAGGGACTCACGAGGACTGGAGGAGGCGAGCCAGCGGAGGGAAATGCTTTTTTATTTTCTAATTTTATTTTTCAATTGTATTTCCTTTTCAGGATCGCCCCCAATGCCAGAGCTGTCATTCGTGGTTTGATATAAACACTGTTTATAACGAGCCATGACTGACAGCCACATGCGGCTGGTACCCTAAATATTTGGGTAGTTTGCCCCCCAAATGTTTAGGGTACCAGCCGCCACTGCCAACTGTACAACAACCCCTCTGGATAATGCATGCAAATGTACATGTAATCATCTTTGTGTTCATGCCGTAGTCCATATTCTTACGAGTTCACTAAAGAGTGGATCCTTGAGGATCATGTGTCACAGAGGACATACTTCTCCCCCCTGTGTGTTCCTCCCCTGTCCATGTTGGCTTTGCCCTACCCACCTCTCCCTTCCACTGTCTGTGTTGGCTTTGCCTCCTTCTTCCCTCCGCTGCCTATGTTGTCGTTGTGCCTCCCTCCCTACCTCCCGCTGTCCCTTTTGGCTGTGTCCCCTTATTTCTGCTGTCTGTGTTGGTTTTGACCCCCTCCCTCTCACTTTCCATGTTGGGGTTGTCCCCTCCCTCCATCCCTCCTGCTGTCCAGGTTGGCTCCCCCCCCCCCCCTGCTGTCTGTGTTGGCTTTGCTTCAACCCTCCCTTCCTACAGCTGTCCATTTTGCATTGCCCCCATAATGTGTGTGTTGCCTTGCCCCACCTGTCCCCCCTCTCCTGTTGTCTGTGTTATCCCCCCACTCATCACAAAACAGAGTGCTATAACGCGAACACTGCTGGCCACATAATAATGTTTTTTTCCACTCACCTACCTTCTAGATTGCATCCCCCCTCACTGCGTTGCTCCTGCCCTTCCCTCCCTCCCACCAGAAATAAAAAAAACGCAATGATGTGGCCAGCCATTCTGCACTTCAGCTGTGTTGCTATACAACATGGCTAAATAACACATTGAAAAAGCCAATATCTCGCCTAGGTGAGACCTATTGGCTTTGCCAATGTTTGTGTTTGACTGAGGAGGGCATGTCAGCTTCCCAGCAATAAAGTTTTGCAAAAACCATGACAAAACAAAACTAAAAGAGGATTGTCAAAGCCAAAACGCTGGCAGCAAACCCAAAGCTATTGACTTTGCCAATGCTTGTCTAGACAAGGTTCTAAAATGAAAGGAGTTGCCTGTGACGTAACAGTTTAGAACAGCTGCATTGTATGATGGGAGCATATTCAAAATGCATGACTTATTATTGTCCCAAAAAAAAAATGAAATGTTATGTACTGGAGAATTATTTGAGCTATCTGGTCATGAGCAGCCAGTACTCCGCACAAGCACATGGGACGCGAGATGAACATGGCAAAGGGAGCATTTGATATCTTATGTCAGCAAGGGGATAACAATGGTAGGATATTGCAAACGTTTATGGGAAAATATAAAATGGAATGCAAGATCTTTCTAGTACTAAGGAAATATAGACGCCAGCAAGCTGCTACACACCAATGCGCTGCGTGCTCCAGCCGTGTGGCTTCCATCAAGCCGACATTATGAGCATGTTGTTCTTTCTCGGTGTCCCTGAACCCTGTAGCTCCCAGAGCAAGCGGAAGGACATTGCATCCTATTAGCTTCTATTTATAATTATTGGGCTGACCAGCAAGCAAGGCATGAACTGGGCTAGGAGTCCAGTATTTATTAGTGCAAGTGGAAGTGTCATGCTTACTGGACCTGGTTTAGGAAACAGTACAGGATCCTCTTAACCGTTCCAAGTTTTGTTTTGCAAAAGTAACAAGCATTTGCAATGCAATAGGTATCGCATTTATGAGAGTTTGAGCTATTGGCATTGTAAATGGCAATAGCTTAAACTCTCGCAAATACGAGACCTATTGCATTGCAAATACTTTTTTTGTAAAGGCGCCCATGCCGCGCTTTCACGTTAATGGAGGCTGCATCCCTCTCTTTAGACGAGCCGCGTCTACAGAAAGGTCTGCGGCCGCCATTAAAGTGAAAGCGTGGTATGGGGCGCATATACAAAAAAAAACATTTGTTTGTCAAGTTGATAAACAAATGCTTTTTGTAAAAGCACCCCATGCCACCGTTTCACTTTAATAGCTGCTGCAGACCTTTCTTTAGATGCAGCTCATCTAAAGAAAGGGGTGCGGTCTCCATTAACATGAAAGTGCAGCATGGGGTGCTTCTAAACAAATATAAAAAATAGTGAATAAAAAGGAAAAAAAACATACGGCCGCGTTCAGCGTAGCAAATAAAACAAAAGCTTGGCTGCCACTGGGGCGTGCCATGCTATAAAAAACAAAAAAAGCGTTAGGAGAGAGCTTGTCTTGCCTCCAACAGCAGGCAGGTGAAAACCATTTAAAGAAATAGTGCTCGGAGGAAATTAAAGCCTACAGAGTAACAGCATGCGTAAGAGGGCCAGTCCTTATAGGAGGTTACAGGAGTGAGACAAGGCAGTACTAAGGAGGGACTGGTGGGCAGTCAAAATATCGAATTTTAAATATCGACCTACACTAATATCGAGTTTTTAATATCGTAGGGACAGAATATCGAAGTCAAGAATATCGTGGACCAGAATATCGACTTTAAGGTAAGTAATATCGATTTTTTAAATATCGAAGTAAGTAATATCGAAGTAATTAATATCGTTAGCAAAAATATAGTTGTAAATAATATCGATTTTTTTTAGTGTTATGTATTTAATATGTATGTTTAAGATTTTTTAAAAAGTTTTTTCATTATTTTTAAATATATGTTTTAAATGTTTAGAAAATAGTAATTTTTTTAAAGGAAATTTTGCGTTTTAGTATCAGAGCGGGTTGTGGGTTTATAGGGGAATAGGGTGGGAAGTAATTTAATTATAATTAATTAATTAATATGTTTTTATTTATTATTGATTGTTAATTTATTGTTAACTAATTATTAATTGGTAATACATTTTTATTAATTGGTTAATTTATAAGTATATTAATTATAATTAATTAATTATTAATTTTTATTTATTGTTATTAATTAATTAATTGTAAATTAATTATTAATTGGTAATTCATTTTAATTCATTGATTAATTGGTAATTAAATTAATTATGTTATTTTTAATGTGTAGCCGAGTTGTGGGTTTATAGGGAATAGGGTGGGAAGTAATTTAAATATAATTAATTAGTTGATATGTGTATATTTATTGTTATTGATTATTAATTTATTGTTAATTAATTATTCATTGGTAATAAATTTTTTATAATTGGCTAATTAAAAATTATATTAATGATAATCAATTTATTATTAATTTTTATTTATTGTTATTGTTAATTAGTTTGGTGTTAATTAATTATTAATTGGTAATTAATTTTTATTAATTGATTAATTGATTATTAAATTAATTGTGTTATTTTTTTATGGGTAGCGCGTTGTGTGTTTATAGGGGACTAGAGTGGGAAGTAATTTAATGTTATTTAAGTAAATATTATTTTAATTTAATAGGTATTTATTAATAATTATTTTGTTAAAAAATTATTAATATGTTATTTATTTTAAAAACATGTTTTTTTATAAGTATGTCAATTTAACCCCTACGCAATCCTACATTTTCCCTACTGTTGCACTCACTGGAGTGGGAATAATAATTTTTACACCTACGCTATCCAACACTTTCCCTACTGTTGCACTCACTGGAGTGGGAATAGTAATTTTTACCCCTACGCTATCCAACACTTTCCCCTACTGTTGCACTCACTGGAGTGGGAATAGTAATTTTACCCCTACGCTATCCAACACTTTCCCTACTGTTGCACTCACTGGAGTGGGAATAGTAATTTTTACCCCTCTGCTATCCAACACTTTCCCTACTGTTGCATTCACTGGAGTGGGAATAGTAATTTCTATCCCCCCGCTATCCAACACTTTCACTACTGTTGCACTCACTGGAGTGGGAATAGTAATTTTTACCCCTACGCTATCCAACACTTTCCCTACTGTTGCACTCACTGGAGTGGGAATAGTAATTTTTACCCCTACGCTATCCAACACTTTCCCTACTGTTGCACTCACTGGAATGGGAATAGTAATTTTTACCCCTACGCTATCCAACACTTTCCCTACTGTTGCACTCACTGGAGTGGGAATAGTAATTTTTACCTCTACCCTATCCAACACTTTCCCTACTGTTGCACTCACTGGAGTGGGAATAGTAATTTTTACCCCTCCGCTATCCAACACTTTCCCTACTCTTGCACTCACTGGAGTGGGAATAGTAATTTTACCCCTACGCTATCCAACACTTTCCCTACTGTTGCACTCACTGGAGTGGGAATAGTAATTTTACCCCTCCGCTATCCAACACTTTCATTACTGTTGCACTCACTGGAGTGGGAATAGTAATTTTATTTCCTCCGCTATCTAATATTTTGTATTTTTTTAACTAATGTACTGTATAATTATTTTTAAAAAGATTTAAAGTAATTTAATTTGTTTTAAATGTGTTACATATATTTATTTAATTTTTATTTATATTATTGTTTTATGTGTAAAGATGTATTTATAATTTATAAAAATAAATTAAACAATTTATAAGTTATTAAAATAAATATTAAAATATATTAATAAGTAAGTATATATATATTATATATTATATGTATATGTTTAATGTATTTTCAAATTATATATATTACTTATAATTTTTAAGCATTTTAAAATATTTTAAACTATGTTTCTTTTAATTATATGTATTATTTACTTTATTTTACAATATTTTTTTAACTTAAATTAAAAACGATATTTTTAACAACGATATTTTGGACATCGATATTTTTTTTCGATATTTTGTACTTACCTTAATGTAGATAGGATGTCGATATTCTTGTCTTCGATATTTTTGCTGCGATATTTTTGTAGGTCGATATTGTGACCTTCGATATTTAGTCAGTGATTCGGAGGGACTACTAAGCCTATTGACCAATGAAAAGCCACAGTTTACAAAGGACAATGACAAAAGCCAATAAAAAATATGAGCGGAGAGTGGACGGAGCTTACCTGAATACAGCATGCCTGGCAGAGCAGCAAACGCGCTGCCCAGGCTCGACCTAAAAAGTGCACATTCCTTAAGTAATCAGAAAATCTGCACATTTTACTGAATCTAAACACATGTATTAAGCAGAGGAACTAGGATGGCTGCTGTGTGGAAATTAACGCCTGTTTATAGCCACATATCAATGTGAATCAAGGCGAGACTTTTCTGGCAGCGAACGAAGCCATCCAAGATGGTGATATATGAAATTTGCTTAACACCAATTTGCCCAATAAACGTGCACTGCGAGGGATGTTGTTTCCTATTGGGCTTTGGATGCAGATATCAATGGCTGTGCTGGACCATCTTGTGCGGCAGAACAGCACTGTGGGGGATATGTACAAGGAAGTGGCGGAGCGTGTCGTTAGCCTACTTGGCTTAATGACACGCTCTGCCACTTCTGAAACGCAAGGCTGCACCATATGTGTGCTGCTTCATGCAGCACACATGAAACTTACAAAATGGCATTTTTTTAAAAGGTTTGTTTATGTACAGGAAGGGACACCTTCCTGTACATAAACAAACCATGGCATTTTGCTTTTCCATGTGTGCTGAACAAGGCAGCACACATGGAAAAGCAAAACGAGGAGAAATAATGCATTTCTCCTTGCTTTGCCAACTTAAGACCAGGGTTTTCCTGGTCTTAATTTTGGCGCTGTATCCTATGTACGCCACCCTTGTACATAGGGGGCAGCGTCAAATACAATAGGTGTTGCTTTGGAACGCCCACCACAACACCCACTGCACGCCCCTTTCACGCTAACCATAGCTTGAAAGGGTGCCTTATGTACAAGGCAGTGTTAAGCCACGTAAGTGGCTTAACGCTGCCTTGTACATAAGGCGCAGCCCCTATCGCCCCTATCGCCACCACAACGTCCATAAAAGTGACGTTGTGGTGGCGATAGGGGCTTGTACATATGCCCCTGTGTCTTTGAATTGAATCGGATATAATGATCCAGGACAGTGCATAGTGTCAGTGCATAACAAATCACACAATTCCCACATCATTAACATTCATAAGGTGGTGATTGGTTGTACAGCTCATCGCAAAAGGATGCAACTGCAGTGATGGATGCCTTGGAAAGGAGAATTTCATGTGCGCATTCACTTTAAAAAAAATGTTCTTATTGGCATTTCTGTAGAATACAGACAGCACATTCATGATGCATTTGGCTGCCATACATATTGCTGTTATTATGCCATGGTCAAATAGGTATTACATTATTTATATAAGGGTATAACATGTTAAGCATTCAGTTGCAAGCAATTGTATATATGGCCTTCAGTGTGGTTACATCGGTTAAGATTGCAATGCTTATGATACAGTTACAAGAGGAGTATCAAAATTTGTTATAGTGTACATTAAATGGTATATCTGTTATCAATGTGACTAAAGAAAAAATCAATGATGAACAAGAAAAATTCCCTGATGGCTAATTAGGAGGAGAGTCTGGACTTCTATGTTAACATATAGAATGTAAGTCCATTTCCTGGGACATCATGCAATGGTTGTAAATGGTTGCTTGAGTATATCGATTGGTATACGGATGTACTGAATAAGTCCCATCGACATTGTTGTCGGATCCACATTGGGGCAGCAAGAGTACTGTCGGGAGGGAGGAGGCAATAAACATTTGCAATATGATAGACCTTATGGGCCAATTTGGAGACTGACAGACGGAATACAGTGTGTCAAGGTGGTGGAGGACATTACCTCCGTCATCCTGATGGTACCCCATCCATCTATTTTAGAGATGACCACAGGCCCAGTAGTCATCTCTTTAACATGAATGGAACTGCTGTCACAGCTGTTCTCTTCAAGGCAAGAAACATTTGGTGGTGGCCGCTATTTGATATGACATCCAGCCACCAAACTTTTAACATGTTTTGTTGTTAAAAAAAACACCCAGGTGGGCTTTATTGAAAAAAAGAATAATGAACCTCACACCCTGGACGTTTTCTCCCAGAATGTTGGGTCATTATTATTTTATATTTCCCTCACTAGCAAGTTTTGCTTGGTGGTGGTGGACAATAAAAAAAACCATCAGACTTTCCACTCTGAATAGAGCAGATGGAGTGATGGCTTTACTAGGGCCACACATAATCCTTCAAGAAATCGGAGTAAGCTTTCCTTCATCAGACCAAATGAGGGCTCCCCCAACAGAAAGCTTATGGTCCGTCCATCTCTAAATGAGGTGCATGGAGTGATAGTTTGGCAGACAGGGTACTCCATTGTGTTTGCGAGGGAGTAACCTGCTGGTCAAACTGTAAATCAGCCCCTAAGGGCCACATGTACGACCATTTCCTTTTGCGACTCGAAATTTGCAAATTTTAGCAAAGTCGCAAAGGAAATGTACTTATGTGTCTCAGACACATTTTTCGATTCCCAATGGGGTACCAAATGACTTGCCTCATCAATATTCATGAGGCAGGCCGCAATTTGCGACCCACTAGGAATGGGCAATAACACTGGGGTGGTTGCCTGCTGGGGACAGCGGACCCCCATGTCTGTGTTTTTTCCTGGTTGATCCAGTGCTTGAACTTGGAGTAGCGCCACTTTTCCCTCTGGACGAGAGAGCGAGACGCGGGAAGCCAGGAATCGCAGCAGCTGAGAGAGCCGCGAATCGCGGCAGCTGTGAGAGCCGCAAGAGAACCGCGGGAGCTGCGGGAGAGAGCCGTGAGCACCGCGGGAGAACGAACCCGAACCCGAATCCGGTTCCGAATCCGGACCCGCTGGAACCGCGGGTGCCGCGGAAACTCCGCGTGAGCCCGGGAGGTCAGGTAACTCGGCGTGAGCCCGGGAGGTCGGGAGCCAGGTCTGTAACTTCGTCCTGTTCGCCCTGCTCTGCCTGCCTGCTTGCCTAACTAACTAACACCTGCTCACCTCCACTTCCAGCTCACCTCTATCGTGCTGGGACAAACTGTTCCAAGTCTCAGGTCTCCGAGTCTCCGTGCAGCCCCCTAGGAGCCGCGTTGTGGTTGCGGTGGGGACGCGGAGCGAGGAGGAAAGCTGCGCTCTGCTTACTAGTTGGCCAAATCTGCTAAAATCTGCTAACAGCTAGCCGCTACCAGCAGCAACCAGTCATCACCAGCCGTCAACCGTCAATCCCTGCCGAGCCCTGCCAGATAGAACCCTCCCCCACCCATTTGGACTGAGCCTGGAAAAGCAGGCCCGGCCGCGAACCAAAATATCAACTTAACACTTGCACTTGCACTTGTATTATTCACCCTCCCACCTGGACTGTTATGAGGTCGGGTAGGGTAAGAAGGCCCATTACAAAGCCGCCACCCAAACGGAAAAGAATGGAAGCTGCACGAGAAGATCACGGAAATATGGCAGCCTTAGAAAATTATATCACTGGAAAAACCAATACCAAGGGTACGGAAAGTACCAGCAAAAGAAACTGCAAAGACGTCAATATCTGTTTATCCGTTGGCTCAAAAGTTAGTAATGAAATCAGTCCAGTAGACGTAAATGAGCCAAAAAATGTAAATCAGCCTAACACAACATCCAGGAGGGACAAAAGAGACAGAATAGACGAACTTATAAATATAGAAGGACAGCCCCCAAGCAAGATCTTAAGTACCTACCAGCCAAAAATATACACGAAATTCACCTTTTTAAAAGACCCAGGCAAAGCAATTTATTCTAACAACGAAACCGTTGAGGGTCTACAACCCCCACTGCAACCTGGGGGAACAGAAACTTCTTTGACCCAAACAACAGGTACGACAGTGAATGCAATGAATACAGTCGCAGAAATACATACGGAGAAAAGCCATATGGCGATTACCATAAACCATAACCACTCAAGAAGTAAACCGTGGGACGGAATACAAGGAATACAAGGAGGGCAAACTGCAGAAGTGATTGTGGGGTTAGCAGCCTGGTAAGTCCGGTAAGCGACTTGCCTGCAAGCTTAGAAGACCGGAATAAAACGCCTATGGGGTCCAAGTATGAGAGCAAGAGGGTCATAAAACCAGTAAGAACCCCAGAAAGAACCCCCAGAGCACCAGGGATCCCACGACCTGAGGGACCAGTTAATTTCCCTCCCCAACAGCTTTCATTGAACGAACAAGATGGAGGGATTACAATACCTCAGCCAAAAAGTAGTTCTCCATACAAACTAATGAGTGCACAACTAGACACTCTGACAGTCGAGAAACAGCAGGGGGGAACAGACCACGTCAATCTCTCCCTGAACCGTCTACAAGAGAATTCGTGCACCACGGACAATGACATGACCTTCCTAGCGTCACAAGAATGGGAGGATTTAGTAGCATCATATAACGTAAAACCCACCATCAATAACTCCACAGAAGAACTAATCAACTTGCATAGTGAGGGGAGCAGAGGGCCCTCGGACACTTTTTGGGTAACTTTACTAAACACCATCCAGCTATCTGCAACAGCACTGCAGTATCAATCTGATAAACTAGATATGCAGTTAACCGTTCTTCACAGGCTAGCTGAATTCACTTCTGGAATAGACAGGAAACTTGCGGACCTTAACGGCCTCATAAGTAGGGGTCAAGAAGCAGCAAAACTGTCACAAATAGTAAGAACTGATTGCATCTGTACCCCAATAATTGATAAGCTAGCCACACTACCAACAATGCTAGGTAACCTCCTGGCTGACCTAAAATCAAATACAACGTTGCATCCCACAATGAAGGCTAAGTCTGGAAAAACAGGCCCTAGCGAAAAACCAATAGGAGCTGGTAACATGCAGCCCATTCCTATCAAAGATGGGTACTCGCCTCCAAATCTTAAACATACTCCAGAAGACCCCCTTTTAAACAACTCAACCGACGACAGGGCTGGTGCAGAGACATTTATGAATGCACGAGCCCGCCGCATAAACAAAAAGGAAGGGTAGGAACAGGAAAACAATAGGAGCAAGCCATATTGACGAAAATGAATCAGCGGTAGCCAAAGGGGAAAAAGAGCAAACAAAGGAAATCTTGATGAACATCCAAGACAAAAAGACACCACCCTTAGATAATAGACAAAAAGCTATAAGGAACTTAAAAACACTGGAAAAACCAACGTCGACAGCATCGATGAAGTTAACAGTTGAACATACAGTGCTGAAGGATAGTAGCTCAGTAATAAACAAGCAGCAACATAAAATAACTGAATTGGAAAGTAGCGCACAGAGCAGAGGAAGGAGATGGGCAGAAAATCTGCCAATGGAAAACACCCAAAGTGGAGAAACGCAGGCTACAGAAGAGCCCTCAGAGGAGTCTAACGGAATCACCACAGAAGTCATAAACAACAACCAACCCCCAAGCAGAGTTAGACATCACATGGTAACTACGTTTCAGGAAAAGCAGCCGATGGTAAATGTATACAGTAGGAACAAGCTGGCCGAAGAGCAGGTGATAGAGGAGCACTATGGAGCCAGCACAGTAATCCTTGAAGCCACAAACAATAATCAAACCCCACATGAGATCAAACAATGTGAGGTAAACACATGCCAGCTAAACCGGATCACTGCATTCAAGGAGACAGATATCATTCTATTCATCCCAGAATATAAATCGCAAGGAAGAGTGGACACCCTAAATAGGGGTAACATACTAAGACTGATCCACACAATTAAAGAACTGAAACACATCAATACAACAGATTTGCTTACAATTGAATTTCAATCCTCATCAAATCAACAAGGCCCTGAAGTGACAAAGACAACATGGAAGACAAATGACCTCGCAGATCAAATTTTGGAGGAAACCAACAAATTCGCTCAGTGGGGGATAAAGCTGAAACCAGGAAAAGACCAGCTTACCCCACTCCCCTCCTAGAAGAAAGCAACAAAGATCGCTTAGAAACAGCTAAATCAATCTTAAAAGGAGCGCTTAGTCACTCTCCAGGGTCCAATAGCAGACTCTCACATACAAAAAACTTAACAATGCAACAATCGGATTCTAGCTGGGTAAATACACGGCGAACAATAACAATGGGGGATATGAAGTGACAAAGGGCACACGGCCAGACTTCAGCAAAAGCTGACTCCACAATTCTCAGAATATGCATCTGGAATATTAACGGTTTGACAAGCAAGCTGGAAGATCCAGACACATCAAATTACTTAAAATCATTCGACCTGATTTTACTCCAAGAAACCTGGGAAGAGAATGAGATAGCCTTAGTAGGATATACAACACAAATCCACTCCAGCTACCAGAGGCTCAAAATTTGGACATTGTTCAGGTGGCCTGACGACATTCGCCTCAATATCAACCATAGGAAAACGGAAGAGATCAAGGTAAAAATAACTCCCCCAAGTGCCATACAGGCAATAATCATAACAATCAAAATTCAACAGGTGGATCAATCATTACTCATAATCAACACATATCTACATCCGAAGCATAGACTTAAAGGGTAAAAGAACTTGTCAGCGAACTGGTAAGACTTATGGAAGAGAGGGAAGTGGAGAACCTTATTCTGGCGGGCGACTTCAATCTTTACCTCTTTGGAACAACATCAGAAGATGAAATAGCACAGGAACTTAATACAGCGTGGGGAATACCAAATCAAGCCCCTGCATTCCCAAACAAAGAAACAAAATGCTCAATTCAATTATTGAAAGATCTAGAGCAGCTAAATCTGAGGGTATTGAATGGTCGATTCAAAGAGGACATCCCGCCAGCACTAACATACTTCTCTTCAA
This sequence comes from Calotriton arnoldi, assembly GCA_963921515.1. Taxonomy (NCBI): domain Eukaryota; kingdom Metazoa; phylum Chordata; class Amphibia; order Caudata; family Salamandridae; genus Calotriton; species Calotriton arnoldi. Next base: position 1,522,701 of record CAWUFW010000770.1, on the reverse strand, counting down.
CCACTTCTTCTTACCTCGATTTTACCCTGGTAACTCTTCCATTGTTTGACATCATAGGTTCATTTAGAATGGGTGAAAATGGACAAAGCGATCACCTACCACAAGAAATGACACTTAGGGGTCGATTCCGATTCGGGCCGGAAAAAGCACCGACCGACTCGGATCCGGAAAAAATACCGACCGACACGTACCCGTGGCGCACGACACGCCAAGTACGATGCAAGGCGCGAAAAATCCGACCGACGCGTAACGAAACCAAGTCGACCGACCGAGCCGCACGGAAAACAGCAATCCGGCCGGAAAACACGCGAATCCAACCGACCGACACGCACCCGGAACAAATCCGACCGAAACGTACACGCTAACTCCAAACCGCAAAGTACGATGCAAGGCGCGAAAACCACGAGCGAGTCGGACGGAGGACAAGCCGTACGACCGACACGCATACAAAACCGAGCCGAAGCAACACAATACACCGCGACCGACGCGTATGCAGCATAGAAAACTGCACAAACACAGCGTGAACGAAACGGAGAACACCGTACGAGACCAATGCAGGGTCCGACTCGGTCACACGAACGTTTCCAACATACACAAACAGCACAAAGGAAAAATCACCCAAAAAAAGGCCAAACAAGCAATTACCAAGCCAATAAATACTGGGGGGTGGGGACAGAGAACAAAGACACACCCACAACTCCACCTATATAAAGGACACAAATAACTACCATGAGCCTTTGCAAATGCCATTCCACTGCCAGCACCCAAGAGAAAGCAACCACACACCCACAGCTCATCCCTCACACAAGCCACACACCATCAGCACACCAACAAATACCAACCTCACATACACCCAGCAAAACACACACTCACACACCCTCACCTGCACACCAACACACACATCACTCACCATCACCACCCATCACCATGCCCCCCAAGAAGAATCACAAGTTCCTAGATTGTGAATTGGAAGTCCTGGTAGACGAGATCCTCAGGGTAGAGCCACAGCTGTTTGGCGCACTGGTCCAACAGACCCCCATCTCCCAGAAAACCAAGATGTGGGAGAGGATCATCAACAGGGTGAACGCACAATCACCATGTCTGCGCACAAAGACCGACATCCAGAACAGGTGGTATGACGTGCGCAGGAGGGTCCGGGAGCTGCTCAAGAAAGACTACCTCATCAGCCAATACACCGGCAGTGGCCCTCCTGCCAAGCCAGTATACCTCAGGCCCTGGGAGGAGAAGGTGCGGGCCATCCTTCCGCCAGTGAGCGTATATGGACTAGAGAACATCCCAGAGCCTGGTGAGTACACAACAAATGTACACAATATTCTGACACAAAACACACACACATCAAAGTCAAGGGGAGAGTCAAACCATGCACTCATAGCAATTACACAGCAACCAGAACAGAATCATCCCAAAATGTGTATGTCAGTCAGATAAACACAACACATGCCATCAAAAAAGTTACATCCAACCGTGCCATCACATGTACAAACACAACTACAACTACAGCTAGGCAGTGGCACAAATAGAACTAACAAACACATCCAGACATGTAGCCACCACAACAACACCAACACACAGTGAAGACCACTCAAAGGAAGGAATTCTGTGTATGCTGGCCAAGTCAGTGTAGCCAATAGCATCATGGGAGTCGCAGTCACACATATTGCCCCCCCACAACTGTCCCATCAACACCACCATGAACCATGCGCACATCACAGGGAGTGGAGAAGGACTCACAAGATGGCTGACACTGGCTACTGCTGTGGGGAGCACAAGGCCCTGCTGGCAAATGTGCACCAACAAACAGCAGGACACCACTGACTGACATCCTGAGAGACAACTTCCACTCCCTGCAATGCAAGCACGTTCCATGGTGGGATATCTGGCTGGCTGGGTGGGAAGGGGGACTTGCAGCACTGACTATAGTCACAAGCACCTCCCTTCACACCCCCCCACACAAACTCCACAGTACCCACCTGGTAGTATGCAATGCCCTCCATCCCAACACAAGATCCCACAAAGAACCACCACCCTGGGTTATGTTGTGTGAAGCACAGGGACACTCTTGGGACTCTTAGCCAAACAACTGCCAGGACAACACTCCCAGCCATCCTGTCAGCACAGCCAGCCCACCCCACAGGGAAGCAGAGTCAAAAGGAAGGAAGCATGGGCATGCTGGGAAGGGGGTGGAGGCAATAGCATGATGGGAGTCGTAGTCACTGATATTGGTCACCCCCACAACTGTCCCATCAACACCACCCTGAACCATGCTCACATCACAGGGAGTGGAGAAGGACTCACAAGATGGCTGACACTGGCTACTGCTGTGGGGAGCACAAGGCCCTGCTGGCAAATGTGCACCAACAAACAGCAGGACACCACTGACTGACATCCTGAGAGACAACTTCCACTCCCTGCAATGCAAGCACGTTCCATGGTGGGATAACTGACTGGCTGGGTGGGTGGGAAGGAGGTCCGGCTGCCAACCAAACACAACCAATGCAGACCATGTTCACACCCCAGAAAATACATAGAAATGCCCAAATAATGCAGGACAATGTGCCACACCAATATCAACCCCTGACTGTGACGACTCAGGACAATGCAATGTACAGGCTCCGCACCCAGAGGCACAGTCACAACTGTCATGTGTGTCAACCATTGATGCCTGCAGAAACATGACATACATTGTTTGTGTCTCCCAAAAACAGGTGATGATGGGGTTTGGACCCCATTGCCACAATGTTCAAAATGTGCTTCTGCTATGGACCCCACACTTACCTTTTGGTCACTGTGATGATGGGGGTTTGGACCCCATTGCCACAATGTTCAAAATGTGCTTCAAGCTATGGACCCCACACTTACCTTTTGGTCACTGTGGTGATGGGGGTTTAGACCCCATTGCCACAATGTTCAAAACTGTGCTTCAGCTATGGACCCCACACTTACCTTTTGGTCACTGTGATGATGGGGGTTTGGACCCCATTGCCACAATGTTCAAAATGTGCTTCTGCTATGGACCCCACACTTACCTTTTGGTCACTGTGATGATGGGGGTTTGGACCCCATTGCCACAATGTTCAAAATGTGCTTCAGCTATGGACCCCACACTTACCTTTTGGTCACTGTGGTGATGGGGGTTTAGGACCCCATTGCCACAATGTTCAAATATGTGCTTCAGCTATGGACCCCACACTTACCTTTTGGTCACTGTGGTGATGGGGGTTTGGACCCCATTGCCACAATGGTCATGGCCTGCTTGCATTGTGGGTGCCACACACATATATGTGTGGCACATGTGCTAGGGGGTCACATTGTATGTTCAAAGTCATGTTCGGTGTTGTAGGCATTTGACACAGTCTACACACGCTTGTCATGGTGTTGGGGGATGTCTTCTTCTTGCATTCCCTAGTTTGTGGTGTGCTGGTTGTGTCATGCATTGTCCATCCTATGAGTGGGGGTGGTAGTAGTGGTAGGGCATCCTGCCCCCTGGCTAAGGGTGGTGGTAGGCATCCTGCCCCCTGGGTGAGGGTGGTAGTAGTGGTAGGCATCCTGCCCCCCTGGGTGAGGGTGGTAGTAGTGGTAGGCATCCTGCCCCCCTGGGTGAGGGTGGTAGTAGTGGTGGGCATCCTGCCCCCCTGGGTGAGGGTGGTAGTAGTAGTAGGCATCCTGCCCCCTGGGTGATGGTGGTAGTAGTGGTAGGCACCCTGCCCCCTGGGTGAGGGTGGCAGTAGTGGTGGGCATCCTGCCCCCTGGGTGAGGGTGGTAGTAGTGGTAGGCATCCTGCCCCCTGGGTGAGGGTGGTAGTAGTGGTGGGCATCCTGCCCCCTGGGTGAGGGTGGTAGTAGTAGTAGGCATCCTGCCCCCTGGGTGAGGGTGGTAGTGGGTGGGCATCCTGCCCCCTGGGTAAGGGTGGTAGTAGTGGTGGGCATCCTGCCCCCTGGCTAAGGGTGGTAGTAGTGGTAGGCATCCTGCCCCCCTGGGTGATGGTGGTAGTAGTGGTAGGCATCCTGCCCCCCTGGGTGAGGGTGGTAGTAGTGGTGGGCATCCTGCCCCCTGGGTGAGGTGGTAGTAGTGGTAGGCATCCTGCCACCCTGGCTAAGGGTGGTGGTAGGCATCCTGCCCCCTGGGTGAGGGTGGTAGTAGTGGTAGGCATCCTGCCCCCTGGGTGAGGGTGGTAGTAGTGGTAGGCATCCTGCCCCCTGGGTGAGGGTGGTAGTAGTGGTGGGCATCCTGCCCCCTGGCTAAGGGTGGTAGTAGTGGTAGGCATCCTGCCCCCTGGGTGAGGGTGGTAGTAGTGGTAGGCATCCTGCCCCCTGGGTGAGGGTGGTAGTAGTGGTGGGCATCCTGCCCCCTGGGTGATGGTGGTAGTAGTGGTAGGCATCCTGCCCCCTGGGTGAGGGTGGTAGTAGTGGTGGGCATCCTGCCCCCTGGGTGAGGGTGGTAGTAGTGGTAGGCATCCTGCCCCCTGGGTGAGGGTGGTAGTAGTGGTGGGCATCCTGCCCCCTGGGTGAGGGTGGTAGTAGTGGTAGGCATCCTGCCACCCTGGCTAAGGGTGGTGGTAGGCATCCTGCCCCCCTGGGTGAGGGTGGTAGTAGTGGTAGGCATCCTGCCCCCCTGGGTGAGGGTGGTAGTAGTGGTAGGCATCCTGCCCCCTGGGTGAGGGTGGTAGTAGTGGTGGGCATCCTGCCCCACCAGGCTAAGGGTGGTAGTAGTGGTAGGCATCCTGCCCCCCCTGGGTGAGGGTGGTAGTAGTGGTAGGCATCCAGCCCCCCCTGGGTAGGGGTGGTGGTGCGCATTCAGGCCCCTGTGTGCATATGTGGCATTGGTGATGGGCATCCCGCCCCTATGGTGCTGCTGTTGCTGGTGTAAGTATATTCAGCATCCCGTGTGTGTGTGTGTGATGTGTCGTGGTACGTGTTGTATGTGTTTTGTGGTTGGTGTCTGGCTTACCTTCTGCGCCGTACGCGTCCGTGCCTGTTCCGGTAGTAAATGTAGAATATTGGTATGATCGGGACGAAGGGATTCATGGTTGGTTCGTGGTCGTTCGTCCTTCTCGTTGCTTCGCGTCGCCCTCGCCGCTTCGCCTAGTCCTCGTCAGCCGTGTCGTCCTCGTCGGCTGCCGTGTTCGTCTCGGAGCCGTGGATCGTGTTGTGGCGCGAATCGGAGCTTATGTGCGCCTCTCCCGGATGCTTTGACGTGCCGTGCGTAGCGACCGGTTCGGGCGCGTACGGAAGCGCGATCGCACTTGTCCGGCCGGACAGGGCTGCATTTTTCCTTCCGTGCGACTCGATTCGGGCGTTTCCGGATTCGCCTCGGTCGGAGAACAGGACCTGGTTTGGGTGAGTACGGCTCGGCCGGATTTTTTGCTGTTGTGCGATCGTGACTTGCTCGTTCGGTGTACTGTACGGATCGGTCGGGAAACAGGCTGTCGCATGGCTTTTTTCCCGACCGAATGGTATTGGGTGCGCCTCCGACCGAGATCGGAATCGGCCCCTAAGTGTAACCAGTGGAAAAGACATGGCAACAAGGGAAAGCGCTGGTACAGAGTACACCGCGAACTTTAGACGGATAAAGTGTAACGTCAATAATATTGAAGAACTATCAACCAACGCAAAGTTAATTATTCATCAAAAAAACAGCTTGATAAAGAACCCACCAGAGGCTTGGGAAGGACTTGTAAAGGACCTCGGAACAACATACGCTACAATGCCAAAAATCCTTAAAGGGAACAAACTAGGCTACCTACAAGGAAAGGTAACCTCACCTGAGATAAAAAATCTGAAACGGAAAATAAACCGAATCTTAAGACAGCTTCGTAAACGAGCAGACGACGAAGTCCTGCAAAAGGAGTTACGGAATTTAAAGGCACTGCAAAAAAAGAAGATCTGGGAAAAGAAAAGGCAAATGAATGAAGAACTTTGGGTGAAAATAATGCATGATTCAAAAATGAGGAACAGCGCCAAATTTTGGAAGACAATTCATAGCCTTCAACGGCCTGGCAATAACGGAGTAAACTCAAACATATCAGAATCTGATTGGGCATATTATTTATCTAATCATTTTAACGATAAAAACCCAGAGGGGACTCAGTTAGAGGAAAATTAAAGATAATCGAGAAGAATTCATGTGATAACAACACAGGAAAAAACAAACATGTAAAATGTGAAGGCACCAACCAGGTTGAGACCCGGGTGAACAAGCTAACCAGGAGGTGGAAGGAACAACGAGCTCAAAAACAACATCAAGCAGGACGGAAAAGAACAATGAAATAACAGCAGCTAGGATAAAGCTACAAATATCAAAAGGAAAATCGGAAGGAGCTCCCGGCCCCAACGGAATACCTCCAATAATGTTCAAACATGATGCTGACTTTTGGAGCAATATATTGGTACCAGTCTTCAAGGGAATCAAGGAATCAGCGATATGTCCATTGTCCTGAACAGGTTCAATAATAAGCCCAATTTATAAGCAAGGCGATAGGAGTAACCCTAGCAATTATCGACTTATCGCCCTAATTGACACAGAGGCAAAGTACTACGCGGGGCTACTCCTGGAGGAATTAATATCTTGGGCAACCTTAAAGCATATCATTCCCGCAAACCAAACAGGGTTTCGCAGAGGACAGGGTACAACAACGAACATCATGGCGCTAACCCTACTGATAGAAGCGGCGAAAATTGCAAAGAGCTCGCTATTCCTATGCTTTATAGATTATAGCGCAGCTTTCGATCATGTAGATCTCGCCAAACTGTGGCAGAAACTGGAAAAGTGGGGAATACCAAGACCTCTCCTGAAACAGCTGATTCAATTGCATACCAACACTTAGGTCAAGATCAAACTGGGATCAGGGACGCACCTCTCAAGGCGAATTAACACCACCAAAGGCCTAAAACAAGGGTGTGTTCTAGCCCCCATGCTGTTTAACCTTTTTCTAGCAGACCTGCCTGGGGAACTGGATAAAACCAAATCTCATGCCCCAAGGTTGGGAAATATCTCGTTATCAAATCTTTTATATGCAGACGACTTGGTTTTAATAAGCCGGTCTCCAATTGGACTCCAACACCTTTAGATACCACCAACAAATTTTCACAACATAATCCATTAAAGATCAACTTAAACAAATCAAAAGTAATGACAGTGAATTATAACAAGACAAAGAAACTCTCATGGTTCCTGGACGGGCAGAGGCTAGACCGGGTAACCAACTACAAGTATCTTGGGGTACTATTGGACAGCAGAGGTTCATTTAAACCTCAACTAGAGGCCATGCGTCGGAAGGGCACCACATTCTACTTTTCAATGAAGCCCCTGAAGAAGGTCCTCCCTGACCGGACATTGGACCCTCTCTTACAAGTGATCAGAGCACGACTACAGCCAATGCTCACATATGGGAGTGAACCAATGCTAGGGAAAGATGCGTCAGTTTTAGACAAACTAATCAGTAGAACATACAGAGCAATTTTCCAGCTACCCAACTACGTGTCGCCTGCCCAAATACGCCTTGAATTTGGCCTTCAGAGACAAACAGTGGAGAGAAGAGGCGCTTACATAAAAAGTTGGCGTAAAATAAGAGGCGCAGAGCAAGGATCCTTAAATGCCCACCTTTGGATAGAGCTGTCAACCCGAGAAAAATCACCTGCCAAGAAGTATCTGTTGGAATCACTGGAGTATCTTGGATTGACAAACCTCTGGGAGATATCCGCAGATAATAAGAGCTTTAAAAGATAGTAACAAAAGTAACAAAAATGATATCAATAATAGAAGATAAGGAAATTCTGGCCAAGAGGGCTCATGGATGGACAGTGTTGAATGATTATAAAGCTCTTAAGCCACAAGCATATCTGAAAACGGGACTTACACGGAAGACAAAAGAAAACTTCTTAAAACTGTGCTTCGGTGTTCTACCAATCCTTCCTCACTTGGCACCCTGGAAAAGGAGAGATAAAGAACAGTCCTGCCGCTTCTGTGGAACAGGAAAAGAGGATTTAACACACATAATCTGTATTTGCCCAAACCTGATGGACATAAGGCGCGCCTTACTCCGAGTAATATGGAACGAAAAGGGCATAAGAAGCTGTAGGCAGGCTGTGAAGTTGTGTTTTAATCCAGAGGAAACTCAATTAAACTGCCGACTAACAAAGTATTTCGACATAGTGGCTAGCAGACTTAAGACTTAATAAAAAAGTGCAGGAAGAATAGCATGCAGCTATAACATTTTATTAATTACAGAGGCAGTCTGTCTAGAATTAGGCTCGTGAAAATTAAGAGCTGTACTCTGAATGCACATGCACTTTATTACCCTTGAAATGGACTGCACAGTAAATGAAATTGAGATCGATACGATTTTTTATTCAGGAATGTAATCGTACAGAGATAAGGCTGAACATAATTTTAATATCAACTTTTAATGTTTTTTTTATATTGTGAGTTTTAATTAACTGTACAATAAATTCTATTCTATTCCATGTCTGTGTTTGCTTTTTAAATAACGTTTTTAAATGCAGCCAGTTTTCCTTAAAGGGAATCGGGGTGAATTTGTATAAAAAATGAAACGTTTAGTTTCATTTTTAAAGAGTAGGCCATAGTCCATGTGACCACTGCCAGCTCTTAAAAACATATTTAATGCCAATCACAAAGGGGAAGGGGTCCTCTGGGGACTCTTTACCGTTTGCGAGTGGCTTACCACCTACTTGAAGTAGGCGATAAAGTGCAATTGTTTTGCGACCACATTCCGGTCATAAAACAATTGTACATGCCACTGCAACTGGCTATTAGGAAGGGACGCCATTAGTACCCCCCTTCCTAATAGCGATTTGCAAACCCATAACAGGTTACCAACTCACAAAATTGGGTTGATACATGCTACAACCCTTTTTAGTGGTCGAAAATGGCCTGAATCTCCGTTTGCGACTGCTAAGAAGAGTCGTACATATGGACCCTAGTCTTTTAGGCATACGCCAGGAAGCCTTGGGTTTTCATTTCAAACGAATCCTGGAAATCTGCTTCTTTCCAGTGTCAAAGAGCGTTGTTTGGTGGCTACTGCTGAAGGATCCTCTTTGAACAAACCATGGGGATAGTTCAGCTATTGTACCATTCAAAGACACACATACATCCAGCACATGCATAAAACATACACACAATACACAGCACTACATCCTCCACATATTGTAGCATTCAGAGGCACACCTACACCCAGCACATGTATATAATACACATGTGCTGCCCAGAACTGCATCATCCCTGTATTGTAGCATTCACAGGCACATATACATCCAGCACATGTATATAACACACACGCACTGCACAGCACTACAAACCAATCCAATGTAGGCCAAGTGTGAGGTAAGCAAACATCATCAGAACTTTAAATGAGTGAGCACTTTGGACCTCACTCCAGTGATATAGGTAAAAAGGCCTGTTCACTCCTATTGATCGCTACATGTTATGCTGCCACCACAGCGCTTATGCTGCTTAACTCCTGGCAAAGGCAGTAGCCTTTCATCACTCTGAGAGTAGTGCTCTGGGTACCCCTTGCGGTCCCAAAAAAGGCCCATTCAGACAGGCCTATGTCATGGTGCACACAGCATGATCTGTGCCTACCATGACAACAAAATCATCATCAGGGATCCAGACATCATTACAGTTGGGACTCTCAAGGAAAAGGTACATGTCACTCACCATGTGATGGACTTTTCCATCTCAAAAGATGCCCCTCCCAGATCATAAAACCCCAAACCAACTCCTAACCTGGAGAGGTTGGGTTGTCAGATTGGTAAATCCGTCGGTAAAGTCCATCAGCATTCCTGTGGCTTAGTCCAGCTCTGTGCTCCAGTACAAAGCCTAACCCTTGCAATGAAATAGACAATCTCAAAAACTGGGGATTCTCTCCCTTCATAGCCATCAACCACTTCTATAGCCTATGATCTGTTTACACCACAGAGTGCCAAACAAATAAGGGCAGAACTTACACAAAGCCTGCACTATGGCAATGCACTCTTTCTCAATAGCCACCCAGATCGGTTCTCTGGATACCTACTAATAAAGGCTACTGTATGCTCTCTCCCTTTGTCATCCAGTTAAGCTAACACCGCTCCAACTACAATGTCAGAGGCATCCATCTGTAGAAATAATGGCTAACTAGAGTCAAGTGCTTTCAGTACAGCTGCAGTGCATAGAGCCTTCTTCCATTCCTCAAATGCTTTCTGACACTCAGTCCATATCACCTTTCTGGGTTGCTTCTTGGAGGTCAAAGCAGTCAATGGGGTAACCATACTTCCACAGTTCACCACAAAGTTCCTGTAAAACCCGGTGAGTCTAAAAAAGGCCATCAACTCACAGACTGAATCTTGGCTTCCAACAGGCGAGGCATCCCTTTCCCCACTTCATTCCCAAGGTACCCTACAGAGGACTGCCACACCTGACACTTGGTCACATTGATGCTCAGTTTCGCCTCCTGTGTCCTAGCCAACACCTTTTCTAGGTGTCTTAGGTGGTCCTGCCATGAATTGCTGAACACCATTATGTCATCCAGGTAGGCCACACAGAACTCCTCCAGCCTTGTGAGGACATGGTTCGCCATGTACTACAAAGTGGCAGGAGCATTGTTCAACTTAGAGGGCTTCACCTTGAACTGTACAGCCCCTCTGGCATAGAAAAGGCAGTCTTCTCTTTGGCATCTGATGCCAAAGCAATCTCCCAGTGCCCACTGGTCAGATCCAAGGTGCTCAATCACTTTGCTAGCACCTAACGGAACCACACGCTCATCTGCTCTTGTGATTAGATGGGCATCAGTTGTGGGTACCTCATTGAGGGCTCAGTAGTCCACACAGAACTGCAAGTCAGTAAACCCTTGCTTTGGTACTAGCTCCACAGGACTAGATCACTGACTATGAAATATTTCAATGACCCCCAGTTAGAGGTAGTTGGGTGAGCAGGGTAAAGTTATTTTTCTTTGGTTGGGGTTCAGTGAAAAAGTAAAGCCACTGTGAAACCAGTATCAAGTGAAATCTGCAATATATGCCATTGTTCATCATTGGGCACAATTTGGGTAAGGAAAGCACCTCATGCTCTACTGCGATCACTTTACATTGAAAGCACTGTACACGTCAAGCAGGAACTAGCCTAACAGTGAGAACTCCGGTATCCCAGGAGATTGGAAAAAAGAATTGAATGCCAGCATATTTGTAGTACAGATGAATAACTAGTCTTTACATGACAATGAATATCCCTATGTGCAAAATACTTTAAAAAGAGTGTTCTTCTGACCCTGTAGGGATTGCCAATATACAAAACACAAAAGGTGTAACTTTTTCACAGAATGCAGCAATGGCTGTATTTGTTTGTTGGGCAGAGTGAAAAACACACTCTACAGCCCAGATTACTAGTTGACCCAAGTGGAGTTCCTATGTGGAATTCCACACCACCCTATCACGACTGGCCCATTGTTAGAAATGGGGTTTCGGGTTGGCAGAGGTATGCACCCTTAACCACCAATCTCATCACGGTATGCTAGATACACACTAAAAGATAACATGTGCTCACCCTCTGGTAGCTTGGCACAGAGCAGTCCAGCTTATTTAAAGAGGCAATGTGTAAAGTATTTGTGAAACACACACACACACACACACACACACACACACACAGTACCACAATTAAAACACCAACAAACTACTCCAAATAGGGTTAGAACAAAAGACAACATATTTATGAGTAAAACATGACCAAAATGACAAAAATCCAATTAGTAGCACCGGAGTTATGAAATTCTAAACAATAAATTAAACATTAGTGCTTAAAAGCAAATAACACTTAGGGGTTACTTGAGGTTGTGCTGGACAGGGGTAAACCCAAAGTTCAGGCCGACTGCGTTGGAAGACAGGCTGGCTACAGGACTCATGCAGGTCCCACTGAAAAAGTACCTAGGATGGAACAAGTGTTGACGTTGAATACACGTGGTTCTTATCCGTACAGGCGATGAAGGCTTTGTCGACAAACCCCTTCAAGTTGCAGGCACTGAGTCACTGCACTCTCCATCGTTGTTAAGCCACGCCGCCTGTTGAATTGATATCATCAATCGGCTCATGCGTCGGCATCGATGGGCAGTGCGTCAGTTCTGATCAGTGAAAATTTGGCACTGCGTCGATTTTTTTGGTTCTGGACAGCAGAAATCACCTTTCAAGGGCCCAGGACTAGATTGGCACCACTTGGCAGGGCAAGACTCACAGATGGCAGAGTGCAGGTGCTATTGCAGAGTTGAAGGAAGTCTGCGATAGACCTGAGACTTCAGAACAGGGGCAAGCCAGCAAGCCCTTGGAGTCTCTCTGGTTTCAAGTGAGATGGATCCAGTCCTTGTCCTCAGCAGGGCAGAGATTAGCGCGCAGCAGGGCAGCACAGCAAAGTAGAAAAGCAGTTCTTCCAGAGTAGCAGTCAAGCAGAGTGGCAATCCTTGTAGCACAGCAGTCTTTACTCTTGGCAGAGTTCACACAGGTCCAGTAAAGTACTGTCTTGGTAGGGTCAGAGCCCCAGTACTTATATCCAGTTGCGCCTTTGAAGTAGGGGTGACTTCAAAGCAGGCTCTTGAAGTGAACAGGTCCCCTTTCATCACAGCCCTGGCTCCAGATTATCAGTAGGGGTAATGAGCACTTTGTCTGGGAAACAGGACACTGTCTATTCAGGTGTAAGTGTCAGCTACCCCTCTCTCTTCCTGCCCAGGAAGACCTATCAGAATGCAGATGAATGCAGATGAGTTCTCTGTCACACCCACCCTTCATGTGTTTGTGGCTTTCTAGAGGGAATGCACACAGTGTTGCTGCTACCCACCCGAGACATGGATTGAAGACAGGCTGCAGCCACACAGAGCAGTAACAACCGAAAAATTCCCACTTTCTAAAAGTGGCATTTCTAAAATACTAATGTTAAATCCAACTTTACCATTAAAGAGGATTTATCATTGCCATTCTAAAGATATAAAACATGGTGCAGCTACACCTTTATGATCAGGAATTACAGCTCAAAAGTGTTTTAAGGAATTCCCAATGCTAGCCTATGAGAGGAGTAGGCCTCACACTATTGAAAAACAAATTGTCACTACCAGGACATGTCAGACTGAAAAGTACATGCCCTACCTTTTAGTTACACAGCACCCTGCCCTGAGGGCTACCTAAGGCCTACCTTAGGTGTGACTTATGTGTAATAAAACAGGAGTTTAAGGCTTGACAAGTGGTTTTAAATGTCAAGTCGAAGTGGCCGTAAACTGCACACACAGGCCTTGCAATGGCAGGCCTGAGACAGGTTTGAAAGGCTACTTGTGTGGTTGGCACAACCAGTGCTGCAGGCCACTAGAGGTATTTAGGTTTCAGGCCCTGTGTATATGGTATACCACTTTACAAGAAACTTACAAGTAAACTAAATACGTCAATTGTGTATACACCAATGTTACCATGTTTGGGGGAGAAGCACATGCACTTTAGCACTGGTCAGCAGTAGTAAAGTGCTCAGAGTCCTAAGGCCAACAAAAATATACACCAAAAAGAGGAGGTAAGCAGGCAAAAAGTTTGGGAGAAGACCGCCCTAAGGATGACATGTCGAACACCTGGTGCTCATGCACACTATTTTCCCCGATCTGGGAACACAGACCTGATTTTACTGGCAGGAAATTTTAGACAGTAAAATTGCTTGACTGCAAAAGTGGCCAGGCCTCAAACTACGGCCTGCCTGATCTTTTTATCTGGTAAGGGGGAACATGCAATATTGCCCCCTACCAGAAACATTCTTCCACTTCTCTCCCCTACTCTCTCAAATCCCCTCCATCCCCCAGACACAAAGACACCTCTGCACACATTTGCCACCTGCTCATAACAGGTAGTAAATGTGTGGGCTAAATCCTTTTGAATAGGGTATACAGTTATTCCCTATTTTAAAGGATTTAACTTATAATTGCATGGTACATACAGGGTGTTATTGGACGGTAACACTAATTACTTTTTTGGAGTTTGCACCCCCACCAGGTACTGTGCTACTAATATTCAGGGCCTTCTTGAGGACACTTGGACTGGTTGAGCCAACCCAGAGTGCCAATGCTCTATACAAGCCAATAGACATCAAAGGATTTATTTAGTAAATGCATATTGGGGTAAAAAGAGCTCTGAAAATTAAATTTGCAAGTAAAACTTTAGCCAAAAATAATGTGAAGTCATCAAGTAAAAAAAACCTTGCAACTACAAAAGGTCTGGCATTGGCAACCAAAATTTTGGCTTTGTCGATGCTTATTTTTGTGTGTGAATATTTTGCGTATGCCGACTCATAAGACACACGGGGGCATATTCTCAAGGACTTATCGCCGATTTATCGGCACTTTAGCGCTGCAAAAGTGGCGATAGATTTATCACCCAATTCTCAAGCTGGTGCAAACTGCCTATATCGCCAGTTTTCCAGCGATAGTTTCCGCAAAAAACATCGCCACGGATGAGAGCGACAACTAACACTAATGATATGCAGAGTAGGCGTTCCCGTGCAAAAACACACGAAAACACCACTTCGCGATATTCTCAATGACCAGCCAGATCTACGATGCGATCCAAAAACAGGCGATAAGGCGCGTTAGCAGCAGGGATTTAACACCTGCCTTTTACTGGTGTAAAGCAGGACGACAACCTGCAGTATGAAAGGGAGCCCAGCCCAGAGCCACATCTGAAGACCAACACATGTCATGGAGCTACTGATCATGCAGCTCGGAGACCCAAGAGGTCCACAACACCCACCGCCACCACCCCCAGGCGCCCCCCCCCCAGGCTACCACCGAGGCAGCACAGAACAAGACAGCTGACCTTCCGAAAACAGCATGGCCCCTCAGCCACACAATTGCAGAATGTGGGGAGAGGTGGGAACCAAGTATGTGTGAAGGAGGCAAGTCACCCATGAATAAGAATGTTCACAATGCCAATTGTGGCGGTGATGTGCTGGACAGACTTCAGTATGCAGAGCACAGACATGTCCATGTGGACATATACTGCTGGTGTTTGTAGTGTTGTGGACAGTGGACGCAACCATGTCACCTCAGGCAGTGGGGAAGACCTCGGTCATGTAACTGTGTCCCCCCCCCCTGTAAGCGTAAGCGGAGTGGGCTTGTCCGGCGTACGCCAGTCCTGCGTAGGAGTGTGAATAAATAGGCCGGGGCTCTGGGCGTGGTTCACTTCCGGGATGGCCAACGCGTCTGCCAGGGCGGCGCCCCTCACCCTGCCACGAGTCCGCCGCCGTGACCGCCAGCCTCCTCAGCCGATCGCTGGCTTCCGCGACACAGGCCCCCAGCACACCCAGTGGCACAGCACCGCGGAGTTATGTGTGTGCTGACTATTGCCTTCGGCCTACACTGCGGTCAGAAGGTCCCCCAATTCAAATTGAGTCTTGAGTTAATTATGGCGCATTCCAGTAGGCAACAGACATTACTTCCAGTGCGGCCCGCCTGGACGACGCATCATCGCAGGCTGCACACCCGCTGAGCGCTTCAGGTGCCACTAACTCAGTGCGCCACAAGTCATCGCCACGTGGCTGTGGGCCCTTGCTGACCGCTGCCTCCGGCCTACACTGTGGTCAGCAGGGCTCACACATATCAAATCCAATCCTGACCTGCAAGGATACGCCTTAATCGCAGGCTGCACACCCGCTGAGCGCTTCAGGTGCCACTAACTCTGTGCAGCTCAAGTCAACGCCACGTGGCTGTGGGCCCTTGCTGACCGCTGGCTCCGGCCTACACAGCGGTCAGCAGGTCCCCCAATTCAAATTGAGTCTTGATTTATTTATGGCGCAGTCCAGTAGGCAACAGACATTGCTTCCAGTGCGGCCCGCCCGGACGACGCATCATCGCAGGCTGCACACCCGCTGAGCGCTTCAGGTGCCACTAACTCAGTGCACCACAAGTCATGGACCCTTTATGTTTGAATCTTGTGTGTGATTCCAGATCTGGTGCCCCTACCTCAGTGCACTGCAAGTCATGGACCCTTTATGATTGAATCTTGTGTGTGTGATGTCAGATCTGGTGCCCCTACCTCAGTGCACTGCAAGTCATGGACCCTTTATGATTGAATCTATGTGTGTGATCCGATGATCACTGTTCTAGTTGTTGCCAGCACCAACCACTCCCTGAGGGCTGGCTTACACTCACCCCACACCCATCCAGCACAGGCGTCACTGGACATGTGACCCTGGTAATAAAAAGGGGCCGGGCTCACGTGCCATAGCCAGTTCCACTATCTATCTAAGTGTGTCCGTGTGGTCATTATGTATGCATGATGGCCCCGGGCCCTACCACATTACATTGTGCTGTGGACATCGGACGCAACCATGTCACCTCAGGCAGTGGGTAAGACCTTGGACACGTAGCTTTGTCCCCCCCCCCTGTAAGCGTAAGCGGAGTGGGCTGGGCCGGTGTACGCCAGTCCAGCGTAGGGGTGTGAAGAATTTGCCCGGGGCTCTGGGCGTGGTTCAGTTCTGGCCTGGACAAGGAAGTAACTAATGCGTGTGTCACTGTTGTAGTGTCTGCGCCACCCAGCCCGCAATCGACAATGTTGCAATGTAGCATGCACCCGGAGGGCGGGCTCGCACGAACGGAGAAATGAAGGAGCGCAAGACCGCTCAGGGTCTTGGCTCATACATGCCAAGTGTTGTGTGTATCTGTATTGCCGCAGCATGAGCAAAATGCCTAGCCTTAATCGCAGCGCGAGTTCAGGCAGGCATGAACTCTACATCTGTGTCTGCCCTATCCTTACCATAGGCCTACACTCACGTGGCCGCCCGCCTTCAATGGCCAACATCACAGTGTCGTTGTCAGGCTTGTGGACATGCGCAGACAGGCATGAAAATGGTGTGCCGTAGGAGTGCAAGTGATGCAACCGCGCAGCGCACACAAGTAAATAGGCTCGGGGGGAGGGAGGAGCAGCTGTGAGGCAACGTAACAACAGTGATGCCGCTCATTTGCCACATGCAAGACATGTCAAACATGAATCCAAAAGTCGCACACATCCCACCCCACCCCCAACAAGCCACATCACATTTCCTGAATGCAAGCAGATGACAAACTAACATTAGGGATGAAAGCTCCTTTTTCTGAACTATCAGGCGGAAGCACATCTGCACCTCCGACCTCGGAATTGCATGTTCCCGGCACCCCCTGACAGATACTATAGCAGCTGATGACGACTCCCACACTATGCACAGCCCAACGAAAGACCAACGTATACACACCCCACACACAGAAGTCCTTGCTCGAAGTTATCTTGCATGGAATGGACTTCACACTTACTCCCACACCATCCCAGGCGTACAACCGTTGCACACTAAAACAACTCATTGATCCGAGCTGTGGCATTTCATCCACAGAACTGGCGCAGGTCAGAACAGTGCCGCTTCAACCAGAGCCACTAACGCAATGGCAGAACATCCCAGACACATGCACTACCCCTGTCAGGTGGAAATGTACCGTGCACGTATGCTGCGTTTACTGGGGGCACTGCCATTGGCAGTGCTGCGGATCAGTTACCGGCTAAGCTTCCGCCTTGCCAACGTCACCTGCGTTCAGCCTGTGTTGCATTGTCGATCGTGCATATTCGAGTGGTCCATGGATGTCTGCCTATCCAACAGGACGGTAGCTGAACTGGATTTTGACATGTGTGTGCGCCCCCTGTTGGCCCACGACCAGGAGTGTCACCGTGATACCCGTTTATGGGATGCCTTGATACTTGGCATACATGCTGGCAGCTGGACCTGGGAGATTGCACAACTCCTCGTGTGCAGTGACCACATTGAACCGCTCCCCTATTGGGCTGTAGTGCTAATTGGTGAAAGGGGGTGGACGCAGCACATCTGTCCGGACCTGCTAATGGATTGCCTCACCGTCCTGTTTGATGAAGTCGACAACGACCTCATGTTGGAAATGATAGCCTACGAAGCTCCAATCGCTTTCATGGATGAGTAACTAAGTACCTGTAGCCACAACAGATTGGAACCTATTGCACATGTCCCAACACCTTGTTGCATCTTGGAGATCTGGTCACATGTCCCACGACAACAGTGGACATGGCTGCATTCGCCTGGACTCCGAATACATGAGCAGACAACAACGCAGGTTAACACACACCTGTGAAAGGTGAGGCACTCCCCCGGAGTGGACAGCGGCGCTTGGCAACGTTCCTCATCCTGACATACTGCTGCATTGGTCTGCATGTTGTGGCACTAATCTTGCCCGTACTGACACGCATATGCTAATAAAGTCTATGCACCTTCACTTAGATTCAACTGTGATGAGTGTTGATTTGAATGACAATGTGTGTCTCACTGCCTATCTGGGTCACGGCCATACATGCGCATTGATAGCATTACCCCGGGAGTACCTTTTTGTGGAATCACTGTCCCTACATTCATCCATACTTTCATACTTGATTGCTCATAGCCATGACACATCTGTGTGAATTAGCATGTTTTATTCGCATTCAGTGGAGTGTTGAAGCTGGACCAGTACAGGGCCATGCAAACCCCACTTTACATTGTTGCCCCGTGGAGGGCCAGCCAGAGTCCTTTAGGGATTGACAAGTTCATCGGAAGAGGAAGACTTCAGTACGCAGTGTGATTGCTGTGTCATTGGTAACCAAACAAAATATGGCAGTCCATGTCGAGGTCCAAGGTGAGTGTCGCTGAGTGTATCGGGGGACAGTGGAAGGTGTTATTCCAGGGCATGATGCAGAGGGCAGAACCAAGCTGAAACAGGCCATATGGCGGAGATGAATGCTACCACTTCATTCTTACCACAAAGCCAGATTCATCATCATCTTCGTCCTCTGATGTGTCAGGTGCCTCACATGTGGGTGGTGGTGCTTAGTCTGCATCACTGTGTGGCACTGACTCGTCAGGGGCCGGAGGTGAAATGTCTGTTGCACTGTGTGGCACTGACACTTCAGGGGGCGGAGATGTGGATGGAGTAGTAGCAGCAGCATTCATCCGCGCCAGGCCTTGTGGCGGCAATGCCATGACAAGGGTCTGCAGGGCATGGAATATCACAGCTACATCTCGCTGGTGTGCAGCCGTGGCAAACATTCTTTCCGCCTGCATCCGCTCCAAGCTCTCCATCATTCTCCTTATGTGTCCCAACTCCCGGCTGACATCGCTGGAGCCACTCTGACTAGACTGTTGTTCTTGGCTCAGAGTCATGACTCCAGCGATGTCAGCCATGGATTGTTGGTGAGCATGGAGCGGACAGTGGGTGTCCGTTAGGGACTGTAAGTGGTCCCTGATGGGACTTAGACACCCACGTATGGCATCTAGTTTGGCTGCCATGAGGTCGAACCCCGCCCGCAGCTAATCAGCCATCTTCTCCTGGCACCCTAACACACGGCGTTGAAATGCCATGTGTTGGTCGTGGGGGTCCTGGGAGACAGCCGTGGTGGTGGGTGCTTCCTGCTGTGTGGTCTGTGCAGGGGGTGGGGTCTCCTCGATGCAGCTGGGCTGCCCTGCTCCTGGAGGTGGGGTGCCGAAGCTGTCCATGGGCTGTTGGAGGGCGTAGGTGTCGATGTTGGGGAGGTCCTCTTCATCATCAGTGCTGAGTTGTTGGGTCTGCTCTGCAGGAGGTGTTGATTCTCCCTCTGCAATGTGAAGGGGAGATGCAGATTGACATTGTGTTCACATGTTTGTTCACACATTGTACAAGTTTACTAACAGACTGCATGACAATGTACATTGTGACTGTTTGTGAGGAGATGCCTATTTGATGCGGGACAGTTGACATTTCTACACCATCAGGGATGTGAGGTTGTACTTGTACATTGTCATCTCACAGTTTCCTGCTATGCCAAATGTGAATGGCCATTTTCTACACACAAGCGGCAGCAGTTGTGAAAGTGTTGCAGTTTGTACCACATTGTTGTCAATGTTGAAGTGCTCTGATTCTTATGTGTGTGTGCTGCATTGTGGGTGTCTTGCCCCTTCAGCTCTGATTTTGCTGGCCCTTATCCCTTTCAGGCGGTGTGCCTTTCACTTCTGTGCTTATACAGTGCTGAGATGTCGCAGACTTGGGTAAATTGGGCTCTTGGTCGGAGTTGTGACTCTTGGGCATGGTTTGTCCGCAGATGTGCTATACTTAATTGTGCATGTGTGCAATTGTGCCCATCTCCCCCCGTCCCCCCAGTCCCTGGTCGTTACTCACCCTGTTGCTGTTGGCTCAGGTCATGTTGTGCAGTGTCCGGTCCCCCAACTCCTGCCACCGTCTCCCCAATGATGACTCGGGTCACCATTTCCTCCATCTCATCCAGCTCCTGGTGTGTCGCTGGACTCCCACCTCCAGTCTGCATTGCTGTTTTCAGGTTGGCTGCGAGTTTCAGCTTGGTTTTGCACTTCACATCAGTCCAGCGCTTCTTGCAGTCGTCCACTTCCCTTCTCTTCACTCCGACTGTATTCACCTTGGCCAAGATGGACTGCCATATTGTATTTTTAGTTGCCAATGACACAGTGGAGGTGATGAACAGTTGGTGGTGGTGTTCTATCACCTACGTAATGAGGATCTGGTTTTCCTGCGTACTGAAAGGCGGGTTCCTCTTCTTCTTCTCCTTGCCCTTCCCTGATGCCGAGGTCCCAGGCTGGTCCTCCGTGGGGCTTGTGGGGTTCTGGTTGTCCTCTGTACTCGCTCCGGCTACCTCCATGGTGCTTCGCAGTTGTTTGTGTTTTGTTTGTGTTTTTTGTTGCTGCTTTTATAGTGGTTTTTCCCGCCTGACTTGTGGGACTTGCAGGCTTATCGCTGTATTTTTTATCGCAGTTGGGGTCCATCGCAACTTTTTTCAAGTTAGGCTTTAGATTTTTATCGCCGCCCCGGTAATTTTATCGCTGACATTTGACGCGTTATCGGGAAACTATCGCATGTTACCGCCGTGTTGAGAATAAGACGTTAACACAGAGTTATTTTCCAGCGATAGACGGCGATATGAAAAATTGCGTTAACCTATTTTGGCGATGATTATCGCACTTTCTTGAGAATATCCCCAACAATTGTTGTTGGGCGTGCTGGCAGTTCCTTACCTAAGTAAAATAAGCATTGTCTAATAGCTGGAAATGATGTAAAATTTAAATGTTAAAAGCACACACTACACCAACATTCTTCGATGCTGAACGGAACTACCTATTGTGTGGATGTGCACATTGTTCAAGATCAGAATGCTGGTAATTGCATTTGGGTAAGCCAGTGGCTGATGTGAGTTAAGCCTGCCCCCATGCTGTATGCTGTGGTGAACAGCAGCAAATTGTTAATGACACTACAGCAGACCAGTTGATGGAGAGGGCAGGCTGAAAGCCCCTGTAAGTATGTATAGTGTACAAACTGTTATTCAAAACAAAAGGTCTTGGCTAATGGCAGACCTAAACAAGCATTGACAAAGCCAATAGGTCTTACTTATACAAGAGCTATTGTTATGTTATGTTATACACATTTGTAGAGCGCATGGCTGCCCCAGCAACAGGGCGTCCCAGCGCTAGCAGACAGGTAGCCAGAGAGAGAAAAGCTAGATGGAAGAGAAAAGCCAGGTTTTAATTAGTTTCCTGAATGCCCAATGATCCTGTGTATTGCGGGCAGCCAATGGAATAGAGTTCCATAGAGCAGGGGCCTGGGCCTTGAAAGAACGTGCCCCTGCTCTACGCCTGCGCACCCGGGGAGTGCAAACCAGATGTAGGTCAGCGGAGCGCAGTGCTCGCGATGGAGCATATGAAGTGCACAGCCCCTGTAAAATTTGGGGACCCTGGCCGTGTAGAATCTTATGTGTGATGCAGAGGGTTTTAAACTGAACCCTCTGTTTAATTGGCAGCCAGTGAAAACGACGGAGAAGATTGGAGGTGTGGCAGTACTTGGGTAGGGCAAAAAGAATGCGTGCTGCCGCATTCTGTGCCCGCTGTAGTCTTTTAATAACTGTTTTATTCACGCCAAGCAGGAGCCCATTACAATAATCCAGGCGCGATTGGACTACAGATTGAACAATCAATTGGCGGGTAGGGGCATCAAAGAACCCCAGAATGGGTTTTAGGCCACGTAGAAGGCCAAAACATGTACCAGCCACTATTGACTTTGTCAATGTGGTTTAGCCATTTTGTACACCAGCGTGGCTGCTGTTCAGCATGGCTAAAAGTTAGTGGCGTAGAGGTGAGTGGCATGGAGTGTTGTAGAGTGGAATGGCAAATACTGCAGTGGAGTGTCGTAGAGGGTAGTGGCATATAGTATTGTATATTGGAGTGGCATAGAGTGGAGTCGCATAGAGTGGCGTACAGTGGAGTGGTGTAGAATAGAGTGGACTGGCGTAGAGTGTAGCACCATAGCATTCAGCGATGTAGAATGCAGTGGTGCAGATTAGAGTAGTGCATAGTAGAGTGCAGTGGTGCAGAGTAGAGTAGACTGGCATAGAGTACACTGGCGTAATGTGCAGTGGTGCTGATTAGAGTGGCATAGAGCACAGTGGCATAGAGTGGGGCAGAGTAGAGTAGTGCAGAGTAGAGTATACAGCCATAGAGTGCAGTGACATAGAATGCAGTGGCGTAGAGTCGAGTGCTGCAGAGTGTAGTGCTGTAGAGTGCAGTGACGCAGAACAGATTAGAATGGCGTACAGAGGAGTGGCATAAAGTGGAGGGGCATAGAACTGAGTGGTACAGAGTAGAGTGCCTGGTGAAGAGTGTATTGCCACAGATTGCAGTGGAGAAGAGTGCAGTGGTGTAGAGTAGAGTGGCATAGAGTGCACAGAGTAGAGTAGAGAAGAGTAGAGTAGAGAGGCGAAGAGTGTAGTGGCGTAGAGTGTACCGGTGCACAGTGGAGTAGAGTAAATTGGTGTGGAGTGGTGTAAAGTTAAGTGGTGCACAGTTGAGTGCAGTGGCGTGGAGTGGTGCAGAGTAGAGTGGAGTGGCGTAGGGTTGAGTATGCATGGTGTGGTAGCACACTGCCATTACAGACAACACATTTTCAATTGACTATTACATTTGCACAGACCTACAGTTTTACTAATATAATTATAGAGTTTACAGATACTTGCACAGTTAATTTAAATGTTGTTGTGTGCTAAAAAAACAACTTTCCTACTCCCAGTATCTAGCAAGCTTTTCATACAAATCCTCTCTCTTTGAAGTCAGAGAAAGAAAAGTGAACACCAATCTCCCTTGGAAGACAGAGCCTGACATTTTACCTCTGTCTTTGAATGCAGGTATTAACTCTGCATATAAGTCTTGGGAGGCTGTTTAGGTCCGGGAGAGCCGTGCTTATTCCTGCTCTGTATATTTTAATCTTGCCGCAGTTCTTTTAATCGTTTAAAAAAAAAAAGTCTACTTGCACTTTAATTCAGTTTTTGGAACCGACACGCTTCTGCCTACGGCTGGTGCTCAGCTATGATTGGCTGGTCTTTGGCCAATCAAATGCCAGCCGGGAGGAGCCAGTTGTGCCCCCCGGCTACTTGAAGCACGCCGCAGCGCGGACGCGCTGTTTACCAGGTATTAATAATAATACTGTCATTTGTAGAGCGTGAACAGCTACCTCCTAAGAGGTGTCCCGGCGCTGTAGCAACAGGTGGCGTGCAAGAAAGCATGCGTTATACAGAGAGTCCAGGGGATTAGTCCTGACTGAAAAGCCAAGTTTTGGGTGCTTTCCTAAATTCGGGTTTCTGAGGTGATTTGGCGCAGGGTGTTGGGCAGGGCGTTCCAAAGCATGGCAGCCCTGAGCGTAAAGGATCTGCCCCCTAGCCGTGCCTTCCTAACTCGTGGGGTGCATAGCAGGTTCTGAGAGCTAGACCTGAGTAATCGAGACTGCTTGTACGCACCTAGCCTCTGCTTCAGATAGCTGGGGCAAGTACCGTGGAATGCCCGAAAGGCTAGGGTTAAGGCCTTGAATTTTATTCTGTTGATGACCGGCAACCAGTGCAATTCCTTGAGATGCGGAGAGATATGCTGCTAAAATGGGACACGTTTGATCAATCTCGCAGCCGCATTCTGGATCATCTGCAATTTCTTTATCTGGTACGCTGGAAGGCCCAAATACAGGCCATTCGCGTAGTCCAGGCGAGAGGTTACTGTGGCATGGACCACGAACCGACGACAGTTTTCAGGCAGAAGGTGTATAACTTTACGCAGGTTTCTCAAGCTGCCAAAACATGCACCTGTCACCTGCTGAATTTGGGCCGAGAATGATAAGTCCGCCTGCCATTTTACTCCCAAGTTTTTTGCGCAGCCTGCGGGGGTGGGAGGGCAGCCCATTTCCTCCGGCCACCAAAGGTCTGCGGCGGGGGGTTGACTATTACCGAAAAACAGCACCTCCGTTTTGTCGGCATTCAGCTTGAGTTTGTTGTTATTCATCCAATGAGCTATATCTTTTAAGCAACTCTTAAAATTCTCAAAAGAGGCACTCGACAAATCTTTAAAAGGAAATACCAACTGGGTATCGTCGGCGTACGAAATCGCCTTCACCCCCCAGTTGGCAATCAGTGAAAATAATGGGGCCAAATAAATGTTGAAAAGCAGTGGGCTCAAGGCCGACCCCTGCGGGACTCCACACCATAAGAGCTTGCGATTGGACTGATGTGGTTGAAGTGCCACCCTCTGCGTGCGCTTATGAAGGAAAGATTTAAACCACAGCAGGACTGTGCCCTCAATCCCCAAGTCCAAGAGGCGCTGGACCAGGGTGGAGTGGTCTACCGTATCAAATGCTGCTGAAAGATCCAGGAGCACCAGCATAGCTGATGCCCCTGAATCCAACTCCATCCTGACTGAGTCCGCCACCTCTATTAGCGCGGTTTCTGTACTGAACCCCGCGCGGAACCCAGATTGTGTATCATGCAGGATACTGTGGCTCTCGATAAAGTTGGCCAGTTGTTTCTGCACTATTTTTTCAAGCATCTTAGCTGGTGCCGGCAATAGAGAAATCGGTCTATAGTTATTAAGTTCGCCTGAATCAACATTAGATTTCTTCTTAAGAGGGAGGAGCGTTGCATGCTTCCATAAGTCCAGAAAAATGCCTGTAGTAAGGGAGGTGTTCCATATTTCAGACAGCACCTGAATGGAGGAGTTAGCCAACTCTTTCCACAATTTCGGAGGGCATGGGTCCTCCGGTGATCCTGACTTGCAGCCCTGGATAGCCGCCAGTGCCTCCTTCTGTGAAATCAGAGTGAATTTTGAGAGAAGAGGCCTAGGATTTTTCCTTATCAATATGTCAGATTTGACCGTTTCAACTGTTGCCCTAAAGGAATTATAGATCTTCCGGATTTTATTATCGAAGAAATCCGATATTTCCTCGCATAGTGCCATTGAGGGTTGAACGTCAATCAACAACTCGCGAGGTTTAACTCTGCATATAAGTCTTGGGAGGCTGTGTAGGTCCGGGAGGGCCGTGTATATTCCTGCTCTGTATATTTTAATCTTGCCGCAGTTCTTTTAATCGTTTAAAAAAAAAAAAGTTTACTTGCACTTTAATTCAGTTTTTGGAAGCGACACGCTTCCGCCTACAGCTGGTGCTGAGCGCTGATTGGCTGGTCTTTGGCCAATCAGACACCAGCCGGGAGGAGCCAGTTGTGCCCCCGGCTACTTGATTCACACCGCAGCGCGGAAACGCCGTTTACCAGGTATTAACTCTGCATATAAGTCTTGGGAGGCTGTTTAGGTCTGGGAGGGCCGTGTTTATTCCTGCTCTGTATATTGTAATCTTGCCGCAGTTCTTTTAATCGTTTAAAAAAAGTCTACTTGCACTTTAATTCAGTTTTTGGAAGCGACCCGCTTCCGCCTACGGCTGGTGCGGAGTGCTGATTGGCTGGTCTTTGGCCAATCAGACGCCAGCCGGGAGGAGCCATTTGTGCCCCCCGGCTACTTGATGCACGCCGCAGGGTGGACGCACCATTTACCAGGTATTAACTCTGCATATAAATGTTGGGAGGCTGTTTAGGTCCGGGAGGGCCGTGTTTATTCCTGCTCTGTATATTTTAATCTTGCCGCAGTTCTTTTAATCGTTTAAAAAAAAAAAAAAGTCTACTTGCACTTTAATTCAGTTTTTGGAAGTGACACGCTTCCGCCTACAGCTGGTGCTGAGCACTGATTGGCTGGTCTTTGGCCAATCAGCCGCCAGCCGGGAGGAGCCAGTTGTGCCCCCCGGCTACTTGATGTGCGCCACAGTGTGGATGCGCCGCTGGCGCGCTGAAGGCGTGCCAAAGGCAAGCCCGTCTGTGCCCGTCCGCGCCTGGACGCTGCCAGGCGCCAGGCTCTCTGCCCGTTCCAACAGCCACAACCTATCTTCCTCTAGGGAGGAGCTTCTGTCTATCAAGACTCAATTTAACACATGTATTAAATATGCCTGTGCTCCTATGGTGGGTTTCCTCAACTGCAAACAATGTGGGTTCAAAATGAGAGTGGGTGGTTTGACCTCAGCACCACCCCCTCATATCTTGGAGTTTAAGCTCCTCAGTTCGGTCTTTGGTGAAACATCACGCAGAGGTGTTTGACTTGTTGCAAGAGGAATCCCCGGATGTGCTGTTCCTAACAGAAACCTGGCTGACACAGGACTCTATAGCCGAGCCATGGCTGGCGCTACCTCAAGGTTACGCTATGAAGCAATTAAATAGAGTCAGTAACAGAGGGGGGGGCATCGCGGTAATCCTTAAAGAGTCTTATTCCTGTAGTTTCACCAGGGAGAATATGCCAGATTGCGAAAATTCCCTTTTTAAAATCACCCTCAACTGCAATCTCACGGGCTCCGGTTTGCTAATTTATTGACCTCCGGGCCCATCGAAAGCATTTAGGGAAGCGCTGGTTAGCTTGGTTGACATATTGGCTAGCAAATCTGCTCATTTTAACATCCTGGGAGACCTTAACCTCCATCTGGAAATGGCCACAATAAGGAGATTGCCAGCTTTATAGTGGACCTAGCAGCATTCCAGTTGTTGCAATGCGTACCTAGTTCTATGCATCTAGCGGGGCATTTGTTAGACCTTGTATTCTCTAACCTGCCCTCTATAAAAGTCCTTCCTCCTCTCCCTATGGCATGGTTTGATCACTTCCTTATCTCCATGTCCCTACACTAGCAAGGACACCCACAACAGTTTCGTCTTCATCCTACGGTGAAACACCTATGGCAAAAACTAGATGCGGACCATTTTAGCGACCTTCTGCGAGCACAAAAGCCCCAGCTGCCCCCCAACATAGAGGCAGCAAACGATCTTTTCCAGGACTGGATTACTCAGGCCCTGGATAGCTGTATTACCGGCAAGCTTACTCATAGGAAAAGAACTCAAACTAACCCATGGTTTAATGAGTCCTTGACCCTTGTGAGAAAAAACTGCAAGTTGCTAGAACGGGCTTGGAGACGCTCATATGATCCAGAAGCTAAAAGACAGTATCGCGTATCCATTTAGGCCTATCACAAGTTAATAAGGAAGTCCAGGGCTGATTACTTTGCCTCCAAAATCAAGGAGAGCAGTAACCCCTCAAAAACCATCTTTTCCCTTCTCATTGATCTGAAGAACCCTAATTTGGTAGCCGAACCTTCCATCATTTCAAACACTCAGTGTGATGAGTTGGCCATCTATTTCACGAACAAGGTGGAGAACATCTATAAAAACTTCCCAATCACGAGTGGCAATGTGAGTTGAAAGGAAAAGGCAAGGGGCAACGTGAACGGTGAGGAAGGCACACTACTCTCCTTCCCTCTACTATCTCTGACAGAGGTTGAGTCCCTCTGCAACAAAAATCAAATCAGGCTCCCCAGCTGACCCTATGAAACTTGACCAGTTTCGTAAATTTCAAAAACATCTTCTACCGGTCTGTGGGGAGCTGATCAACCTATCTCTGACTACGGCGATAGTACCTACTGCATGGAAGCATGCCAAAGTCGCCTGGTTGTTAAAAAAACCTTCTTTGGATGCACCCAAACCTGAAAATTATCGGCCCATATCTTGACTCCCGTTTTTGGCTAAAGCCACTGAATCCTATGTGAATTCCATCCTTACGAAGTTTGTAGAGTCCAACAAGATATTGGACTCTTCACAAAACGGCTTTATGTCACGCCACAGTACTGAATCCACCTTGTTGGCGGTGATGGAGCAACTACGAAGCTCTTTAGATGAAGGAAACTCCTCAGCTTTGATTCTTCTCGACCTCAGCGCCGAGTTCGATACGGTATCCCATGAGATCCTATTGCGCCGCTTGCAGGAGATAGGTGTTGGTGGCACTGTACTGGCCTGGTTCAAATCATTTCTGGATGGCAGAACATTTCAGGTTACTGCACCCCCCTACTGCTCTCAGGAATACGCTGTCCATCATGGAGTCCCGCAGGGATCGACGCTGAGCCCCACGCTTTTTAATATCTATTTACAATCCCTTGCGGTGGTGGCAAAAAACAGAGGACTGTCATTAGTATCCTATGCCGATGACACCCAACTGGTTATCTTCTTCTCCAACAACTGCCAGCACACCGTACCAAATTCCAGGAGGATATCCTGGCTGTAGCAGACTGGTGACAGCTAATTGCCTGCAGCTTAATGCCAGTAAATCAGAAATTTTGCTGTTATGAAAAGATACCCATTTATTGACAGAACACTGGTGGCCAGACGTGATGGGGTCCTCACCCTCGCCCAAGGAGGTTGTGAAAAATTTGGGCGTATGGGTGGACAGTGCCTTGTTCTTCGAAGCCCAAACAAAAGCGGTTGCAGGGGTATGTTTTGGGCTTCTACGTGGACTTAAGCCCTTGTTAGGGTTTTTTGACCCACCAACATGCCAGGTCATTATCCAATCTATGATCCTGTCTAGATTGGACTATTGTAATTCCCTGTATTTAGGCGTAAACAAATCTGGGATTCAGCGCTTGCAGAGGGTACAAAACACGGCAGCACGCACTCTTTTTGCGCTCCCTAAATTTTGCCCGGTATCAAAGCTCATGCCTCAATTACACTGGTTGCCAATTGACAAGAGAACTCATTTCAAGACCTTATGCTTTGCCCATAAAATTCTCATTCAACAAGGCCTTCTATTCTCTCCGATCTTCTCGTGCCGTATTCACCGTGACGCACGCTGCGCTCAGAGGATCTGCACTTAGCATGTGTCCACCGAGTCAGAAGAGCAAGAGCTGGGGGCCGCTCTTTTAGGGCGTTGACATCAGCACTCTGGAACTCTTTACCTGTGACTATCAGAAGTATTCAGAATCATCTGGCTTTTAGAAAGGCCATAAAAACCTGGCTTTTCCCAGTCTAGTCCTTGCCTCCTGTTTTTCCCACCCTGCAATTTTATATCTAGGTTTTAGCGCTGGGAAGCTCCGTCGCTGGGGCAGCCATGATGCGCTATACAAATCTTATAAGATAACACAACATAACATAACAATGCACAGCAAATGTGACAATATAAGAACAAGATTTATAGGTCTGTTTACAGAAAGGAGAACTCGTGGCAGAATACAAGCAGAGGTAGTGTGAACAGTCTTTGTTCCTTGGGGGGGGGGGGAGGAGGGGGGAGAGAACTCACCCTGGACAGCCTAAAACAAATAAAGCCAGCAATTAGAAAGGCAGAAAATGTGAGTTACAAACCACAAAGCCAATGGTAGGCAATGGGCAGAATGCATTCCTAGAGAAGCTTTCTGAATGTCCCCAAGATGTCTTTAGCAAACCAGACAGCTGTGCTGTCTGGTAGGCTTCCACCTAAAAAGAATTAGGTCCAAGACCATCCGCCCTTCATTTGCATGATCATCACAACCCACGAACATTACTGCTGAAATCGATTAAGAAGACATTTAAGTAGAAACTCTCAAGTCATGTAAGCAAAATAAGTGCTAAAAGGACCGAAATGACACGACACAGACAACAGGGCAAAGACAATATCTTCAATTGCAAGAGGAAGCCTGCAGAGCTACAAAATGAATCCAGTAGATCAGAGTGGGAACAACTGTGAATGGCAAGAACGGTGTGCAGCATCACCACATTACCAGGGCCAGGCACCCTGGAGGCAACTCCTCAGAATTAGAGATTCACTCACCAGTACCCACCTTCATCGGTAGAGAAGTGCTGTGTATGGTTGTCTCCACAGACACAGGGATTCTGTAAGTAGTACTGTATGACATGCAAACTAAATCCAAGTTTCAGATATGGTTACAAAATGTGTCTGGAAAATGATACAGGCACAGCGAAGAAGGGAATCTCCCTACTGGCACACTGTGTGAAAACACAGACCAAGAGTATCTACTGTGCTTCTGCTTGAGGTAGGATTCTTATCAACGGCTTTCTGTAATTAGTTGAAATTGCCCTAATACCCGGGAAAAAACTGAAAATGTCACGTCTGTGAACTAAACGATCAAATGACACAGAGTGAGAACGACTCCAGACCCTTGGGTTCTCCACCTGTAAGGTAATCTGGCAGGTCACAAATGCAATCGAAAACCACATGGCGCCTTCAAACCTTTCCATGTATTCCACACAAAATGTCACATGTCAAGAGGGTACTTCACCGTTTCTTCCTATCTGCAGTAAGTGCGGGTGACAGCACACTCCTTACTCTAAATATAGCTCGGTTTCAACACTTTATTATCTACAACAGTGCTTAATTTGTGGAAAAATAAGTTCCAGGGCTCTCGCCAGGAGACCACTGCAGCTTGTACCAGTCCATTGCTCCTGTCAGCACCGCCTATGACAGAACCAACACAACTACTAACCATGAAATCCTACAAGTGTGACAATTCAGACTATTTCTGGCCCCCAAAGCTGTAGCAATGGCTTGGAAGGCAGGTAATAGCCATTTTAAGGTATAACAAATTAATAACCAACTGTTGTTGTGCTTGCCTGTACATTAGACAAACAGCACCACCATGTGGCAGAGTGTCATAGGCACTGGTACTAACAATAAGTGCCAGTGCAGAGTACTGGAAACCACCGGCTCAAATTAAGCACTGATCTACAATACAACAGGCTAATAATTTAGAGCTGTGATTGACTGACCTCTATGTCTTCCATGTGCATACAGGCATATTCCAAGCACTTCCTATGCTCAAGGCAGGATGCAGCCTTCACAGGCATTGGTCATGCATTTTGATCTATGTGAAAATGCAGGTACGGGCACGCTGTCTTATTAAGTGAAGTAACATGGCACGTGCACACTCAAAACTGCAGCTGGTGTCACACATCACCTAATGCATTAGTCATATGTCAGCCCTACAAATGAGAGTGACTGACTTCTTAAGTTTTAGATCAAGACACCGTACCACATGTCTGCAAACTCTAACCATAGGAGACATACTAAGCTCCATAGCTGTGTAGCACTTGAAAGAAAAGATGCCGTTATCAAACTTCACAAATGTGCCTTAATCAAGAAATCTGCTTCCACCAAGCGTATTGTCTAAGGGCAAGCAACTTCCTCTAGGAATGTATCAGGATGAAAAATACATCAGTCACTGACTGCCCTTACAGTTGCCAACTCTGTATTTTAGGGCATTGGCGTTCTCCACAATTGCCGTTACATGAGAAATGGCCCATGGAGATGTATAAGACCACGTCCTATAAAAGGGTCATTTACAACTTAATGGACAAAGCAGATATTTTTCTTGTCATATATTCCCCTTTTTTACAGGATACCCCACCCCCATAATTTGCATGGATTCTGAAGCATTCCTCATCACTATTATTGTACCATCTTTCTCCAACCACCTCTTTTATTTTACTTGGACTTTGCCTAACCGATTTATATTCCCTGTTTTGTAGTTCCGTCTTTTCCTCCCTTCTTCTTCTCTCTCTATACTTCTTTCTTTCCTCTCCTTACTGCCTTCCTTTTATAGCTTATTCTCTTTCACCCCTTTCTCCCTTTTTCCATATTTTCTAAATATTGTTTGTTATCGGTGCATGTATCACAATTAATCTCTGTAACTCAACATAGGAATAAGCTGGACTTGCATGTCACTGTATTTGTTGTTATTGCTTAATTGTTAATTTTTACCAATAAAATAATTGCTACACAAAAAGAAAAATACATCAGTCAGTTAACACTTGATTCCCAATTTTTAGAAGAACGTCGACACCTTCATCCTCAACCGCTACCACATATATAAGGGCAAGGAACAGTGATTTAATTTAGACAAGCGCATCGCCATGGCTTGATGACAAGAGGCAAGCAATGACCAATAGTGTGCCACTGATATACACACCCACCTCAACTTGCCTAACACTGATTAGCCAGCACGCAACTATGCTTGTTTATGACTCCATGGGGTAGAGGGCCCTGTAATGTTTAGGGCCCTAGGCCATCATGAAGCACCAATGACCACTCAAACACATACAGGCACATGGATCAACCATTTTTGCGAGCGCAAACGGTGCGATTCGCAAAAATCGACCGTTTGCGCCCGCAAAAATGGCATCTGCGATGCATCAAGGTTCAAGGCACTCGCAATTTGAGAATTCGCAATTAATTGCGAGTTCTCAAATTGCGATAGCATTTAAGGAATCGCATTTTGCGATTCCTTAAATGCAATGCAAGAACCACTTTGAAGTAGCGATTTCGCTACTAGGGGCGCAAATTACCATGAAGTTGAACTTGATGGTAATTTGCAGAACTTTGAAAAATGCACTAAAGTGCATTTTTCAAAGTTCTAGGTTACACACACACATGTCCTTGGGACATGTGTGTGTCAACATTTGTGCACACCACAATTTCAGGGTGCAACAGGGTGTCCTTTTGACACCCTTGCAACCTTGAAATTGCATTCTCAATTTGCGATTCTCTAATTGCTAATCGCAAATTGAGAATGTCTTCCCATTCATTCCTATGGGCCTCTAGGCCCATAGGAATGAATGAGGAGGTATTCCTTATTTGTGACTCGCAATTTGCGACTAGCAAATAAGGAATGTTTAGGAATCGCTATTTTTATAGCGATTCCTACATGCATAGGCTTTTGCGAGTCCTTAATTGCGATTCCTTAATAATCGCAATTAAGGACTCGCAAAATCCTACTTTGATGCATGTGACAGATAGTGAATGGTACTGGAACTGGCCCAGGGCATGTGCGCCCAGCCCCTTTTATTGGCAGGGTCACCTGGCCGGTGACGCCTGTGATGGGTGGGTGTAGGGTGTATGTACAGGAACACTAGAACATGTCCAGCAGGACACTACAGGCCTCTGACTGGTTTCTTTGCAGCATGTTACACACAGCTCTATGGTATAGCAACATTATTTGGGTTTTCGAAGATTCTGTGCCCCAGTGATCCTGCTTTTAACATTTCCACAGAGACCGGCCACTTTGAAACCCACCCTTCTCCAGAATACCAGCTACGTTTCGCACACAGCAACTCACACGGCCAGTGGCGTAACACAGGCCCCCGCAGCCCACGCGGTGCGGGGGGAGGCAAGCTCCAAGGGGCCCCCTCAGGACAGTACTTTGGCCGGAGAGCTCCTGATTGAGTCCGGAGGGTGCCCCTCCACGTGCCTTGCTGGGGGGCCCCCCTCAAGTTTCATTACGCGACTTACGTCAGTGCAGATGCCGGTGTGTGTAGGCCAAGCCTCTCCCAGATGCATAACCGTCACGCTAGGAAGCCATTATTCTGTTTCCTGCCCATCTGTCACTTTTATGATAACCCATGTGCTTCCTTAATTCCAGCCGAGATCTATTATCCACCTGGGCACCACCACACACACTCGTAGTACCCGAAGCAGGCCTTTCCCAAGCAGAACTAGCTCTGTACACTGAAGGGTTTCCTTTACTGCCATGGAAAGTGCTGCTCTCCATACCATCTTTGACATCTGTCCTGAGGATCATCTGGCAAGTTGCATAACTGAGGTCGAAACTTTGACATGCGCCTCGTCAGGGGTAGTAAGCGCTATATAAGCAATTACAATTACATACTGACTCATGTGGCCTGCCCGTGCATTTAACCTTGCTAACAAATGAGAACAGATTACATCACCCCTCTAAAGACGAATGATATGCAGCCACAGTTGTCTTTTATTCACATGCAGCATTGTCATCACTTCTCATCATATGCAGGTTCCGTATTCACAAGCACTGCGTTACTGCACTTGTTGGGGCACCCTTTGATGATATTGTGGAAGTGCATATTTAATATTTTGACCAATATGCAATACACACATGAAGTTTTACAGCATCAAACATTGAACTGTGTCCTTATGAATTTGTTTGTGCAACAGGATTATATAAGACCCCTGTGAAGACAATTGCTTTATTTAAATTTGAATATGTGTCGAAACGACCGAGAGAACCACTATTTCGTTGATTACTTTGTCTCCAAGGGTACACGTCCAGACACTCAAACCCCAGCATGGCCATATGAAAGCACTTCAAATAAGTTGTTTCTGTTAACCATTCTAATGGTACTCAAATGACTAACACTGGAAGGTAGGAGGGTGAGATGACTTCGCCAAGATTCATATGCTGCAGATCACACGGGATGTCAGTGGTGAGCATTCAACTCAAAGGGCCATCGTTCTAGTTTATCTTTTGTCTGTTGGCAGCGTGTTACTTTCAACACGTGTTCTCCCTGTGCCATGTCACTCCCTTTTATGATACAACTTTCACGTGGCGCATGTCATTGGATTGCCTCTTGTCTGCAGGCTTGTGATCTTGTGCTGCTTGAAGTTGGGTCATTGTTTTTATGTGTCAGGGCCCAGTGGGCAGGTGAAACTGTCCCTGAATGCAGATGTTTCTTTATCCATGAAGGGTTCCATTTGCATTAGCATGTTTTGGTTGCGCAGTTTAGGTGCTGGTTGCGGGTAGGCATTATATTCAAAGGTGTTCTGGATCAGTGCTTAATTTGAGCCGGTGGTTTCCGGTTCTTGGCACTGGCACTTAATTGCCAACACCAGCACTTGTGACAGTCTGCCACAAGGTGTCTGGATAATGTAAAGATGACCACAACAACAGGTAATTATTAATTCAATATACATTACAAATTACCATTACCTGCCGCCCAAGCAATTCTTATTTATAGCTTTAGAGGCCTGAAATGGTCCGAATAGTCTCACTTATAGGCAGTGCTTTAAATGGGAAAAAATAAGTGCAGGTACTCATTAAAATGAGCTAGAGGTGTAGTGAGGGGGCGGGGCTAGGGGCGGGGCTAAGGGCAAGACATGATGATACTTAACAACTTCTATATTAGTTGCAGCACATACCAAAACACATGAGGAATGTGTTTATATAAACAAAGCAGGTTAACTCATTACACAAAATGAAAGAGAAATGCAATAATATGTTAACATTTCCTTTTTGCAATAGTTGCACCTTCTTAATGTCATATTGTTAATTGCTGTTTGGCACAATACTATATATTTTTGAGCACGCGAGTAGGAAGAAACTGAAAATACCACCACATCGCACCAAAGCTCTTATGGCACCAAGCACATGAAGCAACTCATCATGACCCTCCCCAGAAGATATCTCTTGTCTCTTCCATCAATCTATCCATTAATCCTTTCATCCTACCATTTACCTGCTAATGTCCACCATTTAACCTTTACATTCTATCGTCTATTCAGTCTTTCATCAATCATTCAGTTTTTCACCATTCTGTCTATCCACCCTTCATATCCAAACCTATCCATCCATCCATCTCCAAACAAATCCATTCATCCTTTCACTCATCCATCTCTTTATCCACCCTTTCCCTCATCCATCAATCCTTTCGCTCATCCATCCATCAACCCTTTCACTCCTTTATTCCATCCACCCTTTCACTCAATCCCTCCTTTCATTCATCCATCATCCACCCTTTCATCCATCCTCCCTACCTTTTATTCATCCATCCAATCTTTCACTTATCCACCCATCATCCGCCCTTTTATCCAATCATCCACCCTCTTTCACCCATGCCTGCTTTCAATCATCTATCCATCTATTCATCCATCCATCCATCTATACATCCACCCTTGCTCACTCATCCATCCACTCACTCATCAACTCACCCACCCACCCACCCACCAACCCTCCCTTTTACGTTATTTATGAATCTTTGTCGCCGAGCAGACATGTCCAAACAAAGTGCCACACATTTTCTTTAAAATACCTCCTGAGAGTGTTTTGATTCTCTCTCTCTTTCTTTCATTTTTTTCTTACAAAAACAAGCATACACACAAACATAGCAGACACACAAAAGACTCAGGTATGATAAAAAGCCATCTTTTCTCTTCACCTACCATGGCTTTTTTAATTGCCACCAGGGCCGGACTGGCCGTAGCCTGATTGCCACAACCAGGGAACTGACATGATTCCTGTGCTTGCAGGAACGCACAGGATAGTGTGAATGTGATTGACAGCACAGGGCCTGAATGGACCCTGCTCTGTCAAGCACAGCGTGATGGTGAGCACCCGGACATTATTCAAATGATCCCTGCTGAATAGCTCAGCTGGGGCTCAGATCGGGGCTACAGAAGCGGCGCCTTAGCTGCCAGAGACATGTTCCACTCCTGCTCACCAGCACAGCCAATGAGCCTACCTTTTCATGTCATGAGTACCGGTACTCTCCAGGGCAGTAGAGAAGTGCCGGTACTCAGAGTGATAAATCAAAGAAGTGCAGGTACTCAGTACCGGTGAGTACCGGCCCATTTAAAGCACTGCTTATAGGAGTGTGACGATGGTAGTTGTGTTGTTACTATCATTGGCAGCATGTCAGAAGCAATGTGTGGTGCAAGCTGCGGTGGCCTCCTGACGAGAGCCCTGGCACTTATATTTATACAAATTAGGCGTTGGTTCTGATACTTCGGTTGTTTCCTCTGCACTCTTTGGTGGAAAGTATTTTAGTGCCCTCTATCTGGGTACACTGCTGGGGTTGAGTGTACAAGTATGAATGCTTATTTGGAACCAAAAATGTTAACTTTGGTAGTTGCATAGAAAGAGGTGTTGGTCATGGCATCATTTGTGTTTGTCTGTCCTAGGTAGATGGTCCTTGCAGCAGCAGAGGTGTGCCATATGATGGGTCTCGGCTGTGCCATGGCACCTGCCGTTCACTGCTCCACAGGTAGGAGTTTAATGCTAGAATGCAAATGTCATGTGCAGTTTGGGCCATGTTGGCATCGTCTTGTTCGTTAGTTGTGTGTCCACATGAACAGAGGCTCTGACTATGTGGAAACTGCTCTTTGAGTCCTCAGCAAGTCTCGCCACACTGTGCCAGCCCTACTGCTGCTGGCACACATGGCATGACATGCTATTGCTGTTTTTCCAGCAGTGACTGGCACTGGAGCTGTTGGATCTTGCCACGCCAGAGCAGGGGCACTGTGGGAGATGGACAGTCACAGGGCTGGTTTCTTAGGGCCCTTGGCAGTAGCATTGTGGGAAAGTGGAAACTTGTTCTGGGGAGACCCATGGCATACAGGGAGTACTGAGCTCCATTTGTGACAACTGGAATGTTACTCCCTTGGCCTCACTGGGCCACCCTACTATAGCCACCAAACCAAGCACAAGTGAACAGGGTCTCAGACCCATTCACCCAGACACTCAGTGGCCACAGGCATGCACTCTCTGTTCTAGAACTCTGCTTCCAGCTTCACATGAAAAGCTCCTCAGCAGTTTCTAGCAGCTGCTCTTGACACTCAGAGAAGTAAGGCAGAGCAGAAAAAGGCTTACTAATGGAGGAAGTGTATGTTAGAACCTCACAAATCTGCAAAGCACACAATAATATGTACTGAAGCAATTTCAAGCAAGTGCTTTTAGTTCTAGAAAGAAAAGTTACTTTCATTCACACAACTGAATACCAAACATAAAATTGCAAATAGATATAATGAAAACCAGAGCTCTCTACCCCCTCCAGAATTAGAGTTCTGTGTAAGTAGGTCTTCCAATGTTAAACAATGTAAAACCCAGTCCTATGGTGTCTGTCACAGAATTCACACTAAAATGTCCATTTTATTGTATTTGTTAGAATTCACAATGTAAAACCCCTTTATTCTGTATTTGTCACAGAGTACACAATGTAAGACTGCTTCCTATTGATTTTGTCATAGGGTTGCATCATGAAAATCCCGCTCCTACTGTATTTGACACGGGTCTGCATTAACAATGACTTCATCATTTAGATCAATGAAAATACTTCATAGGTGTTCTAATGCTGATATATCAACCATCAGTTCATGGGAAAAAAGAGACACCTCAATGAGGTGGAAAGACACTGACTCCCTAAGCAAGGAAACCAAATCGGAGGATGTCAACTGAACCCAGTCCCAAGGTCACGCCGTTGATGGCTAATGAGATGCTAGGTTAAGGTAAACCGCACCGAACAAACGTTAAATGAACATTGCATTGTCATCTATGGAACCATAGCAGGTGGAGGCCAAGAAAACAGGTCATGTAGGAGAGATTAGTGAATGATATTCCTGATTAACCCGTATCCTTACTGTCATTTATTTGCTGAATGGCACAAGGTTCAGTCTGTAGAGGTCGTGAATCAGACTCATGACTTCGTCACCATGAAAAAATGGAAATTGAAGTGTGTACCATTTCCAATAAACAGAACACTCCATGATGTTGGTAAGTATCTCACACCCAACCCACTCATAATCAGGGCATCAATGTTAAGCAATGCAAGTTGTGTCAATTAGCACGCTCCCAATTTCCACCAATGCAAATATCAGCAGGTCAAAACTGACAAAGGTTACTGGGGGAAAATGCATGGTGCATTCTGAGACATACAGAAGTGTGAGTGTGTGTGTGTGTGTTTGTGTGTGTGCGTGTGTGTGCGTGCGTGCATGTGTGTAAGACAACATATTCTCCAGGCAATTCACCAATTTCAGGAGGAAAAGATGGAAATGGAGGTGTTTACCAAACCAAATATATATAGCACCTTGTGATGTTCATACTTACCAGCTATGGTAAGTACCTCACCCTCTTCCTCCCAAATGATAATCAGGTCCTCAGTGTTACACAATGTAAAGCCCCTGCTATGGTGTTTGTTGTGGAGTTTACCATGTAAAACCCTTTCCTATTGTGTTTGTCACAAGGTTTACAATGTAAACCCCCTTTCTATTGCATTTATCAGGGAGTTCACAATTTAAAACTTCTTCCTATAGCATTTCCCAGAGAGATAATGATTTAAAACCCTTTGGGCCACATGCATGAAGCCTTTTTGAGTTCGCAAACGGGCCGATTCGCAGAATCGGCCTGTTTGCGACCGCAAAAAAGGCTTTTCACATGCATCAAACCCAAATTGCTATTCGGTAACCTGTTACCGAATCGCAAATTGGGTTTTGTGATTCGGTATTAGGAAGGGGCATGTTTAGGGCATCCCTTCCTAATACCAAATCGCATCGGTATGTATCAATGTTTTGCGACCGAAATGCAGTCGCAAAACATTAGCATTTTACCACCTACTTCAAGTAGATGGTAACCCATTCGCATATGGGAAGTGGTCCCCAAGGGACTCCTTCCCCTTTGTGAATGTTTGTAAGAGTATTTTTCAAGACCACGGACCACTGCCTGCTCTTAAAAAATGAAAGGAAAACTTTTCATTTTTCTTTTTGTAAAAACGGGCTGCTTTACAAAAAAAAAATGCTTCATTTAAAAGCAATCTCAGACATGGTGGTCTGCTGACCTCAGCAGGCCACCATCCCTGTGATTTTTGCGAATCCTAGGGAGTCGCAAATTGCTTTCTACCTCATTATTATTAATGATGTAGGTCGGTTTGTGACCCACTACGAATCGGTATTTGAAACTCATGGAGTTTCATACATTGGAAATTGCGATTACCTAATTTCGATTCTCAGAAAATCGCAATTAGGTAATCGCAGTTTCCAATTTTAATACATGTGGCCCTTTGCTTCTAAAAACCATTTGCCTTTTGAAAGTGCCAGAAAATTCTCAATATAAAATTAAACTTTTGTATTTGTTAGAGCGTTAACAATTTTAAATCCCTTCCTACTGTATTTATCACAGATTTATGCCACACAAAGGCCCTTCCTTCTGTATTTAACATAGCATAGGTCTGCATTAGCAAACTATTAGTTATGGGCAATGGAAATACATCATAGGTGGGCTAACACAAATGATATCCAATGGAGATGGTGTTGAAAAAAGACCAACAAAGGGGCGGAACCAAAGCTCTCCGTGCACTCTTTTCAAAACTCTTTGTTTGCGATTACACCAGTCATAGAAGACATCTGGCCTAAAAATCATAATAATTTTTTGTTCATACACTACTCGAGCGCATGCCAAGCCAGGTGTGCCTTGCTGATGCCGTGACCAAAGG
This sequence comes from Calotriton arnoldi, assembly GCA_963921515.1. NCBI lineage: Eukaryota > Metazoa > Chordata > Amphibia > Caudata > Salamandridae > Calotriton > Calotriton arnoldi. Next base: position 1,482,490 of record CAWUFW010000770.1, on the reverse strand, counting down.
CCTTGAGAGGCCTGCTTCCCAATCCAGCTCTGTCTTGTGCTAATGTAACCTTGAACGGAGGAGAGAGCAAACTATTAACCGCTCCTTGCATGCTTCATCGCCACAGTAAGTGCACGTGAAAAGTTGGAAAACAATGGCACTGAACCATTACAATAGCTTCATTGCAAAACAACTCCTCGCAATCGGCACTTTCTAGTTGAAAGTCATATATTTTTTTAGCTATTTTTTAGTTCGGTGGAGAACAGAAAACATGGCGCATTCCCTTCAGCCATCTTGCGGTAAGCATGAGGTTATTATTTATTTCAATCGCATCATATTGACTGGACAACCTTGCACACTTTCCTGTTCTATGTGAAAACAAGAAAAAGTAATGTGTTGCAGAGTTGCCTGGCAAGCAAAGCAGGGCTTTAAGTGGGCCCGGTCCTGCCGGTGTTCAGCACCGACAGTTCTAACAAGCATTGGCAAAGCCAATAGGTCTTGCAATGGCTTTGCTGTTTTTTCTTTTTATTTACAAATCCGAGTTGGATTGGTGAATTAAAAAATGTAACACAATAGCATTTTTTAGGAGGTAGTAACACAGAGGACTCATGTGGGGGGAACCAACACGAAGGCTGCAGGTGGGGAATGAAGCATAACGGGGGAAGCAACATGGAGGGCGGGGACAGAAGCAACGCGGAAGGCACAGGTGGGGGAAGCAATATGGAGGGCGGGTAGGAAACAACATGGGCGATGAAGAGGAATGGGGAGCTTTTACGAGAAGCACACGTGGGCGAACACAATACTGAGGGAGGGGAGACAAGCACACAGGCGAGAGAGCAACAGCAGTACATGAGGGACACATCGGGAAAACACATGCACTCGTGTACAGGGCCTACTGTTCCATTCGACTCGAACCTTAAATGAGCTGCTGCTGGGAAGTAGCATTAAAAACGTGTGCAGCTAATGAGCTCAAAGAAATCAATTAAAGGCGTTAAAAGAGGTCGACTCGGAGGGCGAACAAGTAGTTTATTCAACTTCCTCCAAAAACCGCCTACTCGTGTACACAGGTTGCTGCAACTCAGGTTACACCCCTATTCCATTCACTCGTCACAAGAATGCAATCTGCCGAACTTTGTGAAATATGGATGAGGTACCACAATGCAGTTAGAAAGTCAGGTACATCGATGGACGTGCCACACGCCAGCAACAGAGCCAATGGAGCACGTCTTTCACACAAGACACCCCCAGTTGGCCATAAATTATAGAAACTTTATTTTTGTAAACTAGCACGGAAATATTTCTAGCACCAGTAGTTATTTAATTTATCTGAGAACTCTGCCAAGTTAACCACCAACTCAAGAATCAAGAAATAAAAAAACAAAAATGGAATGTGGGCTATTTAGGAAACAAACAAAACAAGCGAAAGCGAAAGCACGGCGCGTTGTCTGTAAATAGTAACCTGACCCATGAGGAATGCAGCTGCCACCCTGCGCGCCGCTGCTCGCTCCCGAGAGCAAAACTTTGTGGGAGTGAACATTACAAAAGAGGTGGGACATGCACCCGCCTTTAGCCATTTGCGTGCTTTCATTATTGAAAGACACACGCAAAAGCCAATCCAATGTGTGGGAGGAGTCAGACCCACACGGAGTAAACACAAGAAGCCTCGCAGAGCAGCATGTGCGCACTGCTAGGCTCGACCTAAAAAGCAGGTGCTGAGACGGGTCCCTATCGGGCTCTCCATTTTTGCCCTCACCTTCAGGGTGAAAACAAAATCTTAACTATGCAGCAGTGCCACTCTTCACTGCCTTTGGTGTAACTTCAAAGAGACTCGTTATAGTTCCTTCAGTCTCCTTTCAGAACTGAAGCATTTTCAATATTATATACAACCAGTGGCGGCTCTTCCGCTAAGGCAGAGGAGCATCACCCCACTGCTTTTTTGCATTAAAACAAGGGGAAAATAAAATGATAATAACTTGCGTTATTATCATTCTATTTTCTCCTACTTCCGCAGCTTTGCGTGAGGGGGCGGGGGCAGGGGAGGAGTGGTAGCACCTTCCTAAGTGTGCAAAGACTGCTTGGCCGCTCGTCTTGAGCCGCCCAAAACAGTCTTGTGCACTTCGCATGTTCACCATGCAGGCTGCATTACAGCCTGCGCGGAGAACATGCCCAGACTCCCAGTCAGAGTCTGAGCGCCGAAGCAAGGCGCTCAGACCCATCACAACGCTGCTAAGGCAGTGTTGTGATTGTCTGACTGGGAGCCTGGGTGTGCTTCCTGTTGAGGCCGAGCAAAAGAGGACTACGGTGGAGAGACGCGGCGAGGAAGCGGCGAGAAGGTATGTTTTTATGTTTTTTTTTTTATACCTGCTTCCCCCGCGTCCTCTCCCCTCCCGCCCCCCTACCCCCGATCCCTGCCAGCCGCCGCTGTATACAACAAAGCCTTAGCTTTTACTTTTCTTATGCAACTAACAACTATTGACAAAGCCAATAGTACTGACTTGTTGTAGGTACTTGCAGTATCATATATCTGTATGCAATGACAGAAACAGCAAAATACTAGTCAGGTGGCACACTATGCTAAGCACAGGTTTTTAGCTTAGGTGTTTTTAAGCCACACCCTTAATTACATAGGCCACGCCCCTTTGAGAGACACCCCTCACCCCCAGTTTTTTCACCCCACTTAAATCCCTTGCTGTAAGAATATGAGCCTGATTATGAGTCTGGCGGTCCGAGGACTGCCAGACTCATGAGGGTGAGGCGGTGGCAGTCCAGCCACCACTGCACCAGCAGTCCGAACACCCTATTACAACTTGGGTGGTTGGACCACCATTGCACCACCTCAACCGTCAGGAATAAGAGGTCCCTGGTGGTTGCATGGCAGGCTTGAGGGCCTCAGGGCCCTGGGATGCATGCAGGGGGGCACATGTTGTACCCCCTGTGTGCATGCACCCCAGTACCTGCAGGGCATGGACTGTACCAGTCCATGCCGTACAGGTACTGTCTTTGACATTCCCATTGCGGTGCCTATTTCATAGTCACCGCCAGGAGACCGCCAAAGAACCACCCGCCAGTGACAGGAAAAGTTGTAATCTGGAGGGCGGTGCACACACGTGTTTGGCGGTGCTGGAGCAGGCCGCTGGCATGGCAGTCAGCTCCAGCACCGTCAAACTCATAATCAGGCCCTATATCTATGGATAAGAACTATATACAAAGTTCATAAAAGTATACCCGAGTTTTTGGTGCTGTGAACACTTTCAATGTGTCACTGCAATTGGTCCCCTCATGAGAACATTGCGTACCAGGAACTCGCTCTCCAAATAGACATCCTGGTCATTCTCTCTGACCTTTCTGTGATGCAGCTGCACACTCCTGTCACTTCCTACATAAACATATGTGTAAGTATATTAATTTAATTTCTTATGAAAATTAGTTCGATACATTCCTGCAAGCCCCAACATAAAATGCTTGTTTTGTAAAGAATTGGCGATATGATTCAAAACAAATTGCATTTTTTTATTAATGTATGGAGAATTCAGTTTGCATGCACACTAAGAAACCTTGGCATGGCTCGTGTTTCTCAGCCATATGCTGCTGTGGTCATCTTTCAAAGAGGTCATCCTGGGTTGCAAAGTGTCTAGTGTGGACAGAAAACCTATATTTCTAGAGAGCCTACTTGTTTTGTGGCGTAAGAAACTGGGATGTTGGTAAGTCACAGGAGAACCACAACTGCGTCATCGTTGCTGAATCATTTGACCATAATGGAATTTATATTTTGCCCCCTGGGCAGTGCTCAGTTCATACCTGCTGCTCAGTCCCTCTGCTCATCCAGCCTAATGGCACTGGGCAGCAATTGAGGAAGAGTGCACATTGGCGGGCCAGAGGAGAGTTACTCTTTAAAGATCTCAAGTTTACCTTCATCTAGAAGAATGTAGATTCCCTTGCCAAGCTCCAAAAAGTTGGGAATGTGGAATGAATTCCCTGTTCAAATTAAACTGCTTCCTCACTTGCTGGCAATTGATTTTTTTTGTTTTGTTCATGTAGTGGTATTTAGTTTCTCCCTGCACTCCTTCACATTGAGGATTGTCATACACTTTTACTAGGTCTGGATTTTAACAGCACATCTGTCAAACAGACCTTTTGCTAACAATATACTTAGAGTGCTCTTTGGGTCCACCGCTTTCACCTACTGGCTTTCTGTGATAAACCTTTTTTAACCTTTGGCTTGAGAATTTATCAATCATGCCATAGCTCAGCCTAGTTGAGAATTTATCTCTCACCTAATGCTATTGACTGGGTGTATCCTTCCTCCTCCACTCAAGTTTTTGCATTGAACAGCATGAGGGACTACTTTTCAACAGTAGCCCCCTTGGTCCTCACCTGCAAGTTCCGTCCTCTGTTTCTCGACTCAAAGTACCAACCCTGCAGGCATTTGCAAATTAAACATAGCCCTATTCAGTTTGCGGCTGTTTGATTCTTTCAGTAATTTACATTAATGTCATGGCATTTACAGTTGCTAGGGCGTTTTTCAATAAATAAAACTGAATGCAATTAACATAAAAATAATGTGAAGGCCTCAAAACAAAAAGTCACATTTTAAGGGCAAGTGAGAGCACCAGGCTGTCATAGCTACATAGATTAAACTAGAAAGACTTCTGAATGCATTTTTCCTTTTCCTTTTCTCTGACCTAAGGTCAGTAATGTCAGTAACATGTCACTGTACATGAACTAATAGAAAACGTTAGATTTCGACCTTCCCATAGAGATATTTTTCATAGAATATAATAATGTATTAAAGTGTATAGTTTAATTTCTGAAGAATGTTTCTTCCTAAGTGAAATGATTTCATCTGTATGATGCAGGTACCTAACCATGAATTGTTTTGTCTTGTAGTAGAAATGAACAGTGGGAACCTAACTTTGACTTGAACAATATTTATGAAATGTTTCATTTTAACACTTAGGGCCCGATTACGAGTTTGGCTGTGTGGGAGCGGAACCGCCATGCTGCTGCCCCTCTGCCAAACCTGTGTGCGCACCGGCCGCCAGATTATGACTTTTACAGACACTGGCGTGTGGTTCATTGGCGGTCCCACGGCGGTGCCTATTAAATAGGCACCGCAATGGAAACGCGAAGGCAGTACCTTCACGGCATGTACTGGTGCTGTTCATGCCATGCAGGTACTGGGGTGTATGATCAATCACGGGGGGGCACAACATGTGCCCCCTGCATGCACCCCGTGGCCCTGAGGCAACAGGGGGCCCTGTATGTCCCCCATTGTTTCATCTAGGCCACAGTTTTCATGGAGTAGGAACCGCCATGAAAACCATGGTGGAGAAGAAACTCGTAATATGCTTGGCAGAACCACAACGGTCCAGCCAAGCATATTGCGACCCCAAGACCTCCGTGCCACCGCCAGGGATCTCTGATCCCTGGCGAATGTGGCAGTGCAATGGTGGTCCGACCACCCAAGTTGTGGTAGGGCGGTCGGACTGTCGGTGTGGCGGAGCCCGCACAGCCACCGCGGCTATGGCGGTCCATAGGACCATCGTAGTCATAATCAGGTCCTTAATGTTCGTAAGCCTTTGTCCTGAACCACTTAGATGATGGAAGATTTCCTGTTCCCATGATGACACCATGAAATAGTCGGCTGAGAAGACAGAAGAATGCAACATTTTAACTTAGTGATAGATATCGAAATTTTATATTAGCTCATGTTCCTATAGTAGTGTGTGGCGATTGTTCAGACCCTATCTAGACTCTCTGCAGAGCCCTTTGCACTGATTCTCTCAGAGAGACGCATTCATTTCCCTTGCCTGAATCTATGTTGCTCTGAGACTCTATTGAGATACTTTAACTTCTCTTCATGGGAAGTGCTGATCGATTTAGAATTTCTTAAAGCTTTATGCTTTCACCTCTCGACTCGGAACTCTTTAGGGGTTCTAAGAGATACCATGCCCTCATTTCCTAGACTTAGAATAGAGAATTACTTATATGGAACGTTCTTTATGTAATTGTTCTGTATTGTATTACTGATGATTTGATTGCCTATTTTGAGAACTTATAAATAAAGAAATACTCATTAAAAAATTATAAAAAAACTTCGGAAACTCACACCAAATCTTATCATTGACTCCTGTGTGATAATAATTAAACTGTAATAAATAGATTGATTTGACTTGCAGCTTCTGATTAATTATCTTCTTACGTCCAAGGTCTTTCGGCCCTGGGCCCAGTAAATGAGCATGACTTTTCTCCGGATGGGTAACAAAACTGATACCATAAACCAAATATGTATTTAAAGTCCCTGCTCCACCACAGTGCACAGTCAATTATACTTTTGCAATGGGCAAACTGTAATATGATATTCAGAAAAAAAAAAAATATCAAATCCATATGCACGAATTCCAGGTGTTAGCTTGAGCTAGGATCTGCAGGTGCACTATACATTCCTCTGTTTTTTTAAGTCAGCTCCATATGCAAATGATCTATGAGTTTTTGTTGCATCGAAATTATCCTTTTCCTGGAACCAGGTTCAATGTTCTGTTCTAAGCAGATTTATGTTCCTTTGCCCTTTGAAGAAAACACATTTCTGTTGGGCTGGTTCAGATCTCACTCATATAGAGAGATGACAAATGCTGTATGGAATGTTCCCATTATGATTTTCTTTTATTTTTTAAGAAAGAACCGCTTGTGATCTTTGTAGTGGTGCAAGATGCAGTGATTTGCTGTTGAAGAAAACGAAGCTGTATACATTCTGAAAATGTTGTGGTTTAAATTCTTCAGGATTGAACTTTAGCTAAGAAACTAAAACACATTTATATTCAAGAACAGTTTTATGCTACCCCAGTCTGGTCTCACAAATAAGTTACGACAGAATTTGCAGTCAGAATTTATTAACATACATAAATCGAGACAGTGGGTTAATTTTTGATCAAGGTGTATGGAATTACCTCAGTGACGTCGTCATAAACTTGCTCTGTTTGCTTTTATTTTTTCTTTACCTTTGCAAGGTATTCCACTGGTGATCCGCATGACTGAACTACTTATGGGTAAAAAATGTTATGAGGAAAGTGATAATTGAGGCAATGTGAAACTTACCTGTAACTAGTGAAATCTTGAGGTCATCTGTAGACTGCAGCCATGGTTTAAAGCAACCTTGAACTGATCAGGGCTTGATTCACAAAGGTAAACTTACACTTAGTAGCAAGTTTAATACTGTTTTGGTATTCACAAACTACGAGTCAATTTTTACTAATAGTAATTTTACGACTGCAGAGACTGGAGTCATAAAATTACTGATAGTGTAATTATTGTGGTTTTTGAATACCAAAACAGGAGTATACGTACTTTGTACAAAGTACCTTTGTAAATCAGTCCCATGAAGAGAGAAAGCAGCTTCTGTGCCTGGGTAAAGAACAAAAGGACACACCTCATTGATGTGGTACAAATAATTTCACTGAATTGTAACATCAATACACTTTTTGCCTTAGGGCATGCAAGCACAGTTGCATATTGTTCCTATTTTCCAGTATATTAGTAAATCAAATGTGTAAAAGTAGTTCAGTGCATTGAAATCTACCTCTGCAGTGAGAGACACTTCTTGCCAAGGATGTGGCAGCCTTAGCAAACCACCAGAACACTGAGATCTCTCTGAAGGGTCTAAAACGGTGAAATACCACTCAGTAGTCGTAGAAAGCGTGACCTCATATACAATATGGCTTATTAGAGTGAAAGTCTCAGACAAATATAGCATATTGAAGTTATCGTGCTTATTTGTTCAAGGATGATTCATGTCTGGAAGTATTGACAGATTAAATGAATGATAAGGCAAGCGTCAGGTTTTGGGACAAGCTATAGAAGACCCTGTAAGCCCAGTCACCTCCAACTACATCAGTATATGAGCTAACAGAGAAAATGGAAGTGAGACGCAAAGGATAATACCGCATGATTTTCTCAGGCTTCTCATGAGCCCTAAAAGGGTGTGCCAATATATTGCTTTCCTTACCCCTGTTGGTTTATTGATCCTATTGTCACTGTATCTCATCATGCATTATCTCATGGGCCTAGTGCAAGTATGAACGTTTGAGCATACACCACCATCTTTCCCACACTTTTTTTTTTTTTAAACTTTATTTACCATTTAGTACATCATAGCAATACAGGCATAGTTGTTCACTGTCATTGTCATTACAATTGAGAAAGGTAAAATGGAGCATAGAACGTCAATACAATAGTCGACACGGCTTGTATCTATTAGAGGAAGCAAACCAGCAAGGCTTTAAAATACAGTCCCGGAGGTCCATCCCTTTTCCCTGAAAGTAATCATTCGCCTCCCAGCATCAGGTCTACAGGCCCACCCGTATCCAACCGCAGTAGGTGAAGCCACATAGTCAAAGAGTCACAAGCATTGTAGGGCACAGCAAAGCATAGGAAAGCAAACAATTGAAAATGATGAGACTGGTCACCCCACCCCTGCAGGGACACTGCCCCGTTCCAGTTGTGAGCCAGAGGCTCGTCGAGCAGTTTCCACATAAGACCTGTATGGACCTCAAATGTCCTTGGGATGGGAGGAGCTAGGCAGTGTGCTGGAGTATACTTCGCTGTTGGTGTTATAGTAAGCCAGACTGTTCAGCCAGCCTTGCAAGGTGGGAGCTGTCCTACGGCCCCAGTGAATAGCTATTTCTCTTTTGGCCAGCAGCAGTCTGAGGGATACGAACCTCCTGACGCCTCTGGGGAAGTTTACCACATACCCCAGTAGTGCCACTTCAGGTGTGGGGACGAGGGACAGCTCGGTCATGTCGCCTAGCGTACTGTGCACCATCTCCCAGTATGACTGTAGTTTTGGGCAGGACCATGTGAGGTGTGCAAAATCAGCGTGTGGGGCTTCGCATTTACGGCAGGTATGGGGTCTGGACGGATCAAGTCTATGGGCTCTGGCAGGGGTGATGTATATTCTGCGTAAGAACTTAAAGTGTAGTAGTTTATGCCTGCTGTTTAGTGAGACTTCTTTCGTTACTGCGCAGCATTTAGTCCACTGGTCGTCCGTGATGGGGCGGCCTAAATCGTCTTCCCAATTTTTGCGGATCTTGTCGTCATTGACCGGAATCATCCCAGAGCACATCTTATACAGTTTAGATATGAGGTGAACTCCACTCTCGTTTTCAATGACGAGCGAGAGCGGAGTGAACGAGTCCGGTTCAATGGGAAAACCAGGCAGCGTGGCTGACATAGAGGATGGTGTCATCTGCGTAGAGCGAGACCAGGAGGGGGCCAGTATTAAATTGTAGGCCTCTCTGCAGATGCCTTTCCTGGAAATGTCGAATTAAGGGGTCCATGGCAAGGATGAACAATAAGGGGGACAGAGGACAGCCCTGTCGGGTGCAGCGGGATAGAGAGAAGGGTCGGGAGAGTGTGCCGTTCAGGCGAAGTCTCGCCGTGGGGCGGCAATATAATAGTGCGGTGGTGGCTATGAATCCCACAGGCATTCCCATACGGCGCATAACCGACACGAAAAAAGGCCACTCTAACGAATCAAAGGCCTTCTCAGTGTCAATAGGATTGCGGCGGCGGGGACCTCAGGATTAATACTGTGGAGGACCGAAAAGGGCGTCCTGAGATTCAATGAGGTCGATCGACGGGGAACAAAGCCGGATTGGGCCGGCGAGATAATAAATTCCATCGATTGGGACAGGCGATTGGCGATGATCTTAGCTAGAATTTAATAATCCAAATTAAGTAGGGACAAAGGTCTGTAGGACCCACATAATAACAGGTCTTTGCCCGGTTTGGGGAGGAGTATGACGACCGCTTCACGAAGTGTGGGAGGAAGAATTTGTTTCTCGAGGGCCTCTGCGTAAACTTCGATTAGTTGCGGCGCCAGCAGATCTTTGTACGCCTTGTAAAACTCCCCCGTAAAGCCATCTAGCCCGGGGGCAGAAGAGCATCGAAGGGTGTCAATGGCTCTGAGGACATCGGCCTCGGAGATCGGCTCCGCTAAAAAGTCCTGCATATTTTTTCCCAAATAGACCAATGCGATCTCAGATAAATAAGCTTCCTGCGCCGTGGGATCGCGCCCTACTTTGGAGGTGTAGAGAGATGTAAAATAATCAAGGAATTCCTCGCGAATCTCTGAGGTGCCGGTGAGCACCTGGTTTGTGGAAGTACGCAGCTCGGTAACATAGGCCTTCCTCCAGGGGAAGCATCTGAGCCAGCACCCGGCCAGGACGCTCGCCTTCGCCGTATCGCCGAGCGGTTTGATATTTGCCTAAAAAAGTATCTTGCGATCTGCAGTATCCCTGTATTCGGTGAGGAGGGCCAAACGTTTCCCCGCCGTATCAGGGTTAGAGGTGTATGACGTTGCGTTGTCCAGTTCTGCCAGGTCGCGTTCTAAGCGTGAGAGCGTATTACGGAGATCCTTGAGCACCCCAGCATGCTTGGCAATGCAAACGCCCCTGATGTATGCCTTGAAACCCTCCCACAGAACCGCCCAGGTGTCAACCGAGCCAGTATTGATGATGAAGTATTCTTCAATGGCCTCGCGCACTTTAGTGTGGAAAAGATCATCGTTGAGGGCGCGACTTGGGAAGCGCCATTGCCGTTCGAACCCTTCAGGTCGGGGAACCCTAAGGAGAAGCTTAACAGGGGAGTGGTCAGAGTATGTTCTCGGGAGAGTCACGAGTGAATGGAACCAGCTGGAGATGCCAGGGGAAACAAGCCAATAATCGATTCTAGTCCAGGTGTTGTGTTGGCCAGCATAATGCGTGTATTCGGTGTGGGATGGGTTGCGCATGCGCCAGATGTCTAGGAGAGATAATTGCTCGCAAAGATCAAGAAGAGCGCGGGACGCGCGTGGTTTAGTGCCAGGGGAGTCGGCGGTACCATCTAATGCGGGATTGAGGAGCAGATTGAAATCCCCCCCCCACCAATAATAGGATAGGATCTATCTTAGAAAGCTGGGCATGAAGGGTATGAAAGAATTCTGGGGAGTCAGTGTTCGGGGCGTATATACACACCAAAGCTGCACTGTGACCCATTAGTGACCCAGTGACAATGAGGAATCTACCCTCACTGTCCTCTACAATGGAGCGAAGGCAGAAAGGGACCCTTTTGTGAATAAGAATGGCCGTGCCCCTAGCATAATTGCTGTAGTTGGCAAAATACCTGTGCGCGCTCCAGCTTGAAGTGAAACGAGCGGAGTCGGATTTAGGTAAATGCGTTTCCTGCAAAAAGGCAATGTCCACGTTGTGTCGAATTAGATAATGGACAACATGTCTTCTCTTACGATTATCATTGAGACCCCTGACGTTCCAGGACATCAAGGACAAGCCAGAGGGACCTTCAATATTACCCAGCTGAGCCATCTGTTAGTCGTGGCATGGATGACAAATACAAGCTCCAACAGGTAAATGCTAACCGTGACAGTGTACCAAACGGAAAATAACCACAAGTGGCAATACAATAGAAATTGTCCCCCCCCACCCCCCACCCACCCTTACTACGAAAAAAGCATGGCAGACCCATAACAGAGAACAATACGTGAAGTACCAATTGGCTTTACAGTGGAATGAGAAAACCCTGGAACCAGAAACAAACCCAAGGTGTACATCATGAGGGGTGGCAACGCCACATCAGTTGACCAGCTACTTGAAACATTTCGGTTTGATGAATAACATTATCCCAATACAGTCCTGCTAGAATGGAGAAGGAACAGCGTGGCAGCATCAGCCAGTCCCGGCACCAGAAAAGAGTTCCATGCTTGCGTCGGAGCCACTGTGTGGAGGAGAGGGCCTACCACCGCCTGCACCCGCCTGAGTGTTGGTCTGCTTATATGCATGGCAAAATTCCTGCACCTCAGATGGGTTATCAAAAATGCGAGGTTGGCCATTAACATCAATTCTCAATCTGGCAGGGTATAACATGCCATATTTCAAACCTAAGTTCCTGAGGGTGGCCTTGACCCCATTATATTTGCGACGGGCCTCTTGCACCATGATGGTAAAGTCCGGGTAGAAGGATAGTTTGGAGCCCTGCCAAGTGGTGTCTCCGCGTTCTCTGGCAAGGCGTAGTGCAGTGTCGCGGTCCCGAAAGTTCATGATGCGGGTGATAATAGGTCTTGGAGGGCAGCCCGGGTTGGGCCGGGGGCCCAGGGTGCGGTGAGCGCGCTCCACTACAAATCCGGGGGTAAAGGATTCTTTCCCAAACATGTCGGCCAGTAAAGTCTCAACAAAGAGGTCAAGGCGGCCCGTGGCGGTGGTCTCCGGAACTCCCAGGATACGGATGTTGTTGCGCCTGCTGCGCGCTTCGAGGTCCTCGTTCTTGATCGCCACATCCTTGAGGATGCGCTCCACACGCTCTAGCCTTTTAAGGGACTGCGCAGTTCAATCCTCAATGTCTGAGATGCATGCCTCAGCCACGTCCAGGCATCTGTTGTGAACTTGAATTTTGGCCCCCAAGCTCTGAAGCCCGCCCTCATCTCCTGCAACAGGGATGTGGATGGGGCAGAGAGGTCGTCGACACGGTCCGCACCCTGCCCACCCTCCGCCATGCTGGCGCTGTCCTCAGGGATCTTTTCCACAAGCTTTTCGAAAGGGAGGGTCTTCTGCTTAGGATCTTTGCGGCCCATGCCGCAGCACAACGAAACAAACTAAGCGGCAGTAGAGCGATCCCTGTAGTTGGTTGCGGAAGGAGGACAGGTCAAGGCCAGGAACCAGTAATTGAAAGAGAGGGGGGATCAGCGCACCGGACCTTGGGTGTCGATGGAGCAGACGTTAGTCACCCCTAATCAGCTCGGCATTGAAAATTGCGGGCGCCCCAGGAAGCGGGCACGTAGGTTGGGACGTCCAAATGCAATGCAATTTCCAGGTTCAAGGTTTGGCGCTGGGGGAGGATGAGGCCCCTGTGGAGGCGTGCAAAGGGCCAGCGGCAGACTGTACAAGGGGCGCAAACAAAAGTTCCCAGGGAGCTAGCGCGCAGGACGGGACGCCAAAGTGCAGTATAATGTCCAGGCTAACAGCAAGGCGTGTAGGGGTGATGGAGCCCCTATGGAGGCTTGTAGGGGGCCGGTGGCAGGCAATGCGTGGGGCGCTGATACTTGAATGGAGGCCCCGGCACCGGGGAGGATGCTTGCCTTCGCTTCCAAGTGATACGGGGCGGCAGCAGCAATTTACGGGTCTCCCGCTGTAGGTGGTGGAAAAGCGCTGGGCCCTACGGCCGCTGGCCTCGCGCAGGGCAGGCTGTGTGGAGGCGGAATTTGCGCTGGAATGCAACCGGGCGCAGGGAACGACGGGCCGTCTCGAGCTCCCCGCCTCTCAGCGACCAGGTGGCCGCCTCCCAGGCTCACCCGTGGGCCCTGTCCCCGCGGGGCCTCAGGGAAGCGGCAGGAGCGTGTAATGCGGTCCGGGGGCAGCCAAGCGCGGCCGCGACCCAACCGAACAGCAAAGGCCTGATGGGGGGGGGGCACACAAGCAGACCCGCGCCCGGTGCACTCACCGCTATGATGGATCTCTGCTCCAGTCGGGCACCAGCCGCTGTCCATCTCCGCTCCCTCGCTGCACCGAGTGGAAAGGGATCAGGCCGCCACCGCCACACGCTCAGCCCCTCAGTTCGCCGGATACCGGGCACCCACTATGGAGACACCGCTCCGCGATCAAGACGGATCGCCATGATCAGCATATATACGGCGATTCAGCGGCGTCGAGCTCGGGGTGACTACTGCCATGTATGCGGGGGATATTGCAGCATAGCTGGGACGGCTGGCGGAGCTTCAATGCCGCGCGGCCATCTTGGTTGGCGGCTTGGCCACGCCCCCATCTTTCCCACACTTGACTTATGCCACGACCCATTGACATGGTCATTGTTCCATTGACTCAGCAACTGTCTCCCGAAGGACGCTGGATCTGATTGGTGATGGTTGTGCATTCAGCCATTTGGGACCTCCTACAGTTGACACCCTTCGTTTCCCTGGTTTTGGCTCAAGCTCGCTTCTCTGCACTCACTGTTCCCGTCGCTCTCCTCCACCACTCTCCAATCATTCCAGGCTTCACTCTCAACTCTACTTGTGCTCTCCTTTGCACTTTTCTTGTCTCTTGTTTCTCTCTGCTCTCCTCTTACCTTGTGTTTCACTATTCTACTTCATGCTCCACTCAGCTGCTGGTCTCCACTTGCCATACCATTCATTGCAGAGTCAACTTAAATCATATAAGGAAACTGGACGTCCATTCCTTCCCGTCATTCATTCTGGACCCTGGCAATCATCAAACACACAAGCAAACAAACAAATAATCAAACTAACAAAAGAACGATCAAGCACACTGGTGTAGGTCAAGACTGTGAATTTAATGTGATCAACGCCATTTCAACCTGGAAAATGAGGAAGCATTAATCTATCAGAAAACATGGATTTTTGGGAATTTGTAATGAAACATTGTTAATTTCATGCAGATCTACACACGAAGCATGCTTCAGTGCCCTGGGCATTGACTACAAAGCTACGGGTACTTATGAGCTACGTTTGTTACAGGAATGAGGAGTAATTGGATGGCGACACACAGGGAGCATCCAGGAGAATGGTGTTTCATTATGTTTCATTGTGCTGGTGGTTTGTTTTATTGCTTTTTTGTGTGCTCAATTCTCAGTGAGGAAGTTCGTCCAGGAGTTGATGTCTGAGAACCGGTGGAGTGAATCATGTTTTACCAAAAAGGGACCGAAAATAGTAGTAAATTCCTCTAGCTCAGACCTGGAGTAAGTCCAGCACCACACATTTCCAAACACTGGTACTGCATCAGCGTTCCATAGGAAACAATGGAGGTATGGACTTATAATAAAACCCCATAGGAAATAATGTTCATTTAAATTAAATTAATTTAAATATTTACAAATATAAATAAATATAACTTAATGGTAAAAATGTCTAAAAATGAAACATAAAAATATAGTTAAATTACCTTTAATTAAGTCTATACCATTACTTTTAATAATTATTAATGCATAATAATGGTTTTTTTTTAACTTTAGTTGGGAATTTATTTTTAGTTTAAACTTCTGCAAATTTGAGGGTGCCTCCATTCAACACATAGATTTTAATCTTGCAAAAGGAGACCCCCAATAAAATTACAGAAGGTAACTACAAGGCAATTTTATAAACCAAACAAACCCAATGCACAGCAAAGAGAGCTCCAAATGTGCTTCTGAGATTAACAGAAGCCCATTCAAACTACCAGGCATGGAGCTTGACCAAGGAGCAGCCCGATGTTCGGATGGTGTGTGAGGGCTTGTATCCTTGTTTAGGGGACACCTTGTGATCCACTTGACAGGTCAGATACTATTCTCTTATAAACAAAAGTTAAGGTCCTCGGTATCTGGCAGGGTTTCTTGATTCAGGTATGTATATCATGATCATAACGTGTAGACTCTGGAGGCCTGAACCCCTTATTGTATATGTGTTGCTATGAGAACACACAACTCACTGATTCTATGCTGGTGATACCTGGGTGGCGATGGCAGTAGAGTAGGCAGAACTTCAACAGATTGAAAAGAAGACACAGTTTATTAATCTAAACGTATGATTGCTTGAATAGAGAGTCTATGTCTGACTTTAAATGCTATTAGCATTTTCCAAGTGACACACCTCCCATAAAATGCTCAACCATGGAGCTTTGGCAAGTTTGTTGCCACAGGAGTGTCCCTGCAGGATTCCAATGGAGTATAGAAGATGTAGATTGCATCTCTGATGCATCACTGTTTGCTTGTGTGACACAACCATTGAACCACCTCAATGTTAGAAAGAACTCACAAGAACATATATTTCAAAATGTCAACAGAACAAAAAATAACGCTAATATTGTATCATTCAGTCTATGTTTTGGCAGTGGAGGGAACAGAAAAATTGGGGAAACGAATCAGTGAATGACTTGAACAAAACTGGATATAGCTCAGTCAAAGGAGGTCAATTATAAATTATTTGGTAGGCATCATTACCCTTCCACGCTCAAGCTGGAAAAAGCCTGTACTATCCCATGGAAATGATGATTAAAGAGAGGGAATCACAAATGGGTCAGAATTTTCTTGTGGTTTCTGTACTTTTCCATCATAGCCCAAACCAGGCTAACACTTGCATAAAAGATCTCCAAAACTGCTTTCTAATGACAAAATCACTAACCTAATTTTCAGATTTGTACACTGTACATTGACAGTATTCCTGACCACTGAATGTAGAACATACCAACCAACCTGTGTTTTTTATTTGTGCGGTTGATCTGCGACATACTATATTTGTTCTCTGGGCTCCTGGATGGTTTAAATTATTTCTCTCTTTTGGTCTTGGGAATCTGGCAGTGGCGGCTCACAGAGGGAGTGCTGCGGGCCGGCCAACTCGGCGATGTAGTGAGCGCAAGGTAAATAGCTTTATTTATTTATTTACTTACCTTACTCCTGCCCGTCATATGTCCGACTCCACTACCCCCCCACCCAGCCCCTCCCCCGCCCCACCGCCCTGCAGCACTCCTTCTGCAAGCCGCCACTGGAATCTGGGATGTGACCAAACTGACTGGAAGCAGTTCACAAGTACCGCCTTGAAAATATGCAATATAAAAAGAAAAGCAAGAGGATACTTCACAGATCTAATGTCCCCCTGGACTGTTCCTGGAAAGGTCCGACACCCATAGTCAAGATCGCAATTTCTTTCATAGAAAACACTTTAGCGGAGTTCATCATTGTGGATAATGGTATGTCTGATTTTCACTGGTTTCATAGGTCCCTGCAATCTGATGTTCATTCATTGTCCCCTTTGCCTTGCTTTGAGCTCATAAGTAGCAAACCATTTTTTCTGCACTTCCTCGTTTAAGGCATATGATGTTAGCAATGTCCCCTCGCCCTGCTACAGGATCTAAGAGTGGGGAAAAATACTTCCAAGTTATGGAATCCTGAAAGCAGCTCTCTGCAAAATATTCTGTCCACATTTCACAAATGTTGATGGCTCTTGTCCCTGTGCAATTTCCATTGTGTAACCTGCATTACGTTGCATGTATTATGGGGCAAATGCTACTAATACCAACTGAAGCAAACCTTTGCATCCTCCACTTCCTGGAGTATTCTAATCTTGTCTTTCTGTCGAATCTTAATTTTGCTTGCTCTTCATTTAACCTCAGAAAGCAATTGTTTAATTTCCTATCTTCAAATACCTCTCATCGAAGACCGACAATGGAAATTCATTAGTACTGTTCCATGTTCAGTTGGTAATCCAAAGCAGTGCTCAGCACAGGCAGGGCTCTTTGCCCCATGGCTGACACTTATCTGGGGGGCGCACTTCCGTTACTACATATATTCACCTAATAATGAGCATTGGCAAAACCAGTAGGTTTCGCCTTTTGAACCTATTGGCTTTGCCACTGGTTTTTAGTCATCATAGGGGCATATTCACAAGGAGTCATCGCCGAATTAACGGCACTTTATCTGAGCCAAAGTCGTGATAAATTTACCCCCCCATTCACAAGCCGGTGTTAACAGCCCGCAGCACCAGTTTACCCACGATAGCAGCCGCAAAAAACATCGCCACAGAGGACCCCCGCAAATATCGCCAATTTGATGCAGAGTAGGCGTTCCCGTACCAAAAGTCGAGACAACATCACACCTCAACATTCACAACGACCAGCCACATCAGCGATAAGAACACAAAACAGGCGATAAGACGCGTTAGCACCAGGAAATTTACACCTGCTCTGACCTGGTGTAAAGTCGGACGGCAGCCAGCACCACAAAAGGGAGCACAGCCCAGGGCCACAACCGAAGGGCAACAGATGCCATGGAGCCACTCACCATGCAGACCAGACACCCAAGAGGGCCACAACACCCACCGCCACCACCCCAGGACCCCAACCCACTCCCGGAACACCCCCCCCCCGGACCACCACAGACGCAGCGCAGACAAAGACAGCGGACCCCCAGGAAGCTTACCAGCCTCATGTCCCCGTCTACTACAGGCTGAAATTGACAAACATCCTACGCATCCTGACCATCATCGCCTAACAGGCCTACGGCACCAACACAGCGGACAACCAACATCCCACCCCACATAAAGCTGCTGGCTTGGCTGCACCTGTTGGCCCCTGGTACCCCCCAACCAACACCTGCCAGAGTCGGAGGAGTCTCACAGCCAGCCACATCCAAGTCCCCCACACCTGTCCTGGACATCACCATCACCCTGGCACCCCAGTCCCCATACGTACAACACAATGCGCAGGATCCGCTGGAGACCAAGCAAGGACCATACGCCCAAGCAGGATGCATGCACGTGTCGGGGGCAATACACAGCACACATGTACTACCTGTGCCCCCTGGTGACACAGCACACAATCACCGCAACAGGAAGCACACGTCTCACATCAATGTGCAGGCAACAACAGAACACCGTGGAACCCCCAACAATGTCGCCTTCAAATACACAGCCAGTGTGCATGATACCTTCATCCTCCGACAGTCCATCATCAACCAGCGTTCCCAGGATGGCAACAAGGGAAATGCACAGCCCCTTGGCAATATCCAAATGAACACCCCACACACCTCAACTCCACACCCATGCAACTCACAACTCTGGCAATGCACACGTCACAAAACCACATACAACAGGCACAACAACATGCCCACCCACCAAACACGACAGAACAACTTACAATGTTCACATGGGCAAGCCCTGAACATGAGCCAGCAATGGCATGGCACCACAGCCACATAATAGCCGAATGTGTGGAGAGGTGGCAACCAGGCATGTGTGAAGGATGCAGTAGAACCATGATTGGGAAAGTACACAATGCCATGAGTGACGGAGATGTGCTGGACACACCGCAGGATGCAGAACACACCCCTATCCATGGCGACATACACCGCTGGTGTATGGAGTGTAGTGGACAGTGGACGCCACCATGTCACCCCAGCCAGTGGGGGACCTCGCGGAAATGTTGCCTGTTACGCCTCCCCCTAAGCGTCACCTGAGTGGGATGGCCCGGCATGCGCCACGCCAGCCTAGGGGTGTGAATAAAAAGCGTTGAAGGCCTGGGTGTGGTCCTCTTCCAGAAAGACCCACGTCTCTGCCAGGGCGGCGCCTCCCACCCCGCCACGAGGCCGACGTTGTCCTCGTGAGCAGAGTTGCCTGCGATGCTGTGCGCCTGCCGGACCCCGGCATGCTGGACCACGAACCCATCAGGCCCGCCCCTGCGCAGCCAGGCCACACTGATCACCTGCCGACACCGGCGTGTGTCAAGGAGAGCCCACCACGTGCCGGGTCAAGCTCCAAGCCCGAGTCCCGCGACCTTGGAAGCCACCTCAGACCATCACGGCCTCCACGACACAGGCCCGCTTTATTCCTTTCTCGTTGACTTACTCCACTGCCGCCTTAGGCCTACTCTTCGGACCAGTAGGTCCCATATGTGAAACTGTGTCCTGAGTCATGAATGGCAGTGACCCCAAATCCGGGCCAGCGGCCACAGCACCAGACCCCCCCGATCAGTGAGGCATAGTTCCATATGGGCATCTTGTTTAACGCCAGCCGGCGACACGTGGTGCCACTAACCCTGTTCAACGCCAGCCGGCGACACGTGGTGCCACTAACCCTGTTCAACGCCAGCTGGCTACACGTGGTGCCACTAACCCTGTTCAACACCAGCCGGCTTCACGTGGTGCCACTAACCCTGTTCAACGCCAGTCGGTTACACGTGGTGCCACTAACCCTGTTCAACGCCAGCCGGCTACACGTGGTGCCACTAACCCTGTTCAACGCCAGCCGGTTACACGTGGATGAGGGGCCAGGACTACCCTGCGGACCAGTAGGTCACACATCCAGCACCTAGTCGCAAAGCACGAATGGCAGAGTCCACACCAGTGGTCGCACGGAGAGGTGTAAGAGGAAGATGCGGCTCAGTCCGGGCGAATGCCGGGTCACATACACGGAGGTGACCGAACACGTGTTGCCACTGAACCTGAACTACGCAGGCCGGTGGGGCCATCCAACCTATGCCGGCGACACTTGGTGAATGGGCCATGCTGACCGCTGCCTCAGGCCTACACCACGGTCAGGTAGGTCACACATTTGGAACTGAGTCTTGATTACACCATGGCAGTGAACATTATATAAGGCAGAGAACAATTCACTATACACCCTTCGATGTGGTGGCAACAAGTCTGTGCATGGCATCACAACCACACGTGTCTGTGGGCCTACGCGGACTACTGCCCTCGGCCTATGCTGCGCACGAGTGGGATCACAGATTTGGAACTGAACATCGGTAATCCAAAAGGCAGAATACATTTCATCGCATGCACGGAGAGGCGTAAGAGGATGACGCGTTGCAGTCCGGAGGGAACAGGATCATCGTTACGGAGGTGATTAAACACTACCGACAACTGCCACTGTGTCACTAACTCTGTGCCTCGCGAGCCAACGACACATGGCTGTGGGCCACTGCTGACCGCTGCCTCCGGCCTACACTGCGGTCCAGTAGGTCCCATGTGTGAAACTGTGTCCTGAGTCAAGAATGGCAGTGCCCAGATGTCTACTGCAGGGGTGATATCACTGAACTCCCTGCTATCAGTGAAGCAAACAAATGTATTCACAAGCACACGACACGTGTCTGTGGGCCCATGCTGACCGCTGCCTCCGGCCTACACTGCGGTCCAGTAGGTCACAGAGTCTTGATTTGGCAATGTTGGAGTTCACATCTGTGTACCGGCATCATCGCAGACTGCATCCCCTCTCAGCACCTGTGCCACTAAGTGTGTTCCCCGACATTCATGGACACTCACTGGTCGTACATTGGTGGCGTTTGAGTCTATGGAATAGGGGCTAGTTTTCATCCTCATGTAGCTGATACCGAATTGTTGGTGACAACGAGGGTTGCGCTTTCCACTCCTCCATTTGCTGCTTCCAGATAACATCAGACCTTCCGCATCATGCCCTGGAGGACACTTTCCACTGTCCCCCGCAACCCTCTGCAACATACACCTCGGACATTGATGGGGACCCGCTCAGGTCGCATGGCCCATCTGACTGCACCGCAAGTCACTGTCCCGTGGCTGGGTGCCTGTGCCGGCCGCAGTGCATCCGGGGCCACTAACTCTGTGCTGTTCAGGCCTGGGACCCCTTCTTCTGAGACATTGAATGGTCTCTGTAGGGATGGTCTTGGGGTCATCAACGCCATGTGTCTGTGGCCTTGCGCTGTCCGCATCCTCTGGCCTCAACTGCGGGCCACCAGGGCCCACACATAGCATCGAGTCTTGACCGTCCCGGACGTCGCATCACCGCAGGAGGCACACGCCACCACCGCAAGGACCACCTCCAACCGCCATCTGCCAAAGTCGAAACGGTGGTCCTGACAGACCTACGGAGTTGCTCAGACCTGTCGTGGTGCCGTCATCGGCCTGATACCCTGCTCAGCACTCCAGGTGCCAGTGACTCAGTGCACCGCAAGCCATTGTCTGTTACTGATGGAGTTTTGTGCTGTTGTGAGGTTGCGCAGCAATGTCACCTCATGCAGTGGGGAAGACCTGGGACTATGATGAGGAAGATGTGTCAAGTGTGCGGACGGGAGAAGGCACAGACAATGGGAGGGCAGGAGTCAACAACCCCAAGGCAGGAATGCAGACTGGTGGTGGTAGTCAAGCTACACAAACCGATCTATTACTGGGTATTGCGCTGTGGACTGCGGACGCAACTGTCACCTCAGGCAGTGTGGGCGACCTGGGACGTTGATGAGGAAGTTGATGCAGGTGTAACACACCCCACTGCATCTGCATCAGGACTAACCAGAAGGGACACATGAGCGCGCTCTTCTCTAGTGCCCCTACCTCAGTGCACTGCAACTCACGGAACCTCCTGGCTGAATATTGGGTGACCTCTGTCCTTACTCCGGATCCCTCCATGTTGCTCTGCAGTTGACTCTGTTATGCTGGTGTTTTCTATTTCCATTACACTGGTGTCCACTGTTCAGGTTGTTGCCAGCACCAAGCACTCCATGCGGGCTGGCTTATACTCACCCCACACACATCCAGCACAGGCGTCACTGTACATGTGGCCCTGCCAATGAAGGAGCCGGGCGCACGTGCCCGTAGCCAGTTCATCATGATATGTGCATGTGTCCCTGTGGTCTTGTTGTATGCATGGGGGCCCTGGGCCCTACGACATTACATTGTGCTGTGTACAGCGGACGCAGACATGTCACCGCAGGCAGAGGGCTAGAACCTGGACATGTAGCTTTGTCGTCACCCACTCAATTCGTAAGGGAGTGGACTGTGCCGTCGTACGCAGAGCCAACGTGGGTGTGTGACTGATATGTGCGTGCCCCTGGGCGTGGTTCTGTACTGGGTATGTGCATCTGCATGTGTCTCTATGGCAGTGTGGGTCTCCTTTGTGGGGTGTAGGTGGTCCCTGAAGGGTATTGGACACCCACGTATGTGTTCTAGTTCGCATTCCATGGGTTCGGCAACACCCGCACCTGTTGGGCCACCTCCTTTTGGCGTTCTGACACCTGGCATTGGGGTGCCATGTGTGGGTGGGTGAAGTGTCGTGAGCCAGCTGTGCTTGCATGTGCTTCCTGCTGTGTGGTCTGTTACAGGCTCTGTGTTCTCCTCTGAGTAGTTCGGCTGCCCGGGTCCTGGTGGTGGGTTGTGTGGGATATCCATGGGCTGTTGTAGGGCGTCGGTGTCGACGGTGTGGTGGTCCTCTCCAGCATCGCTGATGTGTTGTCTTCTGTGCTCTGCTGGAGGTGTTGTGTGCCCCTCTGCAATGTGCAGGGGAGATGCATGTTGACATTGTGTTGCAATGTATGTTGGCGCATTGTTCTGGTTTACAAGCAGACTGTCTGGCAATGTACATTGTGACTGTTTGGGAGGTGCTGGGTTCTTCTGCGGGACAGTGTACATTTGGACTACATGACGGATGTGAGGTCGTACGCGTACATTTCCATTTCACACTTTCCAGCTCTGTCAGGTGTAGTAGGCATGTTTCTGGGCATGTGCGGAGGCAGTTGTGTCCTCTGTTCTGCAGTGTTGGCTATGCGCATTGTACCACATTATTGTCGATGTGGGTGTGCTGTTCTTGCTATGTGTGTGTGCTGCAGTGTGCCAAGGGGATCTGGGACATGCTCCTGGATAATTGTGGGTGTGCAGTGTGCTACACCTCGTTGTGCATGTGTGCCATTGTGCCCATCTCCCCCCGTCCCCCCAGTCCCTGTTCGTTCCACTCCCTGTTGATGTTGTGTCAGGTCCTCTTGAGCTGTGTCCGTACTCCCTACTCCTTGCACCGTCTACACACTGATGACTGTGGCCTGGGTTTCCTCCAGCTCCTCCTGTGGCGCAGGACAGCCACCTCCTGTCGCCGTTGCTGCCTTCCTGTTGGCAGCGGGTTTGTACCTGGTTTAGGTTGTCACGTCCTGCCGGCGCCTCTTGGCCTCCTGGATTGGCCTCCTCGGCACTCCGACTGCATTCCAGGTGGTCTGCTTGTCGGTCAGTTGCTGGTAGTGTTCTGTCACCTCCGTGACGCTGGTCTTGTTTTCCTGCGGTCTGCACCCCATCTTCCTCTCCCTTTTCTCATTGGCCTTCTCCGACCCAGTTGTTTCTTGCTGGTGGTCTGTGGGGGTTGTGGGGTTCGCGTTGACCTCTGCGCTGGGTCAGGGTGGATCCATGTTGCTACGTGCTTTGGCTTGTTTCTGTGGTTTTTATGGTGCAATTTCCCGCCAGACGTGTGGGATTTGCAGGGCTGTGGCTGCTTTTCGCTACTTTTTGTGCCGCGATTGGACTCATTGCATGATTTCTCGCGTTTCACATTTTTTCGGCGTGGCGTTGATTTTCACGCTGAAATTTGACGAGTTATCTGGTGACTATCGCATGCTACCGCCTTGTTGTGAATTCCACGTTGACATGGGGTTATTTTCCCGAGATAGGCTGCGATATTGAAAGTTGCGTTACGCTACTCTTGCGGTAGTTATCACACGTTCTTGTGAATATACCCCTCAGTGTACAACATCCTCAATGCTGTGCAGCATGGGTAGAGAATAAAAAAAAAAATCTCTGACGTGTCCAGCTGCATCATTTTGTAGGCACGTGCACCATGCATATGTGTGGAAGCAATATGGAGGGTGCTGGGCGGGGGTTAAGCAGCTGACAGAGAGAAAACAAAGTTTACCAGGAAGGGCAAATGGACCAAAGACAGAAACATGGAGTGGGTGGGGGAGAAGCACACAGTAAAAAAGGAAACAAGGGGTTGTGAAGTACACATGGGCGAGTGCAACGTGGAAGGGGTAAGGAGAAATCCAGAAGTGACAGCAACAGAGAGTGCAGGGGGAGAGAAGTACATAAGTGAGGCAGCTGGAAAATACATCAGCAACGGCTCCTCTGCTGTTGCAGAGGAGCTTCACCCCCCAAAAAAGTCATGAAAGGAAAAATAAAACAACATTTGCTTTATTTTTCCTTTCCTGCCGAGTCTTGGGGGGCGGGTCCTGGTGGTGACAGACACTGAGGGGAGTAGTAGTGCACTCCCATCACTGCGCATGATGGTCTGGCACGGCCGTCTAGGGTCGGCCAAGCCTTCATGCACAGTGAAAGCTCTCTCCAACCCAGCAATGCAGCTGGGTTGTACAGAGCAGGCACAGACTCACAGTTTGTCCTGGAGCGCAAATCGAAGGTGCTCAGGCCAATCCTGAAGCTGCTCTCATGTGGGAGAGCAGCTTCAGGATTGGCCGCAAGGCATTCTGGGAGCCTGTGCCTTCCTGAAGAGCTGTAGAGGAGCGGAAGAACGTGACGGGGATGGCTGCAGGTAAGTTTAAAAAAATTGTTTTTAGCCCACCCGTCACCCCTAGTGCACCCGCCCACCCCCTGCTCCTCTAGCACACAGCCTCTCCTGAAATACATGCATTCCCATGTGGTGCTTAACGCATAGAAAAAGTACTGCTTGAAAAGCAAGCAGTGGAATTATAAAGGCTAGCAAATCAAAAGAGATAGTATAGAGGCAATGCTTCATTGGAGGGATAAACACAAGCTGACAAGCTGAGCCATGAATAAGAAGCAGTGGTAAGTAATGGGGGTGCTCCTAGTCCCTGTTTGTTCTTGGTAAGCACACAATATGTTTTGTAACATACAGCGCTAGCACTGTCTATTAACCAGACCTAAAATCCAGGCCTGACCTTTTTGTTTGTGAAGAAGCTACTGCTGAAATGGCATTAGGGGGTAACCAAATACTATGTCTGCCCATTCCCCAGCATACTTGTATTCTCTATTATGACTGCAACTTTGATGTGAAACCAATAGAGGCCCCACAAAATTATTGCCTTCAAGGCCCACAAAAGCTTCTGGTATGCCTGCACATAGGACAAAGCTGACAAACACCAGGTTTTGGAGATTGACATGGGACCATATGATCTGTTTTGGATTCCTTTTGAAACAATGTCTTTTGTACTTCCTGAGACTGAAAGGCCTTAATTTTAGAATTCAGATCTTTCCTCTCAGTAAGATCAGTTTCTTTGCTGATTGTCCAAGTCTTCTTTATAATTCTGAACAGTTTCATCTTTTTCCATAGGTCTCATTGTTATTACAGCTTCTTAATGGGCATCTTCCAAGTCAGAACACGCTGCTCAATGACCCCAGTACTTTCTAAAAAGACTAAGGGCCTGATTATGATCTTGGTGGATGGAATACTCCGTTACAAACGTGATGGATATCCCGTCTGCCATATTACAAGCTCTATTATACCCTATGGAACTTGTAATACAGCGGACGGGATATTCGTCACATTTGTTATGGAGTATCCTATCTGCCAAGATTGTAATCAGGCCCTAAGGGCCTGATTTAGATTTCAGCAGATGGGTTACTCTGTAACAACGGTGACGGATAGCTCACCCATTTAAATCTAAATCCCTTAGGTTATAATGGCATTTAAATTTCAGCAGACAGGTTATCCATCTGGGATTTAGATTTCGGCGGACAGGCTGTCCGTCACTGTTGTGACGGAGTAACCCGTCCGCCCAAACCTAAGTCAGGTCCTAAGTTTTAGCATCTGTCATTTTCCACTTTTCAGTTCATTTACAAAAGAATCCAAAACTGCAATCTGCTGCACTTTTATGGCTTGGCTCCCAGAAGGGATTCTGTAAAATATTCCATGTATTTTATACTTGGATTTTACTTTTCCTAATACAGATTGTTTATTTTCGTCTGGAGAGTCATTCATTTCAGGGATGTTCTACCACAATATCGAAATTTTAATTTTTAACTGCACTTATCTCTACTCTGCCAAGTCAAATAACAACACATCAACAAGGTAAATAAATTTGAAGTTAAGAGCAGTAAATCTGTGCTTTACTATTTATGCTTACCTTGAAGATATGTTGGTAATTAATATTGTGGAGTCGATATATGTGCGCCACTCTCCTTGACCATGAGATCCACAGTCCAATTCCTGCAGCAGATTGCCAGGATAATCAGCTTCTCACTAGGGGGCATATTCTCAAGGACTTATCGCCGATTTATCGGCACTTTAGCGCCGCAAAAGTGGCGATAGATTTATCGCCATATTCTCAAGCTGGTGCAAACTGCAGATATCGTCAGTTTTCCAGCGATAACTGACGCAAAAAACATCGCCACGGATGAGAGCGACAACTAACGCTAATGATATGCAGAGTAGGCGTTCCCTTGCAAAAACACACGAAAACACCACTTCGCGATATTCTCAGCGACCAGCCAGATCGGCGAAATGATCCAAAAACAGGCGATAAGGTGTGTTAGCAGCAGGGATTTAACACCTGCCTATTACTGGTGTTAAGCAGGACGACAACCTGCAGTAGAAAGGGAGCCCAGCCCAGAGCCACATCTGAAGACCAACAGATGCCATGGAGCCAATGATCATGCAGCTTGGAGACCCAAGAGGGCCACAACACCCACCGCCACCACCCCCAGGACCCCCCCCCACCCGGACCACCCTCCCCCCAGACTACCACCTGGGCAGCGCAGAAGAAGACAGCGGACGTTCCTAAAATGCACCAGCCTCAGACACTCAACACCAGAGGATGCCATTGCCCACTACAGGCTCAAAAGGACAACCATCCTCCGCATCCTGGCCCACATTGCCCACAGGCTGACGGTACCGACACAGCGGAGAACCAACATCCCTCCGCAGACAAAGCTGCTGGCTGTGCTGCACCTGTTGGCCTCTGGTACCTTCCAACCAACAACTGCCAGAGTCGGAGGAGTCTCACAGCCAGCCCTATCAAACTTCCTCACACATGTCTTGGATGCATGTCCACAAAAGCAACGGCGGGCCCCTGTATCCGCACCACACGCTAGTTCCAATTCGTAGTGTTCCTGCGCAACCAACCCCAACGCCAGCCGTTGTTTGATGCCTCTGTGCTCCAGATCCAAGATTGTAGTTACTGAAATGGGGGTGCGCCAGGTCATGAAGTCCAGTAGTCAACAGTAATGTAAAAACAGTTCTTCATTACAAATACATAAATCAACAATACGAAAAGCTCAGCCAACGCGTTCCATTCCCAACGGGGAACTTCATCAGGGCAACGTGTGGATTCAATTAACTGCATATGCTGCGGGAACTCCCCAATACAATTCCATATTCCGAAAGTCAGTATTCAGAAATCTGTTGGATAATTGGTGACAATGGTCAAGCGTCCGTATAGTCACAAACGTAATCTGGTACAGTGTATTGCACTTGGACAAACCGAATGCTAACAGGTATGATAAATCCTGCACAAAAAGACCGTAACAGAAGTTCGTGTGGTCGTAACCTTCGTAGGAAAGAAAAGGAAGGTTACGACCACACGAACTTCTGTTATGGTCTTATTATGCAGGATTTATCATACCTGTAAGCATCACGGTTTGTATCAGCTTGATACCCCTGCACCTTCACTTCCCCCACACTGCGCAAGAACAGCTGGAGACCAAGCAAGGGAACTACGCCATAGCTGGCTTCCCGCACGTGTTGGGGGCAATTGACTGCACACATGTACTACTTGTGCCCCCTGCCGACACTGCACACAATAACTGCAACAGAAACCACACGCATTCCATCAATGTGCAGGCAAAAGTGGACCACCGGGGCCTGTTCACGAATGTCGTCGCAAACCTCCCAGGCAGTGTGCATGATTCCTACATCTTTCGCAAGTCCATCACCAACCAGCGCTTTGAGGATGGCACCTATGGAAATGCACTGCTCATCGTTAAGTACCAACTGAACACACCACACACCTCAACTCCACAATCATACAACTCACAACTGTGGGAATGCACACGTTACAAAATCACATACAACATGCCAATCAACATACCCAACTACCAGACACGACAACACAAGTAACTGTGGTAACCGTGGCCAGCCATGTAGACAAACCATCCACGGCATACCACCTCTGCCACACAATTGCAGACAGTGGGGAGAGGTGGGAACCAAGTATGTGCGAAGGAGGCAAGTGACCCATCAATAAGAATGTACACAATGCCAAGTGTGGCGGTGATGTGCTAGACAGACTTCAGTATGCAGAGCACAGACATGTCCATGTGGACATATACTGCTGGTGTTTGTAGTGTTGTGGACAGTGGACGCAAACAGGTTACCTCAGGCAGTGTAGAAGACCTTGGACATGTAGCTTTGACGTCCCCCCCTGTAAGCATGAGTGGAGTGGCCTTGGCCGGCGTATGTCGTGAATAAATAGCCCGGGGCTCTGGGCGTGGCTCAGTTCCGGGATGGCCACCAAAGTAACTACTGCATGTGTCTCTGTGTCTGCCATATCCTGTCCATAGGCCTACACACACGTGGCCGACCACCTTCAACGGCCAGATTTACACTGGAGACGAGGTGGCTACGTCCCAAGCCAACCCGCGCACATCTCGTCATCGCATGCAGTGTCTTGTCTGTCAGGGCGGAGCCCCCCACCCAGCCACGAGGCCGCCGCCATGACCGGTGGTGCCTGCGCGATCCTGTGCGCCTGCTGCACCCCAGCCCTGGTCCCCAGACCGGTCCGCCGCCCAGCGATGACTGGCCGCCCCTGCGCACCCAAGCCTCAATGCTCACCTGCCACCACCGGCGTGTCTCCAAGAGGGCCCACAACGTGCCGGTGCAACCTCCTCAGCCGATCGCTGGATTCCGTGCCACAGGCCCCCAGCGCACCCTGCGGCACCGCACCACGGAGTCATGTGTGTGCTGACTGCTGCCTTCGGCGTACACTGCAGTCCAGCAGGGCGTACACTGCAGTCCAGCAGGGCTCTCAATTCAAATCGAATCTTGATTGGCAGGATGGCGTATCGAGGTCTATGCATCATCGCAGGCTGCACACCCGCTCAGCTCTTCAGGTGCCCCTACCTCAGTGCACCGCAAGTCACCGTCCCGTGGCGGTAGGCCCGTGCCGGCCGCAGTGCATCGGGAGCCACTAACCCAGTGCGCCACAAGTCATGGACCCTTTATGATTGAGTCTCATGGTGCAGACGCCATCATGTCACCTCCGGCAGTGGGGAATGTGATGTGGTAGGCCCCTTTTATTGGCAGGGTCACATGTCCTGTGACGCCTGTGCTGGATGGGTGTGGTGTGGGTGTAAACCAGCCCTCAGGGAGTGGCTGTGGCATGCTGACAACTAGACCAGTTATCAGCAGATCACTACAGGGAAGACCTGTGACATGTAGCTTTGTCGTCCCCCCCTGTAAGCGTAAGCGGAGTGGGCTGGGCTGGCGTATGCCAGTTCAGCGTAGGGGTGTGAACAATGAGCCCGGGGCTCTGGGCGTGGTTCAGTTCTGGGCTGGACAAGAAAGTAACTAATGCGTGTGTCTCTGTTGTAGTGTCGGCGCCACCCGGACCGCAATTGGCAATGTTGCACCCTGTGACTCAAGACCCACAACATGAGCAACATGGACGTAAGGGGGAATCACTGACCCTACATTCATCCATACTTTCATACTTGAATGATCATAGACATGACACATCTGTCTGAATTTGAATGTTTTATTCACATTCAGTGGAGTGTTGAAGCTGGAGCAGTACAGGGCCATGCAAACCCCACTTTACATTGTTGCCCCGTGGAGGGCCAGCCAGAGTCCTTTAGGGAATGACAAGTTCATCTGAAGTGGAAGAGTTCAGTCCGCAGTCTAATTGCTGTGTCATTGGTAACCAAACAGAATATGGCAGTCCATGTCGAGGTCCAAGGTGAGTGTCGCAGAGTGTATCGGGGGACAGTGGAAGGTGATGATGCAGAGGGCAGAACCAAGCAGAAACAGGCCATATGGCGGAGATGAATGCTACCGCTTCCTTCTTACCACTAAGGCAGAATCATCTGCATCTTCGTCCTCTGAAGTTTCATGTGCCTCACATATTGTATTGTATTGTAATTGCATTTATATAGCGCTTACTACCCCTGACGAGGCGTCGAAGCGCTTTTTCGGCGAGTAGCACGCTACTCCGGGACCCATAGAGGATTAGTGTTGAATTAGTATAGTGAAACATGCAAGTACATTTTAAGTGGTGGATAGGTTAGTCAGTTATTTGGATTTGGAATGATAGCAGAAGGATAGAGGAGGAAAAAGGTTTGTATTTATATAGCGCTTGTTACCCCTGATGGGGTGTTGAAGCATGCTACTCCGGAAGCCCATAAAGGATTAGTCGTGAATTAATATGGAAGTAGTTTCAGTGGTGGATATTAGTCAGTTATTTGGAGTGAGAAGGATAGCGGAGGGATAAAAAGGGAAGAAAGGTTTGCATTCATATAGCACTTGTTACCCCTGATGGGTGTTGAAGCGCTTTTCTGGCGAGTAGCACGCCACTCCGGCACCCATTAAGGATTAGTGTTGAAAATTAGTATAGTAAAATATGAAGCAATTTGAGTAGTGGATATGTTTTTCAGTTATTTGGGTAGAGAAGGGTAGGTGGCGGGATAGAAGAGGGAAAGAGGTTTGTATTTATATAGCGCTTGCTACCCCTGATGGGGTTTTGAAGCGCAAGTAGCACGCTACTCTGGAACCCATAAGTATTAGTGTTGAATTAGTATGGTGAAACATGAAAGTAATTTTAGTGGTGGATATGTTAGTCAGTTATTTGGATTGAGAAGGGTTGGGGAGGGTAGAAAGGGAAAAGGTTTGCATTTATATAGCGCTTGTAACCCTGATGGGGTGTTGAGACGCTTTATTGGCGAGTAGCATGCTCCTCTGGAACCCATAAAGGATTAGTGGTGAATTAGTATAGTTGAAAATGGAATTTGAGAATTGAACATGTTAGTCTGTTAATTTTGATTGAAAAGGATAGTGGAGAGATAAAAGAGTGAAGGATTTTTTTTAATTTTTTTTGGTCTTAGCAGTAGGAGGAGGCTTTTGGATGAGTAAAAGGGAGTTTTGGAGGGGAGGAGTCAGAAGGAAGAGTTTAGAAAGGTTTGTTTTAGGGGATCGGTATAGTAAAAAGAGGTGTCAGATGATGCAAGGAGGGGTAGAGTAGGAGAGAGTCTAGAAAGGGTTATTTTGGGGATCATAGTAGTGGTATGGGGTTTGGGATAAATGAGAGTGTGGATGAAGAGGATATATTGATAAATGTATAGGATGAGAGATAGGGTAGTGCATGGGAAAGAGTAGTAGAAAGAAGTTTGAGATGAGTCAGAAGTTTAGGCTAGAAGATATATTGAGAGAAGTATAGGCTGAGAAATAGGGTAGTGCCTTGGAAATGCTAAATTAGAAGAAAGTGATAAATATATAGATCCATAAGTACATTGAAAGTATATAGATACATAAAGGAGGTAAGTATATGTAGATTAAAGATATTGATAGAGGTACAGGATGAGAAATAGGGAAGTGCATTGGATATGCTTTTTCAGGAGAAAAGTAACAGAGACACAGATCCAAGTACATGGAAGGTACAGAGATGCACAATGGAAGTAAGTACATGTAGACCAAAGGTGATTTTTATTTATTTATTTATAATTCTTATTATTTTTTTTTCTCTCAACAACATAATTATTCTACATGTTTATACAAAGCAATACACAAAGATAGGTACATGTCTATAGTGAAAACAAATGCTTATATACAGAGGAATATGCTGTAAATTTCTGTTTGCGTCTGGTGCTTATGTGGGGAACAGCCAATTCTTGAGTAGTTTTCTGAAGATAAGGTGGTTGTCGGTGGATCTTATGTTGGGGGGTAAAGAGTTCCATAGTTTGGCTGCTTGAACAGAGAAGGATGTGCCACCCATGGTTTTTTTCTTGTATCTTGGGATTTTGAGGCGAGATGCCCCTTTAGAGCGTAGGTTCCTTTGTTGAATGTGTTTGGTGATTTTATTCCTGATGAAGTGCGGTCCCATTCCATGTATTGCTTTGTGGGTGATACAAAGCAGCTTGAACGTGGATCTTCTGGCAACCGGTAACCAATGCAGGGCTTTCAAAGCAGGTGAGATGTGGTCTCGTAGTTTGATATGCAAGAGTAGTCTGGCAGCCGAGTT
Source organism: Calotriton arnoldi (assembly GCA_963921515.1). NCBI lineage: Eukaryota > Metazoa > Chordata > Amphibia > Caudata > Salamandridae > Calotriton > Calotriton arnoldi. The sequence goes on along the minus strand of CAWUFW010000770.1, from coordinate 1,450,064 downwards.
CTGAATCCGTTGTAGTCTTTTCATGGTTGTTAAAGGTGATCCGTGGTAGAGGCTATTGGCGTAATCGAGTTTGGACAGAACAAGGGAGATGGTAGCTTGGACCTTGTGCGGAAATCCCAAATGAGGGAAAATTCGTCGCAGCGTTTTTATAGTGACAAAGCTTGATCTTGCTAGTTTGTCCACTTGGGCATTCATCGACAGCTTGGAGTCCATGGTCATTCCGAGGTTTCTTACTTCCTTCGATACTTTAGGTGGTGATCCCAGTTCATTAGGCCATGCGGCAAGCGGGTTGTAATGTTTCCAATCGCCACACGTGAGTATTTCCGTTTTTGAAGTATTCAATTTGAGATGGCTCCAAGTCATCCACTGATCCACGGCTCTGAGACAGCTGAAAATTGGTGATTTTCCAATGTCTTTGGGGCATTCCAGTTGAAGGAGTATTTGCGTGTCATCTGCATAGTTATAGCACGTGAGGTGAAATTGATTGATCAGTACTGGTAATGACTTCATGTAAATGTTGAAAAGCATGGGCGAGATGATAGAACCTTGAGGGACCCCTGCTTTTGTGGAGTACGGTTTGGACGAGAAAGGTGGGGTATGGATGACATTAGTTCTGTTTCGAAGGTAGGACACGATCCAGTCTAGAGCAGTTCCCTCTATGCCGGCTTCATAGAGTCTTCGTTTCAGAGTGTCTTGGTCAACCGTGTCAAAGGCAGCCGAGAGGTCCAAGAGGAGTAGCGCAGCAACTCCGTTGCGGTCAACTGTATTTTTCAGGTCATCCCAGATGGCAAGGAGGGCAGATTCAGTGCCTCTTCCCGGACGGAATCCTGTTTGGAAGTCTGAAAGTATGTCATTCTCTTCAATGAATTGTGACATCTGGGTGAACGCTGCTCTTTCTATCAGTTTGCCCAGGAAAAGTCCATTTGTAATGGGTCTGTAGTTGTCAGGGTTCAGCGGGTCCAAGTTTGTTTTCTTCAGTAAAGGGCGTATGTGTGATTTTTTGAGTTCTTCTGGAAATATTCCGGTAGTGAAGGAATCGTTGATGATTCTTCTTACTGGAGTGGCAGCAGAGGTTGTTAAAAGAATTATCTTGAAAATTTGTGGTGGACAGGGGTCAGAAGGGCTGCTGGCAGGCCTGCTTGCTTTGACCAGGTCCATAAATTCATCGTGTGATGTTGTTTTGTCTGCATCACTGTGTGGCAGTGACACATCAGTGGCCGGAGGTGGATTGTCTGCAGCATTGTGTGTCACTGACACATCAGGGGGTGGAGATGTGGATGTAGAAGCAGCAGCAGCATTCATCGGCGCCAGGCCTTGTGGTTTGCAATGCCATAATGAGGGTCTGCAGGGCATGGAAGAACCCAGCTACATCTCGCTGGTGTGCAGCCGTCAGCCATTCTTTCAGCCTGCATCCGCTCCATGTTCTCCATGATTAGGGTGACCAGATTCTCAAAACAAAAAACCGGGACAGGTGTCATAGACATAGAAGTAGGACTGATAGAAGTACCCATGGCTTTAAGTGGGATGAAAAAACAGTGGGGGGTGGGGGGGGTTCTCTCAAGGGGCATGGCCGATGTAATTTTTGGATGTGGCTTAAAACACATAAGCTAAAAAAATCTGTACTTAGCATAGCGTCCCTCCCAAAAAATGTGCTGCTTCTGTCATTGTATCCAGATAAATAATATAACGAGTAACATCACACCTAGAACAAGCCTGGACTATTGGCTTTGTCAACGGTTGTTAGCTGCATAAGAGAAATAAGCAACAACTTTGGCTTCGCTGTTCATAACATTGAAAATGCCTCAGTTCTGGAATGAAGAGACAGACTGTGAAAGAACCATAACGGGTCTCTTTAAAAGCAGTGAAGGGTGGTACTGTTGCAGCAGTAAGCTTTTTTTTTCTCCGTGAGGGCAAAAATGGAGAGCCAATAGAGACCCGTCTCAGCACCTGTGAGAAGTAAAGCATACGCACCGAGCGAGACACTATTTAAAAACCGGGACATTTATCTGTTTAACTCGGACTATGCAAAAACCGGGACATTTCTTTAATTTGCAGCTAAGTGTCGGGACACCGGGACACTGCTCCAAAAACCGGGACCGTCCGGGGAAAACCGGGATGTCTGGTCACCCTATCCATGATCCTCCGCATGTGTCCCAAATCCCGGCTCTCATCGCTGGAGCCACTCTGACTAGACAGTTGTCCTTGTCTCAGAGTCAGGACTCCAGCGATGTCAGCCATGGATCATTGGAGAGCATGGAGCAGACTGTGGGTGTCCGTTAGGGACTGTAAGTGGTCTCTGATGGGACTTAGACACCCACGTTTGGCATCTAGTTTGGCTGCCATGAGGTCGAACCCCACTCGCAGCTGATCAGCCATCTTCTTCTGGCACCCTAACACACAGCGTTGGAAGGCCATGTGTTGTTCGTGGGGGTCCTGGGAGACAGCCGTGGGTGCTTCCTGCTGTGTGGTCAGTGCAGGGGGTGAGGTCTCCTCGATGCAGCTGGGCTGCCCTGCTCCTGGAGGTGAGGTGCCGAAGCTGTCCATGAGCTCTTGGAGGGCGTCGGTGTCGAAGGTGTGGAGGTCCTCTTCGTCATCAGTGAAGAGATGTTCAGTCTGCTCTGCAGGAGGTGTTGATTCTCCCTCTGCAATGTGAAGGGGAGATGCAGTTTAACATTGTGTTCACATGTATGTTGACGCATTGTACAAGTTTACATACAGACTGCATGACAATGTACATTGTGACTGTTTGGGAGGAGCTGCCTATTTGATGCGGGACAGTGGACATTTCCACAACATCACGGATGTGTGTTTGTACTTGTACATTATCATCTCACATTTCCCTGCTATGCCAAATGTGATTGGCCAGTTTCTACACACAAGCGGCACCAGTTGTGTCCTCTGTTCTGTTGTGAACGTGTTGCAGTTTGTACCACATTGTTGTCAATGTTGATGTGCTCTGAATGTTATGTGTGTGTGCTGCATTTTGGGAGAGTCGCCCCTGCAGCTCTGATTTTGCTGCCCCTTATCCCTTTCAGGCGGTGTGCCTTTGACTTCTGTGCTTATACAGTGCTGAGATGTTGCATACTTGGGTAAATTGGGCTCTTGGTGGGAGTTGGGACTCTGGGGCATGGTTTGTCCGCAGATGTGTTGTTGACGTCAGGGGTTGTTTGTGCACGTGGATGTGTCAGAGTGTGACCATCTCCTTTACGGATGTGGTCCACACTCAGCCACCTCAGTGTCGTGGCGTGCAACATGTCATGATATATTGACTGCAGCCATGCTATTCGTCATGCAGTGTCACTTGCATTGTCAGTGTGGCTCACAGACACGCCGCTTTGCTGGGTTTGGCACATGTGCATGGGTTGGTTGTGAGATTGGTGATGTGTGGGAAGGGCCCCCTCTGGGCACATAGTCGACGGGGGCCTACTTGCTGTTTCTAGGTGTGCTGCAGTGTGGCAAGGGGATCAGGGACATAATCCAGAGTCATTGTGGGTGTGCACTGTGCTATACTTAATTGTGCATGTGTGACATTGTGCCCATCTCTTCCCGTCCCCCCAGGCCCTGGTCGTTACTCACCCTGTTGCTGTTGTGTCAGGTCATGTTGAGCAGTGTCGGGTCCCCCAACTCCTGCCACCGTCTCCACACTGATGACCGTGGACACCATTTCCTCCATCTTATCCAGCTCCTCCTGTGGCGCTGGACTCCCACCTCCAGTCTGCATTGCTGCCTTCTGGTTGTTGTCGAGTTTCTGCTTGGTTTTGCGCTTCACATCATTCCAGCGCCTCTTGAGCTCTTCCATTGTCCTCCTCAGCACTCCGACTGCATTCACCTTGTCCACGATGGACTGCCATATTCCATTTTTTGTTGCCAATGACACAGTGGAGGTGACGAACAGTTGTTGATGGTGTTCTATCACCTCCGTTATCAGGATCCTGTTTTCCTGCGGACTGAACCGCGTCTTCCTCTTCTTCTCCTTGCCCTTCCCTGACCCCGAGGTCCCAGGCTGGTCCTCCGTGGGGCTTGTGGGGTTCTGGTTGTCCTCTGTACTTGCTCCGGCTACCTCCATTGTGCTTCGCAGTTGTTTTGGTTTTGTTTGTGGTTTTTTTTCTACTTTTATAGTGATTTTTCCCGCCTGACATGTGTGAATTGCAGGCCTGGCGCAGCTTATCGCTGATTTTTTTATCGCGGTTGGGCCCATCGCCACTTTTTTCATGTTCGGCTTTAGATTTTTATCGCCGTCCCGGTAATTTTATTGTGGACATTTGACACGTTATCGGGAAACTATCGCATGTTACCGCCGTGTTGAGAATAAGACGTTAACACGGCTTTATTTTCCCCCGATAGCCGGCAATTTGAAAAATTGCGTTAACCTATTTTGGCGATGATTATCGCACGTTCTTGAGAATATCCCCCTAGATTTGGTACATTTCGCTATCAAGCACTCACACTCTGGATTGAACTCCCCCTACTTTTATGACATATTCCTAATTACATGATGCCCAAGAAGCCCTTCAAGATTTTCTTTGTCAAAAAATTCGAGTATTCTGCCTCCCACATTCAGCACTCTTGGCATCAGTGTTATTTTATTTAGGGTTAGTGCCAAGAGACAACTTGTTGGCGTACATCGATCTTTATCAAAAAAGAAATCGATCAACTATTAATCAGCTCAATATTATTGACCTCCGTATTGTGACATTCCACCATTAGGGTGCTAACTCGGATAAACTGGCTGAGATGTCGGACCCTATTGAAGGAAGCACTGGTACTTATTGTGGTATACAATGCACTCACACACCCTTCACCTCTGCAGGATGCATTTTGTCGTTTAATCCTCTTATTAAAGCTGGGCCTGATATTTTTGAAGATGCCAAGTGTTATATCATTTATTTGCTCCATATGAACTCACTCACAGGCAGGCCTCAGGCCCTCTCAGGCCTGTAGGGTGATGCTCCCAAGTGAAATTTGATGGGGTACTCAACATATTTTGAGAGGCGGCATCGTTGTGCTCTGTGCCACAGCTATTATTTTATTTCTGTCTCTAGTATCTAAAAATATTAAGGGGCAGATTTACAACCCCCCTGAGCCACCAGTACGTCACTTTTTGTGACGTACTGGAGGCGCATTTCACTTCTCCATATTTACAAGGAGAGGAAAAGCCACCCTGCGTGACTTTTCCTCTCCTTGTAAATATGGCCCCTTCACACGCAGCACTTTGTGTGGAATGGGCGTTCCATGGGTGTTGCTGTGGGTGTTCCCATGCAACACCCATGGAATGAGACACATTTCCAGATTTACGAGGAATCGTAAATCTGGAGATGCGTAAATCTGGAGGTGCCCCTTCCTGCACAAAAACAATCTCTCCACGACGCAGGCATCCTTGCACCATGGTGCAAGGGTGCCTGCGCCGGCGCATGGCTGCAGTTTGTGCGCCAGCGCAGGCGAGAGCACAGGAATGCGACATATTATTAAATATGTCGCATTCCTGTGCTTCGGAAGTGCCGCAGCGTGGCGCAGCCAAAGGGCTTGCGTTGCCGCGCTGCAGCACTTCCTTGTAGATCTGCCCCTAACTGTTTCCATCCTTGGAATATGAGAACTCACTGTCATAGAGGCAGATGCTGAAGTTTCAGCTCCACGTGTAAATGGAAAATAGCAAAATACATGTATTATATTTTTTAAAAGCCAAAGAATGACCATCAGAGGGATTTATTAAGGAGCATCCAGTAATCCACTGCTCAGTCCTCTGCACATACCAGTGCATGGGAGTTTTCGGTGGGATGCATTGGCATGAGTCATGGAAATCGCCATATATTAATATTGGTATGTCTACTTCGTGCTGTGTTTATTTTGAACCAGATTTGTTTGGTCAGAATGACCTTTTCTTCAGTGCTGTTCTAATAAAGATTCGGCTGTTTACACAAGAAGCTCAGAAGTCGTCAGCTGCACTGTTTGTTTAGATGTGTGCTGCAGACTGTAAGTCAAGCTTGCAGCCTGTGCCCTACGTGTGCATGCGTAGAAGGGGAAACAATTTCTCTAAAACCAGCACATTTAAACCTGCAGTTGGATCCTCTGGGTCCAATAGGGCCCAAGACAACCAAATACATGAAACCAGGGTCAAGAATTTTGAGATTGATTCTTAAAAGTAATAGTTATTAAGTTATAGCTGTTTCTGTTGCTTATGGATAATATTGTTGGAATACCATTGTATCAAAACATGATCACACTTCTTAAGGGTATATGTACTTGGAAGAACTAACTGACATGCACGGTCCACTGGTGTTTACCTGCCATCGATAAATGTCAAGAGACTACCAGCGGCGGCTCGTCCGCTATGGTGGAGGTGCGCCGCCCCACTGCTCTTTGACCAGTAGAAAAAGGAAAAATAAAATGATAATAACACAATGTTACTATCATTTTATTTTTCCGAAGCAGTTTTACGGAGCAGGGCAGGGCGGGGATGGGCTGTTGTCACAGCCAGCAGGGGGAGGAGTGGTTGGGGCACTTAAGTGTGCATGATGGTTTGGCCGGCCTTCTTGGGCCGGTCAAACAGTCATGCGCATTCAACATGTTCTCCACTGGGCTGTAATGCACAGCCTGGGTGAAGAACATGCACAGGCTCCACTCCCTGTCTGAGCGTCGAACCACGGAGGTAAGACCAATCACGACACTGCTGTCATGCTGGTCACAGCAGTGTCATGATTGGCTTAGAGAAGCCTGTGTGCTTCCTGCTTCCGGTCCGGAAGGAACAGAAGAGGATGGAGGAGAGTCAGCAGCTGGCAGCTAGGTAAGTGATATTTTATATTTTCCCCTCAACCCCCCGCCCCACCCATACTACTCTGTGGCAGCCGCCAGTGGAGATTGCGCCCTAGAGTATTAAAACATGACTACTCATTGGTCTCCTTCTGCCCCTACCCGCACATTCATCAAAGAAGAAATTCAATATGATTGTTTTTATTTCTCAAAATAAGGCATTTAGAGAAGCATGAAATATGGTGGAGCCCAGGTTACCCGACAGGCTCAAATACCAAATTTATGAAACTGTGCATGAAGATCACACAGTTTGTGCAAATATAATGATCGGTGCCACAAGAATACCCTAGAGGAGGGATCATAACAGTGAAGAGATGGCACTGTATTGTTTGCAAATAACTAACGAATGACAACACAAAGCATGTCTGGCATCATCTTATGGCCACATGCATGCACCTTCTCTGCAATGCAACAACACCCCACATATTTACACTTTCCAGGACTCCCATGTGTTAGATAAATCAACAACACAAAAGTTTTGCAGCTTGAAATTTTTTAATTGCCTATCGCTTTAAATTTCCATTTATACATGTGATGGATTTGTTTAAAAGAGGTTTTAGACAGAATATCTGAAACAAAATTATTGTGGGACAAATAAATTGTGGCGCAATACCCTGCTCCATATTTGCTAAGCGGCGTTAAGCCACTTTGCGTGGCTTAACGCCGCTTTGTAAATATGGTACCCTTTCACGCAGGTATGGGAGTTGCTTTGGGCGTTCCACTGCAACACCCATTGCTTTTTGATGCTGCCCCAGATTTACAAGGATGTGTAAATCTGAGGCAGCGCCAAAAACGAATGCCACTGAACAGCAGGCGTTAGAGTGGCTCAACAAGGAGTATACTTCTATTTTTCCTCGTTTTTCATTCTGCAGCACACATAGAAGGAGCAACTCACCTTTAATGATTATTTATGTGCCGGAAAGTATCCCTTCCTGCACATAAACAATCATCCCTGCAAATCAGGCACCCTTGCACCATGGAGCAAGGGTGTCTGTGTTGGCACTAGGCAGCTTTTTTTAGCGCCGGCGCAAGGGTAAACTTAGGGGTGCGCCATATTCTTGTGAATACAACACATCCCTGCATTTTTTTAAATGACACCGTGCGGCGCTGCTAAAAAGCTTGTAGCGCCGGCCTGCACCATTTCTTTGTGACAATGCCCCTAGGTGTCCACCGTATAAAATTACATCACCAAAGCCACAACCGTTTAGGCACCATGAAAGGGCAACAGAAGCTCAAACAAGATGCGTGTGTCTGGCTGCTGTGGTGACAAAATGGCCGACAAGCCCATTGTACTTCCACCCAGAATTACATTCACATTGATAGAGCATGGATGTTATCTTTCGTCTATCTCTATGAATTCACCCTAGAAAATGATTTGTGACATTTATTTCCAAATATGACATGTGCGTGTTAGGTTACCATGTTTAAGAAAACACACACACAAAACTTGATTTAGGTACTGCATCATGAACGCATGCAGAATGTTAGATGTAGGATTGTGATGACATTTAACTGTAAACAAACAAATGAAAACGTTCAACAAATGTATTAAGATGTTCCTCTCTATGCGTAAAAGTATGTAATAAACAAACGATAACATAGAAAACTCTATGAAAATAATAAAAACCGCAATGTGTTATGAAATATGGTTGTTAACCTTAGAACATGTAATAATGAACACTGTCAACGAAGAGAGATAGATGTTATAATGATTTGTGTTATGAAAAAGTATATTCTAAATGTGCCTTTGAATCTAGGGTGATGTATCAACCCATAACGTGAAATAGAAAACTGCTGAATAGAATGTGAATTGAAAATGAAGCGTTGACATTTTTTTTTTAGGTTTCTTTATGCTTACATGCTGTAGATGCCAATCATTGATGTGCCTAATTGGAAAACTAATGCCTGATTTCTAATAACGTGGCAATCATATTTTAGCATAAATTCATCGTGCAAAAGCTATGTTTCATTGTTTCATGAAGGCACAAAACTTGCTTTCCTTTCCTAGTATGAACTTATAAACTGAATAGTCTGAAGCCTATGGGAACCTTTTGTAAAGTTTCTATTTGTGCTTTAACAATCAATGTTTCCTTTGATGTTTGTAGCTCACTCAACATGACTTGCAACAAATTTGTTACTTCCTAGAGCACATGCTTGGGAAAGAACTGACAAGGGATGAGAGCATGGACTCGTCTATTTCCTAGGTGACACAACCAATTGTATGACTAAGGACAGTGGTTTTAAGGAAATGCAAAGTAATGGATTACTTAATTCTTCCGGATTTGTATACTTTTTTCTCACTACATCATCTCATCCTACTGAACGTGACCAATGGGACTGAGTGGTCCGACCAAATCGGTGATGTCAAGGGGTGTAAACCAGAAATCGATGGAGTATAATTGCCCAAAGTATGGGCAGGGGCGGTTCCTATCTTGTCCACCTTCTCAATCCACATTGCGGTACAGAGGCTGATGATTTGGACTTCCAGAAACTAATGAGAACTGTGACAGATTGCTGCTTTTGCTACCGGCTGGTATGCTTGTGTAGTGGAATCTTTCCGTCTGGAAGGTTTCCGACAACAACGGTGGCATTGACGTTGCAGTGCGGGCAGGGCAGACAAATCCTGTCCATGAACTGGAACTGGTCATTTGGCGATTACTGAACTTTCCTCTATAGCGTTTGTATGAGGGTTATTTGCTTTAGAGGACTCACTTCTCATGTTACAATCTCCCTCAGCTGAGGAAGATAATTCTCTTCAAACTTGTTTCTTACAGCTTTGTTAATGCTTATTAAATCCTGTTAAGTCATAAATTAGATTGACATGCAAACTTCTTTAATGCGATAAAGATACCAACTGAGATAACTACTACTGATCTGTTTCATTCATTTGTTGTGGTCACCGTGTCTGTTTCCAAGGTTCACTGACAATAGATAGGTTTTATCTAAGTAAATCCATTCGGTAATGAATAAATGCTAACAATTACCTTATTCCAGGTCCTCATATGATAATTGTTCATCACCTAAATATTCTAGTCCCTTTCAGCAAAGAACAAGATCCATCGGAGGATCTAGTGAGATTAGTATGGTAGCTGAGGTTATTCTGGGATAAAATATTTTGATAAATAGAAGTAGAAATTCATGAGGCCCAACACGTTTGCGCTACAACAACAACAAGACTATATTCAGTAGGTAGCTGCTTATTTACTCAGAACTCCAGGATCAATCTAGGCATAGAGTGCACTGACATTTGAAGTAGTCTTGAGTTGGCATACAATAATGGAGATACAGCAGTGCTGAATGGCAGGGCATTTCTCTATAAATAAGGTATGTGCTTCCTCATGCCTGGGACCTCGCTGCAGCTACTCTCAAGTAATACCCACACCTTTGATTTTGTGTTCACCAGACATTGGAACTCTTTTAGGCTTTAAGAAACTCTGTGGTGGGGGTTACCAGTTGTGGTTGGGTTACCACCACTTGCACTGTGCCCCTTGAACATGTTGTGACAACACATAAGTGGTTAATTGCTGCTATTCTGTCTTACGCATCAAACAGCTTGAACATCCAGCCTCCACACCTTGCAGTAGACACATACACCTATCAGAAACATACACATTCACACTACTGAAAGCACACCTTCACTAGCCAAATTAGACTCCATTAGGAAACTTCTGAACCATTTGAAAGGTTACTCATGACTCCTAAAAGCGTTACAATGCCATATCAATGGCTGATTGTGTCCTATACAAACACCAATAGCAACCTTAGATTACATAGGCTAATGCACATTTGTCCAGTTGCAAGCAGAGACGAATGTATAGAAATCACACCTGTAACTTCTCTGTGTGTTAGTTCAGCTGCTCCGTGTCAGATTGTCAATAATTCAATGATTACACCTGCAGGAACCATGAAATAAAAGCAGGAAAACAAGCATGTCCTACGAAGATCAATCTTCTTGGCACTCTGTTACAAGCCTGCACCAGCGTATGTGTTGGTATTTTGATAGCACAAACCTAGCCTGGGAGCAATGAGCAGCAGTACATTAATGGAGGGGCAGAGTATGATTTACGATTGTAAATCAAAAAGGGGGAGGTAGAGGAGATAGACAAAAGGACTCGTCCTCCTATTAACCGTACTGTAAACAAAGAGAGCACGTCCGTTTCTTGAGACTTCCTTTCCACTTCTGGAAAACTGAAAGTTTTCTTTAGATAACCCTCACCCACCAGGGTTTCCCCTTGGTGGCATGCTTCATCATTGGGTTCTTCCTGTTCCGCAGTCGAACGGGGCGTGCTGTGCCCTACGAGTATCGTGAGAGCACTTTTGGTGTTATCTATAATAGATGAAGAGAAAACAGGAGTGGAGGGATTGTGGAAGAATAAAAATACCTGGCTAGTAGGAAAGATATTTTTATTTGTACCTTTATACGGTATGGTTAAAAAGTGGGAAAAGTTGAAACTCTGTGGACTTATGTTCCTGAGTTTCAGAGGTCTTCATGTTTCAAGCCCTACCCCAAGGCTATGCATCAGGACCAAGGGTTGCTATTCCCTGATACCACTCCTGTCAACACTTAGTTGAAATGCCACTGCATGCTAGAACAATGAAAATGGATCTACATATACGTACAGCACCGATTTGATGCTATATCTGGAAGATCTGAAAAGATATATGGAGTGAAAAGTTAGTCTTTCATGGCTCCTGGCCATGTGACATATATTATGCTTGTATATTGGAAAAACCTCACCTTGGTGAAATATGTAATATAATTTTCTCATTGATGAATGAACACTTCTAGTGCTACCAAATAATTCAACATTAAAAAGGCACACATATAAACATACACACATATCTCTTTGCCATCAATGACTAACTCGTACGTCGCAGCACGCCCCGTTCCACAGTGGAACTGTAAGAACCCAATGATGAAGAATGCCACCAAGGGGAAACACTGGTGAGTGAGGGTTATCTAAAGAAAACGTTCCGTTTTCCAAAAAAACTGAAGTGGAAAGGAAGTCCGAAGAGATGGACAGGCTCTCTTTGTATACAGTACGGTTCACGATTGTGTACATCAAGTTGGGATTTTTAATAAATGCATTACACAATTACATTAAATTTCACACAATATACATATTTTACTGCACAGGAAGAATAAATTATGGTATATGGATTATCTTTTCTCTGTCCTTCCAGAATTGATCCATCTGTCAGGCCGGTGGTTACCCGTCCATCGTATTTAGGGTTTGAGCTGAAATGCAGGAAGGAACATCGGCTGTCCTTCAGTCCTCCATCATCGGTTCTCCTGTTCACTTTCATCAGCCCTCCCTCAATGTTTGTATGGCAGACTTCTGTATTTAGAGTTGTTAACCTTCAGATAGTGATGGAGGGCCACTCACAAGGGAGGATAGCAATGGCAGACAAGGTTTCTGGCAGTGACGTATCCATCAGTGTTGATGTACGTATCTGTCATTACACACCTTCTCAAAATCAATTCATCAACACCTGTAGCGCCCATTACAAAAGACACCACTTAAACCACACAAAGCATTCTTCACTCACAACACACAGCAGCAGCAAAGCTCCTGGGCTCTAAATTATAAAGATGGCTTGAAGACGTCAATGTAGATTCTCAGAAAATGAGCTAGTTGATGGTGGGTAAGATAATCTGGGTTGAAACCCAGTTGTTTTAAGCACAGGTCCAGACAACAATCATGAACCAGAGAAGGGAAATGCGACCCAGAATCGTGATTAAAGTGAATGCTGTCTTCAACAACGGATGTTCACAGGAGGATATATGGAGGCAGTGGAACAACCTGCAGAAGAGAGTCAGTTTCTTCCCTTCCAGGATACAGAAAGATTTCCTGGCAACTGGTCGTGGGTCTCCTGGGCTCCTCACCCTCATGCAGTGGAAGGAGAAAGTGTAGTTCATAGCCCATCCACACCCAAAACCCTAGAAACTGTCCATGGTAGGGAACTAGAGGCTATGGGGCCTCAGGGATGAGCTGGCCTCCAGTCACAACAATTTTAACACAACTAAGCCACCCGAGATGCAATTTATTCCTGTATATCAACCAATCAATCAATCAATCAATCAATCAATCAATCAATCAATCAGGGGAATGCTTCACCTCATAACAATCTATTGGGCATACACAAAAATGTGATGGGATGTCCTCACACACCACTAGATGACAACCTATGCTCTTCAAAAGCCCGTTTGATGAGGAGCGGGCTTACACTTGGAATCAAGGAGGCACTTCTAACTAAGAACGCACCCGTGAAATATAATGATTAAAAATCAATGTGATATTTCAAACAGAACTTTATATTTACATGGAATACCACTTGGTATTGTTGGCCTATAACAACAAAAATTAGCATTTGGAACTCAGACAACAGTACAGTTGGGCACTCACGACAGAGGTACACGTCCATTACCACGTAGAGGACTTTTCCATTCCAACACCCCCAATGCCGAATCAGCCTCCAGTTTGGATGGCCGGAGGTGAGGTCTCTCTCCGTCCCAGACGTACTCTTTGATCATCTTGGTCAGTTGAAGTAGCAGATGTCTCAGAACGCCCACAAGGATCATGCTGAACAAGTAATTAAATTGGGGAGCCTCAATGATTTTGATCGCCTGGATGCATCTCCAAAGAGACAGGCACAGGTGGGAATATTTCTTTAAATCCAGAGTTGTTGAGACCAGTAAAAGCTACATGTTTTCATGTGCTCCTGCAAAAATATAGTTGCGAATCCCAACCTCTAGGTAGGTTATTGTTCCATTTACCCATTAAAATTGAAAATCAGGAGGGCGTGGCCTGAGGCGTCAAGATGGCGGTCGCACTCTAAGAGTGCTCCGGACCCCCTCCGTCATCCGCCTTGCGTCCGTCGTCAACAGCTGCTGCTTACATCCCTCGTCTGCCCGCAGAGCTTCCCTGAAACCTTCAGCTCTGCCCCGATCCCTTCTGAAGGCGGATCGGAGCTCTGGTCGCCCGGGGGTGCTTCCCTTTCTCCTGCGGCCTCGGATCCTTAAGATGGCGGACCCGCTGACGCTCCGGCCCTGGGCCTGATTCATTCCCCGGCCGGCCCGGCTCCCCCGGCTGCATTGGGGCGGTGGCGGTGCCTGGGGCCCATCTGCACACCCCCGGTGCTGGAGATTGCTTGGTGGCGGGCCCTCGGGGCTGGAATCCTTCCCGGCCACACCAGCACCAGACATCGTGTGGGGCACCATACAGGCGGAGCCAAGGGTGAGGCGGCTGCCGTGTCTCGACCAGACCGGGGACTTCAGTTGGCCTCCTACTTTGGCCGGCTGCCCCCGGGGGAATAATCCGGGGGAATAATCCGGAACGCATCCCCGCATCCGCCACCGGACCTCGGCCGCTGTCGGGCGGCAGCGCTAGGATCGGGACCCTCTTCCGGCCCTTCCACGTGTCTCCCCCCGGCCTGGTACCCGGTTGCCTCATCGGGTGAGCCGGTGGGAGGGGGGCACTCCTGGACCTATTCCTCAGGGCCCACCGCTGTCGCCTGTTGGACCCGGAGAGGGGCGCTGCTTCTGGCCTTTCCGGGAGTCGCCCGGGAGCTGTGGGCCCTCATCGGTGTGGCCTCTGGGGAGGCCTTCCCCCGGTGCGGGCGCCTGGGCCGCCCTGGGCCCGAACCTGCCCACTGCCTTGCATCAGCATGGGTGCTGCGGCCTCGCCGCTGCCGCTGAGGCGAGTGACCTTAAGGGCGCCAGGGACGCTCCTGCGGCCTACACCAACATCACACCGGTGAGTGGGGTCTGGGGTTGGGGATCGGCCATCATGTCGGGTGGTGGTGCAGAGGGGTAGCGTTAGTGCCCCCACCCCCCCTTCCTCCATCGCTCTCCTAACCCCCCCTCGCAGTTCTGGGACTACTCCTCCAACATCTCTTCGCTGTCACCCGCTGACCTGGAGAGGGGCGCTGCTGTTGGGGCACCTGGTGTTGCACGTGGAGTTGTGGGCCCCCCAACAATACGGCCTCTGGTGGGGCCCCCCCTGATGCAGACGCTTGGGCGGCCCTGGGCTCTAACCCACCCACTATCATAAACCTACATGGGTACACCGGCCTCACTGTTGCTGCCGGGGCGATCGGCCCTGAGGTATGCGAGACTCTCCTGTGGCCCCCACTATTAGTGCACCGGTGAGCGGGGGCTGGGGTTGGGGATCGGCCATCAGGTCGGATGGCGGTGCAGAGGGGTAGCATCGGTGCCTCCGCCCCCCTTCCTCCTTTGTTGTTCCAATCTCCCTCCTTCACCCACCACGCTTCTCATCGAGGGGTCCCTGCCTGAGATTGCAAGCCTGGGGACGGGCGGGAACAGTTGGGCATCACATGCTACCGACCGGCACGTGTCGGCGGCGGAGTCCACCACAGAGCTCGGCTCCTCCTTGGCCCCCGTCTGACCCCAACTACTCTCTTGGAGGCGAGGCTGGTTCTGCCGGACGAGGGGTCCGTGCTGTCGACCCATCGCTGTCGCTGCCGTCTGGCCTGGCCTAGCCGCCTTCTACTGGAGTGCTCCATACGGATCCGCCAGCGACCCCGGGGCACTGGCTCGATAGTGGTTCTTCACGATGGACCTGAGGGGGTGGACCTGAGCGCCCGGGTCTGAGTAGTGACGATCTGGGTGCCCGGGGGCCCCCCTCACCCTCCTCTTTGGGACTGCTGTTCAACCCCTGCCCGGGCGGTGGCTGGACCCCGTCCTTGGTGGCGATGGGCAGGACTCGCACCTTGCAGAACCCTACCCCTCCAACCCAAACCAAAGTGGATCAATTTACCATGTCGGACCGAGGTCCTGGAGGAGGGGCATCTAATGCTCCGGTCCCCACCGGGGGCGATCTCTCCACCATCCTTCAGGCGATAGGCGCATCGCAGGCCTCCGTTGAAAACAAGATTGGCGAGGTGAGGGTAGACATGGCCCTTATTCGCCAGGACCTGCGCAATGCCACGGCGCGAATTACGGAGGCGGAATCCCGTATCTCCACGGCCGAAGACGACATTGGCCAACTTAAGACTCAAGTGGCTCGCCTCCAGACCCAGACCTCGGAGCTCCACCGACGAGCTGAGGACGCCGAAAACAGGTCGAGGAGAAACAATCTACGCCTTGTAGGATTTTCTGAAGGGGTTGAGCAAGGCCATGCGGACACTTTCGTGGAGAATTGGGTGCGTTCCTGGATGCCCAAAGAGTCCCTCTTGCCCTGGTTCGCCATCGAGCGTGCTCATCGCTCCCTGGCCCCCAAACCTCCACCGGGGGCTCCCGCCCGACCCATTATCTTGAGGGTCCTCAATTTCCGGGACAGAGACGCCATCCTCAGGGCGGCTAGGGCGCAGGGTCCACTGATGTTCCAAAGCAACAAGATCATGGTCTTCCCGGACTACACCAGGGAGGTGCAGGCCCAGCGTCGGACTTACGATGATGTCAAACAGAAGCTTCGCAACCTGGGTCTTCGCTACGGTCTCCTTTTTCCGGCCCGGCTTAGAGTTGTTTTTCAGGATAAGACATTCTTTTTTGACAGCCCCCAGGCGGCGTGGTCCTGGCTCACGGAAGAACGGCCCCTCCTGAGTCAGCCGGTTCCCTCTCCTACCCGGCGGTACCCCCCGCAGCCCCGCCCGGCCCTGCCGAAACCCCAGAGATGCCGGACTAGGTCCCGCAAGCAAAACGACCATCGTGGGGAGGCTTCCCGCTCACCAGGTGCACTGTCCCAGCGCCCTCCCTCTCGTGCTTCAACTCAGAGGTCCACCACTCCCAGCCCGACTAACTCCCTGATTGACTTGAGCCAGATCCCGGATCCATCCGTGACCTTGCGCCCTGCCATATCCGACTCCGACCTGTCTAGGAGCCCTGCGCTTCGTGGAACCGGAGAAGATGAGGGAACTTGAACTCTGGCCTACAGCAAGGGTTCCCTATTCAGCCTCCCAAATAGCTCCTGTACCCACGAGTGTTATTTCATCTTTATACTGGGGGGTGATCCATCTTCAATGCATCCATGTTTTGCGGAATGCTTCCTGTTTCAGTTCCTGGACTTATTTGTGTTTCCTTGTTGCATAATTGTTCTAAAAGTAATTGCAGCTGTTGACAAATTCTTATCCGACTCTAAGGAGGGGGGTCCATCTTCGCCATGTCCATGTTCTGCTAACCATTTTAGCTTAGCACTTAGACTCATTGGTGGGTTGTTGTTTTAAGTTGTTTTTCCTTTTCAGGGCGACAGATGCTTCATCTTCAGAAGTGTAGGGTGGGGGGTGTTGGGGGGCATGGGAGGGTGGGTAGACCGTTGTCTCCCAATTGTTTGTTGTTTTTAGCCGCCTACGGGCCGCCGTTCTTTGTTTTTCTTGGCAGCTATCTATGCATGTATGCCACTGACGACGACATGAGACTTACCAAACTGCACAACTTCCACCCAAAGACCCCGGCCGCGGAACGCTGCCTCCCTTGGGACCCGGGTCCACTTGCGCTTGCGCCCCTTCTTCCACACACTTTCCACCTGGATGGCGTTCACCCTAAATAGACCCCTCCATATCCTGTCATGGAACGTCAACGGCCTACTAGACCGCATAAAACGTACTGCCGTTCTTCGTAGCGCCCTGCGACACATGCCTGATATCTTGTTTATACAAGAAACACACCTTCTGGGTACACGATGCAACTTCCTTGCCCGGTATGGGTTTGACAGGGTCTGGCATTCCAGTTTAACACGGGGTTCCCGAGGGGTTGCCATACTGCTTCGGAAGGGGCTTCCTTTTACCCTGGCGCATGCCGAGACAGACGCACACGGCCGTTATGTGGCCCTGACGGGTAAGGTCGAAGGACACCCTTTCAACCTCCTGTGTGTATACATCCCCCCCGCCACCTCGGCCTCTGCCCTTCGCCGTCTTACACTTGTAATCTCCTCTTTCCCACAGGGACTGACGGTCATTGGAGGTGATTTCAACGCCGTTCTGCAACCCTCCCGCGACACGTCGGGTGTTCCCTCAGCATCCCACCTTGCCTCTGCTAAGCGCTTGTCTGACTAGTCCTCTGCCTTGGGTCTCTGCAATGCTTGGAGGGTGTGGAATCCCCGCCGAGAACAATACACTCACACTTCGGCGGCCCACCACACCCACTCTCGTATCGACTTGCTCCTGCTACCAGCCCCAGACTGTCAATTGATGTCCGGGGCTACTATTCTGCCCCGAGGCATCTCAGATCACTCCCCCGTCTCCCTACGTCTCGGGAACTCCCCTAATGGTACTCATACGGCGTGGCGGATGAATGCCTGGTTCCTACAGGATGCCAAATTCGTTGAAGCCCTCAGGCAGGAACTGGGGCACTATTTCTCGACTAACACGGGTTCGGTCTCCTCGCCGGGAATATTATGGGAGGCCGGCAAGGCCACTATACGGGGGGTGGCTAGAGGTTTGGTCCACGCGAAACGCGCGGAACAGACCGCCCGACTTGTGCAGCTGGAGGCCCATGCAGCACAGCTGGAGGGGGCCCAGGCGTACACTGATAGCGACGACTCCGCTCGACAGCTTACACTGATCCGCGAAGAGATCGGTCAGATCTCACTGGAGTCAGCTAAAATGCTATGGCGCTCCTCCGTAGCGCGCGTATACGGTTGGGGCGATAAAAATGGCAAATTGCTTCACAATTTAGTGTCATACCCCAAAGCCAACCGCATTATTCCCGAGATCTGTGATGAGATCGGCGGTCATCACGTCACCTCTCGAGCTATCGCCCAAACCTTCGCAGGCTACTATGCTGCCCTTTACGCGGCCCGACCTCCCAGAACCTCTCTGGCTGACTTGTTGTCCGGGACCGGGACTCAGCTGCCCCGCCTCCCCCAAACGGTCTCAGAGACTCTGGATCTTCCCTTCACCCTGGAGGAGATACATGGGGCCATTTCACTTTTACACTCCGGCAAGACGCCAGGACCTGACGGCTACCCCCAAGAATATTATGCAACCTACTGTGACACTCTGGTCCCACACTTAGTGGACTTGTTTAAACATGTAGTGGACACGGGGTCCTTCCCCCCAGAGACAGATGTGGCCACTATTGTGGTCCTCCCAAAGACACAGCCACCTCCCTTGCATGCGCGGATTACCGCCCCATCTCCCTCATAAACACCGAGGTAAAAATTTTCGCCACTGCAGTGGCCCGAAGACTCTGCCCCCATTTGCAAGATTTGGTTCACCCAGATCAATGCAGCTTTATGCCTGCCCGGGGTACCCGACACTGCATACGCCGCCTTCATCTCTCCCTTGCACACCGCCACCACCTCACCCCGTATCTGGCCCTGCTTTTCATCGATTTTGAAAAAGCATTTGATACAGTAGATTGGAGCTATCTGGGGGACGTGTTGGAGGTGATGGGTTTCGGGCCCCCGTTTCGGCGCCTGATCCGGGTCCTGTACTCCAGTCCTAAGGCAAGGGTCCTCATTAATGGCGTGCTTTCGGAGACGTTTCCCATTCAAAGGGGCACTCGCCAGGGCTGCCCGCTCTCGCCGCTCTTATTTGCGTTAGCAATGGAGCCATTGGCCTCCCTCATCCGTCAGGACCCCCACATCCGAGGTTGGGCTTGGGACCCGGGCCAGATCGATAAGATCGCCCTATTCGCCGACGACGTCCTCCTTTTCCTGGCGGACCCAGAGAGCTCAGGCCCAAGATGCTTGGACGCCCTCTCTGCCTTCGAACGAGTCTCTGGCCTCCTGCTCAACCCGGCGAAATCCACACTGGTTCCCCTACACCCGTCCCGGGATTGTTTCGACTGGCAAACGACCATTCCCCTGCGCAGGCAGTCGTTCAAGTATTTGGGGGTGTGGGTCGCCCTCCTTCCAGAACTCGAATGGGCCCTGAACATTACACCCCTGGTTACCAAGGCCAAAGCGGACCTCAGGAAATGGCAATCCCTCCCTCTCAACCCCCTTGGCAGAAGTGCCCTTTTTAAAATGATGGTCCTCCCCCGTTTTTTATACATTTTACAAAACATTACCCTTCATCTCCCAGGGAGCTGGTTTCGGGAACTAGACAGTACCCTTACCCGGTTTTTGTGGGGGGGCGGACAGCCGTGAATGTCCCTGGCACACTGCCGCATACCTCCCTATGATGGGGGCATGGGGGTAACCAATCTCCACCTCTACTACCTGGCCACGAGGCTCATCGTGATCCATGACTGGTTCGCAGGCGGCTGGTCCGACCTGGCATACCAGGTGGAACTCCGGTCATTGGACTTCCCACAGCTCCAAGCTTACCTGTATGGGGCCCCCATACCACAGGCCCTCCCCCGTCACCCGAACGGTGCTCATGGCCTGGCGCGCAGCCCTACGCCACACGAAATGGGACGGGAAACTCACCAGGCAGACGCCCTTGTGGAGTGGTGTCTGGCTGAATGAAGTCTCGGAGAGACGAGGTTTCTGTCGTTGGGACCACATCGGGATCTCGCTACTAGGAGACGTCTGGGTAGGGGACCACATCAGATCGTTTGCAGACCTGCAGCAACGCTATTCACTCAATTCCTCCCAATTTTATAGATATTTACAACTAAGGCATGCCCTCCGAGTACACATTCCGTCCCCCACCTCATTCCCAGAGTTCAGTCCCCTTGAGGCCCAGGTGATGATGGGGAACCGGGGCAGCGGGGGGGTATCGCGGATTTACCGCTCCCTAGTGAGCAATGGCCCCGCATCCCTAGACTTGCTACGTGCCCGCTGGGAGGGGTGGTTGGGTCCCCTGGAGGAGGCAGACTGGAGAGACGCCCTCATGGCTCCCAAGACCTTGACGACCTCCTCCAAGCTGCGTCTAGTCCAACTCTATTACCTCCATACGGCCTACCTCACTCCAGCGCGCCTTTACAGTGCCCGTATGCGGCCTTCCCCGTCCTGCACGCGATGCAGTCACGCCCCTGCGGACTTCTACCACATGATTTGGCAATGTCCCGTCCTTGCGCCATTTTGGGCGGGGTGGAACTAGAACTTACACAGACCCTGGGGTGGGAGGTTCCTCATGACCCATTGCGCTTGGTCCTGGGTGTGTTTGACGGCCTCGATGGCTCCCGGGCCGATAAGCGCTTCCTAGGAACAGCATTGGCGGTGGCGAAGCGTGATATAGCGGCACTCAGGTCCCAGGCCAAGCCACCAACTATGCGGAAATGGAGACGGGGAGTGGATTGGTGTGGAACTCAGGAGGAGGCCCGGGGTTGCCCCCAGCTTTTTGGCAGGATATGGGGCAAGTGGTTCAACCTACGGCCCTAGGGGCGCATGTGCTTCTTTTACAAGAATGATCATAGGCAAGTGTTTTTTATTCATTCTAAAAGTGCCTTACAAGTCTCTGTCGTCTCTATTTCAAATGTGTCTATCCAACCAATGTGCTTGATTTTACTGCCAATGTATTTTGTGATTTGTTCTTTAAAAGCCAATAAACTTGATTATCAAAAAAATAAAAAAATTGAAAATCAGCCAGCAAAGTCGGAGGGTCCAGTGGTTCAGTGGGAATGCCTCACATTTCCCCCAGTTAATTTTGTACCCACATAGGTAGCCAAAGTCAGCAATCAGTGCCATGAATACTGGAAAGGAGGTGTCCACATTTGACGGGAGCATGGGTATGTCATTGGCGTAGAGCAGGAGCTTGAGTTCGCCTGCCAATGATAGAATGCCTGAGACTTATGCAGTCATTCGGACAGAATTGCCATGGGCACAAGAGCCAGGAGGAATATGAGAGGCGAAAGGGGGCAACCTTGCCTTGTTCACCGGGAGATGGCAAACCATTCCGGCAAAAAGCAATTGCTGCTGATCCAGGCTGATGGAAGGGTGTAGTGAAGTTTAATCAGTTGAATGAAGCGGTTTCGGAAGACAGCCTTCTCCAGGGTGTAAAACTGATAGGGGCATTTGATGTGGTCAAAAGTCTTCTCAGCATCAAGGGAAATTGTCACTTGATGATCTCTGCTTCTGTTAGCTTGCCACATGACATGAAAGAGTAGCTGCATATGATTAGGGATGAACTTGGGGGCACAAAACCTACTTGTGATTTGTGAATCAGCAGGGTTTGAAATTCCAGAGTCTCATGGCTAGTACCTACTCTAGGATCTTCATATCCACGTTGATCTGCGAGATAGGCCTGTAGGTGGCCCACAGCTGTGGATCTTTATTTTGTTTGGGAAGTAAGATGATGGTTGCTGTCATAAATTCAGGGCGAAGAGAGGTGATTTCCCTCATATGGTTAAACACCTTTTCCAACAGAGGAGCGAGGAGCACGGCATTCATCTTGGAAAACTCAATAGGGAAATCATCATCCCGGCGCTTTACAGGTGGGCATTTGTTTTATAGCCTCCAGGATTTCCCCTGGTGAAGCATCCGCTTCCAGTGCACTAGCAGCTTCCTCTGTGAGACAGGACAGGGTTATGCCATCAAAAGGGTACCTCCCCCATTTGGGCTGTGTAGAGTTCCTTGTAAAAGATGAGGAATTCCTCTGTGATTTGTTGGGGCTGTGTAAGTTAGCCCAAGTCCATCTTAAAGGCTGAGATACCTGCTTAAATTGTTGTGCCGGTAGTCATCCGGCTTTTTTGCCAAATTTGTAGTGGTGGTGTTTAATTTGGGACAGTGCTATCTCTGCCAGGGAGGAATATGTTGTACCTGCTGCTCAGCCAGTGTGAGTGTGGTGTGGAATGTTGGTGCGTGATGATGCTGTGGAATGTTGGATGAGTGAGGCTGTCAGTTGGAGTATGGGCTTAGCAGCAGGAAGACTGCTCCTGGTAGGGCTCTTTGTACCTTTTATCCTGAACTTACTATCTCAATAAATACTATCATAAGTTATCCTGACGTCAGATCTTCGTTTTGATTACAACATTTTGGTGACAATTTTTTAAGAAGAACCTGCGTGTGTGAACTGGATGGAACCTTAACTATGAAAAATTTGTCTACGTGCATCTGAAGCCTAAAGTAACTTGAAACTGATGAAGAACTTGAAGAAGCTCCTCTTGTAACTAAGTTTGGCGTGTACAGCAAGCTGGCAGCCCTGAGCCCCACCAGTGACCACAAGGCAGGTCGGCCCCAACCTGGGCGTGCCAGTTCCTGCTAAGCTTTCCATCTACCGGTCTGCTGTAACCATGGGAATGTGTCTCCACGAAGAGGAATTCCCCAGAGGAGCTACAATTAAGAGCTTTCCCCATAGTCTGTGTCACTAATGGTGTTGAGGAAGAGGAGTCCCCTCAGTCTGTTTGGGAAGAGCACCTGGGGAGCTGCAACTTGGAAGAGGTGTCCGTGTCAAAAATACTGACAAGTCCCCAGAGCCCGCTTGTCGAAGTGCGACTCCGATGAGTCCCCAGAGTCCATGTCGGGAAGAGAGACAAGTTCACGGAGCCCTTGTTCAACAATGCGTCTAGTCAGAGGTGTCCACAGAGTTCATGTTCGACAGTGCAACTATGAAGTTCTGTCCCCATTCTACGTGTCAACAAAGACAGCAAGGCAGTGGAGTCCCCGCAGGTCGTGTGAGGTTAAGCCACTCGGAGGTCCGTCAAGTGGGTGGAGTTTTTCTCCCGCCTCCGTGTTTTTCTCTTAACCGGCTGGGTGACGAAAAGTGTGGTGTTTGTCACTACTTTGGTGATCTCTGCACTTGTTTTCTTGTTTGACCGCTGCGTCTGTTTTTATTTTTTAAAGTAATTTTGAATTTGTTCTCCTTAACTGTTCCCAACAGTTTCTGCTCATGCGTTGAGATCAGTGCGAGCCTTGGCTTCGGGAGCTCGTGGAATGGTGTTGAGCTCCTACGCTGTGCAGCACGTGCATGCCTGGAGCCACCCGGGACGCTCCTAGCGTACGTGCTGCCGACGTACTGCCATTTTCTCTCCTGGTCATTGTTCCGATTTCTCACGCCGACGAACCCGCTACTGAGGGAAAGTGCTGTTTGGGCTTGCGGTTTTGGCATAGCCTCGGAAATCTGGTGAGAGCTGTTCTTTTTTTTCTTCTTTGTGTTGCCTAAGGACTCCCGTTCTCTTTGTTTTTGCTGTTAAACATTAAGCAACATCCTCAATTTTGTTTGGGGACATTCGCTGCAGCCTTCGTTGTGATAGTGACCACCATTCTACTGCAGGATCAATGTCAAAGCACACCCTGGGAACTCTGGCACCTCCCTGACTATGACTATGTTAGCCAAGTTCATGGTCTGTATTTCAAGCGGAAGGGTTAGATTTTAAAAATGTAAATGTCTTGGATGGGGTGCCTAGCTGTTTATGTATTTCCTTATACCACTGTTTAAGCTGTGTTTTGGAATTCTACTTGCAAAATGTTGTTCTTTTGAATGACTGTGGTTTGTGAGGGTCACTTTGGGTTTCCACCTTGTTGTGGTTGTGGGAGACTTAGTTGTGTCTCCTACTGAGTGTGTGTTTGTGAGTTGACTTTTACGTGTGAAGTCACTCTGGGTTATCCCCTTGTCGTTGTTGTGGGAGTTTGTGCATCTCACTGTTGGGGGTGTGTGTGAGAGAAGGCTATTATGTGCAGAGCCTCTCTGGCCTACCACTATTTTTGTGGTTGTGGGTTGACATAGGTTTGTCACCCTGGTGGGCGCTATGTTCGAGTTGACTGGCTAGGAGTCACTCGTGTCTACCACTTTTGTGTGGTTGGTGGTTGATTTAGGTTTCAGCCCTGGTTTTGGGTGTGTTTGAGTCACCCTGTTGGTATGGTGTTTGAGTTGACTGGTTTTTAGTCACTCGTGTCTACCACCTTGTGTGGTCGGTAGGTGAATTAGGTTTCACCTCTAGCTTTGGCGTTGTGGTTGAGGTTTGTCTGTGTGCTTCTCCTCCCTTTCCTTCCTTTTTTTTAGCTTGGGGGATGGTCTCATGTTGTGTTTTTGGTTTTGCTGTGGCGAGATATCTTCTTCATCGTTGGGGTTTGGTTCCCTGTGTGTTCACGTTCATTTTCAGCCTGGCCAGCTGGTATGTTTGTGGCATATGGGGTTTGTTGGTTGAGCGTGGTGTAGTAGTTTGCTGGTTTGTTTGGTTTCGTGTGGAAAGGTGGAAGGTATTTGTTTATTTTGTGTGGTAAGGGAGTGGATGTGAGTAGGTGTTGTCTTTTTGCTTAAAGACTGATTTCCTTGTCCAGTTTGTTGTTTTCATCATTGTGAGTACTTGGGTGGGCGTTGTCATTTTTCATTTTTGTATTGCTTTATGTTAACATTCATGCATTTTGTCACTTTCTCCTGTGCTTTGCTGCATTTTGATGTTAACTTGCAAGCCCATTGTACTGTGTTTTCCTTGCTTTTTATCCTAACTGGTTTGCCCTTAACCATCTTTGGGTCTTTGCCATGGATCCTCTTTTTATTTCTGTGCATGTTATTTTTACCAATGTGTGCTTTTTCCTTGGACCATTGCATTGTGTTTTTGTTCACTGTGAGGAAGGGAGAAGTGTTGTACCTGCTGCTCAGCCAGTGTGAGTGTGGTGTGGAATGTTGGTGCGTGATGATGCTGTGGAATGTTCGATGAGTAAGGCTGTCAGTTGGAGTATGGGCTGAGCAGCAGGAAGGCTGCTCCTGGTGGGGCTCTTTGTACCTTTTATCCTGAACTTACTATCTCAATAAATACTATCATAAGTTATCCTGAAGTCGGATCTTCGTTTTGATTACAAAAGAATACATTGAGTTTAAGTCCATCTTGGCCTGTGTTAGATGCTAGACATTTTCGTGTGTCAGGTATGCACGGAAGGACACTTGCAAAGAAAGGATGGAAAGGATTGTTTGTTCCACTTGTTGCTTTGTGGCGGCTAGCCTGCATTTTTGTAAAGCACATTCCCTCATGATTTGTCCTCGCTTGAATGACTTACATGTCGCTCATAATGTCTGAGTGGATTAATTGGATTCCAAGTATTCTTGTAGATGGGCATGCAGTGTTTGTTTCCCCTTTGGGTCTTTGAGCTTCCACGTTGGCATCTTCCAGAGGCCACTTGGTGGGCTGATGATATCCAGGTCCAGGAGCACTTGGATTAGAGCATGGTCCACGACAGTACTAGGGATAATGCTGTTATATCCCGTATAGAGACCCTAATGTAGGCCCGTTCATACATGCCCTAAAATAGACGTATTCATATTTATCCTAATATGGTCATATTCGTACTTGCCCTATTATGGTCATAGCCGCATATGCCCTATTACGGTAATAACCATACATGCCCTATTATAGTCATGATTCCTTATATAGGCATGCTCTTTCACCTACATTGGTCCCATCCAGTACACAACGTGCTCTGAGGGCTGAACGTTATCTGCCTTGTGGTTTTGCAGGCACCAGGGTTTTCCCAAACACAGGCCCACACTGTACTCATAAATTATGCATAACTCTCTAAGAATATTCCACCTGCATAATATGTATTTACAGAGTTCACCCCTGACGTCTTCCTAAAGCCTAATGGAGGACCAATACAAACCTTGCATGAAGATCAGTGTCTTCAGGGTATAAATACACCACATCATGCCCCGGTAAGATAGAGGGAACCGAGTCTTCCATGCTGACACACTGACCAGAGACGCTGAGGCTCCTGTATCCAGTCGCTCAAGCTGACAGTGGTCTGACACAACCCGGACGGGGTGTCCAACTCGAGACCAGGACGGGGTCCCACACTCTCTATATTCAGGTATGGGGGTTCGACTAAATCCTAGGAGGATTCTTGGCTCTTAGCTTCTAAGACCTACACACATATGGTAGGTACACACAGGTACATCTAGGTAGGCATCGTAGGAGTACGCGCACTTGCATAATGCTTTTATATTCATGTTTGTACTCATGATTATCGCAATATGGTAGAACTGTTCTATCCCTTTGCTTTTATTGTACTGCTGATCATATATCTCTGCTATTGTCTGCTGGTTGCCGCAGCACATATATTTTACACTAGAATAACAACTGTTCAATAAATACTTATTGGAACGCCCAACTGTTTATTCTGTGTAACTCTCTGAGACAAACAGAACGAGTGAGCACGAATGACTGAGCGAAAGGTAGTACATTGTTTCCACGATTCTGAGGGAATCAGGGTTGTCATGTTCTAAGGTTGCCAGAAACTAATCTCTCCCCGATAAGAGGAGGCACTAGTGGCACTGCGAGCTAGCTAATGCAAAACTAGGCTAACATATACGGTGGGGGTGCTCAGAGTCAGTCTGCCACCAAGCCCTCAGTATATGTTATCCAAACGCGCAGGTCCTGCAGGGGTACTATAGGAGCTACACGACATAGTTGGTTGGGTACTTATTTAACAGTAGAATCTGAGTAGTTCAGTCGTGCTATTCTCAGAGAACCTACTCACAAAACCCCCAGAGACGTCTGGAGTGGGTGGGCACAAACTCCGCCGCAGCTGAGTAGTATTAGAATACTATTTATTGGCTGTTGGTTATTCAAGCTTGAAGGACATATAGGGGCATATTAGCAAAGACCCACGTTAAAATTATCGCTGTTTTAGCGGCAGGAAACTGCAGCTAAAACGGCGATAATTGGCTTGCTAATATGCGTTATAGAATTCCAATTGAAGCCCAGGTTAGATGTGCAGGACATCTAACCTGGGCTTCTATTGAATTCCATAACGCATATTAGCAAGCCCATTATCGCCGTTTTAGCGGCAGTTTCCTGCCGCTAAAACGGCGATAATTTTAACGTGGGTCTTGCTAATATGCCCCATAGTTCCTACAATTGTGCAGTTACACCTTATCTTAAAAACTCTTTAATCTCCCTTCTTCCAATTAAAAATGGTGGACGAAACAAGCGCAACAGGGAGAGTTACAACAAACCTCTTTGGTTTAGAAGAAGACCCTGAAGAAGCAATACAAATTGCACCAAATTTCAGAAGGGCAGTCACCATAAAACTTCTAGAACATGGCTTAAGAGCCAGGGGTGGTACAGTAATTTTCGTGATTGAGGCACACGAATCTAATAAAACAGAGGTGTTCTATTCGTGGGTTACATTCCAGGCAACGAATGCAATTACAAGTGTGTTTCACTACTACCTAGAAGGTGAAACACCGGCAGACTATACTCCCTTTGAGGAAGTAGAGGTCCCGCTCACTTACCAGGAGCATAATTACTGGTTTAAAGGCGCCCTACCCCACGTACGAGGAAGAGCAAGATTAGGCCCACTTGGAGGAGCAGGGGCCACATGGCCCATATTAGCGGCATACACACCGCATCCTGACATTGACACAATGCCACAGCCAGACTTACTCGTACAACACAGAGATTTAATTAAAATCTACAGAAACCTCACACAATTTGTGATGAGAACTTTAACAGTTCAACCTGCACCTGCTGGAGCACAAGGTACTCCAGTCCAGAGAACAGTTATTAAAATTACTCCACAAACATTACACGCGGTAATGGGCAAAACGCCAGCAAAACGCGAACAAATCCCATTCTGGATAGCTCATAAAATAACTCAGCTTGAAGCAGTATTCCCAAATACTACAGCCAGTGATAAACACAGAATTCTAACAATCTGCTTGCCCATGGGGATCACACCACAACTAGAGGATTGCACCTCTTGGGGTTCAGTCTTTGCTGCCACATATACCAAAACACATGGTATCCCGTCAATAGCAGTAGTACCTGACGTATTGAGACAGATACAAAATGAGTACGGAGCAGAACCTACCCTTAACTTAGGGATGAAGTTGTTAAACAACTTTGAACAGGTCTCAGCCATAATACTAGCTAAAATTAAGGGGGAAGCAGCTTCAGTGGCGATCCGCCAACGCCTAAGGGAGTTCGGTCCAGAGGATCAACAACATGAACTACCCAAAATAATTGAAACTTCGTATGCAGAACTAGGCAGAGACAGTCTAGGTGGGAAAGCATTAAAACCACAACTGGTGGGCAGTCCTGAAAAGGACACTACAAAGCAGACACCTACTTCTTCTAAAAAGAAGTGGGATAATAAAAAACAACAAAAGTCTAAAGACACCAGATCTCAGTCCAGAGGTAGGTCTCCTCAACAGGATCCCTCTGAAAAGAGGTACTACCTCAGGAATAGGGATAATATTAAAAACCTGACAGGTATCAGGATACTGATACTGCTCCTCTCGTTCCTTTCAGGGTTCATCACGAAATTCCGAGAGGGAAGGACGGTCAAAGGAGCGTACAAAGTCCAGAGACACGCAACACGCTGCGGACTACGCACCTAAAAAAGAGGATAAACAAAAATCAAAACCTCAGTTCAAAAAGAAGAAGGTAGCAGGTCTCAAGATCAGACATGCCCAGAATTCTGAGGACACAGCTTCTGAACAGGGAATGGGCTCTGACGATGCTAGACAGCGCGGCAGAAGTAACGATAGCTCGCCAGAACCTGAAGGAATTTCTGGTGACAGCGGAGTTGAGTGAGTATATCACGGTGGAAACACCTGATACTCGGGTAAGTGTCCCACATAAGTTACATGAGATAACACTCCGGATGGAGGGGGACAAGCCCAGAAAAGTTAGAGGTCTATTTTGGGACAATTTGTCATCTGGGTATGACATCCTATTAGCAGAACAAGACTGGCCGCCAGCATTCGTCATGGAGTGCCCTAGGGGAGAAACTGTAATTTTTACAGCCTTTTCCGACCTCGTTCCCATACACCTAAAACATGCATATGCGCAGGAGTGGGCGGTTGCCCTAGCTCCGGCATTGTACAAAAATCATGTTGGTTGGGATGAGGATTCAACCCACCATGTGATCCCGTTAAAAGTTTCCCCAAATGCTCAAAGGCAATACCCTATAAAGCAGGAAGCTAAAAGACAAGTCAGGGAGATTCTAGATCAACTAGAATACCAGGGGGTGATAGAAAATTGCACTTCACCTATGAACAATCCTTTGTTCCCCGTAGCCAAACCTGACAATACATATCGTCTAGTTTTAGATTACAGACATTTAAACACTTGCACAAAGACATTTGCAGTTCAAAATGCACACAGTGCCGCATTAATTAATAACATTGTGCGTCAAAAATACAAAACAACACTTGATATCTCAAATGGATTTTTCTGCCAAAATATAGCGCCTGAAAGCAGGTATCTGACCGCATTCAGTGCGTTAGGGTCACAACGGCAATTCTGTCGACTCCCCCAAGGGTATAAGAATAGCCCGGGGTTGTTTTCAGCAAGGGTAACAGAGTTACTCCAAAATTTGGATGAAGAAGCATTGTCCTATGTGGATGATATTTATCTGACGGACGATTTTTATTTATTTATTTACTTGAGTTTTATATAGCGCTGGCTAGACCCGGAGGTATCAGAGCGCTTTACATAAGGACACAGCGAGTTACAAGTTGCAAAAGTTTCACATAGTTACACAATGGATAAACAAACAATACAGGAGTAAATTAGCGAACACAAAAATCGGGATAAGAAAGACCAGGGAAAGCAGGTAATCCACAGGAAGGAGACAGCACCGGGGAAAAAAAAATGAGACAAATGTCCGAGATCCGGCTGGGTAGGTGACGGCCATAGCGGTGTGCCAGGGCCAATCTCCCCTATAACTGTCGGAGCAGCTCCACCGGGAAACGGCCATGTATGCATTTAAGGCTCCGCCAGAGTAGAGTGAGGATCAGGAGGGGATTCAAAAGACAAGAGTCCAAAGATGGGTGGTAGGCGCATGCGAGGATGGCAAGGTAGGAGTGTGGTTTTGGCAGCCATCTTAGAGTCAGGCACGTCGAGTCTATTAGTCTCCAAGGCTAGTTCTAGATGCCACCAGTTCTAAAGTTGGATAAAATTGCAGTGCCAATAATCCTGGAAGAACATCAGGACCCTGGCCTCAAAGAGACGGCTGGACGGGTGCCAATGTAGCATTTTCTGACGGCAGCGATGATCTGGGATTACAAGACGCTTCTATGAAGCGCTGGGTGTGTGCCGTTATTTGTTCTGCCGTTGAGAACCAGCAGCTTTGGAAACCCAGCTCTCAGTGTCACCCTGGAGTGGGGGGGGATCGGCAGCTAGGCACCGGGCCGCCGGTGTTAGCACGGGGAGCAGCAGCGTGTCCAGCTGCATTCGAGGGGGGTGTCCGCCGTGCAGTGGAGCAGCGCGTAGCCAGCGTCCGTGTACTTCGATGACTTCGATGACTTAAAGAGGCACTTGACCAGGGTGAGCACCATTATTATGGGATTCGCCTCTGAGGGCTATAAATTTAACTTTAAAAAATCAAAGATTGCCCACCTCAGTGTCCTATTTTTAGGATACGAGCTGTCAAGTGAGGGAAAAAGCCTAGCAGCTAACTTTTTAGAAGAGTGTGCGCTGCTCCAACCACCAAAATCATTAAAGAATTTACAATCAATTCTGGGATTCCTAAATTTTGGTCGAACATACATTTTGGATTACGCAGAAAGAGTAAAACCTTTCTACGACTTAATAAAACCTGATTTTTCAGTCAGGCAATGGACACAGGAACATACAAATATCCTGCGTTCCCTACAGGAAGATATGATAGCTTCTAAACATTTACAGACACGCGTAAACGCACATAATTTGGTGATCCGAGTCATAGCGGGTCAATGCGGGTACACTTATTTAACTTTTAATGAAGGTGAAACAGTACCAATCGCATACAAATCACACCTGTACACAAACGCAGAGATGCGTTTCACTTCAACAGAAAAAATTCTGACAGCAGTGCAGACCGCTGTAGCAAGAGAAAGAGCTCTGGCTCAGGGAAAACGCATAATTGTCGTGACCCCAGTACCAGCTTTAGAAGCTGTTTCAAATGCGAAAGCCTTACATCCAAGATGGATACAATGGGCTAATTCTCTTACTGCAACGGATGTTGAATACAGATTTGATCCAAGTTTAAAAACTCAAGCATTCCTGCAATACGAACAAGAATATCCTCTACCAAATGAAATTTTGCCGCTCGATCAGTATGAATATATTATTTACACTGACGGATCTGCTCAACCAGCCACAGGAAGCAAGCAAGCTTACAGCGCAGCGTGTGCAATCATTAAAGGTCGCATGCGTGATGGTAAGTTCCATCCAAGCTGTACTAAGACGCAATCTCTAGACTGCACGACTCAGTTGGCAGAACTCAAAGCACTGATACTGGCACTTATAAATGCGGATCACGAATTCCCCACACTAATTGTGTGTGATTCCTTTTACTGTGTACAGTCGTACAATGAATACCTACATCATTGGGAGCAAAACGGGTTCAAAGATGCAAAAGGTGGCACAATTAAGCATAAAATGCTATGGGAACAGGTAGTGGAGTTGAGAAACGAACTACCAAGGGCTCACGTGATACATACACTGACTCATCAGCGTGATGGCGTTCACGTTGAAGGGAATTCATTGGCTGATGAAGCCGCAAAGGGGGCTGTTCGGACAGCCGCCGTAGCTGCAGTTACTCGTTCAAAAACGAAAATAGACAGCGAGATAATGGTAGCTGTCAATGCTTCGCGCAAAGGCAGCACAGCAGTACCAAAGAAATTTCCACTCAAGTACTCCTACAAGTTATATGCACAAAACATTCCATATGCTCAGATTCCTGGAGTGGGGGATAGAGTAATACCAAATATGGATCGTAGGCAAAGTTTAATTGTGGCAGCTCATGAAGGGACAGGTTCTGTACATAACGGACTTAGGGAGACTGTTGCTTTGTTAAAAGAACGCTACTGGTGGCCCGTGATGAGAAGGCTGATTAGAGACTATGTCTGGAACTGCGACATCTGCAAGCAGATGAACGGGTCCACCACAACACGTCCAGTACAGATACCGTTGTTAGACAGCATTAGGTTGTCCTTTCGTGCGCGTTCAGCTCAAGTTTCCTCAAGGTTTGGCCTCAGTGCTCGGCTGACGCTCGAACTGTTATAACAGATTTGCGAGTCTTTATCGGCACATACGCAGTTGGCACGTTACATTCTGACCGTGGTCCGGCGTTTAGCTCTCGGGCTTACAAAGAGGCCATGGAAGGAATGGGCGTAGCATTGCGGTACTCCTCTCCATACCATCCCGAGGGAAATTCTGTTGTGGAGAGGAAAAACCGAGACTTAAAGCAATCTTTAACAGCTAGGGTATTAGGCAAGGGCGGTAGATGGGTCGATCACCTTTATAGGGTACAGCGTGCGCTCAATAACCAGCCAAGAAGCTCTCTAGGAGGTGTCACTCCTTACGAGGTCCTATTTGGGACAAGAATGTGGGTACCTGATCTTGATTGTGAAGGCGCAGTGGCGGATGAAAAACCATTTGATATCCATGATCGTTTGGCTGTTTTACAGGATCTAAATGAATCCAGGACACAACAGAGTAACGTGTTCCAGAAACAGACCGCCACTGAGGAAGTCAAGGCAGTAACGGCAAGACCGATCTGGATCCCTAAGATCGGGGATCTGGTCAGAGAGAAGATTGCTGACAAGAAAGAATTTGGCCCTACAAAAAACAGGGGGAGGTAGAGGGTATAAGGCTAGGTCCACCCTCCTTTCAATCATACAAGCAAAAAAACCGGATTACCGGATAGAGGACCTAGTCAGAGTGAAGTTTAATCCCAAATCAAATTGAAATGGAAGGTCAGGTATTTATGACAAGAAAGAACAGATGCTTTCTTGAGTCCCTCACTCACCGGGTTTCCCACGGTGACATGCTTCATCATTAGGGTCCTCTCAATCCGCAGCGGATTGAGAGGACCCCAATGATGAAGCATGTCACCGGTGGGAAACCCCGGTGAGTGAGGGGACTCAAGAAAGCATCTGTTCTTTCTTGTCATAAATACCTGACCTTCCATTTCAATTTGATTTAGGATTAAACTTCACTCTGACTAGGTCCTCTATCCGGTAATCTGTTTTTTTTGCTTGTAAGAAAGAATTTGGGCCATCCTTCAGAACGCCTGTACCGGTCCTTGCAATCCACGGCACAAGAACTATACTTCTGCCACCTCTTGCCGGAAAAAAGGAGAAAAGATTTGTCTCAATTGACTTAATCAAACCACACTATGTGGCCGATACTAAACAGTAGGCCTCGTGGACTCCACAGTAGCGGACGCCCTCCTCTTGCTACAATCCAAGAAGTTCAAACAGAAAGACTCATCACGTTTGAAGAGCCACCTGTACGGAATGAAGGACTAAGCAACAATGCTATGAAACTCGTTCCACTTCAACAAGAAGTACATCAACAAGAAGAAAATCAACTTAACAACCAAGTTGCAATCAGACCTAATACAGACATCTACGTCAACATGCCTCGTCAAGAGCAAAATCCGATTTCAACAAATCCCGATGCAATTCCAACAATTGATCGAACTGCTTCTGGCTATTTCATGAACTTTGATACGTTTTCACTGGACCCAAGTGAGCCGGAAACGACGCCAGCCAACAAATCACTCCAACAAAAACTCATTGACTTTTTGAACTTTTTTAGAAAGACGTACCTGGTGTCACCTTGGATAGAACTATGGTATATCACTGGGATTTTATTTTTCATTTTCTGGCTAGGTTTAATAGTAACTTTTAGTATGCTTATTAATGGACGATACCTCCAACTAAGCTCTACAGCCCAAAGAGTCAATTTGATTTTAAAACCACACCAGTCTTCACATCGTGAACCAAGAGACTTGTCTTCAGTGAACATCACATCAGTTCCTATACCGGACGGTATAGTATGGGACAAGATTGATTATGATATATTAGGTCCGACTGAACTTTTAAAGCTAAAACATGTATTTAAAATTTCTTTAAGTGATTTCATTACCTCCAGTACATTTTCTGATGATTGGGACACTGAAACTGTAAATGCTATGATGTCTGATCTAGAAAAAACAGCTGCATTTCCGAACAATGAAATGTTAGAAGGTACTTCAGACTATGATACATTGTACTGTTACCAGCAATATGGTCATCATTTCTTACACAAGTCTATAACACCTAGAAATGTATTTGAGTACCACCAGTGGGAACACTGCCCAACACCTCCAAAAGGTAGTTCGCAAGCATTTGCACAGAAATTCACATACTTCTCAGGGTTTAACACATCCGACCCGAAGTCATTTTATTATAAAGTGGCGAAAATTTCAGCTCAGAAAATTATGTGAACAAACACCAAACATATCTACTCTGCATCCTTTCTGAACCAGTTGTCAAAACAGGGTTTCGATCTATGGAAAGACACAATAGATTCAAAATCAATCTGGGGTTATAAGGACTGGCAAGTCCAGGGAATAGAAGCACTTTTTAGAGCATGCATCATTCCGCAGCAGATGTTATTTCTGAATGAAACTGTGCAACAAGCAACCTGTCTTGGATTAGCCAAAGGCAAGGAAATGAACACACTGGGGTTTCCAACACCATCACAGATGGGTGGGGGGCAGAATTCAACTAAACATGGGGTGAAATTAGATGACATTTTCCAGTACAACAGATCAGATCCGGATTGGACAGAATGGCTGGTTTGGCCCATTGACACAAACATCTGTCAACAGAGATTTATGAATACAACCGCAGGGTTTAGTATCCATAGGCCTGATCCATGCTATGTACAGAGACATCACCCGGGGGTAGTGACATCCTATAGTGTTGGGAAGTTGTGCCTTGATTGGCTAGAGACCTCAACACTCACAGAAGTGAAAAACCACTTGACCGTACTCACACCTGACATGGATCTTAGAGATTTTCTACTGGGACCCAAGAAACAGTGTCAGAAACGTTTCATATATGCAGGCCTTTATGCCTACTACAATGAAAACTGGAAAATATCCCAACAAGAGGCCGCAGAAAGGATACGAGAAATAGACCGTATTAACTTAGAAAAGGCATTAGCAGTGGTGGATAATGGGTTAACTTCTTTGACTGGGGGTGAGTGCTTGCAATGTTCAACACTCCGTCCATCATCCCCTTTGGTTTTGCTTTGTTCGCCCTAAGTTGGCAGGGTATGCCCAGACGTGGGTCCCTTGCTCACTTTGCCACTGGATTCAAGCTAGCCTGGCTGATGACGGCTGATTAGCCAGAAACCGGTCCCAGGATGCTTGTTTCCGTTCCAGGGAAGACATGGCTTGGCAGTTCGGGCTGGACTGTTCCCATGAGGCACAGGGTCAGACTGATTTGCATATGGCCATGTCTGAACTGGGGGGGCGGAGTGAGTTAAAGAATGATGATGGATTAAACCCAGATCAGTTGACTGGGGGTGAGTGCTTGCAATGTTCAACACTCCGTCCATCATCCCCTTTGGTTTTGCTTTGTTTGCCCTAAGTTGGCAGGGTATGCCCAGACGTGGGTCCCTTGCTCACTTTGCCACTGGATTCAAGCTAGCCTGGCTGATGACGGCTGATTAGCCAGAAACCGGTCCCAGGATGCTTGTTTCCGGTCCAGGGAAGACATGGCTTGGCAGTTCGGGCTGGACTGTTCCCCTGAGGCACAGGGTCAGACTGATTTGCATATGGCCATGTCTGAACTGGGGTGGCGGAGTGAGTTAAAGAATGATGATGGATTAAACCCAGATCAGTTGACTGGGGGTGAGTGCTTGCAATGTTCAACACTCCGTCCATCATCCCCTTTGGTTTAACTACTTTGACCTCCAGGATTTACTCCTTAGGCAACATTGTGTCCTCGGCAATCGACATATTAGAACAAGATCTGGCCTTGTTACAACACGGGCAATCTCAACTACGTTCTATTATGATGTTGAGCTGGACGCTACAATCTTTGCATGCAGGCTATGTGCCCTGGCGTTTTATAAACAGCACGTCTCTGTTTTCAGAATACAATCTAACTGATAAACAGACAGAAATGGCACAAAGGGGAGCCAAATACACAATACTGCGTATTGAGAAACTGGAAAGGTTACCATTCACTGTAGCCGAATCATCATCAACTGAATGGTTAATACATGGCCAAATCACTCTACCGGTCACTACGTTTCAGTTTCAATATTGCCTTGAACAAAGGCAGGCAGGCAGATATGAGAAAATGGGTAAGAGATACATCAAGGAAACTTGGGAGTTACCATATAGATACCGATGCCGGAACGGGGATCGTGAAGTGTATCTGAGTGGTACAAACTGCAAGAACGCTTTAAGCGGTTCTCTCATGTGTCAGGATATTTCTCTACACAGAGCCTGCAGTGGTTCGGCGGCGAACCTATCTTGTCATATGTCAGGGACCCCAGCGGCCATGATCACGCCGGTTTTCCAGCTGCTCTCGAATGGGAGTTACTTAATGTTAAATGATCAAGGTTGCTGTGGGATTCTTCCGGGCGTCGCATATCTAGTAACTGTTAACTCCAGGGTTACTTGCTGTATGCAAGTATTGTTTCCGCCACTGAACACAGTCAGGGAGGCGCCACTATGGCCTTCGCTGAATGTTTCTTTCATACAATTTGACACTTTGAGCAGATTGAAGGCCATGCTTTTGCAGCAACCCGTGCCCTTAACCTCCGCTCGAGAAACCTATGAACTTCAAGTTGCAAGGACCTCGACTGAGATACAGGCACTCATACGTACAAACTGCCCCATTCATTTCACAGAAATGGTTAGTCGTATCTTTAACATGTCTGATACGAGCGGTATTGTACACCTATTTAAGACCATAGGGTCAGGACTGTTGAGCACCTTACAGACGGTCCTCGGAGTAATCCCAAATTTTATACACTCCGTATTGGGAAGCGTATTTGGAGGATTCCCGCTCATCCTTTTCCTAATTGCTGGAATCCTGATTATAATACTACTGCTACGCAATGGACGGCCCAATTCCAGAAGGGTTGTTGAACACACTCCTGGAACGGAAGTACCGTGAATGCATGGTACAACTTCTGGGCTTGCCCTGTCTACGAGAACTCAATGCCTCCTGGTTTCTATCGTTTAGACGAGTCTGGGTAGACTGCATCTTACCTGTTCTTCGATGCCTGTTCTGCGGAGAAGAATGCTCGTTGGATTTATGTCTAACATTTCCATCAGACGTGCCTCCGGACATGGATGCAATGCTGGACCCCATAAAGGCCCACGCTCTGCTTTGTCCCCAGCGGCTACCGATTCTGATGTACGCATTCCTTGAGAATCCACAGGTGCCGTTTGCTCCTGCTGGGTTAGGCGACTCCTCCGCAGACACACAGGTTACGATTGCCGCACCAGATGCCGCATCTCCGACTGATGGCAGTGCTACATTCCATCTATGTGCGATTGACGTTCTATGCGAGGCATTGGATTTGTCTACTGCAGTGGCTGACTCCGATATGGATGTGCTTCCTAGCCCGGGCGCTTAATCTCGAATTGGCTCATTGCGTCCTGGTAAAGAATTCGGCTTTTGCTCGTTTCAAAATAAACGATCTAAATTTGGAACTTTGCTTACAAATTGACACTGTCGCTTGCAGAAAGCATGGCCTTCTCCCGCTTATAGTGATACAACTTTATGGAGAGACAGTGATTGACTTTTTAAACGTGGCAACTGGGAATAGCTGACTTTTAACACTTTTTTAACATCTTTTTTACGATTGTTAAACTCATGTTTTTACCGATTTTAAAAATATTTTAAATTGTCCAGATTTTATAGTATGGTCATTATTATCCTTTTCGGAAGAGGAGTGGGTGTTATATCCCGTATAGAGACCCTAATGTAGGCCCGTTCATACATGCCCTAAAATAGACGTATTCATATTTATCCTAATATGGTCATATTCGTACTTGCCCTATTATGGTCATAGCCCCATATGCCCTATTATGGTAATAACCATACATGCCCTATTATAGTCATGATTCCTTATATAGGCATGCTCTTTCACCTACATTGGTCCCATCCAGTACACAACGTGCTCTGAGGGCTGAACGTTATCTGCCTTGTGGTTTTGCAGGCACACAAGGCCTCCCAAACACAGGCCCACACTGTACTCATAAATTATGCATAACTCTCTAAGAATATTCCACCTGCATAATATGTATTTACAGAGTTCACCCCTGACGTCTTCCTAAAGCCTAATGGAGGACCAATACAAACCTTGCATGAAGATCAGTGTCTTCAGGGTATAAATACACCACATCATGCCCCGGTAAGATAGAGGGAACCGAGTCTTCCATGCTGACACACTGACCAGAGACGCTGAGGCTCCTGTATCCAGTCGCTCAAGCTGACAGTGGTCTGACACAACCCGGACGGGGTGTCCAACTCGAGACCAGGACGGGGTCCCACACTCTCTATATTCAGGTATGGGGGTTCGACTAAATCCTAGGAGGATTCTTGGCTCTTAGCTTCTAAGACCTACACACATATGCTAGGTACACACAGGTACATCTAGGTAGGCATCGTAGGAGTACGCGCACTTGCATAATGCTTTTATATTCATGTATGTACTCATGATTATCGCAATATGGTAGAACTGTTCTATCCCTTTGCTTTTATCGTACTGCTGATCATATATCTCTGCTATTGTCTGCTGGTTACCGCAGCACATATATTTTACACTAGAATAACAACTGTTCAATAAATACTTATTGAAACGCCCGACTGTTTATTCTGTGTAACTCTCTGAGACAAACAGAACGAGTGAGCACGAATGACTGAGTGAAAGGTAGTACATTGTTTCCACGATTCTGAGGGAATCAGGGTTGTCATGTTCTAAGGTTGCCAGAAACTAATCTCTCCCCGATAAGAGGAGGCACTAGTGGAACTGCGAGCTAGCTAATGCAAAACTAGGCTAACATATACGGTGGGGGTGCTCAGAGTCAGTCTGCCACCAAGCCCGCAGTATATGTTATCCAAACGCGCAGGTCCTGCAGGGGTACTATAGGAGCTACACGACAATGCCACAGGTCTGGAGCTTCAGGACTAGTGTGCCCGTAAGAAGGAAGAAGTCAATCCTAGATTCTGAAGCATGCGGGTGAGAGTAAATTGTGTAGTCACGATCCTTTGGATGCAGGTGTCTCCAGGAGGGGAACATTAACATTAATTGAAATGATTCAGGACATCTTTGCTGTGTATCGATTTGGTTTACTTACTCCATCATCTGCAACTGATGTGTGCATATGTCTGCTTTCAGCTTCATCGACAGCAAGCTAGGGGGACGATGGATACTCTTCATTGGACCATCAGGAGGCCCACTTTCACTCCAAAGGTGGAGCAACAGACACGTAAGGACTCAGTGGCAGTGAGAGTGAGGGGGTGGCCAGGAGGCCACATCTTCATCAGAGTCTGAGGCCTCTGACTTTGTCCAGCCACTCATGGTAGAAGAATAAACATCAGAGGAAACAAAATCTGATCCTGTGGACGTCACAACTACTAGCACCAGTACCACCCTCAAATCTGACCCCGATATCTACAAAGCAAGCAGTCCAAAAATGGACAACGGTCTTCTTTACCCTGGGCACCTCTCTCTCTATTCCCAGTCCACCAGCATTGGTGTCAGAGAAAGCACTGGAGGTTCCTAAGTCCCTCTCTGTGGGACAGGTGGCATTGTTGCATGTCATCCAGGGTACCAGTCAGCAACTGGCTCAAGTGACTGAAATCCTGGGTGATATGCACTTTGTAATGTCTACCATACTTAGAGGTCCTGTCTCTGGTCCTGGCCCATCATCCCTGAACAGCAAAGGCTCCTCCAACCGGAGCCCGACATGCCCGATCACTTTAATGTCCTTTGAAGTGCAAAAAACTCTCATTGCCTTATTTAACTTTATGCGGGCTTTTTCCACCGCCGCGTGCTTCACTGCCCCTTTCCACATCTTTCGTGGCACAAATTCAGTCCATACAATGCATGTTCCCGCTAGATTCCTTTTCACGACTTCCAGATCCCTCTGCATCTGCTGTAGTATTGCCAAACCCGACAAACGTATCAAGTCATTTTCGCCCAAATGCAGGACCAACATATCAGGGCAGCCTCTCTGCGATATCATTTTTGTCAGCCAGGGCAGTAATGCCCCCCAACGTATCCCTCCTTTACGCCACCAATGCACCTCATGATGGCTGCTCTTCAGACCCAGGTTACG
The DNA here is from genome assembly GCA_963921515.1 of Calotriton arnoldi. Classification (NCBI taxonomy): domain Eukaryota; kingdom Metazoa; phylum Chordata; class Amphibia; order Caudata; family Salamandridae; genus Calotriton; species Calotriton arnoldi. The sequence goes on along the minus strand of CAWUFW010000770.1, from coordinate 1,409,397 downwards.
GCCGTAGACCTGTCGATCTGCATATCTGGCTGCCCAATGTACGAAAGAGTGTCCAACGATCCAGGTAACCGTCTTGGTCCCTGGGCCACCCACACAACCTACGACAAGAAAATATGTTAGTGCACAAATTAAGGCTCCCTCTGTATTCGCTGAAGTCCCTCCCCCCTCCAAAACCATCTCTTCCTATTTGCGCACATATCTCTCGCAGCACCTGGACCTCCACCTCCCAATCTGATGTATTCTGTCCCATGACCAGCCCAGTTGTGCTGCAGCCGTAGCTGCGCCAATGCGGAAAGAGTGTGTGCTGTATCTAGCCAGGTCCCTACCCAAGCCCCGTAACGCCATGCGCAATACCTCCAATAACTGAAATGCCGTCAACCTCCACCTGGACGCGTGACAAAAAATTTCACCCGACGGTCCTCCTGACTTGCTCAAGAACATTCACCATTCTCGCACTGGGCACACTCCTTTGCATCCACTCTCATGCAGCCACACCCATTTTCCCCTCCCTACCTGGTCCGTCTTGGAAAGTCCCAGCCAAATCCCCAGTCGGCCTCCATCCAATCGTACCTCCTCGTACGTTCTCCCCGCCCGCCCCCTCGTGCCTGTCAACTCAGAAACCCGAAACGCCCCAAAAAACATCCACACCATGCATAAACGAAATACTGAAACCTTGTAACCATCATAACAGCACTTGGGCAAAACCCCCAGCAAACTCTGCAACAATTCAAACGTAATCACCTCCCTTGGTGCCCCCCACCCCTTCCCCCCGTTCTCGACCCCAACCCTTTAGCATTCTACTGAGGATCTCATCCTTCGCAGGGTCAAACCCCATGTACAATTTACCGTAAAATGAGATCCCAGCCAATTTCCCCGCTTTCGTTGTCTGTGACAAACCCTTATCAATGCAATGTAAAACAAAACGTATCACTCCCTGTTCAGTGTCTTGACGGGAGATGTTCCATGCATCCGTGGTCCAGCCCATAAAAGATCCAAATTCAGCCCAAGCCAGCCTGTAGCAGCGCCTTGTAGTATCCGCTATAGACTTCTCAACCAGGCCTATCACTCTCACTCCCCCCAGGCCCAGATGCCGTCCAGCAGCTCTGTTTTGCATGCATCCGCTACAAGCGCCAATCGTCGGAATCGCCGCCACTGCGAACGAGGCAAAGCATCCACAATGTCATTACTTGCCCCTGGAACATGTTTCGCACGAAATACTACATTCAGTTGCAGGCATTTCAGCATGAAACTACGCAGCAGCCGCAAGATCCTCCAGTTTGTTCACTAGCTCTACTAGCTCCGTCATGTTGTCTACATGGAACAGCACCGACCTATTCTGAAATTCTGGGCCCCACACCGCTAAGGCCACCAGCAACGGGAAAAACTCTAGGAAAGCTATGCTCCTCCCCTGCTTTAACCAATGGCCCGGCCATTCTTCAGCGCACCATCATCCATCCCAAAAGACCCCAAAACCAGAAGCCCCTGCCGCATCAGAAAAAATTTGAACCTGCCAGATCGTCCTGTATTCAACAAAGTCCAAGGCCACTCCATTAAATTCAGTCAAAAATGTCTGCCAGACCCTCAAATCCGCCCAGACACCCATTGAAATCCTGACTCTGTGGTGTGGTAGCACTGTCCCAGACATGGCCATGCCGAGGCGTCAGCAGAACGTCCTCCCAGCTCTCACCACCCGGCATGCCAAATTCAAGAAACCCATGAGTTGTTGCACTGCCCGCAAATCAATCTTCTTTTCTCCAATCACCCATAGCAGGAAAGCCTGTATGTCCATCACCTTCCCAGCGGGCAACCTGGCCATCCACTGGACTGAGTCCAATTCGATGCCCAGGAACGTCAATCTACAGCTGGGCCCAGCTGTTTTCTCCGGCGCTAGGGGAACCCCAAAACACTGCGCCATTGCCTGAAACTGATGTAAAGCTCTCCCACAATCTCCTGAATTTCCTCTGCCGATGAATAAGAAATCATCCAGGTAATGAGACACTTCCCGATGGCCACTTATCTTCATGAAAGCCCACTCTAGGAACGTGCTGAACATCTCAAACAAAGCGCAAGAGATCCCACAGCCCATTGGCAAGACCTTGTCTACGAAGATGGCCCCCTCAAACTGCATCCCCAGCAACGAGAAATCTGCAGGGTGTATAGGCAGTAGCCGGAAGACTGATTTCACATCACATTTAGCCATTTCCGCGCCCTGCCCACACAACCTCACTAGGCGGTTCGCGTCGGCTACTGAGGCATACCGCACCCTTGAATCCTCCTCTGCAATGAAGTCATTGACAGACTTGCCCTCAGGCCAGGATAAGTGATGTATCATCCTGTATTCCCCCGGCTATTTCTTAGGAACCACCCCCAGCGGTGATATAATCAAGTCGTCCACCGGCCACTCGTCGAATGGGCCTGCTCTCCTGCCTTCCTCAACTTCCTTTCTCAATTTTGCTGCTACCACTTCAGGCAACTCTCTGGCCGATTTCACATTTTCTGCCCCCCTCCTTTCCCTGGGACCCTGATAACCAACCCGGAAACCCTCTGTAAATCCCCATAGAATCCTTAATGCAGCCTCTCTGTCCGGGTACTCCGAGAGCCACAGGCCCATGGCCTCGATCCTAACTGGGGTAGGAGCCCTTTGGCCCAGCCTGTCCTCTGCCCTTAGTGGCCCGCCATTGCTCTGATGGCGTGGCCAAGGTGAAGCACTGTGTGAGCGGGTGCCGTCCCCCACATTTAGAGCATTCATGCTTAAATTTGCAGGGGTATCTGGAACAAAAACCCTTGTTGAAGTTCCAACAGGCTCCCGTGGTACCCCCCCCCTTGCTTAGGTGGTGGACCTGTATTCCCCGTGTTAACATTACTTCCTCCCGCCCCAGTCTGGGCAGGACGCACCGGAGAAGACCGATACGTCACCGGTAGGCCACTGGCTGTGTGTGTGGATGCTGACGACTGCGTGGATGACATCCACTGCATCCACAGCTCCTGGTCCACTTCACGCCATGGCTTATCAGGGTTGATACTGATTCTAGCCATAAACTCCTCGTCATAACTTAACCACGCAAACCCCCCAAAATGCATCTGGGCCTTCCTGATGATGTCCATGTATTTCAATAAAGCAATGGCCCTGTTGAGGTGTTTTTCACAATAAATACTAGCGTATATCAGAAACGCTGAGGTCCAATTCTCCATGTTAACGGGCACCCTGGGCCTCCTCGTGAGCTCCCACCCCTCCTCTTTGGAGCCTTCTTTTGCCTGGATCTCTCTATGTAAGAGCTTAAAGACATCTACATATTCGTGCCTCCAAATTCTGCCTCTTGTTTTATCCGATAAGTGGGACCCTAACGGCATGGCCAGACCCATATATGGGAGCTTTTGTGATGCTTGTCATCCCCTTTTTTCCCCTTCCCGTCTATCACTTCTATTTTGTCGGTCTGGACACTTGCTACCACCAACCTCTTTGTCCCACTGTCTTCATCCTCTGGTGCCGGTGCCGCTGGTGCGCATGGCAGCACCCTCGCATCCTTCACCGATCCCTCCCCCACACCCACCAACCGGCAGGCTTTCTTCTGTCCCCCTTTTGGACCACCGTCCCAAGCAGCCCACCAATCGCCCTCACCTGTCAGGTTTGCCTGTGCTTCTCCGTCCTTTCCTCTGCCGCTGGTCTTCCTCGGATTGCCCTACTTCGTCTTGCTTTTGGCCGCACTTGCCTCCTTCAAAACACCAAGTCGTCTGGTTGCCTTCCCCACCCCGCCCGCGGGTCCCACCATCACATCCTCATCATCTCGAAACCCTCCTCCAGCTCATCACTCTCATCACCGTAATCCAATTGCAAGTCAGGCTCAAACTCTGCAGGTGCCCACGACACCTCACGCACCGCTCTCTTCAGCCCTTTTCCTTTTTTGGAAAACGCACCACTACATTCCTCCACACGCGCCGCCGATGCCCGATCCCTTGTTGGAGGGAAGGCCGCCGCGGACCCCCCTGCTGCTTCATGCCGATGTCTCGGGACCGTTTTGCGTCCCGCCGGCTCCCCCACTGTCTTACCGGCCACCACCGCTGGCTTGAACCCCCCAGGCTGCTCCAACCTGAGGGGTCCCCAGCACCACCGGGTCTCTCTGCCGTCATGGCTGTCCCTGCCCCCGTCCGGGGGTGACTCGACTCCTCCACCCACACCCACTTGCCCTTGGACCCCCCTGCCCTGGCTTCTTGATTTGCCCAGGCCTCCTCCTCCGACGTGGGAGTGGGAGGCCCATCATCCCAGGGATCGCAGCCCCTCCCCTCCCTTGCCGCACAAAGGTCCTCCAACCTCGATTCAGACTCCTGGATGATCCTCCGCTGTTCCCTGATCTTTTCCTCCAGGGACATTCCCTCCCATCTGGGCAGACAGGGCGGGGGGCTTTGGGCCCTGCAACCCCTCTCCCCTGCTCTTGACTTCACATGTGCCGCATCCCCAGCCCCCCCTCTCCCTGGGCCTTCTGAACCATGGATTGGGGTGCCCCAGCTCCCCCTTGCTGCTGTGGGGACCTGGAAGCTGGCCTCCACGTGAGATCAATGGGAGACTCCTCCCATTGACCGGCATCCTGGTCCTGTCCCTGCCTGGGCCGGGATAAATTCAAGGCCTGCACTCCGCCTGCTCCCCCCCCCCCCACCATCCTTGCCCAAAGAATCCCTTCCGCCAGCCCCAGCGCATTGCCAGGCCGGCTCGGCGGTGCCCTGCCCCCTCCCACCGCTCTCAACCAAAACGGGCACCTCCCCAGCAGCATCGCGATGCCGCATGGGAAGGCCCCCTGACAGGTCCTCTTCCCCCCTGGAGCCCGCCGGGAGCAGCCGCGTCCTCGTCGAGCCGCTTCGCGGGCTCCTTCTTGACCTGGCCCCGCCCCCTGCCCAACTTACAGATCCAGCAGTAAACCAACAACAGATGTTCCACTACCATATACTCACCTGGGCCCATAGAAAACACACTCATTGAGTAAACCACTGGAGTGGTTTAAAATTGTATATTTCTACTTCACAACACTAAAGATTAGGGGGCATATTAGCAAGACCCACGTTAAAATTATCTCCGTTTTACCGGCAGGAAACTGCCGCTAAAACGGCGATAATGGGCTTGCTAATATGCGTTAAAGAATTCCAATAGAAGCCCAGGTTAGATGTGCAGGACATCTAACCTGGGCTTCTATTGGAATTCCATAACGCATATTAGCAAGCCCATTATCGCCGTTTTAGCGGCAGTTTCCTGCCGCTAAAACGGCGATCATTTTAACGTGGGTCTTGCTAATATGCCCCTAGGTATTTAATTCTCTTAACTAACCTTTCACTGATCAAAAAGTTCTTTCTTCTGGTCGATGGACCATTAGTTGAACTAGTTGATGGTGATAACTAACTTAACCCTTAACTATTCTTGGTTTGACGAAAATAATCACAGACTCAGGAAAGTTTTAAATCTTTATCTAAATTAAATGCATGTGAATCATTTCAAAAATACAGTGTAGTCACCCTCATTCTTAAGAGAGAAGTTCAATTGATTACACATCAAAACATATACTTCGGACTCATACAATAAATAATGCTCAGAAAGGGAGAGGACAGAGAGAAAAGTACATTTGCAAATAACAAGAAATTATAGTTACCAAGAATGGTGTGAAAGACCAACCCCCTGGCCAAAGGCCTGGTAAGGGTCCCAAGGATAGGTCAGGAGACAAAGACTTCAGGACAGGATTCAGGACAGGATAGGTGACCTCTCTAGAATACCGGCGAATTGCGTCGCACCCCTCTCTGACACTCTCTTCCTCCTCGAGATTCTTCCGCGATCTTCTGATCTAACCCAATTAAGTTAGGATAGAAAGTTCTTCTTCAGCGTCTGCATTTGAGTCTTCATCAGCACCTCACAGCATCTCTCCAGCAGCAGCGTCCCCGACTCCCAGACAGCATCCCCAGCTCTGTGAATCTCTCTCCTCCTCGAGTCTCTCTAGACAAATCTAACTAACTAAGGGTACCTTAATTATACCTTTGTTTCCTCATGTTCCACCCACTAAAGTTACAATATCGTAAAAATACTAAATCTAATTGGTCAGGCAAGGGGGGATGATCATCACACCATGCTTACATGTCACTATACTCTGTTAGACCATTGTTCGCAAACCCATCCCCTTAATTTTTATTCAAAATGTTATTCCCATCCACTACATGTATCAAACTTGCAACATAAATGACACTACGAAGAATAGAACATCACATCGTTGAACTTTTCACCATCCGTTCCCAGGACATGGTGCTACGATTTGGCCTCCATTCAAGTACTTCGTCATTGACCTTCATAGCTTCACTCAGTAGGCATGCGCAAGTGTTGCGTTATTTCATCTAGTCCGGTCATACGAGAAAGGCCCAAATGCGCACTAATAATAAAGTCAAAAGAGAAATGTTATTTTCACAAAATAAATGGTCTCACTGTATACCTCCCACCTCTACTCTATTCCCGTTCGCTTATTAATATTTTCCCTGCATTAGCATTAGTAAAATAGCCTGTTTTAGTTTCAGCTGAGCAGGTGCCATGCACGCGAGTCTTCAAGACTCCATTTTAGTGTCTTCTGCTCATGCGCTAGAATTTCCCTCCAAGCGTTAGCTCATCATATTGCGTAGATGCAGTTGACGCATGCGCACAACAGTTTCCCCGTTTAAAGAGGTATTAGTCCACTTTCATTGTTATCCGCGTTAGTACACACATAAGCAAGCTTCGCTAACCCGCGTGTTTATGTGGTGCATATTAATTATTCACTAAACATGGTTAGTAACTTGTTAATGAGTTAAACGAGAGGATTGCCTCCGAGCAAGTCTCTTTCTTACAAGACCTTGCTCCATCAATCCCCTCTCTGATGGCATTTTAAGCCATCACAAAATTATCCATCCTTTCCCAGATGCCAACTTTAGCACATCTCAGTTTTCTCCTTTTTCTCTCCCTATTTCATCATCTACTTCCTTTCCTTCTAAATCTTTCATCTTTTTGTATAGTTTTCCTTTCATTTCTTCCAGTTGGATTTCATCATATTCTCTCTTTCATTTCTTTCCTCTTCCTTCACTTTCTAAATGTATTCTTCTCTTTTCCTTTCTTCTGCAACATTTACGTGTGATCATTACTATCATAACTAATGTTACTATCACAACTACTGGTAAGACTATTTGACCTAGAAAACTTTTCCCAAATTCAGTAAACCAATTCCCTATTGAAGATATACTCTTTGTTAGTTTTCCCCATACACTGTCAACCTCCAGTTGGGTCAAGTCATTATGCATTCTTGTAATATTTCTAATATACCCTTTAATTTCTTTACTTTTGTCTGGAATATAAGTACAACAATGTTGAATTTTCAACATACCACAGACTCCGCCCTCTTTTGCTAATAGAATTTCAAGAGCAAGACGATTTTGTAAAACCATAGACCTTATCGCAACCATTTCCGTGTTAATCATTAAGAATCCTCCTGCAGTATCTGTAGAAAGATGATCAACTATGGTTGATAATTTACAAATTTTGCGCGAATTTAGAATGACTCCAACTGAGGGTATCAATGCACTAAAAATATCACCTACTATTTCAGAAAAACTAGCTCTTCTTCTCTGTGTTAGTCTATTAGAATTTTCATTGATTCCATTGATACTGTCCACATGGTAGATTTTTGGAAAAACGATTCCAAAATAACAGCTCCCGTACCATCTTGCAGGTAATCTATAATAGGCATTATTCCCGCATACATAATAAACTCCTGGAAATACAGGATCAGTTCCCCCTTTTAGTCCCCACCCTCCTAGAATTAGGAAGTTGTGTTCACACTCACTGGAACCAATGAAATTGTTATTATAATCTGTCTTTAACCTATGGAGGCAGAATTTTCCCCTTTTCATAAAGTCTAGGGACATCGCAGCATGAGCTTCGCCCTTTGCATAAATTCCCTCTTTCTCAGTCCATGGAGGTACATGGGATTTCTGTTCAGCAGCTTTCTTTGTTAAATCCTGTCTCCTTTCTTCTACTAAATTCAAAAACTCTTTTTCTTCTTTATGTAATATACATGTTAGGTTATCCTTGTGAGCTTGAACTATATCTATTGAACTCATTGTTAAAAAGAATTCACCCATGAACTGTGCATTTTTACTACTAACTACTGAATTCATATTCTTTCTAATAGGCAATTCTGAAAATACTACATCTAAATTTGAATAAAAATACTGAAGTTTCCCTGTTACATAAAATAAACTTGATAGAACACTACATGATACACCATATGTTAGAGGTATATGGTGATACGTCACCCCTTCTGACACTGATGAGGGTAACTTCATACAAACATAACAATTACTAATTTCCATCGTGTTAACATACTGAAATAACAATTTAGTAAACACATTTAAAGACGAATCATTGTCTGATTCATTATGATAGTTTATCTCATCTTCTACCCCTATTTCTATTTTAGTTCCTTTTATTCTATCTACCTTCTCATTAGTAATTGTACTATTCTTGTTACTTGTTTCTATCAACAAAGGTACTCCTACTGTTAGGAATAACCATACCAATACTACTAATATAATACTACATAAACAAAATCTTAAACATTTTCTTTTTAAACTTCGTTTCGGTCTTTCAGTATTTTCAATTTCTGCCATTTTTAATCAGAGAGAAGTTCTTTTCTCTTTCTTTTGTCTAAACTTTCTAAAAATCCAGTCTTTTATTTTAAGGAGGTCTTACTTTGCTTTCATCAATCTGTGCAACATGAACTCTTTCTGATTCTTCACATAAATCGAAGTTTTCAAATTCTTCAAGAATAACATAGGTCCACTCAGGGGCCTTGTATTTTCTGTTCAGAATTCTCAATCTTGGGCTTCTTCTTGTAAGTTTTACTAATGTTTGTTTAGATTGTGTCTGACTCGTAATCTCATTTACTTGCTCTGGTTTCTTTTCTGCTCTTCTTAAATGATATTTTAGTCTCTTCACTCCTACAGGCCAATTGTCTCCTTTTCTAACACTTTTGACCTGAACTGCACTTTCACCTTCTCTGTCTTCTTCTAAAGTTCTTTTATTTTCACTTACTCTAGGCACAATCTGTTCTTGTTCCTCTTCTCTTTCTGATTGTCTTTGTTCTGTATTTTCTGTATTTTGTTCTTTCTCTACTTGCACCTGTTCAGGTCCTATTACAGTTTGTTCTTCTTCAGCCTGAACTTGTTCTTCTAACTCTATCTGATCCTGTTCAGGTCTTATTTCAATTTGTTCTTCTTCTGACTGAACTTGTTCTTCTAGATCTACTTTTCCCTGCTCAGGTTTCTGAATGGCTTTTAGTTTTACCTGCGTGTGTTCTTCTTTCCCTGTCTTTTCCTTTCTAGCTTCCTGTCTTCTTAGTTCAGTTCTTCTTCTTGTTTCAACGACAGCATCAGGTATTTCAATCACTGGTATCCACTCTTCCTGACTTGTACTTGGCTGTTCGTCATATAGTTGTCTTTCAGAATTTATCACTCTAGATTCTTCAGCGTCACAGCTTTCAACTTCTGACATCTCAGCTTGTTCAGTGAGTGGCTGCTCTTATTGTTCAGATGGTCTCGTAACTCTTCTGGTATGACTAGCATGAATCCAATTGGGTAACTCTGCACACTTCACTGCTGTGGTAGTGACTAGTATGACTTGACGTGGTTTATCCCACCTGGGTGCTAGACAAACTTCCTTGCGTGTTTCTTCACGAACACCCAATCTCCAGGATTCAAATCATGCGCTTGATCTGGCTGTCTTTCAACTGCGTCTTCTCCAACCTGATGAGAGACAGAACGCACCATTTCAGCCAATCCTTTGCAATAGTCCAATACCAGATCATCAGTTATATTCATCAATCTATTTCCAGGAATATATGCTTGTCTCATTGCCCTTCCCATGAGTACCTCGTGTGGACTCAATCCCGTTTTTCTGTCAGGAATACTTCTGAGACCCATCAGTACAAGAGGCAATGCATCTGGCCATTTCAGCATTGTGGATGCGCACACCTTCCCTAATCTTGATTTGATTGTACCATTTAGCTGTTCAACTATACCAGAAGCCTCTGGACGATAAGCACAGTGCAGTTTTTGTTCAATGTTAAATGCAGCACAGATTAATCGAATTATCTCATTATTAAAATGAGGTCCTCTATCTGATTCCCAAGTGACTGGAAAACCGAAACGAGGAACTAACTCTCTCAATAGTAGTTTGGCAACTGTGAGACTGTCGTTTCTTCTAGTGGGGTATGCCTCTACCCATCTTGAGAACAGGCACACTATGACAAGTACATATTTCAGTCTGTTGCAAAGAGGCAACTCAATGAAATCTAACTGCAATCTGGTGAAGGGTCCTTCTGCCTTCCCAATCTTTCCCCAACTAACCACTGTCTTCCTGCCTGGGTTCTGCTGCAGACAGATTAAGCATCTTTGGCAAAGGCTCTCTGCGACTACCCTAAACTTTGGTTGTACCAACTTTGTCTGAATAATCTGATCATTGAATCCCTGCCAATGTGTGTTGTCCCATGGTATACTCTTGCCATTTGAGAGAGTAGACAGTCTGGCATAACTGGTCTCCCATCTAAGTACACCCACACTTCATCTTCTGTCCTTCTTGTACAACTTGATTTTATCCAAATCTCCTTTTCTTTTTCCTCAACTTCTTCCTGTAACTGTCTGACCTCATCCCATGTTTCTGGAACTGAGAAAAACATAAGTTGGCAGCTGGTTTCACCCGTTTCAATCTTTCTGTTAATTTCCATTGTATTTCTTGCACAGTATCGAGCAATTTGGTCAGCATATCTATTACCAGCCGCCACATAGTCATTTCCTGACTGATGTGCAGCGCATTTAACAACTGCTACTTCTTTTGGCAATTGTAATTCTTCCAACAAATCCTTTACATTTTTACTGTTTCTGATAGAAGATCCTGAAGAAGTCAGAAATCCCCTCTGCATCCAGAGTTGGCCAAAATCATGCACAACCCCGAAACCATATTGACTGTCCGTAAATATGGTTATTCTCCAATTTTTCCCACTTTTGCATGCCTTTGTTAAGGCCACCAATTCGGCTACTTGTGCAGATTTGACTCCTGGTAAACAGGATGCTTCAACCACCCCTGTTACTTTACATACAGCATATGCAGCACTTAATCCTCCTCCTTCAGTTCTTAAGCAAGACCCATCCACGAATAATTCATGATCAGCTTCCTTCAATGGTGTTTCCTTTATATCTGGGCGGGGCTTAGTGCACAATTCAGTCACATCCAGACAATCATGATCAATTTCATCTTTCACTTCTTCACAACATGGATCTGGCAATAATGTGGCAGGATTCATTATCGTACATCTTATTACTGTCACATTTTCTGCTCCTAGAATCACCCTTTCATACTTAGTCAGCCGACTGGGAGTGAGATGTTGTGTTCTTGTTCTTGTCAAAAGAATCTCAACTGAGTGTGGAACATAAACCTTTACAGAATGTCCCATCACTATGGACTCACTTTGCTCCAGACTCATACAAGTAGCAGCTACTGCTTTTAAGCAGCCAGGTAAGGCTGAAGCCACTGGATCCAAGGTGGCAGAAAAATACACCACTGAACGTCGACTCAGTCCATGTCTCTGTGTTAAAACTGAAAGTGCACAATTTTCTCTCTCACAACAAAACAATGCAAAGTCTTTTGAATAATCAGGCATGCCCAAGGCTGGGGCCTCACATAAACAATTTCGTAATTTCACAAAGGCTTCCAAACATTCATCATTCCAATCGATGGGATCTTTTGCTCTTTTCCGAGTTAATTGTATCAATGGCTTTGCTAACATGGAGAAGCCATTGATCCATTGCCTACAGTACCCAACCACTCCCAAAAACATTCTCATCTCTTTTTGTGTCTGAGGAAGCTGCATTTCTTTGATTATTTTTATTCTTTCCGGTGTCACTTTTCTAACTCCTTTTTCTATTTTATGCCCTAAATATCTAACTTCTTGTTGACAGAACTGTAATTTTTCTGGAGACACTTTGTGTCCTCCTTCGGCCAAATGGTTCAGTAATGCAATTGTGTCAGCGACACAATCCTCCTGTGTTTTTGATGCCACCAATAGGTCATCAATATACTGAACCAGAACTGATTTCCCGGGCATAATCAATGACTCCAGACACTTCTTCAGTATCTGATTAAAAATTGAGGGACTCTCTGTGTACCCTTGAGGAACTCAGCACCATGCCAAAATACGATCCTCAAACCGGAAGGCAAAAAGATACTGGCTGTCTGGGTGCAAAGGAATAGAAAAGAATGCTTGGCACAAATCAATTACCGTAAACCAACCTGCGTTCCAGGGTATCTGATAAAGGATCACCGCTGGGTTTGGCACTATTGGGCAACAAGACACTGCAATTTTGTTAATTTTTCTCAAATCCTGCACTATCCTGTTTTTTCCGCTTGGCTTTTTAAGTCCCTTGAATGGTGAGTTACAAGGACTACTCATTATTTCTTTTAAAATGCCCTGTTTAATCATTCGGTCAATTTCTGGGGCGATTCCTGCTTTCACTTCTGGACTCATTTTGTACTGTCGTGTGTATGGGTAAACTGCACCTTCTTTCACCGTCACTTTAACTGGATCTACATTTGACATTAACCCAATATCCGTTCCTGTAAAATCCCACACTTCTGGATTTACGGTGGTTCTCAACTCTTCAGGTAATTCACTCTCAGTTATCAATGAAAACATCTCGTCTACCTCTGTACCTTGCTTAGCTAACATCATTTTGTATATGACATCTTCGTCAGGGGTTTGGAAAGCGACACCATCCGGTGTACAATAGATCGTGCAATTCATCTTGCACAGTAGATCTCTTCCCAACAGATTTACGGGACTGGAATCACAAACTACAAACTGATGCATTTCTTTAAAATTTCCGATATGTACCTCCATTGGTTTTGTTATTGGGGCTCTAATCTGTTGATTTGATACTCCTACAACTTGGATGGTCTCTCCCGAGAGGGGTAGGTTTGGGATGTCTGCTGTTCTCACAGTAGACCGGGTAGCACCAGTATCCAATAGAAAAGTGATGTCTTTACCTTCCACTTTCCCATCAACAAATGGACCTGACTGATCTACCGGCAAGGATGCGCCAAGCACGCACTCCTCTTCCTCCCCCCTCAGGCACCGTCATTGCACGCAGTCCGAATTTTCTTCATCATTCTGCAAAAAATATTGTGTAACCACTCTGTTATTCTTACCACTTTCTCCGTGAAATCCGATGTTCGCACTGTATTTTTGTGGACTCACAAAGTTTGGCATAGGAGCTGGTGGCACCTGATACTGTGGAGTAACTACCTGCTGCGGCTGACTCATAAGTACTTCATTCTGCATCTGTGCAATTAAATTTTGATTTGGCCCATTATTATTCTGAATACTCTTACACTCGTTCTTCCAATGTCCAAGCTTTCCGCACGCATGACAAGGAAACTTCTTCTTCGCTTTCTCTCTATTCATTCATCCTCTTAATTTACCACCATTCGCCGCTTGATCATTCTGACTCTGCTCTTTTATCTGATTTTCAGTCTGGGTATTTACTTTATTCTCCTGCTGTTCTGCCAATTTTACTTGTGCCCACATCATTTTCTCTTTTAGCTTTCTACGCCTTGCCTCAATATCATCGCCACAATACTTTGCATATTTCAGAATTTCGTCAATCGACTTACTCTGCCAGCACAACATGTGCTGTTTAATCATATGACTAATCTCCGGTTTCAGACCATACACAAACCGATACACAAAATGTCCCATATCCTTATCACCAATGTTCTCAAAACCACTATACTGTTTAAACACCTGTAACAACAGCTCATAATATGCATGAACGGACTCATTTGGCTCTTGAGTTGTTCTCTATCTTTACCCAATCTGTCTCTTTAGGAGGGATTTTGCCTTTCAGGTAAGTAATTACTTGGTGATATTTCTTCATCACCTCTTCTGAGGGTGCTACTGTCTTCGCATCTCTAGCATACTCCTCACTTGGCCAATCAACTGTGATCTTACACTCTGTCCACAAATCAGCAGGTACTACAATATCAAATAATCCATCCAGATCCTTCAACAAAACTTTTGAAACCTTCACAAATCTTTCTACCTGTTTATACCATTCAACTGACTTTTCTCTCAACCTGGGAAAATCATTCGTAAATGACAAAATATCCTGTCTACTCCAGGGAACATGAACATATCCACCACCAGGAACTTCTCTCATTGGACACAATTTCTCAACCTTATCTGATTCTCTTACTGGAAATGCAGATGATGCTTCTCTTGCTTGTACTTCCTCTTTCTTTCTTATCCACCTAATTCTCCATTTGTCAATGTCTCCCCATTTTCGTAAAATATTAATCAACTCTTTTATCTGTAGTCTTTTACCAGAAGCATTTACACTCTCCAAATCTTTGTCAGTAAAATCCACTCGATATGGTTTCTGCAACAGTTTTGATTTCCCTATATCTATTCCAATCTCTGAGGCAACTTCCGTTAATTTCTCATGAAATACTCTTGTTCTTCTAGTAATACTCTTACATAAAAATAATAAATCCTCATCATTGTAAACATTCAATCTTTCTATGCCCACATTGCCAGTTATCATTTCTTCCAATTCTACTTTCAATTTACTGATATCTAGAATCTTTGGTTGTGGGTTTCGATTGTCTATTTCCTGTGCCCATCTCTCTATATCTTCAGGGGTAACTACTGTTGAACTTCCAGTTCTTATGGGAACCAGAGATCTCTTTTCTCTCAAATTTATAGGTATAATTCTCTTCAGAGTTTCAGTTAAAGGTTCTACATTCGGGAGATCCATTAATGAAATAACTGATTCACTCTCACTAGTCTGATCATCCGTAATTATTACTTCTTTTCTGGGACTTGTTAACGGAATTGTCACAGTTTGAGGTTTCTGGCAAGTCTTTTTATCTCCATATAATGGGATTACAGGACCAATAGTCACTGGTACTGTCAAAGCTTCAGCATTTAAATTTAATTGGTTTACTTTTTGAACTAATTCTTCTCTAGCTTTATTTAAAGCTTCTCTCTCATTATCCTGCAACACTCTATTATGTGATACATCATGTAAGATTTGTGGAGTTAAAGGCATTCCTATCACTGGTGCACTTGGGGTAACCTTACTAGGTGCTTCTTGATACGGTGGAGGGTTTTTAATCAAAATATTCTCTAACAGCTCATCATTTGATTCGCAATAACCTGTCGTATTCATGTGTTTCGTTTTCTCTTTACATTTTTCTCCTAACTGTTCTTCGGCCATTAATACTGGATATAAACCCTCGGTCACCACAGCTCTCCTCCAACGCTTCATTTGTTCTCCACTTGACTCATACGGATGTCTAGGTAAAAATCCTCTAAATCTCCGTCCACTTCTATATTTTTCACAATCAAATGCCTCAATTTCCCATTCTTCCAAAGCTTCATACTGTGTCATTCTAGGATTCGGTTCTAGCATATTCATTCGATCTCTCAAATTCTGAAGTATTTTTAAATTAAAAGTACCATGCTCCGGAAAAGCCAAAACACCATCACCTTTAGTATATTCTACCCAATTCTCCAACCATACACACGTGTGATATCCTTTCTCCATCATCATAAAGGAAGCAGGTGTTTTGGGTGGTGGAATAGGAATTCCCTCTCTAGTCATTACAGGCTTGTCTTTCTTAAAGACATTTTTAATTTTCTTCATTAATGTCATTTTCTTTGATCTTCCGAACATTTCAGAAGTTTGATATAGGAAAGAGTCTTCCGTATATCTTCTAGCTCTATTACCTACGTCGCGTCCTATGTCAGCACGACTCACACCCGCAGTCAAATCAGGACTCAACATACAATTCTTTTTCTGACAAATCCTAGCGCAACTTCTATCTATCAACCAATTAGACTCAGGCTCACGCTAGTAATCTGACCGATGCCAGCGCGGCCTTTTGTGACGTCAGTATTACTCCTTACTATTGACCCCTCCTTTACAATCTGCTTCTGTTTCACGCCCGCTGTTTCAACCAATCCCAGCATGGCTCTCTGTGACGTCAGTATAACTCCGGCGACTGACCCTCCCTTCACAAGGTAATACGAAAACTTATTTCTTAATACTTTTCATTAAAATTCTTTGTTAATAACAACATAAAAACATTCGCTACTCTGTCTGTTCCACTAAACAAAAGGATAGATTTCAATTTATTCTTGAGTTTCAGAAATTTCTCTTCTTCTACTGCGAGTAAAACCCCTGTTTACTCTTCATTCAAGCTCAGGAGAACCTGTTACTTCTCCAGTGTCACCCGTATTGGGAAATGAGACCAAAGTTTCACCAGCGAACCCCTTTCGCTATCATCCGCACTCTACTTTTATACGAAATAGTCCCTAGTTTAATACTGCCAGCCCTGCGTAGCTTCTCAGTATTATTCCAACAGACGAGTAACCTCACTGCAGTGTGGCTTCTGTCACCACCCGCTATTCATTTCCCTGGATTCTGGACAACATAAAACAAGACGCTAACTCTTTTTGTTAAACAGAAACCAATAATCAATATTTATCACCAAACTAATCAATAATACCCATAGCTCTGCTACCAGAAAACTGATCCAGAGGTAAACCAACAACAGAGACTCCACTACCATATACTCACCTGGGCCCATAAAAACACACACATTGAGTAAACCGCTGGAGTGGTTTAAAATTGTATATTTCTACTTCACAACACTCAAGATTAGTTATTTAATTCTCTTAACTAACCTTTCACTGATCAAAAAGTTCTTTCCTCTGGTCGATGGACCATTAGTTGAACTAGTTGATGGTGATAACTAACTTAACCCTTAATTATTCTTGGTTTGACGAGAATAATCACAGACTCAGGAAAGTTTTAAATCTTTATCTAAATTAAATGCATGTGAATCATTTCAAAAATACAGTGTAGTCACCCTCATTCTTAGGAGAGAAGTTCAATTGATTAAACATCAAAACATATACTTCGGACTCATACAATAATTAATGCTCAGAAAGGGAGAGGACAGAGAGAAAAGTACATTTGCAAATAACATGAAATTATAGTTACCAAGAAGGGTGTGAAAGACCAACCCCCTGGCCAAAGTTCTGGTAAGGGTCCCCAGGATAGGTCAGGAGACAAAGACTTCAGGACAGGATTCAGGACAGGATAGGTGACCTCTCTAGAATACCGGCGAGTTGCGTCGCACCCCTCTCTGACACTCTCTTCCTCCTCGAGATTCTTCCGCGATCTTCTGATCTAACCCAATTAAGTTAGGATAGAAAGTTCTTCTTCAGCGTCTGCATTTGAGTCTTCATCAGCACCTCACAGCATCTCTCCAGCAGCAGCGTCCCCGACTCCCAGACAGCATCCCCAGCTCTGCGAATCTCTCTCCTCCTCGAGTCTCTCTAGGCAAATCTAACTAACTAAGGCTACCTTAATTATACCTTTGTTTCCTCATGTTCTACCCACTAAAGTTACAATATCGTAAAAATACGAAATCTAATTGGTCAGGCAAGGGGGGATGATCATCACACCATGCTTACATGTCACTATACTCTGTTAGACCATTGTTCGCAAACCCATCCCCTTAATTTTTATTCAAACTTTTATTCCCATCCACTAAATGTATCAAACTTGCAACATAAATGACACTACGAAGAATAGAACATCACATCGCTGAACTTTTCACCATCCGTTCCCAGGACATGGCGCTACGATTTGGCCTCCATTCAAGTACTTCGTCATTGACCTTCATAGCTTCACTCAGTAGGCATGCGCAACTGTTGCGTCATTTCATCTAGTCCGGTCATACGAGAAAGGCCCAAATGCGCACTAATAATAAAGTCAAAAGAGAAATGTTATTTTCACAAAATAAATGGTCTCACTGTATACCTCCCACCTCTACTCTATTCCCGTTCGCTTATTAATATTTTCCCTGCATTAGCATTAGTAAAATAGCCTGTTTTAGTTTCAGCTGAGCAGATGCCATGCACGCGAGTCTTCAAGACTCCATTTTAGTGTCTTCTGCTCATGTGCTAGAATTTCCCTCCAAGCGTTAGCTTGTCATATTGCGTAGATGCAGTTGACGCATGCGCACAACAGTTTCCCCGTTTAAAGCGGTATTAGTCCACTTTCATTGTTATCCGCGTTAGTACACACATAAGCAAGCTTCGCTAACCCGTGTGTTTATGTGGTGCGTATTAATTATTCACTAAACATGGTTAGTAACTTGTTAATGAGTTAAACGAGAGGATTGCCTCCGAGCAAGTCTCTTTCTTACAAGACCTTGCTCCATCAATCCCCTCTCTGATGGCATTTTAAGCCATCACAAAATTATCCATCCTTTCCCAGATGCCAACTTTAGCACATCTCAGTTTTCTCCTTTTTCTCTCCCTATTTCATCATCTACTTCCTTTCCTTCTAAATCTTTCATCTTTTTGTATAGTTTTCCTTTCATTTCTTCCAGTTGGATTTCATCATATTCTCTCTTTCATTTCTTTCCTCTTCCTTCACTTTCTAAATGTATTCTTCTCTTTTCCTTTCTTCTGCAACATTTACGTGTGATCATTACTATCATAACTAATGTTACTATCACAACTACTGGTAAGACTATTTGACCTAGAAAACTTTTCCCAAATTCAGTAAACCAATTCCCTATTGAAGATATACTCTTTGTTAGTTTTCCCCATACACTGTCAACCTCCAGTTGGGTCAAGTCATTATGCATTCTTGTAATATTTCTAATATACCCTTTAATTTCTTTACTTTTGTCTGGAATATAAGTACAACAATGTTGAATTTTCAACATACCACAGACTCCGCCCTCTTTTGCTAATAGAATTTCAAGAGCAAGACGATTTTGTAAAACCATAGACCTTATCGCAACCATTTCCGTGTTAATCATTAAGAATCCTCCTGCAGTATCTGTAGAAAGATGATCAACTATGGTTGATAATTTACAAATTTTGCGCGAATTTAGAATGACTCCAACTGAGGGTATCAATGCACTAAAAATATCACCTACTATTTCAGAAAAACTAGCTCTTCTTCTCTGTGTTAGTCTATTAGAATTTTCATTGATTCCATTGATTCTGTCCACATGGTAGATTTTTGGAAAAACGATTCCAAAATAACAGCTCCCGTACCATCTTGCAGGTAATCTATAATAGGCACTATTCCCGCATACATAATAAACTCCTGGAAATACAGGATCAGTTCCCCCTTTTAGTCCCCACCCTCCTAGAATTAGGAAGTTGTGTTCACACTCACTGGAACCAATGAAATTGTTATTATAATCTGTCTTTAACCTATGGAGGCAGAATTTTCCCCTTTTCATAAAGTCTAGGGACATCGCAGCATGAGCTTCGCCCTTTGCATAAATTCCCTATTTCTCAGTCCATGGAGGTACATGGGATTTCTGTTCAGCAGCTTTCTTTGTTAAATCCTGTCTCCTTTCCTCTACTAAATTCAAAAACTCTTTTTCTTCTTTATGTAATATACATGTTAGGTTATCCTTGTGAGCTTGAACTATATCTATTGAACTCATTGTTAAAAAGAATTCACCCATGAACTGTGCATTTTTACTACTAACTACTGAATTCATATTCTTTCTAATAGGCAATTCTGAAAATACTACATCTAAATTTGAATAAAAATACTGAAGTTTCCCTGTTACATAAAATAAACTTGATAGAACACTACATGATACACCATATGTTAGAGGTATATGGTGATACGTCACCCCTTCTGACACTGATGAGGGTAACTTCATACAAACATAACAATTACTAATTTCCATCGTGTTAACATACTGAAATAACAATTTAGTAAACACATTTAAAGACGAATCATTGTCTGATTCATTATGATAGTTTATCTCATCTTCTACCCCTATTTCTATTTTAGTTCCTTTTATTCTATCTACCTTCTCATTAGTAATTGTACTATTCTTGTTACTTGTTTCTATCAACAAAGGTACTCCTACTGTTAGGAATAACCATACCAATACTACTAATATAATACTACATAAACAGAATCTTAAACATTTTCTTTTTAAACTTCGTTTCGGTCTTTCAGTATTTTCAATTTCTGCCATTTTTAATCAGAGAGAATTTCTTTTCTCTTTCTTTTGTCTAAACTTTCTAAAAATCTAGTCTTTTATTTTAAGGAGGTCTTACTTTGCTTTCATCAATCTGTGCAACATGAACTCTTTCTGATTCTTCACATAAATCTAAATTTTCAAATTCTTCAAGAATAACATAGGTCCACTCAGGGGCCTTGTATTTTCTGTTCAGAATTCTCAATCTTGGGCTTCTAGATCTACTTTTCCCTGCTCAGGTTTCTGAATGGCTTTGTTTAGTTTTACCTGAGTGTGTTCTTCTTTCCCTGTCTTTTCCTTTCTAGCTTCCTGTCTTCTTAGTTCAGTTCTTCTTCTTGTTTCAACAACAGCATCAGGTATTTCAATCACTGGTATCCACTCTTCCTGACTTGTACTTGGCTGTTCGTCATATAGTTGTCTTTCAGAATTTATCACTCTAGATTCTTCAGCGTCACAGCTTTCAACTTCTGACATCTCAGCTTGTTCAGTGAGTGGCTGCTCTTGTTGTTCAGATGCGCTCGTAACTCTTCTGGTATGACTAGCATGAATCCAATTGGGTAACTCTGCACACTTCACTGCTGTGGTAGTGACTAGTATGACTTGACGTGGTTTATCCCACCTGGGTGCTAGACACAACTTCCTTGCATGTTTCTTCACTAACACCCAATCTCCAGGATTCAAATCATGCGCTTGGTCTGGCTGTCTTTCAACTGCGTCTTCTCCAACCTGATGAGAGACAGAACGCACCATTTCAGCCAATCCTTTGCAATAGTCCAATACCAGATCATCAGTTATATTCATCAATCTATTTCCAGGAATATATGCTTGTCTCATTGCCCTTCCCATGAGTACCTCGTGTGGACTCAATCCCGTTTTTCTGTCAGGAATACTTCTGAGACCCATCAGTACAAGAGGCAATGCATCTGGCCATTTCAGCATTGTGGATGCGCACACCTTCCCTAATCTTGATTTGATTGTGCCATTTAGCTGTTCAACTATACCAGAAGCCTCTGGATGATAAGCACAGTGCAGTTTTTGTTCAATGTTAAATGCAGCACAGATTAATCGAATTATCTCATTATTAAAATGAGGTCCTCTATCTGATTCCCAAGTGACTGGAAAACCGAAACGAGGAACTAACTCTCTCAATAGTAGTTTGGCAACTGTGAGACTGTAGTTTCTTCTAGTGGGGTATGCCTCTACCCATCTTGAGAACAGGCACACTATGACAAGTACATATTTCAGTCTGTTGCAAGGAGGCAACTCAATGAAATCTAACTGCAATCTGGTGAAGGGTCCTTCTGCCTTCCCAATCTTTCCCCAACTAACCACTGTCTTCCTGCCTGGGTTCTGCTGCTGACAGATTAAGCATCTTTGGCAAAGGCTCTCTGCGACTACCCTAAACTTTGGATTGTACCAACTTTGTCTGAATAATCTGATCATTGAATCCCTGCCAATGTGTGTTGTCCCATGGTATACTCTTGCCATTTGAGAGAGTAGACAGTCTGGCATAACTGGTCTCCCATCTAAGTACACCCACACTTCATCTTCTGTCCATCTTGTACAACTTGATTTTATCCAAATCTCCTTTTCTTTTTCCTCAACTTCTTCCTGTAACTGTCTGACCTCATCCCATGTTTCTGGAACTGAGAAAAATATAAGTTGGCAGCTGGTTTCACCCGTTTCAATCTTTCTGTTAACTTCCATTGTATTTCTTGCACAGTATCGAGCAATTTGGTCAGCATATCTATTACCAGCCGCCACATAGTCATTTCCTGACTGATGTGCAGCGCATTTAACAACTGCTACTTCTTTTGGCAATTGTAATTCTTCCAACAAATCCTTTACATTTTTACTGTTTCTGATAGGAGATCCTGAAGAAGTCAGAAATCCCCTCTGCATCCAGAGTTGGCCAAAATCATGCACAACCCCGAAACCATATTGACTGTCCGTAAATATGGTTATTCTCCAATTTTTCCCACTTTTGCATGCCTTTGTTAAGGCCACCAATTCGGCTACTTGTGCATATTTGACTCCTGGTAAACAGGATGCTTCAACCACCCCTGTTACTTTACATACAGCATATGCAGCACTTAATCCTCCTCCTTCAGTTCTTAAGCAAGACCCATCCACGAATAATTCATGATCAGCTTCCTTCAATGGTGTTTCCTTTATATCTGGGCGGGGCTTAGTGCACAATTCAGTCACATCCAGACAATCATGATCAATTTCATCTTTCACTTCTTCACAACATGGATCTGGCAATAATGTGGCAGGATTCATTATCGTACATCTTATTACTGTCACATTTTCTGCTCCTAGAATCACCCTTTCATACTTAGTCAGCCGACTGGGAGTGAGATGTTGTGTTCTTGTTCTTGTCAAAAGAATCTCAACTGAGTGTGGAACATAAACCTTTACAGAATGTCCCATCACTATGGACTCACTTTGCTCCAGACTCATACAAGTAGCAGCTACTGCTTTTAAGCAGCCAGGTAAGGCTGAAGCCACTGGATCCAAGGTGGCAGAAAAATACACCACTGGACGTCGACTCAGTCCATGTCTCTGTGTTAAAACTGAAAGTGCACAATTTTCTTTCTCACAACAAAACAATGCAAAGTCTTTTGAATAATCAGGCATGCCCAAGGCTGGGGCCTCACATAAACAATTTCGTAATTTCACAAAGGCTTCCAAACATTCATCATTCCAATCGATGGGATCTTTTGCTCTTTTCCGAGTTAATTGTATCAATGGCTTTGCTAACATGGAGAAGCCATTGATCCATTGCCTACAGTACCCAACCACTCCCAAAAACATTCTCATCTCTTTTTGTGTCTGAGGAAGCTGCATTTCTTTGATTATTTTTATTCTTTCCGGTGTCACTTTTCTAACTCCTTTTTCTATTTTATGCCCTAAATATCTAACTTCTTGTTGACAGAACTGTAATTTTTCTGGAGACACTTTGTGTCCTCCTTCGGCCAAATGGTTCAGTAATGCAATTGTGTCAGCGACACAATCCTCCCGTGTTTTTGATGCCACCAATAGGTCATCAATATACTGAACCAGAACTGATTTCCCGGGCATAATCAATGACTCCAGACACTTCTTCAGTATCTGATTAAAAATTGAGGGACGCTCTGTGTACCCTTGAGGAACTCAGCACCATGCCAAAATACGATCCTCAAACCGGAAGGCAAAAAGATACTGGCTGTCTGGGTGCAAAGGAATAGAAAAGAATGCTTGGCACAAATCAATTACCGTAAACCAACCTGCGTTCCAGGGTATCTGATAAAGGATCACCGCTGGGTTTGGCACTATTGGGCAACAAGGCACTGCAATTTTGTTAATTTTTCTCAAATCCTGTTTTTTCCGCTAGGCTTTTTAAGTCCCATGATTGGTGAGTTATAAGGACTACTCATTATTTCTTTTAAAATGCCCTGTTTAATCATTCCATCAATTTCTGGTGCGATTCCTGCTTTCACTTCTGGACTAATTTTGTACTGTCGTGTGTATGGGTAAACTGCACCTTCTTTCACCGTCACTTTAACTGGATCTACATTTGACATTAACCCAATATCCGTTCCTGTAAAATCCCACACTTCTGGATTTACGGTGGTTCTCAACTCTTCAGGTAATTCACTCTCAGTTATCAATGAAAACATCTCGTCTACCTCTGTACCTTGCTTAACTAACATCATTTTGTTTATGACATCTTCGTCAGGGGTTTGGAAAGCGACACCATCCGGTGTACAATAGATCGTGCAATTCATCTTGCACAGTAGATCTCTTTCCAACAGATTTACGGGACTGGAATCACAAACTACAAACTGATGCATTTCTTTAAAATTTCCGATATGTACCTCCATTGGTTTTGTAATTGGGGCTCTAATCTGCTGATTTGATACTCCTACAACTTGGATGGTCTCTCCCGAGAGGGGTAGGTTTGGGATGTCTGCTGTTCTCACAGTAGACCGGGTAGCACCAGTATCCAATAGAAAAGTGATGTCTTTACCTTCCACTTTCCCATCAACAAATGGACCTGACTGATCTACCGGCAAGGATGCGCCAAGCACGCACTCCTCTTCCTCCCCCTCAGGCACCGTCATTGCACGCAGTCCGAATTTTCTTCATCATTCTGCAAAAATATTGTGTAACCACTCTGTTATTCTTACCACTTTCTCCGTGAAATCCGATGTTCGCACTGTATTTTTGTGGACTCACAAAGTTTGGCATAGGAGCTGGTGGCACCTGATACTGTGGAGTAACTACCTGCTGTGGCTGACTCATAAGTACTTCATTCTGCATCTGTGCAATTAAATTTTGATTTGGCCCATTATTATTCTGAATACTCTTACACTCGTTCTTCCAATGTCCAAGCTTTCCGCACGCATGACAAGGAAACTTCTTCTTCGCTTTCTCTTTATTCATTCATCCTCTTAATTTACCACCATTCGCCGCTTGATCATTCTGACTCTGCTCTTTTATCTGATTTTCAGTCTGGGTATTTACTTTATTCTCCTGCTGTTCTGCCAATTTTACTTGTGCCCACATCATTTTCTCTTTTAGCTTTCTACGCCTTGCCTCAATATCATCGCCACAATACTTTGCATATTTCAGAATTTCATCAATCGACTTACTCTGCCAGCACAACATGTGCTGTTTAATCATATGACTAATCTCCGGTTTCAGACCATACACAAACCGATACACAAAATGTCCCATATCCTTATCACCAATGTTCTCAAAACCACTATACTGTTTAAACACCTGTAACAACCGCTCATAATATGCATGAACGGACTCATTTGGCTCTTGAGTTGTTCTATCTTTACCCAATCTGTCTCTTTAGGAGGGATTTTGCCTTTCAGGTAAGTAATTACTTGGTGATATTTCTTCATCAACTCTTCTGAGGGTGCTACTGTCTTCGCATCTCTAGCATACTCCTCACTTGGCCAATCAACTGTGATCTTACACTCTGTCCACAAATCAGCAGGTACTACAATATCAAATAATCCATCCAGATCCTTCAACAAAACTTTTGAAACCTTCACAAATCTTTCTACCTGTTTATACCATTCAACTGACTTTTCTCTCAACCTGGGAAAATCATTCGTAAATGACAAAATATCCTGTCTACTCCAGGGAACATGAACATATCCACCACCAGGAACTTCTCTCATTGGACACAATTTCTCAACCTTATCTGATTCTCTTACTGGAAATGCAGATGATGCTTCTCTTGCTTGTACTTCCTCTTTCTTTCTTATCCACCTAATTCTCCATTTGTCAATGTCTCCCCATTTTTGTAAAATATTAATCAAATCTTTTATCTGTAGTCTTTTATCAGAAGCATTTACACTCTCCAAATCTTTGTCAGTAAAATCCACTCAATATGGTTTCTGCAACAGTTTTGATTTCCCTATATCTATTCCAATCTCTGAGGCAACTTCCGTTAATTTCTCATGAAATACTCTTGTTCTTCTAGTAATACTCTTACATAAAAATAATAAATCCTCATCATTGTAAACATTCAATCTTTCTATGCCCACATTGCCAGTTATCATTTCTTCCAATTCTACTTTCAATTTACTGATATCTAGAATCTTTGGTTGTGGGTTTCGATTGTCTATTTCCTGTGCCCATCTCTCTATATCTTCAGGGGTAACTACTGTTGAACTTCCAGTTCTTATGGGAACCAGAGATCTCTTTTCTCTCAAATTTATAGGTATAATTCTCTTCGGAGTTTCAGTTAAAGGTTCTACATTCGGGAGATCCATTAATGAAATAACTGATTCACTCTCACTAGTCTGATCATCCGTAATTATTACTTCTTTTCTGGGACTTGTTAACGGAATTGTCACAGTTTGAGGTTTCTGGCAAGTCTTTTTATCTCCATATAATGGGATTACAGGACCAATAGTCACTGGTACTGTCAAAGCTTCAGCATTTAAATTTAATTGGTTTACTTTTTGAACTAATTCTTCTCTAGTTTTATTTAAAGCTTCTCTCTCATTATCCTGCAACACTCTATTATGTGATACATCATGTAAGATTTGTGGAGTTAAAGGCATTCCTATCACTGGTGCACTTGGGGTAACCTTACTAGGTGCTTCTTGATACGGTGGAGGGTTTTTAATCAAAATATCCTCTAACAGCTCATCATTTGATTCGCAATAACCTGTCGTATTCATGTGTTTCGTTTTCTCTTTACATTTTCCTCCTAACTGTTCTTCGGCCATTAATACTGGATATAAACCCTCGGTCACCACAGCTCTCCTCCAACGCTTCATTTGTTCTCCACTTGACTCATACGGATGTCTAGGTAAAAATCCTCTAAATCTCCGTCCACTTCTATATTTTTCACAATCAAATGCCTCAATTTCCCATTCTTCCAAAGCTTCATACTGTGTCATTCTAGGATTCGGTTCTAGCATATTCATTCGATCTCTCAAATTCTGAAGTATTTTTAAATTAAAAGTACCATGCTCCGGAAAATCCAAAACACCATCACCTTTAGTATATTCTACCCAATTCTCCAACCATACACACGTGTGATATCCTTTCTCCATCATCATAAAGGAAGCAGGTGTTTTGGGTGGTGGAATAGGAATTCCCTCTCTAGTCATTACAGGCTTGTCTTTCTTAAAGACATTTTTAATTTTCTTCATTAATGTCATTTTTTTTGGTCTTCTGAACATTTCAGAAGTTCGATATAGGAAAGAGTCTTCCGTATATCTTCTAGCTCTATTACCTACGTCGCGTCCTATGTCAGCACGACTCACACCCGCAGTCAAATCAGGACTCAACATACAATTCTTTTTCTGACAAATCCTAGCGCGACTTCTATCTATCAACCAATTAGACTCAGGCTCACGCTAGTAATCTGACCAATGCCAGCGTGGCCTTTTGTGACGTCAGTATTACTCCTTACTACTGACCCCTCCTTTACAATCTGGTTCTGTTTCACGCCCGCTGTTTCAACCAATCCCAGCGTGGCTCTCTGTGACGTCAGTATAACTCCGGCGACTGACCCTCCCTTCACAAGGTAATACGAAAACTTATTTCTTAATACTTTTCCTTAAAATTCTTTGTTAATAACAACATAAAAACATTCGCTACTCTGTTTGTTCCACTAAACAAAAGGATAGATTTCAATTTATTCTTGAGTTTCAGAAATTTCTCTTCTTCTACTGCGAGTAAAACCCCTGTTTACTCTTCATTCAAGCTCAGGATAACCTGTTACTTCTCCAGTGTCACCCGTATTGGGAAATGAGACCAAAGTTTCACCAGCGAACACCTTTCGCTATCATACGTACTCTAATTTTATACGAAATAGTCCCTAGTTTAATACTGCCAGCCCTGCGTAGCTTCTCAGTATTATTCCAACAGACGAGTAACCTCACTGCAGTGTGGCTTCTGTCACCACCCGCTATTCATTTCCCGGGATTCTGGACAACATAAAACAAGACGCTAACTCTTTTGTTAAACATAAACCAATAATCAATAATCAATATTTATCACCAAACTAATCAATAATACCCATAGCTCTGCTACCAGAAAACTGATCCAGAGGTAAACCAACAACAGAGACTCCACTACCATATACTCACCTGGGCCCATAAAAACACACACATTGAGTAAACCGCTGGAGTGGTTTAAAATTGTATATTTCTACTTCACAACACTCAAGATTAGTTATTTAATTCTCTTAACTAACCTTTCACTGATCAAAAAGTTCTTTCCTCTGGTCGATGGACCATTAGTTGAACTAGTTGATGGTGATAACTAACTTAATCCTTAATTATTCTTGGTTTGACGAAAATAATCACAGACTCAGGAAAGTTTTAAATCTTTATCTAAATTAAATGCATGTGAATCATTTCAAAAATACAGTGTAGTCACCCTCATTCTTAGGAGAGAAGTTCAATTGATTAAACATCAAAACATATACTTCGGACTCATACAATAATTAATGCTCAGAAAGGGAGAGGACAGAGAGAAAAGTACATTTGCAAATAACATGAAATTATAGTTACCAAGAATGGTGTGAAAGACCAACCCCTGGCCAAAGTGCTGGTAAGGGTCCCCAGGATAGGTCAGGAGACAAAGACTTCAGGACAGGATTCAGGACAGGATAGGTGACCTCTCTAGAATACCGGCGAATTGCTTCGCACCCCTCTCTGACACTCTCTTCCTCCTCGATATTCTTCCGCGATCTTCTGATCTAACACAATTAAGTTAGGATAGAAAGTTCTTCTTCAGCGTTTGCATTAGAGTCTTCATCAGCACCTCACGGCATCTCTCCAGCAGCAGCGTCCCCGACTCCCAGACAGCATCCCCAGCTCTGCGAATCTCTCTCCTCCTCAAGTCTCTCTAGACAAGTCTAACTAACTAACTAAGGCTACCTTAATCATACCTTTGTTTCCTCATTTTCCACCCACTAAAGTTACAATATCGTAAAAATACGAAATCTAATTGGTCAGGCAAGGGGGGATGATCATCACACCATGCTTACATGTCACTATACTCTGTTAGACCATTGTTCGCAAACCCATCTCCTTAATTTTTATTCAAAATTTTATTCCCATCCACTACATTTATCAAACTTGTAACATAAATGACACTACGAAGAATAGAACATCACATCGCTCAACTTTTCACCATCCGTTCCCAGGACATGGCGCTACGATTTGGCCTCCATTCAAGTACTTAGTCATTGACCTTCATAGCTTCACTCAGTAGGCATGCGCAAGTGTTGCGTCATTTCATCTAGTCCGGTGTTAGACTTGGCATCTTTTGGCGTGTTTCCCCTGACTTTTTGCTTTCTGACCTCCCGGTTTTGACTCTGTTTTTGCTGGTGTAATGATTCTGCGCACTTTCCTCACTGCGGTCCAGTGGGAAAGTGCAAGTGCTCCTGTATAAAATGTATTATGGATTGGTGTTTCCATGATTGGCCTATTTGGTTTATCTGTCAGTCCCTTGTAAAGTGCACTGCGAGTGCCAGGGCCTATAGACCAAATGCTGTTGGTGGGCTGCAGCACTGGATTGTGCCACCCACGCAAACAGCCCGTAAAGTGTAACTCGGGCCTGCCATCGCAGAGCCCGTGCACAGCCTGGGGCTTCCATGACGACTTGGCAAGTGCACACACTTGCAAGTCCCTAAACCTTCCCTTTGCTACATGTTAGTCACCCCTAAGGTAGGCCCAAGGTACCCCTGTGGGCAGGGTGCGTTGTACGCGAAAGGTAGGACATGCCCGGGTGTGTGTGGCATGTCCTAATAGTGAATCACAGCCTAGTTCGTTTTTCACTATTGCAAGGCTACCTGTTCCCCTAGGCCAGAACGGGCAGTTTTGATTATTACAGCTTATAATCCTAACTGACCCCGGGAACATGGTAGAAATTCGAGTTTAGTATGCCTGGACTCAGAATGATAAAATGCAGCTTTTAGTGAAGTTGGTTTTAACATTCTGTGTTTGAAAATACCACTTTTAGAAAGTGGGTATTTTCTTGTCTAACCATCCAAGCCTGCCTCTGCGAGGTTGTGTATTCCTTGTCTGGAATGTGAGTGACAGGGGCTGGGGGATGCCAGGAGACAGGGTGAGTCAGCACAGGGCTGAATAGCAAGATCTACATGTAGATGGGTGGGAGGGGTCGCACCTGGGCCCTGAATAGGACAGTGCCTTCCCTCCACAATGCTGGCTCCACCTCCTGTGGTGCGTCTGATGTCCCTGGCCTACTCACTGAAAGAAGGGACGGAGACTTGTCAACAAAGTGCTCCAGAACTGGTTTGGACTAGGCAAAGGCCTCTCTGCCTTCAGAGAACAAAGGAATTTGGGATATAAATATTGGGGCCCTGACCCCATGAATTTAGATCTCGCTGGAATCAAGGAACCTGCCAAGACGAAGCGCTGGAAGAGCTGCCAGGAGGAGTACTGCCCCTTTGTTGTGTTGTTGCTTTGTTGGGTTGGCCTGCAGTTGCTGCTTCTGTCTTGGGCAGTGAAAGGACTGGACTGAACTTTCTACAAACTTGTGCTGAGTATCTCCAAGGGCCTGAAACCGAGCTGGCCTCCTGTTAAGAAGTCTCAGGGACTACAAAGACTTCACAAGCCTCTGGGTACCGCTTCTGGAACGCTGTTTCAGTTGCCACAGAGGAAGGGAACTGCAACCGACTCCGTCAACCGAATCCATCCCTGGCCGGTGACCTGTTTGCACCGCAGACCGCATCGCCCCACTTCGCATCGCAACCCTGGTCTCACCGTGGGCGACGTCCGACGCCGCCAACATCGAGCCGCTGCTTGCACCGTGACCTGTGGGCACCGCAGTTCGCATCGCATCGCTTCACTGAACCAACCGGACCCGACCGACGAGGTCGCTGCAACTGGCTCAAGAGTCGTGACCGCATCGCATTTGGGGCACCGCTCGCACGTCTGCGACGCACCGCTCCGACTCGCACCGCTGTCCGACGCCAGCTCCCGCACTCCGGCTAGGTCGCCTGCATCGCAACCTGTCAGCACCGCATCGAGCATCGTCTCACCCTGCATCGCACACCTTGGACTCACCGACTCCGTCTGCACGACGCTCATCGAGCCGCTGCCTGCACCGCATCGAGGGACACTGCACCTTGCACCGCTCCGTCTTGCACCGCAACCGCGACAAACGCCGACCGGCTCGTACACTCCGTACCAGCCACAACGAGAAAGGTACTGTAACCGAGTCTGTTCATGACTCTGCTGGCCCGTATCGACGCGGTCGGCTGGAACTGTTAGACTCTGTGGTTTTCAGCATCACGGTAGGCTCGGACGGAGCTACCGACTCGTACGAACTTTGCTTTTGTGCTATTCCTGCAAAGAAGAAGTTAACGTATCAAGTATTCATTCGTAAAGTATAGTATTGTGGATTTTTGTCGTAATTGGTCTTGTCTTGACTATATAAAATATTGGTTATTTTTCTAAACTGGTGTGGTGTCTGTTTGTAGTGCTTACATTGTATTACTGTTGGTTATGTGCAAATGCTTTACACACTGCCTCTGAATTAAGCCCGACTGCTCGTGCCAAGCTACCACGAGGGTGAGCAGGGGTTACTTCATGAGTGTAACACCCTTACCCTGACTAGGAAGAAGGGTCCCTACTTGGACAAAGGTACAAGCCCTTGCCAACTAGCGATCCCATTTCTAACATTGGTTGTCAGCGGTGAGGATAGGACTTGTGTTTGCACTTGACTTACAGTGATTGGTGTGCACTACTACCATATCGCAGACCATTACGTACCACATACTGGTTCTTTTTCTTTTGGCCTATTTTTGATCTTGCCAGTTTTCAACTCACTACGTTTGTCATGCCTGAATCAATTGCATCATCCGTTGCATCCCTGGAAGTTATCTTTGAGGAGGATAGGTTGGAATCCTACGCCGTAAAGGAGCTACGAGCGATTTGTAAAAACCTGAAAGTCCAAATTAAAGGCCTCACAAGGAAGGAGGAGCTACAGAAGGCGCTGAGGGCCTGGGTAGCAGCCAGACATGCCAATGGGCAGCCTGGTAATCTCAGTGAGGAGGCGGAGGAGCCTATTTCCAGGGTGGATGTGCTTTTGGGTAGGGGGAACCCGCCAGGTCAGGCAGCAGCAGTCTGTCCCCAGAGGAGCTGGAGGACAGGCGGGAGGCAAGGCAGTTTGAGCTGCAGAAGCTCAGACTGGAGAGTGAGCGGGAGGAGAAGAGATTGGCCATAGAGGAGAGGAAGATGCTCTTAGAGCATGAGAGAGAACTGAAGGAGCTAGAACTTAGGAGTAAGTCAGGCTCAGATGGTGGCAGCAATTCGTCCAGAAAGGCAGACAGGATTGTGCACATTCCCAAGAACGTGGGCAAGGAGTTCAAGAAGGGGGATGACATACAAAGGTGGTTTCAGGGTTATGAGGCAGCCATACACATGAATGGGGTCCCTGAGGAGAATTGGGGAGCAGGATTGTGGCCACTTTTCCCTGAAGAAGCAAGGGATGCTCTGATAGCTTTGGGTAAGGGGTATTACCTCACCTATGCTGACATGAAGGATGCCCTTCTCACGAAGTATGGTCTTACTCCTGAAAAGTACAGGGATCAGTTCAGGTCCAGTAAGAAGTCTGATGCCAACACTTGGTTGGAATGTGTGGATGTGTTCTGCAGGTCTCTGGATGGTTGGGTGAAGGGCAGTAGTGTAACAGATTTTCAGGGGCTCTACAACTTGATTGCATGGGAGCACTTGTCTAGTCTATGTTTTGCAGATCTGCGCCAGCACCTAGTTGATAGTAAGCTAACTGACCCCAGGAAGCTTGCTATGGAAGCGGACCGCTGGGTGAGTACCAGGGTCCACAAGAAAGCGTTTGGGGAGACTCAGCCAAAGGTGGGCAGGGTCCCCAGCAGAAAGGTGGGGGGACAAGGGTAAAGCACAGGAGTTCTCTAAAGGGCCCCAAACTAGTACCCAGGGTAAAGGTTCCCAGCCCCCGGTGATAAGAAGAAAGGGGTCTCTACAGGGAAGCCTGTTGAGACCGGCCCCCGCAAGTGTTATGCATGTGACCAGGTAGGTCACTTTAAGGGGGACCCCAAGTGCCCAAAGGGGACACAGCCACCCACCGGTGGACAGTCCAAAGTGTTGGCTAGTGTAGCGCTTGGGGAGGAGGGGTGCCCACAGGAGGGTGGGGATCCCGCAGAAATGACCCTTGTCTCACTAGGGGACAGTGAGATGGTCCCAGGAAACCAGTTGCCCCCTAACACAAAGAAATATAGCACCTGGGTGACCATTAATGGGAACAGGGTAGAGGCTCTCAGAGATACTGGAGCCAGTGTGACCTCAGTCTGGTGTCACCTGGTGTCTGAGAAGCAAGTAGTCCCAGGAGCATTCCACCAAGTAGTTGCTGTAGACAACTCAGAGTGCCAATGTATGGTGGCGCAGGTTCCCTTTGAATGGGGGGGTCTCAGGTCCCTTGAGGGTGGTTGTGAGCCCTACCATGCCTGTAGATTGTCTGCTAGGAAACGACCTGGAGCAGTCCTCATTGAGCTCAGGTCTCACTTGGAGATGCTTGGGTTGCCAGAGTGGGCATGCGTGTCTACTCGGTCAATGGCAGCCAGAAAGGGTGATCAAGAGGACTTGGAGCCTGAAACAGTGGCCCAAGTCCCTGCCAAGAGAAAGGGCAGGGGGCGCGGGAAACCGGCCCCCGAAGTTCCCACGGACCGGGAGGAGGCGGACCTCGAGGGGGACGCCCCGGTGCCTACAGTGGAGCAAGTAGCCGAACTGGGAGACATCTCTGAGCTGACCCATTGGCAGCAAGAAGGGGGTCCCACCAGGGAGGAGTTCTGCAGGGAGCAGAACGAGTGCCCTTCTCTGGAGGGTCTGCGGCGGCAGGCTGCAGACCAGGCAGCTGGTAATCAGTCCGGGTCACATCTGATCTACTGGGAGAGTGGTCTCCTATACAGTGAGCCTAAGGTTGCTGAGCCTGGGTCAGCCCGTGTGCTGGTGGTACCCCAGCGCTTCAGGACCTTCCTACTGGGTCTGGCTCATGACGTGCCTTTGGCAGGACATTTGGGGCAGGACAAGACCTTTGACAGGCTTGTCACCCACTTCTTTTGGCCCCAAATGCGAAGGCAGTCAGATGCACACTGTAGGTCTTGCCAAACTTGCCAGGCAAGTGGTAAGAGTGGGAGGAAGGTCAAAGCTCCTCTCCAACCTTTTCCTGTTGTTGGAACACCCTTTGAAAGGGTAGGGATGGATATTGTGGGGCCACTGGATCCCAAGACAGCCATGGGCAACGGGTACATCCTGATCTTGGTGGACCATGCCACCCGGTACCCGGAGGCAATCCTCTCAGGACAACGACGGCGCCAGTGGTGGGCCGGGCGTTAATGGGGATCTTTTCCCGTGTGGGATTCCCCAGAGAGGTGGTTTCTGATAGGGGGACCAATTTCATATCGAAGTATATGACATCCCTGTGGAAGGAGTGTGGTGTAACCTACAAGTTCACCACTCCTTACCACCCACAAGGGAACGGTCTGGTGGAGAGATTCAACCAGACCTTGAAAGGCATGATCAAGGGTCTAACAGAACCCATGAGGCGTAAGTGGGACGTCCTCTTGCCATGCCTACTCTTTGCATACAGGGAGGTGCCTCAGAAGTCTCTTGGGTACAGCCCCTTTGAGCTCCTGTATGGCCACCCTGTCAGAGGACCTCTGAGTTTGGTTAAGGAAGGCTGGGAGGCAGCTCCCAGGAAAACTCTCCAGGATATATTTAGCTACATGCTGGCCTTTAGAAACCAAACTGCCCGCTTCAGGAAACTCGCTCAGGCAAACCTAGAAGCAAGCCAGGAAGAAATGAAGAGATGGTATGACCAGAATGCCACTCTGGTCGAATTTCAACCTGGGCAAAAAGTGTGGGTCATGGCCCCAGTGGCACCTTGTGCCTTGCAGGACAAGTGGACTGGGCCATATGAGGTAAAGGAGCGCAAAAGTGACGTCACCTACCTGGTGGATTTGCAGGCTCCAAGGAACCCTTTGAGGGTCCTTCACGTGAACCGCCTCAAGCCCCACTTCGAGAGGTCCGAAGTGAGTATGCTCTTGGCGACAGATGATGGGGTGGAAGAGGAGAGTGAGCCTCTCCCTGACCTCCTGTCTACCAAGGAGCATGATGGGTCAGTAGAGGGTGTGATCCTCTCCCCTACTCTGACTCAGGAGCAGCAGGGGACTGTCGCCAGTTGTTGGGACAGTTCGCCCCACTGTTCTCTCTGACCCCCGGTGTTACTCACTGGTGTACCCATGACGTGGACACTGGTGACAGCCCTCCTGTGAAGCACAAGATTTACAGGTTGACTGACCGGGTCAGAGCCAGCATCAAGGAGGAGGTCTCTAAGATGTTGGCGTTAGGGGTGATTGAGCCCTCCCACAGTCCTTGGGCCAGCCCAGTGGTCTTGGTCCCAAAGGCTGCTGCGCCCGGTGCCACTCCAGAACTCCGGTTTTGTGTGGACTACCGTGGGCTCAATGCCGTCACCAGGACTGACGTGCACCCCATCCCCAGAGCTGATGAGCTCATTGATCGGTTGGGAGCTGCCCGGTTCCTCAGCACGTTTGATTTGACGTCTGGGTACTGGCAGATTGCCTTAACCGATGGGGCCAAGGAGAGATCAGCATTCTCAACCCCAGAAGGTCATTACCAATTCCGGGTGATGCCCTTTGGGTTGAAGAATGCCCCTGCCACCTTTCAGAGGTTGGTCAATCAGGTGTTGGCTGGGCTGGAGGATTTCAGTGCCGCCTACCTGGATGACATTGCTGTGTTCAGTTCCAGCTGGGAAGAACATTTACAGCACCTTGAGAAAGTGTTGAGGGCTCTGCAAGGTGCAGGCCTCACGATCAAGGCCAGTAAGTGCCAGATCGGGCAGGGTTCTGTGGTGTACTTGGGACACCAGGTAGGAAGCGGCCAGGTGGCGCCCTACAACCCAAGATTGACACCATTCTGGCTTGGGAATCCCCCAAGACCCAGACAGAGGTGAGAGCCTTCTTAGGTCTCACCGGTTATTATAGGAGATTTGTTAAGGGCTATGGCACCATCGTTGCCCCCTTAACAGAGCTGACCTCTAAGAGGCAGCCCAGGAAAGTGATCTGGACTGAGTCCTGCCAGAAAGCTTTTGATGCCCTGAAGGCAGCCATGTGCACGGCGCCCGTGCTCAAGGCACCTGACTTCTCCAAAGAATTTGTCGTGCAGACTGACGCTTCAGAGCATGGTGTGGGAGCGGTGCTCTCACAACTGAACGAAGAGGGCCTGAATCAGCCTGTAGTCTTCCTTAGCAGGAGACTACTTCCCAGGGAACAGAGGTGGAGTGCCATAGAAAGGGAAGATTTTGCTGTGGTCTGGGCGCTGAAGAAGTTGAGACCATACCTGTTTGGGACTCACTTCCGGGTTCAGACAGACCACAGGCCCCTCAGATGGTTGATGCAAATGAGGGGCGAGAATCCAAAACTGCTGAGGTGGTCCATCTCCCTACAGGGAATGGACTTTACGGTGGAACACCGTCCTGGTACAGAACACGCCAACGCAGATGGTCTGTCCAGGTTCTTCCGCCTTAGTGAAGAGAACTCCAATGGGGTTGGGTAGTTCTCCCTACTTTCAGCTGGAGGGGACATGTGTTAGACTTGGCATCTTTTGGCGTGTTTCCCCTGACTTTTTGCTTTCTGACCTCCCGGTTTTGACTCTGTTTTTGCTAGTGTAATGATTCTGCGCACTTTCCTCACTGCGGTCCAGTGGGAAAGTGCAAGTGCTCCTGTATAAAATGTATTATGGATTGGTGTTTCCATGATTGGCCTATTTGGTTTATCTGTCAGTCCCTTGTAAAGTGCACTGCGAGTGCCAGGGCCTATAGACCAAATGCTGTTGGTGGGCTGCAGCACTGGATTGTGCCACCCACGCAAACAGCCCGTAAGTGTAACTCGGGCCTGCCATCGCAGAGCCCGTGCGCAGTCTGGGGCTGCCATGACGACTTGGCAAGTGCACACACTTGCAAGTCCCTAAACCTTCCCTTTGCTACATGTTAGTCACCCCTAAGGTAGGCCCAAGGTACCCCTGTGGGCAGGGTGCGTTGTACGCGAAAGGTAGGACATGCCCGGGTGTGTGTGGCATGTCCTAATAGTGAATCACAGCCTAGTTCGTTTTTCACTATTGCAAGGCTACCTGTTCCCCTAGGCCAGAACGGGCAGTTTTGATTATTACAGCTTATAATCCTAACTGACCCCGGGAACATGGTAGAAATTCGAGTTTAGTATGCCTGGACTCAGAATGATAAAATGCAGCTTTTAGTGAAGTTGGTTTTAACATTCTGTGTTTGAAAATACCACTTTTAGAAAGTGGATATTTTCTTGTCTAACCATCCAAGCCTGCCTCTGCGAGGTTGTGTATTCCTTGTCTGGAGTGTGAGTGACAGGGGCTGGGGGATGCCAGGAGACAGGGTGAGTCAGCACAGGGCTGAATAGCAATATCTACATGTAGATGGGTGGGAGGGGTCGCACCTGGGCCCTGAATAGGACAGTGCCTTCCCTCCACAATGCTGGCTCCACCTCCTGTGGTGCGTCTGATGTCCCTGGCCTACTCACTGAAAGAAGGGACGGAGACTTGTCAACAAAGTGCTCCAGAACTGGTTTGGACTAGGCAAAGGCCTCTCTGCCTTCAGAGAACAAAGAAATTTGGGATATAAATATTGGGGCCCTGACCCCATGAATTTAGATCTCGCTGGAATCAAGGAACCTGCCAAGACGAAGCGCTGGAAGAGCTGCCAGGAGGAGTACTGCCCCTTTGCTGTGTTGTTGCTTTGTTGGGTTGGCCTGCAGTTGCTGCTTCTGTCTTGGGCAGTGAAAGGACTGGACTGAACTTTCTACAAACTTGTGCTGAGTATCTCCAAGGGCCTGAAACCGAGCTGGCCTCCTGTTAAGAAGTCTCAGGGACTACAAAGACTTCACAAGCCTCTGGGTACCGCTTCTGGAACGCTGTTTCAGTTGCCACAGAGGAAGGGAACTGCAACCGACTCCGTCAACCGAATCCATCCCTGGCCGGTGACCTGTTTGCACCGCAGACCGCATCGCTCCGCTCGCATCGCAACCCTGGTCTCACCGTGGGCGACGTCCGACGCCGCCAACATCGAGCCGCTGCTTGCACTGTGACCTGTGGGCACCGCAGTTCGCATCGCATCGCTTCACTGAACCAACCGGACCCGACCGACGAGGTCGCTGCAACTGGCTCAAGAGTCGTGACCACATCGCATTTGGGGCACCGCTCGCACGTCTGCGACGCACCGCTCTGACTCACACCGCTGTCCCACGCCAGCTCCCGCACTCCGGCTAGGTCGCCTGCATCGCAACCTGTCAGCACCGCATCGAGCATCGTCTCACCCTGCATCGCACGCCTTGGACTCACCGACTCCGTCTGCACGACGCTCATCGAGCCGCTGCCTGCACCGCATCGAGGGACACCGCACCTTGCACCGCTCCGTCTTGCACCGCAACCGCGACGAACGCCGACCGGCTCGTACACTCCGTACCAGCCACAACGAGAAAGGTACTGTAACCGAGTCTGTTCATGACTCTGCTGGCCCGTATCGACGCGGTCGGCTGGAACTGTTAGACTCTGTGGTTTTCAGCATCACGGTAGGCTCGGACGGAGCTACCGACTCGTACGAACTTTGCTTTTGTGCTATTCCTGCAAAGAAGAAGTTAACGTATCAAGTATTCATTCGTAAAGTATAGTATTGTGGATTTTTGTCGTAATTGGTCTTGTCTTGAGTATATAAAATATTGGTTATTTTTCTAAACTGGTGTGGTGTCCGTTTGTAGTGCTTACACTGTATTACTGTTGGTTATGTGCAAATGCTTTACATACTGCCTCTGAATTAAGCCCGACTGCTCGTGCCAAGCTACCACGAGGGTGAGCAGGGGTTACTTCACGAGTGTAACACCCTTACCCTGACTAGGAAGAAGGGTCCCTACTTGGACAAAGGTACAAGCCCTTGCCAACTAGCGATCCCATTTCTAACATCCGGTCATACGAGAAAGGCCCAAAATGCGCACTAATAATAAAGTCAAAAGAGAAATGTTATTTTCACAAAATAAATGGTCTCACTGTATACCTCCCACCTCTACTCTATTCCCGTTCTCTTATTAATATTTTCCCCGCGTTAGCATTAGCAAAATAGACTGTTTTAGTTTCAGCTGAGCAGATGCCATGCACGCAAGTCTTCAAGACTCCATTTTAGTGTCTTCTGCTCATGCGCTAGAATTTCCCTCCAAGCGTTAGCTCGTCATATTGCGTAGATGCAGTTGACGCATGCGCACAACAGTTTCCCCGTTTAAAGCGGTAGTAGTTCGTTTTCATTGTTATCCGCGTTAGTACACACATAAGCAAGCTTCGCTAACCCGCGTGTTTATGTGGTGCGTATTAATTATTCACTAAACATGGTTAGTAACTTGTTAATGAGTTAAACGAGAGGATTGCCTCCGAGCAAGTCTCTTTCTTACGAGACCTTGCTCCATCAGTACCTCTGGGCCCCGGTGGTGGCTCATCCAAACACGCCCCCACCGCAGCGGCAACACCGGTGGATGCCGACTTCGGGGTGCGGGCCATCCCGACCCACGCTTGGTCGAGCACACCAGGCCGCAAGAGGTCTTCCCGGCCCGCGTGTCCCAACACGCGCAGCGCCGTCCGGACGGCCCTCCGCATCGGGCGCCATCATCAGGAAGCACAAGGTGAGGCACTTAAAATTCCGGGAAGCCTTCGCTATGCAGTGCCCTAAATTCGCCCAACCAATCGGCCGATTGGCTCGCGCTACACCCTCAGGGCCTAACTAGCACCCAGAAACCTACACTCCTCCAAAATTATCCCAACCCTCCCCAATGGTGTTGGGTGCAGGAAGAGGAAGAGCCTTCCTCCCCTGCACCCTTATATCCCCTCCCTGATCCCACCCCGTTGTCCAACCCCCTGACCCCAACAGCTTGTCCTTCCTGCCTTACTGCGCGAACACCTCGGGGAAGACTGGTCTGCGACCCTACTTCCCCCGGGGGTCGGCATTATAGTGCAGTCGACAGAGTAAGGAAAATGTGGTAGAAGTGGCGGGTAGATGACGGACTTTCATCGGTCAATCCATCATACTTTCATATAGGACAGTTACACTTCAGTGGCAGCGGAGAATTGAACAGGCAGCTTTTGACTGCGAATCAACATCGACCAAACTATAGATTTGGCATCTCTGTTAATTAGCAAAGCCACTGCAACAGTCCGTTAAGAGAGAATAGTTACAATGCAGCTGTAGCAAATTTTCAGAAGAAGTCCAAGAGTTGCCATCTCAATTTTGGGGTTTCAAAATTCGGGTAGTTTGCTTTTGCATAATTAAGTGGAATTGTGAAAATGTTCTATGAAATTACGTGAAATGCAAAATGCGCATTTAGCACTGTATATTACTGCGAGATGCGCACTTGCATTTATTTTGGGCAAAAGAGCGCACGTCGTGCAAAAAATAAAAATAAAAACAGCAGAAAAAAGTGCCATTAACTGCTGGCAGTATGGTCGCTCGCACAGTTTTTGTGCTCCTGTGTTAAATTTTTTCCACAGTTTGGCATAATTACTCCACCTGGCATGATTACATCATTTTTGGAATTTCATTTACCAAGCATGCCGTGAAATTCACGAAATTCCACGAGATAACGCTGGCATAACAGATATTTCGGTCACGCCTAAATCTGATTCTTTCCTCATTAAAATTCATGAGAAACGGAAATTTCGAATTTTAGGGAAATATTCTTTGCCGTTTGTCCGAGGGTTTTTGAACATCCCTCGCGACAAAGGGAAAGGCTAGTCTCAGCGCAAAGCAAAAACTGCACCACGACCAGCCGTTTTTGAGGTCAGGCCCATGTCATTTGCCAGGCACAAGTAGAAAAGATAGCAGTGTCGGTTTAGGGCAGTGCGACCGTGCGACCGCCCTGGGCGCTGACCTGTGGAGGGGGCGCTGACCTCAGGGGGAGGCGCTGTGTTTAGCAGCGGCTTACTTGCGCTTCAAAACCCCATCTGGGGTAGCAAGCGCTATATAAATACAAACCTCTTTCCCTCTTCTATCCCGCCACCTACTCTTCTCTACCCAAATAACTGAATAACATATCCACTACTCAAATTCCTTCATATTTTACTATACTAATTTTCAACACTAATCCTTAACGGGTTCCGGAGTGGCGTGCAACTCGCCAGAAAAGCGCTTCAACACCCATCAGGGGTAGCAAGTGCTATATGAATGCAAACCTTTCTTCCCGTTTATCCCCCCGCTATCCTTCTCACTCCAAATAACTGACTAATATCCACCACTGAAACTACTTTCATATTTCACCATATTAATTCACCACTACCCTTTATGGGCTTCCGGAGTAGCGTGCTTCAACACCCCATCAGGGGTAACAAGCGCTATATAAATACAAACCTTTTTTCCTCCTCTAACTTTCTGCTATCATTCCAAATCCAAATAACTGACTAACCTATCCACCACTTAAAATGTACTTGCATGTTTCACTATACTAATTCAACACTAATCCTCTATGGGTCCCGGAGTAGCGTGCTACTCGCCGAAAAAGCGCTTCGACGCCTTGTCAGGGGTAGTAAGCGCTATATAAATGCAATTACAATACAATACAAAATACAATGATTGTAGAGATATGGGGCACTTTTGCCCGGTGGTAGTAAGATAATCTGAGGAGGCGTCATGGTGTGTGGGGGCGCCAAAAATGTTTTTCGCACCAGGCGTCACCAGCGCTAATGTCTGCCCTGAAAGACAGAGAGAGGTCTCTAAACTGATGCGAATATCAGCTGTGCACGTCCGACGTTTTACGTAAACGTTAGGCCTGCTAAATAGATACAATGTATTGCAGTCTACATTCCAAGATATAAACGGTTTCTGACACATTGTTGGCTTACAGTACTGTGTCGCAAGCACCTACGTGTAATGCAGAAGGTTCACATAGCAAAAACCCACAGTCTGGCAGTGGCATCCTTGAGAACTGCCAGATCTGTTCGAGGAAGGCCGCCATTCCAGCCAGCTGGAAAATGTCAACGTCTTCACTTAGAAGAATATCACCACAAATATTTATATCAATTTCCTGTTCGCTGATACTATTGCTGAACAATAATATATAAACAGATAGAGTTTATATTAGCTTGACATATTACAATAGGATTATCTAAAGCTTCCGAATCCTCAAATTTTTCATGTAGAACATAGATAGCCTAAGTGTGTTTGTGTTGGCTAATTCCT
Organism: Calotriton arnoldi; assembly: GCA_963921515.1. Lineage (NCBI taxonomy): Eukaryota > Metazoa > Chordata > Amphibia > Caudata > Salamandridae > Calotriton > Calotriton arnoldi. The sequence continues at coordinate 1,367,471 of CAWUFW010000770.1, read as the reverse complement.
TTTTGAAAATGACTAATGCTTTCTGTGATGCAGGCAAGAAGGTGCGAGTACAGCCCTCTATTCCCAGACTATTTTGCGTTCGTTGTTAATGTAAATACTAGAGTTGTTTAGGTTTCTATACCCTTTATTACGCTTTCTAAGTCGTTGGTGAAGTAAGATTGGCACTTTTCACGTGGCTATGCATCTCTTAGTGCAGAGAAGCAAGGAATATTGGTGTCATTCATTCTAAAACGTTTTGAAAAAAATTGAACTAAGTACGGCCTTTGCTTTGGTTATGGGGGATTCTCTGGGGACAAGTTCAAGCGAAATCACTACGGGGCATATTAGCAAGACTGGCGATAAAATTATCGCCGTTTTAGCGGCAGGAAACAGACGCTAAAACGGCGATAATGGGCTTGCTAATAAGCGTTATAGAATTCCAATAGAAGCCCAGGTTAGATGTCCTGCACATCTAACCTGGGCTTCTATTGGAATTCTATAACGCTTATTAGCAAGCTCATTATCGCCGTTTTAGCGGCAGTTTCCTGCCGCTAAAACGGCGATAATTTTATCGCCAGTCTTGCTAATATGCCCCCACATTCTCTAACTGGCATGGGTGACTCCCAGTCATTCTTTATAGGCTGATAAAAAGAGATGTGACATTTACCCAATTATAATGCCAGAATATTGCATACCTCTCTCTCTCTTTCTCTCTCATCCCCCTAGAAACAGCGCAATAATGCCTCTCACTATTAGTAGCTATAGGGCAGGCAGTGCGACTTGTAGCATATGTTGCGTTCATAACCGTAGCTGGCAAATTTCGGATTTCTGCGATTTTTCGCAATTCAGCCATAACTACAACTGTGTTTATGTATATATATATATATATATACATATATATATATATTCACTGAAAAAACCATAGGTTTTAGGGACAGTTATAGTTAGTTGGACATTGCACTCGTACAAAACCCGTGAAATTCCCCCGTTATAGTTAGTTCAGCTAACTATAACTCGCGCCCCCGCAATGCACTGCTGATGACGTCACATATTACATCACTCATGACATGGTCAGTGACATCACTGATGACATCACTGATGACATCTCAAATGACATCACTGATGACATCATCCAGTGACTGTGTGTTTCTGTAAAGTTTAAATATGTTTAAAATATATAGGGAAAGGCGTATTGAAGAATGAGTGGGTGTATAAGTGTCTGAATGGATGATTTCACGGGGATCCCATCCCCCGGGGCCTGGCCACTCGTTGGGGACCATGGGGGGGTCCCCAATCCCCGCACGGTCCCGCCGGCTCCCCGCGTCCTGCGGGAGCCGGCATTGCTTTTCCATAAGGGGAGCTGCTGACATGCAGCTCCCCTTATGGAAAAGCAATTCTGCTTTGCTTCATTGAAGCGAGAGCAGGTTTCCCTGCTCTCGCTTCAATGAAGCAAGCAAGTTTGCAATCACAGGACGGGAGCCGCGAGGCTCCCGTCCTGTGATTGCAAACAGCAGTGTCCCGGGGTAGGCACCCGGGACACTGCAGGAGCCGGCCCTGGGGGTGGCGGTCCCCAGGGCCACCACAGGCTCCAGGAGGAGGGCCGCGCGGCCCCCTCCCACCATCTACAAAGCCCCGGGGAGGTGGTGGTCCCCGGGCTTCGGGGTCCGAAACGGACCCCCACATTTCTTTAATTAGTGCCCCGGGAAGGTGGCGGTCCCCGGGGCATGTGGGGGGGCTGGAGCCCCCCCACACAGGTATTTTTTTATTAAAAAAAAGAAGCCCCGGGGGGTGGCGGTCCCCGGGGCTGCGGGGGGCCGTGAGCCCCCCCGCCAGCATTATAATTTCAAAGCCCCGGGGGGTGGCGGTCCCCGGGGCTTGGGGGGGCCTCTAAGGCCCCCCATACATAAAATTGAAAACCACGCATGCCCCCGGGACTTGGCCCACCCGGGGGCCAATTAACAACGAAGCGCGGGAGCCCGCGCTTCGTTTTTTTTTTTTTCGGCAGGAACCGCGCACCCAGCGCGTTTTTTGCCGATTTTTTTAAAAAAAAAACAATTTTTTTTGGGCTCTGGGGGTCCTTGTAGGACCCCCTGAGCAGGCCTAGGGGGTCAGGGTGTTTCTACCCTGCCCCCTTTTTGCGTTTTGCGCGATTGTTTTTACTGTTTTCTTGTGACTCGGTTCTACCGAGTCACAAGATGGCTGCCAACACTTCCTGGTTTGGAGTGTTGACAGCCAATTAGCATACAGCTGGTCATCGGGAGGGTGGCGCGGACCCTCCGCGGCCATAGATATATATGTGTTTTTACTTTTGATTTTCTCAGCAACTACTGAACGGATTTACACCATTTAACAAAAGGGTTCTTTCTGAACCAAGAACTACCTCTTTGCCAAATTTGGTGTAATTCCGTTCAGCAGTTCGGGCTGTAGCCGTGGCTAAAGTTTCCTATGGGAAAATGAATGGGGAAAACACGTTTTGGGACCCCCTTTTTCTCGGCCCCCGCTTGACGAATCACCCCAAGACTTTCAGGATAGGAGCGGACCGGAGCGGGCCACAAAGTTTGAAAATTTCGCGAAGATTCGTCAACCGACGCAAGAGTTATTTCAAATAGAATGTTGCGGATTTCCTATGGAAAATAGGTCCTGACTATAACTATCTACTGGCGACCGCCAGTAGATAATATATATACCGAAACGCGTTATGACAACTTGAGCGGAAAAATAAAGAAACTGCGCACCGAAAAGTTGAGTTCGTGCCCTTCTGTTTTTGCGTTCGTATTGAGTAGGAAGCAAAGGACGGGCGCCGTTTGGTGTTCTGGATATATATATATATATATATATATATATATATATATATATATATATATATATATATATCGTCAACATTGTTGCTAGATTTCCCGCCTCTTGTGACGGTGTGTCCGTGGCGGGGTAGCGAACCCCACACTAATTCCACCGGCTCCTTATCTTCACATCGAAAGACCAGCCACGGCTCAATTCCTTCAGCGTGTTATTTTATTTCAAAAGCAGCAATAATACGCCCAACGCGTTTCGGAGCTCACCGCTCCTTTCTCACGGGTCAGTTGTGTTTGCTTCACCATTCTGCATATACCAGTGCCAACACCACAATCAAGGTAGGACTACATGAAGTAAATTTTACAGGGAAATCACAGCAGGTTTTATTGCTGCTTTTGAAATAAAATAACACTGTGAAGGAATTGAGCAGTGGCTGGTCTTTTGTTGTGAAAACAAGGAGACAGTGGAATTAGTGTGGGGTTCGCTGCCCTGCCACAGGCTCGCCATCGCAAGAGGCGGGAGATCCAGCGACAATGTTGACGGAGTAAATGGGTTTTCTCCTGCCCGCCCCTGCTAGATATGGGAAGGAATCGGCTTAGCAATACGGAGTGAGGAAGACGGTGACCGCGAAGGAGGGAGACGCGAACTAGTGGAGTCGGAGGGCGACCGCGAGGAAGCTGACCCATCGAAACGGTAAGAGACGTCTCCAAGACCGGGCTAGCAATCAAAATCGATACCATAGCAGAAAGGCTGACGGATCCGACGAAGACCGAAGGAGTTCGGTTACAGTCGAGGAAAGTGTGTTGATGTTCACTGGACACTTGAAGAGTGTTGCAAAATACAAATTGCATTAATGGCAGCTAGTCGAGATTTGCGCAGAAAGGAAGCAGTTGAAAAGCTGTTTATTCAAGTTTCTGGTGACACGAGATGGAGAGAGAATACGAATCAAATCAATGCCACTGACATACAGAGTAGGAAACAACTTTGGGATAAACTATGGAAAGCCTTAAAACAGGAGCAGTCCAAGTGGTGGGAGGCTACCGCGTTACAAAAGTATGTTGAGTGTGAAAGGATTCTGAGGGGTCTTAGAATTTTTATTACCCCAACCTTCAACAATCCAGATCCAGAACTCATTGAAGAGTGGGCTCTAAATAATCACAATTGTTCGACAGTTATGTTGAAATTATTAATCAAATATGCCAAGAAAGATACAGAAAGATTATCGCTTGAAATAGATATATTGACTAACATGTTACAAGAAAAATATACAGACAAGGAGTTTGATACTGAGATGGGCAAATTGAATCTAAGATTGGAAAAGGTGGAAGAAGAAATCAAGGCAAAGAAACAGTGAAAATTTTACAGAGATCAAATTGATTACGAAAAGGGACAAATCTTAACATTTGGGCGGAAATTTGAGCATTTGTGACAAAGTAATCAGGAAAGAACTCAGGTGCAACAACCATCAACCTCTGCTGCAACTGGTATCTTGGCATCAAAAGAAATCAGTGTTGCCAATACAGTATTAATGGATCAGATGGAAAGCGACGCAAGTGAAAGTGATGTGTCTGTACAATCTGAGAAGGCACCAGTAAAATCCAAAATTTTAAAGGAATTCGACCTGATGGCAAAATAAAGACTAGCAGCATTAAGCAACCAAGGAGCCCAGGAGCACAAATGACAAAGACAAGGCGGCAGAGGAGGCAACAAGAGAGGTGCAAAAAAACAAAGCAATTTAGACGGCTACATGGGAATGCAGACAAGAGGCCAGACAGCGGGAAAATGATGGACAAACTAACTGTGGTACATTTATCTAATTTTGTACTCTCAAAACCGCAGATTGAAGTTCTATCTTTAGGTTTAACCTTCTGCCCAACAACTACTTTTAACTATACTAATAGTAGGATTGATTTGTTTCATTTTATTCGAAAATTGAAACTAAAGAGGTGGTATGCAATTAAAGCACCAGGTACACAACCCAAAAGGGATAAACCATCCATTTTAGCTATAGAAGATATGGATCTCATGCATGTAATGGGGGAACTGGAAGGTAGTGAGAGTTGGATAGATAACCCAGTGCTTAAACCTAGCAAATGAAGATTTAGAATTTGATCAAGCGAGTGCAAGTGGTTTCAAACCAAAGTCAATCTTTTTACCCCAAATGGCAAATGAAGCCATAGATGTATTTGAAAAAGGAGTAATCAATTAATTTAAGAAAATTGAGAAAAGAAGAAAATACATTAGAGGAAATTTAACCATGCAACAATCAGTGGCCATTCAAGAATTAAAAGATAATGATTTGGTGGTAATCATAAAATCAGATAAATGTGGAAATGTAGTGGTGTGGCCTCTTCATATGTATTTAAAAGAAGGGAAAAGACAACTAGATGATACAAACAGTTATGAGATATCAGATAAAAGTAAATATGAGAAAAGTAATGAGAGATACAGAAACAACTTAAAAACATGGAGAGATGAGGCACTAATTGAAGTGGAAGAATACAATTTTCTTAACTGTAAATTTCCTAAGTTGCCAGTCTTTTATATGTTGACTAAATAGCACAAAGACGCAGACAATCCCCCTGGAAGACCAATAGTATCTTCCAGAGGAAGTATGTATGAAAATACTTCTAGATATGCAGACCACTTTCTGAGATCTTTTGTACAAGGTCTTCCCTCGTATATACGGGATACAGGAGATTTTCTGCACCTTATCAATGACGTACAATGGGAAGAGAACTTTTGTTAAGGTGCCTTGATGTGAATGGCCTGTATACATGCATATCCCACGATCTGGGGATCAGTGCATGTAGACATTTTTTAAGAGCCCGCTCACTATCTCACCTGTTACACACAGAAATGCTATTAAACATGGTGCATACTTGTCTTACTAACAACTTTTTTATTTTTGATCAAGCGATATATAGACAGACCCAAGGGACGGCGATGGGAACCTGCTTCGCCCCCAGCTATGCTGGTTTATACCTAGGCAGGTGGGAGGAGCAGATAGTCAGTAACATCAGACTTTTTGAAGACCACGTCGTCCTTTGGACTAGATATATCGATGATATATTCTGTATTCGGAATGGTAGGAAAGAAGAAGCACAGGAATTTGTTGATACTCTGAATGATAATGAGTTAAATTTGAAATTTACAAGTCAGATACAAGATGAAATTGAATTCCTTGATATTAAGGTGAAAATTTGTGACAACAAACTAGAAAGTATGCTTTTTCGCAAAAAAACAGCTAAAAAGCAGTTTGTTGCACGCAGGCAGTTGTCATCCGAAAAGCTTAATTGAAAGTTTACCATACGGAGAACTACTCAGAGCAAGGAGGAATTGTAGCTCTGAGGCAGGTTTTCAGAATGAAATGGTGGAAATGAGACAAAGATTTAAAGAGAGAGGATATTCATGTAAGGTTATCGATCAGGCACGTAGAAAGGTGAGAAAAGTGAGAAGGGAAGATCTTTTGATACCTAAAATCAAAAAGGAAATTGAGGATGTAACACCAAGATTTATAACTACATTCAGTACTCAGGCATGGGATGTAAAGCGAAGCCTTAATACATTTTGGCAAGTTCTGATGACTGATGAAATTTTATCCAAATCAGTAGAAGCAAATCCACAAGTAACCTTCAGAAAAGGTACATCATTGAAGGATGTCCTAGGTAATAGTACGGTACATACTCAAAGAGACACCAAAGCTATACAAGGTTTCTTCACCTGTGGTGAATGTAAGGCCTGCAAACATAGTAGGAGCTGTAAACAATTACAGTTATCTAAGACGAAAATACCATTTATTATAAGAAAACATCTGACAGGTAATTCGGCCTTTTGTGAATATGCATTGAGTTGCCCATGTTCTGTCTTCTACATAGGCAGTACAATCCATAAAGCCAAGAAAAGTGTTTTAGAACATCTAAGAGCAATTTTAAAGGAGGACAAACAGTATCCCATAGCGGGGCACTTCAAAGAATATCATGATAAATATACCAGTATGTTAAAATTCTGTGTGTTAGACAGGATTCCTGTGTCAGAAAGAGGTGGTAATAGAGTTCAAGAGTTACGAAGATTGGAATCAAAACTGATTATAAAGTATGAAACTCTATACCCCAGAGGTATTAACAGAGATGAAGAATTGGCTGTACATTTAGGGTAGTATGCTTATAAACACCTATGCTCTTTCCAGCTGTTAAAGTGGTCTATTGTATAAATATCTCTGTGTAAATCACGGGATGATCAGTTTGCTGTTTTTAAATTGTATATAGGATCAAGGTTGATCATCACTGTTTTTTTATTTTTGTAGGTAACATGAAGATGATTGAAGGAAGAAAGAAAAGCAAAAGAGCTGGAATATATTGGGGTCAATGGACCTTCTGTTATAGGATGTAGAGATAATATATATGGGTATAATTTGATATGTATATAGCCCACTAGGGCAAAATTGGATATGAAAGTCACAATGATGATTGTAACAGAAGAGTGGTATAACTCATAGTACCTTTCAATATTTAAATGTACAGGCCCACTAGGGCTAAATTGGGATAACAGACTTTTGGTCTGATATGAGATGTTTATATATGACGAGTGGCAAGAAAGGAAATACTGTACAAATAACCTGATTGAATCACACATTTTGGGAATGGTTATTACCACTACGAATCATAAAGTGTTATCATAGCACGATACCCAAATTGCAATAATATGAAAGCCTGAGTACAACGAATTCAGAAGGTTCGCCATAACGGACTAAACATTACAAGATGGCTGCTGTGATTTCCTTGTAAACTTTACTTCATGTAGTCCTACTTTGTGGTGTAGGCACTAGTATATGGAGAATGGTGAAGCAAACACAACTTACCCGTGAGAAATGAGCGGTGAGCTCCGAAACACATCAGGCATTTTATTGCTCCTTTTGGCTGTGTGACTATATGTATCCTCATGCGTATCGGTGTGTAAGTGGCTGAATGGGTGTAAAAGTGGTTGTGTAAGCAGCTGTGTGAATGAGTGAGATGCTGCTGTGAGTGGCTGTATTGGTGAGTGAGTGGGTATGTCAGTGGATGCATGGGTGGGTAAGTGACAGTGTAAGTGGCTCTATCATTGGGTAAGTGGGCATGTAGTGACTGTGTGGGTGAGTGAGTGGGTATCTGAATGGCTCTATGAGTAAGTGACTGGGTGTGTAAGTGGCTTTCAGGGTGAGTGAGTGGCTGTTTGAATAGGTGTTTCGTTATGTGACTTTGTGCGTGAGTGACTGTATGGGACAGTGAGTGACTGTGTGAATGGCTGTGTGGGTGAATACAGGAATGTGTGAGTGCTTGTATGGATATGTGAATGGGTATCTAAGTGGTTGTGTGAGTGAGTGTATGAGGGCTTCTATGGGTAAGGGAGCAGCTGTGTTGAGAGGCTGATTGTGTGAGTGAGTGGGTGTGTGACTTTGTACATAAATAAGTGGTTGTGTAAGTAGCTGCATAGGTGAGTTATGTGGCTGGCTGTATGGGTGAGTAACTGGTTGTATGAGTGGCTGTATGGGTGAGTGAATGGTTGTGTAAGTGGGTGTACGAGTGAGGGAGTGGGTGTGTGAGTGGCTCTATGGAGGACTGAGTGGGTGTGTGAGTACTGGTATAGGTCTGTGTAGTATTCCAATGCTTGTTTGTGAATGTTGGTCACTTGGAAGCCTACCGTGCGGAGGTTCCATGTCTGGCATTCGATTTATGCCAGTTGAGACGGTTCCTGTTGCCGGTAGCCGCTCCGCTCGGTGGCTCAGCTGTCCTGTTATTAAACCTATAAATCTACTCACCAGCTGACTTGGCGGTCTTCCTTTCGTGAGTACAACACTATTTTTGGCGACGAGTTGCTGAGCTGCCAGAAGAAGCACGCGTGCAGATAGGAGAGAAGACGGATCCCGTGAGGAAGCGCTAACCAAAGGGAGCAGCTTCGAGGAGTTATCCGTCAGTGTCTGTGTCCGGTGAACAACAGCGGAAGAAGAGTAAAGAGCGGAGCAAGCGGCAAAAGAGTTGAAAAAAGGTTGAAGCGAGGTGAAACGCACAAGTGTCGGTGTGCGTTCCAGGGAGCAACGTGAACGTGCAGTGAGGTCAGTGGTGTCACGTCACGAAAAGGGGTGCGCTCCATGGAAACGGAGCAGTGCGTGTGTAGCGCAAGCACGCAGAGTTGAACGCGCGTATGCGTTCAGAGGAGAACCTCCAGCATTGTCGCGTCACAGTGCGCATCTGAGTGAGAAGGGAGGAACGTCTAAGAACTTTCAGGCGGGAAGGTTCGCGATACCCTGTGTGACGTGACAGGAGGCTGAAGAGGCAGACTGGGGAAGGAGAAAAGGTACTGTGTTTTCTGCATTAGGGATGCAATAATGCTCCATTGAAAATCAGTTACAAAAGGAAAGAACGTGTTAGTAGTCGGTGCTGGTCCACAAGGGACCACCAGTGCGGGCATTTTCTGACATTTTGAAAGAAGATTAGTGCAAGGATCTTTTCTTATAGAGATTAGCGCAAGGATTTCTTCTTATCATTATAGCAAAGAGACAAGGAAATGCAAGCCGTAAGTGCGCCTCCACCTTTTTAGCAGCCCCAGGTGATCCTCCCATCAAGTGGAAACAATGGTTGGATGGGTTTGAAACCTATCTGGGAGCAATAGGCGCGAACAGGTTCAGAGCAGAACGCAGGAAGTACCTGCTATTACATTCTTTAGGGTTTGAAGGGAGAGAGATTCTTAAGCATCTCCCTGCCCCTGTAACTGTGGGAGAGGAAATTCTTGACGAGTATCAAGACACGGTCAGGAGACTTCAGGTGAGGTTCGATGTTCAACCCAGCGTTGTAATTCTACGTCATAAGTTTTTCTTACGTTCGCAAAACACAGGGGAGGATGTGGACAGCTACATCACAGCACTAAGGAGATTGGTAGCTGATTGTCAGTTCGAAAATTTTGCAGACCAGCTGGTTCGCGACCAGTTCATCTGCCATTGTTCGGACAAATCCATAAAACAAAAGCTTCTGTCCTTGGGAAATCCCAGTCTTGAAGAGACTATTAGAATAGCGAAGAGCATAGAGACCTCAGTGTTGTCGGCGAAGGAACTGGAACAGAAGAGCAGTGAAGCTGTCGCTGCTGTAGGGGCAAAGGACAGTAAGGATAAAGATACAAAGTGGATGGACAGACCACGGCAAAGTTTTGCAGAAAAACAGAGCGTGGGTAACCATCAAAGCAACTTGTGTAATAAATGTGGATATAGATTTCACATGAAGGGAAATAGGTGTCCAGCAAAAAATGTGAACTGCAGATTGTGCAACAAAATTGGACATTTTGCCAAGGTTTGTCAAAATAATAAGGGAAAGTCAAACTTCCAGTCACAACCTGTAAAATGTGTCATAGATGGAGACATATCCAGCGCAGATGAAGAAACTGTTGTGAGACATCTCAGTGACATGGTCGTTGTAGTGCATGATAATGGGGTTATTGTTGGGAATCCTGAGTTGTGCAAGGATCCTTATGTTGACATTTTAGTGGGAGATCACATCCTTAGTCTGTTGGTAGATTCCGGGGCAAGAATCTCCATGATTACCTTAGAGTTATACAACTTCACGTGGCCGGACAGACCTTTAATTCCCCCAGATCGGAAGGCTGTTTCCTATGAAGGAAGGGAGATAGACCTGTCCGGTTACATTGAAGAGGTCATGGAATTTAAAGGGAGGAGAATTGCAGGCAAACTATATGTAGCACACAAAGGATTAAATATCCTAGGTTGGTTTCACCAGGGGTTGTTCGGTATGGTGCTTAGGCCTGGAACCACTGAACAAGTTTTGGCGTTAAGGGATAGTCCCGATATTGAGAACTTGGTGAACCAATTTCCCCATGTTTTTTCAGGGGAGTTAGGTAAGGTCAAGGATTTCCAACACAAGATCATTGTGAAGGACAATGCCATACCGGTTAAGCACAAATTGAGGAATGTACCTTTTAGTGTCAGGCAAGACCTTGAGAAAGAGTTGACTTCTTTGTGTGTTAAGGGAATTATCGAACCAGTGGAGTCATCATTATGGTTGTCTCCACTTGTGGTGGCAAGGAAACAGAATGGAGAGCTTAGGGTCTGTGTTGACCTTCGCTGTCTTAACAGTGAAATTTGGGTGGATTCCCATCCCCTCCCCAACATAAATGAGATGCTAGCAAGTTTGAAGGATGCTAAAGTTTTTAGTAAGCTCGACCTGGCATCTGCCTATCATCAGGTAGAATTATCGCCAGAGTCAAGGCACCTCACAGCGTTTGTCTCCCCGTTTGGTACGTTTCAGTATGTCAGGATGCCGTTTGGCCTTTCTTCTGCGGCCTCGGTGTTTCAGCGCATTATGTTCAACATGCTGAAGGGGATTGAAGGGTTATCTGTATTCCAGGATGATGTCCTTGTGTATGCGTCCGATGAGGACACCCACGATTTGATTTTAAAGGAGGTGTTGTCCAGGTTCCAGCATAATGGTGTTGTTTTAAGGAGGGACAAATGTGTTTTCAAAGTCAAGGAAGTTGAGTATTTGGGACATATGGTAAATGGAGATGGTGTTTTACCTAAGACAAGTCTGGTTGACTCAATTTTCAAGTCCAAAGCTCCGGTAGATAAAGCTGGTTTAAAGTCTTTTCTGGGGCTCTGCGAATTTTATTCGCGTTTCATTCAGGATTTTGCAAGTAATCTTAGGCCACTTTCATGTATGCTAACGAAAGGTGTTGTCTTCGGGTGGAACGATGAGTGCCAGAAGGTTTTTGAGTGGGTCAAACGACAACTTACTTCGCCAAAGGTTTTGAAGCATTACGACCCCTCTCTCATGTGCACCCTTACTGTTGATGCAAGCAATGTTGGTTTGGGAGCTGTTCTTTCCCAGAAGAAAGAAGGAGACATTAGAACGATTGGGTTCGCGTCAAGGGTTTTGTCTCCAACAGAGATGAGGTACTCTGTAATAGAAAAAGAGTTACTAGCGTGTTGGTGGGCAGTAATGAAGTTCAGGAATTTCATTTGGGGGAGGAGATTCCGCCTGCAGACAGATCACAAGCCGTTAGTTTTTATTCTCAGTGGGAAAAATGTTAGGAGTTTCACACCTAGAATAGCCCGGTTGTCATCCAAGCTCCTCCAATTTGATTTCTCTGCAGAATACATCCCTGGTAACAAGAATGGGTGTGCGGACTTTCTATCAAGGTCCTCCGAAATTGTTGAGAAGGAGTTGTGCACGGGGGAGCAAGACAAGGAAGAGTTCATTGTGGCGGCAGTGGACATTCCCAAATTGTGTGCGGTGTCAGAGTGTGATTGGCGGGAGGCACTTGGTGCGGATGTATCTATGTCTCAGATCATGAAATATGTGGAGAACGGGTGGCCTAAAGAGAGGAACCTTAGTTTTGATTTTAAGACCTTTCTTCAAGTTGAAAACGAGCTCTCAATTGAGGATGGGTTGTTACTTAGAGGTGACAAGCTTATTCCTCCTCTTTCCTTAAGATCTGTACTCGTCAAGCATGCTCATGAGGGTCACTTGGGGGCCACAATGACGAAGAAAAGAGTGCGTCTCTCATTCTGGTGGCCTTACATGGACAGAGAAATTGATGATTTCGTAAAGTCATGTGTAGTCTGTGCGAGTTGTGATAAAGCGGACAAGTTACGCACTCCTCCCCTCACACCTATCGATCTGCCGTCTGCGCCTTGGGTTAAGTTAGGCTTGGACATTGTGGGCCCATTTCATGCACTGGATGCTTCTTCTAAGTTTGCACTAGTTCTCATGGATTATTATTCAAGATGGCCAGAGGTCAAGTTCGTAAGGGAAGTTTCCTCAGGAGCCGTTGTTGAATTTCTCAATGACGTGTTTCTGAAGGAAGGGTTCCCAGAATGTTTAGTAACAGACAATGGGACACAGTTCATTGCAAAAGAGGTGGAGGAATTTTTGCACACAAGTGGGGTTAAGCATCTCAAAAGTTCATTATATCACCCTCAGACAAATGGTCTGGTTGAGCGCATGAATAGGGTGCTTGGAGAGTGCATCCAGTGGGCCCTCGCAAATAAGTGTGTTGTGAGCAATTCTGTGAGGAGCATGTTATGGTTCTACCGCACTACCCCACACTCTACAACTGGTGTGTCGCCGTTCGAATTGTTACGTGGTCGGAGAGCTTCCACTACCTGTTGTCCCAGCTGGATGAGTAAATGGATTAAAGGGAAACTGTGGTCGGATGCTGTAGTTAGGAGTCGCGTTGAGTTAATCCAAAAAAAGCAAAAGACTTACTTTGATTCTACAAAGAAAGTAAAGGATATTGAGATAGCTGTGGGGGACGTAGTCAGAGTTAAGAAGCCTGTCCATGTGAAGAAAGGGTTGTCTAAGTTTGGTTCACCTGAAAAGGTCATCTACATCAAGGGGAATTCGGTAAAGTTAGGAAATGGCCAGTGGTGGAACAAGTGTTTTCTCGTTAGAAATCGGCTGTTGAACACTGTTACAGATGAAAAGGGAAGTCGAGACCATGGGATGGTTCTCCCTGGTGATGGTACAGATTGTGCGGGCCAGTCTTCTTTAAGGCGCAGTGCTCGAGTTATAAATGTTCCTCTTCGATACAGAAGATAGTTTTCTTTCAAGTGCATATCTCCTCTGTTGTAGTTCTGTTTTGTTTCGTTTTCTCCTATCTTTCCTTGTTCTCTGGTTCCCACTCCTCTGTTCCCTCTTTATTCTTCGCTCATGCTTTTCTTCCTCTTTTTCTTTTGCCCTTTCATTTCTATTCAGTTATTTCCTTTTGTTTTTAAGGAAAGACCAATGTAGTATTCCAATGCTTGTTTGTGAATGTTGGTCACTTGGAAGCCTACCGTGCGGAGGTTCCATGTCTGGCATTCGATTTATGCCAGTTGAGACGGTTCCTGTTGCCGGTAGCCGCTCCGCTCGGTGGCTCAGCTGTCCTGTTATTAAACCTATAAATCTACTCACCAGCTGACTTGGCGGTCTTCCTTTCGTGAGTACAACAGTCTGTGAATGGGTATGTCAGTGGTTGTAAGTGTGTGTGAGTGGGCATACAAGAGATTTTATGGGGGTGTGAGTAGGTGTGTGAGTGGTTCTGTGGATGATGTCATCAGTGATGGCATCAATGATGTCACTGACCATGTCAGGAGTGATGTAATATGTGAGGTCATAAGTAGTACATTGCGGGGGCATAAGTTAGATGGCATCAGTGATGTCATCAGTGATGTCACTGACCATGTCATGAGTAATGTAATATGTGAGGTCATAAGTAGTGCATTGCGGAGGTGCGAGTTATAGTTAGCTCAGCTCACTATAACTGCTGAATTTCTCAGGTTTTGTACGAGTGAAATCTGAGTCTAACTAGAACGTCCCTGTAATCTTTGTTTTTTTTCAGCAAATTTCTAGATTTTTTTTAACATTAAGTAAGATGCCTATCACAATGGATGGTGGGGGGTTGGAAGCAGGGCCTGGCCTGGCATTGTGCTGCCCCCACCCAAGCTTGCTGCTCCTGCCTCCCCTCCTCCTTGCCATCCATTGTCTAAGTCCATGCCCCTGCTCCCTCATTACAGCCCTATGTGGCCGTTGTTCTACCACTGGCCTTCCCGCCTTCTCTGAACAGTTAGCTAGCTGTCCCATCCACTCCCTCCCTATCCTCTGTTGTCTGAATTCATGCACTAGCCTCCTCCCTCCTGCCATGCATGGTCTGATGTGCTGCAACTGCCCTCCATTTAGCATGATATCCCAGTCCACTCCTTCTGCCCTCCATTGCCCAATTCTATGCCCCATCATTGCCCTTCTGCTTAGCCTCTGTGCTTAGCTTGCTGCCCCTACTCTCCTTCCAGCTGCCCTCCGATGTCTGTGTGCATGCCCCTGGTCCATCCTTTTTGCCCACCATGTTCCATGGACCTGCCCCTCCTATCTACTCTGAGTGTTCTGTTGAGCTGCCACTCCCCTCCCACTTGCCTAGCATTGTCAGATGACTGTAATCTCTCCCTGCCACCTCCACCCTGCCTCTCCACGTTCCATGCCCCTATCCCCTTCTTCCTGTCCTCCATGGTCCATTTTACTGCCACACCCTTCTGCCCTCCCTGGTCTGTTGTGCTGCAACTGCTCCTCCTGCCTGCCCATGTGGTCTGTTGTGAGGCCCCTTCCCCTGAACTCTCTTGTCTGTGCCCAGCTCCTACCCCTCCCTTCTATCCTCCATGGTCCTTTGTGCATGCCCCTGCCCCCTCCTTCTTGCCCATAATGGCCATTGAGAGTCCACTAAGAAGCAGGAGAGGTGCACAAACAGGCAAAAGGGGTACAGAAAGAGGCAAGAGGGGTGCAGAAAGAAGCAAGAGAAGTGCAGAAAGAAGCAACAGAGGTGCTGAAAGAAGTCAAGAGGGGTGCAGAAAGAGGCAAGACAAGTGTAGAAAGAAGCAACAGAGGTGCCGAAAGAGGCAAGAGAGGTGCAGAAACAGGCAAGAAAGGTGCAGAAAGAGGGAACAGGGGTGGATAAAGAGGTAAGAGGGATACATACATTTGCAAGAGAGTTGCAGAAAGAAGCAAGAGCAGTGCAGAAAGAAGCAAGAGAAGTGCAGAAAGAAGCAAGAGAGGTGGAGAAATAGGGAAGAAGGGTGCAGAAAAAGGCAAGAGGGATGCAGAAATTGGCAAAAGATGTGCAGAAAGAAGCAAGAGTAGTGCAGAAAGAACCAACAGAGGTGCAAAAAGAGGCAAGAGGGGTGCAGAAAGAGGTACAAGAGGCGCACAAAGAGGCAAGAGGGGTACAGAAAGAGGCAGGAGGAGTGCAGAAAGAAGGAAGAGAAGTGCAGAAAGAAGCAACAGAGGTGCTGAAAGAGGCACAAAGGGTGCAGAAAGAGGCAAGAGAAGTGCAGAAAGAAGCAACAGAGGTACAGAAAGAGGCAACAGAGATGCAGAAATAGGTAGGAAAGGTGCAGAAAGAGGGAACAGGGGTGCAGAAAGAGGCAGGAGAGGTACAGAAAGAGGAAAGAGGGGTGCAGAAAGAGGCAAGAGGGGTGCAGAAAGAAGCAAGTGAGGTACAGAAAGAGGCAACAGAGGTGCAGAAAGACGCAAGAGAGATGCAGAAACAAGCAAGCGAAGTGCAGAAAAAGGCAAGAGAATTGCTGAAAGAAGCAAAAGAGGTTTAGAAAGAAGCAAGAGAAGTGCAGAAAGAGGCAAGTGAGGTGCAGAAAATGACAAGAGAACTGCAGAAAGAGGCAAGAGGGATGTAAAAAAGGGAAGAAGGGTGCAGAAAGAAGCAAGAGAGGTACAGAAAGAGGGAAGATGAGTGCAGAAAGAGACAACAGGGGTGCAGAAAGAAGCAAGAGAGGTGCAGAAAGAGGCAAATGAAGTGCAGAAACAAACAACAGAGGTGCAGAAGGAGGCAAGAGAACTGCAGAAAGAGGCAAGTAAGTTGCAGAAACAGGCAAAAGAGGTGCAGAAAGAGGGAACAGGGGTGCAGACAGAGGCAAGAGAGGTGCAGAAAGTGGGAAGAGGGGTGCAGAAAATGGCAAGAGGGGTGCAGAAATTTGCAAGAGAGGTGCAGAAAGAAGCAAGAGCAGTGCAAAAGAACCAATAGAAGTACAGAAAGAGGCAAGAGGGGTGCAGAAAGAGGCAAGAGAAGTGCAGAAAGAAGGAACAGAGGTGCACAAAGAGGCAAGAGGGGTGCAGAAAGAGGGAAGAGAGGTGTAGAAAGAGGCAAGAGAGTTGCACAAAGAGGGAATAAGGGTGCAGAAAGAGGCTAGAGCGGTGCAGAAAGAAGCAACAGAGGTGCAGAAAGAAGCAAGAGAAGTGCAGAAAGAAGCAACAGAGGTGCAGAAAGAGGCAAAGGGATGCAGAAAGAGGCAACAGAAGTGCAGAAAGAAGCAACAGAGGTGCAGAAAGAGGCACAAAGGGTGCAGAAAGAGGCAAGAGAAGTGCAGAAAGAAGCAACAGAGGTACAGAAAGAGGCAACAGAGATGCAGAAATAGGTAGGAAAGGTGCAGAAAGAGGGAACAGGGGTGCAGAAAGAGGCAGGAGAGGTACAGAAAGAGGAAAGAGGGGTGCAGAAAGAGGCAAGAGGGGTGCAGAAAGAAGCAAGTGAGGTACAGAAAGAGGCAACAGAGGTGCAGAAAGACGCAAGAGAGATGCAGAAACAAGCAAGCGAAGTGCAGAAAAAGGCAAGAGAATTGCTGAAAGAAGCAAAAGAGGTTTAGAAAGAAGCAAGAGAAGTGCAGAAAGAGGCAAGTGAGGTGCAGAAAATGACAAGAGAACTGCAGAAAGAGGCAAGTAAGTTGCAGAAACAGGCAAAAGAGGTGCAGAAAGAGGGAACAGGGGTGCAGACAGAGGCAAGAGAGGTGCAGAAAGTGGGAAGAGGGGTGCAGAAAATGGCAAGAGGGGTGCAGAAATTTGCAAGAGAGGTGCAGAAAGAAGCAAGAGCAGTGCAAAAGAACCAATAGAAGTACAGAAAGAGGCAAGAGGGGTGCAGAAAGAGGCAAGAGAAGTGCAGAAAGAAGGAACAGAGGTGCAGAAAGAGGCAAGAGGGGTGCAGAAAGAGGGAAGAGAGGTGTAGAAAGAGGCAAGAGAGTTGCACAAAGAGGGAATAAGGGTGCAGAAAGAGGCTAGAGCGGTGCAGAAAGAAGCAACAGAGGTGCAGAAAGAGGCAAAGGGATGCAGAAAGAGGCAACAGAAGTGCAGAAAGAAGCAGCAGAGGTGCAGAAAGAGGCAAGAGAAGTGCAGAAAGAGGCAAGAGAAGTGCAGAAACAGACAGGAGAGGTGCAGAAAGAGGGGACAGGGGTACAGAAAGAGGCAAAAGAGGTGCAGAAAGAGGGAAGAAGGGTGCTGAAAGAGGCAAGAGGGGTACAGAAAGAAGCAAGTGAGGTGCAGAAAGAGGCAACAGAGGTACAGAAAGAGGCAAGAGAGGCGCAGAAAGAAGCAAGAGTGGTTTACACACCATTAGTACCAATTTAATAACCACATTTAGCAATAAGTAACAGGTGACCATTCTAGGTTTGCAAAGGGCCTTCCACCACGCTGTAACACTTGTCGCTGCATTTATGGTAACGTTTGAGCCGTTTGAGCTAGAAACAAGGTTTTTTTTGGTTCAAATCTGCAGATTATGCAGCAGATGATAGATTATGTGGCAAATGTGGAAAATGTATAATTGTGCAAAAGTTGGTGCAGCCAAACAGTCGCATAATTCCAGTGGCCCTGCTCATACATCTGACTAGGTCCAGAAGTGCTCCTCAGTAGTTCCTTCTTTTTTTTGTCTCATTGAGTTTATAGTTCAGCTTCTATGGAAACGAGGAAGTCGAAACCTGAGGTTACAACTCCACAACACAGACTATCATACCACACAATTACTCTCCATAACCCCACTCTACATAATTCCTATGCACTAAATACCACATACTTTCTATCCACATAATTTCACTGCACAATATACCACATAATTCCACTTCACACAACCTACATCCACTCCACTCCAAGAAACATTAATAAAACACTTTTACATTTACAATGCCAATAGCTCTAACTCTCGCAAATGCGAAACCTATTACATTGCAAATGCTTCTTCAACTGGTAGTCACGTTTGCAGAGTGGTGGAGAAAGAGGGCTGGGCCTCCAACCAGCGCTCAGGAATTCCGCTGCGTAGGACTTACAGGAGGTACCAGGAGGGCTTCTTGGCCCCCAAAGTCCCTCAGGAGTAAAGTGGACTTCATCCCCCAACCCGTAATGTGCCAGTAGGTGCATTTGCAGAGTGGTGGAGAAAGGGAGGGCGTGGCCTCCAAAGACCTCTTAGCATTGCCACTGTGTGGGACTTCCTGGAGGTAAGAGGAGGGGTAGTTGGCCCCAAAGGACAACCTTGGAGGCCAACTACCCCTCCTATTACCTTCAGTAAGTCCCTCACAGCAGCATTGGCAAGTACTCATAGCAGGCCACGCCCCCTTTGACCACCAGTCTGCAAGCTCGCTCCCTGGCACGCTCTTCGATGGGGATTAAAGTCCCCTTCGCTGCTGGGGGTCCTTAGTGGCCAACTAGCCTACCTGATACCTCCAGTAAGCCCTAGATAATGGGATTGCTGAGAGGTGGACACAGGCCATGCCCCCTTTCTCCACCACTCTGCAAACGCGCCTCCTGGCGCGCTCTTGGTTAGGGGATGAAGTCCCCTTGCCTCCTGAGGGTCCCTGGGGGCCAACTAGCCATCCTGTTATCTCTAGTAAGCCCCACACAGCTGGACTGCTGAGAGTGGTCCGAGGCCATGCCCCCTTTTTACACCACTCTGCAAACGCGCCTCCTGGCACACTGCTGCTCGGGGGATGAAGTCCACTTTATTCCTGAGGTCCTCAGGACACAAGAGGACCTCATCCCCCCACCAGCAGTGCGCCAAGAGGCACGTTTGCAGAGTGGCGTAAAAAGGGGCGTGGCCTCAGACCACCTCTCAGCAATCCCACTGTGTGGGGCTTACTGGAGGTACCTGGTGGGCTAGTTGGCCCCCAGGGACCCGCAGGATTCAAGGGGACTTAATCACCCAACTTAGAACGCGCCAGGAGGCGCGTTTGCACAGTGGTGCAGGGAGGGGGCGGGGCCTCCCGCAAGACGCCAGCTTTTTTTAAATTTGCTTTTTGATAGGGGGGGCTGTGTGCTCCCCCTTCCCTTTATTATTTTTGGGCCCTTGGGACCCCATCCCCCAGGGCCTGAGCATTTTTTTGCTTTTTAAAAAAAAAAAGAAAATGGGAAGGAGGCTGCGGGCCCCCCTCCCATAGCCGATTTCAGCCCCAGGAACTCCATCCCCTGGGGCATGGTCACATATTTATTTTAAAATTATTTTTAAGGAGGGGGGCTGCGCAGCCCACCTCCTGAGGCCATTATTGGCCCCGGGGACCCCATCCCCCGGGGCTTTGCCTCGTTCTTTTTTTTTAATTGTTTTTATTTAGGGAGGGGGGCCGCATGGCCCCCCTTCCCTGGGCCACTATTGGCCCCAGGGACCCCATCCCCCGGGGCCTGGCCTCCTTGATGGGGACTGCGGGGGGAGCCCTAATGCCCCTGCAGTCCCTGCCAGCTCCCCGCCTCCTGCGGGAGCCGGCATTGCTTTTGGGCAAGGGGACCTGCTAACATGCAGCTCCCCTTGTCCAAAAGCAATTCTGCTTTGCTTCTTGGAAGCGAGAGCAGGTTTCCTGCTCTCGCTTCCAGGATGCAAAGCAGTTTTTACTATGGCAGGGCGGGAGCCGTGCTCCCGCCCTGCCATAGCAAACGGCAATGTCCCGGGGGTGGGCACCCCGGGACATTGCAGGAGCCGGCCCTGGGGGGTGGCGGTCCCCAGGGCCATCGAGGGCTCCATGAGGTGGGCCGCGCGGCCCCCCTCCCAACTTATTTAAGCCCCGGGGAGGTGGTGGTCCCAGGGGCCCGCGGGTCAGGAACGGACCCCCGTATTTAAATAATTAGTGCCCCGGGAGGTGGTGGTCCCTGGGGCAGTGTGAGGAGGGGAAGGAGCCCCCACACTACTTTAATATAATTGGAGCCCCGGGGAGGTGGGCAGGATTCGTGCACCCAGCACGAATTCTGCCGATTTAAAAAAAAAAAATTCTTTTTTTGGCCCTGGGGGTCCTTGTGGGACCCCCTGAGCAGGCCTAGGGGGTCAGGGTGTTTCTACCCTTCCCCCTTTTCTTGTTTTTCATCTTTTTTTACTGTTTTTTTAAGATGGCTGCCAACACTTCCTGGTTTGGAGTGTTGGCAGCCAATCAGAATGAAGCTCGTGCTCGGGAGGGTTCGCGAATCCTCCTCGGTGCTCAGATATCAATATTTTTATTTTTTTAATTTCTCAGCAACTGCTGAACGGATTTACACGATTTTAAAAAAAGCACGCTTTCTGAACCAAGAGCTACCTTTTTGCCAAATTTGGTGTAATTCCCTTCAGCAGTTCGGGCTGTAGCCTGTTCCAAAATTCCTATGGAAATTAACATGGAGAAAACGTGTTTTGGGACCCTCCTTTTTTCTCGGCCCCCGCTTGACGAATCACCCCGAAACTTTCAAGACAGGAGCTGACCAGAGTGAACCATTTTTTTGGAAAATTTCACGAAGATTCGTCAAACGGCGCTAAAGATATTGGCAAAAGAAAAAATGCTTTTTGAATAGAAACAAGGTCCTAACTATAACTACCTACTGGCGACCGCCAGTAGGTAATATATATATATATGTGATCAAGGCCGCTTGTACGGCCGAAACGCGTAATGGCAGAGGACTGGTAAAATAAAAAAGAATATTTGCACTGAATGAGGTCTGCACTCGTTTTTCCGGAGGATTGTGGCGAGGAGAGGAATATATATATATATATATATATATATATCGACAGCATACGTTCGTCCCGAACACTCCTGGACAAACTCCACAAAATATATATATTATATCTACGAAGGCAAGGAGGTTGAAACCAATATGTTTTTTGCCATTAATGATATAAATTGTAACCAACACTTTTTATGTTTAATATGAATGTATTGTGTGACCACATTGAGTTAAGTTCATCGTCACAAAGACTGAAATTTAAGTCTGTTGTCTGTATCTATGGTCAGATGTGTCACATGATTTATTTAAAAACACTGGTGAAGTGCACGCCCTTTACTCGTGAGCAAGGAGTGGGCGCTCCGAAATGCGTAGGGTGCTGTTGCCAAAATAAAATAAATACACGTTGGAAAGAAGCTTGGGCTGTGTCGTTGTTCGCGAAAAAGGACGGCACATTTGGTGGAATATTAGGGGTGCTCGACTCAGTCACTGCCCGCCCTCGCCAAAGAGGCTTGGGTACTTCGGGAATGATTTTTTTCTGGATATATGTATATATATATATATATATATATATATATATATATATATATACACACATATATATATATATATATATATATATATATATATATATATATATATATATCCGATCAGAGTATAGACTCCCTCCTGCTTCCTGTTGGTTGGAAAGAGAGTCACGGACCCAAGATTCGTGGCAGAAACTGTTCTTTATTTTAGAATAGCCGTATGACGCGTTTCGGGCAATGGGATGCCCTTGATCGCATGCGGAAATGCAGTCCGCCTTCAGTTTTTATAATGCATTGTGTCAGACACCCGTGTCACATATTAAGCAATAGACAGAAACAACATACTATGCTGGAACCTTGCGTATAGTCTTTCTTCTGATCCGCTAGTTTCTCTATTAAGTCCATTGTAGACGCGCTAAATACTGTTTTATCAACCACACTAGTGAGCTGATATTCATTGCACAATATAGTTGATAATACATAGTCATATCTTAGAGTGATGTCTCAAATATGAAGGATACAGACATGCATCAATTAAAAAACATATTGAAATAAACTAGCTTTTTCGAATATAATAAATGTTTTTTAAATAACACTTAAAACCACATCTGTAAGATAAATAATTAAACACATAATATTAAATATTAAATATTAGATGTTAAAACATATTACTGCATAAATGCTTTGGTTAGAGATATCAACATTTGGGCTGTGCAAATGCGCAATAAAGAGTCTCACTTTGTGATATTGGTTTTTAACCAGTAACTAGGTAGGTAAATATATTGAACCAGGGAATTATTTTGTTGTGGAGCATTACTCCTATTTCTGCTTAAATGCTGGTTATAGCTGGACCTCTGTGTCAAGATTTGTATAGAGGAAAAATATATGCCCTGACCTGATTATATGTACGTATTGCTAATGGAATAAAAATAGACTAAAAAATTCAGACCATAATGATTATACAATACAAAAGTTCAGTGCTCCAAAAAGTGCTGTGTGCTATATGGTAGGACTGAAAGACCTTACCTGTTTAATAAAGTGCTAGTGCTGAAAAATATAATAAATATTAAAACTAAGGGTTAAAAAACAATGAAATGTAAAAAAGATAGCAGCAGCTGAGGAACTGTATGTGCTTAAAATTGATCTGAATTGATTCATTCAGATAATGTGGTATTAAATCCCGATAGCAGCAACATAAAAACAAAAAGAACCAAAATGATCTACAACTGCACATGAATTAAGTCATTCATCTAATGTTTCAATTGTAGCATATTGTGCATGAGTTTAAAATTGGTAGGATTACAGTTAGAATTGGAATCAGTGAAATCACTAATGGGGCTGCATCTCTTATTGTATTGTCTGGTTACAGAAAGTTGTGTAAATCTTCCGTATTATTCAGCCCTTTGGGGAATTCGCTATCCAATTCGAGGATCATTCGAGATTCTAATTGACGAAGGGATCGTTCCCTATTGCCCCCTCTACGTGGTTTGGGTACTGATGTTATTACAAAGTATCTAAGGCAGTTGAGGTCATTGTTGTGTGTTTGCTTGAAATGCCTAGCAACTGGATAAGTTACATCATTGTTG
Organism: Calotriton arnoldi; assembly: GCA_963921515.1. Lineage (NCBI taxonomy): Eukaryota > Metazoa > Chordata > Amphibia > Caudata > Salamandridae > Calotriton > Calotriton arnoldi. The sequence goes on along the minus strand of CAWUFW010000770.1, from coordinate 1,344,356 downwards.
ACAATTGCTCGAAGATGCTGTAGAATCCTGACATGCACCTGTAGTTTCGTACTACCCACATATCTCAATCCACAGGTGCATGTCAGGACATAAACAGCAAATTCAGTTCTGCAATTGTAGTTGCCTTTGATCAGTCTCGGTTTAGAATTAAATGGGGTCATGTAACTGGTGGTATTTTCACCAAACTTGCAGGCTCTACAGCTCGAGCACTTGAAAAAACCTTGTTTCGGCTGTAGCCACATTGTACCTGAATGGACTTCTCTTAACTAACTGCGACCTCATAGAAATACCTTTCCTAAACGTAACTGTGGGGTTATCTGATAGGTTCGGTGCCAGCACCGCATCCGTAAGTATAATAGGCCAGTTACGCTTAATAATAGATTTTATTTGCCTTTCTTGCTGGTTATATGTCAGGATGAGCCTCGTGCAGTATTTTTCTGTCCTACCACTTGGGTATTGTTTTTTGTTTCTAAGAGCATTTCTCTAGTTTTCAGTTTTACTTTGGCTTGTGCTTCTCTGAGGAATGAGTCACTATAGCCTCGTTGTTTAAATCTCTTGATGGCCTCATGAGTGCATTTCTCTAAGTCTTGTTCATTGCTGCATATTCTTTTGATTCGTAGGAGTTCCCCAAATGGTATACTCCTTATAAGATGTTGCGGATGTTTACTATTGGCGTGGAGTGTGGAATTCCCAGCTGTCGCCTTTCTATGTAGGGTAGTAGCTATCTGTTCATTTTTGATAAAAACGTGTACATCTAAAAATTCAATACTGTCTGTACTGATGTGTGATGTAAATTTCAAATTTACTGAATTATCGTTGATGTTATTAATGAACACATTGGCACTTTCCACACTTCCCTGCCATACCAAAAAAACATTGTCAATATATCTGAACCATTATTTGACATGCTTGTTGGCTCCATAAAGAAATTGAAACACTTACCTGCCTGTGGCTTCCCTTCTTGAGGGCTACCTTGTGTTGTGGATGTTGAGCCCAGCCGCGAAGGGAAGCCCGCCGCGTGGTAGCGGACCTGTGCTGGTGTCACGGTGGTGTCAGTGCACACGGGAGGCAGTTTCAATTGGTGTTCAACTGAAAAGCGGGGCAGAGTGTAAAACGGGACTGGGCATCGCCCCACTTGGGTTTTATATTTTTACTCCATTTTTCTGCCATTTAAGACGGACTTACTGAAGGATATTGTCCCCGTGACTACAGGAACCAGAAGGCCGTTTGGCCACGACCACAGGGGAGGGCCCTGGAAGCTACAAATGTGCGGTGAATGCCGTCTGAAGTTATGCAGTTGTAAAGCCATTGAGAAAGGGAACTGGGGTTCCCGAAACGCGTTTGGCTACTTTGAACACTGATGTTTGTGTCCACGCTGCAGTCTGCTGGCAAGTTGGCTCCATAAAGAAATTGAAACACTTACCTGCCTGTGGCTTCCCTTCTTGAGGGCTACCTTGTGTTGTGGATGTTGAGCGGCTGAGCCCAGCCGCGAAGGGAAGCCCGCCGCATGGTAGCGGACCTGTGCTGGTGTCACGGTGGTGTCAGTGCACACTGGAGGCAGTTTCAATTGGTGTTCAACTGAAAAGCGGGGCAGAGTGTAAAACGGGACTTGGCATCGCCCCACTTGGGTTTTATATTTTTACTCTATTTTTCTGCCATTTAAGACGGACTTACTGAAGGATATTGTCCCCGTGACTACAGGAACCAGAAGGCCGTTTGGCCACGCCCACAGGGGAGGGCCCTGGAAGCTACAAATGTGCGGGGCATGCCGTCTGAAGTTATGCAGTTGTAAAGTCATTGAGAAAGGGAACTGGCGTTCCCAAAACGGGTTTGGCTACCTTGAACACTGATGTTTGTGTCCACGCTGCAGTCTGCTGGCAAGTTGGCTCCATAATGAAATTGAAACACTTACCTGCCTGTGGCTTCCCTTCTTGAGGGCTACCTTGTGTTGTGGATATATATATATATATATATATATATATATATATATATATATATATATATATATATATATTACCTACTGGCGGTCGCCAGTAGGTAGTTATAGTTAGAACCTAGTTTCCATAGGAAAAGCGTTTTTTTATTTGCCAATATCTTTGGTGCCGGTTGACGATTCTTCGCAAAATTTTCAAAACTAATGGGGTGCTCCGGTCAGCTCCTGTCTTGAAAGGTTCGGGATGATTCGTTAAGCGGGGGCTGAGAAAAAAGGGGGGTCCCAAAACGCATTTTCCCCATGTTAATTTCCATAGGAAGTTTAGACACGGCTGCCCGAACTGCTGAACGGAATTACACCAAATTTGGCAAAAAGGTAGCCCTCGGTTCAGAAAGCGACCTTTTTTTTTAAAATGGTGTAAATCCGTTCAGTAGTTTCTAAGAAATTCAAAAATAAAAAAATATCGATATCTGAGCAGAGCCTAACCACACATCTCATCGTGAGATCTGATTGGCTGTCAGTACTCCAAACCAGGAAGTGTTGGCAGCCATCTTGTGACTCGGTAACCGAGTCTCAAGAAACCAGAAAAAAGAAGATGAAAAATGAAGAAAAGGGGGCAGGGTAGAAACACCCTGACCCCCTAGGCCTGCTCAGGGGTCCCAAAAAAAGCATTTTTTTTTTTTAACTCTCTCAGTGCCACAGGCCGATCGAATAGGCCTCATGCTGAAACTGAAAGTGCTCCAGCCGATCAGATCGGCCCTGAACACGCCCTCTGGTGGCCAATGGTTTTTCTTCTCTGTGTCACACATATATTACAATGCACTCCACCTCATGGCTCCTAACACCTTCACAGACCCTCTCCCTCAAATATTTCATACTAAGTTCACAAATAAAACAATTGTACACTTGAAAAGTTTTTGCTTTGAAATGTAGGCAGCACGTTTTTTATTAGTGTGCATATCAGACATGTTTGCGCTGATGTTCAATAAGACTGCCGAGTCGAGTGAAAAGAACAGCCAGTGGACTTGTCTGAGATCGGGAGAAGGGTAGGAGCTGTTTTGCAAAATGAGACTAAAGGCAGCTATCTCGGTTGTTGCGGTGTTTGCACAACAAAGCCCGTTCTGTGCAGAGTTACACTATTCTCAAATTCTTTCCTGAGATGGCCGCTGCCATTCTCTGGTCAAGTATGAACAATCTGGGTGGCAGTCTGCCCAGCTCTGACAAGCACGATTTTGGCTCTGAGCTGTGGAAGTTGTCAATCAGACTGCATGTAATTACGAATTAAATTCTTGCATTGATTTTGGAAAATGTGTGAAAAAAAGTAATGAGGCTGCGCAGCTCTTCTGTTTGTTCTACGTTTTGTTATGCAGGCTCTGCTGAGCAGCGTGCTTGCAGTAATAGTGCACCAGCCCCGAAGAATCAAGGAGCTCACACGTGTAAAGGATTTCCTGTATAGACGTGAGTTGTGCTTTTATTTTATTTATTTTGGAAAACCATGGGAAATGAGTTCTTATAGCATCAGCACCAGGCGAAAGTATCTGAAATGCATTTATTCGTAGCTTGTAAAGTTCCCATCTGGCACCTGCTCAGTGTCTTATTTTTTCAGCACGATAACTCTGCACTAGCTTCAGACAGTACTCTTGAAATCTGCAAATTGCTACTTTTCATAGTTCCAGAGCCTGGAGAGGCTTACGTAGGTATAGGGCGTGGCTTCACTATCTTGCCCAGCAACAGGCCTTGCTCCAGACGGGAATGACAGCCAGTGTTCAGGGGTGAGGAGCACTCCGTGAAGGATGATATTTACTCTCCTATTAGGCCTGTATTGATCGTCCCACATCCTGAAAGTGTTGTGTTTATTATTCTACTTGTTTATTCGCTATGCACTGGTCTCATTACCGGCCTCGCGCTGCCCCTGGTCGCGAGCCCTCGCCCATGGTTCTATGACGTCCTCTGGTTCCATTGTAGAACCTTGGGCGAGGGTGGCGGTTGGTGGGCAGTTGGAGGAAGACTGCTGTTTGGAATTGACGCCTTTTGGTGTCAGGGCTTAATAAAGACTGCTTAACTTACCTCTACATCATCTTGTGGTCTTTACAAATTTGGCGACGAGTGCCCTGACACCACGACGAACCTGCGTGTGTTCTCCACACACCTCTGCCTCCTTTCTGATCTCCGACTTCGTGATCAAAATTCATCAGGCGTCAATATTCCAGTTCCACCACTGCTGTGCCTGCATCCTGTTACTCCGGATCGCGTAGTGAGCAGTACTGGCCTCCAGTTCACGGTGAGTTGTGGCTGCTTTGCCTACTTTGCGCAATCTCTCCCCAACCTTTGGAGAGCCTTCCTTTTCTGCGCTCACTTCGCTTTTGGCGCATCTGGAACCTGGTGGTCTATTGTGCGATCTTCTCCGCATTTGGTTTTTCCCCTCTGCTGGCGCTGTGTTTTGGGGTTGGGTCTGCGAGTAGAGGTGCTGCTCCTGGGTCTTTGCCACCGGACTTCACCTTCCATGAAGTGCCATCTGTGTCCGACCAACGCGACGTTTGTGCTTCTCCTCAGACTCCAACAAGAGGCCTAGCTGCGCATTTCATTACGTCACTGAAACGCATGTACGTGGCGGCCATTTTCCCTTGGGCTATACGTTCACCACGCAGCGGCCATTTTGAGGGTATTTCAAATGTGATGCGCACACTTTCTTCAGAATTACACAGTGCGTTTAAATTTAAGCAGCGATTTTGAAGGCTGCATAACAGTGATGCGCACACTTTCCTCACAGCTACATAGTGCGTTTCAATTACAGCAGCTATTTTGACGGCTATTCTACAGTGATGCGCACACTTTCTTCAGAGCTACACTTAATGCTTCAGTTATTCATCAATTACTTTTCTAGTGCGTCTCTTCATCAGTGATACGCACACTTTATATACTTACCACTTTGCCTTCCATCCCAACCATTCTGCACAACAAGTACTACGCCCTGGATACTTCAGTGATGCACACACTGCTTCGTGCATCTTTCAGACACTGGTTCTACAATTAAAGTGTTGGTCATTCATTTGTTCTGCTTAACCTATTCTTTCTCCACTTTTCACTCTTCCTCTACTTTTCGCACATTTTGCTACTCCTTCCATATTTTACTGGTACTATTTTTTTTCTTCCTTCTTTTATTCTTTCTCCTTCTCCTACCCCATTCACTCCATGGCGTCAGGTAACGTGTGGAACCTTTCACCTCCTCAATCTTTCATCCCTGCGCCTGGTGATTCATCTCTCAAATGCGAGGACTGGCGTGAATACTTTGAAAACTATATCTCCACATTCGACGAGGACGGTGAGGAGCTTACTCCAGATAGGGAAAAGAAGATTCTACTGCACTGTTTGGGCGTGCAAACTATGAAGATACATAACCGTATAAACAAAAAACCCAGACCAGCAAGTCAAGACAACGTTTATACCAACGCTCTTGAGGATTTAACTAATTATTTTAAACCCACTGTTTGTGTATCAGTCCACAGATTCAAATTTTTCCATCGCAAACAAAGTTCGGAGGAATCAATTGAAGACTTTGTGGCTGCACTTAAGAACTTGGCTTTGTGGGGACGGGGAGGGCAAGATGGCCGCTGACTGACCTCTGCGGGAGCCGCTGTTTTTGCTCTCTCCTCTGAACAGCCTGTTGGAATGACTTAAGTGGGTAAAAACCCTCAGGGCATGCCATTCAGCACCTATCTGGTAGAGCAGCTGCTTATTTGGCTGCGGGGACGAGGATTGAGCCGGTGGGCGAAGACACACTCGTCGGATGCTGAAAAGTTGCGAGACTCGGGGTGCCCATTTTGCGGGGGGCTGATGGCGCCGAAAACAACCAGGTCCGCTAAAGACGGGGGCGTAAAAGATCTGCCGAAGGAGACTGGCGTGGCGGCGAAGGGATTAGGACAAACCCGCCGAGGTGCACCAGCTAAGAAAACAGAGACCGAGGGAAATACTGCAAACACGGGAAAGGCTCGGGAAGGCGGAGCGGATGGACGGATCGGGCGGCGCACACTGTGTGACGAGAACGGGATGCGTCAGCCCACAGTTGCAGAGGCTTTTGCGGCTACGACGGCGGCGGCTGGTAATAGCAACTACTCACGTTTGGAAGATCTCAGGGTGCGTGAGGTAATCCCCCAGGCTTTGACTCTACTGAGGAGGCTGTTCAACGGCCCGGTTCAGTGCGTGAGATACCGGAGGAGGAGGGGGATCGGTCCGACTCCATCGTGGGACCGTCTGTGCAATTGGTACAAACATTGCAGGTACTACCAACATTACAGAGCATGTTATTAGATAATCAAAGCAATTCGGTGGGGGTGTGGGTGTATCTCCTAACATGGAAGTGGTAGTAATAGCGCATCCGACCGGCATCGATTCAGACGGGAGCGGGACTGGTTCTGCGGCTCCGGCTAGGGCAGAGAAAAATCTGCTCGAAATTGGTGAAGCTGGTGAACTTGCTCAGAGTGCGGCTAGAGGGGAAAAAGGGGGTGTAGGCTCAAGCTTAATTGCCTCACGGTCTCCAGAGGGGGATACATTTTACTCTGTGAACGAAGACACAGATATCTCCGATATAAGCGATGTGAATACATCCTTAGGTTCTGAGACTGAATCTGATGATTCCGTTGGGGGTTCTATAAATACTCAAAAGACCCAACGTGTGAGGATTGTATCCCAGAAATGGAGATCTAAGTCGAAATCTAGTATCAGCCCCCCAAAGAAAGATACTGTAAGGAAACTTAAATGGGACTACTCTGCAACAACCCAAGTTTATACGGAGGAAGGGGAATTGGTTATACCGGAGAAGACGGTGCACTCGGGACACTTGGAGCTTCCTTCTGCTCTCCCTGCCTCGCCTTCACTAGATTTAAACAGATGCAGGGGGAGGCAAGAGCAGAAAGTCGGAGGGCACACCAAGCAAACAAGAAATTGCAGGGGTCAATTAGAAAAGTTAATAAGATGTGCTCCGATATGGCGGATAGGGTCACACATGCTGAAGAAAGAACTGCCACTTTGGAAGATGAAATGGTTAAAATACAGACTTTTAGGAAGCTCCAAGAGAGACAGTCCGATGATGTGTTGTGGAAACTCGAGGATTTCGAGAACCGCAGCGTAGGAATAATGTGAGACTGCTGGGCATCGCGGAAAAACAGAAGGCGAGAACATTATGTCTTTCGTAGTTAAACTCTTGAAGGGAGCATTTCCAGACCTGGCCCAGTGGAATTGGGATATCGAGGTTCAGAGAGCGCATCGCTTTCCCTTCAATCAAAAGAAAAACAATGATGGGAGACAGGGGAGCACCCGAGAGCCATTCTTGTGTATATTGGCAATTTTCTTCTTCGGCAGGCAATTCTGGATAGAGCACGTCCAGAAGCAAAAAGAACATATGAGGACCATATATTTTTTGCTCGGCCAGATTTTTGCCATGCGACTGTTGAGAGGAGATGGTGGCTCCGACAGTTGATAACCCCTTTTCAGGGGTTGGGTGTAAGCCTATTTGTTATTCCCCGCTCGGCTCAAGGTCATCGTTAAAGGGAGGGTGCACATGTTTTTTTCCGAGATTAAGGCACAGGAGTTTTTGTCTGAGTTGAAGGGAACTAAGGGGGCAGTGGGTGGGGGTGTAATTTAGCTCTCTGTGAAAGGATTTAAATAGAGGCTACATGTAGGAACTGGCCTCTATGCTCTTTTGTGCTGTATGGATGTTATTTTTATCTCTACCTTTACTAGAAGGGATGTTTAGTTGGCCTCTTTATTGGTTTAATTAAGGGGTTGAGCCTTCCTATCTCCTTAAAATGTATAGATGTATACATTTTTTTTCCCCTCTCCTCTTATGGTGTAATTCTTCTATTTTTTAATCTTTTTAGGGATTTTTTTTTAGGATTATAAAGCATATGCGAGGCACTGGGGGTGTTTATTAGAGTGTATTGGGAGTTTGGCTGTTCGGGAGGGGAGCTGGCAGCGGCTCGAGTTGGGAGTTACAGCGGCCACGCATAGGTCATGCTTGACCTATTGCCTGTGTGGGGTATGGGGGGTGGGGGTGGGGGGCAGCTAGGGAGGAGGTGATGGTACTGCACAGCAAAATATATTACTTGAGGTTCAATGTAGGGATTACAAGAAAACAATACAGGTGCAATTAAAATTGAGGGCTCAAGAACGGAAATCAAAGGACTAAAGTTAGAGGGCAAAAGATATGAATATGTATGGATATGCAGGGCATGATGATTAATATTAAGCAATGAGTCTTCGGATAGCTTCTATTAATATATGTGGCCTTAATGATTTGACCAAGCGACAAAGAGCGGCAGTGATTTTTAAAACTATGCGGGTAGACATGTTATGCGTCCAAGAAACCCATATAGAGGATAGTCGGGCTAATCTTTTGGAACAGCTGGGCTTTAAATTAATTATTAACACTAAACAGAGTACGAGGACAAGAGGGGTTGCCATCCTATCTCGTCGAAATGATGTTGTTATTAAAAGGAGAATAGCTGATAAATGGGGCCGCTGGGTGTTGGTTGAATGTAAGTGGCAAGAGGAAATGTTTACACTATGCTCTATCTATGGCTCCACTGGGGATGATCCCGAGGTTCTTGAATTTTTGGATGTTGAATTAGCAACTTGGCCCTCCCCAGTTATTTTTGTGGGGATTTTAACATCAATGGCTTGGGGGTCTTTAGGGAGGAGGGGAAGTAGCTATTCGGGTAGAAAGAAAAGAGTTTATCGGGCACTTACTAATTTGGTTCAAAACAATACACTAATAGACATTTGGGCGCAACTAAATCCTACTGACCCTGGCTGTACATTTTTTTCAGCGCCTCATAAAATTGCTACTAGATTAGATTATTTTTTCGTGTCTCATTCGAGTAAAATCAAGATGTAAGATAGAAAAGCACCCCCGGATAATCTCGGATCATAATCCCCTGGTCCTAACTCTCACCTGGGGAGGGGCGCAAAGACAAGAGAAGGGTTGGACCTTTGAGCGAGGTCTCTTAAAAGACCCAGAATACGTGATCCATATGAATGAATGGATCAAGGGGTTTTGGGAGATTAACAGAGGGAGTGCTGGACCCGGGATCGTCTGGGATGCGTTTAAAGCTGGGGTAAGGGGGGAGACACTGAGTTATAGTTTGGGTAGGCAGAAGAGGGTGGGTCAACGGATGAAAGCCTCTTATAAGGTATTGATGGATGTGGAGGAGGAGCTTGCTATTGCGATACGAGAGAAGAAACCACTTGATGATATACTGTTGAGGATGGCAATAGCAAAGGCGGAAATGGGGGAGGTAGTCGCAAGCAAGGCTGCCGAAAAATTCCTTGTAAAAAGGGAACAATGCTACGAATTTAGCGAAAGGGTGGGACACACTTTGGCTGTACGACTCAGGCAGAGAACAACGGGTGGGGAAATTGGGGATATTATGGACAGTGGCGGGAAATTAATCGAGGATTCATTAGGCATCCGGGAAGTTTTTCGTCTGTTTTATGAAGATCTATATAGGGAAGAACAACGAGGGGAACAGAGATCAATTCAAGAATACTTAAAGGGAATCTTGAAGCACAGCATTGATTCTGATGAAAGAGAGGCGTTAGATACAGAGCTGACTCAGGATGAGATATATGGAGCATTAGGGAGCCTCCCGGTCGGGAAAGCTGTGGGACCAGATCTAATCCCCTTAGAGTTCTATAAAACATTTCTTGAGGCTATTGGACCGGAACTGGTTGCTATAATCGGTCAAGCCCAGCATGGAGACTCTATCCCTGACTCATGGGCTGGGGCAGATATGATCGTGTTTTTAAAAAAGGGCAAACCATCTAGAGAGCCAGGCTCATATAGGCCAATAACACTGATGAATAGTGACTCTAAAATGTATTCAAAGGCATTGGCAACCCGCTTGAATCAGATAATAGGGAGAATGGTCCACCCATGCCAACATGGCTTTATTCCTGGAAGGGGGACTACAGAACATACTCGAAGAGTTATAACTCTATTTGATGCAGCGGAGGTCTCAGGGGACCCTATGGCTTTAATACTCATGGATGCTGAAAAAGCGTTCGATAGGGTCTCCTGGGACTACCTTTGGGAGGTGATGAAATGGTTCGGGATTGGGACTAATTACATTAAGGCCATACAGGCTCTATATAAAGCTCCAAAGGCTAGGATTAGAGTAAATGGTGGGTATACGACACCGGTGATAATTACCCGCGGTACAAGGCAGGGCTGTCCCTGCTCGCCCCTGCTCTTTGTGCTCTACATTGACCCCCTGTTAAGGAAATTGGATGCTTCTATTGGTGTTAGCCCAATGCGGTTTCATGGGCAGGAGACCAAGATTTTGGCCTACGCTGATGATGTCGCAGTGGCTACTTCTAATCCCCAAGATGCATTGGCTGTAATAGAGGAAGTGGCTCAAGATTTTGGAACAATCTCTGGGTATGCATTAAATCGGCAGAAGACATTGATAGTCCAAAATAAATGGGCTAAATTAGAAGATTCTAGGGTGGTTGACTCTGCCGTTTACCTAGGTATTGATATTACTCCAGATCTGGGAAAGTTAGTGAAAAAGAATATAGAACCAATTATAAGGAAAGCTAAAAAGATTTTGATCGATTGAATAATCTTCATATGACTCTGGTCGGCCGCAGTTATGTGGTAAAAATGGTTTTTCTTCCCAAAATACTTTATCTTTTTTGGGCAATACCGCTAGAGTTTGAGAAACATTGGTTCTGCACGCTCGAGCACATTGTGAACAGGTTTAAATGGGCCCATTTGAAAACCAGGCGGGCTATGAGATATATGTCACCATCAAGGGAGAGAGGTGGGTGGGCAGTTCCTGATTTCAAGATGTATTATTGGGCAGCGGCGCTTCAATATATGTCGGCTCTGGTTGGGAGGACTGCGGGCGACCTCAGGGATATTATAGACACCCCAGACGTATACGATCTCTTATTGGGCGAGGATGCGAATAATTGCTTTATGAAATTGATCGAACCGAGTTATTATAAAAACGAAATTCAAGACCCTGTTGGCTGCATATAGGATCTGGGCTGCATTTAAGAAGAAAATAGGCTTAGGCAGGTTTAATCATTATACACAGCTTTATAGAAATCCAACTTTTCCGGATATTTTTTCTGATACAATTATGTTGGAGTGGGAGGGTAAGGGCTACGGGTGCTGGGGGATTTGATGGGCCCTGATGGTATAAGGTTGTTTAGTGATATCCAGCAGGAGTATGGGATTAATACAAGACAGTTTTTAAATATCTGCAGTTACGGAGTTTTCTTAAAGGGAAATTGGGGGCCATGCGGCTTTCAGAGCTCAGTAAATATAGACGCCATAAGAGCGGGGAGAACTGTACAATTAGGCGGATTCATGCCGAACTGCAAACATTCAAACCGGATGACCTCGATAAATAAGAGAAAAAGTGGTCAGATAAACTCGGTATAGGTCAAAATTGCTTTTCTGAGTCATTAGAAATGGGTCAAAGTATTTTATGCTCAGCGGGATTGCAGGCTCAGCATTATAAAACAATTTTCTGGCTGTACCATACCCCGGCAAGGATAGCGCAATGGGGAGGACAGGAGGGAATTAGGTGCCCTCGGTGCGATAGCCCCGACGCAGACTTAATCCATATGTTTGCGACTTGTTCCTCTTTGGTAAATCTAATAAAAGCAATAGAAAAATTTATGGATCAAATTTTGAATATACAAGTAATATTAGATCCAGCTCTAATACTTTTGGGGACGCAATCGAGTGGTAGGCCAAACTCACATGATTATTTTTTGTTTCTTGTTACGGCCGCACTCACGTATTATTATCGCCTCTGCCTGGCTGGACCAAGTAGCCCCATCCTTTCAGCAATGGTTAGCTAAACTGCTGGCTATATATAATATGGAGAAAGGGATATTTGAAAGAAAGGGCAAGAGAGGGAAAAATCTTGGTAGGCGGATATGGGGACCTATTTATAGGTGGAAGGAAGCTGGGAATGATAGCTAATGCTGATCAGAATTAACTTTATAATGATGTGTAAATAATTAAATAGGCCTTTTTGATACTAATTTTAAAGCTGATTTAAAGATCAATTGGTTCTTTTAATATGTATTGGATAATATGAATTTGTACTGTATGGTGATTGAAAATGTGATCCTCAAGTATTAACTGCATTGAATGTTTTTTTGTACTGTACCTCCGGGGTTAAAAAAATAAAATCTTTAAAAAAAAAAATTTTAAAAAAAGAACTTGGCTTTATTCTGTCGGTTTGGCGATTTGCATGATGAGTTCATTCGCGACCAAATAGTAATGCGAGCTGCCAATCGCGACATCCAAGAAAAATTATGGGCTAAAGGTGAGTCTCCCCTTCAAGAAGTTATTGACATCGTCAAGAGGGCAGAACTAACTGGGAGGTGTGCTAAAGCGGTCCTTTCTGATGAAAAGCACAAACCCGAAGGAGAGGAACAACCCATAGTTGCTAGGGTCAAGAACTTTAAAAACACTGTACAAAAACACATTCCTGATTTGACCCAAAGGAAAGAGTTTTCTTCCAGGGCTATGTTGACAGGGAACAGGAAATGTTTTAGATGCGGTAGCAGATTTCACTTGGCCAATGATAAAACATGCCCCGCCCTTAAGCACAAATGTACTAAATGTGGTGTCATGGGTCATTTTGTTAAAATGTGCCAAAGCAAACAGAGGAGAAACTCCAATGTAAAATTCATTGTACCAGAAGAACATGATGATTTGCACTCTTCTGATGATGAGGACTTGAATCACTGCGTACTGCTAGTCGATGACGACATTCTTAATGTTAAGGGCAAAAGTAAGAAACCCATATGTGACCTATGTATTGGCGGGGTGAACATTTCAATTGTAGCAGATTCTGGTTCACCCTATACAATTGTTAATAAGAGCGTCTGGGAGGAAAAATTTGTACCTGTGTTAGGTTGTAATCTTATCAATCCCGACATCTCCCCCAAAACATTCACCGGGGAACCCATTGATGTGTTGGGTTACAGGGAACTAACTTTTCTATTCAAGGACCGACACACTGTGAGTAAGTTGTATGTATCTGCTATCGGCCCCTCTGTACTGGGGTGGATGGACCAGGGTAAACTTGGTGTAATCCTTGACCCCAATAGTCCAGATCCTGTACTTTCTTTACAATCCGAGAATGAATACAAAAATGCCATTATTAAAAGATTTCCAAGTGTATTTTCAGAAAAAATTGGGAAATTGAAAGGTTTCCACCATAAGATTGAACTTAAAAAACATGCTGTTCCGTGCATGCACAAATCCAGAAATGTTCCCTTCTCCATCAGAGAGGAGGTCAAATCTGAACTCCTTAGACTACAGAGGTCTGGCATTATTGAACCTGTCGAGTCTGCTGAATGGGTTTCACCCTTGGTTTGTGCCAAAAAGTCTAACAGTAAACTGCGTTTATGCATGGACCTCCGTCACCTTAACAAGAACATCCTCATTGACCAATTTCCCTTACCAAAAATTAGTGAAATGTTGTCACATACTAATGGCATTAGGTGGTTTTCCACTATTGACCTCACTGCGGCATATCACCAGGTTGCATTACACCCCGACAGCAGAAGTCTCACTACTTTTTGTGACACCCTTTGGGTGCTTCAGGTTTAAAAGGGTTCCCTTTGGACTGGCCTCTGCTATGGCCATGTTCCAAAGGCTCATGCACATACTGTTTAAAGATGAGCCCAACCTATTAATTTTCCAGGATGATATAATGGTCATGGGAGCTAACATGGAGGAGCATGATGCTGGTCTAACTAGAGTGTTACGCACCTTGGAGAGTTACGGCCTCACTGCTGACATTCGCAAATGTAAATTCGCAGAGACCAGTGTCACGTATTTAGGACACATAATATGTGAGGAAGGCATTAAACCAAAAAAGGAATTGTTATCTGCTATACGAGATGCCCCCTCCCCAAAGAACAAGGATGAAGTGAAAGCCTTCCTGGGTTTGTCTGAGTTTTACGCAAAATTTGTCCAAGATTTTTCTTCTAAAACTTTTTTGCTAAGACAACTCATAAAACAGGGGAACAAATTTGTATGGTCAAACAGTTGTGAAGAAGCATTCACCAAGATCAAGAATGATATTTGTAATGCCCCACCCTTACAAGGTTTCAACCCCTCTCTACACAGTATAGTCACCACAGATGCCAGCGGTAGGGGTCTTGGGGCTGTATTAAGCCAGGTAGATGACATGGGCAACGAAAAAACCATCGCATTTGCATCACGCTCTATCACACCCACTGAGGAGAGATACTCCGTAATAGAACATGAGGCTTTGGCATGCGCATGGGGTTTAGAGCACTTTAGGCAGTACATATGGGGGTTTCACGTTACCCTAAGAAGTGATCATAAATCTCTGGTCAAGGTCCTGACTACTAAAGGGTTACAAAGTGCTTCTCCCCGCCTTGCACGCATATCAGTCAGGATGATGGACTTTAATTACGATGTACAATATGTTCCAGGTTTCAAGAATGTGGTTGGCGACTGTTTGAGCCGTTTGCCACTACCTGATATGGGTGAATCTACCCTAGACATTGACTCCTTCTGCGTAGCGAACATACTAGAAGAAGTACCCTGTATTTCACAAACTGATTGGTTATCTGCCCAAGAGAATGATGCCATTTTGTGCCTAGTGGGGAAGTATATCAAAGAAGGATGGCCCATAAAAAATAATCTACCCCACCATTTACGCACTTTCTGGGAGCTAAGGCATGAACTGTCTTGTGAAGGTGGCCTCATCCTTAGAAATGGTAAAGTCATACCCCCAGCCTCTCTCCGATCCAAACTCCTTGACATCTGCCACGAAGGGCATCTAGGTATTGGCAAGACCAAATGGAGAGTTAAAAATTCCTTTTGGTGGCCTGGGTTAGACCTGGAAATCGAGAGGAAAGTGAGGAACTGCCCAGCTTGCGAGAACTCTGACAAGTCCCAACGTACTTTCAGACCACCCCTACAGCCGTTGTCTAGTCCCAGTATGCCTTGGGCCAGATTAGGGATAGACATTTGTGGTCCCATTCGGGAGAACAGTGAACAAGTCTTCCTCATTGTCCTAGTGGACCATTTCTCCAAATGGCCCGAGGTAGACATTGTACGCAATGCTGACGCTAAAACCATTATTCATTTCTTACAAAAATTATTCTTGAGGGAAGGGTTGCCCAAATGCATTGTGACCGACAATGGTCCACAATTTGTATCTGATGTTTTTAAAAAATGTGTCAATGAAAGTGGTATTTCTCACAAAACCACCTCTCTGTACCACCCTGCTATCAATGGGGCGGTAGAAAGATTCAATCGCGTTATAAAGGGCATTTTACAACTTGCTAACCATAACGACCTTTCTTGGAGGAAGGAATTAGCACACAATCTATGGGCCTTCCGCATCACATCCTGTGAATCCACTGGTACCAGCCCATTTGTGCTGTTGAGAGGCAGGACACCTCTCACTAAAGATACTGTTGGTTGGTTGACCCCAAAAAAAGTGGACTGGTCCATGGAAAAAGTAAAAAGCAGAATTTCACTCTCCAAACAAACTAGCAAGAAATACTACGATTCCAAACACGCCTGCAAACCTGTCAACATTCACATAGGTGATTGGGTCAGAGTGAAAAGAAGTGGTTTTATTAAGAAAGGACTTAACCGTTATTCACAACCCCTCACGGTCACTAAAATTTTCTGCAATTCCGCACTGTTAAGTGATGGGAAAGTGTGGCATTTTTCTTCCTTATCCTTCTGCAGAGGGGATGGGACCATGGCCTTTCAGCACCCTATTCAGGAGCGTAAGAGTACACCCACCTCCTCCAGGTATGATTGGCTTCTAGATGATGGCACAAGTGAAAGTTTCAACCATGATGCTAGTCTAAGTGTCCCTATGAGCAATACGGATTATGACACTAGTGAGAGCTGCAACACTGATGAAAGGGATGCTGCCCCAAGTGTCCCTTTGAACGAGGTCTCCCATGATGGCCTCAGTAACAACACTCCCATTGAGGAAACGCTTGTTAGCGCTCCACTTGACCCGGTCACGGACAGAGCAAGAGACATATCTCTTGCTGAAACTTCTGACACTACACAAGATGGTTCACCCTCCCACGGTCCCCAGGTTGATGGGACCATGGTCAAGGAACCTTTTATGAGTAGACATGGTAGAGAAATAATATTACCAAAAAAGTTACAGGATTTTGTATGTGATTAACCTCTTTTCCTTTCTGTATCCCATTTTAGCCTACGCGCATCCTTTGCACATGTTTCCTCCCTTTGCCCTTTCCCCTGCTTTCCTCTTTACAAATTGTTATGAATAAGGAGATGTGTTGTGTTTATTATTCTACTTGTTTATTCGCTATGCACTGGTCTCGTTACCGGCCTCGCGCTGCCCCTGGTCGCGAGCCCTCGCCCATGGTTCTATGACATCCTCTGGTTCCATTGTAGAACCTTGGGCGAGGGTGGCGGTTGGTGGGCAGTTGGAGGAAGACTGCTGTTTGGAATAGACGCCTTTCGGTGTCAGGGCTTACACTTTAATAAAGACTGCTTAACTTACCTCTACATCATCTTGTGGTCTTTACAGAAAGATCTATCCTGCAGCAGGAACTTTCTCTGCAATCATGCTGGGGTGACAACGCTCTGGTTCCTGGACTCCTGTTGTGCGCCACTTCGGTTTAAGGTATTGACAATAAACCCTCTCTCAGACTCCCCTAGCTACGACCGCTCTCTTGCTATAGTATCTGTAGGTATTCAGAGGTTGCATAGCAGCATGTACTTGTGGACTCTTTTACATTATAATTTGCCGACTACTGCACTGTACTATAGTCCAAAGAAAAAACGTCTAATAGATGGCCTATGTGTCTATGAACTTGGGAACATGTTTAGTGTGTGGAAACTGAACACGTCTAAGTTAAGGTGATTGGCATATTAGAGAGTGAGGCTATGTGCAAGTTAACAGCTTTCCTCAAAGCCTCTCGCATTCTTTGGCTGTATAAGCTACGTTTTTTCCCAGTATTTACCCCTCTCTGGCCTGTGATGATGTGTGCATGCATTTTCTGTACCAGATGCTCAAGTACATCTCTGAATGCTTGCAAGCCATATCTTTTTGCTTGTATAAACGATGTGTTTTTCTAGCAGAGAAACGCTGATTGTAAACATGCAGCACTAGGCATTTCTGAATGTAAATGTAATTAGTACGATGTATATCCCAGAACAACTTTGTGGGGAACCAAGGAAATGACTCAGGCTTCCATATAAGAATACTGGTT
Source organism: Calotriton arnoldi (assembly GCA_963921515.1). Taxonomy (NCBI): domain Eukaryota; kingdom Metazoa; phylum Chordata; class Amphibia; order Caudata; family Salamandridae; genus Calotriton; species Calotriton arnoldi. The sequence continues at coordinate 1,327,144 of CAWUFW010000770.1, read as the reverse complement.
TTCTGTGTGGCATAACTGGACAAGGAATATAAAAAGGTGACAGAAGTCTGTTCCCTGTCTCTGGATATCTTTTCTGTACTTAATTTGCAGAAGAGGCAGCAGGTGAATTGTTTAACTACTTGATTTGTTTAAATTTGCAATATTGTTTGTAAGTGAAGTAATTGAGGGTGTTATCAGTTCTGCTTCCAGCAAGCTGCACCTTTCCATTCTTTTGCTCAGAAAGCAATACTCTGGGGGCACAGGCTGCTGTAGAAAGTAAACATTCTTCAGATCTGATTTCCAGTTGTAAGCCAGCAGGTCAAGCATGGGTGGGGGCAGAATGAACCATTGGATTTCAGGGGTGTACACTTTTTTAGGTCTTTGTTGCAGTCAGAACTCTTATGTGGCCTCCGAAGAGGGAAGGACTGCTCCAGCTGTACATAATGGGTGTCTCTTTTGCCCCCCAAAATTATTACTGATGACCAGGTTGGCTGGAGGGTGGGCAGAGATTTACTTTTGAAATAAAAGAGATGTGTGTCCCTCTTTTCAGACCTAGACATGTTGTACTGTATATCCAGTGCCTGGGAAGAACAGGCCTGCCTTGTGATGGTGACGGAACTTTTGAAGACATGTCTTATCATCTTCCTATACTGTGTCACTCAATATTTCCATAGTGGTGATATTTTAGACGCGATATTCATGTCACACAATATTTTTGAATCAATAGTTTCTTTATTTACTGCAAGTTGCCATCAAATGTACTTAAGCCCTGTTTATTAGTGGTGCAGCAAGCTGCATTAGGCCCTAATGCAAGCAAAGAAACTGGGTCTCCCATCACCTGGTTTGGCAGGAAAAAAAGAACACTGCTAACTGGGGCAACATAGGCTCCTCACACCTCTGTACCATTGATAACTAGGCCCCTGCTGATTGCAAGTGCCCTGGAGTGCTAAGTGCTAATCATCACACCCAATAAAATTCTGGGATTGGAATCTATCATGTGCAATCATTTTCACCTATTAGAAGTTTTGTTACTTACACCAACAAAATCCACGTGTCATCTAACACTGTACTGCTTTCCTCTGTTGAATTCCAGCAGGTATGACCTGTCAAAATTTAATGAAGGGCATGGACTTTATGGAATTCTGATCCTTACACAAGCAGGAGTTTAATCAGGAGTCGTATGATCTGGCCCACGCCAAACCTATGATATACAACTTAAAATATTTAAGTGAAAATAGCGCCAAAAAGCACCATTCTCCAACTGTGGATAGCTGGTCACGCTAGACCAGGAGAAAGTCACAAGTTCGGGCCGACCGCAATGGCGCGCAGTTCAGCTACAGGAACCCAGTTAGGCTGGCTGAACAAGAGTATCTTAACCTGGTTGCGAAGGGTTGTGCAGTCCTGTGTTGAAGATGTGTCATGCAGCCGAGGCGATAGAGATCCAGGTGGAGCAGCTTGCTTCCGAAGACCTGCAAAGCTGTGAAGAAAGGTCCTGCCTCATCGTCTTGGAGGCCATTGATGAGGGGGCTAGCGAGGCGAAGTCGGATGCTGAGGATGCATCGCATACCAGCTGGTTCGGAAGAAGCTGCAGGGCTTGTGATACCGATTCTTGCATTGTCGTCTAGGCTTCCGTGGATGAGAGGCTTGTGATGCGAGGGCCTACATGGGGGATGGATCGTACAGTGGCTGATTCCGATGTGACTGCGAGCTGCGAAGGCGATGGGAAGTCCTTGTGCCATTTCTCAAACTACAGGTAAATTTAGAGCTTTTTTGTGTAAATTTAATTAACTATAATAGTCACCTCACACCTGGTGAAGTTTTACCTTTAGGGTTTTTTTTAATTTCCTTTCAATTCTAAATTATGGGATTGAACTTTGACGACTCCGTTTTTGTCCCAGTGCTCATGTGCTTCAAATGTGTGTTTAGTTCTTATCTTGTGCTTGGGGCATTTATTTCAAATGATCTAAGGTTCTGTGTAATGCTCAGACACAGATTTCAACGGATGAATGCTGTGTAACAAAGCCTCATATTTTTTAAGAGTACTGAAGTGCAGAAGATTGTTTTCTGTTTTTGATGCCAGTTCTCTGTCTCTGAATGTTTCTCTTAAATGTTGTTTTATTTTCTGTCTGTTAGCATATGGAAAACAATGCAAACCATCAAAGGATTCTAATATGCATTATCACAAGTGGGAAACAGTTAAGTAGTAGTGTTTTTCCCAGCATATTTTGTAAAATGGCAGCAGTTGTAACTTGTTTTAGATTAGGTGCATTTCTACAATTTTGCAATTTATATGTACATAACGGTTTCTGGTATTTTGCATATCAAAGTCAGAATACTCTGCAGAAGTTCACACTGTTACGGCCTTATTAGTGGGGAAACAACCGTTACAACGCATGCATTACAGCGCATGCTTTTACCCCGCATGCCATTACAATGAAAATGGCTTGCTCTAGGGGTATAAGGTGTTGGATTTAACTCCAACACCTTCCCTACTATTGCACAGGATGGAGTTGGAATAGTAAATTATACTATTCCAAACTCCAGCGCACCCCGACAGCAAGTCGGGGTAAAAAATTGCGTTGTAACGGCATGTGGGGTAAAGCATGCGTTGTAACATCATACAACCCTTATTAGCATATGTCTGCTGATTAGTTCTTCCTGAACGCTTGCATTTGGCAAATGGTTGGAGTGAGGGGTAGTATTGCAATTTCTGTTGTTCAAGATGAGGAGTTCTTGCCAGGGTTGATCCTATAGCCTTTCCCTAATTGAGTCAAAAAGGCTCAAGACAGTATGTGCAGAGTTCTCATACTGCATTGCGCCCTTTTTCTAATACTCTTGCTTGGGGCCTGGCTCATCAATATGTGTCTGTGTCTGTAGACAATGAAAAGTTGCCTTATCCAAAATCACGCTTTGGGTACTCAAGTATGTTCTGTGTTAGTAAATATACACGGTGAATGTGTTTGGGAATGTGGAAAGGTGCATGTTGTGGGTACGTGATATTGTGCATGGGTGGCTGACTGCCTGCAAGGGTGTCTGAAGCCCTGCAAGATTGCGCCGGGAAACCCTTCTGGGTAGCTGAGTGCAATACAATTTGCTAATAATAATAATAAAGATTGCCCATTGGCATGTGTGGGTATTTGAAAGTCTGTGGGTGTTTTTTGGCTTGAGTAGGGGTCAGACGTTTCTAGCTCAAACGTTTCAAAAGTTACATAAAATGTGATGACACGTGTTGATGCGAAGTGAAAGACCCTTTTGCAAAGCTGGACTGATCACCTTTCTGTTGCACATTGCTATGTTTGGATGTTAAACTGGTATACTAATGGGCTGTAACAAATGCCCACCTAGTGTTGCCAAGTTAAAAAAAGATGAAAACATGAAGTAATACTATTACAAAATGTGCAGCATAATGCCGCATTATTCGCCTTTTCTTCCTGCATAATTTATTCAACCGTGCCACATAATTTGTCCCTTTTCTGGCGCATTATTCCAGTCGCCCTGGTTGTACAATATGTGTTATAGTCTCCATTTTATAGCCCAAGCCTAACCTTTCTCGGACCTTTACACAGCTTTTGCTATTGTGGCTAAAGAACCTCTACTGGTCCAGAACGACTCTGAGGATGATGGACCGGCATTGTGCATGCCTCCGTGCCATACTGAGCAGGGGTAAGGGCCTTGTACACATCAACGCCACACTGAGCAGGGACAAGGGCCTTGTGCATTTATCAGTGTTAAAAAGAGGGGGAGAAGTGCCCTGTGTACACATCTGTGCCACACTGAGCAGGGACAAGGGCCTTGTGCACACATCAGTGCCACACTGAGGCGAGAGAGTGGCTCTGCGCACATGCCAGTGCCACACTGACTAGGGAGAAGGGCCTTAGGTGCATTCAGTGTCACATTGAGGATAGGGAACGGTGCTATGAACGTTCGTAAACTAGGCAGTCAGATACGCCTTAGCAATTTTAACACATAGCCTCCTTTGAGAACCACATTGAGGGGCTTATTTATGAGCCCCTTGCGACACTTTTGCACCGCCGTTGCGTCACTTTTCGTGAGGGCGCACTGAAAAGTGTTGCATTGCTGGTTTCCCCCAGCTATGCAACACTTTTCATAAATGAGGCCCTGAATTCATTAAAAGGACTATGACTACAGCATGAGAAGTAGGGAAAAGCATCCAAGACAGAGCTATTACTAGTGTGTACAATAGCTTTGACCCTTGAAAGAATGAGTCAGGCACACGCAGGTATATCAATCTGCATACGACAGGGAACGTGCACTGAAATTGTCTACTGAGAAATGCTCTGTCCATGGGTAGCCCTCAAAATGTATGGAGGAAGACAAGGGATATTGTGGTGTGGAATTAGCCTTACGGAGGCGGTAACTAATAGGTATCATTTTAAAGATAGACCTTGTCATGTGATTGCATGAGATTTTATGTGACATCTTCCAAATAAATCAGTTTTGGCAGACTGACTACCAGAACCTGCCCTGGTGGCCACAGGGCAGATAGGGGCTATTGGCCGTGGGGGTGAGTCTTGTAGCCATTGCTGTCCCGGGACCTGTCTTACCATCGCTTTGCAGGCTGGGCCAAGTGAAACCATTTCCGCGGTTCACTTGACTCTGAGTGGTACTGAGGAGATCAGTCTCAGGCTTCTCAGAAAGGTAGTGGAGAGATTCAGACTCTGGAATCAATTCAGCCCCCTCCAGCAGCATCGGTTACAGGGAGATTCTAGGCAGCACCTGTCAGTCCTCCAGAGACATTTGCGGCAGCCGTCCATGAAGTGTGTCACTTGGAGGGTCGTGGCAGGAGCAGAGGCTTTTGTCGGTCACCCTCTTCCTGCCAGCTGGCTGTGGGTCCTGACTCCCTCCAACATTCCTGTGGGTACCTGACTCACGGTGCAGCTCAGCCCGAGACTTTAGTGTGTACTTGACTCATGGCGTGACTCACTCCGACACACTGGTGAGTAGTGGGCACTTCTTCTTGAGCTCAATGGCCACATGTCCGCAGATGATGATTCCAGGAGGTATAATCAGCACTCAGTGCCTCAATGCGCCAACCTCGATTCTTCATGAGGCACCCCATAGGTACCTTTCTGGTCACCTGGTCTTCCGGACTGGTACGGACCCAATAGCACACTTTGGCAGTGCTGCAGTCCCACAGTCTAATTGTGGGGCACACGGGCCACCAACAGGCACTTATCCCAGCTTCAGTCAGGCCTACCACTCAGGCACACTGCTCCAGGTCCCTTGGTACCTACGACTGGGATAAGTGACGGAGATTGCACTGCCTGGTCCGGAAGTACTGCAATTCATTCAGCGCTTTTGCTTACTAAGCCTCTGTCAGATGGACCCAACACCAGGGTCAATTACAGCAGTTGCTTCCATGAACAGCATCTCCTGCAGGGTTGGCGCTTCCTTCCCTTGCTCCCAGGCAGAATGTCTTGGCACTCCGGCCAGTCCAGTAATTACTCTTTCAGATCGGGCTCCAGGCGATGTTTCCTCGCCTCTGAGGAGCTGACTGTCAGTGTGACACCAACCCCTGGCTGTGTAGAAATGCTGAGTGTTCTGCAGAGTACCCCCTTCCTCGGTAGGAGAGACCACACTAACCAGCAATAATAGGTCTTGGACTCCCATCTTTATACTTACTTCACAGACGGAAGATATGTATTCCAGATATCCTTCCTAGGAACCTATTTAGGTCAGTTCTCCTTACATATTTCCTGGCCAGGCAACCTTCCAGACCTGGCCTTTGTCTGCAATGCCACTCTGCCCAGCAAGACAGTCTCCAGGTGGACTGCCTACCAGAGAAGTACAAAAGGCATGAGCAGCTATTTACGACCCCTCCCCACAAAGACCAGGAAGTGAGACAAGAATCTGTATGTTAGTGCAAAAAGAACACAGTTATGTTGTGGTATTTTGCATTTGTATAGCTCCAATCACTAGTACCATGGCATTGGAGCACATTTCCTATCTGGGGGCTCTCTTCCACCATATTAAAGGAAGTTCCATTCATCCCAATTAAGAACCATCATTTGATAGTATGTGATATTTTCTTGGTATTTAATTTGTTTGGTTGGTAGAGACTTTGTTCAGTGTTAAGTTTCTAAGTGCTTTGCATGTGTGTTAGTGTGAAAGTAATATGTTTGATGTAGGAAGATCTTTGTGTTTTTTATGTGGATGGGTGAGTGTTTATGCACACGTTAATCCTGTGCAGACTAGTAGAGTGGCCTTATGCACATGTAAGTGAACACAGAAAACACATATTGATCTAACACTCACTAGCCTTTTAAAGTTCAGAGGAAGGAGCTATCTGCATTTTTGTGTTATGTAGAAAGGAATATGGCATTATGCACTTGTTAGTGCTATGCAGAGGGGAAAGCAGTGGTGTATGCATATATTAGTGGGTAGAGAGGATGGACAAAGGCTGTTTGCAAGTGATAATATACACACAGCAGGCAGAAGGGCTTCTTGTATGTTAGTGTCATACAGCGGACCAAAAAGGGCCTTATGTCTTAAGCAGTGATTGAAGAAGGTTGTTTGCACATGCTAGTGCACACAGTGGATGAGACAATAGCCTTATTAAATCATCGGTGCTTGATGAAACCAAAGCAGCTGTGCACACGATGATCACACAACGAAGGCTGACACAACTGCCTGATCGGTGTACCACGAAGGCAGATGCGCTTGATGAGCCCAAAGCAGCTGATCTCATGGAAAGGGCAGGTATGATAGCTTGATTGTTGCAAAAGTAGCCTTTTATAGTCTTGAAACTTTGGGGAACTGGGGGCATGCCAACAAACCCTTGGAGAATCTTGGTTCCAGGATGCAGAGATAGCCTTAGTACTTTTCACTCCAACCAAGGATCAGCAGGCAGCCAGCCAATACGGCAAATCAAGTAGCAAAGTGCCAGTCCCTCCTACAGCACAGCACAGCACACAGCAAGCAGTAGGCCAACACAGCAATGCAATTGCAGAGTGGCAGTCTCTCCTGGCAGCACAGCAGTCCTTATTCCTTGCAGAATGTCCTTGGTTCCAGTAGAGTTTTAATTTGGTGGGGTTTGGGGTCCAGTACTTATACCCAAGTATGCCTTTAAAGTGGGGAAAACTCCAACGGGGCCTTTGAAATTCAACAAGGCCCCTGCCCTTCCTTTCTTGGCTTCAGACACTCTCCAGGGGGGCATGCAGGCCTTTGTGTGTAGAGAGCCACAGCTCTACTCAGGTGTAAGTGTCAGCTCCCCCCACCCATCTATCCCAGGAAGACCCATCAGCCTGGTGATGGGTCATCAGGATGCAAATGTCACACCCAAGCTCCCTCTATGTGTACCTGTCTAGAGGGAATGCACAAAGCCCGACTGTCATCTTCACCAGATGTGTATTCTTTAGACAGCAGTCACAGCAACATCAATGGTAAGGATCGACACAGCCTCTCCAGACAGTATTAGTAAAGTGCCTGCATTTCTGTGGCTGGAGTAGGGTAACTCATACATAGTAGTGATTGAGGCTAGAGACAGGGCTGTCCTTAGAATTTCAATGAGGGCCTTACTAGAAAATGTGTGCTGATTTGTTCTTCCTGTGCATTCACATTTGGGAAAGGGAGGGGAGAGGGGTAGTTATGCAGTTTTTTGTTGTTTAAGGGGAAGACGTTCTTGGCGCACTGGTGGGTCGATGAGGTCCACTTGTGTCATGAGGACCTCAGGACACAAGTGGACTTCATCCCTTGAGCAGCAGTGCGCCAAGAGCCGTGTTTGCAGAGTGGTGTAAAAAGGGGGCGTGGCCTCGGACCACTCTCAGCTATCCAGGTGTGTGGTGCTTACTGGAGGTACCTGGTGGGCTAGTTGGCCCCCAGGGACCCTCAGGAATGAAGGAGACTTAATACCCCAACTTAGAACGCGCCAGGAGGCGCGTTTGCAGAGTGGTGGGAAAAGGGGGCGTGGCCGTTGTCCACCTCTCAGCAATCCCACTGTGTGGGGCTTACTGGAGGTAAGAGGTAGGCCAGTTGGCCCCTAAAGGACCCCCAGCAGCGAAGGGGACTTCAATCCCCATCCAAGAGCGTGCCAGGGAGCGCGTTTGCCGAGTGATGGGCAAAGGGGGCGTGGCCTGCTATGAGAACTTAGCAACTCTGCTGTGTGGCACTTACTGGAGGCAATAGGAGGGGAAGTCCTTGGGGGCCAACTACCCCTCTTGTTACCTCCAGTAAGTCCCACCCAGTGGGATTGCTAAGACGTCTTCGGAGGCCATGCCCCCCTTTCTCCACCACTCTGCAAACGCGCCTCCTGGCAGACTACGGGATGGGGATGAAGTCCAATTTACTCCTGAGGGACTTTGGGCCAAGAAGCCCTCCTGTAAGTCCTACGCAGCGGAATTCCTGAGCGCTGGTCGGAGGCCCAGCACCCTTTCTCCACGACTCTGCAAACGAGACTACTAGTTAAAGAAGTGTTTGCAATGTAATAGGTTTCGCATTTGTGAGAATTAGAGTTATTGGCGTTGTAAATGCAAACGTTTTTTACTAATGTTTTTGGAGTGGAGTGGATGTACGTTGTGTGTAGTGGAATTATGTGGTATGTTGTGCAGTGAAATTATGTGGATAGAAAGTATGTGGTATTTAGTGTACAGGAATTATGTAGAGTGGGATTATGTGTTATGTAGAGTAATTATGTGGTATGGTAGTCTGTGTTGTGGAGTGGTAACCTCAGGTTTAGTCTTCCTTGTTTCCATAGAAGCTCAACTATGAACTCAGTGAGAGAAAAAAAGAAGGAATCACTGAGGAGCACCTGTGGACCTAGTCAGAGGTATGAGCAGGGCCACTGGAATTATGTGACTGTTTGGCTGCACCGACTTTCGCACAATTATACATTTTATGCATTAGCCACATAATTCATCATCTGCTCCCTAATCTGCAGATTTGTACAAAAAAAGCCTTGTTTCTAGCTCAAATGGCTCAAAAGTTACAAAAAATGCAGCGACAAGTGTTACAGCGTGGTGGAAGGCCCTTTGCAAACCTAGAATGGTCACCTGTTACTTATTGCTAAATGTGGGTGTTAAATTGGTACTAATGGTGTGCAAGCCACTCTTGGTTCCCTCTGCGCCTCACTTGCCTCTTTCTGCATTTCTGTTGCTTCTTTCTGCACGTTTCTTTCTTTTTCTGCACTTCTCTTGCCTCTTTCTGCAAATCTCTTGTACTTTCTGCACCTCTCTTCCCTCTTTCTGCACGTCTGTTGCCTCTTTCTGCACCTCATTGGCTTCTTTCTGTACCCCTCTTACGTCTTTCTGCACCCTTTTTGCCTCTTTCTGCACTTCTTTTGTTTCTTTCTGCACCTGTCTTGCTTCTTTCTGTACCCCTCTTGCCTCTCTCTCCACCCCTCTTCCCTCTTTCTGCACTTCTGTTGCTTCTTTATGCACTTATCTTGCTTCTTTCTGCACCTCACTTGCCTCTTTCTGTACCTCTATTGCCTCTTTCTGCAGTTCTCTTGCCTCCTTCTGCACTTCACTTGCCTCTTTCTGTAACTCTCTTGCCTCTTTGTACACCTCTCTTGCCTCTTTCTGCACCTCACTTGCTTCTTTCTGCACCCCTTTTGCCTGTTTCTGCACCCCTCTTCCCTCTTTGTGCAACTCTCTTGCCTCTTTCTACTCATCTCTTCCCTCTTTCTGCACCACTCTTGCCTCTTTCTGTACCTCTATTCCTGCTTTCTTCACCTGTCTTGTCTCTTTCTCCACCCTTCGTGCCTCTTTCAGCACCTCTGTTGCTTCTTTCTGCAGTTCTCTTCCTCTTTCTGCACCCCTCCTGCCTCTTTCTGTACCCCTCTTGCCTCTTTGTGCACCTCGCCTACCCCTTCCTGCACCCCTCTTGCCTCTTTTTCCACCTCTGTTGGTTCTTTATGCACCTCTTTTGCTTCGTTCTGCACTTCACTTGCCTCTTTCTGTACCCCTCTTTCCTCTTTCTGCACCTCTGTTGGTTCTTTCTGCACGGCTCTGGCTTCTTCCTGCACCTCTGTTCCAAATTTCTGCATCACTCTTGCCTTTTTCTGCACCCCTCTTCCCTCTTTCTGCACCTCTCTTGCCTCAGTCTGCCCACCTCTTCTCTCTTTCTGTACCTCTTTTGCCTGTTTCTGCAACTCTCTTGCGTCTTTCTGCAGTTCTCTTGCTTCCTTCTGCACCTCACTTGCCTCTTTTTGCACCTCCGCTGGTTCTTTCGCACTGCTCTTGCTTCTTTCTGCACCTCTCTTGCAAATTTCTGCACCCCTCTTGCCTAGTTCTGCCCCCCTTTTACCTGTTTCTGCACCTCTCTTGTCACTGTGTACACCTCTGTTCCCTCTTTCTGTACCTCTTTTGCCTGTTTCTGCAACTCTCTTGCCTCTTTCTGCAGTTCTCTTGCCTCCTTCTGCACCTCTGTTGCTTCTTTCTGCACGTCTCTTGCCTTGTTCTGCACCCCTGTTGCTTCATTCTGCACTTTTCTTGCTTCTTTCTACACCTCTGTTGCTTCTTTCAGCAAGTCTCTTGCCTCTTTCTGCACTTCTCTTGCCTGTTTCTGCAACTCTCTTGCCTCTTTCTGCAGTTCTCCTGCTTCCTTCTGCATCTCTGTTGCTTCTTTCTGCACTTCTCTTGCCTCTTTCTGCACCCCTGTTGCTTCATTCTGCACTTTGCATGCTTCTTTCTGCACCTGTCTTGCTTCTTTCTGCATCCCTGTTGTCTCTTTCTGCACTTGTCTTCCCTCTTTCTGTACCTTTCTTGCCTGTTTCTGCATCTCACTTGCTTCTTTCTGCACTTTTCTTGCTTCTTTCTACACCTCTGTTGCTTCTTTCAGCAATTCTCTTGCCTCTTTCTGCACTTCTCTTGCCTGTTTCTGCAACTCTCTTGCCTCTTTCTGCAGTTCTCTTGCCTCCTTCTGCACCTCTGTTGCTTCTTTCTGCACTTCTCTTGCCTCTTTCTGCACCCCTGTTGCTTCATTCAGCACTTTCCATGCTTCTTTCTACACCTGTCTTGCTTCTTTCTGCACCCCTGTTGTCTCTTTCTGCACTTGTCTTCCCTCTTTCTGTACCTTTCTTGCCTGTTTCTGCATCTCACTTGCCTCTTTCTGCACTTGTCTTGCTTCTTTCTACACCTCTGTTGCTTCTTTCAGCAATTTTCTTGCCTCTTTCTGCAGTTCTCTTGCCTGTTTCTGCACCTCTCTTGCCTCTTTCTGTACCTCTCTTGGCTCTTTCTGCACCTCACTTGCTTCTTTCTACACTGCTCTTGCCTCTTTCTGCACCCCTGTTGCTTCATTCAGCACTTTCCATGCTTCTTTCTGCACCTGTCTTGCCTCTTTCTGCATTTTTCTTGCCTCTTTCTGCACCCCTTTTGCCTCTTTCTGTACCTCTGCTGCTTCTTTCTGCACTTCTATTGCCTCTTTCTGCACCTCTGTTGCTTCTTTCTGCACCTCAATTGCCTATTTCAGCACCTCTGTTGCTTTTTTCTGCAGATCTCTTGCCTCTTTCTGTACCCCTCTTTTCTCTTTCTGCACCTCTCTTGCCTCTATCTGTACCTCTGTGCCTCTTTCTGCACTTCTCTTGCTCTTTCTGCACCCTTCGCACCTCTTTCAGCACCTCTGTTACTTCTTTCTGCACTTCTCTTCCTTCTTTATGCACCCCTCCTGCCTCTTTCTGAACCTCTCTTGCCTCTTTGTGCACCCCTCCTACCTTTTTCTGCACCCCTCTTGCCTCTTTTGGCACCTCTGTTGGTTCTTTCTGCACTGCTCTTGCTTCTTTCTGCACCTTACTTGACTCTTTCTGCTCTTCTCTTGCTTCTTTCTACACCTCTGTTGCTTCTTTCAGCAATTCTCTTGCCTCTTTCTGCACTTCTCTTCCTTCTTTCTGCACCCCTCCTGCCTCTTTCTGTACCTCTTTTGCCTCTTTGTGCACCTCTCTTACCTCTTTCTGCACCCCTTTTGCCTCTTTTTGCACCTCTATTGGTTCTTTCTGCACTGCTCTTGCTTCTTTCTGCACCTCACTTGCCTCTTTCTGCACTTCTCTTGCTTCTTTCTACACCTCTGTTGCTTCTTTCAGCAATTCTCTTGCCTCTTTCTGCACTTCTCTTGCTCGTTTCTGCACTTCTCTTGTGTCTTTTTGCACCTCTGTTGCTTCTTTCTGCACTGCTCTTGCTTCTTTCTGCACCCCTCTTGCCTCTTTCTGCACCCTGTTCCCTCTTTTGGCACCATTCCTGCCTTTTTCTGCACCCCTCTTGCCTCTTTTTGCACCTCCGTTGGTTCTTTCTGCACTGCTCTTGCTTCTTTCTGCACCCCTCTTGCCTCTTTCTGCACCCCTCTTTTCTCTTTCTGCACCCCTCCTGCCTCTTTCTGCACCTCTCTTGCCTCTTTGTGAACCTCTCCTACCTCTTTCTGCACCCCTTTTGCCTCTTTTTGCACCTCTGTTGGTTCTTTCTGCACTGCTCTTGCTTCTTTGTGCACCTCACTTGCCTCTTTCTGCACTTCTCTTGCTTCTTTCTACACCTCTGTTGCTTCTTTCAGCAATTCTCTTGCCTCTTTCTGCACTTCTCTTGCTCGTTTCTGCACTTCTCTTGTGTCTTTATGCACCTCTGTTGTGTCTTTCTGTACCTCTCTTGCCTCTTTCTGCACCTCTCTTGCCTCTTTCTGCACTTCACTTGCTTCTTTCTGAACCTCTCTTGCCTCTTTCGGCACCTCTGTTGCTTCTTTCTGCACTTCTCTTGCCTCTTTCTGTACCTCTGAGTTAGAGGTAGTTTTAATCCACCTGCCCTATTATGTGCTAGGGCCTTACAGGGGAGGTCATGCCAATCACAGGGGTACCCCAACCCATAGTGTACCCTAGTGTATGTAGGTGTTTTCACTGTATTCTAAGTGTCTTTCAGCATAGCACTGCTCCGGGCCTGGTTAGTCAGAGTCAGTTACCACCAGTACCAGTCAGCAAAAGTTGGGGGCACAGGATGACTTTCTGCACCTCTGTTGGTTCTTTCTACGTAGCTCTTGCTTCTTTCTGCACTTTTCTTCGTCTTTCTGGACTTCTGTTGCCTCTTTCTTCATTTCTCTTGCTTCTTTCTGCACCTTTCTTCCTCTTTCTGCACATGTCCTACCTCTGTAGGCATAATTAGAAATTAGCATTTAAAAAACCTTTGAAATTCACTGAAAAAACCATAGGTTTCAGGGACGTTATAGTCAGAAATTAGCTTTTAAAAAACCTTTGAAATTCACTGAAAAAAAACACAGGTTTCAGGGACGTTATAGTTAGAAATTAGCATTTAAAAAACCTTAGAAATTCACTGAAAAAACCACAGGTTTCAGGGACGTTATAGTTAGTTGGACATTTCACTCGTACAATACCAGAGAAATTCGGCCGTTATAGTTAGTTAAGCTAACTATAACTCGCACCCCCGCAATGCACTGCTGATGAGGTCACATATTACATCATTCATGACATGGTCAGTGACATCACTGATGACATCACTGATGACATCTCAAATGACATCACTGATGGCATCACTGATGACATCATCCACATGATAATCTGATGCACCTCCTCACACTCTAATATAACCTTTGATACACCCACTCTAAAATACAGACTACCATTTTCGAAACCATAGACACACCAATACCAGTTACTACATACCCACTCACTGATTCCTAGGTCTACACACACATCCACTCATTCACCCATACAGTCACTTATACATGCAGTCACTCACCAATACAGCACTATCATTTGCACTCATACACCTATACAGACACTCACACACCACCACTCATCCATAGAGTTATTCACACACCTAGTCAGTCATGCAAAGAATCAATCACACTCCCATTTACTGACCTATACAGTTATACTCACACCACCTCCCTTATTCATACAGATACTAACACATACTTACTCTCTTATACAATCACTGATACAAGCACACACTCATCCATACAGCCACTCTCACAATCACTCATTCTCACATATGGTCATTTATATACTCCAACACTCACATATACTGCCTTTCACATATGTAGTTACTCACACATGTACTGCTAAGACATCCATTCACTCACCAACATACCCATACACATACTCACCCACCCACACAGCCCTTCCCAGATGCACTCTTGAACCCATACACCCAGTGAATCACCCACTCACACATCTATGTACAGAGTCACACACCCCCCACCCACCCACACAGACACTCAGACACCCAAACAGATACTCAGACAACCAATCAATAACCCATATAGACACTCATGTAGCTACTCACCAACCCATACAGCCGCTTACACACCAACTGACAGACTGATACAGACATTCACACAGTTTAGTCACTAACCCATGCATTCAGTAAGACACGTTTAATCACTCACTTATACAGGGAGTCACACACCTACTAAATCATCCATTCAGACACTTATACACCCACTCATTCTTCAATACACCTCGGCATATCTATATATAAAACATATTTAAACTTTACAGAAACACACAGTCACTGGATGATGTCATCAGTGATGTCATTTGAGATGTCATCAGTGATGTCATCAGTGATGTCACTGACCATGTCATGAATGATGTAATATGTGACGTCATCAGCAGTGGATTGCGGGGCACGAGTTATAGTTAGCTTAACTAACTATAACGGCCGAATTTCTCTGGTATTGTACGAGTGAAATGTCCAACTAACTATAACGTCCCTGAAACCTGTGGTTTTTTCAGTGAATTTCTAAGGTTTTTTAAATGCTAATTTCTAACTATAACGTGCCTGAAACCTATGGTTTTTTCAGTGAATTTCTAAGGTTTTTTAAATGCTAATTTCTAACCATAACGTGCCTGAAACCTATGGTTTTTTCAGTGAATATATATATATTTATTATACTATGTATACATGTGAAAATGTCTCGGTCCCCTGTTCGCCTCGGTGGCACGGAAAAAATAGGTGGAACTGACGTCAGCACGCCGACGAGGTCCTCTTATGGCTCCGATGACGTCATACGGTGTCGCGAGCGGAGCCGTGCTCGTTGACGTGGGAGAGCTAGGAAAGAATTTCCGTGGAATGCTGGTGCAGGGGATATTCACCTAAGTGTTCAGGCTAGTCCTTTGGGAGCAACTGTTTATGTTGCCACTCCAGAAACCGAAACCAGTGATCCGAGGGCAGAGGCCCTGCAGATGGCACACGAGGTGGGGTGCCCAGTTGTGTGCACCGGCGGGGCAGAGAAGTGACAAGCACCACAACCCACAAAAAAGGTAACGAGGGCACTGAATAACACAGGATCTTCTCTTTGTATCTGGCAGGAACAACGAAGTTAAAATGCCCTAGTACCAAAATGTAGAATTAGTGCTACAACGGTCTTCAAGAGGACCTGCGATGCTGCTTCTGCCTCCCGTACCCTGGAGGTGGCACATGGGTCACGCGGTATGGTCATACTGCGGTGGGACGCACACTCGTTGACCTCTCATGGCACTGCTCCACACTTCAGGGAGGACGCTTTCCATTAGCTATGTTTTCTGATGACATGTCGCGCCGGCCCCGTCCAACAACAGAACTCCTTTAGATCCAAACAGACTCTTCCACTCTCTCACCGGAAGTGAAACCAGGCCACGCGGACACTTTCACAATACAACAGCCGGAAATGCACTTTTCGGTAAAAAAACACATTCCTTCCTCCTAATTAATCAAATAAACATCTCACTGAAGAACAGGGGCCAGCTTCGATCGGTAAACAGCCGTTACAATGACTTTTTACTTTGCGATACCATTACAACGCATGCATTACCACGCATGCGTTGTACATCACGAAGTCATTACTACGCATTTTTTTAGAACGCATGGTCATTTACCACGCATGCCTTTACAACGAATTTTGTTGTAAAGGTATGAGGAACCATGAGGAGTGAGAGGTAAGGGGGTTTGGGCATGGGGTGGGGGTTTCTTTCTAGGGTTTAGGGTAGTGCAGTGGTGTTTGGGTGGTGTAGGGGGTCGTGCTGGGGGTAGTGTTTTAGGGTTTAGGGTAGTGCAGTGGTGTTTGGGTAGTGTAGGGGGTCGTGCTGGGGGTAGTGTTTTAGGGAATAGGGTAGTGCAGTAGTGTAGGGGGTCATGCTGGGGGTAGTGTTTTAGGGTTTAGGGTAGTGCAGTGGTGTATGGGTAGTGTAGGGGGTCGTGCTGGGGTAGTGTTTTAGGGTTTACGGTAGTGCAGTGGTGTTTGAGTAGTGTAGGGGTCATGCTTGTGGTAGTGTTTTAGGGTTTAGGGTAGTGCAGTGGTGTTTGTGTAGTGTAGGGGGTTGTGCTGGGGGTAGTGTTTTAGGGTTTATGTTAGTGCAGTGGTGTTTGGGTAGTGTAGGGGGTAGTGCTGGGGTAGTGTTTTAGGGTTTAGGGCAGTGCAGTGGTGTTTGTGTAGTGAAGGGGGTCATGCTGTGGGTAGTGTTTTAGGGTTTAGGGTAGTGCAGTCGTGTTTGTGTAGTGTAGGGGGTCGTGTTTTAGGGTTTAGGGTAGTGCAGTTGTGTTTGGGTAGTGTAGTGGGTCATGCTGGGGTTAGTGTTTTAGGATTTAGGGTAGTGCAGTGGTGTTTGGGTAGTGTAGGGGGTCGTGCTGGGGTAGTGTTTTAGGGTTTAGGGTAGTGCAGTGGTGTTTGTGTAGTGTGGGAGGTCATGCTGGGGGTATATTTAGGGTTTAGTGTAGTGCAGTGGTGTTTGGGTAGTGTAGGGAGTCATGCTGGGGGTAGTGTTTTAGGGTTTAGGGTAGTGCAGTGGTGTTTGGGTAGTGTAGGGAGTCGTGCTGGTGGTAGTGTTTTAGGGTTTAGGGTAGTGCAGTTATGTTTGGGTAGTGTAGGGTGTCATGCTGGGGGTAGTGTTTTAGGGTTTAGGGTAGTGCAGTGGTGTTTGGTTAGTGGAGGGGGTAGTGTTTTAGGGTTTAGGGTAGTGCGCCCAACCAGCCACAATATCCGTGGACAAAGGGGATCCTGACTCTTTGGAACGCTCCGTCAATTGAATAATTTGGATCAAGGGCCCTACCACGTCCAAGACCTATCAATTCCTTTCTTGGGATACCTCATATACTTGGAGAAAAAGGTACACAGTTTCTCATCAATTTCAGGCGTGTGTGCCACCTTCCCCTTCAGTGAGGGCCTGGGGCATTCTCCCCTCATCCTATTCCTGACCTCCCTTTCAAGGGGTTGATGGATTTTCCCCACCACATACTCTGCCACTTTGGCGTCAGGTGTCCACTCTGCCGACCTAGGATGGTAAATTTGGGTAGGCTCGAACATGTCCGAGTGGACCCCGTCCCCAACCGGGGACTGAGAGGAGTGGGACTCTGGACGCCAGGGACGCCCTGAGTCCTTATCCTCATCGGAGGAGAAATCGTCCTCCGATACACCCTCTCCCTCTAAGGGAAACCCGCCGTCGGGGTCTACAATAGTGGTGACAGTGTCGCAATTTTCTCCGGGCCCCTCCTCCTCCCGGCAGGGTGCATGTTTTAGCGTTCGCGCACTCTTGAGGAAGGTCTCCGTAAGTTTATCAAATCCTTCCAAGTGCCCCGCGTTATGCTTAACGGCCCTTTTATTCCCCATCTGGGAGCTACTTGGACCCGCCACCACCAGATCTGGGTCACTGAACACCCCAGGGATGCTTTTCGCCAGCTTATCAACCTGATCCCTAAGAGAAGCCAGCGCCCTAGAAATAGCCAGAGAGAGGGCTTGGTCCACTGCTGGAGGGAGAAGTTGGGGGCCATTCCTCCTCCACTTCCTGGTAGGAGGAGTAAAAATGGTGTTCTGGAGAAGACATGATAGCAGAGGGTGTGAGCACAGAACAAATGCCCTTAAAATCCTTAAGACAGCCCCCTCGCCGGTGCTCCAACAGCTGGGCTTTCCCCGAAGCTGTTATAAGAATAGACTGAGGTGCAATACCAATTACCACTAACGTGGCCGTGTGGGGAAATCACCGCGTAGCTGTATCAAAATTAGGCGAGGGTTGGTCGGGAATCAAGCGGACACTAAAGGAGTGACCGGATTCCCAAACGCACGTAAAGACCAGCGGGAGCGCTCGACGGAGCTGCCTCGCTCGGACCAGACGCGCCTGACAGGATCTCAACGCGCGCAGAGCACACAGCGGGAGAAACTGCGAGGGGGAGAACGTGCTCGGGCAAGAGCCTGCTGCGCAGGGAATATGAAACAATACCAAGGCAATAATGCTAATAACGTGCACAAGAAACCGCTATACAAACAGCAACAACGTCAGATTAAGCCAAGAATGTAAGGAATGCACTTAACTGACGAGCAGTGAAGAAAGAGGAAGCGGAAGGGACGTCACGATATTATATACGATGGACTGTGATATGATTGGACTATAGTTGCCTTGGAGACTACCCCCTAATGGTTCATGGGTTGTGTAGTCTTTTGTTTAATGATTGTTGTGTTACGTTTTCTTTGAACTGCTATGCAAATAAAGTGAGGAAAGATATGCATAATCCTCGCCTCCGTCCTGCCATAGAATTCATTAAACTTTATTTGATCTGATTTAGAAACATAGATCATAAAAGTGTACATAAAAACAGTAAATCCTCTTTCCTAATACAATACAGTGAGAATTAATTAAAACAAGTAGGTAAAAACGGGTGTTACAAAGCCCGGTTCAGAGCAACTTCAGGTTAACAGAATTGTAAAGTTCAATGTTTCGCAAGATCAATCTCATGTACTTCGTGCAAAATACGCAATAAGGGGTCCAAGTAAGATGTAAAGCTCCAATACCTGACCAGTTTGCACTATATAAAACTGCAGAAAAACTAAAAATAAAAGTGTTTTGCACACTTCTGTCATTGGGCTATATGTGGGCTACATCTGGGTGATATTTGTGCTACATTTGGGCTCTTTTTTCTCTGGTGGCCATCTTGGGAGACTTATTTGTTATGAAGTTTCCTAATTTCGTCATTTACTGCAGTCTCCTCAGTAGGAAATGCTTTCAGTTTTTTACTTTGATTCCATCAAGAAGGCATTCAGATGTGTCACACATTTGCCATAAATTCAGAATGTTAGCACTCTAGTTGTTCATTAGATCACTGTAGTAAAGCTACTGCTCACCAGGGAGTTAACTGGAAGTCTACTGCTGGTATTGAAAGTGATTGTTTCAGTCTGCATGTCAGAATTTTCTAATGAAATAGAAGAGGATTTGAGATCTCACTTAAAACATGCCCTAAATTTTCTTTCTGCAGCACTAACCATAATTTCTATGGCAAAATGAACCCCCTCATTTTGTTCCTTTTTAAATTAAATGTTTTAAGTGTTACCAGTTTATTCCAATCAAGATGGCTTCAGGTGTGCCATACTTTTGTCATAAGTAAGACTGTTAGTGCTCTAGTTGTTCTTTAGAACACTCTGGGAAGCTGCAGTAGAACACAAAGGCATCAACTGACAGGCTGCTCCTGTTGAAATATAACAGGAAGATATTTGAGATCTCACTTAAAACATGTCCTAATTTTTCTTTCTACAGCACTAACCATAATTTCTATGACAAAATGAACCCCTCATTTTGTTCCTTTTTAAATTAAATGTTTTAAGAGTTACCAGTCTATTCCAATCAAGATGGCTTCAGGTGTGCCATAATTTTGTCATAAGTAAGACTGTTAGCGCTCTAGTTGTTCTTTAGAACACTCTGGGAAGCTGCAGTAGAACACAAAGGCATCAACTGACAGGCTGCTCCTGTTGAAATATAACAGGAAGATATTTGAGATCACACTTGAAACATGTCCTAATTTTTCTTTCTACAGCACTAACCATAATTTCTATGACAAAATGAACCCCATCATTTTGTTCCTTTTTAAATTAAATGTTTTAAGTGTTACCAGTTTATTCCAATCAAGATGGCTTCAGGTGTGCCATACTTTTGTCATAAGTAAGGCTGTTAGCACTCTAGTTGTTCTTTAGAACACTCTGGGAAGCTGCAGTAGAACACAAAGGCATCAACTGACAGGCTGCTCCTGTTGAAATATAACAGGAAGATATTTGAGATCTCACTTAAAACATGTCCTAATTTTTCTTTCTACAGCACTAACCATAATTTCTATGACAAAATGAACCCCTCATTTTGTTCCTTTTTAAATTAAATGTTTTAAGAGTTACCAGTTTATTCCAATCAAGATGGCTTCAGGTGTGCCATAATTTTGTCATAAGTAAGACTGTTAGCGCTCTAGTTGTTCTTTAGAACACTCTGGGAAGCTGCAGTAGAACACAAAGACATCAACTGACAGGCTGCTCCTGTTGAAATATAACAGGAAGATATTTGAGATCACACTTGAAACATGTCCTAATTTTTCTTTCTACAGCACTAACCATAATTTCTATGACAAAATGAACCCCATCATTTTGTTCCTTTTTAAATTAAATGTTTTAAGTGTTACCAGTTTATTCCAATCAAGATGGCTTCAGGTGTGCCATACTTTTGTCATAAGTAAGGCTGTTAGCACTCTAGTTGTTCTTTAGAACACTCTGGGAAGCTGCAGTAGAACACAAAGGAATTAAAAATTTGCAAACATTCGTGACAAGAATTTTTAATTCTATTAAGGACTCGGAGGCGAGGATTATGCTTTCTCTATTTCTTTACTAATACTCAGCAGCCAATAGAAACTTTTGTAACAAAAGCACAACAACACCCATGAACCCTGCCTGGGTCACGTGTATAACCATAGAGTCTCTGCCTATAAAAGGTCCCAGCATGAAGACAGTGTCCTCTTTCTTTTGCAAACTAAAATCAGGTAAGTCTCTTAACAACTTGTTTCAATGAACAGCTCACGGCAAGAAGTCCTCTTTACTCGAACTCTGAGGCCCAACGGGACCTGGCTTCAACCGGGACGTGGCCCGAAGAACTTGAGTAAGACGCCGGAATCAGGCAAACCCTCTTTCCTGGAGAATCTAATCTCTATTTGGAATCCGTACCTGAAAGGAATAGAAAAACAACCCGTAACACCATTCCAGTATTGCTTGAAAACATCTCAACAGCAAAAGGGTCGGGAAAAAAGGAAAAAGAACTTCAATTTCATACCAAAACTTTCAACATACCATGAGAAGCATTACAATCACATTTCGGGTGGGATAATCCTCGCCTCCAAGTCCTTAATAGAATTGAAAATTCTTGTCACGAATGTTTACAAATTTTTAATTCTATGTCAGGACCGGAGGCTCTGATTATGCTTGTTCAAAGCTTAGCCACCACTACTGAAGCAACATCAACAATTGGTTTATAATAAAAGGCTTTAAATGTATTCTCTGTAGACCAATCGGCAGCACTCATAATATCTGACAAGCTGACCCCAGCTGAAAAAGCCTTGGACGCCATCGCTCCCCGAGCAGAGTGGGCCCCAAATTTGGAAACATCAATACCCTCTTCGCCCATGAGCCAACGCATCCATCGTGACAAGGTGGCTGGGGTCACTGGGCGAAAGGGTTTTTGAAGGGCAATCAATAACTGGCCCTGCATATCTGTGCGAAACTCGGCAGTACTTACTTCATAATCCTTGACGCATTGCACCACACACAATTTTGGATTATTGGGAAAAGCTGGATAAGAGACCGAAGCGGTATTACATTTAGTCCTCCGTGAGATATTGAAAGATACCCCTTCCGGGGAAAATCTACGCCCCGCCAAATCCAAGGCCCTGACGTCGGAGACCCTCTTGCAAGAGACCAGACAAAGCAACATAGTCAATTTAGCAGATAATTGCTTACGAGAGAGATACTTGTTGGCCGGCCAGGCCTCAAGAAATCGTAAGACAACCGAAACATCCCATAACTGCGAATACTTTGGGCACGGGGCTTAGCCATCCGAACGCCTCTAAGCAGTTTACACACCAGGGATGCTCACCAAGCGGTTTGCCATCCACGGGTACATGACCTGCCGAGATAGCCGAACGGAAGTTGTTCACTGTCCTGTAAGCCAACCCCGAAGATGCCATTGAGGACAGAAAATTCGCCGCTAAAGAGACATGTGCTGAAGTGGGATCCACATCCCGTTGAGAGCACCATTGTCTCCAAGAAGACGCGTATCGTTTATGAGTGTTGGTTGACCAAGCCGCATTGATGAACTTGTCAGCTTCTGTTGAAAGGCCCGGGACTTTCCATCTGTCCCTGAAACCCGCCAAGCTACCAGAGGGAGTTGGCCTGACTCCACTAACGGATGAGGAGTCTCTAGAGGGTCCTGCAACAGGTTCCGAAGTCGTGGGAGCAGAATGGGGACCGCACAGAGCATTTCCAGCACTACCGGAAACCAGGCTTGTGCCCTCCAAAGAGGCGTAATTAGAATCAATTCCGTCCGATGTCGTCTGGCTCGTGCCAGAACCCTGGGGATCATCATGAACGGAGGAAAGGCGTAACACAGGGACATGGGCCACTCCTGCAGGAACGCATCCGTGGCCAAGGCCTCCGGATCTGGACGCCAGCTGTAAAACCTGGGAAGTTGCCTGTTGAGACGGGACGCGAATAGATCTAGGTGGCAGGGACCCCAAAGATCGTTCAATTTCCGAAACACCTGGGGATGCAGCAACAAGTCGCTGAAGTCTTGCAAATGACGGGAGTGCCAATCCGCCACCTCGTTGTAGTAGCCCGGAAGATATTCCGCTACTACCGATATTCTGTTCTGGAGGCAAAAATGCCAGAAATCCTTGGCAATTTCTGCCAGCATGCGGGACTTCGTGCCGCCTAATTTGTTCACATACCGTACCGCTGAAATGTTGTCCATCCGAAGGAGGATACAACAGTCTGTTTTCCGCGGAGACAAACAACGAATCGCAAACGAACCAGCTAAGAGTTCCAGGCAGTTGATATGTAAGGAAAGTTCTTCCGGCGACCAACGGCCACCCGTAGACAACGGCCCGCAACGGGCTCCCCAACCCCACCGGCTGGCATCGGACTCGATCACTATATCCGGCGTCGATCCGAAGAGGGCACGGCCGTTCCAGGCCTCCATATGATGTAGCCACCACAACATCTCGAGCCTCGCCTCCTCTGAGAGGGGAATCATTTCCGAGTAACCGAGGCCCTTTTGAAGATGTCGGATTTTCAGCCGCTGTTGAGCCCGGTAGTGAAGGGGACCCGGAAAGATAGCCTGAATGGAAGAGGCTAGTAAGCCCACTATCCTAGCCACTGATCTCAGAGACACCATCCGCTTGTGGAGAGTTGATTTCAATTCCCTCTTGATGGACCTGATCTTTTGCCCTGGCAATAGGAGTTGACGAGTCAGAGAATTGACAAGGAAACCCAGAAACTCGATTGATTGAGTTGGGCTCAACATGGACTTTTGCTGATTTACAATGAAGCCGAGGTTCTGCAATAGATTGATCGCCCATTCTAGGTGTAAGGAGACCAGACGGGGACAACTCGCCATTATTATGATATCGTCTAGATAGAGGATCAGACGAACACCCCGTGCTCTCAAAGATTCTACCACTGGGCGGAGGAGTTTCGTGAAGCACCACGGTGCTGACGAAAGGCCGAACGGGAGAACTCTGTACTCGTAGCAAGTTCCCTGCCAAAGAAACTGTAGGAACCGACGATGAGGTGTGCGTCCTTCAGGTCCAACCGGACCATCCAGTCCCCTTCTCGGAGGAGATCGCGAAGTAGATGGACGCCCTCCATTTTGAAGTGGCGGTAGACTATCCAGGCATTGAAATCCTTTAAGTTTAAGACTAGTCTGGAGCCACCTCCCTTTTTCTCAACTAGGAAAACGTTGCTGCAAAAACCGTGGGGGTGGAGATTGGAAACCACTATGGCCCCTTTCTGAAGAAGGGAGGCTATTTCTGCGGATATAAAGGTCTGATCGTGTAGGGAAAAAGACAGCTGCCGAGGAGGCCTGTCCTGAGACGGGTGGTCATACAGTTCCAATTTGTACCCTTGCACAGTCTCCAAGACCCATGCATCTTGAGAGATCATGCGCCAATTGTCTAGGAAAAATTCTATCCTGCCCCCCAAGGTTACCTCCGAACAGGGAATTAGTCTCACCTGTAGATCCGGAATCCTGCTGTCCGCCTGAACTGCCACCGAATCTGCCTTTGCGGAATCTATTCCTGGAACGTCGGGTTGGATAGAAGGAGGAGTTGTTATTTGAATTGTCCTGATAACCTCCTCTGTGTTGGCCACGTGGGGCGACTTGATTAAAACCCCGGCCGAACGAGCGCCCTCGGAAGCGTCCGGCCCTGCCAAAAACCGGGCGGAATGCCCGCCTGAGGGAACCTTGGGCCTTATCCAGGCCACTGAACGTGGCCACGAATTTTGTTAGTTCTTTAAGGAATGGCTGACCAAAAAGCAGGCCCTGGGCCAAGGGGCCCGACTCGGATGCTGAAAGTTCCGCCAACCTCGGATCCAATTTTAACAAGATAGAGCGGCGACGTTTCGCCGATAGTGCACAATTGGCGTTCCCCAGCTGACATACTGCCCGTTGGGCCCAGCCGATGAGGTCTTCTGGGTCGATCCCTAATCCTGATTCTTTGGCCCTAAAGCCGAGCTCAAGGATCTTGGTAAGGGGTCCGGTCATGTCAAGTAACTTATCCTGACTTGAGCGCCAAGATCTATCCAGACCCTTTTTGGGGTCCTTCGAATATTTCTTAAGGTAGGTAATCATGGATGGGTCCCCTTCGGGAGTCTCCGCCACTTTGCCTGCTAAGTCAGGCCTAGGGCATTCTGACCGAAGTCGTGCACGCACATCCTTATCAAAGGATTGGCGAAGGTGAGACTGGACGTAATCAGCCACCTCCTGGGGTGGTAGCCAGGCAGAAGAATTAGGGTGAATTATTTCGGTGGGATCAAAATTGAGCACCTTGGGAGTCGACTCAGTAGTATGCTTCTGCTTCTTTGCTCTTTTGGCCGGTCGAGGAGCCTCTTCCTGGTCGGTAGAGGGATCCGAGGAGGTGTCCTGGTCATCCTCCTGAGTAATTTCATTGATAGTGGCCTTGCTGGATGGAGTGGAATACTCCTGTTCCTCCATAGACCTCGCAAGCTTGGCGAAATCCGCTGCATGAGGATTCCGAACCCCTATTCCCCCCGGCGTAGTGCGAGTGCCCGTGGCGGGAAGCAGCCTTGTTGCTTGGCGTAAGTGCAAAGATGCCGCTTAAGGGGTTCAATGGCTTTCACCAAAGCCTTATTAACTGAATGTTGGACTCCCACGTCCAATGCCTCCACCAGGTCCTGTTCCATGGACCCTGAAGGTTCTTCCTCGTAGTAGTAGTCCTCCTCATAATAGTATTCGGCCATACTGACACTCAAGAGTGCACTTTCAGATACCCCTGAGGACTGCTTGAAGGAGGCACGGGAAAAACTCAGCTATAAGAGTATAGCAAATCAGGGGAGTGGCAATAAACCCCAGGCAAGCTCAGTGTAAACCCAACAGGGTGTAAATTACAATAAGATGTGGAGGGAGGAAGCTTACCTATTAGCCACTCTAGGCAGAGCCTATTCACAATTATGCAGCCCCACACTGTATAGGAGTGCAGGGCGTCTGGGGAGCCAAACGAGCCTGTTTTCGCCAACACCGTGAAAAACCGGGGTCAGGAGCACGGGAAAACGCTGCTCCGGCGTTCTTTGAAGCCTCTGCTGACTTGGGAGGCAAAAAGATGGCCGCCGCGCATGCACGGAACGGCCGCTCGTGAGACACAGAAAGAGGACTGCGCGTCAAACTATACGCGCGACCTCGCTCCCCGGCACCTCCCGCTCCACTGCGTGAAAGGGAAAACCGGCGAGAATGAGATCGCAAGCGCCCGCTATGCCAGACGGAGACGGTGCTTCAACCAAATGAGGTGCGACGCTCCCGGCAGAACACCCGGCCCGGAGGCCCCCAGTGAGAAGTTCCGATGCACGGTAACAGTCAGCGCTGCACAGAGCAACAGAGCAGACGCAGGCTATGATAAAACAGTAGCGCATTAACACATTAAGGCAAACGGGCGTTATCAACACCATTAATCATAGCAATATAAGAGCACTTAACTGGCTGCGGAGCAGCAAAGAAAGAGGACACTGTCTTCATGCTGGGACCTTTTATAGGCAGAGACTCTATGGTTATACACGTGACCAAGGCAGGGTTCATGGGTGTTGTTGTGCTTTTGTTACAAAAGTTTCTATTGGCTGCTGAGTATTAGTAAAGAAATAGAGAAAGCATAATCAGAGCCTCCGGTCCTGACATAGAATCAACTGACAGTCTCTGCCCTTGTTGGATGTACATGTTTTACTGAGAATGTCAGACTTCATTCTCACATGACTGAGAAAGATAATGTGAATTTACAGAAAATATGCTCTCATTTTAGCTTCTGGAGCACCTTCCAAAACTGTATGGGACAAGCATGTGAAAATAGTTTTCTCTCAAACATGATTCATGATATCCCCACAGAAGGTTTTTCACAGGGTAAAATCACCTTAGAACACACCACAATTCCTGAAATTAGTATGGTACCATCAACAAATGAATTCTAATGTAACTAAAGTCTGTTATCACCCTTTATAGTTCTCCTTTTGGTAACCCTCAAAATCTTCGATTCACTACAATGCATTTCAATGGGGTACTATCATTTATATTGGTCCCAAGATGGCTGCCAGCAATTCCAGGATGAAGTGCTGACAGCCAATCAGATCTCACGATGACATGTGTGGTTAGGCTCCGCCCAGATATATATGTGTTTTCTTTTTCATATTTCTCAGGAACTACTGAACAGATTTACACCATTTAACCAAAAGGCACGACTCTGAACCAAGGGCTACCTTTTTGCCAAATTTGGTGTAATTCCGTTCAGCAGTTCGGGCTGTAGCTGCGACTAAAGGTTCCTATGGAAAATTGCATGGGGAAAACACGTTTTGGGACCCCCCTTTTTTCTCGGCCCCCACTTGACGAATCACCCCGAAACTTTCAGGATAGGAGCGGACCGGAGCGGGCCATAAGTTTTGAGAATTTCGCGAAGATTCGTCAACCGGCGCCAAAGGTATTGGAAATAGAATGTTGCAAATTTTCTATGGAAAATAGGTCCTAACTATAACTATCTACTGGCGACCGCCAGTAGATAATATATATTTATATATATATATATATATATATATATATTTATATTTATATTTATTTAATCTACTGGCAGTCACCAGTAGGTAGTTAAAGTTAGGACCTAGTTTCCGTAGGAAAATCATTTTTTGACTTGCCTATAACTTTGGCGTCGTTTTACCAATCTCCAAGAAATGTTCCAAAAAGTGTCAAGGTAGATTCTGGTTGTCATGGAAAGTTTGGGGGTGATCCACTCAGTGGGGACCGAGAATTTGGGGCACGAAATAAGGGTGCGTTTGTAATGTTAATTCCCATTGGAACCTGTAGCCACACCTACAGCCCGAACTGCTGAACGGACTTACACCAAACTTGACAGGGAGGTAGATGTCGGTTCAAGGAAGTGTCTTTTGCCTATTTGGTGTAAATCTGTTCAGTAGTTTTTGAGTCATTTAAGGCAATAATTATAGTGATATCTCTGGCCGCGGATATTTCATGGTCGTTTTACAATTAATCGCGAATGCACGCGCCAACAGGAATGATCTGATTGGCTGGACGGAACCTGAACAGAAAGTTGCAGCCGCCATTTTATAAATCGGGAATGGTTCCCAGGGCTGAAAATTTCAGAAAAAGCTAACATAAGGGGTCAGAGTAAAGGTACTCTGACTCCATGTTTGAGAAATGGGGATGTTAGTGCCACAAGTTATGTGTCCAAAATAGATTTTTATAATCTCACACGATATTTGCGACAATGCTGTGACCACCAGTGTGGCCCCCTGTGTACCATCGCGGGGACATTGCGAGTACCGATGTCATCACGAATATTGGTGGGAATATAAAAAAATATATCAGTGAATCATTAATACCCATTGTTATATAGATATTGAGATTCTGATAAATGTTTTTATAGAGTTATTTATATGGTGAGTTATATACTGGGTTGGTAACAATTAATTACATAGTTACAATTTTGAATGTGGTGGTGGCTATTGAATTCCTGCTTCCTGGCGTGTCCAGGGGGATCATGATTACCGACGTCATCGCGATCGCCGGAGTCCCCGCAAAAATATAAAATAGGCTTTAGAGATGGTTTTTATAGAAACTCTCTAGGAAAGAGAATACTGTAAGAAACCCCTAGTGTGTAAAATAATCTAATATGTGTTTTAGACTTTATGGAAAAGGAGCGAGCGTCGCGATTAACGACGTCATCGTGACGTCCTGAATAACCGCAAAAACGGAAAATAGGTCTGAAAGATGGTTTTTAAATGTTTTGGGTACTAGGGGGCTCTGACAAGAGCCTTTGCGTTTGTTGTGTGTATATGGCTGCTATACATAAGACTTGATGCAGATTTTCAGGTTACTTAGAAGCACCCTGTTGCCTTCATCTGTAAAGTGCACTCCATTATTTCTATAAATTCCATGCATGTCAAAACGCAGATTGTTGTTATAGATACAGCACATGCAATGGTTTCTGAGGAATGCAGAAACAGTTTTATTAACATGTTTCCAGACACTATGCATGCACTCATCCAATTACCCGGGCACTACCCATGCACTCATTCAATCACCCTTGAACTACTTGTGCACTCATACAATCACCTAGGGACTACCCATACACTCATACAGTCACCCAGGCACTACCCATGCTCTCATCCAATCACCCAGGCACTACCCATGCACTCATGCAATCACCCAGACACTACCCATGCACTCATGCAATCACCCAGGCACTACCCATGCACTCATCCATTTACCCAGGCACTACCCATGCACTCAGCTATCCACCCAGACACTACCCATGCACTCATACAATCACCCAGGCACTACCCATGCACTCATACAATCAACCAGGCACTACCCATGCACTAATCCAATCACCCAGACACTACCCATGCACTCATCCAATCACCCAGGCACTGCCCATGCACTCATCCTATCACCCACACACTATCCATGCATTCACCCAGGCACTATCCATGCACTCACCCAATCACCCAGGCACTACCCTTGCACTCATCCAATTACCCAGGCACTACCTTGCACTCATCCAATCACTCAGGTGCTACCCTTGTATTGTATGAAATATTTGTAAAGCGCACTGTGACCAAAAATGGTATCCTTGCGCCAGTTATAACCACTGTGTAAGAAGAACAACTGATGGAGAACTGAAAAGCAGGTAATTAATAAGGAAATAGCCAGGTTTTCAGTGATTTCCTGAATTTTAATAAGTCAGAGTGAGATCTTAATGGAGCTGGTAATTTATTCCATATCCGAGCTGCATTGACGGTAAAAGTACGTCCTCCTTGTCAGACTTTTTGAAATCTGAGTTCTTTGACATAGTTGCCTGTGATTGATCGAAGGTTTCTGCCTGGAGTTTATTTTTTTAGTTTGGTTTGTAAAGGTTTTGGTCCTTTATTGTGTAGTGCCTCATGGACAATACAGAGAGATTTAAAGATAATTATCTGCTTGATAGGCAGCCAGTGGAGATCCTTCAAGGCCTCTGTGGCAGATGAGTATCGAGGTCTGTCCAATGTTAGCTTAACTGTGATTATCTGGATGCGTTCTAGCTTCTTTAACAAATAGCTAGGGGCTCCTAATAACAGGTCATTGCAATGATCCAACCTACTTAGTATTACACCTCTGGAAATCAGTGATCTGGCTGGCAGGTCAAGCAGAGGATATAGCTTCCTAAGGGCCCGGATCAG
The DNA here is from genome assembly GCA_963921515.1 of Calotriton arnoldi. NCBI lineage: Eukaryota > Metazoa > Chordata > Amphibia > Caudata > Salamandridae > Calotriton > Calotriton arnoldi. Next base: position 1,297,495 of record CAWUFW010000770.1, on the reverse strand, counting down.
TGCGAAACAGGTCCCGGTAAGTCCGTTCACTTGATTTTCCATAGGCAGACCTTGATCAATGATCACACCTAAGTTTTGTACCGCCGCTGGGTTGCCCAATGGCAATTCCGTGGGTAGAGGCCAGAAGTTAGGCGATAGAGATACCGGGATTTTATTGGATGAGCAACAAAGGAGTTCAGTTATGCTTCCTTTCATCTTGAGTGAATTTGCATTCATCCAGTCAAAGATGTCAAGAATGCATGCCTGGAAGTTGCTTATGGTGTCCTCCTGGTCATTGTTCAGCGACAGAATTAGCTGAGTATCGTCTGCATAGTTAATTAGCTTAATATTGTGGGTCTTAATAAGTGAAATAAGGGGTTTGATATAAATATTGAATAGAAGAGGGCTGAGGGAAGAGCCCTGGGGGACACCATTTGTTGTCATTCTAAATTTGGATAAAAAAGGTAGAAGAGATACCGCCTGACAACGACCAAACAGATAGGATTTTAGCCAGTTTAACAACGGGCCCCCCACACCCACTGCCATAAGTCTTGGCAGAAGAGTGTGGTGGTCCACCGTGTCAAACGCAGCCGACAAACCTAGGAGGACCAGTACAACAGATTGTCCATTGTCTGTTGTCCTCCGCATTTCATCGGTAGCGCAAATCAGGGCGGTCTTGGTTCCATGGCCAGGACGGAATCCAAATTGCTCGTCCTCAAGCCATGCATAATCCTCTAAGTAGTGGAACAGTAATGAACTTATATGGCGCTCTAAAATTTTTATTGGAAAAGGAAGAAGGGAAATAGGTCTGAAATTAGCTAGATCTGCGGGGTCAGACAGAGCTTTTTTCAGCTATGGCTTAACTATGGCTTTCTTCCAACAATCAGGCACATTCTCGGTTTCAAGAGAATGGTTACAAAGTTGTAGGAGAGGGTCTGCAAGCTCATCTTCCCATATTAGCCATTGCTTTGGTGGCATAGGGTCCAACGGCGACCCTGATTTCATGGCCCTGTACAAAGTTTTAAAAACCTCGACAGAGATAGGACCAAATCTAGTCAGCGTCACGGGGGTGAGGTCTGAAGTGGGAGGCGGTCCAGATTGAGCAGGGCTATGAGTATGTAAAATAGCGTGTTTTAATGCAGTAGGTTTGTCAATCCCATCTAAGATTGTTTTAATCTTACTATCAAAATATTCCTACAGATCATCACATAGTTTCTGCGATGGTATAATCTCTCGCTTAAAGCGAGATGGGTTAGTGAATTCTTTAAGTATTTCAAAAGTTTTTCTTGCTTTATTAGGGGCTGCAGTAATCATCTCACAATAATAATTAGCTTTCACTTTCCTTAACTTGTTTTTGTATTCATTTAGCGCAGTTTTTAGATTGATCTTATCTTTCTCAAGGTAATGGTGTCTCCATTTCCTCTCCAGTTGCCTACACTTTAGTTTGGCATTTTTTAAAGTAAGATCGTACCAAGGGGCTGAGTACCCTTGCACTCATTCATTCCCTCAGGCACTACCTATGCACTCATTCATTCACCCAGGCACTACCCATGCACTCATCTGATCACCAAGGCCCTACCAATACACTTATCCAATCACCACGCACTATCCATGCATTCACCCAATCACCCAGGCACCATCCATGCACTCACCTAATCACCCAGGCACTACCCTTGCACTCATCCAATTACCCAGGCACTACCCTTGCACTCATCCATTCACTCAGGCCCTATGAATTTGCTCATCCATTCACTCACACACTACCCATGCACTCATCCAATGACCCAGACACTACGGGCCTGATTCACAGAACTAACTTACGTCAAAATCTTAAACTTACAACAATTTTGGTATTCACAGAATGAACTTACACATTTGGGTATTCACAGAATGAACTTACAACAATTTTGGTATTCACAGAATGAACTTACACATTTGGGTATTCACAGAATGAACTTACAACAATTTTGGTATTCACAGAATGAACTTACACATTTGGGTATTCACAGAATGAATTTACACATTTGGGTATTCACAGAATGAACTTACTCATCCTAACCTTATGTCCGGACATAAAGTTAGGATGAGTAAGTTCATTCTGTGAATACCAAAATTGTTGTAAGTTCATTCTGTGAATACCCAAATGTGTAAGTTCATTCTGTGAATACCCAAATGTGTAAGTTCATTCTGTGAATACCAAAATTGTTGTAAGTTTAGGATTTTGACGTAAGTTAGTTCTGTGAATCAGGCCCTACCCATGCACCCATGCAATCACCAAGACACTACCCATGAACTCATCCAATCACCCAGGCACAACCCTTGCACTCATCCATTCAATGAGGTGGTACCATGCACTCATCCAATCACCCACGTGCTACTCTTGCACTCATCCAGTCATCCAGGCAGTACCCATGCACTCATCCAATCACTCAGGCACTACCCAGGCACTTATTCAATCGCCCAGGCATTATCCATGTATTCACCCAATCACCCAGGCACTACCCTTGCACTCATCCATTCACTCAGCCACTACCCATGCACCCATCCATTCACTCAGGCACTACCCATGCACTCATCCATTCACCCATGCACTAGCCATGCACACATCCAATCACCCAGTCACTACCTTTGCACTCATCCATTCAGTCAGGCAGTACCCGCGCACTCATCCATTCACTCAGACACTACCCATTCAGTCATCCAATGACCCAGGCACTACCCTTGCACTCATCCATTCATTCATGCACTACCCATGCACTCATCCATTTACCCAGGCACTATCCATGCACACATCCAATCACCCAGGCACTATCCTTGCACTCATCCATTCACCCAGCCACTATCCATTCACTCATCTATTCACCCAGGCACTACTGATACACCCATCCAATCACCCAGGTACTACCCATGCACTCATTCAGACACCCAGCCATTATCCATGCACACATCCATTCATTCAGGCACTACCGTTACTCTCATCCATTCAGTGAGTCACTACTGATGCACTCACCCAATTGCCCAGGCACTACTCATGCACTCACCCAATCGCACAGGCACTACCCATGCCCTCATTCATTCACCCATGCACTACATGTGCACTTATCCATTCACCCAGGCACTGTATTTGCACTCATCCGTGATCCATGCACAGCATTTGTACTCATACATTCACCCAGGCACTACATTTGCACTCATCCAATCATTCACACACTGCACTTGCACTCATGCAATTATCCAGTCAGTGCACTTGCACTCATACAATGACTCAGGCATTTCCCATGCAGTCATGCAATAACCCAGGTACCACACTTACACTCATGCATTCACCCAGGCTCTACACTTACACTTATCATTTCACCCAGGCACTGCACTTGCACTCATCCAATCATCCAGGCACTGCACTTACACTCGTCCAATCACCCAGGCACTACCCATGCACTCATCCAATCACGTAGGTGCTACCCATGCAGTCATGCAATCACCCAGGCACTACCTTTGCACTCATCCATTCACTCAGGCACTACCCTTGCATTCATCCATTCACTGAGTCACTACCCATGCACTCGTCCAATTGCCCAAGCACTACTCATGCACTCACCCAATTGCCCAGGCACTACCCATGCACTCATTCATTCATTCACCCATGCATTACACTTGAACTTATCCATTCACCCAGGCACTGTATTTGCACTCATCCAGTGATCCATGCACAACATTTGTACTCCTACATTCACCCAGGCACTACATTTGCACTCATCCATTCACCCAGGGACTGCATGTATACTCATCCAATCACCCACACACTGCACTTGCACTCATGCAATTATCCAGTCAGTGCACTGGCACTCAGTCACTCAAGCATTTCCCATGCAGTCATGCAATAACCCAGGCACCGCACTTACACTCATGCATTCACCCAGGCACTACACTTGCACTTATCATTTCACCCAGGTACTGCACTTGTACTCATCCAGTCATTCAGGCACTGCACCTACACTCATCCAATCATCCAGGCACTACCCAATGACTCATCCAATCACCTAGGCACTACCCAAGCAGTCATGCAATCACCCAGGCACTACCTTTGCACTCATCCATTCACTCAGGCACTACACATGCAATCAAACATGCACTACCCATGCACACAAGCAATAACCCACACACTACCCTTGCACTCATCCATTCACTGAGGCACTACCCATGCACTCATCCTTTCACTCAGCAATACCCATGCAGTCATGCAATAACCCAGGAGCAGCCCTTGCACTCACCTATTCACCCATGCACCACACCTGCACTCATCCATTCACCCAAACACTACACTTGCACTTATCCTTTCACCCAGGCACTGCAGGTGCACTCATCCAATCATCTAGGCAGTGCACTTGCACTCATACAATCACCCAGACACTGCATTTCCACTCATCCCATCTCCCAAGCATTATACTTGCACTCATACAATCACACAGGCACTACACATGCACTCATTCAATCACCCAGGCACTCAGCATGCAGTTATCCAATCACTCAGACACTACCCTTGCAGTCATCCAATCACTCAGGCACTACCCATGCAGTTAGAAATTCATTCAGCGTATCTTTTTTTAACCATTAAAGGCGGTTCTAAAAAAACATTTTTTCTTTGCTGTGTTCTTTCCAAAGAAATGGTAAACATGGTATAAAAAACTCAAACAAGCTGCAAAAACAAGCTGCCCAAAGTAAGGATTGCATAAAACAAAATAACATCTATGCATCTTTGCTGCATTTTTCAAAGCTGGTAATGACTGCTCTCCAGCAGTAACTATAGTTGAACAGTCCATGCAATACATAGCCATCCTTCTAAATTCTGGGACCAACTCCACATGATGGGTTTGTACTTGAGCTGGCACTTTTTCTCTGGGAACAGGTGGAGCACTAGATGATTTTGATGGTGCCACAGCTTCTCTGGCTTTCTTTGCTCTTTTTAAATCATTATTATGGTATGTTTTAAGATGAAATAGCATAGATGTTGTACCACATGAGTACTTTTTGTTGGAGCCTCTAGACGATGTCATGTTGTAAAGGGAGCATTTTACACATTTTGCAACTGTCTTAGACTCCCCAGATGGGATAGTGAAAAATTCCCAATCTATACTGCTCTTCTTCAGCTGGGGCTCTTCGTCTTCTTCTTCTTCTCCTTCCACCTCCTCAATATCCTGTTCTGCCTCCTTTTGGAGCTGGTTCTCCTCTGCACCTCCTGTTGCATTTTTCTCTTAAAAAATGAAAAAGCAGCCAACCTCCACAATGAGTTCTCCACTGCACACACACCTGCTCAGAATGATTCCCCAACAAATGGAACATTCAAGAAAAAAAATATGGGTGGGGTGTCTTGTGGCTCATGGCCTGCCTGGCTACGTTGGCGCAGGCCTGGCTGCCATGATGACTTTTTGCGCACGTTACTCTTAAACTGTTGTTCTGTCGCCCTCTGCTACTGCCAAGTTATTTTACAACTGTCTGCATTTTCTCACCTTTTCTCCTATTCCCTTTTGGGCTCAGTCTGAACAACAGTTACAAGGTCGAATAACAAATCCCTGGTTCCTACTGATTTGGCCCGTCCCTCGCACCTAGACATAACACCATGTACAGCTGCCATTGAGAAATTAGTGTGCTTTTAATAATGCGGTCGCCTGCTCTAGACGGCACTTGGAGACGAACTTTCCAGAGAGAAGAGCTGTGATTGTATGCTGATGTAGTTTTGCATCTAGAGACTGAGGTATGGGTGTTCGCTAGTCAAAGCCCAAAGGTCTTCTATTATCATAATAAACTGGCTTCCAGCACGGGGAGGGTGGTAATGTTAGTTAGACATATATCCACTGCTTTATGAGATGCTTTCCCCGTTCGTATTCTATGGAGTAGTAACTATGCTGATTATATTATTCATATGTATTATGCTATTAGTACTGACACGTGTACTGTATCTTAGAGCACGTAAGTTGAAATAAATATTTTGAACTATACAGTGTCTCTTCTTACGCATGTTGTGGACAGGTACGAGTGTGACGAAAGAGTGTTCTTGCCTCTGCGAGTCCTGAGTGAGAGAGAGATACCGTGTTCTGGGTTGTCTAATCATTGGTACATTAGTGCTAATGGGACGCTAAGGCTAGTTGGGTTGGGGTTTTGGGTGCTAAGGTCTATAGTTGGCTCACCACTATATTCCAAGGTCCTATTATCCTGTGCATAGCTCTGTATGTGCAGAAACCTTATGACATGGCGCGACCAACGAGTGGGGCAGCTTACTTGCGAGACGCTTGAGTAGTACTTGTGCTTGTCCACAATACCCTCACATACGCTTCCGGAAGCGTGTGTGATGGTGATACCTCCTATATTACAGATTTTGTAGGTTCTTTCAAGCTTGATGTTATTAAAAAAGGTTTCTTACATATAACCCTTTTTGTGCTGCCTCGTGTAGGATTGTTGAACAGACCCGTTAGTAATGGCGGGTATAGACATAGCGGCGCATAGCCGCACAGCACTCCGGGATCACTTACGGGTGTATGGAGTGCCAGACGCGGGAGTTGAATTAGTCTTTGTGGTTCAAGCCGATCCGGCTTTCCACTTTGAAGTGTTCTACTCTTGGATCTCTTTTCCAGCGGTGAACGCGAACGATAATCTGTTCCATGAATATGAACCCACCGCTGTTCCTGCAGTCTATAGACCTTATACTAATCTTGAAGTACCGCTCACGGCTTGGCAACACCGTGTTTGGTTTAATGGCGCCCTCCCACAACCGACAACCACGGTTCGTTTAGGCCCCTTATCAATTGAGGGGGCCACTTGGCCTGTTTTGGCCGGGTACACCCCACATCCGCGTTATATGACAATACCTGTCGCGGAACTGCGCACTATGTATGCGGCCTTGGTGCAGGTGCATCGAGCTTTAGTGCGGTATGTTACAGGCAGCCTCCATGGAGCCGCTCCTGGAGTTGCCGGCCAACCAGCTGCTGCAGGCGGAGTGACCATAAGTCCCGTCATGGTGAATTCGGTGATGGGCAAACGGCCACAAAATAAGGATGATTTTCCTTATTGGCTTGCAGAAAAGTTTGATCAGTTGGAGGCAGTTTTTCCACATACAACTCCAGTGGATAAACATCGTATTTTAATGATTAGTTTGCCAAAAGACTTAATTCCCGAGTTGACAGCATGTGACAACTGGGGTAAGGTATTCGCAGCAGTATATTCTAAATGTTTTGGTACTCCTTCCATGACTGTTCTCCCCTCTGTAATGAAAAAAGTACAGGACGAACATGGTCCTGAAGCGGCCGTGGAATTAGGGATGAGACTGGTGGGAGTGTTTGAAGTAGTAGCTGAGCTGATCCTTGCGAATGTCAAGGGCGATGCAGTGAACTTTCAAGTAGCTAACGCTTTGGCTTTAGTCCCAGAATTGGACAAGCCTCGCGAATTACCGAAAATTATTACCCAGGCTTACAAAACTATTGGTAGAAACAGCCTGGGTAACAAGCCTTTGCAAAACAGCAAACACAGTCGCAACCACAACAGCAACAAACCAAATCTCAATCTGAGAAAGATGAGAAACCAGTCTTCACTAAAAAGAGCTGGAGGCTGAAAAAACAGGGTAAGCAACAAAAAAAGCCGGGGTCGCGAGGCGCATCCCCGGTTTCAGTTTCTTCTGAACGCACTTATGATTTACGCGATAGAGCGAGAATTAAGTCACCGGATAGGTTCCAAATCCCTGATACGCGTTCTCCTCGTTCTTCACAGGCACAGACTTCGTCACAGGCAAGTGGAGGAGACCGCCAGGATAGAGGAAGGGCCCGTGAGGCCCCACAGGGACGAGACCAGCCTCGACAACAAGTCAGAGGAAAAGAGGAAGACGCTCAACGTTTTCGACCACAATTTCAGAAGAAGAAAGTTGCCGCTGTAACAGCGAAATATGCCACAGACGGTGAGAACGAGACTCCTGAATTGGACGTGGGCAGTAACCCTCCTAGACAGCGCCGCAGAAGTTACCATAGTGCGGGAGGCGCTACGTCCTCATATGGAGGCGACAGCAACTGAAACATTCATTACTGTTGAAACAGCAGACACCAGAGTGGCACCCCCTGACAGACTGTTTAATATTGTCATCCAAATTGAAGGTGATATACAGCGTGTAATTAAAGGGATTTTTGGGAAAATCTGACCTCTTCATATGACATTTTGTTAGCAGAGGCGGATTGGCCACCCCCATTCGTTCTTGCTACACGTAGAGGGAGGAGGTAATCCTTCCGAGCTTTTCTCGACATGTCCCAAAGGACAAAGCGGAGGCTCTAGCAGCAGAGTGGGCTGTGTCCCTGGCTCCGGCGTTATTCCGCAATCACATGGGTTGGCATGAAGATTCTCCCCCCCATGAAATACCTTTACGGTCACTACCGCAGCCACAACCCCAATATCCCATAAAACGTGAAGCCAAAGGCCACGTTTCCGAAATTCTGACTCAGTTGGAATATCAGGGAGTAATTGAACCCTGTGTATCACCTATGAACAACCCCCTTTTCGCGGTTTCTAAACCCGATGGATCGTACCGCTTAGTATTGGATTACCGGCATTTGAACTCACATTGCCGGACCTTCGCGGTGCAAAATACCCATAGTTCGGCGCTTGTAGACAGTCTCGTTCGTAAAAAATATAAAACGACACTTGACCTTTCAAATGGATTCTACATGCACAACTTAGCCCTGGAAAGTGGCCAATGGTGTGCTTTTACTTCCGGTGGTAAAATGTTCAAATTCAGGCGTCTTCCTATGGGCTACAAAAATAGTCCGGGCGTGTTCGCCGCTCGTGTTGTCTCTTTGTTAGACGGCATAGATCCAGACGCCTGTTCGTATGTGGATGACATTTATCTGACGGATGACGAATTGTTTCCGCATCTGACCCGAGTAGACCGCATTATTCTTGAATTCGCGGTTCAGGGATATAAAATTAACTTTGCCAAATCTCATATTGCTGAATTTACCGTTCTGTTCTTGGGCTATGAGCTCAACAATGAAGGTAAGGGTTTAGCCCCCATTTTCTGGAGAAATGTGCACTTCTGTGCCCTCCTACTAATCTGAAGAAGCTTCAGTCTTTGCTGGGTTTTCTGAACTTCGGACGTACATATATTCCCGAATACGCCCAGCGTATTAAGCCACTGTATGCCTTGATACAACCTACTTATTCGAAGTCTTGCTGGCTTCCGGAGCATACCTCCATTCTGCAGTCTTTGCAAACAGACCTTCTTGAGTCTAAATACCTTTTGACACGTGATAACCACACAAACTTGGTGATTAGAATCATTCCAGGGGCAGTGGGTTTCACGTACTTAACCTTTAATGAAGGTGATACAGTACCCATCGCATACAAGTCACATCTGTACACCTCTGCAGAAATGTGGTTCTCATCTGTGGAGAAAGTGCTAACAGCAGTGCAAATGGCGATCCTGAAGGAGCGCGCACTGGCACAGGGAAAACGCATTCTGGTGGTAACACCCTATCCTGCCCTAGAGGCAGTGACGAAAGCAAGTGTTCCGAACTCTAAAGCTTTGCACCCCGTTGGATTCAATGGGCAACATCTTTGACGTCTCCGGATGTCACTTTCATTTTTGACTCTTCTCTTCAGACTCAGGAGTTTTTACAGTATGAATTCTTTCATCCTCCTCCTTTGTCTTTATTGCCGCTTGAGGATTACGATTGTGTGATCTACACCGATGGTTCGGCACAACCGGCCACGGGTTCCAAGCATGCTTATTCAGCCGCATGTGCTATTGTCGCAGGTACGTTTGTGAATGGAAAGTTCAAATCCACTGTGGTGCATACACAGACACTCGGGGATAGTACCGCACAATTGGCCGAGTTGCGTGCATTGGTGCTTGCTCTTGAGTTCAGTAAATCCTGATGTGACCACTTTAATTGTGTGCGATTCTTACTACTGTGTTCAATCATACAATGACAATCTGTTCTTTTGGTCGCAAAATGACTACAGAGACGCTAAAGGCAACACAATCAAGCATAAAATGCTTTGGGTTAGAGTGGCAGAATTACAAAGACGACTGCCACTCACACAGGTGGTACACACCCTAGGCCATCAGCGAGTGGGCGCACACGCTGTTGGTAACAGTCTGGCGGATGAAGCTGCCAGATCAGCAGTACTCACGTGTTCAGTAGCAGCAGTTACTAGATCCATGTCTAAAATAGACACTGATATCTTGGCAGCTATTGCTGCAACAAAAGAAGGAATGAATTACCCTAGAGGTTTCCCTTCTAAATATTCTTACCAAATAGGTCCTGATCAGGCTCCTTATGTAACAATACCTGACGTTGGGGTTCGGCTGATCCCCAACGCGGATCGCAGACTTTCCTTAATGACAGCGGCACACGAAGGCATGGCTTCGGCTCATGCTGGTGTGTCAGCGACAATTTCCATTTTGCAGTAGCGTTACTGGTCGCGGGGATTTTATAAAGATACACGTACTTATGTGCTATCCTGTGACGTTTGTCAACAGATCAAGCCTTCAACAGTCACAAGACCACCGCAGACCTCGCTTGCAATTTCAAACAGACCCTTTGGGTGTGTTTACTTGGATCACTGCGGTCCATTTTCTTCAGACACTGACTATAAATATATCTTAGTGGCAGTGGACTCGTGCACACGGTTCATCTGGGTCTGGCCACAACGGAGTGCTGACGCTCGAAATGTCATAAGGGATTTGCGAGTCTTTGTGGGAATTTTCGCATGCGGCACCTTCCATTCTGACCAAGGTCCGGCGTTTGCCTCTAAGGCTTACAAGGACGCAATGGGCTCCTTAGGGGTGCGGGTGAAATTTTTGTCTCCGTATAGGCCTGAGGGCAACTCTATCGTTGAACGAATGAACCGTGACTTAAACACTTAAAGCAATCCTTGACAGCTAGAGTTATAGGTACTGGCAGGAACTGGCTGGCCCACTTGTATACCGTTCAGCGTGCACTTAATAATCTCCCTAGAAGGCCTCTGGGTGGGCGGACCCCTTACGAAATGCTCTTTGGCATACGAATGTTTGTGCCTGACCTTGATGGTCTAGACATGGCGGCGCAATCCGCCAAGTTTGATGTAGATAACCATTCTACTATGTTACAGGACTTACAAGAAGCCCGAGACAAACTTGCAATTGCACATTTGCCTTCAGCCACAGACCCTGCTCTGCAGAATCCGGTTGCCGGCTGGCTTCCGAAGATTGGCGACCTGGTACGAGAGAAGGTGGAGAACAAAAAGAATTCGGCCCCTCTTTTCGTGCACCGGTTCCAGTCCTGGGCTTGAAGGGAACACGTACAGTCATCTTACCACCGCTTCCCGGTCCAAAGGAAAACAGATACATCTCAGTGGAAAATGTCAAGCTACAACATCTGGCCGATCCTGAATAGTGTCACACCAGCGGTCTCTTGTCCTGCCATTTATCGGACATGTATCCGCGGCACGCTTGCACGAACAGTCACTGATGTTACCATGGAGATGGTCGATTTGCCTGAAAATATATTTGAGCCCCCTGCCTTGATGAGGACGAATATACTTATCCCGCCACAGAGTCGGTGGCACACCAACCAACAACGCCACTGAGCCCGACACGTTATTCCTTTGACTCGGATTCCAACACATCAAAGGCCCCGTCCAAGTTTAGTCTTTTTGTATCCTGGTTTAGAGACAATTTTTTGATTCCACCTTGGACATATATTTGGATGGTACTTTTCTTGTTTTTTTTGTTCATGTCCATTGGCTTTGTCACGGTGTTTTTTCTACTCATAAATGGTCACTATTTACCTGAACGCTCTGCTGTGAACAGTGTGGCTGGGACTTTGGCTCCACATTCCTCTTCGCACATCATGAAGCGTGACCACACATTAGTGAACATTTCAGCGTTTCCAGTTGCGGATGGCATCGTATGGGATGCGGTAAACTTTCAGATCCATGGCCCGACGGAAATTATTAATGTACCAAATGTCCTTCGAGTCTCGATGGGTGATGTAGTAAAAAGTAATATTCATTCTGATGATTGGGATGTGCATGCCGTTGAAGCATTGTTTGCTGATTTAAAATATTATGCTTCCTTTAATGCTGAGGACTTGTATATGAATTCTGCGAATTATGCCGATTTGTATTGCTACCAGCATTGGGGCAATCATTTTCTCCACAAACCAAGTGCACTACGTAGCCCTGTTACTTACACCCAATGGGAACATTGTCCAAACCCCATACCAGGTAGCTCCCAGACTCTTCGAAATAAATTCACCTATTTTACTGATTTCAGTCGATCGAACCCTGGGTCCTATTATTTTAAATTAAAAACCCCATTGACTCAAAAAATAATGTTGACCCACACTAAATTACTTTATTCGGGTTCCTTTTTGAGCGCCTTGGCGGTGGGTGGTTATGAGTATTGGAAAGACACAGTGGATTTAAAATCAATCTGGGGTTCGAAGCCATGGCAGGTGCAAGGCACTGAGGCGTTGCACCGCGCTTGCCTTATCCCAGCCCAAATTATGTTTTTAAATGCTTCCATTTATCAAACCACGTGTTGGGGGTTGTCCTCCGTTAAACAACTAAACGCGCCAGCCATCCCATTCTTGTCGAGTTCGCCAAATGACAGTTTACGATTTAATATGTCCCTTTTACAGTTACAGGCTCAGTTCCAAAATAATTCTTTTAACGTTTCTGCACTGAAACAGTCACCCTGGTTGGCATGGCCCATATCATCGAATGCATGCCAGCTGCGTTTCCATGGCACAGTTCCTGGCTACATACAGGACAAGCCTGATCCAAGATTTACTGCAACTCGTACTGTCACCACGTATTCGGTTGGTAAATTATGTAAACAATGGTTACAACATTCGTCCTTAGACTCTGTTAAGAAACATTTGTCTCTCCTATCAGGCACTATTGATTTATCTGACTTTATCTTGGGACCTCGTGGTCCCCGACCGAAGAGGTTCATTTATGAAGCGTATAATGAACTCTGGAAGCTGTCACAAATGGAAGCTGCTTCCCGCCTTCGGGAAATAGACCAAGCAAATTTGGAGAAGGTGCTTGCTGTTGTTGACAATAGTATAAATACCCTGTCTTCCCGCATTTACACATTAGAGAATATTGTATCCTCTGTTGTTGATATTGTACAAGATGATGTCTCTATGTTGTATCATGGTCAGAATCAGTTACGCTCAGTGATGCAGTTTGCCTGGACTTTGCAAACCCTTAAATTAGGTAAAGTTCCTTGGAATCTCTTGAACACCACTGCCCTTTTTCTGCCTTTTAATTTGACTGAAAAACAGCAGTTTATGTCCATGAAAGATGCATCTTACACCTTGTTACATATCGAGAAAGTTGATCCTTTACCATTCTCTGTAGCGGAACTAGATTCTGCGGTGTGGCTAGTTCATGGGGTTATCGCTTTACCTTTTTCCCTGTTTGAATTTAGCTCGTGCATGAGACATTATCCTGTGGGCCGTTTCCAGCCTTTGGGTAGTGCTTTCCTGCATGAACTTTGGTCCTTGCCTTTCATGTATAAATGCCTTAGAGAAGGCAAGGAAGTGTTTCTCACGGGGAGTCTTGTGATTCAACTGTGGGTCATTCGCTTATTTGTAAACATATTAAATTGCACGGGGCTTGTAGTGTTTCAGTTCCGAATCTGGCATGTGTGCTAGAGGGTATTCCTGTTCCTGCTATTTCTCCTACTTTTACTTTGCTTACTAACGGTAGCTATTTGCTTTTAAATAACGAAGACTGTTGTGGCCTACAAGCTGGCATTCCGTATATTGTTACGGTCTCACACAGAGTTGTCTGCTGCAAGAATGTGCTTTTTCCTCCCCCTCACGACATCGTTGATAACTCTATTTGGCCTTCCATTCCTACCATGGAGGCAGATTTCAATAAGTTGAGCAGAATAAAGGCCCTATTATTGAATAAGGAGGTTATGCTCACATCCGCCCGGGAGACATTCATTCTCCAGGTGGCTAGTACCCACAGTGAAATACAGGCCCTTTTGAACACTGACCTCCCCCAACATTTTGGGGAGTTGATTCATCGTATTTTTAATGCATCAAACACCGAGGGTCTGGTGCACTTTTTTAAACTTGTGGGGTCTGGCCTGGTGTCCACCTTCCAAACTATTTTCGGTGTGATACCGGCATTCATACATTCTATTTTTTCTAGCGTCTTTGGTGGCTTCCCATTAATCCTCGCTTTGGCGGCTGGTGTCTTGCTGTTGGTCTGTTTTCTGCGCAATGGCTGCACACCACTGGGCCCTTCTCGATCCCGAACGCCTCCAACTGCTCCGTGAGCGACTTCTGGTTGGCTTCGATGTTCTGCCCTTGGCAACTATCAGTGTGTCCTACACCCTTTCCTTTCGCTTTGCGTATTTCACTTGCGTGCAACCTGTGATGTCTTGCATCCGGTGTCCGTTCACATGGACCATGGATTATTGCCTCTCCAATTCGTCATTGTCTGTTCCGGATTTTGTCCAGTTGGTGGGTCCCTTAGAGGCCCATGAACGGGACTGTTCCGCTGCTGGCTTTATGATGCGTGCGGCTGCACTGGGGATTTTGGCACAATGGGATATCTGGGCGGCTGCTCAGAATCTCCTACAACAAAGTTATATTGAATATCACGCAAGCTGTCCCGCATTGCTTCTAGATGCTCCGTCCTCTGAGGAACATTCATGCAGCTTTGATCTGTTGGACTGGATGGCGTCTACGTTTTTGACGATTCCAATGATGTCCTCTTGGACGGTATAGCTTTTTTCTGCTTTTCCACGTTTTTGGATTAATTTGCCGTTCACTGTCGGTGGATTGCCTCGTTTCTGCTCAGGTGTTTGGAACTCTGTCTGCATTTTCGATGGACTGTCCAGGGGAGGGTGTCTTGTGGCTCATGGCCTGCCTGGCTACGTTGGCGCAGGCTGGCTGCCATGATGACTTTTTGCGCACGTTACTCTTAAACTGTTGTTCTGTCGCCCTCTGCTACTGCCAAGTTATTTTACAACTGTCTGCATTTTCTCACCTTTTCTCCTATTCCCTTTTGGGCTCAGTCTGAACAACAGTTACAAGGTCGAATAACAAATCCCTGGTTCCTACTGATTTGGCCCGTCCCTCGCACCTAGACATAACACCATGTACAGCTGCCATTGAGAAATTAGTGTGCTTTTAATAATGCGGTCGCCTGCTCTAGACGGCACTTGGAGACGAACTTTCCAGAGAGAAGAGCTGTGATTGTATGCTGATGTAGTTTTGCATCTAGAGACTGAGGTATGGGGTTCGCTAGTCAAAGCCCAAAGGTCTTCTATTATCATAATAAACTGGCTTCCAGCACGGGGAGGGTGGTAATGTTAGTTAGACATATATCCACTGCTTTATGAGATGCTTTCCCCGTTCGTATTCTATGGAGTAGTAACTATGCTGATTATATTATTCATATGTATTATGCTATTAGTACTGACACGTGTACTGTATCTTAGAGCACGTAAGTTGAAATAAATATTTTGAACTATACAGTGTCTCTTCTTACGCATGTTGTGGACAGGTACGAGTGTGACGAAAGAGTGTTCTTGCCTCTGCGAGTCCTGAGTGAGAGAGAGATACCGTGTTCTGGGTTGTCTAATCATTGGTACATTAGTGCTAATGGGACGCTAAGGCTAGTTGGGTTGGGGTTTTGGGTGCTAAGGTCTATAGTTGGCTCACCACTATATTCCAAGGTCCTATTATCCTGTGCATAGCTCTGTATGTGCAGAAACCTTATGACAGGGGGCTTCCTATTAATATAGTTGAAAACTGTTTTATCCAATCATATCACATTCTTTTCAGGTCACGAAATCTTCGCGACTACGTACGTAATCACGAACACTGGAAATGGAATATAAAACTAGGTTTGAATAATGTAAATATAAAAGCATAACTTTAAAGCTCTGGTATATAAGCACCTACTGTCACACTTACTCTAAAATATGTATATATACATTTTTAAACTTTTCCAAAAACACGCCATTGTCGCGATATTAATATGTTCACAAAGACCAGCATCAACGCAAAATTATTTTTTTAATTTCAAAATTATTTTTAAGCTGAATAACTAGTACAACATAAGTTTAAACAATATAGAAATACACCTCTACTGTTAAGCATACTGTAGAATGTGTCTATATACATGTTTTCCACTTTGTACAAAACACACTCTCTTCGTGACTACCGATGTCATCGTGATGCCTGGCGTCACAGCAAAAATGGAAAATAGTCTTTGAAGATGATTTTTCTGGAAACTCACTACAAAAATATGAGTTTCAAAAGTATACTAATAAAGCTCTACTATTAAATATACTGTAGAATGTGCCTATATATATGTTTTACACTTTTTACAAAATACGCACGATTCACGACTACCAACGTCATCGTGATGCCTGGTGTCACCGTGAAAACGGAAAATAGTCTTCGAAGATGATTTTTCTGGAAACTCTACAAAAATATGAGTTTCAAAAGTACACTAATAAAGCTGTACTGTTAAATATATTGTAGAATGTGTCTATATATATGTTTTACACTTTGTGCAAAATAGGCACTCTTCGTGACTACCGACGTCATCACGACGCCCGTCATCACGCACAAATGGAATATAGTGTTTGAGAACGATTTTTCTGGAAACTCACTACAGAAATATGAGTTTGAAAAGTACACTAATAAAGCTCTACAGTTAAATATACTGTAGAATGTGCCTATATATATATTTTACACTTTGTACAAAGCACGTACTCTTTGCGACTACCAACATCCTCGCAAGGACGTCGGTAGTCGCGAAGATTAACATTTTTGTAAGGATGGTTTTCTCCTAAATTGATCACAGAAAGAAAAGTTAAAACAATATTTTAGTAAATATCTAGACTTAAACTTTATTTAAACAATGTCTTTAAGTGTATTTTTTAGTATGTAAAATACATTTGCTGATCACACATTCTCCACAGTAAATGCGGCAATGTTGTGCCGTCTCAAAACATTTTTAAAAATAAAAACAGTTATTATTGTACTTTCTGATAAACACATAACAAATAAAAACAATGAGTGGTATATAATATATTTATAATGTACAATATCCAATTATAGAAAGAAAAAATACGAAAATCTTAGAAGCTCACTTTAAAAATATGGACGTTCGGATACGGAGAACATGGCGGCAGCAAGCTGAGCTGCTGCTGCACCTGGAGGCCCCGCCCGCCGCCCCACGCCATGGGAGTCCGCGTTTAGCGCGGAATGCCGCGAGGTTAGAGGTTTACGGGGCATGATTAAGGTTACCTCCTGATCGGTCCGATTCTCTTTTGCGGTTTTTCCTCTTTTTGAGGTGGTTGCCGGGGGATTTGGCTGGGCTCCGGTCCAGGCTTCGGTCCGGGTTGCGTTTTTCTTGCCCCGGCGGTCGGACTTTGGTGGATGTGTGTTGGGGGAGGTGCTGTTCTCGGTCCCGGCCCGGCTCCCGCTCCTCTCTCCCCTCCCTGCCTAACGCGGTGGGAGATGGCGGCGCTGGAGCTAAGGAGGAGTCGGAGAGTTGCGGCCCGCGGTCTCCTCAGGGGCAGTATCAGGGGCATTGTGGCCAAACTGGAGTGTATCCGGAGTATCCAGAGGGACGAGCGGGCTGAGGAGAGCGGCGAGTGCGGCTGTGAGCAGGGTGCTAGCGACGCTGGAGAAGTCGGTGAAGTTGGAGACCCGGCGGAGAAGCCTCAGGATTGCGGTGGTCAGTTTGTTGGTGGGGTGTCCCACAACCAGGTAGGACGCATTCCAGTTGTTTTGGATTCCCCTGTCCCGGCTCTCGCTTCTGTTTTTGTTTCTACCTCTCCCTTGGGCAACAGTAAAGGGAGTAAGAAGGGTAAAAAACGTAGGGGAGGAGGAGGAGGGTTCGTAAGGGCAACGTTTGATGGGAAGGACATTGCCCAGGCGCATTTGTATGGACAGGAGGGCAGGCTGCACATAAGTACGGATACGGTGGAAACTGCTGGCAATGTTACGAGTAACAGTACGGGGGAAAGTCATGGTAATAGCGGCACTCAGAGAAAGTTAAAGACTGAGAAGAAAAATATTTCAACTTTCTTATCTGGGGAGGTTAAAACAAAAAAAAAGAATATTAAAACAACTAGATCTAAGAGCCTTTTTTTAGAAGCTAAACCTAAGATCACTCCTTCCCTAAGGTCGTACTTTAAGGTCCAACCAGAAGTTTTGTGCCTTGTGAGACAGGGAGAGGCTGGAAAGCTGGGGAAAAATGACATAATCGAGCAGGCACCTGGATTTATTGGGTATGCTAATCAAGACGGCTCGAAAGTAGAAAAGACAAAGCCGGGGAGTCATACACTCACAGTGGGATTGGCTCTGGTTGATATTGAAAGTTCTGCTTTGGAGGAGAGAGATAATTCGATGGAGGGAGGGAAGGAGGTGGTGGACCAGACTCCTCCAGCTGAATCTCCAGTTACCCCCCAGGTCTCACTTAAGGGCCCGGTCTCGGAGGAAAGAAGCTCGGATAGCTCGGATAGAGGAATGTCAGCTCTAAACTCGGAGGTTTCCAATTCGGAGGCTCCGAATTTGGAGGTACACTCGATTTCTTCTTTGGAGCTCCTTATGGCCTCATTATCCGCAGATATAAAAAAGGGGTTTGAAGTCTCTGCTGCTAATCAAGGAGAGATCAGGAGCTTTTGCGAGTCTCTGGATAAGAAAGTAGACCTCCTCAATACAAGGACGGAGACTCTAGAATCTAATGTAGGGGCATTAACAGAGCAGCTTGATGCCCTAAAAGGTGATTTAGGGGTTCTTAAAAGAGATGAGGGGGTCTTGCGAGACAGGATGGAAACGTTAGAAAATAATTCCCGTAGGAACAATTTGCGAATATTAAATGTTCCAGAGGGGAGTGAAGGCGACGATCTTAAGTCCTTTATGATTACCCTTTTGAAAGAATCACTTGATCTAGAGATCTCGGAGGACGAATTGGGCCGGGACATTCAGAGAATTCATCGAGACCCCTTCAGAAGAAATCCGAGTTGATCTAAACCGAGGAAAATCCTTATAAATTTCCTTACCTACTCATTGAAAGAAAAGATTCTTAATCTATCTCTTAAATACAAATCACTGAAGGGTAAGGATTTTCCATTCCAGATTAGATCAGATTTGGCCACAGTTACGTTAGATAGGCAATGGGAGTTGGGTAGGAAGATGGAGGATTTTAAAAAGTTAGGAGCCGTGGTTCAACTTAAATTTCCAGCCTCCTTGAAGATCATGTTTAAAAACAAAATGTATATTGTAAGGTCAGTACAGGAGGCTGAAGACCTGCTTGCAAATATACAGCTGGGCTAGATATATCTTCATTCTACCACCTAGTCCTTATTCCTAGCTTCTCCCTAGGTTCCTTGGATTGCCCACTTTCATATATAATTCTAGTATTTCTCTATGTAGTTAGTTTATGGGGGGAATGGAGATTGTATTATATAGAGATAACAGGGTTATTGAAGTAGATCGGCTTGGTTGGCTTGGTTAAGTTAGGTTGGCTCTTTCCCTCTTTCCCTCCCTTTTCCTTTCAGTATTTTTGGTGGGGTTTGCTTTGGGGTGGGAATTTCTAGGTGCAGTAATCTGGATTCCATCTGTCCAGATGATTGGGGGTAGGGTTCTCCATGGGTGGGGGGAGGGGATGGTGGGGCACAGGGGTAGGGGTAGGGGTGGGGGGGTATTCTTTGAAAAAAATCCACATTTTAGCCACCTTTGGTATGTTCAACTTTAGAGTTAAGGGCATAGGTAGTGGGGGATCGGCGTGTGGGTGTTGAAGGTGTTGAAGTTGATATCTCATATTTTGATCATGGTGGTCATAGAGAATTTTGAGCCACCATGAGTTCCTTTCAGATTCTTTCCTGGAATGTCAATGGCCTGCGCACTAGACCAAGGAGAGATAAGATCTTGCAATATTTACGGGACTCTTCAGCGCAGGTCATTGTCCTCCAGGAAACTCATGTATTGGAAGAAGAGATGATCTCTTTGTTAAAGTCTCAAAGCTGGGTAGGCTCTCATGTAGATACAACTCAGTCTGCAAATATTAGAGGGGTGTCAATTATTTTTAAAAAAACAGCCAGGGCCCATATATTATCCCAGATAAAAGACACAAATGGTAGATGGGTCATTGTAAAAGTTATAATAATGGAGACCTTGTTAACTTTAATTGGATACTATGGTCCCAATCACGACGATCCAACTAGTCTGAAGTCTATTTTTCTCATCTATTGGACTTTCCGGAACCGATGGTCCTGGCAGGGGATTTTAATATTGTCTTGGACCCAGTATTGGATAAAACTCCAACTAATAGAGCTGTGGTTTTTTCTAAATCTCGGGAGTATCTGCTCGGGGCCATGAGACAGTTCACCTTATCGGATATTTGGAGAGACAGATCAGGGCAGCAGTTAGGGGTGTCATATCGAAATTATAAATACAGGCACCAGTCAAGAATTGATTTTGTTCTGGTTAGTTATTCATTAAGGAGCCTGGTTAAGAACATCGCATATTTGGCACCCCACCTTTCGGACCACTCTGGGGTCCTTTTGGCGCTGAAATGTCCTGTCCCTAGTTCAATTAGGACTTGGTCCTTTAATCGAGCCTTGCTCTTGGAAGAGGAAGAGATTTCCTTTCTCTCACAAGAAGTGGAATGGTTTTTGGAGGTGAACGTTGGTACTGCCTCAATAACTTCAGTATGGGACTCTTTGAAAGCCTTTTTACGCGGCAGAATTACCAGTAGGTCCTGCTATAGGAACAAAAAATTCAAGGAAGAGATCATGGATATTGAGGCGAGGCTGAAAGATGCGGAGGTAGATCTTTCAGGTTCAGTACCCCCGAAATCTTGCAAAGAAGCGGGAGAAGGTCAGTGGATTAAAGGCCCAGCTTGAAAATATTTTGAACATCAGGCTCACTCGAAGATGGGAAGTCAGTAAGATCTCCCACTTCGAGTATGGAGAAGGAGCGGGCAAACTCCTTGCTTGGAAGAGTAAATCGGACCGAGCAAGGAGTTATATTAAGGAGATTAGAAATGAGAAGGGTACTTTGGTTACTGATGAGGAAATTCGGGACGCCTTTCAGGTCTTTTTTCAATCAATTTACCAGGAGGGTGGTAGCGTAGATAACTACAGTGCACAGAGGTGGCTTGAGAATATTTCGCTCCCCTCCCTTAGTTCAGAACAGCAGCAATATCTAGACAGGGCCTTTACCTGTGTCGAGGTAAGGGATGCTATTTTTAATGGTCACAATGGGAAGGCCGCAGGGCCGGATGGGTTACCAATTGAGATCTATAAAGTAATAGGGGATCAGGTTATTTCTACCATGACTAACTTGTTTAATCAGATCTTGCAAGGAGGACTGATCCCTCCAGATTCATGGAACGATGCTACAATAGTCCTGATTCTGAAACCAGGGAAAGCAGCATCAAATTGTGGGTCTTATAGACCCATATCTTTATTGAATGCTGATTATAAAATCTTTACCTCTATATTGGCAGCAAGATTGGGCATAGTGGCAGGAGACATTCTGCATTCGGACCAGAAGGGGTTCGTAAAGGGCCGCCAGCTATCGCACCTAACATATGATTTAATTGGTGCGATTGACTTGGCCTCTACATACTCCATCCCTCTAGCAGCTATGACTTTAGACACCACCAAGGCCTTCGACAGGGTAAATTGGATTTACCTGTCGGAGGTCTTGGAAAAATTCAATCTTGGCGAGAAGTTCGGTCGTACAATTCAATCTATTTACAGGAGACCCTCGGCTAGACTTTTGGTAAATGGCAGTATTACGGAGCCCTTTAATATATCTAGGGGCACTAGGCAGGGCTGCCCACTCTCCCCTCTCCTTTTTGATTTATATATTGAGCCATTTGCTCAACGGCTTAGAGAGGATTCCAACATTCAGTCTTTTAAGCATGGAGAGTGGGAGAGGAAGGTAGCCCTATATGCCGACGATATTTTAATTTTTACTGCTGATTTAGATAAGGCATTTCCAGCTGTGATCAGCCAAGCCCAGGCGTTTGGACTTGTCTCGGGTTATGAAATTAATGCTGCTAAAACTGAGGTAATGGTATGGAATCAGGGGGCAAATCATTATCAGCACCAGATAGGCTCCAGAATGAGATACCTGGGGGTAAACATTGTGCAGGATATAGCTAAGATAGCCGAAATAAATTTGATTATGGTGGCGAAAGAATGTAGGAAGTTAATGAAAATCTGGGCTTCACTCCCCCTCTCTGTTATTGGTAGAGCCAATCTGGTCAAAATGTCAATCCTCCCGAAGATTACCTTTTTTTTTAACTGCATTCCTCTTCACTTTGAGAAATTACACATTGATAAAATTCAGAGGGATATTAACTCTTTTGTTTGGGGATACAAATTCTCGAGGATAGCTTGGAAAAAGCTACGACGTAGGAGGGAGAAGGGAGGCCTTGCCTTGCCTGATATTCAGCTCTATGCTTGGGCCTTCCAGTTCTCTCACGCACGTATGCTATTGAAAATGCCGGTCAATATCGGAGTAGGAGGGATGTTTTTAGCTATGCTTAAAGGGGCACATTTACCGGTGGAGGGTTTTTGTTTAAATTTGGAGATGCTAAGTTCTTTAAAAAGTTAGGCTTAAGGTTTTGCAGGGTCTGGGTAAAACATGGGTAGATCTGAGGAGGTCGGTCGCTCTTGGATACTTCTCCAGCATGGCGCCTTTATGGGATTCTCCCGGGGGTCCAGAGTGTCTGAGGGATAGCTTGGCGGCTCCTCTGAGAGAAGCCGGTTTGGCAGTTTGGGGGATTTGATCTTGGACGGCACCCTAGTAACATGGGAACAACTTAGGGAAAGGGTTGGGGCCGGCCTGTCTAAATTTAAATATCTCCAGTTGGCTAGTTGGGCTCAGTCGCACTTACAAACAACTTATGGAAGCTTATTAGGGGGAGGTAATGACTTGGAATACGATCTTGTGACTAGACCCCGAGGAAAGAAGGAAGTTTCCTTCTGGTATCAGGCAATTTTGGAGCAAGTGGATGGGGATTTCAAACTGGCCAAGGAATTGTGGGGAAGTTTTTACCAGGTCTAGACTGTGACACATTGTGGCAGGATTCGTGTAAACTTTTATATGAAATTGTAAAACCAGCGTGGTTAAAAGGAACCACCTCTTCACAATTCATAGGGCTTATTTCACCCCACTGAGGCTTTCCAAATTTAATAAAGAGTCGCCTGTATGCTGTAAGAAATGTGGACTGTCCTCGGCTTCCGATATTCACATATTTCAAGAATGTCCAGCTTTGTCATCTTTTTGGGACAGCATTGGGAAATTTTTGTCGGACATAATAGGATCCCCTGTTAGTATTGATCTGCCCTTGGTTATCTTTGGGTTACAGGATAGTATCAAAGGCCCTGCAAGGTCATTACTTTTTATGTTATGCTCCTAGCTAGGAGACAAATATGCTTAAAATGGACAGAATCTATCCCTCCCTCCTTTTTTGATTGGCAATCTTCCGTTCTGGCGACTTCCAAATTGGATTTATTGAGAACAGGCAGCAAAAAGAAGAGAACATTTTGGAATATATTTAAGCAAGATGGGACTCGGAGTTGATGGTGTGGGTTTTTTGTTGTTGTTTTTTTTCCCCCGGGTCCTATGATTATGCTGCCTTAATACTCTATGGGCCAGGTCGGGGATTTCAGTATAAAGCTGGAATTCTTAAGATAAAGGCTATCTAGCTCTTGGAGCTTGTATATAGAGTTATCTCAGATGGTGTCTTTCTCTGCATATAGGCAAGTCTAGGTGCCGGTAGGCGGGCTTTTCCAAATCCTTAGCCGTCTACGCCTCTCAGCTTGGTGATTGGGGGTACAGACTGCCTGAGTATGTACGCGAAGCGAGATTGGTGGCGAATGAGGACAAAAAAATAAAAAAAAATAAAAAATGGACGTCACAATTAAGAAATAGAATTTAAAAAACCTTAGAAATTCACTGAAAAAAGCCAAAGGTTACAGGGACGTTATAGTTAGGAATTAGCATTTAAAAAACCTTAGAAATTCACTGAAAAAAACAAAGGTTACAGGGCCTTTATAGTTAGGAAAAAGAATTTAAAAAATCTTAGAAATTCACTGAACAAAAACAAAGGTTACAGGGACGTTATAGCTAGGCTCAGGTTTCACACGCACAAAACCAGAGAAATTCAGCAGTTATAGTTAGCTGAGCTAACGATAACTCGTGCCCCTGCAATGCACTGCTTATGACCTCACATATTACATCACTCATGACATGGTCATTGACATCACTCATGACATCTCAAATGACATCACTGATGACATCACTAATGGCATTAGCCACAGAGTCTCTGACACACCCACTCACACCCCAATATAACCTTACATACACCCACTCCAACTTCCACACTGGCATTCTCAAAATCATCGATACACCCATGCCAGTACTTACACACCCACTCACTGATTCATAGGTCTACACACACACATCCACTCAGTTACCAATACAGCCACTCATATACCAACTCACTCACTAATACAGCTACTGATATATCCACTCATACACCCGTACAGCCACTCACACACTGTCAGTCACACATAGAGCTACTCACACACCTGCTCAGTCACCCATTTAGTCAATCACATAGCCACTTACTCACCTATACAGTTATACACACACCCACTCACTTATTTATGCAGATACTAACACATACTTGCTCACCCATACAGTCACTCACACAAGCACACACTCACCCATACAGCCACTATCACAATCCCTCTCTCACAGATACAGTCATTAATATATTCCAACACTCACCATATACCACTGACACATCCATTTACTCACCGACACACCCCTACACACACTCAGTCACTTATACAACCCTTTACTTACATACTCACATACCCATACAGCCACTAACTCATCCTGACTCATCCACTCACTCATCCATGCAGGCAGTCACACCCCTTACCCAACCACACAGACACTCATATACCCATTCAGGTACTCAGACAACCAATCAATCACCCATACAGCCACTCATGTGCCCACTCACTAACCCATACAGCCACTTAGACACCAACTGACAGACTGATACAGACATTAACACAACCTAGTCACTCACCCATACATTCACTGAGACACCTAATCACTCAATTATACAGTCAGTCACACACTCAATAAATCATCCATACAGGCACTCATACACCCACTGATTCATCAATACACCTTTGTATATATATTTAAAACTCATAAACATTCTAAAAACACTCACAGTCCCTGGATGATATGATCAGTGATGTTATTTGAGATATCATCAGTGATGTCATCAGTGATGTTACTGACCATGTCATGAGTGATGTAATATGTGAGGTCATAAGCAGGGCATTGTGGGTGCGCGAGTTTAGTTAGCTCAGCTAACTATAACTGCTGAATTAAATGTCCCGTATAGCTTCAGCTCCAATTAACGGCAGACTTTGACAGGCTCGGGTGGCCTGAAAACATTCAGCAACACTTTCTTACATGATAAAGGAGGGAAACACACAGACACTTTTGAAATCTGCACTGGTAAAATTTTATGAAAACGATGGTTTGAAAATTATATATATATATATATGTGAAATGTGAACCTAACTTTAACGTGCCTGTAACCTTTTTTTCTTCAGTGGATATTCATACATATATTACCTACTGGCGGTCGACAGTAGGTAGTTGTAGTTAGGACCAAAGTTTCCATAGGAAAAGTGTTTTTTGTTTAGCCAATAACTTGTGGTTCAGATGCTGTGTTGAAAGTTTCGGCACGATGCGTCGAGCGGGGGGCCGAGAAAAAAGTTGGGTCCCAAACGCGTTTTCCCCATGTTATGTCTATGGGCATTTTTTATGTTTTGAATACGACTACAGCCCGAACTGCTTAACGGATTTACACCAAAATTGGCAGAAAGCTAGATGTTGGTCCAGAAAGTGTGCTTTTGGTGATTTGGTGTAAATTCGTTCAGTAGTTTCAGAGATATTAAAGTTGAAAAATATAGATATCTGAGAGCCCAATAGCTACTGAAACCCTACTGAAATTTGATTGGCTGCCAACACTTCAACCAGGAAGCGTTGGCAGCCATCTTGTGACTCGGTTGAACCGAGTCTGACAAAAAAAGTTAAAAAAAGAAAGGGGGAAGGGTATAAACACACTGACCCCCTAGGCCTCTTAAGAGTGTCCCACTAGAACCCCCCAGGATCAAAAAAAGCATTTTGCTTTTAAATTTTTGGCAGGATCCATGGATCTGGCCAAAAAGAAATGAAGCTTCGTTTATTATCGGCCCTTGGGTGGGCCAGGTCCCGGGGGCATTGTTTTAATAAGGAAGGGGGTGCATTGGCCGCCTCCCGGGGCTTATTATGCCCTGGGGACAACCACTTCCCCGGGGCTTCTTTAAATATGAATGCAGGGGAGACCTGTATGACCTCCCCCCCTGCCCCGGGAACCACCACCTCCCTGGGGCTTTAACGCAAATAAGTGCGGGGGGCAGTGAAGACCCTCCTGCAGCCCCAGGGCTGCCACCTCCCTGGGGCTTTAATTTTAAAAAAAGCGGGAGCCGCAAGGACCCCCCTGCCATCCCAGTGACCACCACTTCCCTGGGGCAAATATAAACAAAGGAGGGGGGCGCACGGCCCCCCTCCTGGAGCCCTAGATGGCCCTGGGGACCGCCACCCCCCAGGGCCAGCTCCAGCAATGTCCTAGGGTGCTCACCCCCGGTACATTGCAGTTTGCTATTGCTGGGCAGGAGCACTGGTCCCGCCAAGCCATAGCAAATGCTGCTCCGCTGTAAAATGCTCTTGTTTGCACGAAGCGGAACAGAATTCCTTGTTGCATGTTCAGCAGCTCCCTCTGTCCAAAAGCAATGCCGGCTCCCGCAGGACACGGGGAGCCGGCAGGCACCGTGGGGGCCTTCAGGCTCCCCCGTCGTTCTCAACATGAAAAAACTGGGTGCCCTGGGTGGGACAAGGGCATCCAGTACTGTGGCCAGGCCCCGGGGGATGGGGTCCCTGAGGCCAAATTCAGCACACAAAAGGGGGGCCACTCGACCCTCCTTCCTTTATAATAAAAAAGAAATGAAAATGATACCGGCACAATGCCGGACACCCTTCCCCCTTTCTGGAGCACTCTGAAATCACACCTCCTGGTGTGCTGCTGGTTGAGGGATGAAGTCCCCTTGGCTGCTAAGGGTCCTTAGGGGCCAACAAGACCTCCTGTTACCTCCAGTAAGTCCCACACAGTAGAATTGCTGAGAGGTGGTCGGAGTCCATGCCCCCTTTCTCTACCTACCTGCAAATGCGCCTCTTGATGCACTGCTGGTGGGGGATGATGTCCTCTTTCCTCCTGAGGGCCTCAGGACTAAAGTGGACTTCTACCCCCAACCAGAAGTGCACCAGGAGGTGTGTTTGCAGAGTGGTGGAGAAAGGGGGTGCGGCTTCCAACAATCTCTCAGCAATCCAGCTGTGTGGTATTTACTTGAGGTAACAGGAGGGGTAGTTACCCCCAAGGACCCTCTGGAGCCAAGGGGAGTTCACCCCCCCAACCAGCAGTGCGCCAGGAGGTACGTTTGCAGTGTGGTGGATAAAGGGAGTGTGGCCTCCGAAGTCCTCTCAGCAATCAGGCTGTGTGGGACTTACTGGAGGTAACAGGAGGGCTTGCTGGCCCCCAAGGACCTTCTGGAGCCAAGGGCACTTCATCCCCCAACCAGCAGTGCGCCAGGATATGCATTTGCAGAGTGGTGGAGAAAGGGGCTGTGGCCTCTGAAGCCCTCTCTGCAATCAGGCTGTGTGCGACTTAATGGAGGTAACAAGAGGGTTTATTGGCTCCCAAGGACACTCAGCATCCAAGGTGACTTCATCCTCCAGCCAGCAGTGCACCAGGAGGCACATTTCCAGTGTGATGTAGAAAGGGGCGTGGCCTCCGTAGACCTCTCAGCAATTCCACTGTGTGGGACTTACTGGAAATAACAGGAGGGATTTTTGGCCCCTAAAGCCACTCCTCCCCCAACCAGCAGTGCACCAGGAGGTGCATTTGCAGAGTGGTGGACAAAAGGGGGCGTGGCTTCCAAAGGCCTCTAAACAATCGCACTGTGTGGGACTTACTGGAGGTAACAGGAGGAGTTGTTGGCCCACAAGGACGTCCTTGTGGGTCAACTGCCCCTCCTGTTACCCGCACAAATTCAAAACACTGCAGGATTGCTGAGAGGTCTTCGTGGCCCTGCCTCCTTTCTCTACCACTCTGCAAACACACCTCCTGGTGCACTACTAGTTGGGGGATGAAGTCCCCTTGGCTGCTGAGGGTCCTTGGGGGCGAACAACTTCTCCTGTTTCCTCTAGTAAGTCTCACGCAGCGGGATTGCTAAGAGGTCTTCGGAGTCCACAAATCCTTTCTCCACCACTCAGACTTTGGCCCCAGGTTGGTGTTTGTCCCCAGGGCCCGAGGGGTCCATGAGCCCCCCACATGAAAAATAAAAAGCCCAGAGGAGGTGGTGGTATCCAGGGCGGGGGGGGTCCATGCCCCTCATATTATGGTAGTTAGCCCCGGGGGAGGTGGCGGTCCCCTGGGAAGGGGGGTCCAGGAGGCCACCTCATATTATTGGAATTAGCCCTGGGGAGGTGGTGGTTACCAGGGCTGTGGGCCGGATACATGATAAAAAGTTACCCAGGAGGTGGCAGTCCCCGGGGCTTTGATAAGCTCTAGGAGGGGGGCCCTTTGTGACTCCTCCTATATTTATTATATGTCCCTGGGACCTGGCCCATCCGGGGGTCATTTAAAAGCAAGCATGGGAGCCCACACTTGCTTTTTTAGAAAAATTTTGCCACAAATTTACAAATATCGTGATTTCACTGCAAATTTATTTAAAAAAAATGCTTTTATCCCTTGGCAGGATCCCAGGGGGACCCCAAGACCATGGCTTGGGGGTTAAGGTATTCCTACCTTACCTCTGATCTTCTCTCAGCAATCCAGCTGTGTGGGTCTTACTGGAGGTAACAGGAGGACTAGTTGACCCCCAAGGACCTTCAAGAGCCAAGGGGACTTCATCCCCCAACTAGTAGGGCACCAGGAGGCATGTTTTCAGATTGGTAGAGGAAGGGGGCGTGGTCTCCTACAAGGTCTTAGCAATCCTGCTGTGTGGGACTTACTAGAGGTAACAGGAGAGGTAGTTGGCCCCCAAGGCCATCCTTTGGGGCCAACTACCCCTCCTGTTAACTTCAATAAGTCCCAAACAGCGGGATTGCTAAGAGGTCTTCAGAGGCCACGCCCCCTTTCTCCACCATTCTGCAAACGCAGCTCATGGTGCACTACTGTTTGGGCCATGACATCCACTTTACTGCTGAGGGACAACCTGTAAGTCCTACACACTGGGATTTCTGAGAGCTGTTTGGAGGCCGAGATCCCCTTTCTCCATCACTCTGCAAACGCGACTACTAGTTAAAAAGCCTTAGAAATTCACTGAAAAAAACAAAGGTTACAGGGGTTTTATAGTTAGGAATTAGCATTTAAAAAACCTTAGAAATTCACTGAAAAATCAAAGGTTTCAGGGACGTTATACTTAGGGTCAGATTTCACTCGTAAAAAACTAGTGAAATTCAGCAGTTATAGTTAGCTGAGCTAACTATAACTCGCGCCCTCGCAATGCACTGTTTATGCAGCTGACCAGTGTTACTGCTTTTCCCTCCCACCCACCATTTCTCCGTGTGTTCTCTCCTTCGCACCTTAGCTTTCCCCTATGATCTACAGAGTCTGGGTCACTTAAGATCGAGTTGAACAGTCACAAAGTTAGAATGTTAGAAATTTGACTTTACTCGCTAGCTCCCTTTCACCCCAGTGGTAATTCCTCATTCTTAGTCATCCAGCCAGTGCTGCTAGCTGCTTTTTTGGTCCCAGTGGAAATTCCTCATTATTAGTTCTCTAGACAGTGCTGCAGCTGCTTCTCTGGTCCCTGTGGTCATTCCTCATTCTAAGCCTTCTAGACACTGCTGCTAGCTGCTACTCTGGTCCCATCTGTAATTCCTCATTCTAAGTCCTCTAGGCAGTGCTGTAGCTGTGTCTCTGTTCCCAGTGGTATGTCCTCATTCTAAGTCCTCCAGACAGTGCTGCTAGCTGCTTCTCTGGTTTCACTGGTAATTCCTAATTCTAAGTCCTCTACAGAGTGCTGCACCTGCTTCTTTGATCCTGTCAGTAATTCCTCCATTCCAAGTTCTCTAGACAATGCTGCAACTGTGTCTCTGTTCCCAGTGGTAATTCCCCATTCTTAGTCCTCTAGGTAGTGCTGCAGCTCCATCTCTGTTCCCAGTCATAATTCCCAATTCTTAGTCCTCGAGGTAGTGCTGCAGCTCCGTCTCTGTTCCCAGTGGTAATTCCTCATTCTTAGTCCTCTAGCCAGTGCTGCTAGCTGCTTTTCTGGTCCTAGTGGTAATTCCTCATTCGAAGTCCTCAAGATAGTGCTGCAGCTGCTTCTCTGATCCCAGCGGCAATTTCTCATTCTTAGCCCTCTAAGCAGTTCTGCTAGCTGCTTCTCTGGTCCCTTCAGTAATTCCTCATTCTAAGACCTCTAGGAAGTGCTGCTAGCTGCTACTCTGGTTCCGTCAGTAGTTCCTCATTCTAAGTCTTCTAGGCAGTGGTGCAGCTGTGTCTCTGGTCACAGTGGTAATTCCTCATTCCTACACCTCTAGCCAGTGCTGCTAGATGCTAGATCTAATCCCAGTGGTAATTCCTAATTCTTAGTCCTCTAGACATTGCTGCAGCTACTTCTCTGGTTCCGTTGGTAAATCCTCATTCATAGTCCTCTAGACAATGCTGCTAGCTGCATTCTAAGTCCTCTAGAGAGAGCTGTTAGCTGCTTCTCTGGTCCATTGGAAATTCCTCATTCTAAGTCTTTTAGGCAGTGCTGCTAGAGGGTTTTCTGGTCCCGTTGGTAATTCCTCATTCTAAGTCCTCCACACAGTGCTGTTCCTGCTTCTCTGGTCTCATCAGTAATTCCTCTTTCTAAGTCCTCTAGACAGTGCTGCAGCTGCATCTTTGGTCCTGTCAGTAATTCGTCATTCTAAGTCCTCTAGACAGTGCTGCTAGATGCTTCTCTGGTCCCGTTGGTAATTTCTCATTCTTAAGTCCTCCACACAGTGCTGCTACCTGCTTCTCTGGTCTCATCAGTAATTCCTCTTTCTAAGTCCTCTAGACAGTGCTGCAGCTGCTTCTCTGGTCCCACTGGTAATTCCTCATTCTCCATCCTCTAGGCAGTGCTACAGCTGTGTCTCTGTTCATACATCCACTACACTCCAAACCAAAACACATAGATAAAATATATTGTCATTTACAGTGCCAATAGCACTAACTCTGACAATGCGAGACCTATTGCATTACAAATGCTTGTCTACTTTGGCTGATGATGCAAAGTTTCGTTGTGATTGGTTAAGGGGGTACCACAAAATAAAAGTGGGGGGTCCCAAAAAATTATGAGAATATTCCATCACTCCCTCTTCTAAACAGGCTGCAATCCTATGAAGTGTTAACAAAATTTGAAGGAAAAATGCTACTAATTGCACCATTCCGACCAATGTTTAAACCATTTTCATGGACCAGTTGGGGTAAGTACTCCTATTCCCCTTGGAGAAGATGAGTCTTGCCCTCTGTTCTCGCTCTTTCCATTTATGTGTGGTTGGGTCTTTATGCTATACAAGTTTAATAGTTCACGTGTGGTAGTGCAACATACTTTTGGCCTCATTTATGAAAAGTGTTGCATCGCTGCGTGAAAACAGCGATGCAACACTTTTCAGTGCGCCCTCCTTGTGACACCATGGATGCGCTGTATTTACTGTACGGCGCTCCATGTCGCAAGGATTTACAGATACCTCAGTATTCCTGACGAATCTGAAGGTGCAAAAGTGACGCATTGCTGGGGTGTGTCTGAAAACAGACGCAACTCCAGCAATGTGTCCTTTCACAAGGGACAAGCCCCATGAGAAAGGGCCTGCATCAGTCTTACGTGCGATGTGAGTCAGGCATTAGGATTTGACGCAGTGGAGTCCTAAAAGTGTTGCAGTGAAATCTCAAAGATTTCACTGCGACACTTCTACGAGCCTTTTTTTGCGGGGGAAGTCCCACCCTGCATACATTATACCTGACACAGGTATAATGTAGCGCAGGGATTTACAAAGTGACGCATTTGCTTAGATGCATCACTTTGTAAATATGGCGCAACGTGGCACATTTTTTATGCCGCCATAGCATCACAAAAAGTGACGCAACGGCAGCGCAAAGGTATCATAAATAAGCCCCTTTGGGCCTCATTTATGAAAAGCGTCACATCGCTGCGTGAAAACAGCGAGGCAACACATTTCATTGCACCCTCCGTGCGACATCACGGATGCACCATATTTACTGTATAGCGATATATGTCGCAAGGACTTACAGATACCTCAGTATTCCTGACGTATCTGTAGGTGCTGATCCAGCGGGTTACTAGCAACAAGCATTCATGCACTAAATACTCACCTGGGCCCATTCATTCACAGTAACTAGCAATCACCGCTGGTGGGGTCAGTTGTACTCTTTATCAAAATCCCTGCTACCAGTTACCTTTTCTGATTGAAGAGTAATGACTTACCAATGGACCTTTGATAATTGGGGTTGATATGAGATCATACATAACATAATTTCATTAAAACACCTGAAATAACCACTGACTCAAGAAGTTTTTAAAATGTTTATCTAAAATATTTAGCAGAGTAAAATACAAACCACATAATACTTAGTCGCATATCAAGGAGGAAGCACACTGTATAGTCACCTATTAATCACAAATGACGGTCCCTCAGAAAGGAGAAGATAGAGACAGCAGTACAAACTAAAGATTACGCATTTATAGTTACCTAAAGGTGTGAAAACCAAACCCCTTGGCCAAGGAGTTGGAAAGAGGGTCACAAGAAAAGATGAAGACCAAGACCTCCGGACCAGGTTTAGGACAGGATAGATGACCTCTCTACCAACGACGCCTGCGTCGTTCCCATCTCTGACACTTCGTTCCTCCTCGTGGTTCTTCCGCGTCTCCCTCTAATACGGTCCGCCGCCCCCACCTCACGACCTCTTCGGACAGCGGTTCAGTCTCTGTCTGTTGTGCAACAGCATCTATGTTCGTCTGCGTGCTGAGCTCCTCTCTGCTGCTCCTAAGCGCTAACTAATTAGCTAATTCTATATCTATTATACCCTTCTATGCCCATGTACCTCCCATTAATGTTTCAAATTTATGGGCCCACTAATTCTGATTGGACAGGGACAGGGGGTTGATCCTCACACCATGTCAATTTAGTTCAATTTTCTTAAGCCCATTGTCTTAGAAATCCCGCCCCTCTCAATTAATACATTTGCTTTATTTCCCACCCGTTTCACAACAATATTAATACAAAATATATACAAAATGTATCATTTCATAGGACATTTAGTTGAACTCTGAAGGTGATCAGCGGGTCATGTCCTTGGGCATCCTCCAAGTTGACTTCATCACTTTGCTTTGTTAGTTTTCAGAGCGCATGCGCAGTTCACATGACTCTCGAGCTGCTGTTTAGCCAACCCAGGCCCACTTTACGAACTAATAGAAAATCAAAGAAGACACATATTAAAATCAAAAATAAATGTTTTCACTGTATACCCCCTACTTCTACACTAATCCCATTTATTTATAAACGTCTATCCCGCATTAGTAGCTTTAGAATACCACATTATTAATTGCAGCAATGCGAAAGCTTTAGCATGTGAGAACATTAAAGCAGCCATTTTAGCATACACTGCACAGAAGCAAAAGATTCCCTCCAAGCAAAGAAAGATGTCATACCATGTGACATGGTTGACACATGCGCAATAGAATTCCCGCGTTTTAGCGGCCATTTTGGATTAGACGAGGATTACTTATTAGTGGAAAACACATAGGCAAGCATCTTCTAGATAAAATATGTTTGTGTTGCACATTATTAATAAAGACATTACAAGGTTTTAGTACAAATTAATTAATACTGTGAGAGGATTGCTTCCGAGCAAGTCTCATTGTGAGTCCTTGCTCCATCAATCCCCTCTCTGATGTCGTTTCTGAGCCATCAAAATTACCTACAACCAGATGCCAACTTTAGCATATTTCAGTCACATTTTCATTTTTACACTGTCCATTCTTATCTTTTCCCTTCAATTTCTTGTAAATTTCACTTCTCAGGTCTTCTAATTCAATCTCTTCAAATTTTCTTTTCTTGCCTCTTCCTGTCACCCTATATGTTTCCTTCTTTCTACAACATTTGCACCATATCATTATTGACAATACTGTTATTCCTATCCCTACTAAGGGTACTATTATTTGACCTATAAGTCCTTTCCCTACATTAGTAAACCAGGTACCAATTGGCGCAATGCTATTTGTCAATCTTTCCCATACACTATCAACTTCCAGTGGTTTCAGTTCCTTCTCAAGTTTAGTAATATTCTTTATATATGTTCCGATTTCTGTACTTTTGTCCGGAATATATGTGCAACAATGTTTCGTTTTCAACATTTTACAGACTCCGCCCTCTTTTGCTAATATTATATCAAGAGCAAGTCGAT
Organism: Calotriton arnoldi; assembly: GCA_963921515.1. Taxonomy (NCBI): domain Eukaryota; kingdom Metazoa; phylum Chordata; class Amphibia; order Caudata; family Salamandridae; genus Calotriton; species Calotriton arnoldi. Next base: position 1,262,896 of record CAWUFW010000770.1, on the reverse strand, counting down.
TTTGCATAACCATAGATCTAATCGCAACCATTTCCGCATTAATCATTAGAAATCCTCCAGCAGTATCCGTTGATAAACGATCAACCACTGTAGACAACTTACATATTCTCCTTGAGTTCAGAATTACTCCCACTGAAGGTATCAATGCACCAAATATATCACCTACAATTTCTGAAAAACTAGCTCTCTTACTACGTGTTAGTTCACTATTATTTTCATTGCTCCCAGTGTTTCGTTTTACGTGGTATATTTTTGGAAAAACTATTCCAAAATAACAACTTCCATACCACCGTGCAGGAAGCCTAAAGTAAGCCTCATTCCCACACACATAATATATTCCAGGAAAAACTGAATCTGTTCCTCCTTTTAGTCCCCAACCTCCAAGAATTAAGAAATTGTGTTCACATTCACTGGTACCAATAAAAACATTGTTATATTCAGTTTTTAACCTATGAAGACAAATTTTCCCTGTCTTTACAAAATCGAGAGCCATAGCAGCTTGAGCCTTGCCAGGTGTGTAAATACCCTCTTTCTCAGCCCAAGGTGGAAGGTGAGCTTTATGCTCAGACGCTTTCTTTTGGAAATTCTGTCTTCTATCTTCAACTAAGTTTAAAAATATCTTTTCTTCTTCACGTAATGAACAGATTAGATTGCTTCTATGTGCATGTGTTATGTCTATTGACTTCATCGTTAAGAAAAATTCTCCCATAAATTGTGCATCTTGACTACTAAGCACTGGGTTCAGATTCTTTCGAATAGGAACCTCTGAAAATATCACATCTATATTTGAATAATAATACTGAAGTTTCCCTGTTCTATAAAATAAACTAGTTAGTACACTACATGATATACCATAAGTTAAAGGCAAATGATGATAGGTTAAACCTTCTGCTACTGATTCAGGTAACTTCATACAGACATAACAATCACTAACATCCATTGTATCTACGTACTGAAACAATAATTTAGTAAAAACATTTAAGCTTGTATCGTTATCTGTTACAACGTGATGAAAATCTGGTTCATCTTCTGCTTCTATTTCTACTCTATCACTTTTCAGGTTATCTATCCTTCCCTTGGTATCGTTGTTATTCTTTTTGTCCATTATCATAAGGTAAGGAATTGCTACAATCACAACTAACCACACTATAAGCACCACTACCAGACTACATATGCATATAGCACAGCATCTTTTACAACATTTCTGTTTCGGTCTCACAGAAACTCTGTCATCAGTCATTTTTGTCCAAGAAGATTTCTCTTCTTTCCTTTTCCTTCAAAACTTTAACGTTATCAAGGTGGTTTCACTTCTTTTTCATGTCAGCTCTGCACTTGTTCCTTCGTCACCACTTTCACTATTCTCTGAACTTTCGCAGTCTTCGAGAATTACATAAGTCCAATCAGGACCTTTAAACTTATTGTTCATGATTTTCAATCTTTTACTTTTTCGTTTTTCAGACCCACTTATTTGTCCAGATAAGCTTGTTACTTCATTTACTTGTTCTGGGTCTTCACTTTGTGTTACTATGTGATATTTCACTCTTTTAATACCACTAGGCCAATGATCACCCTTTCTGACTAGCTTGGTTTGCACTGTACCTTCACCTTCTGAGTTTTTTCCAAATACTCCTTTATTCACATTAATGTGTGGCACAAATTGTTTGTCCTTGTTTTCAGTTTCCCTCGCTATCTGCTCTCGTTCAGGTCTTATTGTTGTTTCTTCAGTTGCCTGAATGTGAGTCTCTGCTAACTGGCCCTGTTCAGGATTGACGTTTTCTTGCTTGATATTTTCATGTTCGATGTTTTCTTTGTTTTCTTCTCCCTGAACGTGATTTTCTTGTCCTAACTGGTTCTGATCAGGGCTTATTGCACTCTGTACTTCTGCAGCCTGACCGCGTTCTTCTGAACCTATCTGTCCCTGCTCAAACTCTGTTGTTTCGTTGTCAATTTGAGCCCAATTTCCTTTCCCTATCTGGTCCTGCTCAGGTTCCTTTATAGTTTCAACCTCCCTATCCTGAGCTTGTTCTTCTTCACCTATCTGGTCCTCACTAATTTCTTCTATTCTAGCTCTGCTCCTTGTTTTGATAAAGACTTCAGGTATATCAACCACTGGTATCCAGTCCTGACTTGTGCTCGGTTGTTCTTCTACAGCTACTCCTGAATCTATCACTTGGGATTCTTCAGCTGTACAACCTTCTGCTTCCTCAGCTATTGATGCTGACTGAGGATCTCTCTCTTCAGGAGCTGGCACCCTTTTGGTATGGCTTACATGAATCCAATTAGGTAAACCTGCACATTTCACTGCTGTGTTTGTAACCAATATAACCTGACAAGGTTCGCCCCACCTGGGTGATAAACACGTTTCTCTGGTGTGATGCTTCACTACCACCCAGTCTCTGGGGTTCAGATCATGCTCTTGTTCAGGCTGCCTGGAAACTGCGTCTTCTCCAACCTGGTGAGAGACAGAACGCACTAGGTCAGCCAATGCTTTGCAATAATCTAGAACCATATCATCAGTTATGTTCAGCAGTTTATTGCCAGGTACATGGGCTTGTCTCATTGCTCTTCCCATGATGATTTCATGTGGACTCAATCCTGTATTTCTATCAGGAATGCTTCTGAGTCCCATTAAGACAAGAGGCAACGCATCTGGCCAATCTAACGATGTGGATGCACACATTTTTGACAATCTTGATTTTATTGTGCCATTCATTTGTTCAACCACTCCAGAAGCCTCTGGGCGGTATGCACAGTGCAATTTTTGTTCAATTTTAAATGCTTCACAGATTATTTGAATTACATCATTATTGAAGTGACTCCCTCTATCTGATTCCAAAGTTACTGGGAAACTGAACCGTGGAATGAGTTCTCGTAATAACAGGTTTGCAACTGTTATACTGTCATTCCTCCTGGTAGGGTAAGCCTCCACCCACCTTGAAAGCAGACACACTATGACAAGTACATATTTCAGTCCTGTACATGGTGGTAACTGAATGAAATCTAACTGCAATCTCACAAATGGACCTTCTGCCTTTCCAATTTTTCCCAGACCAACTACTGTTTTCCTTCCTGGATTATTCATTTGACAAGTTAGACACCTCTGGCAAAGGCTCTCTGCTGCAGCCCTAAACCTTGGATTGTACCAACTTTGTCTGAAAAGTCTAATCATGGCATCTCTTCCTACATGTGTGTCCCCATGATACATTCTGGCCATGTGTGAAATTAGGCAATCAGGCATGACTGGTCTGCCATCTGGATAAACCCACACATCATCATCTGTTCTTCGGGTACACCCTATTTTCATCCAAACATCCTTTTCACTCTCTTCAGCATCATCCTGCAATCGTCTCACATCATTCCATGTTTCAGGTGTTGAACATAGCATAAGTTGGCAGCTGATTCCCATATTTTCGAATTTTCTGTTTACTGCCATTCTATTTCTGGCACAGTGTTGAGCGATTAGGTCTGCATATCTGTTACCGGCTACCACCCAGTCATCTCCTGACTGGTGTGCAGCACATTTCACCACTGCCAATTCTTTTGGTGATTGTATTGCCTCCAATAATTCTTTTACAAACTGCCCATTTTTGATTGGGGATCCTGAAGAAGTCATGAAATCCCTCTGCATCCACAGTTGGCCAAAATCATGCACAACCCCGTACCCATATTGACTGTCTGTAAATATGGTCACTTTTCGATTTTTCCCAATATTGGAGGCTTTAATCAAAGCAACTAATTCAGCTACTTGTGCAGATTTGACTCCTGGTAAATAGGATGCTTCGACTATTCCTGAAAGTTCACATACAGCATAAGCTGCACTCAATTTGCCATCTTCATGTCCTAGGCATGAGACATCCACAAACAGCTCCCTATCTGGGTTCTTAAGTGGCATTTCCTGTATGTCAGGGCGCGGCTTGGTACACAACTCTGTGACTTCCAAGCAATCATGTTCTGTGTCGTCCCTAACTTCTTCACAATATGGATCTGGTAATAATGTTGCAGGATTTACAACTGTGCACCTAGCTATGGTCACATTCTCAGCTCCTAAAATTATTCGCTCATATTTTGTCATCCGACTAGGTGTAAGATGCTGGGTTCTAGTTCTTGTCAACAGAATCACAACTGCATGTGGGATGAACACTTTGACAGGGTGTCACATTACTATTGAGTCACTTTGTTCAATGCTCATACAGGTAGCAGCTACTGCTTTTAAGCAGCCTGGCAATGCTGCAGCCACTGGGTCTAGTGTAGCAGAAAAATATGCTATAGGACGTCTGTCCAGTCCATGTCTTTGTGTTAAGACTGAAAGTGCACAACTCTCTCTTTCATAGCAAAATAATGTAAATTCTTTTGTATAGTCAGGCATGCCCTGGGTAGGTGCCTCACACAAAGCATTTCTTAATTTTACAAATGCACTGGCACTTTCATCATCCCATTCAAATGGATCCTTTGCTTTCTTTTTGGTTAACTGAATTAAAGGCTTTGCTGGTAGTGAAAACCCTACAATCCATTGTCGACAGTACCCTACTATTCCAAGAAACATTCTCACCTCTCTTTGTGTTACTGGCATTTTCATTTGCTTAATTATTTTTATTCTCTCAGAGGTTATTCTTCTCTTCCCTCTCTCAATTTGGTGTCCCAAATACTTAACTGTTGTTGTACAAAATTGTAACTTCTCAGGTGACGCTTTGTGACCTTCCTCAGCCAAATGATTGAGTAATGCAATTGAGTCGGTGACACAATCGTCATGAGTTCTAGATGCAATTAACAAATCATCTATATATTGTACCAAGACTGAGTTCCTGGGCATTACTAATTTCAGTATCTGATTAAAAATGGAGGGACTTTCTGTGTACCCCTGAGGAACACGATTCCACACATAAACGTGATTTTCGAATTTGAACGAAAACAAATACTGACTATCTGGATGCAATGGAATTGAGAAAAATGCTTGGCACAGATCAATTACGGTAAACCATTCTGCGTTCCATGGTATTTGGTATAAGATTACTGCAGGATTTGGTACTATAGGACAACAAGGTACCACAATTTTATTATATTTCCGTAAATCTTGAACAATCCTATATTTTCCACTAGGCTTTTTCAAACCCATGATTGGCGAATTACAAGGGCTACTCATAACTTCTTTTAATATACCTTGTTTCACCATTCTGCCAATTTCCTCAGTAACTCCTGCTTTCACTTCAGCGCTCATTTTATACTGTCTGGTATTTGGGAAAATTGCGCCTTCCTTTACAGTTATCTTTACTGGGTCTATATTTGCCATCAGACCTTCTTCTTTTCCAGAAAAATCCCATACCTTTGAACTCACTGTAGTTTTTAACTCTTCTTGTAATTCATCTTTGGTTATCAAGGAGAACATTTCATCTACCTCCGTACCTTGCTTGGCTATCATGAATTTGTAAACATGATCTTCATCCGGGCTCTGTATTGCAACACCATCCGGTGTGCAGAAAATAGTGCAGTTCATTTTGCACAGTAAGTCTCTGCCCAGTAAATTTACTGGACTAGAGTCACACACCACAAATTGGTGCATTTCTCGGAAGTTTCCGATTCTTACTTCCATGGGTTCTGTAAGGGGTGTTCTAATCTTTTGATTTGCTACACCTACAACTTGGATAGCTTCTCCAGAGAGAGGGAGGTCTGGGATGCCTGCTGTTCTTACAGTAGAACGGGTAGCACCAGTGTCCAAAAGAAAGGTGATATCATTACCTTTTACTTTCCCTTCAACATATGGACCTGACTGATCTACCGGCAAGGATGCGCCAAGTACGCACTCCTTCTCCCCCTCTCTTAGGCACCGTTATTGATAATCATATGGATTAAAATCATCCTGTAAAAGAAATTGTGAAGTTACATATTCATTCTTACCACTTCCTCCTTGATATCCGACGTCTGTACCGTGCTTTGCTCTGCTTACATTACCTTGTATAGGGGCAGGTGGCAACTGATTCTGAGGACTTACACCCTGCTGTGAGTCATTCTGCGTCTGTGGATTTAAATTATGATTTGGGCCATTATTATTTTGAATATTTTTACATTCATTCTTCCAATGTCCCAACTTTCCGCATCCATGACAAGGAAATTTCTTTTTAGCTTCTTCTCTACTCATTCGTCCTCTTACCTTTCCACCATTTCCTGTGTCAGCATTCGATCCAGATTCTTTTCCCTGACTTTCAGATGGATTATCTAAATTAATTCCCTGTCGCTCAGCCATTTTCACTTGAGCCCACATCACCTTTTCTTGTAGTTTCTTGTGTCTATCCTCAATGTCATCCCCACAATATTTAGCATATTTCAAAATCTCATCGATAGGCTTTCCCTGCCAACATAACATATGTTGCTTAATCATCTGACAAATCTCTGGTTTTAGACCATAAACAAATCAATAGACAAACTGACTCATATTTTTGTCTCCAATATCTTCAAAACCGCTATACTGTTTGAACACCTGTAATAGACGTTCATAGTAGGCATGTACTGATTCATTTGCTTCTTGGGTTGTTCTGTCTATTTTCACCCAATCTGTTTCTTTTGGTGGTATTTTCCCTTTCAAATAGGTTATTACCTGGTGATACTTTTTCATCACATCATTTGATGGGGCACCTGTCTTTGGATCCCTAGGATATTCTTCACTAGGCCAGTCGATTGTAATTTTACAGTCTGTCCATAAATCGGCAGGTACCACTATGTCAAATAAACCATCTAGGTCCTTTAACAAAACCTTTGAAACCTTCACAAACCTCTCAACCTGCTTGTACCATTCAATTGGCTTTTCTCTCAATTTTGGAAAATCATTTGTAAATGACAAAATGTCTTGCCTACTCCATGGGACATGGACATAGCTTCCTCCTGGAACCTTTCGCATTGGATACATCTGTTCTACCTTTCCTGTTTCCTTCAATAAATACTCAGATGTCATTCTATTCGAACGTGCTTCTTCCTTTTTCTTTGTCCATCTAGTTTTCCATCTATCCAATTCTCCCCATTTCTGTAAGACTGTCATTAATTCTTTAATTTATAATTTTCTACCAGATGTATTCATATTTTCTAAGTCTTTGTCAGTAAATTCTGCTCTATATGGTCTCTGCAACACTTTTGACTTCCTTATTTCAATTCCAATCTCTGAGGCCAAATCCGTGAACTTTTCATGGAATATTTTTACATTTCTGGTTATGCTCCTACATACGAACAATAGTTCTTCTTCACTGTAGGTATTTAAACGATCTACTCCTACGTTGCCTGCTATCATTTCTTCTAACTCGACTTTTAGTTTATAAATGTCCAAGATCTTTGGGGGTGAACTCTGTCTGTCTATTCCTTGTGCCCATCTTTCTAAGTCTTCTGGAGTTACTACTGTTGCACTTTTAGTTCCTGAAGATGTTATTATATTTACATCCTTTCAGCAACCAGGTGTGATTCTTCTGGGGGTGCTATTTGCGGATTCTCGAATAGGCAAATCCATTAGTGAAATCATAGATTCACAGTCACTGATATGATCATCAATTATTACAGCTTCATGTTTAGGAATATCCATAGGTGTAGTCATAGCTAGAGGCTTGGGCAATTTACTTTGTCTCCGTATAAAGGGACCACGGGACCAATGGTTACAGGTATAGTCAGAGATTCAGGATATACATTCAACTGTGTTATTTTCTGTATTAATTCTGCTCTGTTTCTGTCTAAAGCCTCTTTTTCCTTATCCTGAAGTACTCTATTAACTGGTGGATTATGCAATACTCGAGGTACTAACGGTGTTCTCAAAACAGGTGCACTTGGGGAACATCCACCCAAATCTTCCTGGTATGGTGGAGGGTTCTTTAATATTTCTTCCATGAATTCATCTTCGGATTCTCCAAACCCTGTCATGTGTTTAGTCTTTTCTTTGCATTTGCTCCCTAGCTGCTCATCAGCCATAAATACTGGATACAAACCTTCAGTAATCATCGCTCGTCTCCACTGTTTCATCTGACTTTCTCTTGTCCCATTCTGGTATCTAGGGAAAAATCCCCTATAACCCCTATTACTCCTGGGTCTATCACGCTCAAATGCTTCTGTCTCCCATTCTTCTAGGGCTTCGTACTGCGTTAATCTTGGTCTGGGTTCTAATTCATTCATTCTCATTCTTAAATTTTGAAGAATTCTCCCATTGAAAGTACCATTCTCTGGGAAAGCTAATACTCCATCATCTTTTGTATATTCTATCCAATTTTCTAACCATACACAAGTATGATAACCCCTCTCCATCATCATGAATGCGGCGGGCGTTTTTGCAGGTGGAATGAGAATTCCTTCCCTAGTTTTGATTGGCTTATCTTTCTTAAAATAATTTTTAATCTTTTGTAAGAATGACAATTTTCTCTTTTCTCCGTACATTTTGGGTAGATATCTATGTATTGAATTATATTCTGCAAAACCTAAAAATCTTCTATCTGGACGTGTTCCTATCAAAGTCGGATCGTGTTTCCACATACAATCTCCACTGTCCACTAATATTTCAACTTCTATTCTGACAACCAATCAAATTCCAGCTAACAATTGTCTCGGAACCAATCCTAGCACGGTTTTTCTGTGACGTCTATTCACTCTATCTGACAACCCCTCCTTTACAATCTGCGCTTCTCTGTCCCTCGCTGTGCCGACCAATCCCAGCGCGGCACCTGTGACGTCAGTATTACTCCTGACTACTGACCCCTCCTTTACAAGACTCGTTCTACGCCCGCTGTTTCAGCCAATCTCAGCGCGGCGCTTGTGACGTCAGCTTCTACTCCGGCAGCTGACCCTCCCTTTACAAAAATCGTACGCAACTTTAATTCCTCAACACTTTCCATTAAATTTCAGTAACAACATAAAACATTCGCTATCTTGTCAGTTTCCCTAAATTAAAGATAGATTTTCTCACACTTAGTAAAACCTTTCCATTTACTAGACATACACTACGAGTAAAACCCTTCCGTTTACTCTTCACGTAAGCTTCAGAAATACCTGCTACTCCTTCAATGTTACCCTTTCTAGGTGATATAACATCAAAATTTTACCAGCGTATTCCTTTGCTGTCACTCACACACACAGAGTCCCTAACAAGTACTGATAGCCCTGCTTAACTTTTCAGTACTATTTCTGCCTGACAGATAACCTCACTGCAGTATGGTTTCCACTTACCATCCGCTATTCAAATTCCCTGGGGATTTCTAGACAACATAAAACAAAACTTTTTAAAACGGATGTTAGTTCATAAAAATAAAATTCTCATTACCCAATTAACAAAGTATAACCATCCTCTGATAGCCAGAAAACTGATCCAGCGGGTTACTAGCAACAAGCATTCATACACTAAATACTCACCTGGGCCCATTCATTCACACTAACTAGCAGTCACCGCTGGTGGGGTCAGTTGTACTCTTTATCAAAATCTCTGCTACCAATTACCTTTTCTGATTGAAGAGTAATGACTTACCAATGGACCTTTGATAACTGGGGTTGATATGAGATCATACATAACATAATTTCATTAAAACACCTGAAATAACCACTGACTCAAGAAGTTTTTAAACTGTTTATCTAAAATATTTAGCAGAGTAAAATACAAACCACATAATACTTAGTCGCATATCAAGGAGGAAGCACACTGTATAGTCACCTATTAATCACAAATGACGGTCCCTCAGAAAGGAGAAGATAGAGACAGCAGTACAAACTAAAGATTACGCATTTATAGTTACCTAAAGGTGTGAAAACCAAACCCCTTGGCCAAGGAGTTGGAAAGAGGGTCCCAAGAAAGGATGAAGACCAAGACCTCTGGACCAGGTTTAGGACAGGATAGATGACCTCTCTACCAACGACGCCTGCGTCGTTCCCCTCTCTGACACTTCGTTCCTCCTCGTGGTTCTTCCGCGTCTCCCTCTAATACGGTCCGCCGCCCCCACCTCACGACGTTCTTCGGACAGCGGTTCAGTCTCTGTCTGTTGTGCAACAGCATCTATGTTCGTCTGCGTGCTGAGCTCCTCTCTGCTGCTTCTAAGCGCTAACTAATTAGCTAATTCTATATCTATTATACCCTTCTATGCCCATGTACCTCCCATTAATGTTTCAAATTTATGGGCCCACTAATTCTGATTGGACAGGGACAGGGGGTTGATCCTCACACCATGTCAATTTAGTTAAATTTTCTTAAGCCCATTGTCTTAGAAATCCCGCCCCTCTCAATTAATACATTTGCTTTATTTCCCACCCGTTTCACAACAATATTAATACAAAATATATACAAAATGTATCATTTCATAGGACATTTAGTTGAACTCTGAAGGTGATCAGCGGGTCATGTCCTTGGGCATCCTCCAACCCAGGCCCACTTTACAAACTAATAGAAAATCAAAGAAGACACATATTAAAATCAAAAATAAATGTTTTCACTGTATACCCCCTACTTCTACACTAATCCCATTTATTTATAAATGTGTATCCCGCATTAGTAGCTTTAGAATACCACATTATTAATTGCAGCAATGTGAAAGCTTTAGCATGTGAGAACATTAAAGCGGCCATTTTAGCATACACTGCGCAGAAGCAAAAGATTCCCTCCAAGCAAAGAAAGACGTCATACCATATGACATGGTTGACACATGCGCAATAGAATTCCTGCGTTTTAGCGGCCATTTTGGATTAGACGAGGATTACTTATTAGTGGAAAACACATAGGCAAGCATCTTCTAGATAAAATATGTTTGTGTTGCACATTATTAATAAAGATATTACAAGGTTTTAGTACAAATTAATTAATACTGTGAGAGGATTGCTTCCGAGCAAGTCTCATTGTGAGTCCTTGCTCCATCAGCGCAAAAGTGACGCTTTGCTGGGATGTGTCTGAAAACAGACGCAACTCCAGCAATGTGTCCTTTCACAAGCCCCATGTGAAATGGCCTGCGTCAGGGGTGGCGTAGAGAGGCGCAACGAGGAGAAATGTTTAAATTTCTCCCCATTTTTTTCCTCTTTCAATGCGTACTGCATTCTACAGCACGCGTGGAAAGAGGAAATCACCTCAATTGATTGTTTTGTGCTGGAAAGTGTCCCTTCCTGCACAATAACAATCTCCCCACGACCCAGGCATCCTTGCACCATGATGCAAGGGTGTCTGCGCCAGCACATGGCAGCCGATTGTGCGCCAGCGCAGGGGGAAGCACAGGGATGCGACATATTGTTGTAAATATGTCGCATCCCTGTGCTTTGAAAGTGACAGTGCGGCGCAGCCAAATGGCTTGCAGCTCGCACTGAGTCACTTTCATTGTAAATATGGCCCTACATTTCACCAATGGAGGTACATGAGTTACTATTTTACATAATTTATAATTAAGTGGTTCTTCTGCCAATGCACAATTAATACATGGGGAGAGGAGTTGGCCTAACGGCTAGGGCGGTCGCCCTCGAATCTGGGGAACTGGGTTCGAGTCTTGGCAATGACGCTGAACATCCTGTGATTCTGGGCAAATCACTTAATCTCCCCGTGCCTAACAAAAATGAATGTGTCCTCATGTAACGCAACTGGTGCTATGTAAAGCGCTCCGATACCGGATCAAGTTTGCGCTATATAAAACTCCATAAAAAAAATAAAAAATTTTTTTTCCCTGTCTGCCTTTTGCGTGCTGCTTTTTACTCGCCTTGCATGTATTGCTTGCATGTTATATTGTGTTTATTGCTATTTGCCTTCTTAAAACCTCCTTACATTCCTTTGCCCGTAACCGGAACTGTGCGCACTGGGGAAGCTTTTCACGCCGGTAGCTTTGCCATTGAAAGGCCCCGAGCGCCTGTTTTTCTGCATTATGCAGCTTAAGCTGGATTTCTTGTTCATGACCCCGTTTGAAAGCTCGACCTCACATTTGTTTCAGGAATTTTGTCACAGTCTGGCAGATGTATATTCTGCAGGGATAGTCAAACAAGTTATTCAGACCTACCTTCGTTAATGCAGTGACGTGTTATTATGTTAGTATCTGTTGTGCGTGTTATCACTGAGAGAGGTGTAATAATCTTTTAACGACATGTATGCAGCAGGGCCATTCAAAAACCTTGGGCCCGATTCACAGAACTAACTTAAGACAAAATCCTAAACTTACTACCATTTTGGTATTCACAGAAGGCACTTACTCATTTTGGTATTCACAGAAGGCACTTACTCATTTTGGTATTCACAGAAGGCACTTACTCATTTTGGTATTCACAGAAGGCACTTACTCATCAATGAGTAAGTGCCTTCTGTGAATACCAAAATGAGTAAGTGCCTTCTGTGAATACCAAAATGGTAGTAAGTTTAGGATTTTGTCTTAAGTTAGTTCTGTGAATCGGGCCCCTTTTGTATACTTATATTCCACTTAAAAAAATTAAAACGTGCCATCTGTTGCACAGAGTCATAATCTACTGACATTTACGGCTGCAGGTGGAACTTATTACTGGTGAAAAGCCATGCATGCAGACATTTAGGAAGGTAGTGAACCCCAGGGATGTGTGAGTTGCAGACTCAGAAGACTCGTAATGCTGCATAATATTTTTTAAAACACGAGAAGTTACACAAACTGACCTGCTTTGGGTAGTTTAGAAAATAAGACGAGGGCAGTGTCAGTGGCCAAGTGACTGCCACTGAACATAATCTGTCTACCCCAGGGCTGGACTGGCCGTAGCAGTCACTCTGCGTTTCCCCGGTGGGCCGGAGGGGTGGGGGCCGGTTTTGTACCCACTGGGGCCGGTTTTGCAGCAGTGCTGCAATATCAGCCCCCTGTAACAAAAGTGGGAGCGGTGCTTCTCAATAGCACCATCCCCCCGTGCTCCTGGGGCCGGTCGAGCAGCAATCTGCCAGGGCTGGTTGCTGTTTCCCGTCCGGCCGTGGTCTACCCTATACCCAGTTTGAGTCCTTCTTCCCCGAACAAAAAACCCAGGCAACCATGGGTGCCCTATCTGCCGCCGCAACCACACATACATTCCTACAACCTCCTTTACTCATCCACCAGAATTATCGAAAGCTGCTACACTACCCAACACCTATCGCTGATTGCTGGAGGATGAGGCTTTCTAATACTCCATTTCCTGCTCCATGATATTCCATGGTAGGACATCCTGGAACAGGAAATGGTCAGCTGGAGGCTGGTTGAAGGTTTTGCTTTTTACTATGCCTCTAGTGTGGGGCATATTTATGTAGGTTTTGTGTCGCCCTTGTGCCACGCAAGGGGGCACAAGGGTGATGCAAAACCTAAGCAGGATTTATCAAGCCACACAAGGCCACTTTGTGTGGCCCTGAGTGGCTTGATAAATTCAGAGTAACACAATGCAGCGCGCTGTGTTGCTTTACTCTACACCTTGAAGGTGTTTCATGGGTTGCGCGTGGGTTCTCCCATGCATCCACCCATGGATTTTGGCGCTTTCCCATATTTACCATTAGTGGGAGACCTGTGAATGCGTTAAAAGTCTACAGGTGAGGTGTAATGAGGAGAAATACCTTTATTTTTCCCTGTAACTTTCTCTTTCTATGTGCATTCTGCAGCACACATAGAAGGAGGGAAATTCCTCCCAGGATTGTTTTTGTGCAGGAAATTGTACCTTCCTGCACAAAAGCAATCTTGCTTACAAAGCAGGAACCCTTGATCCACGGTGCAAGGGTGCCTGAGTGGGCGCTATGCAACATATTGTGAGCCAGCGCTGTAAAATGACAGGAATGCGCCATATTTGTTAAGTACGCCGCATTCCTGCCCTTTCCTTATCATGCAGTCCTGAGCAGCACAGTGACTTGCTGCGCTGCGTGATATCTTAATAAATATGCCCCCAAGAGTGTGCCTACCACATCTCATGCTCTGAGTCTCCTGCACAATGAATGCCAATGAATCCATGTGCACACTGAAGCCCAACCCACACTCTGTGTGGTCTGATCCCATGCATTGTCTACAGAATCTACCCTCCCAGGCACATGCCATAGATTGAGGGAGGGTGCAGCCTTTTAATCCACAATTCCCTTCTGCAGTAGGTCTCATCCATGGAGCCAAAAATGGTAATCTGAAAGCTGGTTGAAGATTTTGCTATTTTTTAAAAATATGTCTCACATGGCCTGAGCCTCGCACAGTGAATACCAGTCAGGCTGGTCCACCTTCACTCCACCTTCATGCAAACACCCAGTAATGCCTGAGCATCCACAAACCCACCCACGCTGTGCTTGCCACTGACTCCCCGATTTATCCACAGCAGCTACCCTCCTTGGCACATACCAGAGACTGAGGGAGGTTGCAAACTTCTAATCCACAAATCACTGCTTCATTATGTCTAATCAAGGTACATCCTGGAAGATGAAATGGTCATCTCAAGGCCAGGTTTTTTCTATACCTTGTGCATAAAACAGGAAAACCTGAGCCTAATACCGTAGGCCGGATTTTTCACATTTTACCAACTAACAAGGTGTAATCAAAAATACACATCTCTATTTAACACTCAAATGTCATACATTTGTGGGTATTCATAAACCTTCCTGATGGTCTTTTACAATCAATATGTACAATTCTAATGCCAACAAGGCTGAACAAGTGTGCAAATTAGGTGTGAAAATGTCTCAAAAATACATATTTTATGGACTTTTGCATTGTGAAACATATTTTTCAAGGGGATAGAACAAATGTAAACCTGGTGGTGGCGTGACGGTATTGAGGCCGCAATATGCTTGGCGGGGCCACTGTGGCCCCACCAAGCATATTATGAATTTCCTCACGCCACACTTTTCATGGTGGTGCGACCGCTATGAAAAGTGTGGTGGTGAGGAAACAAAGGGGACCCTACAGGGCCCCTTTGTGCCTAGCATCATGTGGATGCACATGTGCCCCCCTGTGTGCATGCACACCAGTACCTGCACAGCATGGACTGCAGCAGTCCATGCCGTGCAGGGACAGCCTTTGATGTTCCCATTGCAGTGCCTATTTCATAGGCACCGCCCTGGGAACGCCAAAGAACCGCCCACCAGATAGGAGAAAACTCCTAATCTGGCAGGCAGTACTACATGGGTTTGGCAGTGCGGGAGTGGGGCGGTCCCTCTCTGCCAAACTCCTAATAAGGCCGTATGTGCAGGACAATAGGCGTACTGGTGAACATTTATAACTTGCTGAGATTTCAATGCATTCTAATAAAGGCTTTTATAAATCCTCTAAAAGTTAGAAATGTATGCAAATTGTCAGTCGAAACGTAAAATAATTACTTTTACATTAATAATTGTAGATCAGCTCAAAATGATATAGCTGTGGTTTATCTCTTGGCTTCAAATAATCATCTTTCATTAGGGGAGTCACTTATTTAGGTGGGCATGAAAGGTTTTCTGTTTTATTTCAGATCTTGTATGAATGTTGACACTGCAAGTCATTAGCTAACTGTAAACAATATCTGGCATCTCAAAGAAATTGATTTTCAGTTGCTTCACTGCCTTTTGAAAGAAAACACATTTCAAAGTATTATTGTATGGGGCTTTCAATTTGTGTACTGGCTAAATTAGCCCACAGGACATTGTTTCCTTGATTGAGTATTTGATGCTGGAGGGAGATAGGCAGCCTGAATTAATATATTTTTTTCAAATTAAAAAATGTATTGTTTGCTGGAATGTTTTTCAGACAACATATATCAGACCCTAACTTTACATTATGTTTGATCAGAATCATCACACTCGAACTGCAAAGCCCTTAATTTCATGCACTTTAAAAACATAGGGACATATTAATTAAAGAGTTGCATCACCATTGCACCACGCAGTGGGGTGCAAGAGCGAGGCAACTCTTAAGTTAGATTTTTCAAGCCACGCAAGGCCACCTTGTGTGGTTTTGCATGATTTGATAAATCCAGAGTAATGCAACGCAGCACAAATCACTGTGTTTGCTTAACTCTGCCCCAGTGAGTCGTTCCATGGATGGAGCATGGATGTTCTCACACATCCACCCAAGGATTTTGGCGCATTCCCAGATTTACTATTATTGGAAGACTTGGAAATGTGTCAAAATGCTATGCCTACCCAGGTGAGGCACAATGAAGAGAAATGCCTTTATTTCTCCTTGTTACTTCTACTTTCTATGTGTGCTGCATTCTGCAGCACACATAGAAAGAGGAAAAGGCCTCAGAGGACTGTTTTTGTGCAGGAAGGTATCCCTTCATGCAAAAAACAATCCTGCTTACAACGCAGGCACCCTTGCACCATGGTGCAAGGGTGCCTGCATTGGCGAAAGACAGCTTATTGTGCGCCAGAATAGGGAAAATATAAGTGCATAAAACACATTGCGGGCCAGAGTTTAAAAAAATCGAGATTTGCTGGTGGAGATTTTCACCGTTTGCGGTAAATTTCTATAAATTTTCGAATTAATAGTGTGTTCCAGGCATTCACTTTGGAAACTGTGACATTTACAGTTTCCCAGGAGTGGTTCTGAGGTAAATAGAAATAGCAACATACCTACACCTATATAGTGCACTCTGCCATTTGTTTGGCCTCCAGGTGTTTCTAACAGGTATTAATAATTAATCATGTCAATGGTGCTTATGTTATTAACTGAAATATACAATAAAGTGATGGATGAAATACTTGAATTAATCTCAGTCGCTGGCAATTACTCAGGCCGCATCCTAATCCATTGTTACTTTGCACACCATTCCACCTCAGCTTGGACCCAGCTATGTGCAAACCAGCCTTGACCCTGTTCCAATTGGAACAGTCCAGCCCGAACTGCCAATCCAGGTCCTTCCTGAACCAGAACATAAGCAACCCTGGACTGGTTTCTCCCTAGTTTTATTTAATTTTTATTTTATTTAGAAAGTTTTATATATGGTAAACATGACCCTTGCAGGTATCAGAGCGCTTTGCAATTGTTCAGAGATCAAAGACAAAAAGAGTCAATAATATCCTAGTCGATAACAGTACAGGAGATAAAAGCACCACCAATAAGGGAGGGTGCAACACAATGTCAGGATCAATAGATCAAAAACAAACAATAGCATAAAAGGATAGCAATAGTCAAGCATGTAATTGACGTGTCATTAACGATACGAAGAGAGGAGATCCTAGGATCTAGAGCAGAAATCTGTTTCGAAGTAGTACTTTAACTTCCTTCTTTAAAGATGCTGTTGAGGGATTCAGTCTGGTATCAGGGGGCAAGGCATTCCAAATTCTCGAAGCGATACAAGAGAAATCTCTGTTGTAGGTTTTCTTTTTTAAGAATCTCTGTGGTTTTGGCAGGAAGGAGTTAAAACTTCTGGACGATCTGCAGCCGCCAGAGAGTTCCAGCTTCTGGGCAAGTTATCTCGGGGTATTGTAGTGTATGTCTCTATGGGTCATGGAGGCAATTTTTAGCTGAATTCTTGCTTCGTAAGGTAGCCAGTTAAGGGATTTCAAATCAGGGGTGATGTGGTTATTGCGTTTTGATCCTGTGATGAACCTTGCAGCAGAGTTAAGGGAGACCCTTACAGGAGCCGTTTTGGATCTGGGCAAACCGCAGAGGGTTGCACTTACATAGTCCAACTTGGGAATCACTAGGGCTTGCACTTCAGACTTGAAGTCGTTGGGGGGAGGAAGGGTTTTAATATTCTTAAGATGTTCATTTGCAGGTTCGCTCCTTTGGTGGCCATACTGATGTTTTTCTGAACGTTCTTGTTGAGAGTTATTCCCAGTGATTTTGTTGAATTTATAACTTGTGGCAAGCAATTGAGGGCAGTTAGTTGTCCTTGTGTTTGCTTTGTTCGCCCCAAGTAGGCAGGGTATGCCCAGACGTGGGTCCCTTGCTCACTTTGCCACTGGATTCAAGCTAGCCTGGCCGATTAGCGGTGTTACCCCGAAACCGGTCCCAGGATGCTTGTTTCCGGTCCATGGAAGACCTGGCTTGGCAGTTCGGGCTGGACTGTTCCCATGAGGCACAGGGCAAGACGGATTTGCATATGGCTGGGTCTGAACTGGGGTGGCGAAGTGAGGTAAAGAACGATGATGGATTCAACCCAGATCTGTGACTGGGGGTGAGTGTCTGAAAAGTTTCAGTGCTCCGTCGATCATCTCCTTGTGTTTGGCTAGTTGTTTCAATCGTTCCTCAATGACAGGTGACTGGTTGGGTTATGCGATTAGGAGGGATTTGGTTTAATTTGAGGTGGCTGCATGCCAGCCGATTTTGGGTTTTCTGTAGAGTTAAGTTGAGGGATCTGATGTCTTTAGGGGAAGAGACTTTCAGGTATAATTGAGTGTCATCGGCATACATGTAGTAGTGGATGTTGGATGAACTCAGAATCTCAGTTACAGACTCCATGAAAATGTTGAAGAGAGTGGATGAGAGGGAGGAGCCCTGTGGGAACCCTAATGTGACCGGAATGGTCTGAGATAGAGAAAGATTAATCTTGAATCTTTGAGTTCTGTTTTGGAGAAACAAGCTAAACCAGATTAGGACAGACCCAGATAACCCCATTCCATGTTCCAGTAAGTGTAGTAGGTTGTCATGCTTAACCGTGTCAAATGTTGAAGATAGGTCAAGGAGGATTAGAAGATGAGATTTGTTCTGGTCCAACATTTTTAGCGCATTGTCGACTATGTGTGTAAGAGCAGATTAGGTGCTATGTCCTGGACAGAAGTCAGATTGGAATTGGTCTAAGAGATGGAATTGTTCAATGTTGGTACAGAGCTGGATGTGTACACATTTTTCAAGGAGCTGCGCCAGAGTAGTAATGTTGGAGATAGAGCGGAAGTTGTGTAGGTCAGTGTGATCTGCCGTTGGTTTTTTAGGATGGGGAAAACCTGCCCGGACTTTAAGCAGTCAGGGATAGTACCTTGAAGTAGGGAGGCATTAACAATCTTGGTCCAAAGTGGGAGTAACAATGGTTTTATCTCATTGAAGAAATTCGGGGCTGGAGGGTCTTTGAAGTGGTTTGAGTGTTTCAGTGCTGCTAGAATTTTGAAAAAGGCACTTCCCTGAAAGGTTGTTTAGGAATTCCATGAGGCGTAGTTTTTGGGATGTGCCCCGGTATAAGTAAGGGAGCAACAGAGGGGGGAGTGGAGAAGCTGGAGTGGGCAAGGAGAGGACAATGCTTCAAAGCCAGCTGCAAGACATTTCTCATGTTTTTTGTCTTCTCAAGAAAGAAGGAAGCAAATTCTTCACAGTTTGGTAGCGGACTGGATTCGGCTGGGTAAGGGTTGCCATTTGATTGTAGTTTAAAGAGTTCAAATAGTTTTTAGGTCAGTTTCTAGCTTGAACCAGTTGGTTTCTGAAAAAATTAGCTTGCGAACTTCTGATGATTTTGCAGTATCTGTTCCCCAGTGATCTCAAATGTTTTAAGTGTTCGAGGGACGGTGATGATCTCCACCGTCGTTCAGCTACTCTAAGGTTGCATCTTTCTGAATTGAGGCTACCATTATATCATGGTTTGGAGTATTTAGTGGACAGCCTTTTTAGCTGTAGAGGTGCAATCGAGTCTAGGATACTCTCCATGGAGTAAGTGTAGTAGTTTATGAGATCATGAACATCTGATATGTCTCCAGGAGGAGGCAGGATGTTATTACTGAGAATGTCAATTCGTTGAGGTTGATATTTCGCATGCTCCTTTTGCAGGGCTTAGGTTTCGTTAGTTGATCTATATTTGTTCTCACTGATTCAGTAATGAGGAATGTGATGCAGTGGTGAGCAGACCAATCACAGGAGAGGATATATTCAACTTGAATGGAATTGGCCTTTGCAATGATAAGATATAAGGTCGCTCCCTTGTTGTGTCTGGGGCTGTCACAGATTTGGGTCAGGTTGAAGTCGTCAAGTAAGATTTTAAAGCTGTTAACTGCTAGGTCATTCAGATCATTCCAGTGTAGGTTGAAGTCTCCGAGGAAGATTTGGGTGAAGTGTTGTTTTGTGTTAGTTGATTTCCATTATTTGTTCTCTGAAAGGAAAGTTGTCTCCTGGAGGGTGGTAGATAGTGTGTAGCTTGCATAGAGGCCTGTTATTGAATGCCAAATCAAGGCATAATATTCGCATGTGGATAAAACAGGGGCTTGTGGGTGTTTCACTGATAGGCTGTTATTGTGTTTGCAGGCAATGTCTTCTGAGTCTATCCAGTCTAGTAATGCCATGGTTTGAAGGGACTAGTATGTCAAGGCTGGGTGCAGAGGAATTATTGAGCCAAGTTTCAGTCAGGTTTAGGAGGTCAAGGACATTTGTGAGAATAAGGTCAGCAATGTCTACAGCATGTCTTGCAGTCGAACTGCAATTGAGTAGCAGCATTTCAGATGGGGTTTGGAATTCGCTGGGGTAGTCTGCGTGAGGGTGACTTGCTTAAGGTTGTGATTTTTACCGCTCCGTGATTGAGTCTCGGTGCTCTGTGTGGGTTCACAGTAGGCCTGGGCGTGAAATTCCGCTTCGCTTATGGAGTTTTTCACATTCTGCGATCCGCGTAGCACACGGAATTCTGAAAAACTCCACGGCGCTGAGTTTTTTCCTCGGTCGCACTTGCCAACATTAAGTTGCCGAGCGCAAGCGAGACAAATCTTACTCCAGACCACCTCCCGGCAAAATTTCTCAATGCAGGCGGTCACGGATGGTCGCTATTGCTTGCGTTGAGATACCTTCCGTTCGTGTTGAGGAAGCTGCCACTCGAGTAGAACATATATTCGAGTGGCAGAAAGAAGCATCACCCTGTTGCACTGCGCATGGTGCCATTCGCGTGGGACAAACACCCGGTGCTAAAAATCAGCGCGAATTGCATGACGTAATGCACTGCACCACTTGCGGAACTCCGTGTAGCGCAGTGGAATTGTTTGGTCACTTCACGGAGTTCCGCGTGTGAGGAGTTATAAGATAGGAGGAGTGAGTGGATATCTTTGGGGGAGAAAGGGACTTTCCGTCTAATCGAGACTTTCCATCGAATATGCTACGAGGGCGCATTGGGATATGGTAGGGTTCTCCATCTAAGGTGCGTGGGCATCATAGATGGTGGGGTCACGTTGGTTCAGAGGTGTGTTGGAGGTATGGCGAGGTGGTTGGAGGATTGGTCATGAATAAGAGTATTCAACCTTGAATTCCCATTAGGCCACTGATTAATGGTCGTCTCTATGGTGATGGGAATGAGCTTTGTAAATCTGCTTTGAGTTAATGTAGGTTTTGTGTGATCTCATCCAGTCTGTATTCAAGTGAGATGGGGGAGTGGATAGTCGGGCATTGGAGCAGGGGGTAAGGAGGTGAGGGGGTGTTGATGTCTGTGGTGTTGGAGTGCTGGTGGCACAGTTAATTACTTGGGCCACATCCTAATTCATTGTTATTTTGCACACCGTGCCACTTCAGTTTGGACCCAGCTACCCAGCCTTGACCCTGTTCCAGCCCGAACTGCTAATCCAGGTCTTCCCTGAACCAGAACAGAAGAAATCATGGACCCATTTCGCCTTAGTTATGGGTTCATAATATCCAGACATGGGTCCCGTGCTCACTGTGCCACTGGTATCAAGTTATACCTGGCTGAGGAGCCCATAACCAGGGTGAAACCATACCTGGGTTGCTTGTATTCTGGTTCAGGGAAGACCTGGACTGGCAGTTCATGCTGGATTGTTCCCATGAGGAGTAGGGACAAGGCTGAGTTGCATATGGCTGGGTCCAAACTGAGGTGGCATTGTGGGTGAAAAACGATGGATTGGGATGCGGCCCCAAGCGAACACCAGTGGCCGAGATTAATTCAAGCATTCCCTCCATCACTTTGTTTTTTGAGGCCCATTTGTTATTAACCTCAGAAGGATAAAATGCTAAGTGAATCCTCTGCGACTCGAAACCATGGTCTTCATGTTACACACAGATCTATCCAATGGATGCATTAGTCCACTGACATTTCTTACTGCCTTTCCGTTTTGTAAATTCCAAGATCCACACAAGTCAAGTCATTGTTGCATGCATAAATGGATCAGATTACACCTATGTCACTGTTAATACTTGTCAGTTGCATTTTTAAACATTGCTTTTCTCTGCAGGGAAAATGTGCTGAGGATCTTACATGCAGTAATAGATTTAAAACTGTAATATATTTTATTGATATTTGTTTAGTGCTTTTGTGCCCCTTGCAAGCTCCAAAGGGGTTTCTTGGTGGCATAATTGTACTTTTACATAGTGCTTTATAGTACTGGTGGGTCATGAAGAGCTCCAGTTTACTTTGCATTCCTTTGTCCCCCTTGAAATGCCTAGATGAAAATGTGTTGCTTGTAGTTTGGACTACATGGAAGATATTGGATGTCTTTGAAGAATCATTTCATAATATAATTTAAGACATCACTTTATGTGAAAACTCCAGAATGCCATCTCACTCTGACCTGTTGTTTAAATGAAAGAATTAATTAAAGAAGTTTGTAAAGCGCATAGCTACTCCAACAGGAGTGTCCCAGTGCTAATAGGTCAAACTCCCAAAAGAGGTTGCAAAACCCCAAGGAAAGAGAAACAGCCTATCTGAAGAGCTATGTTTTTAATTTTTCCAGAACAGAAGTTCTGTCTTAGATAGCTTTAACTAAAGCGGAAGAAAGTTCCATAACTTGGATGCGAGGAAGCTAAAAGAGCTCCCACCAATGCAAACTTTCTTCACTCTGGGGACATGCGCTAACAAGGCATCAGAAGACCTTTGACCTCTCAGAGGAGAATAGGGTGTAATGAGTGGGTGCAAATAAGCCGCACCTGTCTTCCTAAAAATTCTGTAACAAAAATGGAGGGCTTTGAAAGCAAGGCATTTCTTCACTGGTAGCCAGTGGAGTTTGTGAAGCACTGAGCCAATGGATGCCTGTTTTGGAAGGTTTAACAAAAGCTGGGCTGCAGAGTTCTGAACACGTTGGAGCCTCATAAACCTAGACAGAGAGACTCCCAGATATAAGATGTTACAGTAATACAGCTGAGAGATAACTAAAGCTTGGATCACTGTCTTCTGGGCAGATAGAGGTAGAAGGCCAATGAGATTTCAGGATCCGAAAGCACTTGCCTGCTAAGGCCGTAATTTGACTGTCAAAGGTGAGATTTTCATCAAACCAAATGCCTAGGTTTTTAAACCTAGGATTGGGCAGTGGAAAAGAATCCAATGACACCGGCCACCAATCAAGGGACCAGGTTGAGTGCTGCCTGCAGAGGATGAAGACCTCAGTCTTACCTGCATTTAGTTTCAGGCAGTTGAGGCCCATCCATTGAGCTACCTCTGACAGGCAAGCCCTCAGGGTTGCGGCTGCAGTTACAGAATTATAGGGCAACAATCAGCTGAGTATCATCGGCATATGATATCAAAACTATAATGCTTGATGATATCAGCCAGGAGGCGCATGTAAAGGTTGAATAGGGTAGGGCTCAGCGAGGAGCCCTGTGGCACTTCCAGTCCTGTGGAACAACCTGTGAGTGGAAAAGCTTCTGCAGGACCTGAAAAGTGCAACCCTGCAGAAAGGTCTCCAACCATTTAAAAGCCCTATGACCGACCCCGTAACCCCACAGCTGCTCTAATAAATGGCTGTGAACTACAATGTCAAAGGCCGCACTCAGATCCAACAGCAGCAAAGCAGCATTGTCACCTCTATTCATAATCTGGGACATGGACTCAGAATTAAGCAAAAGGGACAACTCAGAACTGTACAGAGACCAAAAGCCTGACTGAGTTCTATGTAGAAGATTATTTTCTTCGATAAACCCTGAGAGCTGCAGATTGATGTACTTTTCTGCCACTTTTGAAAGAAAATGAAGCAGTGAAATTGACCTGGAATTCTCAGGCTTAGTGGGATCAAGAGAAGGCTTTTTAAGCAGTGAGACCACAGAAGCATGTTTTCATCTCGAGAAACTTATTAAGAAGATCTCTAAATACAGGGAGAAGTTCATCTGCTCCGCACTGTGAGATACTGGGAGTGGCCAAATCAGATGGAGAGCCAGATTTAACTAATAACATGCAAGACTGTAACTCATGCAGCTCAATGGGTTTAAGCTGTAGGCTCAAACCAAACATCAAGGCAAGGAGCTTTTCTAGCCGCCTCCGGAAAGGAAGAATAAATGGATGTTACTTTATCTGAGAAAAATTTAGCTAGAGTGTTGCAGCTGTCCTCCGAAGGGGGAGAAGATGCGGAAACTCAATCCAATGATGATAAAGCTTTAACAATAGCAAAATTCTCTCTAGATGAGTTCTGAGCCATCTGAATTTTATTGGCATAAAATTCCTGTCGCACCTGCCTGATGCGACTATGATACATTGTTAAAGCTGATCAATACATATCCCTATTAGCCTGATCAAAGTTTCAACCTGAAAATCTGAAAAATGAAGCAAACTATACAAAGAACAGCAAAAATGTAGAGGGGAACTTGAGCAGATTCTCATGAGAGAGACTGCGAGGAAAATGCTCAGAACCAAACAACTAAACTATGAAAAGATAGAGAAGGCAGATAGACCACTAGCACATAAACTGAAAGCCATACAAAATCCCTAAATCCAATAACACAGATTGAAGGTATAGATGGAATGATAAAAAACTTGTCGGAAGAAATAGTTCAGGAATTTTCTTCGTTCTGTTCAATCTTTACATGTTGGAGAGCATTCAGAAAATGGCTCAAGATGACTATTCTGTCAATAGTAATTTTTTCGAAATACCAATTCACTAAGTAGAAGGACTAGAAGAATTCATAACATCACAAGGAGTATGAGAAGCCATAAAAAGTTACCAACCAACAAAGCCCGGGTCAGGGTGTCTTTATATCGTATTTTATAAGTCCTTTAGGGATTTGTTAGAGGAACAAAGTATGCTTATTCAATCACTTTCTGTCTACAAGAGATGTTATTAAAATCCTTTTGATCTTGAAACCCAAAAAAGACCTCACAAAATATGGGTCATATAGACCTATAGCTCTACTAAACATAGATGTAAAAAATTATATGGAAGTGTTGTTATGACAAAAGTATTGCTAGGGCTTCTCACCAGTATATAGTCCCTCCTAATACACCCGGCACAGTAAGGCTATATAAAAGATAGACATCCCATGGAGAACATCAGGCTGGTTCTGAATCTAACTGGAGACATCATTAGCCAGAAATCGTAAATGTTAGATACTCTACATAAAGGTTTAAAATAGTGGAGCAAACTAGAAATCTCTTGTTTCAACTGCATAGTCAGTATCAAAATGAACTTTATCCCCGAACTGTTGGGTTTCTCACAAACCTTGCCACTGGTGTTCTAGAAAGAAACAATAAAAGGAAAGGAAACCAAAGTAATAGCCATCACTTGTGGAGGCAAGGCACAAGGAGTCTCTGAAACACCACTTTGTAAAGAAATATGCGAGCGAGGCCTGGAACATGCTTATACTGATACACATATTTTCATAAATTTGCCCCTTTGTCCCTTTCTAGCCCTGCGTTGATGGCACTGTGCTAATCCTATGATTAAAAACTTTGCTAGACAAAGAGACATTTGAGGTGAGCAGATTCAGAGTGCCATTGGTGTTGTAGGGTGGTCTATACAGAAGCTGCTCTCCACCTAAATGTGGTAACTACCCAGAGTTCTCTGCTTCTTTTTTGCATAATTTATGCAGCACTCTAAACCTGAAAGGGTATTGTTTTGACTTGTACTGGGTCCAGCATTTTGTCTGAACAAAGGTCTATATATATATGTATATATATATATATATATCTCAAAACAATGCGTCCTCAATTAGGAGTGCACTCTGTAGCTGACAATTAAAAGCACACCAGCATATCTGTGTTGAATCATCAGTTTACGCCTAACGAGTTTCAGAGCATCGCGCTCCTTGTTCACAGGCATCCATTGTTGTACACACAGTCATGACGAAAGGCATGTTTCTTCTTTTATTTATCCATCCAAAAGCCCTCTAGTGGGCCTCTATGGTAGATGCAGCACAGTTGCTTGCTGGTACTTGAAGTCCCTTTACAAATCAGTTTTTCCCTTAGTATGTGCCGTGTTAGTACCAACAATCTTTTATTACTTCAGCCCTCAGTGGGTTATCAACTTACAGGTTGCTGTCTTTATTGGCTGTCTGCTACTCCGCAACTGGGCTTTGAACAGTTCCAAACACTCGCGGCCCGCATTCTTCGCATTCTCGGGGTGGTGCAACTCCTGCGGTTTGACAACCGTCATATTTGTCTCAAAACAATGCGTCCTCGATTAGGAGTGCACTCCGTAGCTGAAAAATTAAAAGCACACCAGCATATCTGTGTTGAATCATCAGTTTACGACTAACGCGTTTTGGAGCCTCGCGCTCCTTGTTCTCAGGCATCCATTGTTGTACACACGGTCATGACGAAAGGCATGTTTCTTTGTTTATTTATCCATACAAAAGCCCTCTAGTGGGCCTCTATGGTAGATGCAGCACAGTTGCTTGCTGGTACTTGAAGTGCCTTTACAAATCAGTTTTTCCCTTAGTAGGTGCCGTGTTAGTACCAACAATGTTTTATTACTTCAGCCCTCAGTGGGTTATCAACTTACAGGTTGCTGTCTTTATTGGCTGTCTGCTACTCCGCAACTGGGCTTTGAACAGTTCCAAACACTCGCGGCCCGCATTCTTCGCATTCTCGGGGTGGTGCAACTCCCGCGGTTTGACAACCGCCATATTTGTCTCAAAACAATGCGTCCTCGATTAGGAGTGCACTCCGTAGCTGACAAATTAAAAGCACACCAGCATATCTGTGTTGAATCATCAGTTTACGCCTAACGCGTTTTGGAGCCTCGCGCTCCTTGTTCTCAGGCATCCATTGTTGTACACACGGTCATGACGAAAGGCATGTTTCTTTGTTTATTTATCCATACAAAAGCCCTCTAGTGGGCCTCTATGGTAGATGCAGCACAGTTGCTTGCTGGTACTTGAAGTGCCTTTACAAATCAGTTTTTCCCTTAGTAGGTGCCGTGTTAGTACCAACAATCTTTTATTACTTCAGCCCTCAGTGGGTTATCAACTTACAGGTTGCTGTCTTTATCGGCTGTCTGCTACTCCGCAACTGGGCTTTGAACAGTTCCAAACACTCGCGGACCCCATTCTTCGCATTCTCGGGGTGGTGCAACTCCTGCGGTTTGACAACCGTCATATTTGTCTCAAAACAATGCGTCCTTGATTAGGAGTGCACTCTGTAGCTGAAAAATTAAAAGCACACCAGCATATCTGTGTTTAATCATCAGTTTACGCCTAACGCGTTTTGGAGCCTCGCGCTCCTTGTTCTCAGGCATCCATTGTTGTACACACGGTCATGACGAAAGGCATGTTTCTTTGTTTATTTATCCATACAAAAGCCCTCTAGTGGGCCTCTATGGTAGATGCAGCACAGTTGCTTGCTGGTACTTGAAGTGCCTTTACAAATCAGTTTTTCCCTTAGTAGGTGCTGTGTTAGTACCAACAATCTTTTATTACTTCAGCCCTCAGTGGGTTATCAACTTACAGGTTGCTGTCTTTATTGGCTGTCTGCTACTCCGCAACTAGGCTTTGAACAGTTCCAAGCACTCGCGGCCCCCATTCTTCGCATTCTCGGGGTGGTGCAACTCCCGCGGCACTCTAAGCCTGAAAGGGTATTGGTTTGACTTATACAGGGTCCACCATTTTGTCTGAACAAAGGTCTATATATGTATATATATATATATATATATATTATCTACTGGCGGTCGCCAGTAGATAGTTATAGTTAGGACCTATTTTCCATAGGAAATCCGCAACATTCTATTTGAAACAACTTTGGCGCCGGTTGACGAATCTTCACGAAATTTTCAAACTTGTTGGGGCGCTCCGGTCCGCTCCTATCCTGAAAGTCTCGGGGTGATTCGTCAAGCGGGGGCCGAGAAAAAAGGGGGGTCCCAAAACGCGTTTTCCCCATGCAATTTTCCATAGGAACCTTTAGTCGCAGCTACAGCCCAAACTGCTGAACGGAATTACACCAAATTTGGCAAATAGGTAGCCCTTGGTTCAGCGTCGTGCCTTTTGCTTAAATGGTGTAAATCCGTTCAGTAGTTCCTGAGAAAATCAAAAGTAAAGTCACATATATATCTATGGCAGAGTAGGGTCCGCGTACCCTCCCGATCACGAGCTGCATGCTAATTGGCTGTCAAGTGACTGTCAACACTCCAAATCAGGAAGTATTGGCAGCCATTTTATGCCTCGGTAGAACCGAGGCACAGAAACAAGTGCGCAAAACGCACAAAGGGGGCAGGGTAGAAACACCCTGACCCCCTAGGTCTGCTCAGGGGGTCCCACAAGGACTACCTGGGCAGAAAAAAGCATTTAAAAAAAAAAAAAATCGGCGGGATGTGCTTAGGGTGCGCGGATCCCGCCGAGAAAAAAAAAAGAAACAAGTGCGCAAAACGCACAAAGGGGGCAGGGTAGAAACACCCTGACCCCCTAGGTCTGCTCAGGGGGTCCCACAAGGACCCCCTGGGCAGAAAAAAGCATTTAAAAAAAAAAAAATTCGGCGGAATGCGCTTAGGGTGCGCGGATCCCGCCAAGCAAAAAAAACAACGAAGCGCGGTCGCCCGCGCTTTGTTGTTAATTGGCCCCCAGGTGGGCCAAGTCCCGGGGGCCTGCGGGGGTTTATTAAATTAATGTATGGGGGGCCTCTAAGGCCCCCCCAAGCCCCGGGGACCGCCACCCCCCGGGGCTTTAAAAAAAAATGGTGCGGGAGGGCTCTTGGCCCTCCCGCAGCCCGGGGACCGCCACCCCGGGGCTTCTTTTTAAAATTGAAATTACCTGTGTGGGGGGCTCAAGCCCCCACACGCCCGAGACCACCACCTCCCGGGGCTTTCAAGATGTTTGGAGGGGGCCGCGCAGCCCCCTCCTGGAGCCAGAGATGGCCCTGGGGACTGCCACACCCCAGGGCCGGCTCCTGCAGTGTCCCGGGGTGCCTACCCCGGGACACTGTAGTTTGCTATGGCAGGGCGGGAGCCTCCCGGCTCCCGTCCTGCCATAGCAAACTGCTTTGGTTTTTGGAAGAGAGAGCAGGAAACCTGCTCTCTCTTCCAAAAACCAAAGCAGATTGCTTTTCCACACGGGGAGCTGCATCTTAGCAGCTCCCCATGTGGAAAAGCAATGCCGGCTCCCGAGGGACGCGGGGAGCCAGCGGGACCGTGGGGGCATTGGGGACCCCCCACGGTCCCCAACGGAGAGGGCCAGCCCCGGGGGATGGGGTCCCCGGGGCCATAAGTGGCCTGAGGAGGGGGGCAACGCAGCCCCCCTCCATAAGTTCTTTACAAAAAAAAAAGGCCATGCCCTGGGGGATGGGGTCCCCGGGGCCGATTAAGGCCTCGGGAGGGGGCCACGCGGCCCCCTTCCAAATTTTTAAAAGAACAAAAAAAAAATAGGGGGCAGGCCCTGGGGGATGGGGTCCCCAGGGCCAATAATTTAGAAAAAGAAGGGGGCCACACAGCCCCCCTTCTTAAAAACAAAAACAACAAAAAAAACGGCATCGCGCGGGAGGCCACGCCCCCTCCTTGCAGCACTCTGCAAACGCGCCCCCTGGCGCGTTTGCAGATGGAGAACGAATTCCCCTTGAATACTGGGGGTCCCTGGGGGCCAACTAGCCCACCAGGAACCTCCAGTATGCGCCAGGGGCTGCGTTGCAGAGAGGTGTACAGAGGCTACGCCCCTTTTACACCTCTCTGCAACGCAGCTCTGTGGCGCTTTTGGAGGTATATGGTGGGCTAGTTGGGCTCCAGGGACCCTCAGGATTCAAGGGGACTTAATCCCCCAACTTAAAACGCGCCACGGGGTGAAGGGAGGGGGCGGGGCTTCAGGTGACATGTGTGCAAACAGGCCCCGTGGCGTGTTTTAAGTTCAGGAATTAATTCCTCTTCAATCCAGAGGGTCCCTGGGGGCCAACTAGCCCACCAGGTACCTCCAGTAAGCGCCACGGAGCTGCGTTGCAGAGTGTTGTAAAGGGGCGTGGCCTCTGAACACCTCTCTGCAACGCAGCTCTCTGGCATACTGGAGGTATCTGGTGGGCTAGTTGGCCCTAGGGGCCCTCGGGATTGAGGAGGAATTAATTCTCCAACTTAAAACGCACCACACGGCGTGTTTGCAGACATGTCACCTCAGGCCCCACCCCCTTCCTTCACCATTGTGCAAATATTCCTCTAAAATCAGCCGAACTACGAATTCCGATTTACTCACCTGTTATCAGGAGAGACCTCAGTGCTGCATCTTTGAGCCCAGTACTGATCCTGAAAAGTAATTCTAACCATACTTACCAGTAACTTGAGTTTCCTTCCGTAGGCTAACATTGACTGGTTTCACTTGGAAATTCTTCTAAGTGTGGAGTTTTGTAACTTTATACTATTCCTCTAAAATCAGCTGAACTACGAATTCCAATTTACTCACCTGTTATCAGGAGAGACCTCAGTGCTGCATCTTTGACCCCAGTACAGATCCTGAAAAGTAATTCTAACCGTACTTACCAGTAACTTGAATTTCCTTCCATAGGCTAACATTGACTGGTTTCACTTGGAAATTCTTCTAAGTGTGGAGTTTTGGAACTTTATAATATTCCTCTAAAATCAGCCGAACTACGAATTCCGATTTACTCACCTGTTATCAGGAGAGAACCCAGTGCTGCATCTTTTAGCCCAGCACTGACCCTGAAAAGTAATTCTAATCGTAATTACCAGTAACTTGTATTTCCTTCCATAGGAATCCATTGTCTGGTTTTCAGCAGGAAAGTTTCAGTGTCGATTTTCACAAACTACAAATATTCCTTAAAAATCGCCTGTATGATTTAAACGCATTCTTTCAACTGTTTACAGGAGATGCACCAGTGCTGGATCCAGGACGATAACACTACTTACCTGCTAAGTGAATTTCCTCCCATAGGATAACATTGGTGATTCTATGTGAAAAAGTTTCTGTGTCAACTTTTAAAATACAATAATATTCCATAAAAATCACTACTGTAACCAAAACGCTTTTACTCAACTGTTTACAGGAGATGTCCCAGGACTGAATCTAGGATCCAGTCCTGTGGTTAGAAAAGTAATCCATAAAGTAACTAATTGCATTTAACTAGAAATTCACATTGAGCTCAATGTTGCATTGTGTTTGAAATTGTGTTGCCCATTGCAACAACTGTAACTACTGTACTTAAAAGTCTATTGCCTATTTGCAAAGTATTTAAACTAAAGTAATTCATTCTGAGAAAGTATATTTTGTAATGTAATGTATAATGTAATTACAATGTAATTTAAAAAATAAAATATCTAAAAATAAATAGTTAAAAAAATGTAGTAAATCAGTATCAAAAAAATAAATATAACAATTAATACATTTAAAAATTGTCATTTACAAAACCTTTGAAATTCACTGAAAAAAACCATAGGTTTCAGACATGTTATAGTTAGGAATTAGCATTTAAAAAACCTTTGAAGTTCACTGAAAAAACCATAGGTTTCAGGCACGTTATAGTTAGAAATTAGCATTTACAAAACCTTTGAAATTCACTGAAAAAAACCATAGGTTTTAGACATGTTATAGTTAGGAATTAGCATTTAAAAAACCTTACAAATTCACTGAAAAAACCATAGGTTTTAGGGACAGTTATAGTTAGTTGGACATTGCACTCGTACAAAACCCGTGAAATTCCCCCGTTATAGTTAGTTCAGCTAACTATAACTCGCGCCCTGCAATGCACTGCTGATGACGTCACATATTACATCACTCATGACATGGTCAGTGACATCACCGATGACATCACTGATGATATCTCAAATGACATCACTGATGACATCATCCACGTGATAATCTGATGCACCTCCTCACACCCTAATATAACCTTTGATACACCCACTCTAAATTACAGACTGCCATTCGCAAAACCATAGACACTCCAACACCAATAACTACATACCCACTCACTGATTCTTAGGTCTACACACATATCCACTCACTCACCCGTACAGTCACTCATACTTACGGTCACTCAGTACAGGACTATCATATGCACTCATACTCCTATATAGACACTCAAACACCGCCACTCATCCATAGAGGTACTCACACACCTAGTCAGTCATGCAAATAATTAAACACACTGCCATTTACTCACCTATACAGTTATACACACACCAGCTCACTTACTCATACAAATACTAGCACATTCTTACGCTCTGATACAATCAGTGATACAAGCACACACTCATCCATACAGTCACTCTCACAATCACACACTCTCGCTTATAGCTATTTATATACTCCAACACACATATATACTGCCTTTCACATATGTAGTTACTCACACATGTACCACTGGGACATACATTCACTCACTAACACACTCTTACACACACTTACTCACCCATACAGTCTATCACAGATGCACTCTTGAAACCATCCACCCAGTGAATCACCCACTCACACATCTATGCACAGAGTCGCACACACCCCACCCACACAAACACTCAGGCACCCATATAGATGCTCAGACAACCAATCAATAACTCATATAGACACTCATGTAGCTATTCACAAACCCATGCAGCCACTTACACAGCAACAGACAGACGGATACAGACATTCACCCAGTTTAGTCACTAACCCATGCATTCAGTAAGATATGTTTAATCACTCACTTATAGAGTTAGTCACGCACCTACTAAATCATCCATACAGACACTTATACACCCACTCATTCTTCAATACGCCTTTCCCTATATATATTAAAAATATTTAAACTTTACAGAAACACACAGTCACTGGATGATGTCATCAGTGATGTCATTTGAGATGTCATCAGTGATATCATCAGTGATGTCACTGACCATGTCATGAGTGATGTAATATGTGACGTCATCAGCAGTGCATTGCGGGGGCGCGAGTTATAGTTAGCTGAACTAACTATAACGGGGAATTTCACGGGTTTTGTACGAGTGCAATGTCCAACTAACTATAACTGTCCCTAAAACCTATGGTTTTTTCAGTGAATATATATATATATATATATATATATATATATATATATATATATATATATATATATGTATGTATTCACTGAAAAAACCATAGGTTTCAGGGACGTTATAGTTAGAAATTAGCATTTGAAAAACCTTAGAAATTCACTGAAAAAACCACAGGTTTCAGGGACGCTATAGTTAGTTGGACATTTTAGTTGTACAAAACCAGAGCAATTCGGCCGTTATAGGTAGTTGAGGTAACTATAATTTGCGCCCCCGCAATGCACTGCTGATGACGTCACATATTACATCACTCATGACATGGTCAGTGACATCACTGATGACATCACTGATGACATCTCAAATGACATCACTGATGACATCATCCAGTGACTGAGTGTTTCTAAAAAGTTTAAATATGTTTTAGATATATATATGCCAAGGTGTATTGAAGAATGAGTGGGTGTATGAATGTCTGTATGGATGATTTAGTAGGTGCGTGACTGACTGTATAAGTGAGTGATTAAACGTGTCTTACTGAATGCATGGGTTAGTGACTAAAATGTGTGAATGTCTGTATCAGTCTGTCAGTTGGTGTGTAAGCAGCTGCATGGGTTGGTGAGTAGCTACATGAGTGTCTATATGGGTTATTGATTGATTGTCTGAGTATCTGTATGGGTGCCTGAGTGTCTGGGTGGGTGGGTGGGGGGTGACTTTGTGCATAGATGTGTGAGTGGGTGATTCACTGGATGTATGGGTTCAAGAGTGCATCTGTGAAGGGCTGTATGGGTGGGTGACTGTGTGTATGGGTGTGTTGGTGAGTGTTTAGATGTCTCAGTGGTACATGTGTGAGTAACTACATATGTGAAAGGCAGTATATGTGAGTGTTGGAGTATATAAATGACTATATGTGAGAGTGAGTGATTGTGAGAGTGGCTTTATGGATGAGTGTGTGCTTGTGTCAGTGATTGTGTAAGAGAGTAAGTATGTGTTAGTATCTGTATGAATAAGTGAGGTGGTGTGTGAATAATTATGTATGTGAGTAAATAGGAGTGTGATTGATTCTTTGCATGACTGACTATGTGTGTGAGTAACTCTATGGGTGAGTGGCGGTGTGTGACTGTCTGTATAGGTGTATGAGTGCATATGATAGTGCTGTATTGATGAGTGACTGCATGTATGAGTGATTGTATGGGTGAATGAGTAGATGTGTGTGTAGACCTAGGAATCAGTGAGTGGGTATGTAGTAACTGGTATTGGTGTGTCTTTGGTTTCGAAAATTGTAGTCTGTATTGTAGAGGGGGTGTATCAAAGGTTATATTAGGGTGTGAGGAGGTGCATCAGATTAGCACGTGGATGATGTCATCAGTGATGTCATTTGAGATGTCATCAGTGCTGTCATCAGTGATGTCACTGACCATGTCATGAGTGATGTATTATGTGACGTCATCAGCAGTGCATTGCGGGGGCGCGAGTTATAGTTACTTCAACTAACTATAACGGCCGAATTTCTCTGGTTTTGTATGACTGAAATGTCCAACTAACTATAACGTCCCTGAAACCTATGGTTTTTTCAGTGAATTTCTAAGGTTTTTTTAAATGCTAATTTCTAACTATAACGTCCCTGAAACCTATGGTTTTTTCAGTGAATTTCAAAGGTTTTTTAAATGATAATTTCTAACTATAACGTCCCTGAAACCTATGGTTTTTTCAGTGAATTTCACAGGTTTATTAATTGCTAATTTCGAACTATAACGTCCGTGAAACCTATGGTTTTTTCAGTGAATTTCAAAAGTTTTATAAATGCTAACTAATAACTATAATGTCCCTAAAACCTATGGTTTTTTCAGTAAATTTCTAAGGTTTTTTAAATGCTAATTTCTAACTATGCCTACATAGGTAGGACATATGCAGAAAGAGGAAGAAAGGTGGAGAAAGAAGCAAGAGAAATGCAGAAAGAAGCAACAGAAGTCCAAAAAGACAAAGAAAGGTGCAGAAAGAAGCAAGAGATATGCAGAAAGAACCAACAGAGGTGCACAAAGAGGCCTTGTTGCAAAGTCATCCTGTGCCCCCAACTTTTTGCTGACTGGGACTGGTGGTAACTGACTCTGACTAACCAGGCCCGGAGCCAGTGCTATGCTAAAAGACACTTAGAATACAGTGAAAACATCTGCATACCCTAGGGTATACTATGGGCTGGGGTACCCCTGTGATTGGCATGAACTCCCCTGTAAGGCCCTAGTACATAATAGGGCAGGGGGATTAAAACTACCTCTAAGTCAGAGGTGCAGAAAGAAGCAAGAGCAGTGCAGAAAGAACCAACAGAGGTGCACAAAGAGGCAAGAGGGGTGCACAAAGAGGTAGGAGAGGTGCACAAAGAGGCAAAAGTGGTACAGAAAGAGGCAGGAGGGGTGCAGAAAGAAGGAAGAGAAGTGCAGAAAGAGGCAAGAGAATTTCTGAAAGAAGCAACAGAGGTAGTAGAAACAAGCAAGAGAAGTGCAGAAAGAGGCAAGAGAATTATTGAAAGAAGCAACAGATGTGTGGAAAGAAGCAAGAGAGGGGCAGAAAGAGGCAAGTGAGGTGCAGAAAGAGGCAAGAGAGGTGCAGAAATTGGCAAGAGAACAGCAGAAAAAGGCAAGAGGGATGCAAAAAAGGGAAGAAGGGTACAGAAAGAAGCAAGAGAGGTGCAGAAAGAAGCAAGAGAAGTACAGAAAGAAGCAAGAGAGGTGCAGAAAGAGGAAAGACAAGTGCAGAAAGAGACAACAGGGGTGCAGAAAGAGACAACAGGGGTGCAGAAAGAAGCAAGAGAGATACAGAAAGAGGCAATAGAAGTGCAGAAAGAAGCAACAGAGGTGTAGAAAGGAGAAAGAGGGGTGCAGAAAGAGGAGAGAGGAGTGCAGAAAGAAGCAAATGAGGTGCACAAAGAGGCAAGAGGGGTGCAGAAAGAGGCAAGAGCAGTGCAGAAAGAACCAAGAGATGTGCAGAAAAAGGCAAGAGAGGTGCAGAAAGAGGCAAGAGATGTGCAGAAAAAGGGAAGAAGGGTGCAGAAAGAAGCAAGGGAAGTGCGGAAAGAGGCAAGTGAGGTGCAGTAGGAGGCAAGAGAACTGCAGAAAGATGCAAGAGAGTTGCAGTAACAGGCAAAAGGGGTGCAGAAAGAGGGAACAGGTGTGCAGACAGAGGCAAGAGAGGTGCAGAAAGAGTAAAGCGGGTTACAGAAAGAGGCAAGAGGGATGCAGAAATTTACAATAGAGGTGCAAAAAGAAGCAAGAGCAGTGCAGAAAGAACCAAAAGAGGTGCAGAAGGAGGCAAGAGGGGTACAGGAAGAGGCAATAAAAGTGCAGAAAGAAGCAAAAGAGGTGCAGAAAGAGGAAAGAGAACTGCAGAAAAAGGCAAGAGAGGTGCAGAAAAAGGCAGGAGAGGGTTACAAAGACGTAAAGGGGTACAGAAAGAGGCAAGAGGGGTGCAGAAAGAAGCAAGAGAAGTACAGAAAGAAACAACAGAGGTGCTTAAAGAGGCAAGAGGGGTGCGGAAACAGGCAAGAAAGGTACAGAAAGAGGGAACAGGGGTGCAGAAAGAGGTAAGAGGGATACAGACAATTGCAAGAGAGGTGCAGAAAGAAGCAAGAGCAGTGCAGAAAGAAGCAGGAGAAGTGCAGAAAGAAGCAAGAGAGGTGGAGAAATAGGGAAGAGGGGTGCACAAAGAGGTAAGAGAGGTACAGAAAGAAGCAGGAGGGGTGCAGAAAGAAGGAAGAGAAGTGCAGAAAGAGGCAAGAGAATTTCTGAAAGAAGCAACAGAGGTAGTAGAAACAAGCAAGAGAAGTGCAAAAAGAGGCAAGAGAATTATTGAAAGAAGCAACAGATGTGTGGAAGGAAGCAAGAGAAGTGCAGAAAGAGGCAAGTGAGGTGCAGAAAGAAGCAAGAGAGGTGCAGAATTTGGCAAGAGAACAGCAGAAAAAGGCAAGAGGGATGCAAAAAAGGGAAGAAGGGTGCAGAAAGAAGCAAGAGAAGTGCAGAAAGAAGCAAGAGAGGTGCAGAAAGAGGAAAGACAAGTGCAGAAAGAGACAACAGGGGTGCAGAAAGAGACAACAGGGGTGCAGAAAGAAGCAAGAGAGATGCAGAAAGAGGCAATAGAAGTGCAGAAAGAAGCAACAGAGGTGTAGAAAGGAGAAAGAGGGGTGCAGAAAGAGGAGAGAGGAGTGCAGAAAGAAGCAAATGAGGTGAAGAAGAGGCAAGAGGGGTGCAGAAAAAGGCAAGAGCAGTGCAGAAAGAACCAAGAGATGTGCAGAAAAAGGCAAGAGAGGTGCAGAAAGAGGCAAGAGATGTGCAGATAAAGGGAAGAAGGGTGCAGAAAGAAGCAAGAGAAGTGCGGAAAGAGGCAAGTGATGTGCAGAAGGAGGCAAGAGAACTGCAGAAAGAAGCAAGAGAGTTGCAGTAACAGGCAAAGGGGTGCAGAAAGAGGGAACAGGTGTGCAGACAGAGGCAAGAGAGGTGCAGAAAGAGTGAAGAGGGTTACAGAAAGAGGCAAGAGGGATGCAGAAATTTACAATAGAGGTACAAAAAGAAGCAAGAGCAGTGCAGAAAGAACCAAAAGAGGTACAGAAGGAGGCAAGAGGGGTACAGGAAGAGGCAATACAAGTGCAGAAAGAAGCAAAAGAGGTGCAGAAAGAGGAAAGAGAACTGCAGAAAAAGGCAAGAGAGGTGCAGAAAAAGGCAGGAGAGGTGCACAAAGAGGCAAAGGGGTACAGAAAGAGGCAAGAGGGGTGCAGAAAGAAGCAAGAGAAGTACAGAAAGAAACAACAGAGGTGCTTAAAGAGGCAAGAGGGGTGTGGAAACAGGCAAGAAAGGTACAGAAAGAGGGAACAGGGGTGCAGATAGAGGTAAGAGGGATACAGACAATTGCAAGAGAGGTGTAGAAAGAAGCAAGAGCAGTGCAGAAAGAAGCAGGAGAAGTGCAGAAAGAAGCAAGAGAGGTGGAGAAATAGGGAAGAGGGGTGCACAAAGAGGTAAGAGAGGTACAGAAGGAAGCAACAGAGGTGCTGAAAGAGGCGCGAAGGGTGCAGAAAGAGGCAAGAGAAGTGCAGAAAGAAGCAACAGAGGTATAGAAAGAAGCAAGAGAGGTGGAGAAATAGGGAAGAGGGGTGCAGAAAGAAGGAAGAGAAGTGCAGAAGGAAGCAACAGAGGTGCTGAAAGAGGCGCGAAGGGTGCAGAAAGAGGCAAGAGAAGTGCAGAAAGAAGCAACAGAGGTACAGAAAGAAGCAAGAGAGGTGCAGAAACAGGCAGGAAAGGTGCAGAAAGAGGGAACAGGTGTGCAAAAAGAAGCAAGAGAGGTGCAGAAAGAGGGAAGAGGGGTGCAGAAAGAGGCAAGGGGGTGCAGAAAAACGCAAGAGAGGTACAGAAACAAGCAAGAGAAGTGCAGAAAGAGGCAAGAGAATTGCTGAAAGAAGCAACAGAAGTTAAGAAAGAAGCAAGAAAAGTGCAGAAAGAGGCAAGTGAGGTGCAGAAGGGGGCAAGAGGACTGCAGAAAGAGGCAAGAGAGTTGCAGAAACAGGCAAAAGGGGTGCAGAAAGAGGGAACAGGTATGCAGACAGAGGCAAGAGAGGTGCTTAAAGAGGCAAGAGGGGTGCAGAAAGAGGCAAGAGAAGTGCAGAAAGAAGCAACAGAGGTGCCGAAAGAGGCAAGAGAGGTGCAGAAACAGGCAAGAAAGGTACAGAAAGAGGGAACATGGCTACAGAAAGAGGTAAGAGGGGTACAGAAATTTGCAAGAGAGATGCAGAAAGAAGCAACAGCAGCTATGTTCCCAGTAAGCTGCGTGCATGGGCGTGCGCACAGCACCATTTTTACAGCGCCCAAGGTCTCTCCTGGAGCGCACACGTGCCCAGACCTGAAACGAGGACAAAGTGGATGTTTTGAAATGTGCCTCATTAAAGGCAAAGGTCACACTATCAGTAGAAAGTCTTCAGAAATGAAAACGCCTTGTCCTGAAATGCATGTGTGTAAGAAAGTGCAGAAATAAAAATGTCTTCTCCTGAAATATGCATGTATTTAAATCATGGACAAGATTTAAACACAGACATTTCAGGAGAAGGCATTTTTATCTCTTCAGACTTTCTACTGACAGCCATAATCTTTGCCTTCCACAAGGCACATTTCAAAAACATCTTCTTCAACCTCCATTTCAGATAAGGATCATCCCCCAGGGGCAGCAATACAAATGCTAGGACTACAACTGAAGAAACTTCATGGAGGAGTGTTCTTTTGACACAAATTTCAAAGTCAGAGGTGTTGCTGGTGGGTAGGGATCATGGGTTATGGAATGAGTATTGGTGGCCCATGAATTTAGGCACCCCCTCTCCCCCTAAAC
Source organism: Calotriton arnoldi (assembly GCA_963921515.1). Classification (NCBI taxonomy): domain Eukaryota; kingdom Metazoa; phylum Chordata; class Amphibia; order Caudata; family Salamandridae; genus Calotriton; species Calotriton arnoldi. The sequence goes on along the minus strand of CAWUFW010000770.1, from coordinate 1,223,655 downwards.
AGGTGGTGAAGAATTTGGGGGTTTGGATGGATGCCTCTCTCAATTTCCAGACCCAAACGAAGAAGGTGGCGGGTACCTGTTTTGGTTTGCTGCGTGGTCTCAAACCTATTCTGGGCTTCTTTGATGCCCCGACCAGACAGATTATTATCCAGGCCCTGATTATATCGAGGCTTGATTATGCGAACTCCCTGTATCTGGGGGCTAACAAGGCGGAAGTACTCAGGTTACAGAGAGTTCAGAACGCTGCGGCAAGAACTCTTCTGGGTCTGCGTAGAGTCTGCTCAGTTGCCAACTCAATTCGCCGCCTCCATTGGCTGCCTGTAGCTCAACGGATCGAGTTCAAGGCTCTCTGTTTTGCCTTTAAAATCTCGAAGGCCGCCTCCCCTAGCATCTTGAAGGATCTGCTATCCTTTTATGTCCCCGCCCATCAGCTTCGCTCTATGGGCCAACATCTACTAGTGGTTCCTCGGGTTAGGAGGACCCGAGCCGGTGGGCGTTCCTTCCGGTATAGAGCAGCCATTCTTTGGAATTCTTTGCCCCTCCATATTCGTGGTCTTAGTAATTTTGCCAAATTTAGGAAAGCTATTAAAACTTTTCTCTTTCCCACTGTGTAGGTTTCCTGGCTCCCTCTTTGCGTTGTGGTCTCCTAATTTGTTGTTTAGCGCCGGGACGCCTCTTGGCCGGGGCAGCTGTGGCGCTCTATAAATCTCTCAAATAGAAATAAATAGAAATAGTAATTAAGACTGTCGGAATGGATGGAGTAATTTTTTCTGCTTCCCTATAACTTTCCTTAATGCACACAATAATCACTATCAGTGAAAAAATGTAAAAAGGAACCTTAACCAGTCAACAGCCCCTGAAGTTCAATAGGGTGCTACCTTTGGTTGCAAGGAATGCTTGGTTTAATTAAATTGTATTTAATTAGCGCTTAGAACCCATGACGAGGCATCGAAAATATCAATCTTTATATTACGTAATAAAACATAGTTATGTACATCAAAAGAATGCCTAAAAGGGCTGCATGCAAACAGAAGGTTTAAGGAGTGTACAGGAAAGATGAGTGGAGGAATAAGGGAACTTTATAGGAAGTTGTTTGCATAAAGAAAATATGCTACCTTAAGGCTTCTTTAAAGTGCTGAAAGGGAACAGAATCAGAGGTAGAGGAAAGAGGGAAACATTCTGGCTGGTTGGGTACTTGAACAACTCTTATGCCGCCCCAAGGCTGCTTCAAAAAGCTACAAAGGGAACTGATAAGATAGAGTGGAAGATGAAGTGTTATCTTTTATATGAAGCAATATAAGCCCATGTTTCCTCACCTACCTCTCGCTCATGATCCATTATTCCCTGGTTCTTTCCCCATTTTGCACTTTGAAGTAGTCTTGGGCAGCATAACAATTAAACGAGCACCCAACATGCTGTATTGTTCTCCTCATCCATATAACCCACCTTTCCTCCCTCTTCATTTCCCTTGTTCGCTTGGGAGGAGCCTTAGGATAGCACATGTACTACACAAACTTCCAGAATGCCCTAAAAGTTCCCTGTTCTCTCGCCTCATCTTCTCTCTCTCTCCTGTCACTTCTTTCCTATTTCTATTCTCACACAGCACTTGGAAGCTTCTTAAAGACTGCATACGGGCTATGCAAAATTCTAAAATGCTATGACATTCCTCTTTTCTCTCTCTCGTTTGGAGACAAATATGTAAATATCAACTATTTATATTATGTTTAAGACTGACATTTAACCACTTAGCAAGTGCTTACAATTTTGACAGTTGAGTAATGGAGACACAAACATTAAGTAGTCAAGCTTGTATGTAGTTTGCATTGGGATTGTTTTGCACTCTTGCAATGGCAAAAGCAATTTTACTATGAGGTACAAAAGCCTCGTGCTTCACCTTCATCGGTGATGCCATGTCTGCTGGAAAACATGCCTCCCAAAACCTAAAATATATAAGGGCACATCTGATACAGTGGGTAAATTACAATATCTAGTACTTTGGTTGGAGCCTTTGTAGAAAATGGGATGTGCTGACATTGTTTTGATTCCAATACATTTTTTAAATGTATATAGGCCAAAGTCCCAGGTAAGACAGACAATTATTGGGGGATAGAAAAACTACTATAATAGTTGTCAGGCAATTACCAATTGACAAGTTTACAGCTAATGTTGATTAGATGTGACATGTGAGTTTGTTGTCCACAACCCACCAGAAGTTGAGTAACTTCTTGCTCTGAGGATTGTACCTTAGACTACTTTTAATAAGATGTTTGTGAATGTTAGGAGACAAATTCTGTGTAATACAATTGATGCATGTAACCTAAAGACAGAAGTGAATGAGAAGATATCTTAGATCAGATGTCGAAATACTCAGGTATTTTGTGTGAACTCACATTTTTCCATAACAGAGAGATTGTAAAGTAATCCATTGCTGCAGTATCTTTAGCATCATGTTGGATGGGAAATTATTTATGTCTCACATGTGCAGCGGCGGCCGGCACAGGTTAACGCGGTGAGGCAGGGTGGGAGGGGGTTAAGTCGACAGACGACAGAATAGGTATAATTAAATAAATAAATAATACCTATTTCGTCATATGTCGACTCCCCCCACCCCCACCCCCTGCCGCGCCCTGCCCCACCTCACCGCACTTACCTGTGCCGGCCACCGCTGCACATGTGACTATTACATACAACTAAACTGAACCAAAATGCGCCATTTTACTTTGATTTTCAAATAAATCTTTGGAGGGAGAAACACCACTGATTTTAGTACCTCATGTGCTGCACTCACTTGCATTGTAATATTTCAAATCTTTGGTGCACATAGCCTAGGCTGAAATGCACAAAGACCTTTCGTTGCCGCACACAAAGGAAAATAATTAGAGGGAACATTGAACAGCAGTGCAGAAAGAAGCAAGAGAAGTGCAGAAAGAAGCAAGAGAGGTGGAGAAATAGGGAAGAGGGGTGCAGAAAGAGGCATGAGGGATGCAGAAAATTGCAAAAGAGGTGCAGAAAGAACCAACAGAGGTGCAAAAAGAGGCAAGAGGGGTGCAGAAATAGGTAGGAGAGCTGCACAAAGAGACAAGAGGGGTACAGAAAGAGGCAGGAGGGGTACAGAAAGAAGGAAGAGAAGTGCAGAAAGAAGCAACAGAGGTGCTGAAAGAGGCGTGAAGGGTATAGAAAGAGGCAAGAGAAGTGCAGAAAGAAGCAACAGAGGTACAGAAAGAGACAAGAGAGGTGTAGAAACAGGCAGGAAAGGTGCAGAAAGAGGGAACAGGGGTGCAGAAAGAGGCAAGAGAGGTGCAGAAAGAGGGGAGAGGGGTGCAGAAAGAGGGAAGAGGGGTGCAGAAAAAAGCAAGTGAGGTGCAGAAAGAGCCAACAGAGGTGCAGAAAGACGCAAGAGAGGTGCAGAAACAAGCAAGAGAAGTGCAGAAAGAGGCAAGAGAATTGCTGAAAGAAGCAACAGAGGTGTAGAAAGAAGCAAGAGAAGTGCAGAAAGAGGCAAGTGAGGTGCTGAAAGAGGCAAGAGAGGTACAGAAAATAGCAAGAGAACTGCAGAAAGAGGCAAAAGGGATGCAAAAAAGGGAAGAAGGGTGCAGAAAGAAGCAAGAGAGGTGCAGAAAGAAGCAAGAGAAGTGCAGAAAGAAGCAAGAGAGGTGCAGAAAGAGGGAAGACAAGTGCAGAAAGAGACAACAGGGATGCAGAAAGAAGCAAGAGAGGTGCAGAAATAGGCAAAAGAAGGGCAGAAAGAAGCAACAGAGGTACATAAAGAGGCAAGAGAGGTGCAGAAAGAGGGAGGAGGGGGGCAAAAAGAGGCAAGATGGGTGCATAAAGAAGCAAGAGAGGTACAGAAAGAAGCAAGGATGTGCAGAAAGAAACAAAGCGATGTAGAAAGAGGCTAGAGGGGTGCAGAAAGAGGCAAGAGAAGTGCAAAAAGAAGCAACAGAGGTGCAGATGGAGGCAAAAGAACTGCAGAAAGAGGCAAGAGAGTAGCAGAAACAGGCAAAAGGGGTGCAGAAATAGCAAAGAGGGCTGCTGAAAGAGGCATGCATACATTTGCAACAGAGGTGCAGAAAGAAGCAAGAGAGGGACAGAAAGAGGCAAAAGAAGTACAGAAAGGAGCAAAAGAGGTGCAGAAAGAGGCAAGAGAACAGCAGAAAAAGGCAAGAGAGGTACAGAAAGAAGCAACAGAGGTGCTGAAAGAGACAAGAATGGTGCGGAAAGAGGCAAGAGGAGTGCAGAAAGAAGCAACAGAGTTGCAGAAAGAGGCAATAGAGGTGCAGAAAGAGGCAAGAGAGATGCAGAAAGAAGCAAGTGAGGTGCAGAAAGAGGCAAGAGAGGTGCAGAAAGAGGCAAGATAGGTGCAGAAAGAAGAGAGTGAGGTTCAGAAAGAGGCACGGGAAGAGCAGAAAGTGGCAAGTGAGGTGCAGAAAGAGGCAAGAGAGGTATAGAAAGAGGCAAGATACGTGTAGAAAGAGGCAAGAGAAGTGCAGAAAGAGGCACTTGAGGTGCAGAAAGTGGCAAGAGAGGTACAGAAAGAGGCTCGAGAATTGCAGAAAGAGGCAAGAGAAGTGGAGAAAGAGGCAAGAGAGGTGCAGAAGGAAGAGAATGAGGTGCAGAAAGAAGCAAGAGAGGTACAGAAAGAGGCAAGGGATGTGCAGAAACAGGCAAGAGAAATGCACAAAGAGGCAAGAGAGGAGCAGAAAGAAGCAAGAGAGGTGTAGAAAGAAGCAAGAGAAGTGCAGAAAGAGACAAGTGAGGTGCAGAAAGAGGCAAGAGAAGTGCAGAAACAGGCAAGAGAAATGCACAAAGAGGCAAGAGAGGAGCAGAAAGAAGCAAGAGAGGTGTAGAAAGAAGCAAGAGAAGTGCAGAAAGAGACAAGTGAGGTGCAGAAAGAGGCAAGAGAAATGCAGAAAGAGGCAAGAGAGGCACAGAAAGAAGAGAGGTTTGTGCACCATTAGTACCAATTTAACACCCACATTTAGCAATAAGCAACAAGTGACCATTCCAGCTTTGCAAAGGGCCTTCCACCACGCTGTAACACGTGATGCTGCATTTTTGGGAACATTTAAGCCGTTTAAGCTAGAAACAAGGCTTTTCTTGTTCAAATCTGCAGATGATGGAATATTTGTCAAATGCGGAAAATGTTTAATTATGTGAAAATTGGTGCAGCCGAACAGTCACATAATTTCAGTGGCCCTGCTCATACCTCCGACTAGGTCCAGTAGTGCTCCTCAGTGGTTCCTTTTTTTTGGTGTCTCATTGAATTTATAGTTTAGCTTCTATGGAAACGAGGAAGACTAAACCTGAGGTTACCACTCCACAACACAGACTACAATACCACATAATTACTCTCCAAAACACATAATCCCACTCCACATAATTCCTATAAACTAAATATCACATACTTTCTATTCACATAATTTCACTGCACAACATACCACATAATTCCACTACACACAACGTACATCCACTCTACACCAAAAAACATTAGTAAAAATCTTTTACATTTACAACGTCAATAGCTCTAACTCTCGCAAATGCGAGACCTATTACATTACAAATGCTTCTTTAACTGGTAGTCGCGTTTGCAGAGTGGTGCAGAAAGGGGGCTGGGCCTCCGACCAGCGCTCAGGCATTCCACTGCGTAGGACTTACAGGAGGTACCAGGAGGGCTTCTTGGCCCCCAAAGTCCCTCAAGAGTAAAGTGGACTTCATCCCCCAACCCATAGTGTGCCAGGAGGTACGTTTGCAGAGCCGTGGAGAAAGGGGGGCATGGCCTCCGAAGACCTCTTAGCAATACCACTGTGTGGGACTTACTGGACGTAACAGGAGGGGTAGTTGGACCCCAAGGACGTCCTTGGGGGCTAACTACCCCTCCTATTACCTCTAGTAAGTCCCACACAGCAGCATTGCTACGTATTCCTAGCAGGCCACGCCCCCTTTGCCCACCATTCTGCATTTAGAATGCATGTTGTGGAAAAAGGAATCTGTGCTTTAATCCCAACTCCACCCTACTTGACTAATTGTCTGGCCCTGGGCAACTGACTTAGTCTCACTCTGCCTTGTTCCCATCACCCCACAAATTTCAGAGCACTTAAAAACAAGTTCTTCTTCAGTAGCGCATGTTATATAAACTGCACACTTTAAAAAGCCATTCTCAGGAGTCAGACCGAAGACACCGCCATGGTTTCTGAACTGTTCTGCTGCCTGTGCCTGTCCGGATTACGTAGATGGCGTCCTTTGGGCTGCGTTCCAGGGCCAGATGGAGAAGCACTTGTGGGCAGGTTCGCGGATCCCTCCTCTGCCCCTGGGCTCCCACTCCCCAGAAGGGACTGTGGGCTGCTGGTGCCCGGCTCTGCCCCCTTGAGTCTGCAACCTCTTCGCAGCAGAGCTCCAACTCCTGGCCATTATGACATCACCGGGGCGTGCGGGCCAATCAGGGTGGCGCTGGCCCGTGTATTAAGGGAAAGTTAGGGCACAGCCAGGCACCCTCCTTTTTACTGTCACTGACATTTCAACTGGTTGGCGGATATGGGGGTAGAAAGTGGAGATCAAACTTGCCAGTTAAAGGCGATCAGCAAATGAAAAGTGTTGGAGTCAGCAGAGCATGCTCCCTCGCCGTGTCCGCACCGCTTGTTGCAGGTAACCTTTCAGAGCGCGATGTTTTTCATATTCTTGCAAGGAAGAGATGCGATTGTCACCTGGCGTGCCGGGAGTTTACTTTGTTGCTTGTTGTGTCTGTTTTAGTCTGTGCTCTATGGAAGATAGCTCGTTCGGTGCTTTTCACAGGTGAATATTCTCCCCAGGCATATTTGCAATTCGAACCCCACCAATTTACTTAAACACCAACCAAGTGCTGCATTGGCAGGAATGTGTTGCACAAACCGGTTTAAGTAACAAAAGACTCCCTGGCCCCAAATGACTGCTTGTCTGCTTTGCCAAATCCCAGTTTTCTTAGATGCAGGGATCATTTACCGCTGGGAACTGCTTTTGCGCTGATTTCACCCGCCTACTAGTCCCGAGAGCTGCGTAACATTTTAACGGCATCAAGGCGCTACTACATAGCCAGAGGTTTAGTAACAGCATCCCTTGTTTTCAGTAACCAAGTCCGTCCTTGCAGAAAGCCTGTCGGTAAGTGCAGAAATGAAAGCGCACTTCCGCCGTGCATCGTTACATATGCTATTATATAGAAACGTGGGTCGGGAATCTCTTGTTTTTGTTATTTCAAGTCCCAGCGCCGCGTGCATTCTGTGTGAACGCAGGACGGAGC